>CM066033.1:583884437-585134437 GCA_033557465.1 Ichthyophis bannanicus | reverse complement strand
GTTGGCTGTCTCCCATTAGGTTGTGACTATCTACATGCTGAGTAATTTTATTCTTTATGATGGTTTCTACCATTTTTCCTGGTACTGACGTCAGGCTCACCGGTCTGTAGTTTCCCGGATCACCCCTGGAACCCTTTTTAAAAATTGGTGTTACATTGGCGATCCTCCAATCTTCAGGTATTAGAGATGATTTTAATGATAGTTCACAGATTACTGATAGCAGTTCTGCAATCTCATATTTCAGTTCTTTCAACACACTTGGATGTATACCATCCGGCCCAGGTGATTTGCTACTCTTCAGTTTATCTAATAGTTGTAAGACATCTTCCTGATGTATCGATATTTCCTCCAATTCTTCCGCACCTTTAAATACCACTTCAGTCATGGGTAACATCCATACATATTCCTCAGTAAAGACCGAAGCAAAGAATTCATTCAGTCTCTCCGCTATCGCCTTGTCGCCTCTTAGTGCTCCTTTAACCCCTTTATCATCTAATGGAACAACTGACTCTCTCACAGGTTTTTTGCTACAAATGTACTTGAAAAGGTCTTTATTTCACGTTTTTGCTTCCGCTGCAAGCTTCTTCTCAAATTCTCTCTTTGCCTGCCTTATCAATGCCTTGCATTTGACTTGCCAGTGCTTGTGCTGTTTCCAGGTTTCGTCGTTTGGCTCTTTTTTCCATTTCCTGAAAGATGCTTTTTTGGCAACAACAGCCTCTCTGACCTCACCTTTAAACCATGCTGGCAGTTTTTTGGACTTCCTTCCACTTTTCTTAAAGCGTGGAATACAGCTGGTCTGGGCTTCCAAGATAGTATTTTTCAACAACACCCAAGCTTGATGTACGTCTTTAACCTTCGCAACTGCTCCTTTTAGTTTTTTCTTAACTGTTTTCCTCATTTTATCATAGTCTCCCTTTTGAAAGTTAATAGGTAGTACTGTGGATTTCCTTACTATCCCTTCTCCACTAATTAAATCAAAGGCGATCATTCTATGATCACTATTGCCAAGTGGCCCCAACACCCTTATCTCTTGCACTAGATCTGGTGTTCCACTAAGGACTAGGTCTAATATGACTTCCCCTCTGGTCGGTTCATGAACCAGCTGCTCCAAGAAGCAGTCATTTATTTCATCTAGGAACTTTATCTCCCTAGCATGTCCTGACGTGACACTGACCCAGTCGATACCGGGGTAATTGAAATCACCCATTATTATTACTGCGCTGTAACTTTTGTTAGCTTCCTTGATTTCTTTGAGCATTTCATCATCCATTTGGTCATTCTGGCCAGGTGCTCGATAGTACACCCCCACTGCCATCGCCTTCCCCCTTTTATATGGAATTTCAATCCATATAGATTCTACAGCAGATTTTGTTTCCTGCAAAACTTTAATCCTTTCTGAGTCAATGCCCTCTCTAACATAGAGCGCAACCCCTCCACCAATTTGATCAGCTCTATCATTACGATATAGTTTGTACCCAGGTATCACAGTGTCCCACTGGTTGTCCTCCTTCCACCATGTCTCTGATACTCCAATCATATCTAACCTTTCATTTAGTGCTATATATTCTAACTCTCCCATCTTATTCTTTAGACTTCTAGCATTTGCATAGAAGCATTTTAGAGAATGTATTTTATTCATGTTAGTTTGGCTTTTGTTAGACATGGGTAAATTGGGATCTTTAAGCTCTGTCTGCTCCATACTTGAGGGCATTTGGGCTACTTTACTCTTTTGTGGAACCTCTCTGCTTTTGGTAGTATCCTTCAAGGATACATTCTTCCGAACCATCCGCTCTTGGGCGACTGTCGGCTTTCCCCTAATATCTAGTTTAAAAGCTGCTCTTGGGCGACTGTCGGCTTTCTCATATTACATAGAAGTTCCATGTAAAAAGTAGAAGGCGACCGCAGTGGGGGTGTACTACCGACCACCTGGCCAGAATGATCAGATGGAGAATGAAATGCTAAGAGAAATCAGAGAAGCTAACAAAAGTTACAACACAGTAATAATGGGTGATTTCAATTACCCCATATCGATTGGGTCAATGTCACACAGGACATGCTAGCGAGATAAAGTTTCTAGATTAAATAAATGACTGCTTCTTGGAGCAGCTGGTTCATGAATTGACAAGAGAGGAAGCTATTTCAGACCTAGTCCTTAGTGGAACATAGGATCTGGTGCAAAAGAGAAGAGTTTTGGGGCTACTAGGCAATAGTGATCATAGCATGATCACATTTGATTTAATAAATAGAAGAAAGATGGCAAGGAAATCCACATTACTACCTTTTAACTTTCAAAAAGGAGCCTATGATAAAATGAGGAAAATAGTTAAGAAAAAACTAAAAGGAGCAGCTGCAAAGATTAAAGATTTACATCAAGTATGGGCATTGTTTAAAAGTATTATTTTGGAAGCCCAGACCAGATGTGTTCCATGATGTAAGAAAAGTGGAAGGAAGGCCAAAAAATCTGAGAAAGAGTCAGTTGGTCCATTGGATAATAGAGGGGTAAAAGTGGCACTAAGGGAGGACAAGGCTATAGTGGAGAGACTGAATGAATTCTTTACTTTGGTCTTTACTGAAGAAGATGTAGGGAAGTTACTCATTCCTAAAATGGTATATAAAGGTGATGTAGTAGAAGAATTGAAAGAAATATTGAGAAACCGAGAAGATGTATTGCAGCTGTTTGATAAACTGAAGAGTAGTAAATCACCTGGACCAGATGGTATATATCAAAAAGGGGTTGAAAGAATTGAAATATAAGATTTCAGACCTACTATTAGAAATCTGAACTATCATTAAAATCATCTGTAGTACCTGAAGACTGGAGAATGGCCAAGGTTATGCCAATTTTTAAAAATGGTTAGACTGGTGAGCCTGACGTCAGTACAGGGCAAAATGGTGGAAATCTTTATGAAAAATAAAATTGCTGAAAAAGTAGTGGACCCAACACAAATCCCTGGGGTACTCCACCTTTCTTCATTGAGAAAATTGGCCAATTAGCCCTACTCTCTTTCTATCTTTTAACTAATTCCTGATCCACAATACTACACTGCCTCCAGTTTCATGACTTTTTTATTTTGTCAAGAGTCTCTCATGAGGGACCTTGTCAAAGGCTTTCTAAAAATCCAGATAGACTATATCAACTGGCTCACCTTTGTCTACTGATTGATTCACACCTTCAAAAGATTAGTAAGACAAGACTTTCCTTGGCTAAATCCATGTTGGTTTTCTCCCATTAAACCATGGCTAACTACGTTTTCAGTAACTTTTGTCTTTATAATGGTTTCTACCATTTTGACTGGTACTGATGTCAGGCTCATTGGTCTTTAGTTTCCTGGATCACCACTGGAACTCTTTTTAAAAATTGGCATTATAATGGCCACTCTCCATTCTTCAGGTACTACAGATAATTTTAAAGATAATTAATAAATTACTAATAGTAGGTCTCCAATTTCATATTTGAGTGTTTTTAGCACCTTAGGATATATACGGGGTTATTCTGTTCCACGAATTGCAGGGATGCACGTCCCATTGGTTGTACAGGGAAGTTAGATGGGGGTGGGGAGGGGGCAGAGTTAGGGTGGTGTAATGGGGAAAAGATATCCTGTGATAGGAAAGCAGAGGAACCTATGAGTAATAGGGCTGTTTCTAGCAGGAAGGAAGATATCAGGACACCCAGTTGCCAAGAGCAACATAAACATTCCCAGCCACGAGGGAAGGAACCCTGCACAGCTGATAGGCATTCCCCAGCTCTTAGCTCTAATAGCTCTCACCTGGGAGGGGGAAGGGCTGGAGTAGAGCCTCAGCAAACGTATAAGGGACGTTCATTAGAGAATAGTGGTAGCTGTAGGACGGGCCGTAGGAGCAGCAATAGCAGGAGCTGGAGAAGGAGTACTGACTTTGGCTTTGGTAGCTCCGGTAACTCCAGAGAAAGCAGTGTGGAAGATTCAGTGAAACCAGTAACTGGAAGCAGGAGAGACGTGCTGAATGAGAACCAGCTGGATACTAAGTGCAAGCTGAGGTTTGAATCTGGGAAGCAACGTCTGCTTTGGGCTGGTAGGAAAACTGATGTGAATGACTTTGATTCTGAATGTGAAAGAGAAAGGCAGATAACAGCTGATAGTCTTAATTGGAGGAGAAAGGCTCAAAACCCTTTTAACCAAGCCTCCAAACATATACCTTATTGTGAAGGCATTTATAAGGAGAAAGTACCAGTCAGAATAACTGGAAAGAAATTACAGGCTTCAGGAAGGAAAGAATATACGGTGCAAGACATCTGCATGCTGGAAGAGGGTGACAAACAGCCTAAGCATAGAGAAAAGCCTCTGAGATTTAAACCCCGACTGAATAAAGCTGTGCATAGCTTTTCTCCTGCCTCAAACCCAGAAGGTGGCCTAATTAACCAAGGTAAAGCTGCTTACAAGTCTTTTTCACCTAGACGTTATAAAGGACATAAGTCTTATTGGAATTGTATGCCAAGATATGGTGACTCTGACCCTTACCTACTGGAGGAAATAGTAGGGAGGTCAAGGGAGCTGGCAAAGGAGAATAATCTGCCAACACTCTATAGGCAGCAATGTTATGCAGATGATAGTCAGATTGAATCAATGATAATTGATCTGCCAGAGCCTGAATTATCTGACTACCAGATGGACTGTACATTGGCTATGATAAATGATAGAATTTCATTGTGCTGAAGATATACCATTGTGGAAGTGAATTAACTGCCTGTTTAAAAGCACAAGAATTTACTTTATCCTTTTTGCCAGAGTATATGGCTTTTGTTCTTTTGTTACCTGTGTTATAATCCAAACCCCGGGAGGGGAAATAAAACCTTGATTTGACCTTACCACTCGGGTCTCAACTATCTTATTGCAAAGGAGCCCAACTACAATCCTTTCAATAAAAGGTCCCCCTGTAGCCCAACCAGTATACCACACTGCTGGCCGTACAGGGTGTGACAAAGAAATGGCGTAGTATGTTCGGATTTTTTTAAAACCACAGTAAAAAAGGACATTATCAAGAAAAAGGATTACCTGAAAAAATCAGGGGAAGTTCGGCTATCCTGAAGGAAAGGAGAGAGAAACCGGACCGGACTACAGATCCAGACCTGATTTGGAGCCGTCCAGGAGATCTTTCTCAAGGCAAGATCCTGCACTGTGCTCAGGTACAAGTGAGGGGGCACGGGTGTAGAAGGATCTGGGAGAAAGTATCCAATTTCTGTGCTAAAGTGGGAGGCATAGATTTTCTTTGGGTACCGCACTTGGTGGGCTTTGTGTTGTTTTTGTTTTTACAGATACAGCAATCCTAATGGATCCACAGGACGTAAAGAGCTGGATGGACGCTCAGTGGAGGGTCCAGAGGGAGCAGGCCCAAGGGATCCAAGAGAGAACTATAGCAGCCATGAATGCTCAGCAGCAGCCATTGCTGGAGCTACTGGGAGCCCTGCTGCAGAAGAATGTGGACAAGGCGGAGAGTATTCCCTCATTACAAGTGGGGGTAGGACTTAATAATTGTGGTGCAATGGCACCGGGACAATTTAATAATAATGAGAATTTTGATGATTTTGCTGAGGCATTTGAAAAGATAGCAGAATCAGCTAAATGGCCAGCTGACCAGTGGGCTGTCCACTTGGCTATGACTCTAACAGGTGAGGCATTAGCAGCTTACAAAGCATTGCCCGCTGATCAGGCGTCCAATTACCTGAATGTAAGAAATGCTGTAAGAGACAGGTTGGGTTTAACGCCCATCCATTACAGGCGCTTATTCAGGGAAGCTAGGCTTAGGCCTATGGAAACACCAAAGGCACTATTTCAGCGTCTTAAGGGTCTAGCGCTGAAATGGCTCACTCCTGAGAGGAGAACAATAGAGTCAGTGATAGATACCATAATTATGGAGCAGTACCTTGAAGCTGTACCGCCTGAGGTAAAAGCATTTATAGTGCTCCAAAAATGCAGTTCCACTGAGGAAGCGGCTGAACTCTCAGAAAGATGTTTTGAGGCAGAGTTAGCCGGAACCTCAAAGGAAAAGGTATTAAAAGTAGCTGGCCTTGGTAAACTATGGGGCTTAGAAAAAACCTCTAGGAGAGAAATGTGTGACCAAAATACAAGCAGATTTCTTAAGAGAAAGTGTTATAATTGTGGTCAGTTAGGACACATACGTAAGGATTGCACTGTACGCACTGCCTTAATATCAGGGAAGAAACAACCCCTGGAGGAGGGATTCCTCCTCAAGGTTTGTGTAGAAGGGTTAGAAACTCTGGCCCTGCTGGACTCTGGCGCAGACCAGAGTATGGTCTCCCAGAAGTTATGGAAGACCATCTCTGACCGTGATCCATCCGCCCAGAACCCAGCAGAGGGAAGAGTACAAGTGAATTGTGTTCACGGGTCAGCGCCATACTATCCTGTGCATAAAGTATCCATAACAGGCTTAGGGATTGATGGGGAAGTACGCGTGGCGGTCATACCACGACTTCCTCGTGACCTTGTTTTAGGCAAAGATTGGCCTCCCTTCCAAAGAGAGTTAAGGAAAGGTTTAACTGAAAGAATAGGCCTAATTACAACCAGGTCCCAAGCAAAAGTTCCTGTAACAGAGGTTAGGCCCATAGAGGGGGAAACGGAAGCTCCTGAGGGTGAGGGAGAACCCCAAGGAGATGAGAATGAAGAAAGTGAGGAGATACCTGATAAAGAACCCCCAGGAAGTGAGAATGAAGAGAGAGAGGAGGTACAAGGTATATTTCCCTCTCAGGAGGACTTGGTAAACATACCCTCTAGAGAGAAGAAAGGAAAGGCTGGAACGCGACATGAGCATAGGCATAGGTTGCAGGCAAGGGTAGAACTGGAGGCCGGGGAGGGGTTACCCTGGGTCCCAGCGGAACTTGTCCGCAAATTCCCTTCCTTCCCTAGACAGCAGAGGGATGACCCAGCACTAAAGAGAGCCTTTGAGTATGCCCGAGAGAGTAGGACTATTTTGCCTAGGTTCTTTTTAGAAGAGGGATTATTGTACCGGGAGTGTACAGACCCTTGGAAAGGCACCCTAAGAAAACAGTTGGTCGTGCCCGCTACCTTTAAGGTGGTAGTCCTGAAAGTGGCACATGACCTTCCTGTTGGTCGCCATAATGATACAAAGAAGACATTGGACCGGATATTGGCCCGATTTTATTGGCCTGGCGTTCTCAGGGAGACGGCCCGCTACCGCGCGTCCTGTCTCACCTGCCGACAAGTTAGGGCTAGTAAACCGAAACCGGTACCCACAGGATCAGCGCCTATTGGTTCAACCTCAGTACATAAGTTAGTGCTGGACATTATAGAACCCATTGTTAAAATAGTGGATATCCTAGAGCATAGGTGTCAAACCTGTCCTGGAGGGCCACAATCCTGCCAGGTTTTGGGATAGCCCTAATGAATATGCATGAGATATATATGCATTAGAGATAGCCTGCCAACCTGACTGGTTTGTGGCCCTCCAGGACTGGATTTGGAGACCCCTGCTTTACACCTTTGTCATTTAAGATTGTGAGTGGGCAAGGTGCAGATGTCCAAGACATCAAAAAGGTTAGATAGAATTTGTCACATTCCTCCTCACTTCTCACCACCACCAAAATATTGTCCATTAGACATCTTTTTGGTGGTGGTGAGAATCAAGGATGAATGTGACACATTCTAGCTACCCTTTTGATGTCTAGAACATCTGTACCTTGCCCACTCACCATCTTAAATGACAGAGGTGTAAAGCAGTGGTCTCCAAATCCAGTCCTGGAGGGCCACAAACCAGTCAGGTTGGCAGGCTATCTCTAATGCATATATATCTCATGCATATTCATTAGGGCTATCCCAAAACCTGGCAGGATTGTGGCCCTCCAGGACAGGTTTGACACCTATGTCCTAGAGGAACAATGGGGGGAACATGATAAAGCAGAAATAGGGGTATCCAACTTTCCAAGGAATCTTAGGAGCCGCCTAGAGAGGACCTCCCGAGTATCAATAGATAATCTGCAGGCTAGCCAGCATACGCAGAAACACCATTATGATCGGGGAACCAAGACACGACAATTAGAAGTCGAGGATAAGGTTTTAGTCCTAGAAGCAGAGGTTGGTCCCAAATTTGAATCCAGATGGAAAGGACCCTGTACAGTGGTGGAAAAGGTCGGGCCCGTCTCCTATAAGGTGGAGAATGACCAAGGGCGATGACAAGTATATCACGTAAATCTGTTAAAACCTTGGCAAGACAGAACGGCCACCGTACGGTTGGTCAAAAAGGCAGGTGGTTCACCTCATAGGAATAAGATTACATGCTGGCAGACTCAGGGAGCCGCAGCCTGTAATATCTTAAGAGGGGGGATATGTAATGGGGAAAAGATATCCTGTGATAGGAAAGCAGAGGAACCTATGAGTAATAGGGCTGTTTCTAGCAGGAAGGAAGATATCAGGACACCCAGTTGCCAAGAGCAACATAAACATTCCCAGCCACGAGGGAAGGAACCCTGCACAGCTGATAGGCATTCCCCAGCTCTTAGCTCTAATAGCTCTCACCTGGGAGGGGGAAGGGCTGGAGTAGAGCCTCAGCAAACGTATAAGGGACGTTCATTAGAGAATAGTGGTAGCTGTAGGACGAGCCGTAGGAGCAGCAATAGCAGGAGCTGGAGAAGGAGTTCTGACTTTGGCTTTGGTAGCTCCGGTAACTCCAGAGAAAGCAGTGTGGAAGATTCAGTGAAACCAGTAACTGGAAGCAGGAGAGACGTGCTGAATGAGAACCAGCTGGATACTAAGTGCAAGCTGAGGTTTGAATCTGGGAAGCAACGTCTGCTTTGGGCTGGTAGGAAAACTGATGTGAATGACTTTGATTCTGAATGTGAAAGAGAAAGGCAGATAACAGCTGATAGTCTCAATTGGAGGAGAAAGGCTCAAAACCCTTTTAACCAAGCCTCCAAACATATACCTTATCGTGAAGGCATTTATAAGGAGAAAGTACCAGTCAGAATAACTGGAAAGCAATTACAGGCTTCAGGAAGGAAAGAATATACGGTGCAAGACATCTGTATGCTGGAAGAGGGTGACAAACAGCCTAAGCATAGAGAAAAGCCTCTGAGGTTTAAACCCCGACTGAATGCCAGAGTATATGGCTTTTGTTCTTTTGTTACCTGTGTTATAATCCAAACCCCGGGAGGGGAAATAAAACCTTGATTTGACCTTACCACTCGGGTCTCAACTATCTTATTGCAAAGGAGCCCAACTACAATCCTTTCAATAAAAGGTCCCCCTGTAGCCCAACCAGTATGCCACGCTGCTGGCCGTACAGGGTGTGACAATGGGCAGTGAGTGGTCGCTGTCCCTGGACGTACAGAGCTGATTCTAATGTTGGCCCTGTACGTCCAGGGCTGGTGATTTCTACGGGGAAGTTATTCCTCCTCTGACATGGAATAACTTTCCTGGACGAAGTGGATCAGTGGGCCCAGGGCACGGATAGGGTGGGGAGCTGAGGACATTCCCCGCAGCCCGACCCTGACTGTAGGCGGCCGGATTGGGGGTCAGGCTATGGGGAATTAGCTGCTGGTGGCTGGGATCACGGCTTTTAAATGGAGCCATGGTGCCATGGCTCCATTTAAAAGCCCTGACTGAGTTAGTCGGGCAGTGCCTGTACGTATAGGCCGGGCTGAATTGCAGTCCCGGCCTACATGTACGGGCATGATTGCGATTCTGATCCCGTGGGGCTAGACGTGCCCCGTAGGATCAGAATCATGATGCCCTCTACATACAGAGGGCTTCTACATCCGGGACAGAATCGGGCTGATACTATCCAGTCAAGGTGAATTGCCATTCTTTAGTCCAGGTTCACTGAGATTTGTTTCAATTCCTCCAATTCATCACCTTTAATTATTTCTGGTATGGGTATCTTCTTGAGTAAAGATCAAAGAAAAAATTCATTTAGTTTCTCCGGTATAGCCTTGTCCTCTTAGTAACATATAGTAACATAGTATATGATAGCAGATAAAGACCAGTATGGTGCATCTAGTCTGCTCAGTAAGGTGGCTAGAGTGGTTGCAACTGCAGCTCCTTTCAGATCACCCCCCTCTATGCCTGTGTTTAGGGTTGTACCTGATGCTCCGTGTAGGTCAGCACCCTCTATTTATTGAAGTATGAAAGATATTTAAGTTTGTTTTGATTTCATCCTCTTTCTATAAAAGGATCCACTGTGTCTGACTCATGCCATTTTGAATTCTGACACTGTATTTACCCCACCACCTCCATTGGGAGGGCATTCCAAGCATCCACCACCCTTTCTGTGAAAAAGTATTTCCTGATGTTGTTTTTAAGTTTACTGCCTTGCAGCTTCAACGTATGTCCTTTAGTTTTACAGCTTCCCCTTCTTTGAAAAAGGTTTGTTTGTTCATGGATACCCTTTAAGTATTTAAAAACCTGTATCATATTCCCCGTCCCTCCTCTAGGGTATACATATTTAGGTCTTCAAATTTCTTCTCATATTGTCTTCTGGCACAGGGTTCAAATCATTTTGGTCACCTTCCTCTGAACTGTTCTAACTTTTTTTTACATCCTTTGTGAGATAAGGTCTCTGAAACTGAACACAATACTTCAAGTGAGGCCTCACCAACAATTTGTACAGGGGCATTATACCTCCTCCTTTCTGCTGGCTATTCCTCTTTATGCAGCCCAGCATCCTTCTGGTTTTGTCTGCTGCCTTGTCAAATTGTTTCGCCACCTTGAGATCCTCAGACACTAGTGTTCCGAGGTCCCTCTTCTGGTCTGTGCACACCAACCTCTCTCCCCCTATCGCATACAATTCCTTTGGATTTCTGCATCCTAAATGCATGATTCTGCACTTCTTCACATTAAATCTTAACTGCCAAGCATTAGACCATTCTTCCAGTGTTTTTAGATCTTTTCTCATGTTGTCCATTTCCTCAGAAATGTCCACTCTGTTGAATATTTTTGTGTCATCTGCAAAAAGGCAGACTTTTCCATTCGGTCCTCCCACAATATCACTCACAAATACATTGAACACTATCGGTCCCAGGACCGATCCCTGAGGCACACCACTACACACCTTCCTTTCCTCTCAGTGAGTTCTATTTACCACCACCTTCTGTAATCTGTCAGTCAACCAATTTCTGATTCAGTTCACCACCTTGGGACCCATCCCAGGCCGCTCAGTTTATTGATAAGCTTCCTATAAGGAACAGTATCAAAGGCTTTGCTGAAATCTAGTATATCACATTCTTCGCATGCCCTTGATCTAGTTTTCTGGTCACCCAGTCAAAGAACTCAATCAAATTTTTTGGCATGATCTTCTCCTGGTAAAACCATGTTGCCTCAGATCATGCAATCCATTGGTTTCCAGAAAGTCCACTATTTTTTCTTTCAAGAGTGCCTCCATTACTTTTCCCACCACAGAAATAAGGCTTATTGGCCTATAGTTTGTCACCTCTTCCCTATTACCACTTTTGTGAAGAGATACCACATCAGCCCTTCTCCAGTCCTGCGGAATCTTTACTGTCTCCAAGGATCTATTAAAAACATCCTTTAAAGGCCCTGCCAGATCCCCTCTGAGCTCCTTCAGTATCCTGGGATGTATCCTGGGATGTATCCCATTCGGTCCCATGGCCTTGTCCACATTTCAGTTTTGCAAGCTGTTCAAAAATATCATCTACTGTGAATGGTGTGGATCTACTCCATTCCATTTGTGTACTTGTCAATCATACTGGTCCTTCTGTAGGAATTTCTTTAACAGAAGTATTTGTTCAGCATTTTTGCTTTTTAAATGTCACTTTTCCTCTGCACTTTTGATTCTTGCAATTCCACCTCTGATCTTCCTCTTCTTCCAAATATACCTAAACAGGTTTTGTTTCCACACATCACATCTTTTCTTCTGCTAAAAGACACAGTTTTTTATGTTTTAAGTAGATATGTCTGCCTTTGAGTCAATGCTGACTCCTGGCAACCCAACAGCTCCTCAGTTCTTAGCAACATGACCAGAAGTAGATTGCTGGGCCTTTCTTTCCAGGCAATGGAGAGTTAAATGACTTGCCCAAGGCGACAAGGAGTGCCAGTGGGAATTGAACTCTGGTTTCTTGATTACCAATAGTGGGGGGAAGGGGTATCTTTCTCAAAACTCCAGTCAGGGACTGAACCAAATCAAAAAGCCGATTAGATAATATGGAGGAAATGCAAGATGTTTGCACATCAATAAACTAAAATAAAGAGCGAGAACAACAGTACAGTTTATAACACCAAATGATAACTCATTTTTATTTTGCTGTTATAAACTGCATTATGGTTCTTGCTTTTTCTTTTTGAACATGTATGTGCAACTCAATATCTAAAAAAACATATCTGATTCCGATCATCTCACCAACAATAACAAACATTCTCCAGTACCAGGCATATTGTGAACTAATACAAAACCCTACAACAAAGTCACTGAGGATCCGTAAAGCAAATCTACCATATCATACCAGAACCAACTTCCAAAATTCACATAAGGAGCCTATCCAAAAAAAGCATCACTGCAGATACTGCAAGTGTGTCCTGAAACATCCAACACTTATTTGAAAATCTGAACAATTCAAATTACTACAGTACAGATCCCTATATTCAAACTCCATGCTAACAGAACACCTGGCCTTGGTCACACATTCAGAACACAGACTCTCATCAAGTTCAGAATAAGTGACCATAACTTAAAAATAAACTTATGTAGATAAAAATTAAACGGCAATCCCAAGAAGTCAGGTTCTGCATACAATGCAACCAAAGAGAAATAGAAAGAGATGCATTTTCCTGTATTTTATAAAATATAAGATAGCACCAAATCCAATCATTAAATTGAAAATAAAATCTTCTTCTACCTTTGTAGTCTGAACATTTTATTCTCTGATCAAGTTGGTCCCAATCTGAGGTTTCTGCTTTCTTCCACCTCCCAGTGCCCCCCCCCTGTCTACTTACCCCTAGGGGTGGCATGAGGGTGGTGCAGGGCCAAGTGCGGAGATTCATTGCGGCATCATTTGCATAAATTTAGTATACTTTATTTTAAAACATCTGACTGCTGATGTAGCTGCGCATGAAATGAGAGTCAGAAGCTGTAAAGATGTCTTACATATTGGAACATCGAACGTATGAAGCATGAACCAAGGGAAGTTGGAGGTGGTCAAGAATGAAATGGAACGTGTACAACTTGATCTGTTGGGTGTTAGTGAACTGAAATGGACTGGCATTGGGCACTTTGCATCAGATCATCACATGGTCCTACTATACTGGAAATGAAAGACAAAGAAGAAATGGTGTTGCATTTATAATAAAGAAGAAACTTGAAAGAACTGTAATGAAAATACAATGCAGTCAGTGAACACTTAATCTCTATTTGTCTACGAGGAATGGCTATCAACACAACTATAATTCAAGTATATGCCCCAACAACAGCTGCAGAAGAGGATGAAATTGAAGAATTCTATGAACAAGTTCAAGCTGAGATAGACAGAATATGCAAACAGGATATCCTGATAGTCATGGGTGATTGGAACGCAAACATTGGCAACAAAGAAGAAGGCAAGGTGGTTGGAAAATATGGACTTGGCAACAGAAATGAAGCTGGAGAAAGACTGATAGAATTCTGCAAGCCCAACGATCTGTTCATCTCAAACACCTTCTTCCAGCAACACAAGCGGCGACTGTACACATGGACTTCACCCAATGGATTGTACAAAAATCAAATTGACTATATCTGTGGAAGTCAACGATGTAAAAGCTCTGTAACATAAACAAAGACAAAACCTGGATCTGACTGTGGTACAGATCATCAACTACTAGTATGCAAACTCAAGCTAAAGTTGAAAAAGAGCAGACCACTCATGAATGCAGCAAATTATGTCCTTGAGAATATACCACTGGAATTTAAAGACTACCTGCAAAATTGATTTGCTGCTTTAGATACAATTGACAGAGCTCCAGAAGAGTTATAGAATGACATCAAGAAAATTGTGTTAGAAGAAAGCGAGAAGTCTCTAAAAAAGGTGAAAAAGCAAAAATGGCCAAAATGGATGACAGAAGAAACTCTGAAAATTGCCCAGAAACGCAGAGAAGCTAAAGCCAGAGGAGAAAGAACGACAATCGCAGAACTCAACAAAGATTTCCAACATGCAGCAATACAGGACAAGGAAAAGTACTACAATGACACATGCAAGGAAATAGAAGCAGAAACTGAGGAAGAACAAGATTGGCTTTCCTAAAGCTACGTGAATTAATGAGAAAATTTCAGCCTCGAATTGGAATGTTACAAGATGCTCAAGGTTCTATGTTGAATGATGCTGAGAAGATCAAGAAAAGGTGGAAAAATAAGCAGAGTTTTTATATGATAAAGATCAAGTGGACCAACAGCCATTTCAACCAGTACCTTATGATCCGGAACCATTGGTGATGAAAGAAGAAGTTGAAGCAGCATTGAAAGCCTTATCAAAGAACAAAGCACCAGGCATTGATGGCATTCCCATAGAAGTATTACAGCAATCTGATGCAGCTGTTACCATACTTACAAGGTTCTGCCAAGAAATTTGGGAGACAACATCATGGCCAACTGACTGGAAACGATCTGTGTTTATACCAATACTAAAGAAAGGTGATCCAACTGACTGTGGAAATTATTGCACAATCGCTCTGATCCCACATGCCAGCAAGATTCTACTGAAGATTATTCAACAGAGACTACAACTATACCTGAAACAATAACTACCTGAAGTGCAAGCAGGGGTCAGGAAAGGGCGAGGAACGAGAGACATCATCGCGGATGTGAGATGGATCCTTGAAAAGACAAAAGAATACCAAAAGGATATCTATTTGTGCTTTATCGACTGTGTAAACCATGTGAAACTCTGGGCCGCATTAAGAAGCATGGGTATAACAGAACACCTGATTGTTCTCTTGCACAATCTGTACATTGATCAAGAAGCAACAGCTAGAATGGAACAAGAAGAAACAGAATGGTTTAAAATAAGCAAAGATGTAAGACAAGGCTGCATACTTTCTGCCTACCTGTTTAATTTATATGAAGAACAAATTATCAGAGAAGCAGGATTGTATGAAGAAAACAGAGGTATGAAGATTGGTGGAAGACTCATCAACAACCTTCGCTATGCTGATGATACCACATTACTGGCTGAAAGTGAAGATGATCTGAAACATTTGCTTCTCACGATCAAAGAACATAGTCTCAAAATGGGCCTGCTCCTTAACATTAAGAAGACAAAGATCCTGACAACTGGCAAAATCAATAAGTTCATCATTGATGGAGAAGAAATTGATAACTTTAACCTACTTGGATCAACTATCAGTAAAGAAACAAGCAATCAAAGGGGATTCAAGATGGTGCTTTCAGATGCTGGCAGTGTCAGTTGTTCCTGAAGGTGATTCTCACTCCCTGCATGCTTGGAGCCTCCTTTCCTCTAGCCATGGGGAAAAGGAAAGGGAAAGAGAGACTGGTGCTTTTGGATGGCGTTTCTTCTCTGGCTCCCTGGCAGGCAACACTTGAAGCTTTTGGTCTCTTATCAACATCTTAAGTTTCAACCCCCTCTGCCCCGTCCGGGGGAGCACCTCAGGCAGCTATGATGACGGGGTTTCTTTCAGCCCCGTGACGCGGATGCTGCCTCCCCATCCTATAAGTTTGTCCTTGGCCGGTGCTCTGGAGCCATTGAAGTCCAACGAAGTGTCCATGGCGGCCTTTTCGAGAGGTGCGCTGGCAACTGCATTGCCTCTCCACGAGGGGAGTGTAGGTGGTGGAGGACTGGTAGTCGCGGTGAGATCTGTGAAGTCCATTATGACTGAGCAGGGTAAGTTGGCAGTCCAAGGAGTAGTGGGAGATGTCCAAAGACCTAAGGCGGTGACATTAGAGTCTCTGTGGACTGTGATACAGAGCTTCAATTCTTCTCTTCAGACATATGGGCATACAGTAAAGTAAAGCAAATATTCATGAGATCTTTTCAAATGAGCTACCTGAAAAAAAAGGACATCTGCCCCACCCTCTTCCTCTCTTTAAAGTATAACTTGTGTTTGTGCCAGGTGTTAAGTTCCTTTGCATTCAGGGTAACAACTCTGAGCTCTTCATCCCCATTACCGATGAGGCCCTGATTAAAACCCTGTGTCCCACAGTGGTAGTGTAGCATGCAGTGGAAAGGGATTTTCTGTTCAAACACCAAACAGCAGTTCAGGAAAAACAAAACTCATTTTTACTCAGACCTAGTTTGTTACATCTTCACAAAGCTGGTCTCCCAGCCTTTCCTCTAGCACAGTTAAAAATCATTTCTTGCTCAATTAAAGTTCCTAACTTTGTACGGCTTTCCTTGAAGGTACTTCTGGCTCCCTGGGCCTCTCTCCCTCCTGCAGCCTGCTGGGATTTTAACCTCTCCTTGTGAGTCATACCCTCCCAGCCTTGAACTCTGGGCTGGAGGCTCTCTTAAAGGGGCCTGTTGATAATCCCTCTGGAGAGGGATGGGCAACACTCTATAGATCCCATCACACACCCTCCCTCTCAGCTCAACCATGCCCCATTGAGCACTTGCCTCACCCAGGACCCCACTTGGGAAAGGAAGTCTGTGTTCATGTAAGTCTGACCAGCTCTATGGTGGACATGGCACTGGTAGGATTGGAGACTCCAGAACCACTAGTATAATATGGCCATTGGATTCTTTATGTTGATCCAGACACTTGAGGGGTTGGTGGTCCATTATTAGTGTAAATGAACGGCTGAACAGGTAGGATTTAAAAATTTTGAGTGCTCACTTGACAGTAAGGGCCTCCTTCTCAATCACTGCATAATGCTTCTCCCAAGAAAGCAGTTTCCTGTTGATGAATGCTATGGGATGTTCTTCACCCCCGACTTCCTGGGCCAGAATAGCTCCTATGCCCATGACCAACTCTGAAGCATTGATATGTACAATAAATGGTAGAGAAATCAGGGCTACTCAGAACGGATTCAGAGCACATGGCCTTCTTGAGATGCTGGAAGGCCAGGTCCAGGTTCGATGACCACTGTATCCATTCAGGAGCTCTCTTCTGGAGGAGATTGATTAATGGCTCTGTCACGTTTGCAAAATTTGGGATGAACTGGCAGTAATAGCCAATTAGTCCAAGGAAGGCAAAAACCTCTTTGAGTTTGGGGTGCAGACCAAGGCAATGGCATCCACTTTTCACAGTTGAGGTCATAGCCATCAATTCCTGATTAAATGCACCAGGTATTGAATGTCCCGACCTCCCAGAAAACATTTCTTGTGGTTGGCCTTTAGTCTGGCCTTCCATAGGCTGGTCAACATGGCTTATACTTGGGTTAGATGGGTGGTCCAATCTCTGCTATAGATGACGATGTCATCAAGGTAGGCAGTCGCATACTCCTTATGCTGTGTCAGTAGGTGGTCGACTAGACATTGAAATGTGGCAGGAGCCCAGTGTAATCCAAAGGGCAGCACTGTAAACTGGAACAGACCTTACGGTATCGAAAATGCAGTTTTCTCCCTGGTAGCCAGAGTCAAGTTTCCTTTGATCAGATCCAAGGTTGATGTAGAGCGTGCCCCCACTGAGTCGCTTGATTAGCTCATCTACTCTGGGCATGGGATATGCTTCTAGTTTAGAAGTTGTATTGACCCTTCAGAAGTCATTGCAGAATCTGATGCTTCTGTTGGGTTTACGAACCAAGACGATGGGGATGACCAGTCACTCATGGACTTTTCTATAACTCCCAGGTTAAGCATCTCTTCCAGCTCCTTGGCAACGGCCTGTCACCACGCCTCCGGAATCCATTAGGGTTGTTGCCAGATAACCACCCCAGGGTCAGTAATGATGTGATAAATGAGGTGGGTTCATCCTGGGTGGGTGGAGAAGATCTTCAGGTTCCGGTGGATCAACTTTTCTAGATCTCTTCTCTGGGCAGCAGAGATCTGGTCTCCAATTGGGACTTGAGCTGGATCCAATGGAGCTAAAATTTCCGGTCCAAAATCATCTACATTTACCATCATAGCCGGCACTGGAGTCCACTATTTCTTCCTTTTATTTGGCTGGGCAGCTTTGCAAACAGGCCCTTCTTTTTCTTCAACCTCATATGGCCCCTGCCGTTTATAGAGTAACTTGTTCTGGATGAGGGCAGCAAGACTAAAACTCTGTCTCCTGGGAGGAAGATGCAATACATGGTTGCCTGATTATAGCCCCTAGCCTGCTCGGCTTGTGCTTTTTCCAGACTGAGTTTGGCCACCTCCGCGACTTTCCTCAGTTGGTCTTGAATTTCTATAACATACTCCGCTAAATTGCAACTGGCATGGGATTCTTGTTCCCAGGTTTTCTTCACCACATCTAATATGCTTCTTTGCCAGCTTCCAAAGAGGAACTCAAAAGGCAAAATCCCCTTGGAACTCTGAGGTATCTTGCAGATGGCAAACATCAAATAGGATAGAAGAACGTCTGTTTCATAGTTTTCTTGAATCACTCAGTAAAGCCATCCATCTGTGGGTGGTATACTGATGTTCGCAGCATCTTGACCTTCACCAAGGCACACACTTGGTTCATTACCTTGGATACAAAGATGCTCCTTGATCTGTGAGGATTTCATTGGGTATTCCCACCTGTGAAAATACTTCCCAGAGGGCATTTGCGATCATAGTTGTCTTGATATTCCTTAGAGAAAAAAGCTTCTGGTAGCATAGTCTAGTATGACTAAAATATACTTGTTGCCTTGGGCGGTTCGCTCCAAAGACCTACCAGGTCCATGGTCACTCTTTCAAATGGGGTTTCAATAATAGGCATAGGCACTAGAGGGGCAGGTCAGACTCTGGTGGGATTATGAAGTTGGCAAGTGAGGCGTGACTGGCAATATAACTGCACCTGTTTATGGACCCTGGGCCAGAAAAATCTAGCCAAAACATTCTCTAGTGTTTTCTCCACCCCCAGGTGTCCTCCTAAGAAATGGCTATGAAGTAACAATAACACCTGCTGATAAGAGGGCTGGGGAACTATCAGATCTACCTCTTCTGCCTCTAGGGTCCCTTTGGCTACTCAGTATAATAAATCCCCCTTTAGCACAAAATAAGGAAAGGTTCATGCAAGGGACTCTCCATTATCTACTTGATCCCCATTCACTTCCAAAACCCACGCTCAGACGTGTTTAAAGGACTCATCTTCTTGCTGGGCCCTCCTGAAGCTCCCTGTGTCTTCCCCGAGCCCCTAATCTGGGAAGGGGGTAGTTGTATTTGGGTCACTACCGCTGAGCCCTGAGCTATCCCCAGGACTTTCATCTCTATGTGCTCCCTCCCTGGACACCTCCCCCATAGCCGCCCCCAGATTCTGTTGGTAGCATAGCTTTTACAGGAAACGCTGACTCTGGGACTTAGCAGACTTGGGAATCTTGACATATAGATCTGAGTCTTCCAGGGGGAGATTTCTGGGAAATTTTCCTGGCCCAACTTAGCAGAGCCATCAGCCAGCCGGAACAATATAGCTCCGAAGTTTGGGTAGTGTTGGCTGATCATCACTGGATACGCTAGCCAGGGTAGCATCATGATCTCCAACATAACTTGCCTGCTGGAATCTTAAGTTAGACATATGCCGTTGGATACTGCCTCTGGTCTCCATGCATACAGGTCACTGTTACTGTCTTTGTATAGTCAATTTGCAACTGGGTTATGGTTTCTTGTTGAATAAGGGTCCACACATTTCCGGAGTCTATCAAGGCCTGGAGGCAGGTCCCCTCGAGCTCCACAGGAATCACAAAGTTTTGTACCCCTGGGTGGAGACTGTCCACAAAAGCGCACATGTGAGAAGTGATATGCTGACCTCCTTGGGCTCTTCTTGAGCAAAGTGTCCCCGGAGTTCACACCTAAAACAGATGAAGGGGTCGTGGCTGGAATCATACCATCCCTTTGGATGTGACTTTGGCGGGGTTGGATGGAAGGTGAATCCATTCCAGTTTCACTTTCCATCCTCCTGGGTGATGGGTGACTTCTTCTCTGTCCTACTGTCTGCTTCAGTCACCAACGGGCTTCATAATACTCCTTGGCTATTTCCAGTGCACTCTTCAGTGTAAGCTTAGGGTGCTGAGATACCCACTGTTTCATCAAGGCATTCAAACCCTCCAAAAACTGCTCCAACAGCACAGTCTTGACTATCTCAGGCCCGGTCATTCCTTTCGGTTGCAGCCACTTCCATGCGAGATTCTTCAACTGATAGAAGAACCTTCAAGGGCTCTTTTTCTCTGGTGTTCTGCCCTTCTGAATTGCTGGTGGTAGGCCTCTGGGGTACAGCAGCCCAGTCCTAGTATGGTGGCCTTGGGATCTACATTCGTAGCTTGCTCATCTGGGTTGGCCTCCTGGAATGTAG
This sequence comes from Ichthyophis bannanicus, assembly GCA_033557465.1. NCBI lineage: Eukaryota > Metazoa > Chordata > Amphibia > Gymnophiona > Ichthyophiidae > Ichthyophis > Ichthyophis bannanicus. The sequence goes on along the minus strand of CM066033.1, from coordinate 585,114,083 downwards.
CCTGGCTGCTGCCCATCAGCAGATTCCCCAAATAGGTAGTCCACATTGCCTCCAGCCACCCAGCCAGATGGGCGGTTCATTCAAAGTTCACCAGGAAATGGCCTGGTTTGTTTTCTCCGTCTTATTAGGAAGCGCTTGCGCTGGAGGGTGGAGTTTATTTATTTATTTAGTGTTCTTTTATACCGCACTCTTTTTCATCAGCGCGGTTTACATTAAACAGAAATACTCATTGCAAGCAACAAACTGTGATGAGTTTACATATAACAGGAGAATTCAACTGGGAATTTAACTTTGGGAAAACTTTGTACATATTTGTAAAAAAATTTTTTTAAAAACTTAGTACGTATTTGTAATGAACCTGTATACTTATGGAGACTTTATACATATTTGTGAAAAAACCTATATACAGAGGATAGAATTTCTTAGTTACATCTTGAGTAAATAAGGTATTTGCAATTTTTACTGTGCCTGTTAGAGGGATGATGATGTGCTTTGGAAATGCAGAATGAAGAGGTGGTGTTTTATGGCTTTTCTGAAATGCTTGAGGTCAGTAATAGCTCTTATGTTGGGGGGTAGGTTGTTCCAACATCTGGGTGCATAGTATGCAAAGGCCCTGTCAGATGTTGAGTGTTTGCATTTTGTGGTCTCATGTGGTGTAACTAGTGTATTTGCCGCTGCTGACCTCCTGGATCTGATATTGGGAGTTGGATGGATGAGTTTTGAAATTGATGAAGGAGCTATAGTATTTATCGCTTTAAAGGTCATGAGAAGAGCTTTATATGCTATTCTGCAGTATATAGGGAGCCAGTGAAGCTCCATTAGGATGGGTGTTATGTGTTCGCCCTTTGATGCACCGTATAGCACCCGGGCAGCGGCATTCATGGCTAGTTGTAATGTATTTAGGGTATTTTTTGGGAGACCATGGAGTATTATGTTTGCATAGTCGAAGTGGGGTGTGACTATGGTTTGAAATATGGTTCTGAAGCTGTCTGGTTCCAGCATGTTTTTCAGATGGCGCAGAGTCCTTATTTTGAAATAAATGGTTTTCACAGTGCGGTTGATATGTTCTTTAAAATCCAGTCGCTGGTCAAGTATTACTCCAAGGTATTTTATGGAGGGCTTGATTGGGAGATCTGCGTCTCGTACTTTTAGGGTCTCAGGGGGTGAGAATGATCTGTTTTTTGTGACTATCAGAACTTCGGTTTTTTTGTAGTTTATGCGCATATTCTGGGTGAGGAGCCAGTCTGCTATTGCGTTAAAGCAATCTACTAGTGTTGTGTAGTCTGGGAGCTTGACGTTGATTGGTGTGAATATTAGCACGTCATCTGCATAGATCAACGAGGATATGCCAAAGGAACGAGTGATGTTACATATAGGCTGCATATAAATATTAAATAGCAGCGCTGATAGGGAAGAGCCCTGAGGTACTCCTTGTTTTAACTGGAAAGGTTGTGAGGTACCTGTAGCAGTCCTGACATGTTGCAAGCGATCTTCCAGGTATGATTTGCACCATTCCCATGCCAGCCCGTGGATTCCCTTGTCATATAGACGGGTTAGTAGTATTTCATGGTCCACAGAGTCAAATGCTGCAGATATGTCGAGGAATATTAGGGCAAAGCCTTTTTTGATGTCGTCTAATCCACTGTTGCGGCCTCTGCAGGTCCTGGGTCAACTGAGCTAGGGAATTCTTCTGTAGCTCCCCCTGTGCTCGAATAAGATCCTGTATCTGCTGTCCTTCCAGCAGGGAGAGTTGAAACCGCTGCTGACATTGTTTTTTTAAATTTATTATTTATAAGTTTTACAAATACAATCAAGCAAAAACAGCTTGTACAGAAAAGATAATTCATCCAGAAATTAATCCACCAAGAAAGAAACCAAGAAATAATTATAACACTGAATTATCTATAGCCCACATGTTGGGGGGAGTGGTATGGAAAAATCACAGTGGCAGAGGAAACCAACTGAGTAAACTACAGAAATAACAATAGAAAATAGATGGCAGTGAAGTTATGAGGTAGAAAAAACTTTACAGCAAGATTTCAAACCTCAGTAGGGGATGTAACAAGGGGCAACCTAGCACTAATAAATGTGGATAAGACATCTGGCTGATAAAAAATAAATCTTTGTGAATTAAACACTACCACACACTTACAAGGAAAATGCAATTAATAGGTGCCCCCAATCTGCAAAACTCCGGATTTTAGTAAAAGAAATTGCCTATGTCTTTTTTTTTTTTTTTTATAAGTTCTTTATTAGATTTTCCAAAAAAACAAACACACAGTGAACAATAAGTAGACACATAACCAAAAGCAACCAAAGCACAATAAAACACTATAAAGCATTCCCCACCCCCCACCCCCCCAGGCTCTCAGGTAAAGGAGACAAAAACACATCAATGTCTGAAAAGGCAATCCCTGTCAGCTGTGTTGCCCGCCTAACTACAACACCACCACTACTGATTATCAGCATGACATGGAGACAAACTTCTACAATGAAACTACAGCTGAACGAGCAACATATTGGTCAAGGAGAGACCATTTATCATGGCAAAGCTCCCCTCTATCAGGATGATGGAGCTTATCATATAGCCGTTCATACTTGGCGTATTGACAAACCAGACTCCACCATTCACCCTGCCGCAGCCCCGCCGAGGACTTCCAGTGAACCAGTATCAACTTGAAAGCAACAGCTACCATGAAATTTAAAAGGAAGTCCTTGGCCTTACATCCACCCCGGGCTAACCCCAGGGACCGTAAAAAGACAATATTCTTAGATAGCTTGTCAGGTATGTCCAAGATCACTTGAATGGTACTCCAAACCACTGCCCAAAAACGCTGGACATATGGGCACTCAAAAAAACATATGTAAAAAGGTGCCTTTCGCTGTCTTGCAGGACCAACAAGCCCCTATGGATGACCGGTCCCACTTAGCTACCTTCACTGGTGTGAGATGGGCCCTATGCAACAGGAAATAAAGGGATTGTGTAATGGGCGCCGAGTGAGAGACCCTAGTTATAGTGCTCCAAAGCTGTGCCCACAAATCTTGTGTTCGTGCCAAAGGCAAGTCAAATTCCCAAACCCTGTATAGCCCCTTCGGGTCTCCACAGGCATAATCCCTAAACAACGCATATATACCTGAGATGATGCCTTTTTGCCCACATATGACTTTAAGATTTTGGAGTAATGTGCCCTCCTCAACTAAATCTCGGACTGAAATCTTAGCTGCCTCGACGGTATGCTTGAGTTGCAACCATCGAAAGTGGCTATTCAGGGGCAAGGAAAATTCCTCTCTAAGGGAATTGAAATCCTTCCAGCCCGAATCCCCCACTAGTTGCCCCAAAACCCAAATTCCCCTGTCTTGCCAGCTACGCCAGGCAAATCTCCGCCCCCTGATCTTAAAAAGTGGGTTCCACCAAAGCGGTGTCCATCTGGAAGGCTGCCCATCCTTACCTACCAATAGGAGCAACTGCGTGAAAGCAACATGAGTGGCCCGCATCGCCCTGCCCTGCAACCCTTCCTCAGGATGTAACATCCCTAACAAATGCCTCAGGGGGTAGGGGCTCGCCATGTGGGCCTCTACTTGGAGCCATCTAGGACCCAGGGTCTCACCTTCAACATCCAGCCACACAAGTCCCTGCTTGAGAAGGAGTGCATGATGGTACCACTGGAAGTCAGGGAAGTGAACGCCCCCCTTTTCCTTAGGGGCTTTAAGTTTCCTGAGAGCGATACGTGGCTGGGCACCCTTCCAGAGGAACCCCAGAAGACTTCTCTCTAACTTAGCATACACCTCTACCGGCATTATAAAAGGGAGCATGCCCAACACATAGTTAATCTTAGGGACCAGCACCATCTTGATAACCTCAAGTCTGCCCCACCAAGTGAGATGTAGAGGGGACCATGCAAGTACTTTACTACGGACGAACCGAGTGAGCTCCTCTACGTTCACCTGTATAGTGTCCGCTACAGAGATACTATACCAGGCCCCCAGATATTTAATTCCAGCCGGCTCCCACCGGAACGGAAAGGGGGCCATCATTGCAGCTGTTGGGCGGCTATTTAGCGGGAAGGCCACTGACTTGTCCCAATTTATCTTGTATCCAGAAATACTGGAGTAATTGTTAATTACGGTCAGAATCTGCGGGATCTCCGCAGGTTGCGTAAATAACAACAGATCATCTGCATAGGCGGATAGTTTCACTTTCGTCCCAGCAAAGTTAAGACCCTGAATAACTTCACATTCCCGAACAGCGATAGCTAAAGGTTCGAGGGCTAAATCGAAAAGTAACGGGGATAAAGGGCAGCCCTGGCGGGTGCCCCGGTGAAGGGAAAAGGAGCGATGCAGGCGGCCATTAGCACAAACCCTCGCACTGGTCCTAGCATAGAGCAGCTTAACCTTTCCTATAAACCCCTCCCCCAGGCCGAACCAATTTAATACAGAGAAAAGAAAGGGCCACTCCAGCCTATCGAAGGCCTTTTCGGCATCTAGGGAAAGGGCTACATAAGGAGACGAGCCCACTGCTGCCCTATCAATCAAATTACACAAAAGCCGGGTGTTGTCAAACGTAGACCTGCCAGGTATAAAACCACACTGGTCAGGGTGGACTAGATCCTCAATTACTAGGGCGAGCCGTTTGGCCAAAATACTCGCGTATATTTTATAATCTGCATTTAGCAAAGATATAGGTCGATAGTTCCTGACATTTTCTGGAGTTTTCCCGGGTTTCTCCAAGACCACAATGGTGGCCTCTGAGAAATTACCGGGATGGCCAGATTCCTTTTCCAACTCCCCAAAATACAACATTAAATAGGGAATCAGCTCATCACTCAGAACTTTATAAAGCTCTGCCGGTATCCCATCGGGGCCCGCGGCCTTCCCCCCCATCATAGTTTTGATGGCCGTGGAAACCTCCTTATAAGAGAAAGGCCTGCCAAGCTGTTGGGCTTGCTGCTCGCCTAATGTAGGGTGTTGAAGCGGGTCAAGGAATTGCGCAATTGCTACAGGATCTGCAGTGGCCTCCGAGGAATACAGCCTATTATAAAACGATGAAAACTCTTCTAGAATTTGATCATCCTCAACCAATCTAGTCTGATTATCATCCACGAGAGAAACAATTCTAGACTTCTCCCTACTCCCGCGCAGGGTACTCGCCAGGAGCTTGCTGGACCTATTTTGCTCAACGTGATATCTGGCCGCTTGTTTCAACATTACTTGCTCTATCTCAGAGCTCAACAGCTCATTGTATTGAAATCGTAACCTCTGCAACCTAATCAAAATCCCCGCAGCAGGCTGCCGAATCCATAGCCGCTCCCCCGCTCTAATCTGACTTTCCAGGGCTGCTAACTGCTCCCTCCTCCTCTTGGCTTCCTTGATCTTGTAACTTGTGATAGTAGCCCTTAGGGAGGCTTTAAAAGCCTCCCACCAGGCCCAACTGGCAGTATCCCCTAGTTTGTTATTCAGAAAGTATGACTGAATCGCATCCCTTAGTTCGGATTGGAAGGAAGGCTCCGCAAGCCAAGCCCTATTAAAGGACCACACTGGACTACCTCCAACAGCCGCCTGCATTGGGACCTTGAGCGTGATAGCGGAGTGATCAGACACAGTCCCTCCCAAAATTTCCGCTGAACAGCAGCCCGACGCCAGGGACCGAGAGACTAGGAAGAAATCTATCCTGGAGAGAGAATTGTGTACTGGCGAATGAAACGTATAGTCCTTCTCAGAAGGATGAAGCAATCTCCAAACATCGACCAGTCCACAATCCTCTTTGAGAGCTATAAAGGCACAGTCTGCCCGAGAGGGTCGGTTTATCCGCGCAGGGCAGCGGTCTATCAAAGGCTCATTTACCAGGTTAAAATCCCCCCCAGCAATTATTGGGGCAGTATAATTCTTCTGTAGGGCACAGCTCAAGGCACTAAAAAAATCAGGGTCATCTTTATTCGGGCCATACACATTCACAAGTGAGAACCGAGCACCCCCAACTTCTATCAGGGACCATGCCCACCTCCCGTAGGCATCATTATTGGCTTGAACTACCGTAGCCCCCAACGCCTTCCGGACTAGGATGGCAACCCCATTTTTTTTACGGTCCGCTGGGGAAGAGCCCGCCAGAAAATACCTCTTACCCTCTAGTTTCATGGTTTCCTGAGTGGTAAGATGGGTCTCCTGCAATAGTACTACATCTGCCTGGTGCCGAGCACAATACGCTAGAATGTTTTTCCTTTTTATGGGGGTCTTAATGCCCTTCACATTTAAAGACAAGACATTTAGCCAATTAGCCATTGCCGTCTAGAAAGCAGTATACTCTAAATGGCAGGACATAACTATGCATCATATCTCGGGATTGGCTGCCCCTATAAGTAACCTTTGGAATCCTTCCCTGAGAGCCAACAAAACCCCCCCAACAAAACTCCCCCTGAGAACAATAAAAACTGGGGTGAGACAGCAAAGGCAACCAACAATACGCAGCCTAGCCCCCATGGATATTACCCGCCACCCCCTTTTATTCATGTCTTAAAAAAGGAAATAAAATTAAAAATCAAAACAAGAGAACAACAAGGTCACACATATACAGCCTGAGAACTCGGCGAGGGGGCTCCCCCGTGTCTAATAACATAACCAGCCATACTCAGCTCAACATCCCTACACAGGCCTACCGGACAGCAAAATTATTTTTGTGTTTTTTTTTTTTTTTTTTTTTTTAATTTGACTGTCCAACCCGGCACTGCGCCACGAGAAACTCAGGCCCGGCTCCACTGACATTGGGAAGCCACGTAGGTACCATGAGTCAACAGATCCGCAATCCATCCAGGGACGAGACTGTCCTCCAGCAGGCACTGCCAATTAACTCGACTGCATTTGCAAGGCCTCTTGGCCTTCAATATATACCGCCAGTTCTGCAGGATCCTCGAAGGTCTTGATCTCGTTGTTTAAGGTCACCTTGAACCGGGCTGGACTAAAAATACCATACCGTGCTTGCAGGCGCTGGAGCCGAGGCCGAAACGCCAGGAATTGCTTGCGTCGTGTAGCGGTTGGTTTACTAAAGTCTGGATAGAAGGCCACTCGCTGACCACCAGGCAATAGGGGCTGAGCGGCCTTAGCTGCCATCAGGATTTGAAGGGCATGCTGGTGCCGGAGGACACAGAATATCATCGGGCGTGGAAATTTAGAGCGTTGGTTAGCTGGGTTTGAGAGCCGGTGAGCCCTTTCTATTTCAAGCGGGCGAGAGAATTCCACCTTCAGGAGCTTTGGAATCAGAGATTCTAGGTAACTGATGGGATCGCTCCCCTCGGCTCCCTCCGGGATTCCCAGGACTCGAACATTATTTCGTCGGGCCCTGTTATTTGCATCCTCATAGCTCTTCTCAAGCCCCTCCAGCTTATGAATCATCCTGGGGACGAGGGCCAGCCGCTCCTCATGCTCCGCCACAACCTTTTCCGCTCGCTCAATTCTTTGCGTGAGCTGTTGCATCTGTGTCGTCAACTCCTTCATACTGGTTTGCATGGCATCAAGAGATTCGCCATTGGCATCGACTCGGCAGCGGATCGCTCGCACCTCCTTCAAGACTTCCTTCAATCCCTCTGTGGCCTCGGATGGCGCCGCCATCTTTTGGGGAGAGAGAGGGTCAGATTTAGATCTCTTAGTGCCGGTCGCCGCCGCGGCAGCAAAGTCGAGTCGGGTCTGCTTGCCGGCTGCCATGTGCAACCCCTAGTGCCTCCAAACACTATAGTTTAGGCGGGTAAAGGTGCTGAATACCAGGAATCGAAACCTAGGGGGCCAGGAGAGCAACTCTTATGCGGCCATGTTGGTTCCTCGCAGGCTCCGCCTCCGCCTATGTCTTTTTTGAGTATCTCTTGAAATATCAGGAAACATGTATATCTTAACCCCATAGAACAAAGAGAGACGTTTTTTATAGAATAGTTTAAGCAACCACTCTCTATCTGAGACCAAAGCAAGAGAGACTATCAAAGTTGATACTTTAACAGAACCTAAAGATGGAGAAGAAAAACGTTCAGAAACATTCAAAACATCTGTAACAAGGTCCTCACTGGTAGACCCAGGCTCTTTTCTCGCCAAAGATAAGTAGAAGGCCTTTGAGACTGGTGGTATCAAATCTTGAGGTACCAGCAAAATGTCCACCAAATACTTCTTGAAGAAATCAAGCGGTGCAGTACCCATAATCATAGGAAAGTTTAATACTCTCAAATTTGAAGCTTGAGCAAAATTTTCTAAACCTTCCAATTTGGCCCTCAACATAATATTGTCCTTCATGAGAGCAACATTAGAATCAGAAACAGAGTTCAATTTTTGATGAAAATCTCCAACTTGGCTCTTAAGTTTATCCACTACAATATTACATGTCTGCAAGCGTTCTTCAACTTGGGTCACCCTTGCCAAAGTCACAGTAGTTTGGGAGATTACTACTTCAGATAGTCAAGTAATAGCATCCCATATACAATTCAGGGTAATGGTCTTGGGGCGAGACAGCCTTAAAGCAGCTAAAGAAACATCCGTCGCAGGTAAAGAGACACTGAGATTATCCTCACCCGGAGTTTGCTGCCCAAACTGAGAAGATCGATCCACCGTACACTCTGCACCGACGGCGATTTCAAAGCCCCCACCTTCCGTTACAGTGGCTTCCCGCCGCATACCTGCTAGCTCGCCACCTTCCGACGAACACTCAGGAACAGCCACCAAAGGAGGTGTAGAGCATGCCGGGGGCAGCAGTGGAGATCTCGCATTACGAGAGAGAGTGGAGTCAGGCCCAATGGAGAAACAACGCCCTCTTCCCGTTCTTCAGCACCTGCTTGAATCTCCCGCACCATCTCCTCCGAAAGCTGAACAAACCGATCCATGGGGCCGATCAGAGGTTCAGGCGGGAAGAGCCTTGTCTTGCCCTTACACTTTGGCATCGATGTTCCACAGCTCAAACAACAGCCACCATCTTGGAATAGACCACACCCCCACGGTCTATATTCTGAATGTCCGCTGCTGACATTGTTGATGTTGCTGCTGGTGCTGTTGCTGCTGAACTTCTACCAGAATATGGAGGAGCTGCTCCATCCTGATTTGTCACTGTTTACTTGCAATACAACTACAGCTTCCCCTTCTGCAGCTGAGTTAACCCTGTGGTATTTCAGTCCCAACCAATTTTTAGCAGCCTCTAGTAGCCAAAACAAAGCCTGCCTGTCTGACACTGACTAAACCTTCTGAAAGATCCCTAAATAGGGCAAGGCTAGCCTTTTTAGCCTACACAAACAAACAAAAACCCCTAACCTGTTGTAGAGGCCCAGTCTGGGAGGAACATGGATTGCCCTCAGTCACATGGTAGTCTGGCGTATGGTGGGAAGGGGTTTTCTATTCAAACACTAAACAGAAAGTAGTTCAGGAAAAACAAAACTCGTTTTTATTTAGATCCAGTTTGTTATACCTTCACAAAGCTGGTCTCCCGGCCCTTCCTCCAGCCCAGTTAAAGTTCCTATCTTTGTATGGCTTTCCTTGAAAGGACTCCTGGTTTTCCAGGCCTCTCTCCCTCCTGTAGTCTGCAGGGTTTTTAACCTCTCCTGTGAGCCACACCCTCCCAATCTCTGGGCTGCAGGCTCTCTTAAAGTAGGGTTGCCAACTGGCCGGTTTTCAGCCGGCCTGGCCGGTTTTCAGCCGGCCTGGCCGGTTTTCAGCCGGCCTGGCCGGTTTTTCCACGGCCAGGCCGGCTGCCGGCGCAGAGGCAAAACCGGCCCTTTAAAAGCCGGTTTTTTTGCTCTGGCCGCAAGATCGGGAGCGGCCTGAGCAAAAAAAACCGGCTTTTCTCCGCTTCAGAGGTAGCCGGGGAAGCCCGCGCGAGGCCCCGGCTCCCTCTGAACAGCAACCAGCGTGAAGAGCCTTTACCTTCAAGCTGGCGGCTGTTCCTGTGAAGCCGCGAATGCTGGGAAAGGTTAAAGGTTGCCCTTTAACCTTTCCCAGCATTCGCGGCTTCACAGGACAGCCGCGATGCTGGTCCGGGGGGGGGGGGCAAGGACTGCATGGGCTGTGATGGGGGGACCTGGACTGGAAAAGGGCGAAGGGGGGGGGGGGGACTTGGACTGGAAAAGGGGTAAGGGGGGGGGGACTGGGACTGGAAAAAGGCTAAGGGGGGGGGGGGACTTGGACTTGGACTGGAAAAGGGCTAAGGGGGGGGGGGACTTGCTGGAAAAGGGCTAAGGGGGGGAACTTGGACTGGAAATAGGCTGTGATGGGGGGGGGGACCTGGACTGTAAAAGGGTTATGGGGGGGGACATGGACTGGAAATGGGTTGTGATGGGGTGGAGGGGACCTGGACCAGAAAAGGGCTATGGGGGGGGGGAACTTGGACTGGAAATAGGCTGTGATGGGGGGGGGGGACCTGGACTGTAAAAGGGTTCTGGGGGTGGGGCCATGGACTGGAAATGGGTTGTGATGGGGGTGGAGGGGACCTGGACTGGAAAAGGGCTATGGGGGGGGGGGAACTTGGACTGGAAATGGGCTATGGTGGAGGAAGGGGGATCTTGGACTGGAAATAGGCTGTGATTAGGGGGGCTAGGACTGCAAATGGGCTGTGATGGTGCGGGGGGACTCGGACTGCAAATGGGCTGTGATGGTGCGGGGGGACTCGGACTGCAAATGGGATGTGATGGTGGGGGGGCCTAGGACTGGAAATAGGCTGTGATGGGGGACTTGGACTGGAAATGGGCTGTGATTGGGGGGGGGGAGCTAGGACTGGAAATGGCCTGTGATGTGAGGGCTAGCACTGGAAATGGGCTGATGAAGAGCTGGAATAGGACTGGAAATGGGCTGATGTGGGGCATGGGAGAATGGGACTAGAAGGGAGTGGATGCTGGGTGGGTCTAGAACTATAAGGGAACTGATTTGGGGGGAGGACTAGAATGGATGGGGAATGAGAATAGAGAGGGGAAAAAATATTTTGTGTGGAAGAAAAGTCTATGATGGGCCGGTATTGGGAGAGTAAGAGGGGCTTGAGAATGGAAGGGTGAAATTTAAACGGATGATAAAGGAATAAGGAAAGAATTGGGGGAAAGAGCAAAAGGGAAACAATCAGTATGTTAAAGCAGAAATAGAGAGAGAATGGAAAACATCTGAAAGAGAAGAAAGGACAAATGGATAGCTCGCAGAAGACACGAAGAAACCAGAAGAAAGTGACTGGAGCAATTGCAACTGAAAAATAAAACGCCCAAACAGAAGGTAGAAAAATACTTTTTATTTTGAATTTATTAACTGGAATATGTCTGGTCTGGGAAGTGTGTATTGCTAACATCTTTGCGTTTTTGTTTAGTGCAAGAGGAAATTACTTTATAGTTTTATTTCTCCAGTGTTGTACATTTCATGTTTGGATTTTGGGGTTCCCAGTTTAATTATTATCTGACCAAGGAAGTTAGCCTACACGTATCCTCGGTAATTTTTGTGGGTGGGGCTGGGGGCGGGGCAGGGGTGGGACTAGGGGCGGAGAATGGGTGGAGCATGGCGAGCCACAGGTGTCGGGTTTTTCTCGGTGAAAAAGTTGGCAACCCTATCTTAAAGTGGCCTGTTGATAACCCCTCTGGAGAGGGATGGGCAATACTCTATAGATCCCATCACACTCACATTTCATTCCCTCCCCCACTGGCAGAATCCCTTCTCCTCCCTCCTCCTTCCACCCTCCCCCAAACCTCCTACCCTTCTTACCTCACTCTCTCAGTCCCCACATCCAGTTACCACCTTTCTCCCCAGTGCACCATCTCTATACCAGAGACGTGAACCATCACCTCACCCTTCCCCAACCTTATAGATCACCTCTTCTACCCCCATAATCCCAAACCCCCACCATCACATCACCAGACATCCTCATCCAATCCTGAATCAGTCCCCCTCCTGCCATACCTCTGCCCCAATAAATCCTTCCATACCAATTCACGGTTGCCCATCAATCTAACCTGAAATCACTCAACCACACACACACACACACACACACACACACACCCTATACCACACAAACATACAGCTCTCTTTACATTCATCTTCAAGCCAAAAGTATCATCAAGATCCTTCTATCAAAAAGATCAAACACCAAGTTCTCTGAAGACAGTTCAGAGTGCTGCCAGCTTTTCTCTGGTTTTCTTCTTTCTCCGTCACTCTCCCTTCTGCATTGTCTGCCATATCTCCCCCTGTGGCATTGTTTCACCTGGCTTCTCCATCTACACTTCCATTTGTCCAAGACTTATATCTGCAGGAGCTTTCTCACTTGCCTCCAGAGAAGATACTCCAATGGGAAAAAGGCATCGATACTTGATCTTGTGTTCAACCAGTCACTGCATAATCACCTTAAAGGTTCTGTGTTTCTGTAATGTGACTGGCACCAAATCCCCATACACAGCCACTTGCAGGCCTTCCCCGTCAAATCTTCCCATCTTGTGCATCTTAGTTACCAAATACTCCTTAAGTTGAAAGTTATGCATGCAAATAATAATGTCCCTGGGCAGGTTGCCTTTCACTGTCCCCAGCTCCTTGTGCACTCTATACAATTTAATTTGTACCTCCTCAGCTTTAAGTTCATCCACTTTAAGCAAGGTCTTGTGCACCGCTTCTGCTCTAGTCTAGTAGATAATCTGCATTCTGAAGCCTGTTCATTCCGAGCCAGTTCTTTATTTCTTCTAGCTTAGACAATATTTGTTCTTTAAATTCTAATAGCTCTGATATTTGTCTCTTGGCCCTTCCACTTCTTCCACTGACTTCTCCATTTGTTGCTTGCCCTCCTCCACCCACTGGCCTATCCCAATGATCTAGCTCCCTAGCTCCACTAAACACTCACCGAACTCACTTTTGATGGTGGCAATCTCTTTTTAAGGTCCGCAAACCAAATATTCAGTTCTTCCCATACTCCTTCTGGGACATAATTAATGTGATCAAATTGGCCATGCCGGCATATTTTTTATTTGCAATTGGCCATGCCGGCATATTTTTTATTTGTACCTCAACATAGTGGGTCATCCACCATCTTTCCACCTGCTTGCTCCTCTCTCTTGGCTCCAGTGAACTCTGCTGAAATGACTGTTTTGCTGCAAGTGACCATCTCCTATCACAGCAGGGCACCTGAGCACCCTAGGGATAGACCCTAAAGTTACTGCTTGGGTTAGAAATTGGTTGGGTGGGAGGCGACAAAGAGTACAGGTAAATGGAGCTCACTCTGAGGAGAAGGATGTTACCAGTGGTGTGCCCCAGGGATCTGTCCTTGGTCCGATTCTTTTTAACATCTTTGTTAGTGATATAGCGGAAGCGCTGTCGGGTAAGGTTTGCCTCTTTGTGGATGATACCAAAATCTAAGAACATAAGATATGCCATACTGGGTCAGACCAAGGTCCATCAAGCCCAGTATTCTGTTTCCAACAGTGGCCAATCTAGGTCATATGTACCTAGCAGTTTCCCCAAGAGACACAAGTTCTACAATGCTTGTACTGGGTCAAGCACTGATATCTTCGGTCACTTCTTAATAATGGTTTATGGACCTTTTCTCCAGGAACTTGTCCAAACCTTTTTTAAACCCAGCTACACTAACAGCCTTTACTACATCCTCCGGTAACAAATTCCAGAGTTTGATTACACGTTGAGTGAAAAAATATTTTCTTTTATTAGTCTTAAATAGTTTACCCTGTAGCTTCATTGCATGTCCCCTAGTCTTTCTATATTCTGATAACGTAAACAATCGATCTACGTTTACCTGTTCCACTCCGTTCATTAATTTATAGACTTCTATCATATCTCCCCTCAGCCGTCTCTTTTCCAGGTTAAAGAGCCCTAACCTTTTTAGCCTTTCCTCATAGGAGTATCCTTCCATCCCCTTTACCATTTTGGTGGCTCTTCTCTGAACCTTTTCTAAAATCGCTATATCCTTTTTAAGATACGGCGACCAGAATTGCACACAATATTCAAGGTGCGGTCTCACTATGGAACGATATAGAGGCATTATAATATCTTTTGTTTTATTTTCCATTTCTTTCCTTATCATACCTAGCATTCTATTTGCTCTCTTGGCTGCTGCTGCACACTGGGCCGAGGGTTTTAACATGGTATCCACAATGACGCCTAAATCTTTTTCCTGGGTGGTGGTTCCTAATGTGGAACCTTGCATCGTGTAACCATAGTTTGGGTTGTTCTTCCCTAGGTGCATAACCTTGCACTTGTCCACATTAAATTTCATCTGCCATTTTGATGCCCAGTCTTCCAATTTATCAAGATCCTCTTGCAATTTTTCACAATCCTCTTGGGTTTTAACAACTTTAAATAGTTTTGTGTCATCTGCAAATTTGATAACCTCACTCGTTATTCCACTTTCCAGGTCATTTATGAATATGTCAAAAAGCAGCGGACCCAGCACAGATCCCTGGGGTACACCACTATTCACCTTTCTCCATTGGGAAAATTGGCCATTTAGCCCTACCCTCTGCTTTCTATCTTTTAACCAGTTCCTGATCCACAATAGTACATTGCCTCCTATCCCCTCCTATCTGCAATAGAGTAGACACCCATGAAGGTGTAGATAACATGAGGAGGGATCTAGCTAGGCTTGAAGAATGGTCTAGAATTTGGCAGCTGGGATTTAATGTTAAAAAATCTAAGGTCATGCATTTGGGCTGCAGCAATCCAAGGGAGCAATATAGTATAGGGGGTGAAGTACTTTTGTCCACTAAAGAAGAGCGGGACCTAGGCGTGGTTGTGTCTGATGATCTTAAAGTACCTAAACAGGTAGAAAAGGTGATGGCAAAAGCTAGAAGGATGCTTGGGTGCATACGGAGAGGAATGGTTAGCAGAAAAAAGGAGGTGATAATGCCTCTCTATAAGTCTTTGGTGCGACCTCATTTGGAGTATAGTGTGCAATTCTGGAGACCGCACCTTCAGAAGGATGTGAACAGGATGGAATCAGTGCAGAGGGTGGCTACTAAAATGATTAGTGGTCTTCATTATAAAGCATAGGAGGACAGACTTAAGGATCTTAATATGTACACCTTAGAGGAAAGGCGGGATAGAGGTGATATGATTGAGATGTTTAAATACCTCCGTGGCATAAATGTTCATGGAGAGAGCTTCTTTCAATTGAAAGCAAGTTCTGCTACGAGGGGACATGGGATGAGGGTGAAGGGAGATAGATTCAGGAGTGATATGCGGAAATATTTCTTTATGGAAAGAGTAGTGGATCCATGGAATAGTCTCCCAGTGGAGGTGGTAGAGATGAGGACAGTAACTGAATTCAAAAAAGCATGGGACAAACACAGAGGATCTCTAAAGGTAAAAAGGGGACTGTTGTAGTTGTTGATATGGAAGGACAGACTAGATAGGCCATGTGGTCTTTTTCTGTCATCATACTTCTATGTTTCTATGTTCCTCTCTCTTCAGATATGGACCACGGGGTATAGATTGCACAAATTAAGTACCTTTAATCGGGGTGACCACTGATGGAAGAAGAAGTCAAAGCAGCAATGAAAGCAATATCAAAGGACAAAGCACTGGACATTGATGGCATCCCATTGAAGTACTATAGCAATTGGATGTGGTTGTTACCATACTTACAAGGCTGTACCAGGAAATTTGGAAGACAACATCATAGCCAACTGACTGAAAAAATCTGGTTTTATACCAATACTGAAGAAAGGTGATCTGACTGGAAATGATCACACAATCGCTCTGATCCCACATGCCAGTAAAATTCTACTCAAGATCATTCAACAGAGGCTACAACTATACCTGGAACAAGAACTGCCTGAAGTGCAAGTAGGGTTCAGGAAAGGGCAAGGTCCAAGAGACATCATGGCAGATGTAAGATGGATCATTGAAAAGACAAAAGAATATCAACAAAATATCTATATGTGTTTTATTGGCTACAGCAAAGATTTTGACTGTGCAAACCATAAGAAACTCTGGACCACATTAAGAAGCATGGGTATACCAGAACATCTGATAGTTCTCTTGCACAACATTGAAACTGTCTGAATGGAACAAGGAGAAACAGAATGATTTAAAATCTGCAAAGGTGTATGACAAGGCTGCCTTCTTTCCCCCCTTAATTTATATGCAGAAGAAATCATCAGAGAAGCAGGACTGTATGAAGACAACCAAGGTGTGAAGATTGGTGGAAGACTCAACAACCTTTGCTATGCTGGTGATAATACAACACTGGTTGAAATTGAAGACGATCTGAAACATTTGTCTCTCAAGATCAAGGAACATATGGATGCAAAAGTTGGACAGTGAAAAGACAGGAAGAAAATTGATGACTTTGAATTATGGTGCTGGAGGAGAATTCTGTTTATTCCATGGACTGACTGAAGAACAAACCAGTCAGTACTAGAAGAGATCAAACCTAAGCTTTCTTTAGAAGTTCGGATGACAAGACTTTGACTTTCATACTTTGGACACATCATGTGATCATTAGTGAAAGATATCATGCTTGGCAAGGTTGAAGGTCAATATAAAAGAGGAAGGTCAGTGATGAGATGGGTCGATACAATAACAGCAGCTATGGATGCCACTCTATCAGCAATGAGTCGACACTGACTTGATGGCACTTAACAATATCAACAACAATTTGTGATGAGGGAAACATAGCACTCAGCTCAAGAATCCGTTCAGGGTGCCGACATAACTTCCTTCTCCACCATGTGGCATTTAGAATTAGTTGCCACTGCTGAATTTTCCTCTGAGGCAAACCTCACAGAAGGGACTTGCAATAATCCAATCATGGTAAAACTAAAGCTAGATTATCCTGTGTCAGAAAAGAATGAAGCTGACAAGTCATCCTTAATGAGAACAGCCTTGACACATGATGTTTCAATCTCAATTGAGAATCAACTCAAACCCCCAAATTATGCCCCAGCGCTATAGATGAGCTCTTCAATCCACCCCCCTCCATTACCTCGCCTTTTCTTTCTTCACTGTCTGTCCTTTTCAAACATTTGTATTCTGTTAAAAAATGGATTGTTTTATTTAGAAAAGGAAGCCAAATCCATTTAGGCTATTTTCTAAGATGCTGAAGGAATGATTCATTTGGTGAGAAGAAGTTTTGCAAGAGAATCAGCACTTATGGGAAAAATGGCTTGAGTCCATTTTCTCAGTGCAGGTGAAAGTTTAAATTAGTTTTCATTGGTAAGATTTCTCAAGTACATGCTTAAACTGTGTGCCAGCATCTCATGAACAGCTTGTGAAATCCAGCCACATTGCATTCTTACTTCACTCCTTTTTCCTTCCAAACAAATAAAATGCATTAGAGAACATTTGAGATTAAAAACTGACAGTAAATGTTATCTTCATGGAACATTGTCTGCTGCAGTCATTGGCTTCATCCCATCCTAAAAAATAAAGGTTTACAAGTGTACATCTTGAACTCCATCTGACAGATTTGAGTGTACAACATGCAGACACATTTGGAAGTCGAATGATGTACAGAGTATCTTGCTTCCTTCCAGCTTTACGTCATACAATACGCATCAAACTCTAAAGTTGGACTGCAAGCAAAAATAATGAGAAAAAGAATGTGTTGAAAGGGTCTTGCTAAAATATGCATGCTTATTTTCATCTCCATGTTTATCAAAGACAGGACAGTTGTCTCCGTCTTCCCTCCTCTTAATCCTCTAATTTGCACATCTGAATAGGAATCAAATAGCCTATAACTGTCTACATCTACCCCTCTTCTCCCAACAACAGTGTCTCATGTTGTCCATGCTCCTACCTTCCCTGTTCCTACATGTAGTGTTACACACAATCTCCCATTCAACCATCTAATGAAAAAAAATATCAATAGCAAATTACCAAAAGCAAAGCTTCTTGCCTGAAACAGGTGGTTTCCATAGACGGTAAGATTCATCATGTACATAAGTGGGTGAATCATCGGATGGTGCCAAGATGAAACAGCTCTCCCAGAGTTGACAACTAGCAGAAATTTCTGAGCATGCATGGACCTCCCCACATGCTGCAGTCTCCTCAGTCCCATCAGTTAATTCCAGAGCTCAAGAAGCAGCATAATACTTGGGGAGATGGAAGGAATTATAGTTTATATTTTATTATATTTGATATACCATCCTTTGTAAAAAGATATGAAGCAGTTTACTGTACATAATTAAAACATAGTATAAGTGGGCAAAGGACTCCAGTCATTACAGGAAAGTGACATACAAAATCAACTGCACATTAAAACATTAGTTTTGAGAGAAAATAATATTTTAGTGTTACAGAAAAAGAGAGAGTTCCCCTGGTCTGGTCCAATCCCAGACACCTGCCCAAATAGGTGAGCTTTTATCAGAGTTTTGTACTTTTTTTTAAAAATTTCCATCTTTATTAAACTTTTCAACATACAACATGGGTCATTCCCCACAAATCAACATTGTTGTCAACTAGAAATATTTCACGTCAATACCATTACAATGTTTCACATCCAAACCCGTACCATGTGGTGCTTCTCTCTCTGTTGCCATGTTCATTTTCCCTCCTCCCTTCACCCCCACCCTTCCTACTCTCCCCCCTAATATCCCCCCACCCCCGGTCAGTCCAGATGAATAGGTAGAGGCAGGTCATTCAGAGTGGAGGAGTAGCCTAATGGTTAGAGCACTGGCTTGGAAGCCAAAAGGCCAGAGTTCATTTCCCCCTAACATTCCTTGTGGCCTTAGGCAAGTCACTTAACTCTCTATTGTCTCAGAAAAATCCAAGTCACTGAACATATGTAAACTTAGGGTGTTCCTGAAAGATCTTTGGCCATCAATGTGATTCACATGAGTATTTTCAGTCATGGGAAATACTACTATTACTAATCATTTGTATAGCACTACAAGGAGTACCCAGCACTATACATATAGATGTAAAGCACAGTCCCTGCTCATCAGCGCTTATAATCTAAACAAGATAAAACACATAGTGAAACTAAGGACTAGAGTAGGGTAAGATACTAGTACTACTAGACAAGCTATACAAAGGCATTGAGAACAGCAAGAAAATGTTTATCCTAATGTTCATAGACATATCCGCTGCATTTGACACAGTAAGCCACGAGATCCTCCTCACCAGGCTCGAATCCATAGGTATAAAAGGGACCCTGCTAAAATGGTTTGGCTCCTATATATCGAACAGAGTACAGAAGGTTCACTTCAATCAAGAAACATCAAAGGCATTCCCACAAACACAGGGAATACCGCAAGGGTCAGCTTTGTCCTCTCTACTGTTCAACCTCTACTTAAGACCCATCTGCACAATATTTCAGAAACACAAGATTAATTACCACTTATATGCAGATGATATAATGCTGTATATACAACTGGACATGAACAACCCAAATTATAACCACCTGGAAGCATGCCTCAAGGACACGCAAACATGGATACAGCAAAACAACATGAGCATCAACCATAAGAAAACTGAGGTGATGTTCATCTCCAAAAACCCTGAGTTTGAACCACCACCAACAATTCTCCTGAACAATAATACATACATCATCAAACAAGAGATAAAATATCTGGGAGTCACCCTTGACAAAAACCTTAAGATGGAAACCCACTTAAGACTGCTAAATCGAGCCATATTTCACAAACTGAGGATACTCCAGCCACTACACAACATCATTGAGCAGTCTGACTTCAGAACAGTAGTCCAAGCACTCATCACACCTCACTTGGACTACTGCAATGGCATTCTCTAAGGGCTACCCAAAAAAACCCTCAACATATTTCAAATGGCGCAGAATGTCACTGCTCGAATCATAATGAAACTGCGGTTTTCCGATCACATCACAGCAATCCTAATGGAACTCCACTGGCTCCCCATCCATGCCCGCATAAGATATAAAATAATATTAACGACGTTTAAATTAATCCACAACCTAGTTCCATCATACCTCTCTACACTTATCTCAACACAACCCCCGAATAGGAGCAGAAGAGCACACAACCTAAACACTCTGCACGTCCCACATGACATACGCAAAACACAGCGTTCACATACACAGCTCCCTCCCAATGGAACAGCCTACCTCACGCACTAAGAGATAACAATGACCTAAAAGAATTCCGGAAAGACCTGAAAACCTATCTATTCCAGGAATACTATAACCTGTCCTAATGTAACAATGCACCCGGCTATGTAAATAACCATGAAACGCTTGTAAATATGTCTCTAATGCTAGGCTACGTTAATACCCATGAAACGTATGTAAATATGTATATAATCCTGCAATCATCATCTGTAAAATCCAAATTTTTGTTATCCATATGTAAGCAAATTAGAATATTGTTATATGTAAAAGGATTGCTGTGTTAAACGTTCAATGTAAAACCGCTACCGATCGCTGGAAGAAGCGGTATACAAATGTAACCAAATAAATAAATAAATAAATTCACATAAGTAGTGGCAAGAGAGTGAGGAGCATCAGGATCCAAAAATGACTTCAAAGAGGTGGATTTGTAGCTTGAATTTGAAAAAGCCTAGAGAAGGGGCTCAATGCACACTCAGGTAGTTTTGTTTCAGGCATATGAAGCAGTGAGATAGAATGAACAAAGTCTGGAGTTGGCAGTGACAGAGAACGGCACAGATAAAAAGTATCTGCTAGAGGAGCAGAGCTTCCGAGGAGGGGTGTAGAGTGAGATAAGAGAGGAAATGTAGTGAGGAACTGCAGAATGAATGCACTTGTATTTCAATAGGAGAAGTTTGAACTGGTTGCGGAAACTGATAGAGAGCCAGTGAAGTGACTTGAGAAGAGGGGTTATATGGACATAGTGACAATAGTGGAAGATAAGCTGTGCAGCTGAGTTCTGAATAGACTGAAGGGGAGAGAGATGATTCAGAGAGAGACCAGTGAGGATGGGAGATTAGTAGTGTGAGTAGAGAGGAAGGGACACATTTTGCTGATGTTATAGAGAAAGAAGCAACAGGTTTTAGCCATCTGTTGGATGTGCCCAGAGAAACATACAAACATAGAAACATAGTAACATACATAGTAACATAGTAAATGACGGCAGATAAAGACCAGCATGGTCCATCAAGTCTGCCCAGCAATTTGTTGAGAAGTTAGTTGGTTCAGTTTATTTTGTTTTTATCCTGTTGTTGTAAAGGGTTCCGCTGTGCTTGTCCCGCTGTGTTTTAAATTCTGTCACCGTGTTTGCCCCCACCACTTCCATCGGGAATTAAGACCCCAGTGTAAATAAGATGTAGATATGTTCTGCCTGAAATCAGGTACCAGTGTAATACAATGTATAGAGTTATAGAATGTACATAGTTTCCCCCAGTTACTTCCAAGTTGATCTCCCTGTTTATTGTAAATACAACTCAAAGTTCCCTGTGTTGTATAGTTGATGTTAAATGTAAACCGCTCTGATCTAAAATAGAGCGGTATAGAAGAACTGTTAAATAAATAAAATAAAATAAATAAATTCCAAGCATCCACCACCCTTTCAGTGAAAAAATATTTCCTGACATTGCCTTTCAATTTTCCACCTTGCAGCTTCATGTTATGCCCTCTAATTTTGCAGCTTCCCCGACTTTGGAAGAGGTTTGTTTGTTCATCGTTCCTCTTTAAGTATTTAAAGGTCTGAATCATATCTCCCCTATCCCTCCTCTCCTCCAAAGTGTACATATTTAGGTCTTCAAGTCTCTTCTCATAAGGTTTCTTATGCAGGCTCCAAATCATTTTGGTCATCTTCCTCTGAACAGTTTCCAGTCTTTTTACATCTTTTGCAAGATATGGTCTCCAAAACTGAACACAGTATTCCAGGTGAGGCCTCACCAGCGACCTGTACAGTGCATTAAGCACCTCTTCCTTTCTGCTGGTAATCCCTCTCTGTATGCAGCCCAACATCCTCCTGGCTTTTGCCACCGCCTTGTCGCACTGTTTTGCCACCTTGAGATCATCAGAAATAATCACATCAAGGTCTTTCTCCTGAACCATGCACACCAACCTCTCGCCCCCTATTGCATACATTTCCCTTGGATTTCTGCTACCTAAGTGCATGACACTGCACTTTTTTGCATTAAATTGTAATTGCCAAGCATTAGACCATTCTTCCAGCTTTTGTAGATCTTTCCTCATGTTATCCATACCCTTGGGGGAGTCCACTCTGTTGCAAATTTTTGTGTCATCTGCAAAAAGACAGACTTTTCCATTCAGTCCTTCAGCAATATCACTCACAAATACATTGAACAGTGCCGGGCCCAGGACTGAATCCTGGGGCACCCCGCTAATCACCTTCCTTTCATCCGAGTGAGCTCCATGTACCATCACCTTCTGTCGTTTGTCAGTCAAGCAATTTCTAATCCAGTTTACCATCTTGGTACCCATCCCCAAGCTACTGAGTTTATTGACAAGCCTCCTATGAGGAACAGTATCAAAGGCTTTGCTGAAATCCAGGTAGATGACATCCATCGCATGCCCCTGATCTAGTTCCTTGGTCACCCAGTCAAAGAACTCAATCAGATTTGTTTGGCAAGACCGTCCTTTGGTAAAACCATGTTGCCTCAGATCTTGCAACCTGTTGGTTTTGAGAAAGTTCACTATTCGCACTTTCAGGAGCGCCTCCATTACTTTTCCTTCCACCGAGGTAAGGTTCACGGGTCTGTAGTTTGACACTTCTTCCCTGTCACCACTTTTGTGTAGAGGTACGACATCAGCCATTCTCCAGTCCTGAGGAACCTCTCCTGTTTCCAAGGATCTGTTGAATACATCCTTTAACGGCCCTGCAAGAACCTCTCTGAGCTCTTTCAGTATCCTGGGATGTATCCCATCCGGTCCCATGGCTTTGTCCACTTTCAGTTTAGCAAGTTGTTCCAACACCTCATCTTCTGTGAATAGTGTGATATTTACTACATTCCCATTTTTATATTTGGGAGTCACATCTGGTCCATCTCCAGGATTTTCTTTAGTAAAAACAGAGCAAAAGTATTTGTTTAGCAATTTCGCTTTTTCTTTTTTTTTTTTAAATTCTTTATTTTCGTTTTATAACAACAGAGGAAAGGAAGACATACAGCAAAAGACAAATACATAACATGTAATACATATACCAAAGTAAACCCCTACCACCCCCCTCCCCCCTGCTTCTTCTCTAGAAAACTAAGCATTCCCAAAGCGGGCGTGTACTTACATGATTGCATTACAAAACCTAACGGTGACCTAAAACATGATGGGTGCACATTATACAGGCATGTTGGAGCAATAAGCAGAGTGTACATAATCATTAGGGATCTGCCATTTAGACAAGCAGGAGTAAGTTTGGACATGGGGAATAGCTCTCCGAGGTATCTGCTCATATTTACTATATAAGCAGACAAGGTTCCACCATTCATGGACAGTAAGTCGAGAGCTATCCTTCCAATTCCACGTGATTAAGCATATGGCTATACCTAGCATGAAATCAAGGAGAAAGCGACCCTTCTTAGGAAGAGAGGGGACCTCCGCCGCGGAGCGGAGTCCCACGACCTTCCAAGAAAAGGTGCATAAAAGTGTAAGATAGATTGAATACGACCCCAGACCCGCCCCCAATAGACCTGCAGTTGAGGACATTCATATAGAACATGAACGAAGGATCCCACATCAGTATGGCAAGACCAACACAGATCCCTAGCATTTGGGTTCCATTTGACTATTTTTCTGGTGCATAAAAGCATCTGTGTGCAGAGAAAAGAGAGTCTGGGTAACAGAGGCAGACTGGGAAACCCGCACCACTTTACTCCAAAACGCTCCATTGCACAGGGGTTATGGTGGTTTGCAATTCGCGCTCCCAGGCTTGTTGAGCTCTAAAAGTGTCCGCATCTGTACCCTGACAAAGTATTTATAGAAATTAGAGGCCACCCCACGTGAACCACTAAGGGAGTGAACCAGCTCTAATAGCCCATCCTCAGTAGGGGCAAAGGGCGGCATGCTTCGAGCACTTTTGAGGCAGTGTTGAAGCTGCATCAATTGAAAATAGTGTTTCGCTGGTAACGCAAATGCCTCTTGTAAATCCGAAAAGGTTTTCCAACGAGCTATAGAGAAAAGCTGTTGGGGTGTCCAGAGCCCCTTGATAGGAAATGACAGCATGATCTAAAATGTGATGGGAGTGAATCTTTGCAGTGTCCACCTGAGGAAACTAACAGTTTTGAGAGTAGAAAGAAGTCTATGCGAGACTGAGGTTTAGGAGGGGAGGAGAAGAAGGTGAAGTCAAACTTATTGAGGTGTAGCAATCTCCATAGATCAACTGAAGCAAAATCCTTGATCAGGGAGGGAAGCGTAGTATGACTCTTGGGGGGACCACTCGTCCTAGGCGGCTATTTGTCTATCAGGAGATCAAGGACCAGATTGAAATCCCCCCCAATGATCAATGAAGCATTAGGAGAAGCTTGCGCAACCTGAGCAATGGTAAAAAAAGGCAGGGTCATCAACATTAGGAGCGGAAAGGCATATACATGTAACTTCTAGACAACCTATCTTGAGGAGAACTCTAGACCATCTACCTTCTGTATCTGAGCTAGTCGCAACAACAGTAGCATGCAAGGATTTCCAAACCAGTATGGCAACCCCACATTTCTTAGAAACTGCAGGGGAATAAGCGGCCACCATGTAAGGTTTAATATAAGTTCAAGAGTTTCCTTCGAATTTAAATGCGGTTAATGGAGAAAAGCAGATCCACTGCTTCCCAACTAAGGTAGCTTAGGATTTTCTTCCGTTTTATCGGATTATTGATGCCTTTTACATTCAATGAAAAAATCTTACATGGTGCCATCAGTCGGTAGAAGACATTTTAGGTAAGGGCGCTTAATAACATAGAACATAAGCAGAAACGGTACAACAATGTGGTAATCACCGAGTATTCTAGCTAATACACCCCATATTGAAAAGTATGTACCAACGTATCTTAGAGAAGAAGCAAAACCCCCAAAGAATATGGCGACCTGATGTCTGCGAGAGGAGGCCCTAGAGAGGAATAGAAGACATGTATGAAGAAGAAAGAAACACCAGAGTCCATAATAACACTGTCTCTGATACTCATCGAGGCTGCTGTGGGTAGATGGAGTCGGGTCACAGATACCATCAAGAGTAAGGCAACAGACTACCCACGCCGGACTCTTTGCAAGGCTGCGGCGGATCCAATATGGCAGGTACAGCGGGTATAAGAAGGCTTGCAGGAATATTCTGGAAGTCAGCGCATCAAGTCGGCTTCTTTGGAATCCAAAAACTCCGCTAGTAGATCAGGGTCCTCGAATGTTCTTGTCTGATTGTGAAGCGTGACTCGGAGCTTAGCCGGGTACATCAGGCCGTAGCGTGCTTGTAGTTGCTGAAGCCTCGGCCGGAATTCCAGAAAGCGCTTTCGGCGGTCGTCGACTGTGGGTTTAGACAAGTCAGGATAGAAGGAGATCTTGTGGCTCTCAAACTCCATATGGCCCTTTGCCCGAGAGGCACTTAGAATTTGCTCCACGTGTTGATATCTCAATAGTCGAAAAATGATAGGCCGCGGGGTCTTCCTGTTGAGCGTTATGCTTGTGGGTACACGATGAGCGCGATCAATCTCCAAATCTTTGGTAAAGGTGATTTGGAGCAAGGAAGGGAGGACCTTGCATAAAAACTCTTTCATGTCACCCGATTCCGCTCCCTCCGGCATGCCCACGAGTCGTAAGTTATTGCGGCGCGCTCTATTATTGCCATCTTCCACCTCTTTCTGCAAGGCCCGCACCTGACGTTCAACTTTGTCGAGTTTGGACAACCGGGCCGCATGGGAGTCCAATATGCTCTCCATTTTGTCCTGACGCGAAGAAAGCCCTTCTAGCTTGCTTTGCAACACACCTAAATCGTCCCGCAGCGCTCAGAGTGCTTCACCGTTTGCCTGCACAAGGGTTTGGACCCCTCTAATCTCTACGAGGATTTCCTGCTGCATTTCGGGGCCCTCGCACGAGGCCGGCCCCTTCTGCGGGGACGGAGGTTCAGTTTTGGGACGTTTGCTATGAGAAGCCGCTGGAGACCCAAATTCCAGGCGCGTTGGTTTGGTCCCCGCCATCTCACCAGTGTGCCCCGGCAAAATTAGAGTAGAAATTCCAAATATGTAAGGTGTTAATTCAGGATTCTGAGTAGGCCTCTCGGGAGCCTCAGCGTTATGCGACCATCCCGCTGGACATCAGGCTCCGCCCCCCGCAATTTCGCTTTTTCTATGTCACTTTCCACGAGTCCTTTCCCAGCACTTCTGAGTCCTGCAATTCCAACTCTGATCTTCTTCCTTTCCCGAATATACCTGAAGAAAGTTTTGTCGCCATCCTTAACATCTTTTCGTCTGCCTTTGATTTTGCTATCCTTATTTCTCTTTTTGACTCTTTGAGTTTGATCCTTTATTCATTTCTGTGTTCTTCTGTTTGCAAGCTTTTGAATTTTGCAAAATATGTGTTTTTTTTTGCCTTTATTTGAGCAACCACTTCTTTGGAAAACCAAATAGGTTTCCTTCTTCTCTTGTTTTTGTTTACTTTTTTTACATATTTGTCCGTTGCCCCTTTTATTGCCACCTTTAGTTTAGCCCATTGCAATTCCACTTGCCTTATCTCCTTCCACCCCATCATCTCCTCCTTTAGGTACTCGGCCATTTTATTGAAGTCTGTGTTTTTGAAGTTTAGGACTTTGAGCTTGCTATGTTTGGCCTGTACATTTGCTTTTATCTCAAACCACACCGTGTGATGATCGCTGTTGCTCACAGGGGCAGTCACGCAGACATTCGACACGCTATCACCGTTGGTGAGCACTAAATCCAGCGTTGAGCTTTCCCTGGTTGGTTCCATGACCATTTGTCTAAGTGATGCATCTTGGAGAGCATCAACAATTTTTTTTGCTTCTTTCCAGATGTGCAGAAAAAGTAATCCAATCCACATCAGGTAGATTAAAGTCACCCAAAATGATCGTTTCCCCCTTTGTGGCTATCTTGGCAATATCTATAATCAAATTGTTGTCTATCTCTTCAATTTGAGTCAGAGGTCTGTAGACTACAGCACTATGGATGACAGTGCCATCTCCTCTTTCCAACATGACAGCAGAAAAAGACCACATGGCCTATCTAGTCTGCACTTCCGTATCAACTACTACAAAAGTCCCCTTTTTTCCTTTATAGATCGTCTGTGTTTGTCCCCTGCATTTTTGAATTCAGAAAATGTCCTTATCTCTACCATCTCCAATGGGAGACTATTTCATGCATCTACCACTCTTTCCGTTAAGAAATATTTCCGCATATTATTCCTGAGTCTATCCCCTTTCACCCTCATCCTATGTCCCCTCAGGGCCGGCCCGTCCATTGAGCGAGAATGTTTTTTGCACAGGGCCCCGCGTTTCAGGGGGCCCCGCGCAAAAAACATTCTGATCCTAAAGTTAAATTTAAAAAAAAAAAAAAGCTGTCTTCTTCCGCTGCCGGGGGCCGCCGCGGCAGCATCGAGTGTGCCGCGGGGCCCCCCCTGCCCAGCAGAACCTGCCCTCCCCTTTATCACCTCTGTCTCTCGTTGTAGCTTCAGTCACACGCGCCGGCTCTCAGAGCGCGAGAGGAGAGTTTCTCCCTCGCTGCTCTGTTAAGCCCGCGGGGGCTGATGGGAAGTTCCCATCCGCCCCCGCGGGCTTATCCGCGCCGCGAAAGGGACACTGGTCCTTTCGCGCTCTGAAAGCCGGCGCGTTTGACTGAAGCTACAATCAGAGACAGAGGTGATAAAGGGGAGGGCAGGTTCTGCTGGGCAGGGGGGGCCCCGCGGCACACTCGATGCTGCCGCGGCGGCCCCGGCAGCCGGAGAAGACAGCTTTAAAAAAAAAAATTTCCCGGGCTATGGTGGGGGTTAGAAGTGGTGATGGGCTATGGGGGGGGGGGGGGTTTAGAAGTGGTGATGGGCTATGGGGGGGGGTTAGAAGTGGTGATGGGCTATGGGGGGGGGTTAGGAGTGGTGATGGGCTATGGGGGGGTTAGAAGTGATGGGCTATGGGGGGGTTAGAAGTGGTGATGGGCAATGGGGGGGGGTTGGAAGTGGTGATGGGATATGGGGGGGTTAGAAGTGTTTATGGGCTATGGGGGGCTATGGGGAGTTAGGAGTGGTGATGGGCTATGGGGGGCTATGGGGGGGTTAGGAGTGGTGATGGGCTATGGGGGGTGGTTAGGAGTGGTGATGGGCTATGGGGGAGCTAAGTCTGTATATGGGCTGATGGGATTAGGACTGGCAGTGGGCTATGGGGGGCTAGGACTGGTAATGGGTTGGGGGGGTTGCTAGGACTGGAAATGGGCTGGGGGGATTAAGACTGGAGGTGGGCTGATGGGGTTAGGACGTAATGGGCTGTGGGCTGTTGGGGGGGTTAGGACTGGTAATGGGCTATGGGGGGGCTAGGACTGGGAATGGGCTGATGGGGGGGTTAACACTGGAGGTGGGCTGATGGGGTTAGTACTGGTAATGGGCTGTGGGCTGATGGGGGGTTAGGACTGGTAATGGGCTATGGGGGGGGTTAGGACTGATAATGGGCTGTGGGGGGCTAGGACAGGAAATGGGCTGATGGGGAGGGGTTAGGACTTGAGGTGGGCTGATGGGGTTAGGACTGGTAAATGGGCTGTGGGCTGTTGGGGGAGGGTTAGAACTGATAATGGGCTATGGGGAGGTTAAGACTGGTAATGGGCTGTTGCTGATGGGGGCTGTCTGGTAATGGGCTATGGGGGGGATAGGACTGATAATGGGCTATGGGGGGGGCTAGGACAAGAAATGGGCTGATGGGGAGGGGTTAGGACTTGAGGTGGGCTGATAGGGTTAGGACTGGTAATGGGCTGTGGGCTGATGGGGGGGTTAGGACTGGCAATGGGCTATGGGGGGCTGACTGGAAATGGGTTGATGGGGTTAGGACTGGAAGTGGGCTGATGGTGGGTTAGGACTGGAAGTGGGTTGATGGGGGGGGCTAGGACTGGTATTGGGTTGGGGGGTTGCTAGGACTGGAAATGGGCTGATGGGGGCTAGGACTGGAAATGGGCTGATGCAGGGACTAGAAGGGAATGGATGCTGGGTGAGGCTGGAACTAGAAGGGAGCTGATGTTGGGGGAGGATTAGAATGGGATGGGGCTGGGAGAGTAAAATGGAGAGGGGAAAAATATTTTGTGTGGGAGGGATAAAAAAATCTACAATTAGCCGGGTATTGGGAGAGTAAGTGGGGATTGAGGATGGAGGGGTAAAATTTGAGTGGATGAAATAGGAATGAGGAAAGAGCAAAAGGAGAAAGATTAGTATGTTAAAGCAGATGTAGAGAGAGAGAATGGAAAAAAAACTAGAAGAGAGAAGAAAGGACAAATGGACAGCAGATGATGGAGAGTTAGCAGAAAACATGAAGAAACCAGAAGAAAGTGTCTGGAGCAATTGCAACTGAAAAAAAAATGCACAAAAGGTAAAAAGATCTCTCTTTATTTTGAATTTATTAACTGGAATATGAAAGCTCTGGGAAATGTGCATCATTAACGTCTGCGCTTTGTTTGGTACAAGTGGAAATTAATTTATAGTTTTATTTCTACAGTGTTGTTGTACATTCCAAGTTTGGCTTTTGGGGTTCCCAGTTTAATTATTACCTTCCTGTTTCTAAATTGTGATTCCTTGTTTGGTGATGGTCTATGTTCTGCATGTGTAACTGAGCTGAGGTATTCTGTTTATGTAATTCCTATTTGACATTGCCACTTGTTTTCTTTCCCCAGTAGGTCATGTATTGTTGTACTCTGAAATGTATTGGTTTAATATTTGCAGTGTTGCTTTTTGATAGGTAGGGTATGGTGCTTTGTGAGTCCTGGTAGTGCTGTTAGGATACGGCGGGTTTGCTATGGGTTCTAAATGGGCAGTGTTTGTAGAAGTTCCTAATGTGCCTGGCGGTTGGCACTGCATTATACTGTAGTCTGGGCAGTGTTTGTAGTAGTTCCTAATGTGCCTGGGCAGTGTTTGTAGTAGTTCCTAATGTGCCTGGCGGTTGGCACTGGATTATAGTCTGTCTTTATCCATACACTCATTAAGAGACATGTTTACTAAAAGTTAGTGTATGTTAGCATTATGCAAATATTTATGCAAATAAGGCCACTTATGCAAATGAGGCCCCGCACCGAGTCTCCGCACATGGCCCCGCACCCCCCTTGGGCCGCCCCTGTGTCCCCTCATAGCAGAGCTTGCTTTCATTTGAAAGAGTCTGTCCTCCTGTGCATTTATGCCATGAAGTTATTTAAATGTCTCAATCATATCTCCTCTATCCCACCTTTCTTCTAAAGTATACATATTAAGATCCTTAGGTCTGTCCTCTTATGCTTTATAATGAAGACAAGCCCTGTGAAATTCCCTTCCCCCCTCCCTCCGTGCAGAACATCCGTATCCTAGGTTTAAATCATTACTGAAATCTCACATCTTCTGTCAGGCTTTTGATCTGTCCTCACCTCCTTTTTCCTAATCCTTGATATTCTGTCATGCACCTTTTGCTTTTACATGTCTTATCTTCTTCACTTTCCTGTCTTACATTTGGTGTTTCTTTCCTCTCTGAATACAGCATTTATCTATTGTAAACCGCCCTGACGCTTTAGCTTGGGCGGTCAATCAAGTGATATAATAAAGATAAAGATAACCATTTTAGTAGCCACCCTCTGCACAGACTCCAACCTGTTTATATCCTTTCGAAGGTGGGTCTCCAGAATTGCACACAATACTCCAAATGAGGTTGCACCAAAGACATATATGGAGGCACTATCACCTCCTTTTTTCTGCTGGCTATTCCTCTCCCTATGCACCCAAGCATCCTTCTAGCTTTCGCTATCGCCTTGTCTACCTGTTTAGCTACCTTAAGACTGTCAGATACAATCTCACCCAGGTCCTGCTCTTCTTTTGTGGACAAAAGTACTTCACCCCCTACAATGTAGTGCTCCCTTGGATTTCTGCAGCTCAAATGCATGACCCTGCATTTTTTAGCATTAAATCTCAGCTGCCAAATTCTAGACCTTTCTTCAAGCTTAGCTAGATCCCTCCTCATGTTATCTACACCTTCCTGGATGTCTACTCTATTGCAGATTTTGGTATCATCCACAAAGAGGCAAACCTTATCAGACAGCCCTTCCACAATATCACTAACAAAGATGTTAAAATGAATTGGACCAAGGACAGATCCATATTGCACACCACTAGTAACCTCCTTCTCCTCAGAGTGAGCTCCATTTACCTGTACCCTTTGTTGCCTTCCATTCAACCAATTTCTAACCAATCAGTAACTTTAGGGTCCATTCCTAGGGTATTCAGTTTGTTTATAAGTTGCCTGTGTGGAACGGTGTTAAAGGCTTTACTGAAATCTAAGTATACCACATCTAGGGCTCTCCCTAAGTCCAATTCCCTGGTCACCTAGTCATAGAAATCAATCAGATTTGTCTGACAAGACCTGCCTCTGGTGAATCCATGCTCCCTCAGATCCTGTAATATGCTGGACTCCAGAAACCTCACTATTTTCTCTTTCAGCAGCGTTTCCAATAATTTACTCACCACTGAAGTTAAACTAACTGGCCTGTAGTTTTCTACCACATCCTTACTTCCGCTTTTGTGTAAGGGGACAACATGAGTCTCTCTCCAGTCCTTTGGCACCACTCCCAACTTCGAGGTATTGAAAAGGTCAGTCAGTGGAACTGTTAGAATATCCTCAAGTTCCTTCAGTATTCTCGGATGTATCCCATCTGGTCCCATTACTTTGTCTACTTTTAGTTTAACTCGTTTCTCATGAACACAGTCTTCTGAAAATTGTTGTTAAGCAATTCTGCTTTATCCTCATCAGCTTCTACATATTCCTTCCCTTCACCCTTTAGTCTGACAATACCACTTTGCCCTTCTTCTTCTCACTAACATATCTGAAAAATATCTTATCCCCTCATTTTATTGCAATGGCTATTTCTTCTTCTTTTAGTATCTTTGCTTTCCTGACTAGCTTCTCTAAGTTTTTCCAAATTTAGATGCCTGTCTTCCTCTCTCTGTGATCTCTTGTATTTCATGACGACCTTCCTCTTTTTCTTCACCTTTTCAGCTACATTTTTGAGAACTATAGCGATCTCCTTTTCCTTTTACATTTATCTACCTTTCTAACAAAAAGGTTGGTTGCCCTTAAAATTTCCTGTTTGAATTTTGACCACTGTTTTTCTACATCCGTCAGCTATTCCTATCCTGCTAATGACTCCTTGAGGTATTGGCCCATCTTGGCAAAGTTAGTTTTTCTAAAATCTAAGACCCTCACTTTTGAATGGATTTTATCAGCCCTACTCCTAATATTGAAAAGAACTGTAACTCCCTCCTTTTCCAGCTTGTGAATATGATTTCTCAGCATTTGTTTTGGCTAATTAGGGAAATTGGTTCCATCTTGGGAATTGAACCAGCAAATCTCCTCATGAGAATACACAGCACACACCATCTGAGCCACCTGGCTTTGTAGAGAGAGTAGAGTCAAAGATGATCCCAAGGTTGCGAGCTGAGGAAACGGGGAGGCATGTAATGTCATCCACAGAAATAGAGAAGGGAGGAAGGGAGGAGGATTTAGGTAGAAAGATAAAGGGCTCAGTTTTGGCTATATTCAATTTCAGATGGCTTTTGACATCCAGGTAGCATTGGTGGATAAGCAGGTAAAGATCCGGGACTGGATTCCTGGAGAGATTTCAGGTGCAGAGAGATAGATCTGAGAGTTGTCAGAATAATGATGGCACTGAAAACGATGGGAGGAAATAAGTGTACCAAGGGACTGAGTGTAGAGAAAAAAAAGTGAAGGTCCCAAGACAGAACCCTGAGGTACACCAATTGAAAGCGGGATGGCAGCCAAGGAGGATCCACCAGAACATTCACTAAAAGTGCATTGGGAGAGATAATTGTTCATATGTAAACACAAAGTACTATTGGAAATGTGTATGTTCACTGTTTATTGTAAACCGCGCTGATGCTGAATAGCGCGGTATAAAAGAGACTTTAAATAAATAAATAAAATAAATAAGAAGAAAACCAGGACAGAACTGAGCCACTAAATCCAAGCAAGGACAGGGTATCGAGAAGAAGGTGGTGATCAACAGTGTCAAAGGCAGCTGAAAGATCAAGAAGGATAAGGATTGAGTAAAGGCCCTTTGATTTGATGAGGACTAAGTCACTGGAGACTTTGGCAAGAGCCGTTTCTGTGGAATGTAGAAGATGATAGCCAGACTTTAGTGGATCCAGAAGGGCTTGGGAGGAAAGAAAGTCAAGACAGTGGTGGTGAATCACTCGTTCAAGTAGTTTTATTGTAAAAGGGAGGAGAGAGATAGGCCAATAGCTGGAAGGACAGGCAGGTTGTAGTGAGGGCTTTTGGAGGAAAGGTATGACCAGACCATGTTTGAAGATCACAGGAACTGTTGCAGTGGAAAGCGATAGGTTAAAGAAATGACAGATGGAAGGGTGTGATGGTGGAAGAGATGGGAATGGGATGAGAGGATCAGGTAGTCAATTTGGAGAAGGAGAGGAGATTTGAAGTTTCCTCCTCAGTGATTTCAGAAAAGGAAGGGAGGGTATCAGAAGATGAGGGAAGGATTGGGGATTGAAGAGGTGGAGGGGGAGGTGGAGGTGAACCTGTGGAGAATTTAAGGCTAATCTTTTGGACTTTGTCATGGAAATAGTCAGCCAAGCTTTGAGCAGAAAGTGAAGGAGGGATTGGGGAGAGGAGAGACCTTGAAGAGAGAGTTAAGTGTAGCAAAGAGATGGTGAGGGTCAGAGGCAAGAGAGTTAGTCATATGGACATAGTACTCTTGCTTGGTGAGTGCTATTGCTGACTTAAAAGAGGTTAGCATGATTTGAAATTTAGGTAGTCAGCAAGGGTACGTGATTTAAGTCAAAATCACTCAGCTGAGTGAGCACAGGAACATAGGTAGCAGGTTATTAAGGACAGCCAGAGTTGAGGTACAGTACGCCTCCCAGAACATGAAATTAGAGGAGTAAGTGCATCCAGAGCAGAGGAGGGTCTAGTGCAGAGGTGTCCAAACCTGTCCTGGAGGGCCACAATCCTGCCAGGTTTTGGGATAGCCCTAATGAATATGCATGAGATATATATGCATTAGAGATATCCTGCCAACCTGACTGGTTTGTGGCCCTCCAGGACTGGATTTGGAGACCCCTGCTTTACACCTCTGTCATTTAAGATGGTGAGTGGGCAAGGTACAGATGTCCTAGACATCAAAAGGGTAGCTAGAATGTGTCACATTCATCCTCGATTCCCACCACCACCAAAAAGATGTCTAATGGACAATATTTTGGTGGTGGTGAGAAGTGAGGAGGAATGTGACAAATTCTATCTAACCTTTTTGATGTCTTGGACATCTGCACCTTGCCCACTCACAATCTTAAATGACAGAGGTGTAAGGCAGGGGTCTCCAAATCCAGTCCTGGAGGGCCACAAACCAATCAGGTTGGCAGGCTATCTCTAATGCATATATATCTCATGCATATTCATTAGGGCTATCCCAAAACCTTGCAGGATTGTGGCCCTCCAGGACAGGTTTGGACACCTCTGGTCTAGTGTTATAGGAAGATACTGCCTTTTCAGCAGATTCAGATGACATAGTGGAGGAAAGAGGTAATAAGATGGTAATGGAAAGAGCTGAAGGGTCGATAGTGTGAAGATTCCTAAACATGTTGGTGGAGATTGGGTGAGACCAGGAGGGAGTGGGGGTGGCTAAGAGTGAAGGTTAACAGGTGATGGTCAGATAAGAGAAGAACTGAGGTGGAGAAGTTTGATGGTGAGCAGTTAAAGAAGAAGACTAGGTCAACACAGTGGCCATGCTTGTGAGTAGGAGTTTTAGAGCACAACTGGAGGTAGAATGAGGTGGTTAGGGAAAGGAGCTTTAAGACATAAGCGTCAGAAAGGTTGTCAACCTGGATGTTAAAATCCCCAAAAATAAGGGAAGGGGAAGATGCATCCAGAAAGGAGGAGAGCCAGGAGTCAAAGTCTGTGAGAAAGGTAGAGGTGGACTTATTGGGGTGGTTAATAAATGACAGCTACCCAGAGAGGTAGTGGAGTAAATAGGTGGATGACATAGACTTCAAAGGAAGCAAAGGAATTAGATGGAGGCAGGCGGGGCTGAAATTGGAAGGACTGAGAAAGTAGAAACTCAACATCACCACCAAGGCCAATGTGTCGAGGTATATGGGAAAATAGGTAGCCTCCATGACAGAGGGCAGCAACTGAAGCAGATTCTTCAGGGAGAAGCCAAGTTTCGGTAAGAGCCAGGAGATGCAGAGTATTAGAGATAAAGAGGTAATGAATGAAAGCAGGTTTATTGGAGACATAATGTGCATTCCACAGGGTGTAAGAAAAAAGGAGATACGAGGGAGAAAGGAGAGAGATATGAACCAGATTTGAGAGGTTACATATTGATCTGCTTTGGGAGTGTGAAAAAAGTCTAGGAGGATCAGGGTTGGGATTGATATGTCCAGATGAGAGAAGGAGAAGGAGCAGGAGAGAATGGGGGAGAGAGGAGATGGCATGACAGAAGCGAGGGTGAGGTCCCCTCAGTAAGAGTGGAGATGGTTGAATGAGAGGAAGAAAATTGCGAAGCTCGAGGGCAAATGATAACATAGAAGAAAAAAGGGCAGAGGAGGTGGGGACAGTAAGGAGTGGGTAATGAGAAGTAGGGCCATTAAATTGTTGGGATGAGGGGAAAAGATTAAAGTTAACATCAAGAACACAAAGTGATGTGGAACCATAGGAGAGGAAGAGGAGAAGATAATGCAAATCAGAGGAGATACAGATAGAGAGGGAGGGGAGAGATCCTGGTGGGTTCAAATACAGCTGAGTAATTGCATCAATGAGCAAAGGAAGGCTATGAAAGAAAGTTAAGCCAGGGGTGGGTAATAAAGTAAAGTGTTAAGGAGGGAGACACAGCACTGCAGAGAGCAGGAACTGGGTAAAGGACAGGCAGAAGATAGAACATACACTGAAAATCTAGAAATCTAGAAAGAAAGAACAATATATAAATAAATGAAAAGCTAAATTCTAAACAGTCACAAGAAGATGCCTGAATAGAGCATAAAAGTTAGCAGAGGCTTACAATGAGGGTGTTCTCCCAAGCAGGAACCACCAAAATGAATAGCACTTCTAAAATAACCCTCTTAGTCTCCCAATCTATTTAGGACTTTTTTCATATGAATGATACAGAGGAGCAGTATTTTAGTATGGGATGCATTTAAAGCTTATATGTGGGCTCTGATCTCTCCCAGGCAGACAAGAAGGTTTTTTGCTGTGATCGGCTTCTCTTCCTCTTCTGTCCAGGAGGGATGGGATCCTCATGGGCAACCTGCTGCCTGCCATACTGAGATTTTTGGTGGGACCACCCCTTTCTAATGCCTATTTATTTATTTATTTAACCAGTTTTATATACCACCTTTTCCTTCAATCAAAGGTTAAATGCCGGGAGAATAGGCTACAAATGATATATCATTCACATTTATATCAGTATGAGAATAAACTTTTGCACCGTAATATATGACAGTTTCTTGCTAGTTTGCCTCATCCGGTTATTCGAAAACTGCTGAGCAGTGGCTGGGCCAGCCGTTTGAGTTTACTGAGATCTAGAAAGCTATTCTGGCACTAAAGAAAGGGAAAACGCCTGGAAGTACTGCATTCATGACAGAATTTTACCAATCCTTTACCCAGACATGGTGCCACGGCTTAATAGAAACACTGTTAAAAAAGAGGATGGTGCCG
Organism: Ichthyophis bannanicus; assembly: GCA_033557465.1. NCBI lineage: Eukaryota > Metazoa > Chordata > Amphibia > Gymnophiona > Ichthyophiidae > Ichthyophis > Ichthyophis bannanicus. The sequence continues at coordinate 585,077,392 of CM066033.1, read as the reverse complement.
TTTCTGGATTCTAAGGGATTGCAGGACCCGAGACAGCATGGCTTTACTAGAGGTAGGTCCTACCAGACAAATCTGATTGATTTCTTGGACCAGGTGAGAGCACTAGATGTGGTATACTTAGATTTTAGCAAGGCCTTTGACACCGTTCCTCACAGGTGATTTATAAACAAACTGAGCACCCTAGAGATGGACCCTAAGGTTACTGCTTGGGTTAGAAATTGGTTGATGGGAGGCGACAAAGGGTACAGGTAAATGAAGTTCATTTTGAGGAGAAAGTGGTTACCAGTTGTGTACCCCAGGGATCTATCCTTGGTCCGATTCTTTTTAATGTCTTTGTTAGTGATATAGCAGAAGGGCTGTTGGGTAAGGCTTGCCTCTTTGCGGATGAAGCCAAAATCTGCAATAGAGTAGACACCCAAGCCATATCTAGGGCTCTCCCTCAGTCCAACTCCCTGGTCACCCAGTCAAAGAAATCAATCAGATTTGTCTGACAAGACTTGCCTCTGGTGAATCCATGATGCATCGGATCCTGTAATCCGCTGGACTCCAGAAACCTCACTATTTTCTTTTTCAGCAGTGCTTCCAATAATTTACTCACCACCAAAGTTAGACTAACCGGCCTCTAGTTTTCAATCACATCCTTACTTCCGCATTTGTGTAAAGGGACCACGTGAGCCTCTCTCCAGTCCTTTGGCACCTCTCCCGACTCTATTGAGGCATTGAAAAGGTCAGTCAGTGGAGCTGCTAAAACGTCTCCAAGTTCCCTCAGTATTCTAGGGTGTATCCCATCCAGTTTCATCACTTTGTCTACTTTAAGTTTATCTAGTTTCTCACAAACACAGTCTTCTGAAAATCGTTCAAGATGTCCCTCGCGTCTGTTCCTGTTTGTGGGTGTTTTCCGAGGTCCTGCTCCTGGTTCTTCATCTGTGAACACAGAACAGAAATATTTGTTAAGCAATTCCACTTTATCCTCATCAGCTTCTACATATTCCTCCCCATTCATCCTTGAGTCTGACAATACCACTTTTGTCCTTCCTCTTTTCACTAACATATTTGAAAAATTTGTTTTAAAAAAGTGGCCAAATAGGTAGAAAAGCCAGGAGGATGCTTGGGTGCATAGGGAGAGAAAGGCTGGCAAGATAAAAGAGGTGATAATGCCTTTATACAAGTTTCTACTGAGACCTCATTTGGAGTATATTGTACAATTCTGAAGATCATATCTTCAAAAGGATATAAAGAGGAAGGAGTGGGTCCATAGGACAGCTACTAAAATGCGCAGTAATCTTCGTCATAAGGCATATGGGTATAGGCTTATAGATTTAAATATGTATATTTTTGAGGAAAGGCGGGAGAAGGTGATATGATAGAGACATTTAAATATCTCCATGCAATAAATGCACAGGAGGCAGCCCTCTTCCGGTAGAAAGGAAGATCTGGAATGAGGATCCATAAGAAGAAAGTAAAAGGGGATAGATTCAGGAGCAATATGAGGAAATATTTCTTTGCGGAAAGGGTAGTGGATGTGTGGAACAGCCTCCCAATGGAGGTGGTGGAGACGAGAACTCTATCTGAATTCATAAAAACATGGGCTAAATACAGAGGATCTCTGAGACAAACTAGATAGGCCATATGGCCTTTATCTGCTGTCAGTTTAAGCTCTCTTCATGTTTCTGGTCTGAAGATCAGGCAAATGGCTGTGGTTGTGTTGAATAAGCTAGACAGGAATCCTCTGTTGGTTTAAAACTACAGATCTATTTCCCTATTTAATTTCAGTTGTAAAATATATGCCAAAGTATTGACTGAAAGAATGGGGTGGGTTTTTTGAAGGGCTGATTAGCTGTGAATAATTCTAGGGTATTTTCCTATGTCCTGGAGGTAGCTCAGTGTTTACAAGGTCTGACCTTGGCTATGTCCCTGGATGCGGAAAAAGCCTTCAACAGAGTCCAATGGGATTTCATGTTTGAGACAATGACCTGTTTTGGGATGGGTGAGAGTTTTATTTGGATGGTGAAGATATTGTGAAAAATTGCAAGAGGACCTTGAGAAAATGGGAGATTGGACATACAAATGGCAGATGAAATTTAATGTGGAGAAGTGCAAAGTTATGCACTTAGGGAAGAACAACCCAGTCTATAGTTACACGATGCAAAGTTCCACATTATTATAGTGGACCAGCGAAATCCACTGCTTACCCTAAGACCAGCATTGTGGAATCTGTGTACCTTTTTGGGAACCTGGCAGGTACTTGTGATCTGGATTGGCCACTGTTGGAAACAGGATACTGGGCTTGATGGACCTTGGTCTGACCCAGTATGGCATTTTTTATGTTCTCATGTTCTCCTTATATTATCTACTCCTTTCTGGGTATCTACTTTATTGCAGATTTTGGTATAATCTCCAAAGAGGCAAACCTTACCTGACAGCCCTATTGCAATATCACTAACAAAAATATTAAAAAGAATTGGACAGAGGATCCAAGATGGCGGTGGCCAGTGTTTAAGCTGCTTTCATGCTTCTTGAATGCAGAAATGGAAGGGTAAAGTGGGTAAAGCTCCCCTGGCTGACTGCAACCTAACTGCTGACTTGCCTAGGAATGGTCTGTTGGACTCTTACCTTTGTTTGTGTGTGCAGCCGGGTTGGACCAGTGATAGAGGAGCGTATTTTCTGGCATCTGGGTCGTCGGAGCGGGTAAGCTCAGAATCCTCTTTGGGAGTTGGTCATACCTCTCCGGAGGTTGGCACCCTTTGAAACTCCCCGTAACTCAAAAAATCCACATTCAATAGCTTGTTTGCGTTCAGTAATTTAGGATTAGACAACAAAAGCCTCAGAACCAACCTTATGGCACTTGATTCTGGGTACTGTGATCTCCCCAGTTATGTGCCGGTTAACATCAACGGCTAATGTTGAGAAAAATCATATCACTTGTAACTTAACTCAGTTCATGAATAATAACAAATTGTACTTAGCATTTTCATGTGATATGAAGCTGTTCTCTCGATGTATTCAAAAAATTCTTGTCCCATCGGCAAGACGATCCGTTCATTTGTCATCAGAATGAAGGAGCATGAAAGTAGGCTCCGCTGTGCTCGGAAGGAAGCTCCGATTGTTACTCATTGTTTGCAATTCAATCACACATTTGCACACCTCCGTTGTTGGTGTATTGAGGAGGTATCCAGTGCTGGGTTTGGAAAATCGAGGGATCAACTGTTATTGTATAAGGAGCAGCACTGGATTTACGTTTTGGGCACAGTGCAACCCGAGGGTCTCAACGCCAGTATTGAGTGGACGGCCTGCATTTAGGGAGGAGTGTCCACAATAGTGGGGTGGGACTATAGGTCTCTTTAAACAGGTCTCTTTAAATATGGCTACCCTGACTTCTGGCACGCATGCGCGGCATCTTTTTGGATCTCCAAGGGCATTGAAGGGAGCATATCTTTGAAGACAAGAGAATTGGCGCGTATATATGGTATTATTTATTGCTTTCGTTTTCCATCTTCATAAGTGCGTGATGTTGTGATTTTTTCTCAAGAGTTCAGTCATTAATTGACATTATTTTTTACAGATGATGTACACGAGACTATCATCAGCATTATCTGTCCCTTGAAAAACCCATAAGGAGAAACGCACAGGCGCCTACACATTTGGCATTGGGACACCAATTGGGACAAGAATTTTTTGAATACATCGAGAGAACAGCTTCATATCACATGAAAATGCTAAGTACAATTTGTTATTATTCATGAACTGAGTTAAGTTACAAGTGATATGATTTTTATCAACATTAGCCGTTGATGTTAACCGGCACATAACTGGGGAGATCACAGTACCCAGAATCAAGTGCCATAAGGTTGGTTCTGAGGCTTTTGTTGTCTAATCCTAAGTTACTGAACGCGAACAAGCTATTGAATGTGGATTTTTTGAGTTACGGGGAGTAGTCATTCAATTAACCTAGACCTTAAGCGAGTTTAGACCCTTTGAAACTCGACACTGCAACGTCTTTGGGCGGGGAGTCTGGCAAAGATAGTGTACCATCCATTGGGCAGGAGCCTGCTCCTGGAAATAAGGGAGCTGGTTCGCATGCCCCATCTGAATACCAGCTTGTCGGTGCTGTTTCGGCATTGGCTGGCACGAGTCAGACTGGTGTATGTGGAGCAGAATGGAGAGGAGAGGAATAGCTGAGCTGGATGGAGCTATTGGGGGGGGGGGGGGCACATTGGATGTTTTTCTTACACCTCCAGGCCATATTACCCTTGAGATCATTTGGTGTGCCATCAAACAACTTGCTGAAGCTTTAGTACCGCAAGTGAACACTATGAAAGCTCAATTTCAAGGTATGCATCAAGACTGTGATAAGAACATGGAAATTATTTCTAAATTGAAAGGGGATTACAATGATTTATCTGTTCGTGTGGATAGTATGGCTGGTTGTGCTGAAGCTTTGGTGAAAGATGCTTCATCTATGAAGGTGAAAATTGAGCAGTTGGAAAATGCTGTCAGAATATCTAATTTGGGTTTGATAAACTTTTCTAAAACTCAATTAATCAACCCTAAAGGTATGTTTAAGGGGTATTTGGAAGACATGTTGGGAGTTAAAACTGAATCTCAACCACCCATTACAAAGATGTATTATCTTCCACAAGGCAAGATTGTTCCTGCTCAGGTGGGGGGTTCTCCTTCGGACCAGTTGAATGACCTGAATATTTCAGCTATATTGGAAAGTTCATATGTTGGAAGTATTGTTCCTGTGACATATCTTGTTCAGTTTACATTATAATCTGATAGAGAACATTTTTTGAAATGTTTTTTTTTGGTAGAAGGAATGTTAAATATCAAGGGCTACTGGTCAGGGCTTTTCCAGACCTAGTGCATGAGACGTAATGCCATAGGAGGGAATTTCTCATCCTTTGGCCAAGGGTCTCTCAGGATTCATCTCTCTCATTATTTTTCCTCAAATATCCTGTAAATGTTTGGTTAAGTTTCAATCTAATTATTATGTTTTTCCTTCCTTAATGCTCATCCAGTTCCCAGTCCTGCTATGGAAGTGTCGGAAAAACCTCAAGTTTAAGAGGTCGTTTGTAACATCGGCCAATATCCTTCATGCTTGTAATAATTTTGTTTTTCCTTTTGGAAACCTCCTCTGATTATGGGCTGGGGTTTGGGTCTGGGGTATTTATTTTGTTTTTCCTCATTATGTACAATGTTACAGTTGATCTTTGTGTATTCTATTCTAAAACCTATGTTTTTCCACAAGTTGTGAGATGTTACACTTGTATTTTGTAAAATTCATAAAAATTAAAACAAAAAAGAATCGGACCAAGGACAAATCCCTGAAGCACATCCTTCTCCTCAGAGTAAGCTCCATTTACTGGTACCCTTTGTCGCCTCCAACTCAACCAATTTCTAACTCGGTCAGTCACTTTAGGATCTATTCCTAGGATGCTCAACTTATTTATATGTCATCTGTGTGGAACGGTGTCAAGGGCTTTACTGAAATCTAAGTATACCGCATCTAGGGCTCTCCCTCAGTCCAATTCTCTGGTCACCCAGTCAAAGAAATTAATTAGATTCATCTGACAAGGCCTTCCCCTAGTAAAACCATGCTGCCTTGGATCCTGCAATCCATTAGACTCCAGAAACCTCATTATCCTCTGTTTTAGTAATATTTCCATTAATTTACCACTACTACTACTACAGGTCATTTGTATAGTGCTACAAGGCATATGCAGTGCTGTACAGGTACATGTAAAAGATGGTCCTTGCTCATCAGAGATTACAATCTAGTCAAGGCAGACAATACAACAGTGGACAACAAAGATATATCTAGAGGAATGGTAAGGAAACAGGATCCAAAAGCGGCCTTGAAGATGTGAGTTTTCAGCCTGGATTTGAAAAGGGCCAGAGATGAAGCCTGATGTACAGATTCAAGCAATTTGTTCCAGGCATAAAAGGCACAGTAAGGTGAAAGGATTGAAGTTTGGAGTTGGCAGTAGAAGGGCACAGATAGAAGAGATCTGCCAGAAGAGCGAGACCCTGAGGAAGGGTGTAGGGAAAGATAAGATAGGAAAGGTAGTGAGGAGCAGCAGAATATGTGCACTTATAGGTCAGTAGGAGAAGTTTGAATTGGATATGGAAATGGATAGGGAGCCAATGAAGTGACCTGAGAAGAGGGGTTATGTGAGCATATAGAGGCTGGCGGAAGATTAGCTGTGCAACTGAGTTTTGAACAGAGTGAAGGGGAGAGAGATGTATCAGAGGGAGACCAGCAAGGAGGAGGTTGCAATAGTCTAGATAACGTTACAAAGCGCACATTAAGACAGTTTAGTAAACATACCCCTAAGAGTTCATCTTTTTATTCAGTCATCAAAATTTCAGACATCTGCCAATGAGAAATGTAAGAGAAACAACCAGATTTACATTTCTCACATGCTCCATTAGTAAGGCAAATGGTTTTTAAGACCCTTTTCTGTATTTTATTTGTTCCATAACTTGTCTTAGAGGGCTGCCAGTCGGGTTTTCAGGATATCCACAAGGAACATTCATAAACTAGATTTACATACACTGCTTCCACTGTATGCAGATTTCTCCCATGCATATTCCCTGTGGAAAGCCTGACTGGCCTAGGGGTCCCTCAGAACACGTTTGGGAACTACTGCTGTAGCTGGCCTTGAAGGCTCATGTACCACAAGCTGAGGTCATATCACTCTCTTCTCTGCTTCCAAACGTTGCAAGGGGGCAAGAGGGGAACTTCTCTTCAAGGCTCATTTTATAATATCTATTCTGAAGGCAGAGAGTTTGCCCACCTTTCTTTTGTGCCACATCCTTGTACAATGTTGTGAAGTATTATTGAACCACTGGACTTTTCTACTGCAGATTGGGAGGGTAGAGAATGAATGGGATACCTTTTACTTCCAGCAATTATTTTAAAATCAAAATATCCAAAATAGTATAGAATTGATTCTAATATGAAACGTAGCTTAACAATAAGATAATGTGACGTGGGAGTCACCCTTAATTGAACATTAAGTGTGAGCTGAAAGAACCACTCACTGGGCCTTGTTCAACTTACATTCCTCTTGTTAAAATGTATGCAGCATTGCCCCTGTATACAATAAGAGGTCTACACCCAACATAATATATTAGCTTGCATGTTATTCAGATAGGTTTAATAAAATTGGCAAAGTGAAAGATGTAGAGGGGATAATTTTATAAAATCATTTTAACGCATATATGCGTAGAATGACTTTTATAAAATTATGTCAAGTGTAGGTGTGCACGCGTTGATATGAACATGCAGACTTTTAACGTAGTCGTTGCTGGGGTGGATTCTGAAATAAGGGCATTGATTTTAAAATACAATAATTTATGCATGTGCTTGCATACTCTATACATCAACATTTATATCTCCTCTTGAGGAGGCGTGTCTGCACCTTCAATGTAGGCCCTAGTGCTACTGAATTTCTGCTACTATTTTCTAAGGACACAAATGCCTATGGGTGTCATTCTGAACCTCGTTTAGTGGGTCTGGATGCCCGATCTGGACGTCTAGGCCCACTAAATACCCAGGACCGTATTCCCATTCCAAAGTTCCCTGCACTTGTAGGGGAGAGGTGCGGGGAGCTCTGGACAGGGGTGGGAGGGGGCAGGCCAAGGGAGGAGCGAGTGCGGGCGGTGGGCAGCACCATGTCCCTGACATACAGGGCCGATTCCAAGGTCAGCCCTGTACGTCCGGGGTTGGCCATTTAAACGGGGGACTTATTCCACCTTGGAGGTGGAATAAGTCCTCCTGAATGTCGGGGGTTGCCAGAGCAGAGGCCTGCAATACAGGTAAGGCGGTGCAGGAGGTTCCCCGCAGCCAGACTCTGGCCATGGAAGGCCAGATCAGGGATCAGGCTGTGGGGAACAAAGGATTCACTGTTGCTGCCAGGCAGGGCCGGCCCGTCCATTGAGCAAGAATGTTTTTTGCACAGGGCCCCGCGTTTCGGGGGGCCCCGCGCAAAGAACATTCTGCTTTTTTTTTCTTAATTAAATTTAAAAAAAAAAAAACTGACCGCTGCCGCGGCGGCATGGAGTGTCCCGCGGGGCTCCCTCTGCCCGGCGGAACTCTCCCAGCACGGCTGAGCCCCTCTGCGCCGGCTTGCAGATACGTGAAGGGGAGTGTCTCCCTCGCGTCTCTGTTAAGCCCGCAGGGGCTGATGGGAAGCAGGGGCTGATGGAAAATTTCCCATCTGCCCCTGCGGGCTTAACAGAGATGCAAGGGAGACACTCTCACTTCGCGTATCTGCAAGCCGGCGCAGAGGGGCTCAGCCGTGTCGGGAGAGTTCCGCTGGGCAGAGGGGGCCCCGCGGGACACTCCATGCCGCCACGGCGGCAGCAGCCAGCTTTTTTTCTTTTTTTAAATTGCCATGAGCCGATGGGGGGGGGGGGGGTTAAGACTGGCAATGGGCAAGGGGGGGGGTTAAGACTGGCAATGGGCTGGGGGGTAAAGACTGGCAATGGGCTGGGGGGGGTTAAGACTGGCAATGGGCTGTGGGCTGATGAGGGCTGTCTGGAAATGGGGTGATGGGGGGCTTAGGACTGGTAATGGGCTATGGGGGGGTTAAGACTGGTAGTGGGCTGATGGGGGGGGTTAGGACTGGTAATGGGCTATGGGGGGGTTAGGACTGATAATGGGCTATGGGGGGGCTAGGACAGGAAATGGGCTGATGGGGAGGGGTTAGGAGTTGAGGTGGGCTGATGTGGTTAGGACTGGTAATGGGCTGTGGGCTGATGGGGGGGGTTTAGGACTGGCAATGGGCTATGGGGGGCTGACTGGAAATGGGCTGATGGGGGGTTAGGACTGGAAGTGGGCTGATGGGGGGTTAGGACTGGTAATGGGTTATAGGGGGGCTTAAACTGAAAATGGGGTGATGGGGGTTAGGACTGGAAGTTGACGGGGGCTAGGACTGGTAATGGGTTGGGGGGTTGCTAGGACTGGAAATGGGCTGAGTGAAAGGGGAGGCTTGAACTGCAAATAGCTGATGGGGAGGGGGCTTGGAATAGAAATGGGCTGTGAGCAGTGGCGTAGCGTGAGTTATCAGCACCCGGGGCAAGGCAAGTAATTTGCGCCCCCTAACCCGGACCCGATCACAGCAGTCAGCAGGCTCTCTCTTCGCACCCACCGCACCACACGCCTGGCACCCCCCCCCCTCCACAGTGGGCGGCGACCCGGCGGCTCGGATCGGATTAGGGTTGCCAACTTTTTCACCGAGAAAAACCCGACACCTGTGGCTCGCCATGCTCCACCCATTCTCCGCCCCTAGTCCCACCCCTGCCCCGCCCCCCAGCCCCACCCACAAAAATTACCGAGGATACGTGTAGGCTAACTTCCTTGGTCAGATAATAATTAAACTGGGAACCCCAAAATCCAAACATGAAATGTACAACACTGGAGAAATAAAACTATAAAGTAATTTCCTCTTGCACTAAACAAAAACGCAAAAATGTTAGCAATACACACTTCCCAGACCAGACATATTCCAGTTAATAAATTCAAAATAAAAAGTATTTTTCTACCTTCTGTTTGGGCGTTTTATTTTTCAGTTGCAATTGCTCCAGTCACTTTCTTCTGGTTTCTTCGTGTCTTCTGCGAGCTATCCATTTGTCCTTTCTTCTCTTTTAGATGTTTTCCATTCTCTCTCTATTTCTGCTTTAACATACTGTATGTGTCCCTTTTGCTCTTTCCCCCAATTCTTTCCTTATTCCTTTATCATCCGTTTAAATTTCACCCTTCCATTCTCAAGCCCCTCTTACTCTCCCAATACCCAGCCCATCATAGACTTTTCTTCCACACAAAATATTTTTTCCCCTCTCCATTCTCATTCCCCATCCATTCTAGTCCTCCCCCCAAATCAATTCCCTTATAGTTCTAGGCCCACCCAGCATCCACTCCCTTCTAGTCCCATTCTCCCTTGCCCCACATCAGCCCATTTCCAGTCCTATTCCAGCTCTTCATCAGCCCATTTCCAGTGCTAGCCCTCACATCACAGGCCATTTCCAGTCCTAGCCCTCCCCCCCAATCACAGCCCATTTCCAGTCCAAGTCCCCCATCACAGCCCTTTAACCTTTCCCAGCATTCGCGGCTTCACAGGAACAGCCGCCAGCGTGAAGGAAAAGGCTCTTCACGCTGGTGGCTGTTCAGAAGGAGCCGGGGCCTCGCGCGGGCTTCCCCGGCTCCCTCTGAAGCGGAGGAGAAAGCCGGTTTTTTTGCTCTGGCCGCTCCCGATCTTGCGGCCAGAGCAAAAAAACCGGCTTTTAAAGGGCCGGTTTTGCCTCTGCGCCGGCAGCCGGCCTGGCCGTGGAAAAACCGGCCAGGCCGGCTGAAAACCAGCCAGCACTGCAGAGAGCTGCGAGTGCGAGCGCGCCCCCCCCCCCATGTTGCGCCCGGTGCGGCCGGCCCCCCCTGCACCCCCCACGCTACGCCTCTGGCTGTGAGGGAAGGGAGCTAGGACTGAAAATGGGCTGATGGAACAGCTAGGATAGGACTGGAAATGGGCTGTTGGGGGGAGCTAAAATTGGAAATGGGCTGTGGTGGGGGCTTGAATTGAAATGGACTCATGGAGGGGCTAGAACTGGAAGTAGGCTCATGGGGGGGCTTGGACTGGAATTGGGCTGAGTGGAGGGGAGCTATGATTTGACATGGGCTGATGGTGGGGCTAGGAAATGACTAGAAATGGGCTGATGGGGGGCTAGGATTGGAAATGAGCTGATGAAGGGACTTGGACTGGAAATGGATGGGGGAGCTAGGACTGGAAATGGGCTGATGGGGGTCTAGGACTGGAAATGGGCTGATGCAGGGACTAGAAGGGAATGGATGCTTTGTGAGACTGGAACTAGAAGGGAGCTGATGTTGGGGGAGGATTAGAATGGGATGGGGCTGGGAGAGTAAAATGGAGAGGGGAAAAATATTTTGTGTAGGAGGGATGAAAAATCTACAATTGGACGGTGTGATAAGGAAGCTTATCATAGCTCAGGTAGGAGCTATAGAAAAGATGATGTGACTCTGAACAAGCAACCTGTCAGTTCTGGTAGAAGTGAGAAAACAGAATTTTCACATAAAAGACTACCAGTCCCAGAATGCACCAGGTTTCCAGCAGCCATGAGAGGGGCTGAAGTGAGAGATTGTGTGTGTGCAATCAAGAGAGCTATGAGGTAATCCCTAAGCACTCATCTCAAAGGGCAGGGCCTGATTCAACACAGCTGCGCTGTGTTAGGGAGCAGCACACATTAGAACAGGATAAGAATAGAGCTTATTCTTCAGATAAGAGCTACAGAGGGAGGAAGAGATACAGAGACAGCAACGGCTACAAGCACCAGTATCACCTGGAGAAACAGAAGCCAAGCCAAGCAGATAGAGAGAGAAGGAAACTCTCTGGAAGGAAGAGAAGAAAGGCCATTGGAAGGTCTGGGAGATTCCAAGGCAGTACTCATACTGGGAGGTATTCCAAAAGCCAGCAGAGTCCATTGGACTGGATTCAGCCAGAGGAATGGAGTGGCAGAGATAGGAATCACCAGTGGCTACCTGGAAGAGAGAAGACTGCATGTGGAAGGGACTTTCAGACCAAGGCCAGAAGGTATGTGAGAGAAGATCCAGCGTCCAGGGATCAAGATTGGAAGGCTGGACATCAGAATTGGATTACATATTGGCCAGGCTATACAGAGAGAAATAATGATAGCAGGAGAGGCTCAGGTATGAACACTGATCCAGACCCTATCTATAATAGAGAATGGCAGCAAGGGAATAAGCATTCTCATGATAGTGCCTTAATGAAAGACTCATCTGTGCCAATGTATGATATTGACCCTATGATTGTTGATGCAGGGGGAAATACAGCAGATGAAACTATTTACATGGACTGTTCTTTATCAAATGCTATTGCTAGTTTTCTATGAGCAAACACATCAGCCATCACAAAGAAACCTAACTTTGTTCTTTATTTCCACTGCAAACAGCTCTTAAAGCAGGATTTGGGTTCACACAGTAGCAGCCAGCCAGCTAAAGGCTTACAGCTGGTCAATTGATAGTAATTAAAGCTGCACCTGATTGTGTGTGTGAGCAAGGGAGAATCACTGCTGAGATCTGCGTGGAAAATAAGCAGAAGTTAACCTAACCAGCAAAGTTTATTCTTTTCTTTGTGCCTTTGTATTTGGTAATTATTTGCTAAGAACACATTAGCTAATTGCCTGACAATGAAGGTTGTTTTCTGGTTTACTTTGTGACTTTTTGTTATCCATTTAAACACTGCAAGCAAGTAACCTCATTTATAGTGCTATCAAGCATACATGTGCTGGGTGAATTAAACCCCATCAATAAAAGAAGTATTTTATTGATCTTACCACTTGGTTTCACAACTCAAATTATTGTCATCAGCTGTGTTTGGGAGTGAATGAACTACAATACCCACAATACCTTGCAAGAATCATATGAATATATGCATCGTCAAGATTGTGTAAGTTCTCACCCTAGGCAGCCGTCTGACAACGGGTATTGGGAGAGTAAGTAGGGATTGAGGATGGAGGGGTAAAATTTGTGTGGATGAAATAGGAATGAGGAAAGAGCAAAAGGAGAAAGATTAGTATGTTAAAGCAGATGTAGAAAGAGAGAATGGAAAAAAAACTAGAAGAGAGAAGAAAGGACAAATGGACAGCAGATGATGGAGAGTTAGCAGAAAACATGAAGAAACCAGAAGAAAGTGGCTGGACCAATTGCAACTGAAAAAAAATGCACAAAAGGTAGAAAGATCTCTTTATTTTGAATTTATTAACTGGAATATGTCAGCTCTGGGAAATGTGCATCATTAACGTCTGCGCTTTGTTTGGTACAAGAGGAAATTAATTTATAGTTTTATTTCTATAGTGTTGTTGTACATTCCAAGTTTGGCTTTTGGGGTTCCCAGTTTAATTATTGCCTTCCTGTTTCTAAATTGTGATTCCTTGTTTGGTGATGGTCTATGTTCTGCATGTATAACTGAGCTGAGGTATCTGTTTATGTAATTCCTATTTGACGTTGCCACTTGTTCTCTTTCCCCAGTATTCTCTGAAATGTATTGTTTTAATATTTGCAGTGTTGCCTTTTGATAGGTAGGGTATGGTGCTTTGTGAGTCCTGGTAATGCTGTTAGGATACGGCGGGTTTGCTATGGGTTCTAAATGGGCAGCGTTTGTAGTAGTTCCTAATGTGCCTGGCAGTTGGCACTGGATTATAGTAATGTAGAAATCTTTTAATCTTTCTTTATCCATACACTCATTAAGAGACATGTTTACTAAAAGTTAGTGTATGGTAAGATTATGCAAATATTTATGCAAATAAGGCCACTTATGCAAATGAGGCCCCGCACCGAGTCTCCGCACATGGCCCCGCACCCCCCTTGGGCCGCCCCTGCTGCCAGGGGTAATGGCTCCTGCATGGAGCCATGGCAACATAATGCTATGGCACCGCGGCTCTATACCGAGCCAGGCTGGGCTAGCCGGGCAATGGATTGTTCATCTGGGGTGCCTGAATAAGGGCACATCCTAGACATCCAATCCCTATTCTGTGATTCTGCTTCTGTGGGCACGTCTAGCCCCCGCAGGAGCAGAATTGGGTGCACCTCTGGCCCAACCAGATTTTTGGATGTCCGGATGGCCTGGCCTGGACATCCACCTTCTGAATGGGCCTCCACATGTCTTTATAAACTAGGTTTAAAATAGATGCTTTCTTGCTCTCTAAACCTAAGCACCCTGTTGAAAAATTATACTCCTTAAGGGCAATTCTAGCAGCTGCCCCAGAGATTAGATGTTGTAGAATACTAGCATAAGTGGTTGTTAACATGTGCAAATTTACTGTAAGTCATGGTTGCTCATAGCAGTTCTAGAGCTGGTGTAAATCAGTATGCAGATTTTAAATGCCATCATCCGTGATTCTAAATTACGCAGGTAAGTATGCACACCCACATGGAGTTATTCTGAGGCACGAATGGGACGTCCATTCCCACTATTTGTGGCGGCTGCTGCCCCCCCCCCCCCCGACTAACTTCCCCGCCAGTTGTGTGGGAAAGTTAGTCGGGGGCGGGGAAGAGGCAGCCCGGGGACAGAGAGTGGGTGGGCAGTGGGCGGTCGCTTGACCTGGACGTACAGGGCCGATTCTGATGTCGGCCCTGTATGTCTAGGGCCGACGAAATGTCTGGGGAAGTTATTCCACCCCTTTCCTAGACGTGTCTTTTCGGCAACTCTGGGGTGCGGAAGGGGCTGGGGGGGGGGGCAAAAGTTAATTTCCCGCAGCCTGACTCTGGCCTTAGGAGGCTGGATCGGGGATCGGGCTGCGGGGAATTAACTTTTGGTGTGGCGACTGGCATCACGGCATTTATTTATTTATTTAGACAGATTTGTATGCCACTTTATCCTTCAATCAAGGTGGTCACATCACATCACAGTTGGAGGGTTACTTTTAACATTAGGTTACGTGTAAACATTTGGACAGTACACTTAACAGCAAACATTTAGACAGTACACATTTAGACAGTACACTTAACAGTATTTAGAAGTACAATGAGGGTTAACATTTAACAGGAGAGTATTTAATAGCTTGGTATGATAAACTTGTGTGTATGGATAGGATGAGTGCGTGTTTAGTTGGCGGAGGAAGTAGTGTATCTGTTTGGGTAGGGGATGTTGCCTGAATGCTCATATGTTTCTATAAATAAGAATGTTTTGAGGTCTTTGCAGAAGTCTGTAAGTTCATCTAATTCCCTCAGGCTTGTTGGGAGGGAGTTACATAGTGTGGATGCCAGTAGTGATGGTGCTCTTTTTGAAGTTGTTTTTTTAGTTTTGTGATAGCCTGCAGGTGTGCCGATTATGTTGTTGTTATTGGTTCTTCTTGGTCTATTGCTGATGTCCCTTGTTACAATGTTTTGGAGTACGTCTGCTGAGAGATGGTGAATGATTTTGAACCGCGGCTCCATTTAAATGCCCTGGCTATGCTATACCTTGCAGGCCGGGACTGAATCGCACTCCCGGCCTGCATGTACAGTGCTGTTCACGATTCTGATCCCGTGGAGGTAGACATGCCCCGCGGAATCAGAATCACGATCTTCTTTGTACGTCCGGCTCAACCTGGACGTATAAAGGAGATCTACATCCGGGACAGAATCGTGTTTTTATAAAATAGGCTTAAAGTAAGTGCCTTCAAAGACACTTTAACGAGGTGTCCTGTTTTAAAATGACCCTTAAAATGTGTCTGACTGTCAGATCAGCCTTAGATAAGCAAAGGATTCTTTCCCATAGTGCTATTGATTCTGCATGAACTTTGCCCCTCCAACTTCTTGCTTCAGAACACAACCTCTAACAGCTTGACAAAAGCTCTGTCTGTACATTGTATCTGGCTGCTAACTCACATTTCAAGTTTAAGTTTGAACAAGCCAGCACACATATTCAAAGGAAGGGGATTTCAGGCTCTTTTGAACTTTGACCTTTACAATGTCAACCCTACTGCTGTATGACTAGTCTTATCAGCTGGGCCCATGCTGATAAAGCTATTTCTATAAAACCTTCAAAGAAACCTCAAATACCCCTAGTTAACAAAAAATGTCTTTTTTCTCCTCTAGAGCAGGTGGGAATGGAACAGATGACTGACAATTTTTTTCTTATATAGACTTCTTGCATCAAGATTAGTTTACATAATTTGAAATGTAATTTGAAAAATAAAATGTCAGAAAATGTGTATTTAATCCCTTATTTATCCAGAAACTGGATGAAAGGTAAAGTCAAACCAGTAATTTCTACAATGCACCTGTTTTCTTAAGTCAGGTCTCTGCTTGCCTTATCTAAGAGATCACAGCTATGATTGCATTTATCATGCTTTCTGAACAACAGGAACCAGATATGATTATTCTGTTTTAATTTTTATCTCCCTCTACTGGCTTGAAATTCAAAACAGCGATTGAAAGGATAAATTTTACTTCTTTTATCCCTCTAAGCTGAGTTTGATCTATGCTTGTCACAAGTTGGAATCGTTTTGTTAACTAAAAATTCTCTTTGTTACTTAGATGCCAGGGGCGGCCCAAGGGGGGTGCGGGGCCATGTGCGGAGACTCGGTGCGGGGCCTCATTTGCATAAATGGCCTTATTTGCATAAATATTTGCATAATGTTACCATACACTAACTTTTAGTAAACATGTCTCTTAATGAGTGTATGGATAAAGAAAGACTAAAAGATTTCTACATTACTATAATCCAGTGCCAACTGCCAGGCACATTAGGAGCTACTACAAACGCTGCCCATTTAGAACCCATAGCAAACCCGCCGTATCCTGACAGCATTACCAAGACTCACAAAGCACCATACCCTACCTATCAAAAGGCAACACTGCAAATATTAAAACAATACATTTCAGAGAATAACAATACATGACCTAATGGGGAAAGAGAACAAGTGGCAATGTCAAATAGGAATTACATAAACAGAATACCTCAGCTCAGTTACACATGCAGAACATAGACCATCACCAAACAAGGAATCACAATTTAGAAACAGGAAGGCAATAATTAAACTGGAACCCCAAAAGCCAAACTTGGAATGTACAACAACACTGTAGAAATAAAACTATAAATTAATTTCCTCTTGTACCAAACAAAATGCAGACGTTAATGATGCACATTTCCCAGAGCTTTCATATTCCAGTTAATAAATTCAAAATAAAGAGATATCTTTCTACCTTTTGTGCATTTTTTTTCAGTTGCAATTGCTCCAGCCACTTTCTTCTAGTTTCTTCATGTTTTCTGCTAACTCTCCATCGTCTGCTGTCCGTTTGTCCTTTCTTCTCTCTTCTAGTTTTTTTCCATTCTCTCTCTCTACATCTGCTTTAACATACTAATCTTTCTCCTTTTGCTCTTTCCTCATTCCTGTTTCCCATCAGCCTCTGCAGGCTTAACAGAGACGCGAGGGAGACACTCTCCCTTCGCGAATCTGAAAGGCATCGCAGAGGGGCTCAGCTGGCAGGGAGAGCTCAGCCGGGCAGAGGGGGCCCCGTGGGATACTCGATGCTGCTGCTGCCGCTGCCGCGGCGGCGGCGGCAGTGGTGGCAGCAGCCAGCTTTTTTTTTTAAATTTAATTTTAAAGCAGAATGTTCTTTGCGCGGGGCCCCCTGAAACGCGGGGCCCTGTGCAAAAAACATTCTTGCTCAATGGACGGGATGGCCCTGTTAGATGCAATCAATGTTCTCTCTCTTTCTAGGGGCATTAGGATAAAAGCCAGTAACCTTTTTACCCTTGCGTTTCATACCATTTTTCAAAGCACAAGTACACACGTATATTTTCTTTGAAAGGGTCTACAAAGCTCATGTGTTGTCCCTTCACCTACTTTCTCTGCAGGCTGAAGTTTCTTGGAATCCTATGCTAGAAGGTTTGAAAAAGTTATTTTGAGGGAACTTTTTATTTTCCTCTCATTCTCTCTGTGCTGTTAGAAGTGTTCATATTGTGGAACCTATACAAAAGATATTTACTCCATGTAACACTTACATCTACCAATAACTTACTCAAAAAGAACTACTTGTTTGATAATGTTGAAACCTGAGGATATAATGTAATATCATACTGGATAACTATCATAAAAGTTATTCCATGAAAAAAACATAGCTAACTCTTACTGCAGATATAAGGGTGACTGGAAACCTCAGTAAGGGGAGGGTGGCTGACTAGCGACCACATCCACTAGTTAATGCCAACACACTGTCATTAGCTCCAGATTTCATTCATAGGTTCCCAAGCATGTTTTACAATTTTCAAATGCATTTAAAAGAGTAGAAAACACTTAGCTTTATCACCCTAGGTAGTAATCTTCAGAAGAATTAACGTTGTAAGACATGTGGTCCACTTAAGTTTTGCTCCTCAATTTTTTAGGGCTGCGTTAGGACCTGTTGAACAGCAGAATTGATTCAACCTCAAGAATACAACCCAATCTCACTAATGGTTATTTAAAGGAGGCATCAGATTAATCCAAACAAACCTCAGTCAATCAGATTAAAATGCTGTCATCCAATCCAAGGTCTCATTCAAGCCCGTTGGTTGTACTGTGTTCAAGGTGAAAATCCATTTCTGTTCACATCACACCTGTTCATTAAACAGATGTGATTTGTGTTCAATGTGGCGTGCTTTCACTTTATGATACGTCCTACCAATATACACCTTGGAACATGGGCATATTATTATGTAACAAACAAAAACAGAACAGGTGCACCAAGGTGATGTAGATTCAGCTTTATTAAGAAACCCCAACGTGTTTTGGCTTGACACCTTCTTCAGGGGGTATATGCCTCAAGGAAATACAAATACATACATAATGAATAAAATATTCCAAATCAAACACAAATAAATAAAAGCAGTCATAATTAATATATTATAAAACATCAAAATGAGACGTCACGGAGCGAATGGCAGCAGAGTAGCCAAGCTCCGTTCGAGTCCTGCTCAATTGAGGGGTAAAGTGCGGCTCCCTGTGTCGGCAGAGTGGGGGAATTGTGGAGAGGAATGGCACAAGCAGCGCGTAAGAAGTTGGCGGGTTTCAAGTCGCCATACGCGCGGAAAGGAGAGAAAGAGGAATCGAAGGTGGATGGAGAGGAGAGGCCTGGCAGACGGGAGAGCTCGGAGGCAGAATCAGAAAGCGATCAGCAGGAGCCGGTGGAGGTGTCGATACGGACCTGGCTGAGGGTCTTTAAGAAGGACCTGCATGCGGAGCTATCGGAGATGCGAAGGGATATTAAGCAGTCCCTGAAAAGCCTGCAGCAGGATCTGAACGGCCTTGGGGACCGCGTGGCAGAGGTGGAAGACCACGTGGAGGAGTGCATGGGAGAGATGCAGGCCATGGCGATGGAGAAAAGTAAATTGCAGCGGCAGCAGGTGGAGATGCTGGAAAAGATGGAGGAGATCGAGGATCGGGCCCGCCGGAACAATCTGAGGGTGAAGGGCATCGGAGAAACGGCGGAGTTCAGTGACTGTGTGCAAGTGGTGCGGAAGCTGTGCATTCACTTGCTGGCCTTGGAAGGCGGTGGAGAGGAAGAGGTGAGAGATACGGATATCGGAGTGGAAAGGGCACACCGCAGCTTGGGGCTGAGGAGGGACCGGCAGCCCAGAGATATAATTGCGTGTTTGCGGAGTTTCCTGCTGAAAGAAAAGATTTTGCAGATTGCGAGGAA
This sequence comes from Ichthyophis bannanicus, assembly GCA_033557465.1. NCBI lineage: Eukaryota > Metazoa > Chordata > Amphibia > Gymnophiona > Ichthyophiidae > Ichthyophis > Ichthyophis bannanicus. The sequence goes on along the minus strand of CM066033.1, from coordinate 585,058,191 downwards.
ACACGGGCGAGGTGGACATTTACAATGACTTATCCAAAGGGACCCTTGATAGATGACGGGGGCTGCGGGAGGTTACGGCATACCTTCGCGGGAAAAACCTGAGATACCGGTGGTTGTTTCCCTTTGGGTTGCTGCTGACCGTGAATGGAGTGTCTCGGCGGGTGAAAGTGGCGGAGGAAGCCTGGGCAGCGTTAAAAGAGCTGGGCTGCGAACAACTGCCCAAAGGGGCGGCAAAGGAGAGTGTTGTGCCCGGTGGAGGGGTAAAAGAGCAGCGGCAGGAGAGCTCCCGTTGGCAGAGGCTTGCAGCAAGAGGACGATGGTTGCAGAGGAGAACCGAAGAAGCTGAAGCGGGGAGGAGAGAACCTGCTAAAGACTGATGGTGGACATGAGTAATAGCAATACAATACTGTTAAGTGAGCCGGATAGTAGGCTCTTTGGTTTTGGGTGTTTGGATATGGGGGGGGAGCGGGTTGTGTGGCTATGAAGGGGGATTTGGGTAGAGAGGGAGAGGGGAGAGAGGTGGAAGGGGAGCTAGGCATGAGGGAGGTTGGGGGGGGAAGACGGGAGCGGGACTGGACTGACACACTGGGAAGGCTGGACGGGGGGTGAGGGGGGATAGGGAGGGAGAGGAGGGGAGGGGGGAGGAGGGGAGGGGGGTGGGGGGAGGGGGGGAGGGGAGCGGGGGGCAGGGGTAAACGGAGAAGGGGGCGGGGGTTTTTGGATAAGAAACTGATACTGCGGGTAGGGACTCTTAATGTGAGAGGGCTGAACTCACCCACAAAGAGGCGGTTGCTCTATCGAGAGGTGGAGAAGAATGGGTGGGATGTGGTTCTGGTTCAAGAGACGCATTTGCGTCGCAGGGATGTGGGGTTGATGAGGAATGCACGGTTTGGGGAACAATTTTATTCCTGTAATCGGGAGGGGGGAAGAAAGGGGGGTAGCGGTGTTGATACGGGGGGGGGGGGGGAGGGGGGTGCAGGTAGAGAGAAGTTTTGAGGATGGGGAGGGAAGAGTAGTGGGGGTGGTTGGGCAGTGGGGGGGGGGGGTCGAGATAGTGTTGGTGTCCATTTATGGTCCCAATGGGGAGCAAGTCATCTTTTGGAGGAGGGTGCGCACGTTGTTGGAGCAGCAAGGGGGGGGCGTAGGGTGGTGGGAGGGGATTTTAATGTAGTGTTGCAACCCATGGTAGATCGGGAGCCGGGGAGGGGGGGTGGGGGGCGCAATAGCAGGGAGTTGAAGGGGTTGATGGATAAATTAAACTTGGTCGATGCGTGGAGGGTGCTGCACCCCCGGCAACGGGCTTATACCCATTACTCGGTGCCACACAATAGTTGGGGACAGATAGATATGGTGTTAGTGGATCAGGACTGGATGCTGGGGATCCGGGAGGGAGAGATTTTGCCGACAGCTTGGACCAACCATAGGGCGGTGGAGGTGGGGCTGGCAGGCGGGGTGAGAGGGGGTTGAGGTTTTGGCGGTTGAACGAGGGCTTGTTGAAGGACCCAGAGGTGGTATGGGATATCCGAGAAGGGATTAAGGAATATCTCCTGTTGAATGATACCGGAGAGATCAGGGTGGCAATGGTATGGGAGGGCTTGAAGGTGGTAATTCGGGGGAAGTTTATTGGGTGGGGGGCCAGGAAGAAACGGGAGCAGTATGAGAGGAAAGTGGCCTTGGGGACGAGGTTGACAAGGGCGGAGGAGGTATATAGAAGGTCTGGGAAACCGGGGGATGGAGATGTGATGGAGCAGGTTCGGGGGGAGTTGCGGGGGTTACAGGTGGAGAAGGTGGCATTTGAGTTTGTGGGTGAAACAGCGGTATTATGAATTTGGGAATCGCGCAGGGAAGATGTTGGCGCGGAGGTTGCGGAAGCGGATTGTGGCGTCAAGGATATATCAAGTTAGGGGGCGAACGGGGGAAGTGCTGTATAACGAGGGGGACATTCAGGAACGATTTTGCCAATTTTATCAGGACTTATACTCCAGAGATGAGCAGGTGGCAGAGGATCATATAGCATGGTACCTCGAGAAGGTAGAGTTCCGGGTACTGCCGGAGGAGGCGCAGGAGGCGCAGGAGGGGCTGGAGGCTCCCATTTTGGGGGAGGAAGTGGTACGGGTGATCAAAGGACTGCCTAGGGGGAAGGCACCGGGGCTCGACAGGTTGCCGTGTTCCTTTTATAGAATATTTCTTGATGAGATAGGGGAGATTTTGTGTAGGGTGTACAATGGGATGTTGGAGGAGGGGGGGGGGGATCTACCGGCGGGAATGCTGACAGCGAGAATTACGGTTCTGCCTAAAGAGGGACAGGATCCGAGGGACTGTGGATCGTATAGGCCCATCTCCCTATTGAATGTGGATGTCAAGGTGTTGGCGAAGGTGTTGGCGGGACAGTTGGGTCCTTGGTTACCGGGGGTGATAAAGGAGGATCAGACCGGGTCTATAGCGGGGAGACAGGCCGCAGATAATATCAAGAGGGCGGTGGGGGTTGCATGGGAGGCACGGCGGAGCCCGGACGATTTTATCTTCCTATCTATCGATGCTGAGAAGGCGTTTGATAGGGTGCACTGGGCTTTTCTGATGGCGGTGTTGCATAAAATGGGGGTGGGGGAGAATTTGGGGAAATGGATTAGGGGATTGTATAAGGGGCCAAGGGCACGGGTGAAGGTTAATGGGGGTTATTCGAGGGACTTTAGTTTGGGGAGGGGGACTAGGCAGGGGTGCCCTTTATCTCCACTCCTCTTTGCGATGAGTGTGGAGCCGTTAGCGGAAGTTATTCGGCTTAATGAGAAGATTAAGGGGTTGGAGAGAGGGGGAGCTAGCCATAAAATTTCTCTATATGCGGATGATATTCTGTTGTATTTGGGGCACCCACAGGAGTCACTACCGGAAGTCATGCAAGTCGTGGAGGGTTTTGGGGCTGTATCGGGGTTCAAAATGAATGTAGAGAAGACGGAGGTTTTGCGCATTAAAATGAGGCCGAGGGCGGAAGGGGTGTTAAGGGGATTGTTCCCGTTGAGGTGGGTTCCTCACTCCCTGAAGTATTTGGGGGTACTTTTGATGGCAAAATATGGGGATTTATATAAATACAATTACCCGGGAGTGTTTAGGGAGGTGGAGCGGGATATAGAGGGCTGGATGAGGCAGGAGGTGTCTTGCTTGGGTAGAATAGCTGGGGTTAAAATGAATGTCTTACCACGGTTGTTGTATCTATTCCAAGCTTTGCCGGTGAGAGTGCCGGGGGAGGTCTTACGGAAAGTGCAGCGGAAGGTTTTTCAGTATATCTGGAATAGGCGACCACCGCGGGTTGCGTGGGAGGTGATGTATGCTTCGACGAAGGAGGGGGGGTTAGGGGTGCCGAGTTTGGAGGGTTATTATCAAGCGGCGCAGCTGAGACATGTCATGGATTGGAGAAGGAAGGGGGCCTTGAAGGCATGGGTATCCCTAGAGAGGGCCTTGGTTAAGGGGGGGAGATTGGAGGCATGGTTGTGGGCCGGTGGGAAGGATCGTCGGGCTTTGGGAGAGGGGTCCCCAGCGATGCAGCAGGTTGCCAGGGTATGGGATGAGGTCCGGAGTGGTAGGGGCAGAGGGAAAGTGGGTCAATTTTCTGTGATGATTCCTTGGAGAGGGTGGCGGCCATTCACCCCAGGATGGGAGGGGGGGAGGTTTGATGTATGGGAGGGGAAGGGCTTGGAATGTTTTTATCAACTCTTGGATGGGGGGGAATTGCGCTCCTTTGAGGAGGTAAGAGAGGACTATGGACTAGAAGAATGTGATAGATTCTCTTATCTCCAGGCGAGCTCTTTTCTGATAGGGGGTGGGAAGTAAAGGGGGTTGGGAGGGGAGGTGTCGGAGATTGAAACCCTCTGGTATGGGAAATTTGGAACGGCGGGGATGATTTCACGGTTGTATAAAGGGGTGCGGGAGGGAGCAGGGGGTAGGTTTCGTTATATGGGGGAATGGGAGCGGGATCTAGGGGGGGAAGTGACGAAGGTGGAATAGCAGCAGATTTGGGACAGGGTAAGGGGGTTGCCGTGGGCGAGCAGTATTCGGGAGAATTGGTATAAAATCCTGTTCCGGTGGTATTATACGCCGGAGTGGCTTCATCAGATATTTCCTGGGGTGTCGGAACGTGCTGGCGGGGTGTGGGGAGGTGGGGTCTTTTTGGCATATATGGTGGGGATGTAGTAAAGCTCAGCGGTATTGGGATTCGGTAGTGTGTTGGGTGCAGAGTCATTTGGGGGTTGGGGTGCGGAAGGAGCCCGGGGTTTGTTTACTTTCCTGGTGGAGGGATGGGCAACAGGAGGGGGGGCAAATGGTGCGGGCCTGTTTTTTTTTTTTTTTATTAACTCTTTTTACACTTTTACAACAAAAGCAATAACATACAACCGTTTCACAATTAACAAAACCATAACGCACACAAGACATCCCATTACCCCTTTAACCACCCACCCCGTACCTTGCAAACCTTTTAAGCTACGCAAAATAGCTTACCGCAGAACCTGTGAACCGATCCAAGGCGGACCATTTAGTGGGACTAACTCTGCTCCCTCTCAGGATAAGAGCTTTATCCTGAACTTTTTCGTATCTGCTGAAAAGACATACTTGGTTCCACCACAGAAGCCAACTTAACTTTGAAGCGTCCTTCCAGCAAAATAATATTGATTTTAACGCTATGGCAATCATAAAATTCAGGATAAAGAAATGCTCCGTATCTAATTGCGGAATTTCTGCTAATGATCGCAACGTGATTATACGCCACGTTAACGGGACAGAGTAGCCCAATACCTTCTGGACCCTTTCCCATACTAATGTCCAGAAACCATGAACGAAAGGGCAATCAAAGAACATATGCCGCATGGTACCATCAGTCTGCTGACAAGACCAGCACAGGGAGGATTTAGTTGCAGACCACTTAACCAACTTAACAGGGGTTATGAATGCCCGATGGGCAAAAAAAAACATTGACTGAGTGAGCGCCGCCGATCTTGAGGAGCGTAAAATCGGCCCCCAGAACAGTTGCCAAGTCTTTTGCGACCAGGACACCTCCACTTCTTCTTCCCAGAGTTTACGTAAACCTTGCAGTCTGCTTGGGCCCTGCGCACGGAATAGCGCATAGATGTTTGTGATTCCTCCTTTCTTAGAGTTCAGACCCGTCATGATCCTATCGAGGCCCCAGCAAGGTACATACTCTCCAAGCTTTGTTTTGGACTGAGAAAGGCAATGCCTGAGCTGAAGCCACTGAAAAAAACAGGATGAGGGCAACCCAAATTCTGCTCGTAGAACTCCAAACTCCTTCCATTGTCCTTGATCGAACAGTTGCCCCACCGTCCAAATGCCACATCTCTGCCAGACAGGCCACGCAAAGGGGAGTGAGTTGATCTTAAACACCGGATTATACCAGATGGGCAGATGGAGAGAAGGTGGGTTCTCTGTAGCTATAACCGGTAGAAAAGATTGGAAAGCGCCTTGCGTAGATACAATGATGCTCCCTACCTTACAGGAATCCGGAAATTTCATTCCCATGACAAGACACAGTGGATACGGGTGACAAAGTCGCTCCTCGAGTTCTAGCCAGGTGGGCTTATAGTCTAGCAAGGCTCCTGATGCCCAAAGGCTGCCTTGCTTGAGTATCGCAGCCAGATGGTACCATCGAAAGTCGGGAAAATGGACTCCCCCATTCTCTTTTCCTGCCTTCAATTTCTGTAGAGCTATCTTAGGGGTCTTCCCTCTCCAGAGAAAAGCACTCAAGGTACGTTCAATCCCCTTATAAACAGACTGCGGGAGCACAATAGGGATCATCCCCAGTATGTAATTGATTTTTGGCATGAGTACCATCTTGATAGATTCAAGCCGTCCCCACCATGATAGATGCAGCGGGGACCATTTTAATGTGAAGGATCGTGTTATCTCTTTCACCCGTTCCACATTGATCCGTACTGTTTCCTCCAGCGGAGCAACAAAGTGCGCTCCCAGATATTTTATAGGACCTCCCGCCCACTGGAATGAGAACTCCTGAACAAGTCTGCTGCTAGCCTGCTTGTTAAGGGGAAAAGCCACAGATTTGGTCCAGTTCACCTTATAACCTGAGTGTTTAGCATAGTTGTCGATCAGCTTCAGCAGAGGAGTTATTGAAGATGGTCTCAGAAAGAACATGAGATCGTCCGCATAGGCTGACAACTTGATATGAAGATCAGCAACCGTAATGCCTACAATGTCACTTGATTGCCGCGCCAACAATGCCAAAGGTTCCAGTGCCAAATTGAATAGAAGGGGCGACATTGGACACCCCTGTCGAGTCCCTCGGTGTAGACTGAAAGATCTAGAGAACTCCTGATTAACAAGGATTCTAGCGGACGGATGAGAATATAGGACCTGGATCATATTTATATATTTCGCGGGTAGTCCAAACCACTCCAATACCCGGAATAAAAAAGGCCATTCCAGTCTGTCAAATGCCTTTTCAGCATCCAAAGACAAGCCTATGAGAGGCAAGTCACTATGTTCTGCCACATCCAGTAGGGAACACAGGAGTCTAGAATTATCTGCCGTAGATCTTCCCGTCACAAAGCCGCATTGATCAGGGTGGACAAGCGTATGAAGTACCTTGTTGAGACGCCCAGCCAGAACCGCCGAATAGAGCTTGTAATCCGCGTTTAGTAAGGAGATGGGCCGATAGTTACCCACCAGAGTCGGGTCCCTTCCCAGGCTTTTCGAGGACTACGATCGTGGCCTCTGCAAAAGCTCCGGTATCCGAGACTTGTTCTGGTAGTGATTGAAAATATGTCAACAGGCAGGGAGACATTTCTTTGGCAAATATTCGATAAAACTCGAGCGGGATACCATCCGGGGCCCGCAGCCTTACCACTCTCCATCCCAGACATTGCCTCCTGGAGCTCATCATGACAGATGTCCCTGCTGAGCAAGGCGGCCTGAGCCTCATCCACAGAGGGGTGTGATATCCCCTCAAGGAATTGCTCCACTCCAGGAACATTCCCAACTCCGTCGGAGGTGTACAATTGCATATAGAAGTTTCTGAAGATTTCCATTATCTGAGCATTGTCGCCCTGTGAAGTTCCATGTTCATCCTTTAAGGACACAGTATGCGATTTCTCCTTACGGGGCTTTAAGTGCGCAGCCAAAAGCTTGCCAGCCTTGTTCATTTCTGTATGATAGTACGATTTCTGCTCAAATACCTTCTGCTCCACCTCTTTGCTTAAAAGCATGTTGTATTGATATCGCAGCCGTTGGAGCCGGGTAAGCACCTCAGCATGGTGTTGCCGTTGTAACAGTCTCTCACCTGCCCGGATCTGAGAATCTAAAGCCGCGAGCTCTCTTTTCACCTTCCTCGTGTTTGCTATAATATAGCTGGTAATCCTGGCTCTGATGGAAGCCTTAAAGGCCTCCCACCATGCCCAGATGGAGGTATCCTCCGGGGAGTTTACCGCAAAATACTCCTCAATGGCTTGTCTGATATATTGCCGGAAGGATTCCTCAGCCAGCAGCGACCTGGGGAAAAAACCAGCCGCCGCCTTTAACAGGCTCTGCTGCCAGCCCCATTTCAAACATTATCGCTGCATGATCGGAAATATGAGAACTTAGTATCTCTGCTCCTTTGATGTCTTTGACGACAGACCGGGACACCAGGAAAAAGTCAATCCGCGAGTGTGAGCCATGCGGATGCGAATAGAAAGTGTAGTCTCGTTCTTGAGGGTGAAATATCCGCCAAATGTCCACCATGCCCATATCTTCCATCATGGCTGCGAGGACTTCGCGCGCTCTGCTTCGACGTAGAGCCCGACAGGGTTGACAATCTAACAAAGGATCGAGGACCATATTGAAATCTCCTCCAAGAATAATAGGGAGAGAGGAATATTCCATCAGCGCTTCCGCCAAATTTGAAAAAAAACTGGGATTATCACAATTGGGCGCATATAAGTTAACTATTAACATTTGTCGATTAAGAAGTTTGATATGCACACAGGTCCACCGCCCCTCCGGGTCAGCTCTGGACGATACCAGCTGTATGGCACATGAACGTTTGACAAGAATAGCCACCCCATTTTTCTTCCCCACCGCAGCTGCGTAAGACAGCACAGAATACTGTTTCCCTGCCAATTTCACAGACTCTTTACTGGTTAAGTGCGTTTCCTGAAGGAGCACTACTTCAGCCCCCTGTTTTTGACAGTAAGTTAAGATCTTTTTTCTCTTAATCGGGTTCATGATGCCCTTTACATTCAGGGATAGTATTTTAATTGAAGACATATTGAACTAGTATAAGAAAAGGGTCATACCAGCCTAAGGGCCTCCCTGGATCTACTTGAGCAAAACGGCCATCAAGCCGCATCTCAGGTAATAAAGGTTTGCAAGGTCCCAACAACCCCCCAATAACACAGGGGTGTGCCCTGGGTAAGCCAAGAAGCATATCAAGACGACAACCCGATGCCCCCCTACTGCTAGAACAGAAAAACCTTACACGCTGACACAGTACCCAACACAGTAGCAAACCAGTGCATTCATGGACGCAACATAATTCTCTCTATGCATCTGCCTTAAATATTAATTACTATACAGTATACAGATAAATTTTAACATCATTGCATACACATCATTGTATAAGCACTCATTCAGAAAATGAAAGAGAGTGGAAGGAACAGCAAGAGAGTACAGGAAGTAGAGACCCCCCTCATATATAGCCACCTTCAACATGAACAAAACGGTCCCCCTCCCCTTATATCACCCCTCACATTCCCAAAGTGCCCATAAGTATAAAAGCTTTAACAAAAGGCCATACTGAACACCAATAGCTCAGCCTACTAAAACTAAGGGAGACTATCAAAATGAAAAGCTAATGTCCACCAGCCGTCAGCGATGGCTCCCTGAAGAGAAGGATCAACTCATTGCATCTGAAGACCTTCTTGTTCGTCGAGGAATTTTAAGACTTCCCTTGGATCATCGTAGGTTTTAGTAGCATTATGGTAGGTGATTCGAAGGCGCGCTGGGTATAGTAAACCATATCGCGCTTGGAGCTGCTGCAACCGTGGCCTCATCGCTAAAAACTGCCGACGCTTGTCCGCGGTTATCTTGCAGAAATCCGGGAAAAACGATATACTCTTGCCCTCATATGACAGAGTATCCATGGCCTTGGCGGCTGCAAGGATCTGCATGGCCTGCTGGTGTTTGAGTAGGCAAAAGATTACCGGTCTAGGGCCCTTCGCATGCAGGCTTATTTGCGCTGGCACACTGTGTGCTCTTTCAAATTCAAGCGGCCCCGGGAATTTAATTTTTAGTAGTGTCGGAATCATCTTGCTGAGGAACGCTGAAATATCCGCTCCTTCGGCGCCCTCCGGAAGGCCTATTAATCGGACATTATTTCTCCTTCCACGATTGTTCAAATCTTCCAATTGTTGTTCCAGGCTCTCCACCCTCTTGGTTGTCTTGTGCAGGCTAGTCAGTTGAACTGAATGTGAACTTAGCTCTGCGTCCACTTTATCCATGCGCTCCGATAGCCCCTGAAGTTGAACTCTCATGTCGCGCAAATCTCCCTGTACCTTCGCAATTGCATCTCCATTTGCGACGTCCAGGCCCTTTACCGCCCGTATTTCGCCTAAAACTTCCTTCAGGGATTCCTCCGACTCATGGGGAGAGGCCATCTTGTGAGGCGAGAGAGGGTCCGACTTCGCCCTTTTAGAACCGGAATTTGCGGGGTTCACGAAGTCCAGCTTGATAGGTTTACCGCTCGACATCCCTCCTCCACCGATCGAAGAGAGACCCACAGTTTTAATGCCGAAGTTAGTGCCAGCAGTAAGGAGATACTTGCAGGAATCTTATCGGGGGGCCACGGAGCAAAGCGCTTATGCTGCCATCTTGAATCCTCGCTGGCTCCGCCTCCCGGTGCGGGCCTGTTTGAGCGCAGCGAGATGTGTGCTCGCTGCAGCATGGAAGTGTCTAGAGGAGCCCACGATAAGGGAGTTTGAGGGGCGGCTTCGGCATATAGTCTTAATGGAGAAATTGACCGCTGTGCGGCGGGAGCGAATGAATAGATTCAGGGATAAATGGGGGGTGCTATGGGGAGTTTTGTGGGGTGGGGGACGGGGAGAGTAAAGGGAGGTGGCGGGGGGGAAGAGGAGAGGGACGGGAGGGGGTTAGTAGGGGGGTAGTTGGGGGGGAGGGGGGAAGGGAGGGAGGGGGATGTGGGGCGAAGGAAGGACAAGAGAGGAAGGGGGGCCTCCTTAGAAGGGGTAGTACTGGTGGGAAGGGGGATGTGGAGGAGGGGTTTTGGGTAGGGGTATGGTTTGGTGAGATGCAGTGGAGGGTTGTTATGTAGAGGGAAGGTGTTTGGGAGGTTGGATAGGGTGGGCGATGGGTTAAGCTGTACAATTTATAGAATAGAAATGAAAACTCTCAATACAATAATTTGCGTTACTTAATGTTGTTTATAGAATACAGGTACACTTACTGATTATCCTATTGTATAGCTGGACTGAACGTAACATATGTGCTCGTTGAATGTGTTTGAGTTATAGAGAATGGTTTAGTACAGAATGTGTAGTTCAGGAATCTATAACACCTCTTTGTAGATTGAAAATGTTCGATGTATAAGTTTTGTTTGTGTGGTACTGTGTACAACAAGTATTGAATAAAACATTTAAATACAAAAAAAAAACCACATCAAAATGGTTCATAGTTAAAATTATAAAAAGCTTAAAAGCATAAATGATGAATGCACGTAGTGACAGACAGGACCAAAAAGGAAAATAAAACCATTGAAAAGCTCTCAGAGCTTCAGACGATGATAATAAGTGCACAAAGGCTACCAATCATAAGTGAAAAAGATGAGGAGGAAACAAATAAATAACTACACAAGTGATAAGAACATTAATATTTAATAAAACATCAACATTTTCCATAAATAAATTAATAAAAACTTTCAAAACATTTAATCATAAATAAGTACAATGCCAGAAAAGAGCAAGGGAGAATTAAAACTTTTAAAAGTGCTTGGAGCTTTGAACAGCAATTGCAAGCACAGTGAAACTACCACATATACGAAAGGGACAAGGAGGACCCAAATATGATCAAGTGATCAATGCTGAACGGTGCACAACTGGCTAGATAAAATCTACATATACAGTGAACTAGATGTGGAAGGACCAACTGAGTCCATTGGAAGATACTTCAAAGTGGGGGTGAATGGTAAAAAATAAATGACTATAAAAGATAAGATAAGTGAATAAGAAAAATTCCACTAAAATGAGATAAAAAGGAAGCCTATTAAATAGAATGTTTCATCAAACTAAGGCATTATCAATAAAATATTAAAAGATTAAAAGAGTGAGGCACCAGCAGAGACCCCAATTTGGATTCTTCTCAAAAGTTTGCTTGTAAAAACAGCTACTTGCCTTGTACTTCAAAGAGACACATTTGACTGAAAACGCCGATTGGGCAGAGAGAGCAGCAGAATGTCTGCTCCTGCTTTAAAGAAAGACACGCTAGAGTCCCCAGATATTCCCACATCACCCCTACTCTCAAATCTCTTCACTGGCTACCCGTCGCATTCTGCATCAAATTCAAGATACTTGCCATCACCCATAGAGATTTCTTCAACACCTCTGCTGTGCAGCTTCAATCATTAATCAGATGTCCTGACAGCAGCAGACTCCCATTGGTAGAATGCATCAAATCTTCTCCTCTCAGCAACGCAGATTTGCAAGAAATCACAATGAACATGCACAAGAGCCTTTGAATTCTATGCTCCCACCAAGTGGAACCAACTACCCCCCCACAATACTCTGCATTCAATCCCACACCCAATTCAAAAAGCACCTCAAAACGCTCCTCTTTGAAGAATACTATGGTGCATCCACTACAACAAGTCCTCAGCAAAAGCATCCTCCACTCCACATACCATTCCCATTACACCCCCCCCCCCCCTTAACCACCCAAGGCTACTCTGCCCCATTTTATTTCACCATCACCTCAAACACCTTACTCTGTCTGCCCTCCTTCCTTCCCCCCTCCAATCCCCCACTACTTCATAAGCTTTCTCCAATATAAGTTCTAATTTATACCAACCCTGTATCATCCCCCCTCTCCATGTTAAATACTGTTTTTAAGTTAGCTGTATCTGTTTATAGTTGTTTGTACACATTCTCAACTATTCCTTGTAAACCATTTCGTTATGTTCCATGTAAACCATTTTGCCTGGTAGAAAAACGGTATATTAAAACCAGTTAAATACATAAATAAGTAGTGTTAACTAAGAACTATTTTCATTTTGAGGACACTTACTTCTTGCAGATACAAGGAGCCTCTGGCGCTGCAAATCTATATCTATCAAACTTTGAAGAAACTATTTTATATCCATCTGAATGGAGCCCTTATATCGACTTTTTGGGCCATTTTATAAACAATATTTTTTGCATCTAGCAGAGTACAATGGACAATCTAATGGAGTTTATGACTTGGTTAAATACACAAGATCCATCGTTACAATTCACTCTGATGAACTCCAAGACTCAGTTATCATTTCTTGATATTTTAGTGACATTTACTGAAGGTCAGTTACACTCTTCTTTGCATAGGAAAACTGTTGACCATAATAAATTACATCATGACAGTCACCATCCTTTTAAATTAAAGCAGGTCCTTCCTATCAGCCATTTTTTGCGGGTTCGCCGCGTTTGTTCAGATGATGTGATGTGAACAGAAATGGATGTGATGTGAACAGAAATGGACAGGTTTAATGAACAAGCCAAATTATTAACAAAGTGACTGCTACAACGAAGGTGTCCTAGAAAAATGATACATGGAGCTTATTTGAGAGCAAAGTTTACAAATTGCCCCCTTTTGTTAAAGAAACAATCTGCAAGTGAGATAGACAAACAAGTTGTAGCATTATGCTATTCGAATAAAGCTCAGCAAATAGCTCAAAATGTTTATAAACACTGGCACATGTTGGCTTTACATCCTGTTTTTTCAAATGGCCCATGTATTTTATTTATTTATTTGGATGCTTTTCTATATCGCCCCTTCCAGAGATCAGGAGCGGTTTACGATGTAACAAACATTATTTACAGTTAGCCAAGGTTCGTGGCACTGGGAGGTTTGTACCAAGGGGGAAGTTTGTGCCAGGGGGAGAGCTGATTAAACCTTCTTTTTCTGGGATTGAGTGTTGGGGCAGATTGGGAAGGTAGTAAGAGGGCTCGTCGTGAGTTTTCCTGAGTTAGTTCCTGAGTTTCTGGGTAGTATTTTATGAACAGATGATATTTTAGCGCTTTTCTGAACAGGGTAAGACTCGTGATGGCTCGAATTTCAGTGGGGAGTGCATTCCAGGTTCTTGGTGCATAAATCGAGAAAGCCCTACTGGCTGTTGCCTTTGTGCATTTGGTTGTTATCTTAGGGACCTCTAATGTATTCATCATTGCGGATCTTCTGTTTCTGTTGTCAGGCATGCTGTGGATCATCCTACTGATGGGTGTAGGGGGCTGGTTCTTCAATGCTTTGAATGTCAGGACTAGAGCCTTGTAGTGGATTCTGGCCTGTAAGGGTAGCCAGTGGGGAGTGCATTCCAGGTTCTTGGTGCATAAATCGAGAAAGCCCTACTGGCTGTTGCCTTTGTGCATTTGGTTGTTATCTTAGGGACCTCTAATGTATTCATCATTGCGGATCTTCTGTTTCTGTTGTCAGGCATGCTGTGGATCATCCTACTGATGGGTGTAGGGGGCTGGTTCTTCAATGCTTTGAATGTCAGGACTAGAGCCTTGTAGTGTATTCTGGCCTGTAAGGGTAGCCAGTGGAGTTTCTTCATTACTGGCGTTATGTGGTCTGACCTTGTAGTACCTACGAGTACTCTAGCAGCTGAGTTCATGGTGAGCTGGAGCGGACTTAGCGTTGACTGTGGGAGTCCATGGAGGATAGTATTAGTGAAGTCCAGATGTGGGATCACTAGGGCTTGGAAGATCGTTCGGTAGTCGGTGAAGTCGAGCAGTGGCCGAAGATGGCGTAATGTTCGTATCTTGTGATATACTGCTTTTGTGATGTTTTTCACATGTGTTATCATGTCAAGCCACTGGTCAAGCGTGATGCCTAGATAACGAATTGTGGATTTGGTTTTAAGTTCAGCATTGTTAACTTCCAGTGACTTATACAGTGGCATTAGTACCTCTTCCTTTCTGCTGGTATTTCCTCTTTGTATGCAACCCAACATCCTCCTGGCTTTTGCCACTGCCTTGTCGTACTGTTTTGCCACCTTGAGATCCTCAGAAATAATCACACCAAGGTCCTTCTCTTGGTCTGTGCACACCAACCTCTCTCCCCCTATCGCGTACATTTCCCCTGGATTTCTGCTTCCCAAGTGTATGACACTGCACTTCTTTGCATTAAATCTTAACTGCCAAGCATTAGACCATTCTTCCAGCTTTTGTAGATCTTTCCTCATGTTATCCACTCCCTCAGGAGAGTCAACTCTGTTGCAAATTTTCGTGTCATCTGCAAAAAGACAGACTTTTCCATGCAGTCCTTCAGCAATATCACTCACAAATACATTGAACAGTGCTGGACCCAGGACCGAATCCTGGGGCACCCCGCTAATCACCCTCCTTTCATCCGAGTGAGCTCCATTTACCATCACCTTCTGTCGTCTGTCAGTCAACCAATTTCTGATCCAGTTCACCACCTTTGGACCCATCCCCAAATTACTGAATTTTTTGATAAGCCTCCTATGAGGAACAATATCAAAGGCTTTGCTGAAATCCAGGTAGATGACATCCATCGCATCCCCCTGATCTAGTTCTCTGGTCACCCAGTCAAAGAACTCAATCAGATTTGTTTGGCAAGATCGTCCTTTGGTAAAACCATGTTGCCTCGGATCATGCAACTTGTTGATTTTGGGAAAGTTCACTATTCTCTCTTTCAGAAGTGCCTCCATTACTTTTCCTGCCACCGAGGTAAGGCTCACGGGCCTGTAGTTTGTCACTTCTTCCCTGTCACCACTTTTGTGAAGAGGTACCACATCCACCCTTCTCCAGTCCTGAGGAACTACTCCAGTTTCCAAGAATCTGTTGAAATCATCCTTTAACGGCCCTGCAAGAACCTCTCTGAGCTCTTTCAGTATCCTGGGATGTATCCCATCCGGTCCCATGGCCGTGTTCACTTTCAGTTTTGCAAGTTGTTCTAACACATCATCTTCTGTGAATGGTGTGGTATCTACTTTATTCCCATTTTTATATTTGGGAGTCACAGATGGTTCTTCTCCAGGATTTTCTTTAGTAAAAACAGAGCAGAAGTATTTGTTTAGCAATTTCGCTTTTTCAATGTCACTTTCCACAAATCCGTTCCCAGCACTTCTGAGTCCTGCAATTCCATCTCTGATTTTCCTCCTCTCCCGAATAAACCTGAAGAAAGTTTTGTCGCCACACTTCACATCTTTAGCCATCTTTTCCTCTGCCTTTGATTTTGCTTTCCTTATTTCTCTTCTTGTCTCTTTTAGTTTGATCCTATATTCCTTTCTGTGTTGCTCTGTTTGCAAGCTTTTGAATTTTGTGAAAGCTGTGTTTTTTTGCCTTTATTTGAGCAGCCAATTCTTTGGAGAACCAGGTAGGTTTCCTTCTCCTCTTGTTTTTATTTACTTTCCTTACATATTTATCTGCTGCCCCTTTTATTGCCACCTTTAGTTTAGCCCATTGCAGTTCCACTTCCCTTATCCCCTCCCATCCTGCCAACTCCTCCTTCAGGTACTAGGCCATTTTACTGACGTCAGTGTTTTTGAAGTTTAGGACTTTGAGCTTGCTATGATTGGACTGCACCTTGGCTTTTATCTCAATCCACACCGTGTGATGATCGCTGCTGCTCACAGGGGCACCCACCCAGACATTTGACATGCTCTCACTGTTGGTGAGCACTAAATCTAGCATTGAGCTTTCTCTGGTTGGTTCCATCACCATTTGTCTAAGTGACACATCTTGGAAAACATCCACAATTTTTTTGTTTCTTGCCAGATTCGCAGAAGGAGTACTCCAATCCACATCGGGTAGATTAAAGTCACCCAATATCATCACTTTCCCCTTTGTGGCTATCCTGGCAATATCTATAATCAATTCGTTATCTGTTTCTTCGATTTGAGTTGGAGGTCTGTAGACTACAGCAGTATGGATGACAGTGCCATCTCCTCTTTCCAACACAATCCAGAGCGCTTCTTCTTTTCCCCATGCCCCCTGCATTGCAGTAGCTTTAACATTGCTTTTTACATACAAGGCTACTCCTCCTCCTTTTCCACTTTCTCTGTCTTTTCTGAATAGATTGTAGCCAACTATGGCTATATCCCACTCACGCGATTCATTAAATCATGTTTCTGTAATGGCCACAATATCCAAGTCCATTTCCACCATTAGGGCTTCCAGGTCCGTCCGGAACTTTGTTAGCTAAGCTTTGAGCATTTGTGCTCATTGCTTTCCAGCATTTAACTGGCTTGCATGTATTTTGCATTGATTTTGTTCTGCCCACTTCTTTCCACTTGTCGTTGATGTGTTGCCGGGAATGACATCCTAAACTTGTCCTTCCCCATCCGTCACCCCCTTTTTCTAGTTTAAATGCATATCCACATACTGCCTGAATTTTTCACTTAGGATTCTTTTCCCTGCGACAGAGAGATGTAGTCCATCAGCACGGTATAGTCTCTTATTGGTCCATCTGTTTCCCCAGTCGCCAATAAATCTGAATCCTTCTCATTTGCACCAGGTCTGGAGCCATGTATTAAAGCTGTTTATGCAATGCAGCCATTCTGCCCCCTTACCATGAACAGCTAGAACCTCTGAGAATGCTACAGTGTTAACAATGGGCTTGAGTTTCCCTCCCAGAGTTTGGAAGTCCCTTTGAACTGCAGAGGCACTGTTCTAGCCAGGTCATTTGTTCCCAGGTGGATGACAACATCCTTTTTGAAGTGCTCACTTTCTGTGCTAATCACATCAACAATTTGGTTTGTATTCCTGCTGGCTGAAGAGCCTGGGAGGCATTTGACTATCTTCTTTCCTTTGAACTGTGTTCCCAAGTTGGTGCCTCTGATGATGGAATCTCCAAATAGTAGTAGTTTTCTGTTTGGTGAGCTTTTCTTCATATTTGGTGCTTTAGCAGGAGATTGGGCATTGACTGACTCATTTAAGGGCCCTTCAGTTTCCATGGATTGGGCATCCTCATTAACCAAAGCAGAGAAGGCATTATGCATGGATATCTCTTTATGTTTAGGATGTCTCTGCGTTACAGGTCGCAATCTACCCGAGCCCACTGTGATCCATTTGTTCCTGGGATGTTTGATTCTTTGTGGGAACGGTGGTGGCCTTTGTTCAGTTTGCATCCTAGAAGAGGTGTGTTTCATTGCAGCTAGTTCTTCCCTTAATAGAGCCAATTCTTTATGCATGGCAGCTGACTTGAGGCACATAGGACATGTTCTTAGGTTCCAAATGATTTGTCTCAGAATGAAAGCACCACAGTTATTGCTCTGAATACATGACATGCTGATTAAGCAGCCTAGAAGGAGAAGAGGAAGAAAAGGTGGGCTTAACACCAAATTAAAAAGGATAGATGGCAATGTATGCGACTACTATATAGGCAATGCAGCCCTAGGGTGGGTGGGGTAAGGGGTAATGTGGGCGGGAACCTAAGTGTCCCTGGCCAGTAGGCCTTACATTAACTGTGGGCACACTCAGATATCTGATTTAAGGGCTATACAAGGAATGTAGGCAGTCAGAATATTCCCAAAAGTTAATGTATAACCAACAGTTAAATTCCATATTAGCAACAAAACAGGCAAAAAAGATAGAAAGCTGAAAGCTTAGCTGTGTGGAGGATCTGGAAAGGCTGTAAGAAAATCTAATTAGCCCCTCCCTGGGAGCAGGCTTGCAACAGACAATTCAAACAATGGAAGCAGAAATAGTCAAACTGAACTTTTTATTTCTTTGTATCTGCCTACTGTGCAAAAGTCCCTGTAACTTTAACTGATACCTTTGCTTCTAAAGTAAGTGGGAGACTCAGGTAAAGACCAGGTCCCTGCAAATTAAGTATTTGTATTCCAAGTAGCTTTATATCACTAGTGTCCCTGGCCAGTAGGCCTTACATGAACTGTGGGCACACTTCAGATATCTGATTTAAGGGCTACACAAGGAATGTAGGCAGCCAGAATATTCCCAAAAATTAATGTATAACCAACAGTTAAATTCTATATTAGCAACAAAACAGGCAAAAAGGATAGAAAGCTGAAAGCTTAGCTGTGTGCAGGCTCTGGAAACTGTGAAGACTAGATTTGACCAGGTACTTGTGGCAGGCTGTAAGATAATCTAATTAGCCCCTCCCTGGGAGCAGGCTTGCAACAGACAATTCAAATAATGGAAGCAGAAATAGTCTTGCATTATGCTGAGTCATAGACATACAGTATAATGTATATCACTGTCATGTGTTGATTGACAAATAATGTGTGTTATTACCATAATGCAGCTTAGTAAATAGAAACCTTAAGCTTGTAAGTTCTTTTTGGGCAGAGAGCTACCTACTGTATCCTAAAGTAACATGCTTGAATGTGGAAAGACAATTAGATCTAAATCCATGTTCAGACACCATGGTCATACTTCTAGTTTTGGTGGATAGTTTCCTGGCTTCTTAAAGGAACCAGTTCCCCATGAGTGCTATGGACAGACCCAAACAGCCTCTGAGCAGTCAAGATAGCTATTAACATTTATCCTCTTACCTGTAGGTGAATTTTCAGCTGAACCTAACTGGCTAAGTCTTCTGCTGAAATTTCACCTAAATGTAGCTGGTCAAAATTTGACTATCAAAATGTAGTGCAGCTTAGATGCTTGGCTATAGTTTACCTGGTTAGGGTTGAAAACGAGTGCTAAGCTCTTTGAAAATCTGACCCATTTTGTCAACTCTCCCTACTGTAAACAGCATAATACAAAGAAACCAAATATTTCCCCTCTTCCACAGCTGACATTTAAACAAACAAACAAACAAAAAAGGATCAAGTGTTCCCCTAAGCTCCCTCCTTCCCGAATCCAGCATGAATAAACCAAATGATCTCTTGAGTCCTGCACCTGATACCCAATGTAAAAAAGCACCCCAAAATATGTGAAGAACCGATGCACCCATTCCCAGCCCTTCTTCCATATCGAAGGTATTGGATCTCTCTTCCTGATCTTGACTCCCAATATCCCAGTGACCACCATAGACAATCCCAAGTCACTGGAATCATGAAAACTATTTTGGCAAAAGGAGACTGGCCAGCCCAACTCCTGTTCTGAGTTGGAGTAAATGTATTTGGGGTAGAATCCTTGGAAAAAGCGAATGAAACCCATTCAGCAGAGTGTCCTCGGACAAAAGGGTATGCGCTGAATAGAATTAAGTAAATAAATACAGTACTTAGGTGGGTGAATAACTCTTCAACAATAGGATCAGAGGCAGAAAGCAATCTGATAATATAGATTGTAGATGTATTCCTCTTCCTGCATGCTCTGAATATCTATATTTGAGGCCTTGAGAATTCTGCAACTTCTGCAGAGTTTAAAACACATCAGATAGGGGCTGAATATTCCTTTTCACACCTGTTGTCATTAGGGAAAACCCTCTGATAATCCGCTGTTATTTGTTTCCTGGAGGCCCAAACCACCGAGCATAGATTAGATTAAACAGGAATATGTCTATGAAGTGGTGGTAAGGGTGCAAAGGTGCTCTTAGCAGGTGTTATTGGCGATGGAAACACGATGGAAATGACCGATGACTCTAGCTTAATGGCTGGTAGCATGTAACCAGGCAGTAAGGTACAAAGGGGTGGAGAAAGGGCATTAACGGTGTAGATCATGGGCAGAAACAGCCTGCATTCCCTTAATGCCTGGTGCTATTAATGTGTGTTACAGGCACAGCCACTGGGAACCTTCACACCAGCTCAGAGCAGGTGTTAAAGGCCCCCCGTGTAGGGAGAGAGTCGTTTTTGTGCATTAAAGAGTACAAAGGAAGTACACTGAGGTGTATGCAGTGTGCACAACCCAGACCCCAGGCCTCAAATGAATGATGGTTGCAGCCCATTAGCTCTCACAGCATGGCGTCCTTTTAATAAAGGGTGCTATGTTGTTGGTGCCAAAGGTAGTGCATCATTAGGAATTATGCAGGCCTGCCAAGCATTAGACCATTTGTACAAAAGTTGGAAGAATGGTCTAATGCTTGGCAGTGAAGATTTAATGCAAAGAAATGCAGTGTCATGCACTTGGGAAGCAGAAATCCAAGGGAAATGTATGCGATAGGGGGCGAGAGGTTGGTGTGCACAGACCAGGAGAAGGACCTTGGTGTGATTATTTCTGAGGATCTCAAGGTGGCAAAACAATGCGATAAGGCAGTGGCAAAAGCCAGGAGGATGTTGGCTTGCATACAAAGAGGAATTACCAGCAGAAAGGAAGAGGTACTAAAGCCACTGTATAAGTCACTGGTGAGGCCTCACTTGGAATACTGTGTTCAGTTTTGGAGAACGTATCTCACAAAAGATATAAAAAGACTGGAAACTGTTCAGAGGAAGGCGACCAAAATGATTTGGAGCCTGCGTCGGAAGCCTTATGAGAAGAGACTTGAAGACCTAAATACAGGGCCGGATTTACCCATACGCCATGTACGCCATGGCGTAGGGCCCACAGCCGGCAGGGGCCCACAAAAAAAGAACCAGGTATTTTTTTTTAAACACACACAATTTAAAAAAAAAAACCTGGTGGCTGCCGCCGCGGGGCCCCCTCTGCTGCCGCGGGGGCCCCGTCTACAAGCTGAAGCCGTCGGGTCGGGTCGGGTCGGGTCTCTCCCTCCCTCCCTCGCTGCAGGCTGCGAGAGACGCGAAGATAGAGCGTCTCCTCGCGTCTGTGTTAAGCCCGCAGGGGCTGATGGGATTTCCCATCAGCCCCTGCGGGCTTAACACAGACGCGAGGAGACGCTCTCCCTTCGCGTCTCCTGCAGCCTGCAGCGAGGGAGGGAGGGAGAGAGACCCGACCCGACCCGACCCGACCCGACGGCTTCAGCTTGTAGACGGGGCCCCCGCGGCAGCAGAGGGGGCCCCGCGGCGGCAGCCACCAGGTTTTTTTTTTTAATTAAATTTTACTTTGGGGGGGGGGTAGGACTGGTAATGGGCTATGGGGGGGTAGGACTGGTAATGGGCGAGTGGGGGGGCGGGGGCGGGTAATGGGCGATGGGGGGGGGTAGGACTGGTAATGGGCTATTGGGGGGCTGGGGCTGGAAATGGGCTGGGCTGGGCTGGGCTGGGCTGGGGGGGGAGTTAAGGCTAGAGGTGGGCTGATGGGGTTAGGACTGGTAATGGACTGTGGGCTGTTGGGGGGGCTTAGAACTGGCAATGGGCTTTGGGGGGGGTTAAGACTGGTAATGGGCTGTGGGCTGATGGGGGCTGTCTGGTAATGGGCTATGGGGGGGGCTAGGACTGGAAATGGGCTGGGGGGTTAAGACAGGAGCTGTGCTGATGTGGTTAGGACTGGTAATGGGATGTTGGGGGGGGTTAGAACTAGAAATGGGGTTTGGGGGGGTTAAGACTGGTAATGGGCTGTGGGCTGATGGGGGTTGTCTGGTAATGGGCTATGGGGGGCTAGGACTGGAAATGGGCTGGGGGGTTAAAACTGGAGGTGGGATGATGGGGTTAGGACTGGTAATGGGCTGTGGGCTGATGGGGGGGGGTAGGACTGGCAATGGGCTATGGGGGGCTGACTGGAAATGGGTTGATGGGGTTAGGACTGGAAGTGGGCTGATGGGGGGTTAGGACTGGTAATGGGTTATAGGGGGGGCTTAAACTGAAAATTGGGGTGATGGGGGGTTAAGGACTGTAAGTGGGGTGATGGGGGGGCTAGGACTGGTATTGGGTTGGGGGGTTGCTAGGACTGGAAATGGGCTGATGGATGGCTAGGACTGGAAATGGGCTGATGCAGGGACTAGAAGGGAATGGATGCTGGGTGAGGCTGGAACTAGAAGGGAGCTGATGTTGGGGGAGGATTAGAATGGGATGGGGCTAGAAGAGTAAAATGGAGAAGGGAAAAATATTTTGTGTGGGAGGGATAAAAAATCTACAATTGGCCGGGTATTGGGAGAGTAAGTGGGGATTGAGGATGGAGGGGTAAAATTTGAGTGGATGAAATAGGAATGAGGAAAGAGCAAAAGGAGAAAGATTAGTATGTTAAAGCAGATGTAGAGAGAGAATGGAAAAAAATCTAGAAGAGAGAAGAAAGGACAAATGGACAGCAGACGATGGAGAGTTAGCAGAAGACACGAAGAAACCAGAAGAAAGTGGCTGGAGCAATTGCAGCTGAAAAAAATGCACAAAAGGTAGAAAAATATCTCTTTATTTTGAATTTATTAATTGGAATATGTCAGCTCTGGTAAATGTGCATCATTAACATCTGCGCTTTGTTTAGTACAAGAGCAAATTAATGTATAGTTTTATTTCTACAGTGTTGTACATTCCAAGTTTGGCTTTTGGGATTCCCAGTTTAATTATTGTCTTCCTATTTCTAAATTGTGATTACTTGTTTGGTGATGGTCTATGTTCTGCATGTGTAACTGAGCTGAGGTGTTCTGTTTATATAATTCCTATTTGACATTGCCACTTGTTCTCTTTCCCCAGTAGGTCATGTATTGTTGTTCTCTGAAATGTATTGGTTTAATATTTGCAGTGTTGCCTTTTGATTGGTAGAGTATGGTGCTTTGTGAGTCCTGGTAGTGCTGTTAGGATACGGCGGGTTTACTATGGGCAGTGTTTGTAGTAGTTCCTAATGTGTCTGGCAGTTGGCACTGGATTATAGTAATGTAGAAATCTTTTAGTCTTTCTTTATCCATACACTCATTAAGAGGCACGTTTACTAAAAGTTAGTATATGGTAACATTATGCAAATAATTATGCAAATGAGGCCCCTTATGCAAATGAGGTCCGCACCCCCCTTGGGCCGCCCCTGCTGGGGGCCCACAATTTTTGTTGGCGTAGGGCCTCACTCAAGGTAAATCCGGCCCTGCCTAAATATGTACACTCTGGAGGAGAGGAGGGATAGTGGAGATATGATTTAGACCTTTAAATACTTAAAGAGAAATAATGAACAAACAAACCTCTTCCAAAGACGGGGAAGCTGTAAAACTAGAGGGCATAACATGAAGCTGCAAGGGGGTAAATTGAAAGGCATTGTCAGGAAAGACTTTTTCACTGAAGGGGTGGTGGATGCTTGGAATGCCCTCCCGATGGAAGTGGTGGGGTCAAATACAGTGACAGAATTCAAAATGGCATGGGACAGACACAGTGGATCCCTTTACAGCAACAGGATAAAATCAAAATAAACTTAACTATCTAATTTCTCAACAAATAGGGGTGTCCTACATGGAGCAGTGGGTTCACCCCTAAACAAAGACATGGGGAGGGGTGGCCTGCATAGAGCGGCAGGTGCACCTACTCTTGCCATTTTACTGGGCAGACTAGATGAACCATACTGGTCTTTATCTGCTGTCATTTACTATGTTACTATGTTATTCCTCTAGGCAGACTAGGTGGCTGCCATGTCCTCACATCCACAATGGCTGGTGTGACTCTGCTGTGAGAGCGACAGCACACATACAGGCCACCACTATCAGACAGGAGTCATTCTACCATCACTGCCACCACACAGCCATGTTAGCATCATGTGGGGGTGGGGTGGCGATGGCAATGGATTCTGCCTGGTACAGAAGAAACCTTTGTCCCAGCTCCGCATGTCAGGTGCAACACTGCTGTGTCTACTGTCAAGGACATGGAAAGCATGTTACTGGCAAGTAAAGCGGAGACCATGGTGATTCCTTCCTTCCATGTGGTGGTGAGGCTTAAGGCAGCAGCATGTGTGCTCATGGCATGCCACTCTTGCCCCCCATGACACTTCCTGTCAGTGGGGAGCAGGAGTAGCTTACCATGATTACTCGCATGTGTGCTACTGCTTTAAGGTCACCCGCAGCACTGAAGCAGTTGCTGTGCCATAATTGAATGGAGGGAGGAATCGGCCGGCACGATGCCCACCAGGATTGGTGGACTTAGGCATCCACCAAGTTTGTCTAGTGGATGGCCCAGAACTGGGTACTGGAAGTCATGAACAGCTGAGTTAGGACTGCCTTCTCAGTTGCTAAATGATGACCAAGGCCTTTGTGTGAACTGGTGACCTTTATCATGAGTACGCATTCACTTATGTTCCACATTGATCTGAGTCACATGGTAGGCCATGTTATTCACTGCAGTATGCCAACTATGAGATGATTCCAGGACTGGCCCACAAGTACACAACATGAAATGGTTATGTTGGTCACTCTGCTAGGTCATCCAGGGTCTTGCATGTGTGTGTTCATGTATCTTGCCCTGCCCTTCTGGCAGTACAGATTCCATATATAAGACATGAATAACAGCTGCACCAGCAGCATATCAATGCAGTTCTACATACAGACCTAACAAGATGTCCCTCTCTCACACCAGTCTAACATATCTTGTCAGACAAGTATGGCACAGAGCCTGCAGAGAGCTACACAGATATAGGCATACTCTAGTTCTTGTCCTCATGCATTCTGACAATGACCACATATATAATGTCCTGTTCAATGTCATTTCAGTTTGTTCAATGTAAACCACCTTGATATCATGAAAGGCGGTATATAAGAAATGTAAAATAAATATATATAACATGGATCAATGCACCCACACAGCTCCGAACACATCTGTGTGAGAGAGAAGGGTCATGCGTTCAAGACTAGCTTGTGGATCAGGAATGATACATCCAGGTGTGTTAACTTTATCCTACATTTCCAGAGTTGAATCAGCATGTGTAATCCTCCCCAGCTAGTCCAGCATGAGTTCTCACATTCTGTAGCGACATTGAGAAGCTATACTGGCTGGATGGCAGAGAGTGCTAATAGTGCCCACACACTGCGCAGGCATTGACAACGTCCATGGATAACAGCAAGCACTGGATCTCCATTGCTTCCCCTACCCTCCATAGCACATGCCTCCCCTAAGTCCTCACACTCACTGGGCCCTGGGACAGTGAGAAGCTGTATACACTCGCATGATATGCTTGCTCGCCCACAGGTACAGAGCAGGTGTTGACAACATCCAGGCATTAAAGGAGGCTTAAGGCAACATATACCTCTTTTGGACAGTGGGGCCATGTGTGTATGTTTGTATCCAGAGGACTGTGAACTGCAGCAATGCAGTGTGCATGCATGTGATGCCCAAGCTTTATAGCTGTGCATACAACATGCTGCATGGTCAGCTATTCTGCAACTACACATACTGTATGAGACACCATTTAGTAAGTATTTGCAACCTGTGGAAGACACTGGCTGACTAGCTGTGCCTATACATGTTCTCCCCAAAGCTGTGACACTCAAATCCATTCCCAGTAGGGTTGCCAACCGGCCGGTTTTCAGCCAGCCTGGCCGGTTTTTCCATGGCCAGGCCGGCTCCCGGCACAGATGTAAAACCGGCCATTGAAAAGCCGTTTTTTTGCTCTGGCTGCAAGATCGGGAGCGGCCAGAGCAAAAAACCGGCTTTTGTGTCGAAGTCCGCGGCGCGAACGCGAACGTGATTCCCCATAGCAGTGCAGCCGCTGCTTCTGCTTTGTACAGAGCAGCGGCTGCAATACACTTACATTGAAAACTAAAGATAAACTGTGTGAGGAGCCCTCCGGTCATCGCAGAGCACGAGGAAGTGATGTCATGGGGGCGGGCTCCTCACAGGTTGTCTTTCCTTTTCAAATTAACTTTAGCTGCAATAAAGTTAATTTGAAAAGGAAAGACAACCTGTGAGGAGCCCATAAAGCACAAGAAGGGGACACCCCACCTGCAGCAACTACAGGGCACAAAGGAAGCAAGACACACTACATTGTAGGATGCAATGGAGAGCTTTATTGGGTATCCACAAGATCTCCCTACACGTGTTTTGGCCTAAGCCTTTTTCACAAGATAATTTATTTATTTATTTTTATTTATTTATTTAGCTGTATTTATATCCTGCTTTTCACCGGGTCAAAGCGGTCAATTGGGAGATACATTTAACACGAGGGGATATGACACACATACGCTAATACTTACAGGGAACATGGGCAATGGAGGGTTAAGTGGCTTGCCCAAGACCACAAGGAGTGCCTATAGGACTAGAAATCCCAGTCCCTCCGGCCTGAGATTGCTGTCCCCAGGTGGGACTTGAACCCCCGGCCCTCCGGCCTGAAGTACCTTGTCCTAACCACGAGGCCACTCGTGTCCTCTTTAAAAACAAACATCACATTAAAATTAATACATAAATATGATAAAAAGCATATTAGAAAATATATATATTATTACATATGCAAATCAATACAAATATACAGTAAATATGTACAAATACAAGAACAAAATCATAGAAACATAGAAACATAGAAACATGATGACAGAAAAAGACCACATGACCTATCTAGTCTGTCCTTCCATAACAACTACAACAGTCCACTTTTTACCTTTAGAGATCCTCTGTGTTGGTCCCATGCTTTTTTGAATTCAGTTACTGTCCTCATCTCTACCACCTCCACTGGGAGACTATTCCACGGATCCACTACTCTTTCCGTAAAGAAATATTTCCGCATATCACTCCTGAATCTATCTCCCTTCACCCTCATCCCATGTCCCCTCGTAGCAGAACTTGCTTTCAATTGAAAGAGGCTCTCTCCCTGAACATTTATGCCATGGAGGTATTTAAACATCTCAATCATATCACCTATATCCCGCCTTTCCTCTAAGGTGTACATATTAAGATCCTTAAGTCTGTCCTCATATGCTTTATAATGAAGCCCATTAATCATTTTAGTAGCAACCCTCTGCACCGACTCCATCCTGTTCACATCCTTTTGAAGGTGCGGTCTCCAGAATTGCACACCATACTCCAAATGAGGTCGCACCAAAGACTTATACAGAGGCATTATCACCTCCTTTTTTCTGCTAGCCATTTCTCTCCGTATGACCCAAGCATCCTTCTAGCTTTTGCCGTCGCCTTTTCTACCTGTTCAGCTACTTTAAGATTATCAGACACAACCACGCCTAGGTCCTGCTCTTCTTTAGTGGACAAAAGTA
The DNA here is from genome assembly GCA_033557465.1 of Ichthyophis bannanicus. Classification (NCBI taxonomy): domain Eukaryota; kingdom Metazoa; phylum Chordata; class Amphibia; order Gymnophiona; family Ichthyophiidae; genus Ichthyophis; species Ichthyophis bannanicus. Next base: position 585,031,071 of record CM066033.1, on the reverse strand, counting down.
CTTCACCTCCTATACTGTATTGCTCCCTTGGATTGCTGCAGCCCAAATGCATGACCTTACATTTTTTAACATTAAATCCCAGCTGCCAAATTCTAGGCCATTCTTCAAGCTTAGCTAGATCCCTCCTCATGTTATCTACACCTTCCTGGGTGTCTACTCTATTGCAGATTTTGGTATCATCCGCAAAGAGGCAAACCTTACCCGACAGCCCTTCCGCTATATCACTAACAAAGATGTTAAAAAGAATCGGACCAAGGACAGATCCCTGGGGCACACCACTGGTAACATCCTTCTCCTCAGAGTGAGCTCCATTTACTTGTACTCTTTGTCGCCTCCCACCCAACCAATTTCTAACCCAAGCAGTAACTTTAGGGTCCATCCCTAGGGTGCTCAGTTTGTTTATAAGTCGCCTGTGAGGAACAGTGTCAAAGGCTTTACTGAAATCTAAATACACCACATCTAGAGCTCTCCCTCGGTCCAACTCCCTGGTTACCCAGTCAAAGAAATCAAAACAAAACCAAATAAAGCCAAGGACACAATTAAAAACAAAGACAATAAAAACACATTTCATCCAGCAATGTATGTATCCAATGCTTTAACATACATTTTCACCCTGGTAGTTCAGAGTTGCCTGGTTACCCTGGTTCAGGAGTGAGCTCTTCACCCAGCCCTGATGTTAGGGGTAGCTCATCCAGATGCATTTTGGGACTTGCAGCACTGTATCACATGAGTATAAGCAGGATGTACACATACCATACTGCATTGCTATGTGACATTTACAATACAACTGGCAACACATCTCAGTCCTTGGGCTGGTTAAGTTGACAACCTTGGGATTCCAGAACAACACCTGTTTATTGAGTCTAATGCAGTTTGATAATTCTGTGAGGACATTCTGTACATGTTTGTGATGTGTTTGTTATGAATAGATGTGCCTTTCAATACAACCAGGAAAGGGTCACACCTGTCTGCCACATCCATACTAGCCGTGTTAACCAATTCCAGGGGTGAGGGTGTTTGACATCTCTTGTTTTACATGTGCTTAGCTCTGCATCCTGGTTTTTGTAGCAGCAGGTTTAAAACATGGGAATCAGCGCTGCAGGTCTCCTGAAGCCTCAGAGTGAGATAGTCTTTAATCCTGGACTTACTTGAAGGTGCACTCCTGAAAGTGGGTACCTTGGCAAGTGTGCACATATTGGACAGTGGCCATTCTCAGAAGCCGTGGATGTGGGGAGGGATCAAAAGAGTGGACCACCTCTGGGTGAGGTAGCGTAGGCTCCCTGCTGATCTTTTTGCCTGACACGTGGAATACTCTGGTACACAGAACATATGGCTGTGCTTGTAATACAAACTTATGTTGTGCCAACACGATGTTACAGAACACATATGAGAACATATGGGTCATGTTTGTGATGCAGGGGGAGGGGGGGTCACCAAGGCACACAGGACAGCAATGTTAAGTGATAGCAAGCTTACACTGATGTGTCTCCAGTCCAATATGCATGACACATCTACATTAGTCTGGCACCTTGCCACACTGTGTAAGTTGATGACTCTGGTCTTTTATGGGCGTGAGGTCTTAAATTTCTATCACCTCTGTGGAGAACATATCCCTCATTTCTGGACTCTTTCCTTGACGCTTGAAGATCTGCAGAAGAAGGGGCAGGAGCTCAGGAGAAAGCACCCTAAGCATCTGGAACAGGTGCTCGCAGAACTGAGGCGACAAGAGGAAGGCGAGTCAATATGCTTCTCATGTACACACAGAAACCTAACTGTACACTAAATTATTTCCTAACAATCTTCTTCTCCAAAAAACATTGACCATATCTGAATGCAGCTGCTATGTATGTCAATCTTGCCCAGGGGGATGTGGTGCTATCATGCATGCAGCCATGCTGTGCTGCACATAGCACATGTTAGCAGATGCAACCTGTCTAGCTGTGCACTATGCCAAAAAGGTACAGTATGCTCTTGGAACATTGTAAATGTAATCCATATGTTCACTCTCTACATTATTGGTCTGTAGCCCCGGCCACGCACCTGTATGATGTTCCTCCACTCCACACCATCTCTTACAGGATACTGTTCACATACCCAACAAGTAGTGGGTTACAACTATTTCTGACCATTGCCAATGTACATCCCCTTCCACTATCATCCTTTGAGCTATATAGGCATCACCTATGCTCTGTAGACTCACCTTCTCTGCATGTAGGCAACCAGTGACAATCTCCATTATAACGTTCAAGATACACTGTTTTGAACTGTCACATCTTTGAGCAGACAACTATTGATGATAGCAGCAGGAAAGGTGGACAAATGCAATCATGCTCCTCTCATGTGGCTGTCAATGTAATCCGTTTACTACTACTACTACTACTATTCATCATTTATATAGTGCTACAAGGCGTACACAGCGTGGTACAGATACATATCAAAAAAGGTCCCTGTTTGTGAGAGTTTCAATGTAATCAAGACAGATAATACAATAGCTGAGAACAAGGATAAAATAAGGAAAGGAAAGCAAGAGATCAAGATCCAAAAGCATCGTCAAAGAGGTGAGTCTTTACAATGTATCTGAAAAGGAGAAGAGATGAAGCCTGACATGCAGACTCAGGCCGTTTGTTCCAGGCATATGGAGCAGCAAGGCGAAAGGAACGAAGTTTGGAGTTGGCAGAGGAAGAAAAGGGCACAGAGAAAAGCAAGTCGGTAGAAGTGTGGAGTTCATGAGGAGGGGTGTAGGGAGAGAAGAAAGGTAGTGAGGAACAATAGAAAGAATGCATTTGTAGGTCAGAAGGAGAAGTTTGAACTGGATATGGAAACTGAAGGGGAGCCAATGAAGTGACTTGAGAAGAGAGGTTATTATGAGTATATCGGGGCTGGCATAAGATTATCTGTGCAGCAGAGTTCTGAATAGATTGAAGGGGAGAGAGAGATGACCCAAAGGGAGACCAGCAAGGAGGAGGTTGAAATAGTCTAGAAGGGAGGTGACTAAGGAGTGGATAAGTAGTTTAGTCGTGTGTTCAGAAAGGAAGGGGAGAATTTTGTTAATGTAATAGAATAAGAAACAACAGGTTTTAGCAATCAATTGGATTGTGTAGAGAAGGAGAGGGAGGAGTCAAAGATGATCCCAAGGTTGCGGACTGAGGAAACAGGAAGTAGAAGAGTGCTAGCTACAGAGATAGAGAAAAAAGAAAGGGAAGAGGAGGGTTTAGGGGGAAAAATAAGAAGTTTGGTTTTGGCCATGTTCAATTTCAAACTGTGGCAAGACATCCAGGCAGCGATGTCAGATAGGCAGGCAGAGATTCGGGCCTGGAGTGTCACAGAAAGGCAGACAGAGATTCAGGCCTGGAGTGTCACAGAAATATCAGGTGTAGAGAGATAAATCTGAGAGTCATCAGCATAAAAATGGTACTGAAAGCCATGGGAGGAAATAAGAGCACCAAGGGGCTAGGTATAGAGAGAGAAAAGGAGAGAGCCCAGGACAGACCACTGAGGTACACCAACTGATAGTGGGATAGCAGCAGAGGAGGAACCACCAGAACAAACACTGAAAGAACAATGGGAGAGATAAGAAGAGAACCAGGAAAGCACAGAGCTCCTTAAATCCCAGACTGTCAGATGCTGTCATGCCATCAAAGGTGGTAGCAATGCTTTGTACCACCACAGCACTATCAGTGACAAAAGTTATGTTTGCTTATGTGAGTCAACACAGAGATTTAGTGGGATTCCTACTGTCATCTCATAACCATACTGCTTCTCAGACCCAGTGGCGGCCCAAGGGGGGTGCGGGGCCATGTGCGGAGATTAATTGCGGGGCCTCATTTGCATAGGGAGCCTCAATTGCATAAATATTTGCATAATATTAACATGCATTTTTAGTAAACATGCTTCTTAATGAGTGTCTGGATAAAGAAAGACTAATAGATTTCTACGTTACTAGATTCCAGTGCCAACCGCCAGGCACATTAGGAAGTACTATAAACACTGACCTTTTAGAACTCATAGCAAATCCACCATATCATAACAGCTCTGCCAGGACTCACAAAGCACCAAACCCTACCTATCAAAAGGCAACACTGCAAATATTAAACCAATACATCTCAGAGAATACCAATGCATCTCCTACTGGGGAAAGAGAACAAGTGACATGGTCAAATAGAAACTACATGAACAGAATACCTCAGCTTGGTTAAAATGCAGAATATAGACCGTCACCAAAGAACAAGGGATCGCAATTTAGAAATAGGAAGACAATAATTAAACTGGGAACCCCAAAAGCCAAACTTGGGATGTACAACAACACTGGAGAAATAAAACTATAAATTAATTTCCTCTTGTACTAAACAAAACACAAAAGATGTTAACAATGCACATTTCCCAGAGCTGATATATTCCAGTTAATAAATTCAAAATAAAAAAGTATTTTTCTACCTTTTGTTGCTTGTGCATTTTCTTTTCAGTTGCAATGGCTCCAGTCACTTTTCAGTTGCAATGGCTTCCAGTCACCGTCGCCGTATCTTAAAAAGGATATAGAGTTATTAGAAAAGGTTCAGAGAAGAGCCACCAAAATGGTAAAGGGGATGGAAGGATACTCCTATGAAGAAAGGCTAAAAAGGTTAGGGCTCTTTAACCTGGAAAAGAGACGGCTGAGGGGAGATATGATAGAAGTCTATAAATTAATGAGCGGAGTGGAACGGGTAAACGTAGATCGATTGTTTACCTTATCAGAATATAGAAAGACTAGGGGACATGCAATGAAGCTACAGGGTAAACTATTTAAGACTAATAAAAGAAAATATTTTTTCACTCAACATGTAATCAAACTCTGGAATTTGTTACCGGAGGATGTAGTAAAGGCTGTTAGTGTAGCTGGGTTTAAAAAAGGTTTGGACAAGTTCCTGGAGGAAAGGTCCATAAGCCATTATTAAGAAGGGACCCAGGATATCAATGCTTGAACCAATACAAGCATTGTGGAACCTGTGTCCCTTGGGGAAACTGCTAGGTACATATGACCTAGATTGGCCACTGTTGGAAACAGAATACTGGGCTTGATGGACCTTGGTCTGACCCAGTATGGCATATCTTATGTTCTTATGTTCTGGTTTCTTTGTGTCTTCTGCGAGCTATCCATTTTCCTTTCTTCTCTTTTAGATTTTTTTCCAAATTTTTTCTCTATATCTGCTTGAACATACTGATCTTTCCCCTTTTGCTCTTTCCTCCATTTCTTTCCTTATTCCTTTATCATCCACTCAAATTTCACCCTTCCATTCTCAATCTACACTTACTCTTCCAATACCCGGCCCTTCGTAGACTTTTCTTCCCTCCCACACAAAATATCTTTTCCCCTCTCCATTCTCATTTCCCATCCCTTTCTAGTCCTCCCCCAAAATCAGCTCCTTTATAGTTCTAGACCCACCCAGCATCTGCCCCCTTCTAGTCCCAGTCTGCCAAGCTTCCACATCAGCCCATTTCCAGTCCTAGCCTCCCATATGCTGTTTTCCAGTTCCATTCCAGCCCCCCCATCAGCCCATTTCCACTCCAAGCTCCCCATCAGCCCATTTCCAGCCCTTTTCCAACTCCCATCAGCCCACTTCCAGTCCTAGTCCCGCTCCCATCAGCCCATTTCCAGTGTCCTATTCCAGCCCATCACCCATTTGCAGTCTACGTTCCCCCCATCAGCCCATTTCTAGTCCTATCCTTGCTCCTCATCAGCCCATTTCCAGTCCTAGCCCCCATATGCTCTTTTCCAGTTCCATTCCAGTCCCTCATCAGCCCATTTCCTCCACGCTCCCCCATCAGCTAATTTCCAATCCTAGCCCCCTCGTCAGCCCACTTTGCCCTATTCCAGCCTCCATAAGCCCATTTCCAGTCCTAATCCAGCTCTTCATCAGCCCATTTCCAGTCCAAGTTCCCCCATCACAGCCCATTTCATCCATTCCCCCCACCATCACAGCCCATTTGCAGTCCTATCCCCCCACCATCACAGCCCATTTGCAGTCCTCCCCCATCACAGCCCAATTGTAGTCCGTTCCCCCCATCACAGCCCATTTCCAGTCTGTTCTCCCCCCCACCATAGCCCATTTCCAGTCTGTTTCCCCCCATCCCAGCCCAATTTGTCCCCCCATCATAGCCCATTTCCAGTCTGTTCCCCCCCACATCACAGCCCATTTCCAGTCTGTTTCCCCCATCCCAGACCATTTTCAGTCCGTCCGTCTGTCCCCACCATCACAGCCCATTTCCAGTCCTATCCCCCCCACCATCACAGACCATTTGCAGTCCTAATCCAGCTCTTCATCAGCCCATTTCCAGTCCAGGTTCCCCCCATCACAGCCCATTTCGTCCATTCCCCCCACCATCACAGCCCATTTGCAGTCCTCCCCCCATCGCAGCCCAATTGTAGTCCGTTCCCCCATCACAGCCCATTTCCAGTCTGTTCTCCCCCCACCACAACCCATTTCCAGTCTGTTTCTCCCCATCCCAGCCCAATTTGTCCGTTTCCCCCCCCCATCACATACCATTTCCTGTCCTTTATCCCCCCCATCACATCCCAGTTCCAGTCTTTTTCCCCCATCACAGCCCATTTCCAGTCCGTTCTCCCCCCCATCACAGCCCATTTCCAGTCTGTTTCTTCCCCATCACAGCCCATTTCCAGTCCGTTCCCCCCCCCATCACAGCCCATTTCCCGTCTGTTTCTCCCCCCCCCTCCCAGCCCATTTCCAGTCTGTTTCCCCCCCATCACAGCCCATCCAGTCCTAGCCGCCGCCCCCCCCCCCCCCGAAGAGCCCCGCGCTGTCTAAGGGGCTGCAGAGGGAGCCAGGGAAGCCCGCGCGAGGCCCCGGCTCCCTCTGCACAGCCCGCCAGCGTGAAGAGCCTTTACCTTCCCGCTGGCGGCAGTCCATTGAGCGAGAATGTGGTTCGCGCGGGGCCCTGTGTGAACAACATTCTCGCTCAATGGATGGGCCGGCCCTGCTCAGACCCTGGCACTACTACAGCTGTGCATATTGAAGTGGCTCCTGCTACCAAACACGTTTTTGTCATGCCGTTTTTGTGTCCCATGCTTGCTGCTCTGCACATCAGTGCCAAGACGGTCAGCAGGTCCTTCACAGACAAGACACGTGTACACACATACCACTGCAGTTTCTATCGAGGCTTACTGAATCTGTCAGGCCACAATGACTGACCATCCTTTCTGTGATTGTGCCTATGAAGGACCTGTGATTGAGATAGATCAGCCTTCTTTAGGTCATTACCCTTGTGGTAATCGCAACTGGTGCTCTTCTGCTCTCACTGGCCCTTCTTGGACTCATAGCAATAGGAAGATATATTATTCCAAAAATAACACCTCATATAACTCTGAGTGAGTGGTACATATGATTGTATGCCCCTGTTCTTTAATTTATGTGGGTCGTACTGCTAGGAAAATACGACTCCATTTAAATAAACATCAAAGTCATATTAATACTAATTCTATGACTGCCCCGCCGGCTTCACATTGGTTAAATTGCCATCATTCCCTCTCTGATATATGTTGGCGTATTCTTGACCAGATACCTCGATCATGCAGAGGTGGGGATCGGCTAAAACAATTAAGTGTTTGTGAGCATGCTTGGATGTTTCGAGTAGGCTCGATTGAGCCATCAGTTTTGAATTTGACTGTCAATTGGACTGCTCCGATTTGATTGGTGGCTCTGACCATGTGTTGCTTTCGTATTTGGCTTTAAATCCTCTTTTTTGAGGGTGTGTTTTATGGTGCACTCAGCCCGCTGGAGTTTAGCTCTTATGCAGTGGATCTGATAGAGTTCTCTTTTATTCCCCTGAAGCAGATAAATTGATTTTATGCTTTTTGAAACACAATGTTGTGTTGGGATTGGGATTGTTTTGATATTGTTCTGTTAAGAAATTGTTAGTAATGCATTTGTAGTATTTTACTTGTACTGCATTGCTGGGTTTGGGTATGACACCGAGCATTCTAGTGTTGGCTCTTTTCTTGTTTGAAGTCCACTCCTTTTCCTATTAGAGAAAGACATAAATCTTCTGTTTCAGGGGATTAATGTGACACTCTCCATTTCCTCCTCCTGCTGGGATTAGGAACACAGAATTCAGACCTCTGTCACGGACCTTCATGATGCATGCTTGGTTTGTCACCCTGACGATGCATTCATTTTACATACTATCCTACCAAGCTTTATTCAAAATAAGCATACATTTGTACAATATTGGGTGCAACATTCTGGCAGGGGTACTTTGGGCTCGCCACACCATACAGCACTGTGATCTACCTTCATCATTCTTTCAGCACAGCCATGTCCAACACAGTGAAGGAATTCAAAGTGACCTGGGACAGACACAGTGGATCACTTTGCAGCAACAAGTCTAAATCAAAATAAACGGAACCATCTAATTTCTCAACAAATAGGGGTGTCCTACATGGAGCGATGGGGGGAGGAGCGGTGGGTTCACCCCTAAACAAAGATATGAGGAGGGGAGGGGAGGGGTGAAGACATGGGGAGGGGTGCACCTACTCCTGGTGAGTGCACCCCTAAACAAAGACATGAGAAGGGGTGCAGCTACTCCCAGCACCCCTAAACAAAGACATGGGAAGAAGTGCACCTATTCCCTAAAGACATGGGAAGGGGTGCACCTATTCCCTAAAGACATGGGAAGGGGTGCAGCTACTCCTGCCATATTGCTGGGCAGACTAGATGGACCATACTGGTCTTTATCTTATTATTATTTATTTATTATTTTATTTAACAATGATTTATATACCGCATCTTCCATAGTTCAGTTGCAGTTCACAATAAACAATAGTTAACAAATCGGAGTTTGTTTTACATAAAACATTATATGACCAAATAATAATAAGATAAACAACTAGTGTTAATACAGAACAGTATAGAACAGTGTAAACTATATACATTATGTACAAATACACATTATGTGGGGCTTAAGCGTTATTCAAAGTACAGTAACAGCTATGAAGAATTGTATGTGTAGGTCATTTGGGATTTGTTAGATAAAAACTGGTTAGCCATTATCTAAGGGGCATGTTTACTAAAGTCCGCAAATCTGCGTGGCGCAAAATAGCGCACGGCAACGCGGCATTGAAACGCGCAGAAACACGTTTAAACGCCCCGCACACGTGCTTGTCACCCCCGCACAGGTACGCGGTTCAGTAACGGGCCCCGTACAAGTGCGGGCCCGCAAATGTCCGATAGAGGCGTGGAACGGCTAAAGGAGGGCGGAGGAAGGCTCCGGAGGGGCGGAGGGACGGGGTCAATGGGTGGAGAGTGGGAGGGGAGAGGCTCCCCGCACAGTATCGGGCCCGAATTTACATGTAAAAAATAGCGCGAGTGAAACACTCGCGGTAGAGGGCATATAAAGGGAAGAGAAACCATTTCCGTCAGCAATGTACAGCAAAACCGGGGAAACATGCAAAACGTCAGCAGTGTGATACATGTGCACAGCACAAAACTGCAATGAAAAAGAGGAAATTACCACAACAAAAGCATGAAAATAGTAAATCAGCTGGGGAACAGGTATAGTAATGCGCAAAAGTTAAAAACACACCCATCAGAGCTCCAAAAAAATAAAATAACAGTTGTTTGGAAAGGGGCACGGAGCGGAGACACCTCCAAAAACGTCTCTGTGTATTGGACCCCTCCTGGGAGTGTTACCTATGGTTATCCATCAATAGCACTGTTGCCCAGCATGGGAATATGCTATCCCCCTCTGTTCGGATGTCATACCCGTGTTATATTTGCACGTTTGTCACCAGACAGGGTGAAGGAGCTCACAGTAATAATGTGCAGAGCAGGTTTTGGAACCCCACCCTGCCAGGTCTACTATCTCCAGGGACTACACTGTCTCTGTGGCCACAGTGTAGTGCAGTGGACAGAGCCGGTACCTCTAGGACCAGAGGGTCACACATTCAAATCCCAGCTGTGGCACATGCCAGCACAATCCCAAAATTTAACCCACCACTAAACACAGATAGCAGAGACACCCCTTTATTGCACAGAACAAAAGCATGTTGCAAACACCCATATTTTACCCTACACCACACACACACCAGCACAATGTGCATCACCAACAGCCGCGTCCCCCAAATGCAGTCCTGTAGTGCCACAACTGTAGGGGCTAAGGACACGTAGGTAGAGGTTAAGTAGGTAGAGGTTATGTACGACAGATGTGCCTGTACATGCCTTCACCCCACGTGCCAAGGGCCAATTGTGTCCCTGGTCATGATCACGTAATGGGTGGCCCACGTTCCACAAAAACCTTGCTAAAGAACAACAGCTAGACCGCTATACCATGTGAGCCAAATACAGTCCTGGGGTTCCACTACGCAATCAGGTCATATCCCTTTGCAAGGATAAGGACATGCCAGCATGTTGGCGGAAGGGTTCAGATGGTGGAGGGGGCAGTGGCTGCTAGCCACAGAGGACAGTGGCCAGGCCATGTGCAGGCTGGCACCGTCCACTGCAACAGACAGGCCCTGTCGGATGTACAGTCATGGACCACCCAGGGATTGCAGCCAATCAGTGGCTACACGGTGGTGCAGTGCACACAGACAGTGTGTGCAAGAACAGAGGGTCACAGGTTCAGAGCCCAGCTGCAGCTACTACCAACCCTGTCCACATATTCACCCCACAGCTACACCATGGTAGTAAGGACAAACCTTTATTGCTGAGAACATAGGCATGGTCAATACGCCTATCTTTTACCACACCAAACACAGACACCATAAACAGGCACATTATCTCCAGCAGAGTCTCCCAAATGCAGTCCTGGAGGGCCAAACACCATTCAGGTTCCATGCTTCCCCTAAGACAGATGCCTGTGCTGCAGATGTCTGCACCACCCCCATGCTATGCAACTGTAGCCCATGCATATTCATAGGGGACAGCATGAAGGCCCGAACAGTGTCTGGAACACCAGGACTGGAGTAGGGACACTCTGCCGTAAAGCAAGAGGCAACAGGTCCAGACGCACCCACACCCACAGGCCACATTGGAAAAGCCCCCTGGGGGGGCATCTCCCAGATCTAGCTCCTGCGTACCCTAGCAATGCCACCCTATACCTGGGTACACGGTACACAGACCACAAACGTTTGATGTGGGTACTGGCAGGTAGACAGTCCTACGCTCAGCACTGTTTGCTCCTTGTGCTCCAGCAGAACAAGCTGTCGGCTGTCTGTGGTGCGTGCCCCAGGTCTGGCCCCTGACAGTATTTACCACCCTGGGGAGTGACACGCAGCAGTACTGTGTACCATATCGATGCCTGTACCCTTCCCAGGACTGGTGTGGTGGGCACGTCGAATGACTCCCCCAATAGTAGCACAATGCTGGCATAGGTGAGGGGGGGGGGGGGTGTCTGTCTATACAGTGTGTGTTGGCTACAAACACCCTCCACAGGCCACACTGCCAGCACTGTTGCCAGTATTGGCCTGACAATGTGCATAATGAGCAGCAAGGTACCATGGGTATAGCTCAGACAGGGTGTGCTGGCCAGGATGCATCTGCACAGGGCATGGGGCACTGGCTGGGACATTGTAATGCCCAGCCACCACCTACACAGACAGGGTGACCTCTGTATGTGCTGCTGGTGGATCACTCTCACCCTGAGCGTGCAGTGATGACAGCATGGCTAGGCACCCCCATAGTGCTATATAGCATTTTTCTCCTGTGATATATATGGGTGTCCTGTTGGGGCCTCTTCATGGACTGATCTGCCTGTGTGTGCTGCCACCCCAGTTTGGGGTGCATGCAATCCCATCAGGACTATCCAGCAGACTCTGCACAGCTGGTATGTGTCCTGATGGAGCTCCTTGCAGGGTGCAGCAGCTGATGGCCTGCTGCAGGAGAATATCAGATAGTGCTGGGGTGCACCCCTGAATATCCAGGCCTACTGTCTGTCTGATAGTGTGTTTTGGATGTGTGTGGAGCTGCTTGGACTGCCCTGTAGGGTGTCTGTCCCCCAGCAGGACAGGGGTTGATGGCCCACTCTACTGCCATTAGGGGGGGGGGGGGGAAGGATGGGGATCTGTTGATGGGAGACCCTGTTTGTCATTGGGGGGGGGGGGGTAGGTACGTTGCCCACCTATGGGGGGTGGGGGGGGGGGGGAACCACCAACTAAGACAGAAGGGGTATCCATGATGAGTTTGCAACACCTTCTTATCACACAGGTTAATACTGATTTTGAGCTCTGGCATGGCCTCATTCAGCCATGGCCGTTGATGTGGACCTGGTCCTGGGCGCCACCACCCACCCTCAGGGTGAGCACATCACCTGCACAATGTGACGGTGTGTAGCTACCCCTCGCCGGCAGTCCTCACGCTCAGGCCCCCCACCAGGCCGAGGGTCTGTGTGGGTGGACACGGACAGTTCCCCCTACCATGCCGTGTAGCTTTTGGGGTGCAGTCCCCATCTTGTGTGCATCTGTGGGCAGCTGATTTGCATGTGCATTGCATCATGGGTACGGGTGGCCTACCCCGTCCTGTCTACAGCAGCAGACTGTCTGTGGGGTGACATGCAGGCTCTCTGCAGCCACACAGGCGCTTACTCAGAGCTATAGTGCCGCAGCCCAATGGTTCCGTCACTGCCTTTATAGCAGGAAGTCATGGGTTCAAGTCCACAGAGGGGTTCTGTGATAGGGTTGTCCAGAGCATTGTACTTTTTTACTGGACATATGTTTATGGCATCAAACACACCCTTGCCATACTGTACCCATAAGGGTGCCTCTGAGGGTGCATTATAGGGCGCCCTATAGGCCACCTTATGGTTGCCATCGATATTGCGTGCACTATACATTATCCTGTGGCGCAGCATACATGGTGCCCTATAGGGGACTTGCTAGGGTGCCTTTGCGGACTGTGCACTGTAACATGTGCCTTACGGGCCTCCATATATTAACACGCTGTTAGAGCGGGTATACTGGTAGTGGGTAATAAAAAAAAACTATAAGGCCTCCTACAGCACACCTCACCATAATACTTACTGCCCCAGCCAACCTTGCTCACTGGGCACTGTGAGGGGTTGAACCCCTGATCTCTGCACCATTGGTCAGTATCCCAACCATTGTGCTAAGGCTCTGTTACTGTTTGCTGTACACATCAGTGCGCCACCTATGCCGCCCACTATCGGACTGCCCCCTCATACATCAGCGCGCCGCCCTCTGCCCCCCAAACCTAACAGTGCGCCGCCCCCTGCTGCCCCCAATGAACGGTGCACCGACTCATGCCGTTAAAAATAAACCGTGCGCCGCCTTCTGCCGCCCAAAATTACTATACCTCCCACAACACTTTTTCCCACTACATTTGATGCCGCAGCTGGCCTCTTCCATTGAGCACAATGGGGTGTTGAACCCATGGCCCCTGCACCATGGGTCAGTGTCTTCACCGTTGTACTACGGCTCGGTTGTTTTCTATACCCGGTAGCGCGCCACTTTGCCTTTTGGCGCGCTAATGTCGACCCCGCACATTACCGTGACGCGCACACGTCCGGTTGCTTACTCCCGGTTTTTTTCTTTTGGCAGCCTGATCCGCCCACTCCTTATATGGCACAGGTACACTACCGCGGCCCCGCACGATAAGAATGTTTAGTAAACATGCCCCTAAGTCTATTGAGGGATGGTCTGAGTTGTTGTAATGTTTAGAAAAGAGATAGGTTTTCACTTTTTTGCGGAATTCGATGATCTCGGTTAGCAATCTTAGATCATCTGGGAGGGAATTCCAGATTGTTGGAGCTGCATGAGAAAAAGCTCTATTGTTTGTGAGTTTATTTGCTTTTATGAAGTCTTTGGGAGTTTTTAGTTTATTTGTTTGTCCTTTTCTTTGAGTAGATTTTGAGTGCTCTTTGCTGATTAGGTTACTTAGGGTGACTGGGGCCATGTCGTTTAGAGTTTTAAATGTGGTTATCAATGTTTTGTATACTATCCTACTTTGTATAGGCAGCCAGTGAAGGGATTCTAGTATTGGTGTTATATGTTGATGTGCGTGTACTTTCGTTATTATCCGAGCTGCTGCATTCTGGGCAAGTTGAATTCTTTTAATGTTTTGTTTTGTTATACCCAATAAAATTAGGTTAGCGAAGTCAAAGTGGGGGGTTATGATGGCTTGAATTATGCTGATGAAATCATGTATGTATACAAGGGGTCTTAGTTGTTTAAGGATTCTGAGTTTGAAATAGATTTTCTTTGTGGTGTTTCTAATGTGGGTGTCTAATGTAAGGTGTTTATCTAGAATAACACCTAGATATCTTACTTCATTTTTTATTTTAATTTCTTGGTTTTGAAGTGTTATGTGTGTAGGTGGAGTATAGGATTGGTTTTTGGTGACGATTAGCACTTCAGTTTTGGAGTGATTTATTTGGAGATTGTGGGTATTTAGCCAGGATGTGACTTCATTGAAGCAATCTGACAGAGTTTGCATCGGTAAGTTGGGAATCATGAACGGAATGTACATCATGATATCATCTGCGTATAGATGATAGAGTACACCAAATTTTTTAAAGATATTGCAAACAGGTTTTATGTATATGTTAAATAGGAGTGCTGATAACGCTGATCCTTGAGGTAAACCGGTTTCCAGTTTGTATGAATCAGAGGTTTGATTACCTATTCGTACATTTTGTGTCCTATTATCTAGATAAGAGGAGAACCATTTATGAACTGTGGCATTTATTCCTATTTGACTCAGACTATTGAGCATTATGGTATGGTGGACGCTATCAAAAGCAGCTGAAATATCAATAAATAATAGAATGAATGCTTGTTTGTGATTGTCGATTCCTCTTAATAGCGTATCTGTTAGAGCTGTGAGGAGTGTTTCCACTCCATGCTTTGGGCGAAAACCATATTGCTGTTCGTCGAGTGGGTAAGATGAGTCTAGGTGCTCCTGCGTCTGTATTTGTACTGTTTTTTCTATTACTTTTGCTAAGAATGGTATACTTGAGATGGGTCTATATGATTTTGGTGAGGTTTTATCAAGGGTGCTGTTCTTGAGAATTGGTCTTATTTGTACGTGTTTAAGTGTGGGTGGGAGGTAACCTTGGAGTAGTGAGAGATTGACAATGGGGAGTATGAATGAAAGAAGGATTGGGAGAGTGTTTTTTATCCAGATTACTGGGCAAGGATCTAGGTAAGAGGTAGTGGTGTTTAGGTTGAGTATGATATTTTTTAATGATGTTTTGGTTATAGGGTGAAATTCTGACCATACGTCTATCGGGTGATGAGGTTTGTGGAAAGAGTCTGGAGTCGTGAATTGTAGTTTTGTTTTGTTATGGTAATAGTTAGCTAATGTTTGTGCTGAGATGTCAGTGATTTCCTTGCTGGAAGTTTGTGAGTTATTAGTTAGGTTACTAACAATGGAGAATAGTTCTCTTGGTCTATTATAAGAATTTGATAGGATGCTGGCATAGTAGTTTTTCTTTGTGTTGTCTAAGGTTTCCTTGTATAATGTGAGGTGGTTATAATATAATTCTTTGTGTATGGTGGATTTGGTTTTGCGCCATTTAGCTTCTAGTTTTCTTAGATCTCTTTTCATATGTTTTAAAGTACTGTTGAACCATGGGGTGATTTTGATTTTAGTATTGGTTGGCTTTTTATTATTTTGGTTAATTGTGGCTGCATTATTGATGGTGGTATGCCAGTTTTTGACTGCTTCATCTAAATCTGTTGGAGATGATGAAAGGTGGGGTATTGTAGAGTCTAGAAATTCAGTTTCAATGAATTTCTTGAATTTTATAGTTTGGTCATTTCTTGTGTGTTTTATGACACTGATAATGTTGTAAGTGAAGTTTATTTTAATTAGATGATGATCAGACCAGAGTATTTATTTATTTTATTTATTTAACATCTCTTCTATACCGCGCTATTAAAATCAGCGCGGTGTACATTGAACAAAATATACTGCAATGCATACAGGTAACATTGAGTTTACAGAGAACAAGGGAATATATTTTATTTAGTATACATTTGTATACCGCTACTTCCAGCGATCAGATTACAGATTGGAAATTGTCAAATCATGACAGGAAATTTTTGAGATATAAACACATTGATTAGACAGGAAAGCACAGCACACAGAGAACTATTTTACAGGGAACATGGGCTATGGAGGATTAAGTGGCTTGCCCAAGACCACAAGGAGCACCTGTGGGACTAGAAACCCCAGTCCTTCCAGCCCAAGGTTTCTGTCCTCCAGTGGGATTTGAACCCCTGACCTTCCAGCCTGAAGTACCTTGCCCCAACCACTAGGCCACCACAGGGATAACTATGTACAGTCAACATTATACTATATATATACTTTAACTATATACAATATTTAAACTCGAATGGATATTGTGCGTGTATTCATGTAGGTGGCACGGGAAAACAGCAGTAATGTGAGCTATCGTGGAGTCTAACCATTTTCTGGTTGTATTAAGGTGCTAAGGCGTTTGGTGTAAGTGGGAGGCCTGTTGGTTGTTTGAGTGTCCATGATCACTTCTGGGTAGTATTTTGTGAATAGGTGATGCTTCACGGCTTTTCGGAATTGTAATAGGCTTTTGATGCCACGGATTTCATGGGGAAGTGTATTCCAATTTAGGGGTGCGAATATTGAGAAAGCTCTGTTCGATGTAGCTTTAGTACATGATGTCATCATCTTGGGAACTATTAAAGTGTTCATAGCAGTAGACCTTCTGTTTCTATTTTCGAGGGTGTTATGAATTAGTTTGCTGATTGGTGTCGGTGGGTAGTTATTCATGGCTTTGAAGGTCAGGACTAGTGACTTATATAAGAGTCTGGCTTGCAGAGGTAGCCAGTGTAGGTCTTTCATGATAGGCGTTATGTGAGCAGATCTTGGTGACCCAGAGAGGACTCTTGCAGCTGCATTCATAGCCAGACGAAGTGGATTTAAAGTTGATTGAGAGAGCCCGTGGAGGATGATGTTCGCAAAGTCCAGATGTGGGAGGACTAATGCCTGGAAGGTTGATCGGTAGTCAGTATAGTCAAGTAGGGGGCGGAGGTGGCGTAGTGTTCTGATCTTATGATATATACACTTTGTCACATTCTTCACATGCATTGTCATATCCAGGTGTTGGTCCAATGTGATGCCGAGGTATCGGATTGTGGGTTTGGACGTCAGTTCTATGTTGTTGACCAGTAGCGACGGAGGAGGTATGAACTTACGATTCCTTGTAACGAATAGAACATCAGTTTTGCTATGATTTATTCTTAAGTTTTGAGTCAGCAGCCATTCAGCTACTGCTCCGAAACAATTGATTATTGGTGAAAACACTGCTTGGTCAGTTTTTTTTTTAACTTTTATTTTCATTTTGGAACATCGAAACAAAAGGACATACAGAATAGAAGACATGAAACAAATAATATTATACAATCACGGACAGTAAACCCCCACCACCCCCCTCCCCCCCTGCTTCTTCTCTGGGATACGTAACAATCCAGCATCGGGTGTATATACACATTATTATCTGTCGAGGTAATATAATTATCTGCAACATGATGAGTGTGGCTATACGGCTATATTGGAGCATCTGGCAATCTGAACATAGTCATTAAGCATCTGCCATTTAGACAAGTGAGAGCAGTCCTGAACCTGGAATGCCATCCGACGAGGTATCTGCTCATACGTACTATATAAACAGACAGTATTCCACCATTCGGTAAAAGTTAGGCGGGAGCCATTCTTCCAATTTTTTGTGACTAAGCATACAGCCATACCCAACATAAAATCTAGGAGGAAGCGGCCTGTCTTGGGAAGAGAGGGGATCCCCGCCACAGAGCGGAGTCCCACAATCTTCCAAGAAAGGGGCTCCCGGAAGTGTAGGATACTTTGTATCCGGTCCCAAACCCGCCCCCAATATTGCTGTAGTGCTGGACATTCATAAATAACATGGGCAAAGGTACCCACCGCTGTATGGCATGACCAACATCGATAGCTTGTATTGACATTCCATTTGGCCATCTTCTCAGGAGTATAAAAGCATCTGTGGGCAAAATAGAAGAGCGTTTGAGTGACAGAGGCGGATCTGGAGACCCGCACCACTTTGCTCCAGACTATCTTCCATTGCTGGGGAGTTAAAGTGATGTGCAATTCGCGCTCCCATGCCTGCTGGGCCTTAGGGGTGTCCCTGCCTGGATTATGAGTGAGTATTTTATAAAAGTTAGATGCCACCCCTGGTAGACTCCCGATACAACGAATCACCTCTGACAGCCCTTCCTCGCCAGTATCAGAGCGCGGAATGACCCGAGCGCCTTTAAGGCAATGTTGGAGCTGCACCCATTGAAAGTAATATTTCGCTGGTAGACCAAATTCCGTTTGTAAAGCATTAAAGGTTTTCCAGCGATCCCCAGCAAACAGCTGCTTAGGTGTCCAAATCCCCCCCCTGGAGTACCAGGGTCTCCATGCTATCGTTTTTTTGTTAATTTGAAATCGAGAGTTATGCCAAATCGGGAGATGGTCCGGGGGGCACGCCTGCGGACCCAGAGATTGAATAAGGGCATTAAAGGCCACTAGAGTGTCTACAACCATTGGTGAATGGCGGGAGTCTGAATGATGGCACATTCCGGGGAAGTAGGCCAGTGGAACTGGTCCACTGAGCTCTTCTTCAATATCTAGCCACACCGGGCGGCCTGCTGCCGGGGTATCCAACCAACGGGCACCTTGCTTTAAGAGGAAGGCCTTATGATATTTGAGAAAATCTGGAAATCTAGCTCCTCCTCTCGCTTTATCCGATTGCAAGTGTTGTTTAGCTATCCTGGGTGTTTTACCTTGCCATAAATAACGGATAAGAAGGCCTTCTATATCTTTGTAGATGTGTCGGGGCAGTAAACATGGTAGCATTTCGAGGATGTAGTTCACTTTAGGAACTATCATCATTTTCACTGTTTCCAAGCGGCCCCACCATGTAAGGGTTAGTGGAGACCACCGATTGGTAAGTTCACGGACTTTGGAGATTATCGCCTTGGCGTTGAAACTAATAGTGTCCTCTAAAGGATAGCAATAATAGACCCCGAGATATTTCACCATACTATGCTGCCAGAGAAAGGGAAAGGCTTGCATGTCGGCCGCATGTACCCGGTGGTTAAGTGGGAAAGCAACCGATTTGGTCCAGTTGATCTTATAGCCCGAGAGCTGCGAATACCTGTCTAGTAATTCTAAGACTACTGGGACCGAGTCCAGAGTTATAAAAAGCATAAGATCATCTGCATAAGCGGAGAGTTTGATCTCTCTGTGTCTAAAGGGGGCACCTCGGATGTCTGCGGACTGCCTAAGTAACAGGGCTAGAGGTTCGAGCGCTAAGTCAAAAAGCAAAGGAGATAGGGGGCACCCTTGGCGTGTACCTCTTTGAAGGCTGAATGGCTGAGATTTGATAGCATTCACACAGATACTGGCTGTGGGTTCGGCATACATGACTTGAAGAAACCGGAGAAAGCCCTCCCCAAAGCCGTACCAACGGAGAACAGCAAATAAGAAGGGCCATTCGAGACGGTCGAAGGCTTTCTCGGCGTCTAGGGAGAGGCCAACTAGTGGTAGATCTAGGCTTGCAGCATTAGTCAAAACGTGACATAAAGTCCTAGCGTTGTCGGCAGTGGATCTTCCGGGTATAAAACCACATTGATCAGGGTGGATTAGTGTAGACATTTGGTCAGATAGTCGAGAGGCTAAGATAGTCGCAAAAATTTTATAGTCTGCGTTAAGAAGGGAGATTGGGCGGTAGTTAGCTGTTAACAGCGGATCCCTCCCTTCTTTTTCAAATACTACCACATTCGCCGCCGAAAAGGATCCCAAGCAAGATGTGTCTTCAGCCAGAGCAGTGAAATAGAGTTTTAGGTGGGGGGCTAGATCAGCACTGAACGTTTTATAAAATTCGGCCGGAAGACCGTCAGGGCCTGCGGCGCGTCCCGAGGCCATACGTTTAAGGGCAGAGTGAATTTCATTAGTAGAGAAGGGTTTATCCATCGCAGCCCTATCCTCTTCAGAGAGGGTCGGCCGTTGGATTCCGGATAATAATCGCTCAAAAGCCTCTGACGTGAAGTCACATTCTGATTTATAAAGACGAGTATAAAAATCCCGGAAGAGCTCTACTATCTCTGTATTATTTGTCACTATGTCCCCTCCTACCGGGTTTCGGAGAGCCGCTACCCGCTTGGCTTCTTTTTGACCTTTCAAGGCATTAGCTAAGAGTCTACCAGCACGGTTGCTCTCCTGATAGTACAGCCCTTGCTGCGATGCGATATTTTTAGAGGCTGCAGCAGACAGGATTGAGTTATATTGAAAGCGTAGGCGTTGCAATCGTAACAACACACAAGGATCAGTGCGGGAAGTAAGAACCCGTTCCCCAGCTTTAATTTGTTGCTCTAATATTAATAACTGTTGCTTACGCTGTTTCCCCAAGCGAATTTGATAGCTAGTAATGGTTGCACGAATGGCAGCTTTAAAGCCCTCCCACCAAGCCCAGCCCTTGGTATCATGTGGTAAGTTAAAATGGAAATAGTCCTGAATGGCGGCCCGAATGTCTAACTGAAACTCTTGTTGCTCTAGCAGGGTCCTATCAAAAAACCAATTTCCCGGATTCCCACTGGGCAGGTTAGCGTGCAACTGGAAGGAAATGGCAGCATGGTCTGAGATATGTAATGGGTGAATCATCGCTGTGTCTACCTGAGATACCAGCACTTTAGATATTAGGAAAAAATCTATTCTGGACTGTGATAGATGGGGGGGAGAATAGAAAGTAAATTCCAGGGGGGCGGAGTCTGCCGCGTGCGAAGATGGCCGCTTGAATCGGAGCTCCCGTACAGCATTACAAATCCGGAGCCATTGGGAAGACAGGGATCCACTAAAATACTCACGAGAGCAAACTGAGCTATCCGAGATATGTCCGCGTTAAAACCTGCCCGACTGGACTTTCCACCAGCAGCCGGGCAATCAAACAAACGGGCCAAACAAGACCCTGCGTCCCCTCAGAAAATCGCGTCGGAAGGGGTGCGGGAGATATTGCAGGAACTGAGATCTGTGAAAGACATTGTCACCACCAACTCTGGGACACTAAAGAAGGTACAGGAGGACCTGCATGAGGTGAGAGAACGCATGGGAGACCTCACTAGCCGCCTAGAAGAAGTAGAGGCCGAGGTGGACAGGCAATCGTCTGTGCTTGCGCAGATTGGCCCCCTGGCACAGCGGGTCTCAGCCCTCGAAGTCCACGTTGAGGATCAATCGAATAGAATGCGGAGAAATAATATCCGTATACTAGGTATCCCAGAAGGTCGAGAAGGATCAAACTCTGTAACTTTCTTAGAGAAACTAATTCCTACTCTTTTAAACATTACCTTGGAGCGGGCACTGGAATTAGAGCGTGCACATCGGGTACCTTCCCACCCGTCAGCACACACGCCCAGGCCTCGACCATTCGTAGTAAAGGTGATGCGATATCAACATGTATTACAAATAATGCAAGCGGCGAAACAGAGCCATAATTTACAATTTGATGGACACAAAATATCCTTTTTCCCGGATCTAAGCAAACAAACGGCTCAGCGCCGGAAAGATCTTCTGGCCTGCAGACCAGCCCTGCAACAAATACAGGCCTGTTTTGGTCTTTTCTATCCCGCCACGATGAAAGTCACTTTGGATAATCGTACCCATACCTTCACGGAGGGTCGCGCCCTCCGAGCGTTCCTACAAGATCGCGCCCAGATGGAAGTGGGACCGGAAAGGCAATAGAGACTCAGGGACCTAATTCTGGTGCTACAATTGACATTTACACTTTGGCTGTAGGTCTTGCTTAGCCTCTGCCAGCTCATTGTAGAAATGGGTGGTGGTGACTGAGTGAGGGAGAACCTCAGGAGACAAGTGTGAGTGCCCAAGTAAGGGTTATACTATATATTATGTAATTGCTGTGCTGTTGCTGTTCTTTCAGTTTGGCTCAAAACTAGTCATTCTTTTTTCTTCCTTTTTTTTTTTTTTTTTTATATAATCATAATGCTGGCGGGGGTTTAAATTCTGTAGGCGGCACTGGCTCTACCGGACAAGTTTAGTTAGTTAGGTTGTGACTTATTTCAGACAGGTTGTTATATTGTCCTAATGAGTGAAATCGATAATTTAATTATGGGATTGTTGACCTTGAATGTCATCCTTCTTTATCACAGTAAGACACACTATGGCTAGTTCACGGATACGGGTGCTGTCCCTCAATGTCAAAGGCATCACTAACCCAGTAAAGAGGAAGAAAATCCTCACTTATTGTAAACATCAAAAGGCAGACATAGTCTACTTGCAGGAGACTCATTTGACCCTCTCAGAATCCTACAAGGTGAAGGACAAGGTATATCAAAATATTCTTTCAGCGCCAGCCCTTCAGAAGAAAGGAGGGGTCATCATTCTAGCTAAGCAAAGTCTGCATATGACGGTGCAAGAAACAAAGATAGATCCGATTGGACGCTGGGCTAGGGTGCTAGCGCAAATTAATAGCAGCTTGTATACATTTATGACTGTGTATGGTCCCACGAAGGATGACCCTCAATGGCTCGCTCAGATAACTCAAGAACTCCTGAGTATAGGTTCTTCACGTATTGTGCTAGGGGGTGATTTTAATCTTATACCAGACCCTCTCCTAGACAGAACGCCTTACAAGCCACAACATAAACCTCAGTCAGCTCAGGAACTGCATAATATGCTAGACTTGCTTGGGATTTTGGATCCTTGGAGACTCATTCACCCCCAAGAGCGAGAGTATTCCTTTCATTCTCTGCCACACAATACACAAACTCGTATTGACTATTTCTTAATCTCCAAAACACTCGTACCCGAAGTCGTTGATGTGGGTCTGTTACCTCGAACAGTGTCAGATCATTCGGCGACCTACATGGATCTTAACGTGGGTCATGCAACAATATCCCAAAGTAGATTTTTTTTTTAGAAATCCTTGTTGGCAGATGAGAAGTTTGTGCGGATATGAAAACAGCTATCACTGAATATTTTATCACAAACAAATATGGAGATACTTCCACATGGGCCTGGTGGGAGGCCTTCAAAGCTACTGTTCGTGGACATATGCTGACTTACAAGATACACAAACGGAAAGTTGCGGCAAAGAGAAGAGCGGAATTGGAAGTTGAGATTCACACGGGCGAGCGACTCCTCGCACGTCAAACAGATCAGAGGGTGCTGCAGCGTCTACAGAAGCTACGTGCTCAGTACAACGCACTCCTGCACGACGAAGTCACTGAATCACTTAAGCAACAGCAGGGGAGATATTATCACGACAGCAATCGGGCTAGTTCGCTCTTAGCAAATGCCTTAAAGACAAAACGAGCGGTCACACGGATTGTCGGCTTAAAAGACTCGGCAGGAGTCCTAAAAGTGACCGACAAAGAGATACTAGCGATCTGCGAGAGCTTCTATTCTAAGCTTTATCAATCAGAAACAACACATGATGAATCGCTGTTTTCCGCCTTTACCTCCGCCATTGTAGGCCCCCAACTTACACAGCAGCAGCAAAGACTTCTTTCCACGCCGATCGCCGGTAAGGAGATTCAAGCCGCTCTACAACAATTGGCTAAAGGTAAAGCTAGTGGACCAGATGGCTTACCAGCGGAATTCTATGGTGCCTTCTCAGATTTGCTTGCATGAAGGGCTAGCGGAAGACCTCCCAGCAATAGGAGCGTTGGCAGCAGCAACGATCGTGATACATCCTAAGCCTGGTAGAGACCCGGAGAGAATCGAGAATTACCGACCTATTTCGCTGCTGAATGCAGACTACAAAATTTATGCTAAGGTCCTAGCCAACCGACTATCCCAGGTCTTGGGGACACTTATACATCCCGACCAATGTGGCTTTATGCCAGGCAGATCTGCGGTGGACAATGGGCGTATGTTGGCACATGTGCTCCGCAAAGCACAGGAGATAGATCTGCCTATAGTGGGACTGGCATTAGATGCAGAGAAAGCCTTTGACAGAGTAGAGCTGCCCTATTTATATCAGACCATGCGTTGGATGGGAATCCCGGAGGCTTTTCTGAAGAGTGTGCAACTCCTGTACGCCAGACCGGTGGCTCGTGTGGCAGCGAATGGTACCGCGTCGCAAGAATTCCCCCTCACTAGAGGAACGCGCCAGGGATGTCCATTGTCGCCCCTGTTATTTAATATTGCCCTGGAACCACTGCTACTTAAAATTCGTCAGATGTCCAATATACAAGGGATGCCACTGGAAGGTTACCACTGCAAAGTGTCAGCCTATGCGGATG
Organism: Ichthyophis bannanicus; assembly: GCA_033557465.1. NCBI lineage: Eukaryota > Metazoa > Chordata > Amphibia > Gymnophiona > Ichthyophiidae > Ichthyophis > Ichthyophis bannanicus. Next base: position 585,006,818 of record CM066033.1, on the reverse strand, counting down.
ATCTTCTTCTGTTCCTCAATGAGAATTCCTTGGAGACCACCCTGAACGTTATTACGGAATATTCGGGTATCTCAGGATATAAACTGAATCTAGAAAAGACCGTCAGTATACCATTTACGGCAACAGTTTCAGCAGAGGTTCTCTATCGATATCCCTTCCAGGTGGAGAAAACGTCCTTTAAATATCTAGGGGTCACCTATAGTACTACCATAGCAGATACTCTGTCATTGGTCGCTGACCGATGTAAGGAGCTTCTACAAAACTATACTCAAAAATGGTCGCCTTTACACTTGACCTGGTGGGGACGTCTAGAAACTATTAAAATGGTAATGGTTCCTAAGCTGACTTACATCCTCAGTATGATTCCGGTATTATTCCCAATAAAATTCTATCAAGATTTGGAAAAAAAACTGTTGCTCTTCCTCTGGAACAAAAAAGTACCACGGATAGCGGCGTGGAAGCTGAAACTTCCGAAAGAGCGAGGAGGCGTGCACTTTCCGGATTTCCATAGATATCATGTAGCGGCCATATTGAAGCAAGGATCATGGTGGGCGGAGGATATGGATGACCCGGGGCATCCGACATGGCTATTAGTGGAATCAGCTGCTAGTGACCCACTTCCGTTGAAGTATTATATTGGCGCAACGGTGCAACAAACTCAGATGAGCAATGAGATATTGCTAGCCACCCAGCAAGCCTTTAACCTTCTCCTACCCCTCTTGGGTGATACTCAGAATATCACGGATGCCACCCCACTTTGGTTTAACCCGCGCTTTAAAGTCGGCGGCGAAAGTATAGCTTGGAGCTCATGGATACGTCGTGGAATCCTCAATCTGGGTCAACTCCTTGTCGGGCGAAACTACAAAACCTTCGCAGAACTCCAATCAGAATTTCAGTTACCCTACAAATGCATGTTCCAGTGGGCTCAATTACGGCATTGCCTGAGCAAAGCGGGAGTGACGCCGCTACATAGGGTGGGGGGTCAACCGGCATATCAGCTGATTCAAGAATTTCGGATGGGCACTGGTCTAATATCCAAATGCGTAGAACTCCTCAGAGCCGCTGACACTCGTAGCCCTAGTGGTGCCCAGTTGGTTTGGGAAGAAGAAGCAGGCCGCCTGCCAACCTCTGAGGCATGGACACTCTTTTGGGGGCCCCAAATTCGGTTGTCGAGATCAGCCTCACTTACACAGATGCTATACTTTTTGGCGCATCGTGCCTATTTGACTCCGGTCAAGATGTCTAAATGGCAAGCACATGATGATGGTCACTGCTGGTCTTGTGGCTCCGAGCTGGGCACCATGGCGCATATGCTTTATTATTGTCCATTACTGACGCCCTATTGGAAAGGAGTATGGCAGAAAGTACAGAAGTTATGCCGGATAGACACACCCATTACCTTCCAAATTGTAATATATAAATCTTTAGCGGAAGTGCCCAGTTTACGGCGCACCCACATGGCGCTGTTCAATCTACTCCTTGGTCTGGCACAGAAGGCCATTATGAGCCACTGGAAGAATTTTAGCGCACTGAGCGTCCCGTACTGGTGGAATTTAGTGTGCTATCACCGCTCATGTGAAATAGCGTATGTAGCACAAAACCCATCCTATCGGAACCTCATGAGTAAATGGGACACCCCTCACTGGGAAGTTAGTTGACATGATTCTTTAACATGAAGGTATGACATTTGAGGTCCTCATCCCCTCCCACTTTAATTACATACTCATGAGCATGTATCCTTCAGATAACAGGGAATAGATAATACACCTGTCTGTATTTGTCCTGGTATTTGTATGCATAATATGTTTGTAGTTGTGTTAATATATTGTCTGTTTTGTTGTTTATTGTTTAAAACTGGTAAATAAAGTTGTCAAAAAAGAAAGTAAATTCCAGTTCAGCAGGATGCAACAATCTCCAAAGATCCACTAAAGCGAGATCTTTGATCAAGGAGGTGAGTGTGAGGGAGCTCTTGGGCAGGCCACTCGTTCTAGGCGGTTGCCTGTCTATCAGAGGATCGACGACTTGATTAAAGTCGCCACCTATTATCAGTGAGGTGCTAGCAGAGGCCTGCGCAACCTGAGCAATGGTAGCAAAAAAGGCAGGATTATCCACATTGGGGGCATATATACATATACATGTTAGTTCAAGGTGTCCAATTTTAAGATGGACGCGGGACCATCTGCCCTCCGTGTCAGAGCTAGTGGCAATAATGGTGATAGGCAAGGATTTTCTCACCAGAATAGCTACCCCGCATTTCTTAGAAACAGCCGGAGAGTAGGCAGCTACCATGTAAGGTTTAATATTGAGTTTCAGAGTTTCGGTAGAATTTAAGTGCGTTTCCTGAAGAAAAACCAGATCCGCCTTTTCATAAGGATTTTCTTTCTTTTAATCGGGTTGTTGATTCCCTTTACGTTCAATGAAAAAACCTTACATAGGGCCATAAGACATTGTCATACATTTGAAGTAAAAGCGCAGGCGAGTATGAAATATATACCACATCTGTACATCTATTTCATACACATCAATTAAGATACCAGATACACCCCATATGAGAAAACAAGCACCGAAGTGCCCCAGAGAAGAAGCATAACCCCAAATATAAATGGCGACCATATGTCTGCGGGAGGAGGCCCAAGAGAGTGCGGTTGTAGTATTCGAACCCTTCTGTAATTATAGTTTCCGATCTCCACCGAAGTAGCTGTGGGCATGATAGAGCAGGGCCATCAAGGCTAGTGAAAGCCAAGACTGTAAATTGCCAAGGCAGTCTCTAAGGTAGAGAGCGTCCGAAAACAATATGGCGGGTTTAACCAATATAAGGTCAATTAACTAAGTGTTCCTTGGATCAACGCATCTGATCTGCCTCTTTGGACTCCAAAAATTCCGCAAGTAATTCAGGATCATCAAATGTTCTGGTCTGGTTGTGCAGCGTTACCCTGAGTTTAGCCGGGTACATCAGGCCATAGCGAGCTTGCAGTTGTTGTAGCCTCGGTCGAAATTCCAGGAATCGCTTTCTACGATCAACCGTGGGCTTAGCCAAATCAGGAAAGAAGGATATCCGGTGGCCCTCAAACTCGATGGGGCCTTTTGCGCGAGCGGCATTCAGAATTTGCTCAACATGTTGGTATCTTAAGAGCCGAAAGATAATGGGCCGCGGGGTCTTCCGATTGAGCGCCATATTTGAGGGCACTCGATGAGCCTGGTCAATCTCCAGGTCTTTAGCAAATGTGATCCGAAGTAGGGAAGGAAGCGCCTTGCAAAGAAACTCCTTCATGTCTCCAGACTCAGCTCCCTCCGGTATGCCCACGAGCCGTATGTTATTGCGGCGGGCCCGATTGTTGCCATCTTCCACTTCTTTCTGAAGGGCCCGTATCTGGCGCTCTACTTTGTCAAGTTTCGCCAACCGGACCGTGTGTGAGTCCAGTATGCCTTCCATATTGTCTTGTCGTAGGGAAAGTCCTTCAAGTTTGCTTTGCAGCACGCCGAAATCTTCACGCAGCGCTCGGAGTGACTCCCCGTTGGATTGCACAAGGTCTTTTACCCCTCGTATTTCAGTGAGGATCTCCTGCTGCATCTCGGGACCTTCCCGAGGTGCGGGCTGCTTCTGCGGAGACGGGGGCTCGGTTTTGGAGCGTTTACCATGGGAATTCGTTGGGGTCCCGAAATCTAGACGTGCTGGTTTGGTCCCCGCCATCACCCCAAGGTACCCCGGTAGAGTCAAAGCAATATTCAGAATTAAAACGGTTCAAAATTCAGGAGTCTTGGTAGGCCTCTCGGGAGCCTCAGCGCTATGCGACTATCCCGCTGGACATCAGGCTCCGCCCCCCTGCTTGGTCAGTTTTGAACGGCATGTATATGAGGATGTCATCTGCGTATGCCAGGCATTGCACGTTGAAGGATCGGATCAATTCACATATCGGCTGCATATATATATTGAACATTAATGCCGATAGGGAGGATCCTTGTGGTACACCTTGAGACTGTAGGAATGGCTCTGAGGATTCCTGGCCTGTTTTAACTTGTTGCCACCTATTGGAAAGGTAGGATCTACACCATTCCAGTGCTGTGCTTCGAATCCCCTTCTCTATCAGACGTTGCAGCAGTATATCGTGGTTCACAGAATCAAAGGCGGCGGAAATGTCTAGAAAGATGAGGACAAATCCTTGTTTGATGCTGTTTATACCTGTGATCAGATCATTGAATAGGGTTGTAAGGATTGTGTCGACCCCATGTGCTTCTCTGAATCCATGTTGTGATTTGTCTAGTGGTGCTTCCGTGTCAATATGATGTTGGATCTGTTGTTGGGCAGCTTTCTCGATGATTTTTGCAAGCTGGGGGATGCTCGAGATTGGCCTAAATGATTCAACTTTGGATGGGTCGAGCTTACTGTTTTTCAGTAGGGGCTTGATAGAGGTGTGTTTCAGACTCTGGGTGAATGAGCCTGTTAGAAAGGACTGGTTCAGTATCTTGCACAAGATTTGGCTTAGATCATGTCGCAGATCTTTGATCCAGCTGGCTGGCATGGGTCATTAGGTGCCGTGCTAGGATTAATGGAGGCGATAATGTTCTCAATTTCACTAGTTGATATAGTATTGAAGTTGCAAAATGGAGTTATTTGAGATGCCTTAGGTGATGCAGAGGGGTTGTTGGTATTTATGCTCGTGCTGGCCTTAATCATTTTTGATTGCAGGTAGTTTGCGTAGTCCTGTGGTTGCGGCATTGCAGGTTGGGCTGAAACTGGCTCTCTTGTTATGGATTTTACTAACTTGAATAGTGCATGAGGTTTATTTCAGTACATTGTAAGGAGTCTGGGTTGAAAAGTTTAAATAGTGAATGAGGAAGGAGGACAAGGTCAAGTGTACCACCTTTAGTGTGAGTTGGTATGTTTATAATTTGATGGAAGTCTAAGTCAGTTATGGTTTCCAGGAAGAGGTTGGAATCAGTATTTGCAAGTGATGGGAGGTTGAAATCTCCTAGGATAATTAGGGGGTTTTGTTCTGTTGATGAATTAAGGAGTTCAATTAGTGAGTGAAGACTGTCTGCGTTTTGGTTAGGAGGTCTGTATATTAAGCAGATTCTCAGTTGTCCGATTTCTATTATTAGAGTGTCAATGTTATTGGAGGTGTTAGATAGAATTTTCTTGGATTTTAGGTTTATTTTTGTCATAATCAGTACACCGCCACCTTTTTTTTTTATCTGCCATCATTTGCTATGTTACTATCCACCGTACTCACTCATCTGTTCTCATGGCAACTGCTACACATGGGCCGCACTGTGACACTTTTCTCCTAAGTGCATATCAATCACATCTCACCTGCAGCTGATGTGCACGGCAGCGCTGATGCCCAGTCATTTTTGCTCTGGCTAGATCATGGCCATCTGCGCACCTCCATGGCACACTCATTTCCACTTCCATGCCGCTCACTGACAACACATGCATTACATGACGGCCCCTCACTGATACTGTCCAACTGCCTCCCACATTATCCTTCCACTCACTTTCTAATACACAAGGGAGATATGGATGTGGCACGTCCATCAGCTATCTTTGCTCCCATCCAGCAGCTCAAATGTGACTTGTAGAAAGGCTTCCTTATCCCACCTTAAGGCAACTGGCCTTAGCAGATGTTAACCTGCACACTTGGCTCCCTTAACGCCTGATGTCCAGTTAATGCCCACTAGCCAGCCGCTAGCACCTTTAATGCTGGAACGCCTCTTCCCCGCCCCAGACTTTAATGCCAGCTGGGGGTTTAAATGCTGGCATTAAGGGCACGTTAAGGAGGCGCCCTTATTACTGCTTAGTAGACGTACCTCATAGTTTGTAGCAAAGCAATGACATAAAATTAATAACTTAAAATTAATCAAACTGACATATATTCAAAAATAAGAAAATAAAGAAGGTGAACTATAGTCTGAGTTTAATTTTCACACATCTGTGAGCTGAATTTCTGTCTGAATTAAAAACAGGTTTAAATACATTTGATAATGATGTATACGCAGTGTCAGTTAAATATTATATATTCTGAAAGAGCAGAATGAAAAAATACTAAATAAAAGGAAAAAAAGACTTAAGGCCAGTAGTGTGCACAAAAGGTTTGGGAGACAGAAACAATGCCTATAAAAACCAGGAAGAATTTGTCAGCAGGAACATGTTTAAAAGGATTTTGTGGCGGAAGCAAAGGACTGTGGGATAACATGGGCTATTTCCTTCAAAATATAACTAGAAGGGATCCATATGTACATCCAGGCTTGTAGGGAATATCCTATTTTAAGCATAGTATATAATCCTGTGCCAAGAAAAATGTTCAAGTCAAAACATAAAGTCTGTCCGTTTGTAAAACGAACACACAGAGATCTGTGGGAAACCCTAGCTGTACTTACTACTATACAATTCTTAGTTCTCAATCACAGTTGACTAATGATAGACTCCAGTAGGGAAAATAAATAGGCCAGGTCACACAGAGAATTGTAGTAGTGAGAATTTGATCTGAGGGCCTTGGAGTTTCCTCATTTTGTAATTTATTGTTCTAACCAATAGACCATAGAAGGAGTAGTAATTCTACATCTCATACCCTAGGTATTGAAACAGTCAGAAGACTGCATCTGGGATATATGCCTTTTCCATCCATTTAATCAAAGAATCATCAATGCAAGCTCTGCTTGGCCAGCAATGTCTCCGTATGGATAAACCACTGATAAACTCCTAATCACAAGACTGTGCTTCTGTCCTTTGATGAACTAATACAGTAATACTCATGGTGTATTGTGTTGATCTCATTACTTTTTCTGTCCAAAGTCAATGCAGTACATGCCTTTCTCATATTTTGTGATGCTTACATTTATCTTGTTCAATTAGGAATTAAAGAAGTAGAAATAAAGATCAACAAACAAGTATATTTTGGCTTATTTTTTATATACATATGCCTTATATGATACACTCCTTCTTCTAAATAGCTCTGGGTGATGTTCAACAGAGTGAAATACAATATAAATAACATTTCCAAACATAAGTATCTACAATCAAAATACATAAGAACATAAGATATGCCATACTGGGTCAGACCAAGGTCCATCAAGCCCAGTATCCTGTTTCCAACAGTGGCCAATCCAGGTCACAAGTACCTAGCAGTTTCCCCAAAAGACACAGGTTCCACAATGCTTGTACTGGGTCAAGCATTGATATCCTGGGTCCCTTCTTAATAATGGTTTATGGACCTTTCCTCCAGGAACTTGTCCAAACCTTTTTTAAACCCAGCTACACTAACAGCCTTTACTACATCCTCCGGTAACAAATTCCAGAGTTTGATTACACGTTGAGTGAAAAAATATTTTCTTTTATTAGTCTTAAATAGTTTACCCTGTAGCTTCATTGCATGTCCCCTAGTCTTTCTATATTCTGATAAGGAAAACAATCAATCTACGTTTACCCGTTCCACTCCGTTCATTAATTTATAGACTTCTATCATATCTCCCCTCAGCCGTCTCTTTTCCAGGTTAAAGAGCCCTAACCTTATTAGCCTTTCTTCATAGGAGTATCCTTCCATCCCCTTTACCATTTTGGTGGCTCATCTCTGAACCTTTTCTAAAATCGCTATATCCTTTTTAAGATACGGCGACCAGAATTGCACACAATATTCAAGGTGCGGTCTCACCATGGAAAGATATAGAGGCATTATAATATCTTTTGTTTTTTTTTCCATTCCTTTCCTTATCATACCTAGCATTCTATTTGCTCTCTTGGCCGCCGCTGCACACTGGGCCGAGGGTTTTAACATGGTATCCACAATGACGCCTAAATCTTTTTCCTGGGTGGTGGTTCCTAATGTGGAACCTTGCATTGTGTAACCATAGTTTGGGTTGTTCTTCCCTAGGTGGATAACCTTGCACTTGTCCACATTAAATTTCATCTGCCATTTTGATGCCCAGTCTTTCAATTTATCAAGATCCTCTTGCAATTTTCCACAATCCTCTTGGGTTTTAACAACTTTAAATAGTTTTGTGTCATCTGAAAATTTGATAACCTCACTCGTTATTCCACTTTCCAGGTCATTTATGAATATGTCAAAAAGCATTGGGAAAATTGGCCATTTAGCCCTACCCTCTGCTTTCTATCTTTTAACCAGTTCCTGATCCACAATAGTACACTGCCTCCTATCCCATGACTCTTTAGTTTTGCCAAAAGTCTCTGATGAGGGACCTTGTCAAAGGCTTTCTGAAAGTCCAGATACACAATATCAATATCAATATCAACCAGATACACAATACCCAACGCCATTAGACATCTTGCCTCCTCCTCCAACCTCTAGTAAACCCAAAGACCTACTCTGTAACATAGCACTTCTGCATTCCTTCAGACAAGTCTTGACAGCTCAGTTGGAGAACATAATCCACAGCATTAATGCCACAATGTCTCCCACCTCCTGGCTTAGGATCATGAAATTAGAGCTTGATCCAGTTCTCCTCAAACTAATATCAACCTCCTTCATCCAAGGATATTTCCCAAAATACCTGAAACCAGCTTCCATCCAACCAATACTAAAAAACTCTAAACTCGACCCAAATGCCCCTACTTCCTTCAGACCAGCTTGTCATTCATTGCTGAAATAATTGAAAAGGTAGTCCTCCTTCAAAATCACATCGATATAAATGCCCCCCTGGACTGGCAGCAACACTGTTTCCGCAATCACCATGTAGTGGAAACTCTACTAATATCCCTAATCAACAGACTCTTCAAGGGTATAGAAAACACTCAACAAGGCTTCATCCTCATCTTTTTGGAGATTGCCTCGGCATTTGACACTATATGCCATGAGATTCTCCTACAGTGTCTCTTCAACAAAGGAATGGCACTGCCCTCGAATGGATTTTCTCCTATCTACAAACAGGGCTGGCCTGTCCATTGAGTGATAATGTTGTTCACACAGGGCCGTGCGCTTCAGGGGGCCCAGCGTGAACTCCATTATCGCACAACGGACGGCTTCAGAGGGAGCCGGGGAAGCCCATGCGAGGCCCCGGCTCCCTCTGCACAGCCACCAGCGTGAACAGCCTTTTCCTTCACACTGGTGGCTGTTTCTGTGAAGCCACGAGTGCCAGGAGAGGTTAAAGGCAATGACCTTTAACCTTTCCTGGCATTTGTGGCTTCACAGAAACAGCCACCAGCGTGAGGGAAAAGGCTCTTTGCGCTGGCAGCTGTGCCGAGGGAGCCGGGGCCTTGCGCGGGGTTCCCTGGCTCCCTCTGAAGCCCCTTAGGCTGTTCAGGGGGGGGGCAAGGACTGGATGGGCTGTTATCGGGGGGGGGGGGGAACCTGACTGCAAATGCGCTGTGATGGTGAGGAGGGGGACTAGAACTGCAAATGGGCTGTGATGGGGGAACGTGGACTGGAAATAGGCTATGATGGGGGAGGGACTTGGACTGGAAATGGGCTGTGATTGGGGGGGGGGCTAGGATTGGAAATGGGCTGTGATAGGAGGGGGCCTTGAACTGGAAGTGGGCTGACGAGGGGGCTAGGATTGGAAATTGGCTGATAGGGGAGCTTGGAGTAGAAATTGGCTGATGGGGGGTTGGAATGGAACTGGAAAAGAGCATATGGGGGGGCTAGGACTGGATATGGGCTTATGTGGGGGCATTGGAGAACGGGAGTAGAAGGGAGCAGATGCTGGGTGGGTCTAGAACTATAAGAGAGCTGATTTTGGGGGAGGACTAGAAGGGGATGGGGTTGGGGAATGAGAATGGAGAGGGGAAAAATATTTTGTGTGGGAGGGAAGAAAAGTCTACGATGGGCTGGGTATTGAGAGAGTAAGTGGGGATTGAGAATGGAAGGGTGAAATTTGAGTGGATGATAAAGGAATAAGTAAAGAAATGGGTGAAAGAGCAAAAGGGATATGATCAGTATGTTAAAGCAGATATAGAGCGAGAATGTAAAAAATCTAAAAGAGAAGAAAGGACAAATGGATAGCTCGCAGAAGACAGAAGAAACCAAAAGAAAGTGACTGGAGCAATTGCAACTGAAAAATAAAATGCCCAAACAGAAGGTACAAAAATACTTTTTATTTTGAATTTATTAACTGGCATATGTCTGGTCTGGGAAGTGTGTATTACTAACATCTTTGCGTTTTTGTTTAGTGCAAGAGGAAATTACTTTATAGTTTTATTTCTCCAGTGTTGTACATTTCATGTTTGGCTTTTGGGGTTCCCAGTTTAATTATTATCTACCTATTTTAAATTGTGATCCTTTGTTCTTTGTGTGGTGATGGTCTATGTTCTGCATGTGAACATAAGAACATAAGAACATAAGATATGCCATACTGGGTCAGACCAAGGTCCATCAAGCCCAGTATTCTGTTTCCAACAGTGGCCAATCTAGGTCATATGTACCTAGCAGTTTCCCCAAGAGACACAAGTTCCACAATGCTTGTACTGGGTCAAGCATTGATATCTTCGGTCACTTCTTAATAATGGTTTATGGACCTTTCCTCCAGGAAATTGTCCAAACCTTTTTTAAACCCAGCTACACTAACAGCCTTTACTACATCCTCCGGTAACAAATTCCAGAGTTTGATTACACGTTGAGTGAAAAAATATTTTCTTTTATTAGTCTTAAATAGTTTACCCTGTAGCTTCATTGCATGTCCCCTAGTCTTTCTATATTCTGATAACGTAAACAATCGATCTACGTTTATCCGTTCCACTCCGTTCATTAATTTATAGACTTCTATCATATCTTCCCTCAGCCGTCTCTTTTCCAGGTTAAAGAGCCCTAACCTTTTTAGCCTTTCCTCATAGGAGTATCCTTCCATCCCCTTTACCATTTTGGTGGCTCTTCTCTGAACTTTTTCTAAAATCGCTATATCCTTTTTAAGATACGGCGACCAGAACTGCACACAATATTCAAGGTGCGGTCTCACCATGGAACGATATAGAGGCATTATAATATCTTTTGTTTTATTTTCCATTCCTTTCCTTATCATACCTAGCATTCTATTTGTTCTCTTGGCTGCCGCTGCACACTGGGCCGAGGGTTTTAACATGGTATCCACAATGACGCCTAAATCTTTTTCCTGGGTGGTGGTTCCTAATGTGGAACCTTGCATCGTGTAACCATAGTTTGGGTTGTTCTTCCCTAGGTGCATAACCTTGCACTTGTCCACATTAAATTTCATTTGCCATTTTGATGCCCAGTCTTCCAATTTAACAAGATCCTCTTGCAATTTTTCACAATCCTCTTGGGTTTTAACAACTTTAAATAGTTTTGTGTCATCTGCAAATTTGATAACCTCACTCGTTATTCCACTTTCCAGGTCATTTATGAATATGTCAAAAAGCAGCAGACCCAGCACAGATCCCTGGGGTACACCACTATTCACCTTTCTCCATTGGGAAAATTGGCCATTTAGCCCTACCCTCTGCTTTCTATCTTTTAACCAGTTCCTGATCCACAATAGTACACTGCCTCCTATCCCATGACTCTTTAGTTTTGCCAAAAGTCTCTGATGAGGGACCTTGTCAAAGGCTTTCTGAAAGTCCAGATACACAATATCAACCGACTCACCTTTGTCCACCTGTTTATTCACTCCTTCAAAAAAACATAACAGATTAGTAAGACAAGATCTTCCTTGTCTAAAGCCATGTTGGCTGTCTCCCATTAGGTCGTGACTATCTACATGCTGAGTAATTTTATTCTTTATGATGGTTTCTACCATTTTTCCCAGTACTGACGTCAGGCTCACCGGTCTGTAGTTTCCCGGATCACCCCTGGAACCCTTTTTAAAAATTGGTGTTACATTGGCGATCCTCCAATCTTCAGGTATTAGAGATGATTTTAATGATAGTTCACAGATTACTAATAGCAGGTCTACAATCTCATATTTCAGTTCTTTCAACACCCTTGGATGTATACCATCCGGCCCAGGTGATTTGCTACTCTTCAGTTTATCTAATAGTTGTAATACATCTTCCCGATGTATCGATATTTCCTTCAATTCTTCCGCACCTTTAAATACCACTTCAGTCATGGGTAACATCCCTACATCTTCCTCAGTAAATACTGAAGCAAAGAATTCATTCAGTCTCTCCGCTATCGCCTTGTCGCCTCTTAGTGCTCCTTTAACCCCTTTATCATCTAATGGACCAACTGACTCTCTCACAGGTTTTTTGCTACGAATGTACTTGAAAAGGTTTTTATTTCGTGTTTTTGCTTCCGCAGCAAGCTTCTTCTCAAATTCTCTCTTTGCCTGCCTTATCAATGCCTTGCATTTGACTTGCCAGTGCTTGTGCTGTTTCCAGGTTTCGTCATTTGGCTCTTTTTTCCATTTCCTGAAAGATGATTTTTTGGCAACAACAGCCTCTCTGACCTCACCTTTAAACCATGCTGGCAGTTTTGTGGACTTCCTTCCACTTTTCTTAAAGCGTGGAATACAGCTGGTCTGGGCTTCCAAGATAGTATTTTTCAACAACATCCAAGCTTGATGTACGTCTTTAACCTTTGCAACTGCTCCTTTTAGTTTTTTCTTAACTGTTTTCCTCATTTTATCATAGTCTCCCTTTCGAAAGTTAAAGGGTAGTACTGTGGATTTCCTTACTATCCCTCCTCCACTAATTAAATCAAAGGCAATCATGCTATGATCACTATTGCCAAGTGGCCCCAACACCCTTATCTCTTGCACTAGATCTGGTGTTCCACTAAGGACTAGGTCTAATATGGCTTCCCCTCTGGTCGGTTCATGAACCAGCTGCTCCAAGAAGCAGTCATTTATTTCATCTAGGAACTTTATCTCCCTAGCATGTCCTGCTGTGACACTGACCCAGTCGATGCTGGGGTAATTGAAATCACCCATTATTATTACTGCACTGTAACTTTTGCTAGCTTCCTTGATTTCTTTGAGCATTTCATCATCCATTTGTTCATTCTGGCCAGGCGGACGATAGTACACCCCCACTGCCATCGCCTTCCCCTTTTTACATGGAATTTCAATCCATAGAGATTATACAGCAAATTTTGTTTCTTGCAAAACTTTAATCCTTTCTGACTCAATGCCCTCTCTAACATAGAGCGCAACCCCTCCACCAATTTGATCAGCTCTATCATTACGATATAGTTTGTACCCAGGTATCACAGTGTCCCACTGGTTGTCCTCCTTCCACCATGTCTCTGATATTCCAATCATATCTAACCTCTCGTTTAGTGCTATATATTCTAACTCTCCCATCTTGTTTTTTAGACTTCTAGCATTTGTATACAAGCATTTTAGAGACTGTATTTTATTCATATTAATTTGGCTATTGGTAGACATGGGTAATTTGGGATCTTTAAGCTCTGTCTGCTCCATATTCGAGGGCATTTGGGCTACTTTACTCTTTTTTGGAACCTCTCTGCTTTTTGTAGTATCCTTCACGGATACATTCTTCCGAACCATCCGCTCTTGGGCGACTGTCGGCTTTCCCCTATTATCTAGTTTAAAAGCTGCTCTATCTCCTTTTTAAAGGTTAATGCCAGCAGCCTGGTTCCATCCCGGTTAAGGTGAAGCCCATCCCTTCGGAAGAGCCCCTCCTTTCCCCAGAATGTTCCCCAGTTCCTTGCAAATCCAAACCCCTCATCTCTGCACCATTGTCTCATCCACGCATTGAGACTCCGGAGCTCTGCCTGCCTTTTGGGTCCTGCGCGTGGAACGGGAAGCATTTCGGTGTAACTGAGCTGAGGTATCCTGTTCATGTAATTTCTATTTGACAGTACCACTTGTTCTCTTTCCCCCAGTGAGATGTATTGGTATTCTCTAAGATGTATTGGTTTAATATCTGCAGTATTGCCTTTTGATAGGTAGGGTTTGGTGCTTTGTGAGTCCTGGTAGTGCTGTTATGATAGGGTGGATTTGCTATGGGTTCTAAATGTTGTATGGTAAGTGGGGGTTTCATTTTGAAATTTTAATGAATCTGTGGGTATGATTGGGGGTAAAAGTTTGATAAGCTTTTCTTTTTTCTCTTAACAGTGATTAAAAACTCCCCCCTGAAGCAGCTTTTTAGCAAAATGCTTTTGTGGGCGCCGAAGATAGGCGTTGGGGCAAAGCAGATATTCTCTGTATCAAGCCGTGGAGATGTTTTCCTTGTGTTTCAAGTTAAGTTTGAGATGTTAAGATCTGCTGTTCTGTCATTAGGAAATATTGATATATTCTGAAAGTGGAGTAGGATTGGTCGCTGATGTTTAAGGGGAGCGGCATATGGGTTTATTCCTGAATGCCGATTTCTGCTCCGTTGATTCTAAGACCTTCTCTCCCTTTGGTTTGCTTTTGTGTGGCTCCAAGTACTAGTTTCCGCAGTATTTGTTAGTATATGGAGTGATTTTTCTTAAGTTTTGGACATATTTTTTCACTCTGGAAGTGACCTTTATTGTTCTATGGGTTCTAAATGGTCAGCGTTTATAGTACTTCCTAATGGGCCTGGTAGTTGTCACTGCAATATAGTAATGTAGAAATCTGTTAGTCTTTCTTTATCCAGACACTCATTAAGAGGCACGTTTACTAAAAGTGCATGTTAATATTATGCAAATATTTATGCAAATGAGACTCCTTATGCAAATGAGGCCCCACAATTAATTCCGCACATGGCCCCGCATCTCGCTTGGGCCACCCCTGTCTACAAACCGCAATCAATATGTAGAAATTGGCCAAAAAACCTCCAAACCATTTCTCTAGACACAAGGAATACCTCAGGGCTCAGCCCTTTCTGCACTACTATTTAACATCTATATACAGCCAATCTGTAACATCATAAGCACCTTTAACGTTCACTATCACCTGTACGCATACTATATTATTTATTATTTTATTTTTATTTATTTAAAGTCTCTTCTATACCGCACTATTCAGCATCAGCGCGGTTTACATTGAACAAAGAATTTACACATTTCCGATGGTACTTTGTGTTTACATTTGAACAGGAAGAAATAACTTGGATAACAGGGGTAACTATTTACAAATTAAGACAGGTAACTATTTACAAATTAAGACAGAATCATGAACATTTCTTGGTTTCAGCGTTATTGGTTTTGGGAGGTCTGTGAGGTGGTTGAAATAACTGCATTGGTTACTGGGTAATACAAGAGGAAGAGGTGGTGTTTCAAAGCTTTTCTGAATTGCAATAGATCCGGGATTGCAATGATTTATGCTCCATATACTGTACCACCACAAGCGAAAACTACTCAACTATCATAAGCTGCTTCAATGCCATAGACCAGTGGCTATTGGACCGTAAACTAAACATCAACTTTAAGAAAACCGAGGTCCTATTCCTCACCAGGAATCAATCATTTCTCCCTCCAAAGGTGCTAAAGGTTGAAAAAACTGACCTAGAAGTTAGATCTGAGGTAAGATACCTGGGAGTTACCATCGACCAGCAGCTTACTTTCCAGCTACATATAAACAAAGTAATACAGTGCATCTACAGCAAGCTGCGGTCTCTTCAACAATTACAGCGCCTACTAGAGCCTCATGACTTCCGTACAGTCTATCAGGCAATCTTACTACCGCACTTTGACTTCTGCAATGCCTTTTTGCAAGGCCTCCCTAAAAGCTCACAACATCCACTTCAACTTGCACAACCTATAGTTGTGCGAATTCTGACACGCTCACCTTGAGCCAACTACATCACGACTATTCTAAAGGAGTTGCATTGGTTACCTCTCCAGAGTTGCATCATTTATAAAATACTCATGACAAACTTCAAAGTAATCCATCAACTATCCCCTAGATGTTTGCAGTCAATTATTACAAGAACCCCAGAAAACTGCTTAAGGAGAAGCAACACATCAAACCTACTAAACTTGCCTCCAGCGCTAACCAAGTGTAACAAGTCTTCTTGCTCTAGGGCATTCTCCCTGCATGCCCCATGCCTATGGAATGCTTTATCACCACAAATCAGAGATACCCACGACCTCGCAACCTTCCACAAACTGCTTAAAACCAACCTATTAAAGAAACATTTTGATGGGATAACATAACCCTTTCTTACCTATCTACCCCTAATATACCCTCAGATGTAAGCAATTGTCTACCTGTACATAATCACTCAAAGATGTGAGCAACTCTCTAATTGTATATAGTTACTGTTCTGTGTTGTAAATAGTGTAATCTACCTGTTCCATTTATAAGATTTAACCGTTCCATGTACAACTGTTTCATGTAATGTTGAACTTTGTTCCCTATAAACTGCATTGATCCTTGGAAATTCGGTATATAAGACTGTGTAAGGGCAGCACCAGGGACTCAACATGGCGCCAGCAAATACCTCCCTGATTCGTACTCTAACGTGTGCCAGTGGCATCCGCACTTAAAGCACTTAATGCAACACCACTCCTTAAGATAGCATTAAATGCACCTGCACAGCTGCAACGTGCAGTCAACACCCACACTGTCCTACTCCATGCATTGCCCAGGTAGCTCTCTGCCCCAAAAGGGACATCCACAGCTTCTTTATAATAGGAATAAGATGAGCGTGAAGGAAAAAAGATATACCAGGTCCTCAACTGAGCTGCACACACAAGAAGAAAGCCTACAGCTCCTGTTTTCTATGCTTCTAAGAACAGTGGGACTGATTTTTAAAATAGCTAATATTCAAAAGCCATGGCAGGCAGCCTTTGCTTTGATGCAATTGGGCGGGGGAGGGAGGCATGCTTGTGGAGAAGGTGTTTCCTTGAATTGTTAGAATGAAGTGTGAGCACCATAGTGAATGTGAAATGTAAGTTCAGCAAACTAGAATCCTGAAGAGAAATCTTCCGACGTCTCAGAACCTCAATAAACTGAGATAAGGAGAGGGCTTTTTCCCTCTCCCTACACATACTCCAATGATCTGTGGGTCCCTGGAGCTGCTCTTACACACAGAAAGCCAAGGGACCAGTTACTTATGTGCAGAAATGTATTTATATTGTACAGTATTTCACGCTGTTGAACACTACCGAGAGCTATTTAGAAGAAGCAGTGTAACATATAAGTCATATGTATATAAAAAATAAGTGTGCCATAAAATACTTGTTTGTTGCTCTTTATTTCTACTTCATTTTTTCCTAATTGAACAAGGTAGCACAGACTGTTGAGAGTAAACGTCAACATGCAGTACCTGAAAAAATTATCACAGCTTAGTAAACGTCTCCCATAGAGTTCAGCGAGAATTCCAAACAGGAAGATAGTCTACCTTACTCCAAGCTCAGGAAGAACTCAGACCATAGACCTCAGGATTTTCCATGTTCTTCACGTCTACAAAGGTTTTAGAATATATTTGAAATGCAGGAGCAGTCACTGGGAAAGTCCCAGAATAGAGGTTAAAGTTGATGAGGGGCTTCTCTTCACAAAGATCCTGGAAAAAAGGCAGAATAACCCAAAGGAGAAATAAGCTAATTTTTATGCAGGAGCTGACAGAGAGACAACATTCCCACCTAGCTGCACTGGAGTCTTCCACCAACCGGAGGAGATGCTGTCAGCAGTGGGAGGTGCTGCAATAACAAGTTTTTAGATGTCAGGAGTAGGTACGTAGTGCCTGATCCTTGTGACAAAAATGTGATACTGTAGCACTCCCAACTGGCAGCAGTCAAGCAGAGGACTCCTGCACAATTTGGTGAGAACTTTGGTGAGAGGTATAGAATTGGGAAGTAGCCATGAATAGAGGGAAGCTGGTGTATTCCAGGTGCCACAGTTAGCAGAGTGTCCAGATATGAGCTAGATCGATGCAAAAGATGGTCAACAGGATATCATTGTGCACCTAGGTACCAATGACCTTAGTAATGGTGATATATTAAAAGCACAAGAAGAGGGAGGGGTTTTGGACAGGTAGCTAGGAAATAGGAGGATTTTCCTAATAAAGAATTTCAGTTCAGGGTAGAAAGACTAGTACAGAAAAGAAGGTTTGGGGAATATTAATGAACTGAGCTACATCTGGGATTAATGGGATGTATACACAATAAATGTTTCACATACATCCAGAAAGTCTCGCAGTGCTTAGCCATAGTCCCAAATCCTCTCCTCCAGCATTGCTTGTAGATTCCTCTCAAGTCTTATTTGCTGTTCTTGGCCTCCTTCCTACTTTTCTCGCTTTCCTCATTTTTAGCTCTTTTACTTCCCAATTTCTCTGCTGCTTTCTTCTCTCTCTCTTTCCTCCCTCTGCCCTGCTCTCAGCATGATTCTCCTCTTGTTGGTAGGTCCTCAGTCATCCTCTATGGACCACCCATGCAGACTTGATTCTCTGGGTAGACTGACCTGAAAGAGCCAAAAGGAAGAGAACGAAGTGCAGGCCGCCATTCACTCTGGTCTCCCGCACTGCATTGTCTCCACCCAGGTAACTTTTCCTACGTAAACTTAATATATGCTTTTCAGGGTTGCACCCTTCCCCAAACTACCACAGCACCAGTTTTTACAGCTACACTTACCAGAGCCCTCAGTAATACATGCCTTCTGAGCCTCCTGACTCAGAGTCTTCAGCCTGGTTTCATCTGTTCCAGTCATGTTCGGTCTACGATGATATCCACTGCTCACCGCATAACCTCTTCCAGGGTCAGGTAAGTCAGTAGGGAAAAAAGACCTGCCTGTCCAGCACTGACTATACTGTTTTAAGTCCCTTAGCCCAGCTCAACCCCGACCTACTGTCCCTAACCTAGGGAAAGGGGTTCCCGCATCTGAACTACTACTAGGACCCTTGCCCTTAAATAGAGGCAAAAATCTCACTTCTGATACCACTTGTCACAGACAGGGGGCATTGCAGAGCACAAGCAGATAAGAGTTTGGGCTAATACCAGCGGATTTCCCTCTTTTCCTCACTGAAAGCCTCGGTTCCTTTTACCAATAACTCATACTCAGATCTGCCTTTTATCTTCAAAGTCAAGCTTTTATTTCAAAAGATCACCAAACTGAAAATTACAGGATAACATCAGTGCATCAGGCCACCACAAGCCCTGCTGCCACCATCAGCATCAGAATTACCACAGGCTCATTCTCTTCAGCATTGCAGAACCTCCCTGACACATTCCAACAACAACTTCAGGTGTTATGCATCTTTCCCCATTAATGCCCTTCCCATTCCTAACCTAGGAATATCCTCTTTGCAATGTAACTTTCTCGATGATTCACGCTCTGCTCTGTCTTTCTGACCCAAGCCAGAGCAGAGTGTTCCAGCCCAGCCCAGAACTTGTGTCATTGTTTGTAGCGGTAGAGCTACAGCTGTGGTAATCAAGAGTTTGCTGCAGGCTCTTATTCAAACCAGTTATATACAAGTAAGACAGAGACAAGTGTTTCACTCAACAGCACCAATTCTACATTTCAGCTAATTATCCTCAGCAGGCTGCTCCACATTGGGCTTATAGCCAGCTCTGCTAGGTTCACACTATCACTTCAGTGTTTAGTGAGAGAGGGGGAAAAACCCCTCCTTCCTCCTGTTCAGCTCAGCTGCTGCATTACAAACAAACGGACCAATGCAGAAAGACTAGTGCATCCTTTGCGCGCAGATAACACAAGTTATATGCATAAGTTCCGCCACGCCAAATGCAGAAAAGAGCTTGATGCACATGTAAAGAGGGAGTAAAAGTATGCACACACAGCAATGCCAAGTGTATTTAAATTATATGCAAATGAGCTATGCATATTAAATAAGATGGTAATAAGGTCTGCACTCAATGCAGAGAAAAACGCAAAGGATTACATAACCAGCAAGAGCGCCAATATCTCTATGCCCGTCTGAGGTGACTTAAACATCTTGTGTGTATAGGGAAAGACTATTTCAGGATATGTACCGGTGTGCAAGTTACCTTTGACATGAAAATTTTCTGCAGGTATCTTTCAATGTATAAGCAAAACGTCAGCATTCAAGAACAAATGTCTTTTGCTTCTTATCCTTGTGTGCTTTTTGGACTTACTTATATCATTCTCTATTTACTGTTAGGACTCTTTCATGATTTCATAAAAAATGTTTTTGGGTGAAATACTGTTTATTATAGAAACATAGAAACATGATGACAGAAAAAGACCACATGGGCTATCTAGTCTGTCCTTCCATAACAACAACTACAACAGTCCCCTTTTTACCTTTAGAGATCCTCTGTGTTGGTCCCATGCTTTTTTGAATTCAGTTACTGTCCTCATCTCTACCACCTCCACTGAGAGACTATTCCATGGATCCACCACTCTTTCCGTAAAGAAATATTTCTGCAAATCATTCCTGAATCTATCCCATTTCACCCTCACCCTGAGTGCCAAAAGAACCCATATGTCGTGTATGCATAACGTGTTCTTTTGGCGAGTACATACATACACACGGCCACTTGACTGTGCATATGTCGACTTCCCTCCTTTCAACTTTATGCCGAAGTTTTTCACACAGCTCATTTGCATACGTGCCCTTTGCTGCATACCGGCATTGAAGTCTCATGCTATCGGCACTCTACAAAAACACATACACAGTTACTAGTGTGCGACTTCAGTGCCGGCTTTCTGCCTTGGCCTGAAAGTTACTGTAGGTGAAACCTTATCTTCAAGCTTTATAACAGGTTCCCAATCCGGTCCTCGGGGCACACCTAGGCCAGTTGGTTTTTTAGGATTCCCACAAAGAATATGCATGAGATTGATTTGTATGTATTGCCTTCATTGTAAATATCTCATGGATATTCATTGTGGGAATCCTGAAAACCCGACTGGCCTAGGTGTGCCCCGAGGACTGGGTTGGGAATCTCTGCTTTATAACTTCTCAGCACAACACTCTGCTCTGTACTTTCATTGTTACATTTCATTAATTGCATTCAGCTAAGCACCCTTAGTGCTTCTGAAACAGACTGACCTACTTTCAGCCTCCCCGCCCCTGCTAGCTACTTCCCCACTCAGTGCACTTAACAGTACTTCTAACAATAAACCAGTCACAATAAACTAGTTGGTCTCTACCTCACTGTAAGGCCCTGTTCCATAGGTTTCTAATCTGTTCTCCTGGCCTCAGCCAGCCCTGACACACTGCAAGGTTTTTCCCTCACTCTCTGTGAGAATTACAAGCCCTGGCTTCAGGCAGCCCTTTCACTCTCCCATTGAGGATTCCAATACTACTGGTTCCTGCCCTTTTCCTCAGCTTACCCCACCAAGCGTAATTTATTTTATTTATTTATTTAACTGTTTTTATATACCGTCTTTCTTCAATTCAAGACGGTTTACAGAGAACATAACATGACAGTATATTTCAACTGATTACATAGAACCGAACTACATAACAAGAGTATATATGGTTAATATAAGTAACTTTTGCACATGAGGGACTCCCACCCACTATCTGGCCCTCACTCTCCCGG
Source organism: Ichthyophis bannanicus (assembly GCA_033557465.1). Taxonomy (NCBI): domain Eukaryota; kingdom Metazoa; phylum Chordata; class Amphibia; order Gymnophiona; family Ichthyophiidae; genus Ichthyophis; species Ichthyophis bannanicus. The sequence continues at coordinate 584,985,522 of CM066033.1, read as the reverse complement.
TGAGGATTACATACCTGGCCTTTTTGCTTAGGCTACTCCAGCCCACTATCTGGCCCAGCTTACCTTAGCTGGTCATACTTGTTCACTGCAGGGTCCCCTACTTCTGGATCTCTCGGCCTTTTTATCCCGTTTAAGGTAGAGCCACACCCTCCTCACCTACCAGGAACATTCGAGCTCCCCCTGCAGTTCCTTAATGTGTGTGCACTCAGCCGTCTCTTTGCTCCCGCTAGCTCCTACCAGGTGGAAAAACCTGTGAGTGCAACTCAGTGCATCACAATAGCAAACACATGTATATTACAGACCTAGGTATACAAATGGAAGTGCAACCTAGAATTAAATGAACCCCTAATTCAAGGCTAAAGAGGGGAAAGAAGGAGACAAAATAAGGAAAAAAAGGAGGAAATGGGCTTAATCACCAAAAATGAGACGGGAACCATAACACCATGATCAAAACGCAGGTGCAAAGCAACTGATTTTATCCAAAATGAATTGGATGTATTTTTGGTCTGCAGAGTCCAAAGGCTCACAGTCGGTCAGGCTGGTCTAAATTTTAAAAAATGACATATTACAAACCAAAATTTACATATTAGAAATGACACAAAATCAGACATTTTTTGCAGCAAAATGAAGCTAACCATTAACTTACCTTGGACTGATGGAAGGACTGATGAGAAAAAAAATGCAATTAGGCCAAGAGACTAACTGGCTGCATGTCTGTAAGAGGAACCAGCTATAAAAAAGACAAGGACATTCAAAGTACCTAAAAATTCTATAAAGGTAGGCAGCAATTTAAAAGGACTTGACACTTTGATACAGCTGTTTTGATGTTTAAAACTGTTTCTTACAAATTTCTAAGAGAAACAGATTGAAAAAATGGCAGAAAAACTACTTTTTGAAGGGATAATGGCAGAGGGTGTACTTTAAGGTGTGTAATGCTGTGAACCATGGCTATGCTGATTTTAGAAATAAACATGAATCTTTGCCTTGGACAGTATTCTATGATAAGGTGAAACATCTTTTTAGTGTGCCTAAGTCCCTGGCTCCCGTTTTTACTTGATTTTTGTCTTTTTAAGTTTGCTGCCTGTTTCATACAATTCTTTTAGTGCTTTGGCAGTACGGTTAGTTTTAATACCCTTTTGTTTTTGACATGTGTGTACCCCTAATGCAGTCCTAGTGGCAAAACATGGACATGTCAGGTTTTATGGTTTGAAATATGTTCTTGGGTCTTACCTGAAACACTGTGGTTTGGTTTTACAAGTTTTGGTGTTGTAGTAATAAAATGTTTGCTAAGTGGGTAATATGCATTTTAGCAGGTGGTAAAGGCCCACGGCGACAGATAACACTCAGCTACCAGCTGCTAAAATGTGCATTGATTGCCCATCTCATGAAGTGGCAGGAAATGGGCAGGGTCTAAGCGGAGTGTAGGCATGGACAGCACATTGCAGTTAGCACAGGGGTATATATCACATGCTGTCAATGTGGTAGTTGGCATGGGTGCACCTACAGTAGCCATACCTTTATGGGCGACGTTAGGTGCATCCATGTTAATTATGCTGTGCATTAGGATATACGTCCATACAGTTACTGCTAGAAAACATGCTGGTGATGCCCCCAACAGTTACCGGGGAGGCTCCGTACAACACACATTAGTTTTCATGCTAACTACGTATTAAGCACCCTAATGGGCTTTAGGAAAAGGACCCCTTAATTATGCAATAGGTTCATTTAATTTGATTTTTTTTTATATTCATGCTTTTATTATATTTCTTTTAATGGTGGTGGCCACATACAAGAATCTCTACCCTTGGTTTGTTTATAGCTGAGTAAATATTATATTGGGATATGCTAGGGAAGTAAAGTTTCTAGACGAAATAAATGACTGTTTCCTGGAGCAGATAATCCAAGACCTGACAAAAGGGGGACTTATTTAGACGTAATCCATAGTGGATTACAAGATTTGGTCTAAGAGGTATTGGTGCCATTTGTCAATAGCAATCATGATGTGACCAAATTTAACATTAATTGAAAGAAGGGCACTAAGGAAAATCTCTATGCTAGTATTTAAGTTTTCCAAAAGTAGATGGTGATAAAATGAGGAAAATGATTTAAAAAAAAACCCAAAACCTTCAAGTAGCAGCTGCAAAGTTTTAGAGTTTACATCAGTTCTAGATATTGTTTAAAAATATCCAGAAAGCTCAGGCCACATGTAATCTATGCATAAGAAATGTGGTAGGAAGACCAAACCACTGCCGGCCCGTTTAAAAGGAGATTTTAAAGAGGATATTATAGGCAAAAGAACATCTTTCAAAAAATGGGAAGTGGATCCAAATGAAAAATATAGGAAAGAGAATAAACATAACAAGTTACATATAATGCACTGATCGTGCAAGAAAAAAGAAAATTTGAAAAGAAAGTTTGCCGGAGGACAACCAACACGGCGATCAAGGGCATAGCAAAGAGACTAAATAAATTATTTACTGAAGAGGAGATAAGTAAGATAGCTATGAGGGAAATGATGTCTAATGGTGATGGATTAGAAAAAAAACAGAATGAAAACTCCATGAACCAGGAAGATGAAATAGAGAACACTGACAAACTAAAGAATAGTAAATCACTTGGACTGAATTCTATACATGCCAGAATATTGAAAGAACTAAAAAATGAAATAGTAGGCCTACTATTATTAATGTTTAACCTATTGTTAAAATCCTTTATGGTATCTGAAGATTAGAGAGTGGCTAATTGTCAAGAATCCTGCAACCCTGTCCTACACACACATAGCACATCAGCTCAGTTTACTAAAGGTCTTCTCCCATTTTGTATCTAAGGGGAAAAATGCTTAGTAAACAGGGCCCTTACTTTAACTTGTTGCCACACTGCCTCCGCTCCAGGTCCAGTGCTGTTACTTCCTGACGTCTTGCAATAACAGCTGAACCATGAGACTTCAGCCTGGGAGGTTAGAGCCACTGAGCCTGGAGCGAAGGCAGTGAGGCAAACAAGTTAAAGTAAGTTTGCCGTATAGAGGGGGAGCATCGTGGGGGAGGCACATCATGGGGAGAGCGTGTGCTGGTGCCGCCATGACAGTGAATCCTAGTGTAAGCATCCCTTCAGGACTTTAAACATTCCTAGTTGCCCTGTCTGCAGAATCATTCCATTTCTAGCCTTAGCAGTAGGTGCATGTTATCTTCTATAGTAACACAAAGAAAATGCAATTGCAGAACATGATTTGAACTAGTTTCCTGAGTATTACAGGAACCCTGTCATATGTTTGTTTCTAATATTTTATCTCAGCGCATTGTCAAGAAAATAGGGCATGTCCTTGGAGGAACACTTTAGTATGCCACAAGAGGAATAATCATAATGGTCTGCTTATTTCTGGAATTTTCATGAAGCCTTTTGGCTGGGAATCAGATGTTTAGTTGCAATTTTATCTCTTGGAGATCAAAGGATTGGGAATGCAGGAAATTACAAAGATACGAAGGAAGGGAAAGAGCAGAAGAAAAAAAAACCTTGAAGGATAAAAAATGAATAGAAAAGTGGTTCTGAATCAGGAGCGCAAGAAAAGAGAATCTTCCAACCTGGCCACTCCTGCTTAGGCTTAGAAAATGAGAAGGCAGCAGTGAGCAGAGCAGGATGGGAACAAGTCCTAGAGAGTGAGAGACAGCCTGAATTTAGAAGCCATAAGGAAGGTATTTCTTTAGCTAGGACCAGGAAGCAAGATGAATGATTTGGGCATTCAGAAGCCAAAGAAAGCTGTAAGGGAATGGACCGGGGGTGGTGTGGTAGTAAAAGGAATCAGCTCAGAATGGCGAGGAGAGGGAGCAGGTTTTGATGGAACTAACATGCTTAGCTTGGACCCGGTTAGTCAAGTAAAAGTTTAGTTAGTGGAGTGGAGTAGTCTAGTGCTTAGAACACAGGGCCAAGAATGGGGGGGAGTCAGAGTTCAAATCCCATTGGCACTTCTTGTGACCTTCAGCAAGCCATGTCACCCTCTATTGTCTAGAAGGTAAGCCCTCTGGGGGCAAGCAAAATATCTACTGTACTTGAATGTAACTGGCCTTGAACTACTCCTAGAAAGGTGTGAGATAAATATAAATAAATAAGTCAAGCCCTAGTGTTAATGTGGGGATGAAGCTGGAATTTTGATTATGTTCTTCATTTTTGTCCCAGTAAATAAATTTCCTGTAAGAAGCAAATTTTGAGGCATACTTACTACTGTGGCAAATTTTTGCACTTACCATTCATTAGGTGCACAATTAATGTCCAGTATAACTCCCTTGACCCTAAGCAGATAGCTCAGGATTTTTATGCGTGGCTGTTTTGCATATGGTAGCCGTTAGGGCTTAGAAACATAGAAACATGACGGCAGAAAAAGACCACATGGCCTATCTAGTCTGCCCTTCCATATGAACCACTACAACAGTCCCCTTATCACACTTTTAGTAAACATACCCTTTAATGTTTGAAGCTGCATTATAGAACAAGAAGCAAGCAAGGCCAAATCTGACTGTCTGCCCCATTCATATCTGCACTGGTAGTGTAAAACAGCCCTCAGAATGACATTCAGACGCTGCACTCCCCCTTATAAACTGCAAAGGCAGACCACTAAGGCAGAGCGAAAAAGAACTATGTAAAGCAAAAATAGTTTAGGCTGTAATGTTTAAAAGGAGAAAAAAAAATATCGGGATATCCTAATCTCTAATGTTAGCAAGAGGAATTTGGTGTTCCATTATTTGACATACTAGATCAAATAAGATTAATAATCAGGAGGCCTTATCTCTGATGCTATCAATAAAACCACATGATAAGAGAGAGAAAAATGAGTTTGGACAAGAGGAGGCATGGTTAGAAATGCAAACTGGTTCCAATCCAAAAATAATACTTTGCTAAATCCTACTTATGAAGAGGAAGCATTTTTTAAGTGATTAGAAAAGTGTTTCAAGTTAACCAAAAAGAAATGTCAACTTGCTTTTCTAAGTGTTTTTGGCTTCTCTGTCTACATCCTCAAATGAAATTAGCACAGTCTGTAGTGCTGTTTATAGTTCAACTCAGAGCAGAAAAGGTATCAATGAAATATTAACTTGGATTCTTGATCTAGGCTAAACTACAAGCACAGAGACTGATGCAGAAAAGTGTCCTAAGCTTTGCACACAGGTTAGCTCAATTTTAGCACACAAATTTGAGCACCAGCAATGCACAAACAAGTTTTATGCATGAGTTAACTGTGTGCAAAAACCTAGAGCAAGCAGCAGTGCACAGCACATTTAAATTCATTGAAATGGTTGGTAATGACGCAACTAGCTATGCAGTGCAGAAACAGAGAAGTGCGGCAAAGATCCAAAGGATAAGCATGATGTTGGTGTTTAACACATGGTCTGAGGAGGTGTAAAGGGTAACTTCTTGCTCGCAGTCAGCACCAGTGAGGCGTTAATGCCTGTTTCTTCTCTGTGCATATGATGGGATGTTATTCTGTGTGGAGGAGTGGCCTAGTGGTTAGGGCAAGGTACTTCAGGCTGGAAGGTCAGGGTTTCAAATCCCACTAGAGGACAGCAACCTTGGGCCAGAAGGACTGGGGGTTTCTTGTCCCACAGGTGCTCCTTGTGGTCTTGGGCAAGCCACTTAACCCTCCATAGCCCATGTTCCCTGTAAAATAGTTATCTCCAAGTTATAATGCCCTGTTCAATGTAATTTCAGTTTGTTCAATGTAAACCGCACTGATGCAGAATAGCATGGTATATAAGAGAATATAAATATAGCAAATTTGCAACATTATTATTTATACGTAGAATAGCAATCTATCATATGCTCGGATGTTATTCGCAAGTACCTTTGAAGTGAATGAGGAGATAAGAGAAAGGAGTTTAGAAGCATAGAGGTCTGAGTTGTATTCACATGGAGGCACAAGCTAATCTACTCGTCCAGTCCCCTGTGCGGCCGATCAGAATCGGGATGCCCAGAGGTAGACCCAACTATGATCCCATGTCTGGCTACCTCAGTAAGGCTCCTGAATGGAGCCACAGTGCCATGGTGTCCCATCGCCATGGCACCGTGGTTCCTGAATGGAGCTGTGAATGCTGGCCGCCGCCGATATCCTTCTTTCCCCGCTGCCAAACCTTTGATCCGACTTCCCATGGCCAGGGTATGGCTGTGGGTAACTTACTTCACCCCCTACCTTTTCGATCGGGCCTTGCAGCATGATCCCCCGATGTCCAGGGGGACTTATTCCACCTCTGTGGTGGAATAAGTCCCTCATCTATGTTCACAGCCTTGGATGTACAGGGCTGACCTCTGAATCGGCCCTGTACCCTCGGGGTCATGGCCTACTACAGAAGGGCGGTCTATCAAATGAAATAAACATAAACATAAACATACCCATGCCCTGTCCTCGCTCTGCCTCAGAAATGCCCCCTCCCACCCCCGTCTAGGCCTCCCCGTACAAACGCGCTGTTCGTACAGGGAGGGATTAGCCGGGGCCGGCAGTGGAGCGAATATCAGGGATGGACATCCAAATGGGACAGCAATCCCCGCTATTCGCTGTACAGAATGAACCCCATAACGTCCACACATATGATAAAATTTGCATATAAAAAATAATATTGCAGAATTGCTATGCACAGAATAATATCCCAAGATTTACTGCCGATATAGTTGCTCCTAGAGCAGATCGATGTGCTCATGTGTCTGGCATGAGCACACAAGTCTGCGCCTGTTCTCCCGTGTTAGTGCACAGTTTTTGTGCACAGCCCATTTGCACGCTTCTTCCTTATAGCATCGAAGAGCTGACGTTCAGCACTGGGACTGTGTTAGTAAAGCATGCTCTGAGCTTCAGCACATGATTTTAATGCAAGATAATTGCATCGGCCTCGCAGTCTATTAACAGGAGGCTGCTTAAGCAGCCAGGTTTGTAAAGATAATGGTAAGAACCAATATCCATGTAACAGTGAGGTGTCCATAATACTCACTCTTTTATCGCTTTTCTATGCTAATTGTTAGAAGGATCGCCAATGTAACGCAAATTTTTAAAAACACATTAGGAACCACCACCCAGGAAAAATATTTAGGCGTCATTGTGGATAACATGTTAAAACCCTCGACCCAGTGTGCAGCGGTGGCCAAGAGAGCAAATAGAATGCTAGGTATCATAAGGAATGGAAAATAAAACAAAATATATTATAATGCCTCTATATCATTCCATGGTGAGACCGCTGGGTTTAAAAAAGGTTTGGACAAGTACCTGGAGGAAAGGTCCATAAACCATTATTAAGAAGGGACCCAGGATATCAATGCTTGACCCTGTACAAGCATTGCAGAACCTATGTCTTTTGGGGAAACTGCTAGGTACGTATGACCTAGATTGGCCACTGCTGGAAACAGGATACTGGGCTTGATGGACCTTGGTCTGACCCAGTATGGCATATCTTATGTTCTTATGTTCTTATGTAAGTGAAACCCTTTATGATAGCAAAGTTCTAATTATCTTGAAAGTTGCTATTTATCTATAAAGAGATAGTTGCACCCTTATTTTAATGTCCAAGTATGTTATTCACTCCACAGTTATCTGCCTCGTCTTTAAACGTTTTTCTTCTTCTTCTTGTCTGCTTTTTTTGTACTTCCCGCATTTTATATGAATATGTTGTTGGAGGGGCTCATTTCATAGTGGTTTGCATACACTAATTTTGTTATCACATGTTATTAGCTGCAGGAATCATTCCATTAGGGTACATATTTGTTAGTGTGCATTTGGTTCATTAATATGCCTTAAAAAATTTGAAGTTGCATTTTAGAAAGGGCATCCAAGTGCAATATTGGATGTCCAGGCTAAAACTCACCTCTCAAGGCTGCCCCTCACTCTCTTGTTCACCGCTTATGTGTATCTTCCCGTACTCTAGTCCCCAGTTTTGTGATGCCATTCATCTCGATTAGATTGTAAGTTCTGATAAGCAGGGACTTTCTCTTACATCTATATGTACAGTGCTACATATGCCTTGTACAGTAGCACTATACAAATGATAAATAGTAGTAGCAGTAGTGAAACATGCCGGAAAACGTTGGGGACATCTATGTTTTGGCCTAATTTTAGAAATATGGAGGCATCCGACATGGACACCTATGCCAGAATCCACAGACTTTCCCACTGCAAGAACTTGGGGTGGGTATATCTTTCTCATGCTAGATTGCATATGGGGACATCCATCAACATGGCAAGATGAAAATAAGAGCCCTCATTCCCCATCCATGCTCGGTGTCAACATGGAAAATATAAGGGATAGGAGTGTACTGTCACAACGCCCCCCTGGTGGCACTGGGATGTCACAGCAGGGAGGGTGGACACAAAAATATTTTATGGTGGAGTTTAGCTCAAAGACAGGGCCCAGGTTTTTATAGTCCTGGTAGCCTTCTGGGTAACCAAAGCTCCAAAGAATATAACAGTCCGAGTGTAGGGAGAATAAAGGCTTTTATTTCCCGTATTGCAAATAGGTTCAATAGCTCAGAATTTACATCAACACAAAAAATGTCCTTGCTTCAGGTTGAAAGAAAAAAAAACATGAATTGAGTTAGACCTGTTAACTTCACAGCCGTACTATAAGAAACACAGATTCAAACCTTCCCCCAGACCACAACTCTACTCCTCGGCTAAGGGCTCAAAGCTTTCTGCCAGGCAATAGCTGCAATCCATCTCGGGGTCCGAAAGGTCATCCGGGAATTCCACCTGCATTGGTTCACAATCAGGAATATCTAGTGGCTCGCATTCAGGCTTTTTATACAATGTTTGTACGATGTCCCAATGCGCTGCATCCAAAGGTAAGCCTTGGTTTTGTACACCTCTAGAGTGAGGACAGCTTCTCTTGCCTACTGCTCTTATACTAGAGAGTTTCTTGTTTGGCACAGGTTTGTATTTTGTAGCACAAATAGTTCTAGCAGGACAGCATTCCTCTAGGCCCTGCTCCTCCTGCGTCACAGCATTCATAAAATCACAATCAGTAAAATAGTGATTACCTTTCCTTTTGGGTTTATCACGGCCAAGTGAGGGTTGATGCTTGTTCCTGCTGTGGTTTGGCTTCTCTGACACCAAGGTAGGCCTCCAGTTCTCCGGCCGGCCTTCTGCTGGGGTTAAGCCACACCTGCACCACAGCTTCTTTCTCTCTGGGCCAGGAATGTTACCTTTCAAAGTAACTCTTTCACCTCCTTCTTGGTTACTCCTCGTTGTGTCTTTCAAAGGTTGCTGGCCTCTGCCAGACTCAGGTCCAGGACTCTCTGGCACAGTCCTTCTCCTTCCAGGGTTAGCTTCTTCTCTGTATCTTTCCCACTTGGAAAGCGTACCCTCTCCCTTCTTGGGATATTTGAAGCGGATTCCTTCACCTGGTTCCGTTGAGTCTGCTGGGCCGGTTCCTTCTGTCAGGACTCCTATTCCCTGGTCCTTCTCTCCTTCCAGGAAAGCTCTCTTTTCTCCTTCCAGGGTTAGCTTCCTTCCTGTATCTCTTGTGTCTCCTGTGTCTGGGCTTTTAAAAGGAATTCTTCCCTTTCTGGATTGGGTGCAGGCCGGTATTGCATCATTGGCTCTGGGGTGTGGCTCCTCAGTCCTCCAGAGGTCCCTCTTGCTCCCCCTATATGGCTCCTCGCGATGCTGAAGCCGGTGTCTGCCGCTTTTTTCTAAGTTAAAAGCATTTTCTTCTGTCTGCAGAGGGTCTGCAGTACCACAGTACCTCCTTCTCAACAACCTTTGGATGTCTGGCTGGACAAACCAGTATTTTTCAAATGCTTATTCATGCCTGGAGCAGATATAAAGTTTGACCCAGCTTGCGATGCGTATGGCAATTCTGAAATTAGGCGAGGATGTCCAACTTCTTGGGAATGCCTGGACATGCCGTGCCATACCACAATGTTGTTCCATTCCAATGTCGCACCAGGAACATCTTCAAAACTGCTTTCTAAAATGGCTCCAGGGATGTCTGGACATCTTTATGCCTGTTTTTGGACATCCAAAGCATGAATAGGGCTTCTAAAATAGCCCTCTTAGTGTGCACTAGGTTTATTTAACAAATACTAATTGACTTATAGAGCTTTAATTCACGGTTATTGCACATTAAATCAATTTAGCATTCAGTAAAAATTCCGCTAAAATGAATGCGTAAAACTAACAAAAAGAAACTCCTGAATATCATGAAAAATTTGTGAAAACAACAAAAATTACCTGTTTTTTGGCCAGTGCACATCCCTGCATTGCATAAAATGGGCCTGCAGCAGATAACGTGTAATAACAGCACGTGGACTAAACATTATTAAATTGCACCTAGGTGTTATTTCATTTATTTCATGATTTATTTTCTTTCCATCTTGAAATGCCTTGCTTTCATGCCATGGCATGTTTAGAACATAAGAACATAAGATATGCCATACTGGGTCAGACCAAGGTCCATCAAGCCAAGTATCCTCTTTCCAACAGTGGCCAGTCTAGGTCATACGTACTGTCAGACGGCTGCCTGGGTGAGAATCTTCACAGTCTTGGCAAGTGCATATATCTATATGATTTGCAAGGGATTGTGGGCAATGCAGTTCATTCACACCAGACACAGCTGCTCACAATAATTAGTTGTGCTTTTGGGTAAAGCCAATAAGATATTTATTTATGGGGTTATTTCTCCCAACACAGATATGCTTGGTAGCACATAAATCAGGTTACTTGCTTTCAGTGTTAAACTTGAAAAAAACAAAATAAGGAAAACAACATTTTTAACTTATCAGGCATTAGCTAATGTTTTCTTAGCATATATCAAACAACAAACGAAAAGCCACAAAGAAAGAAAAAAACTGTTCTTTTCAGGTTAACTTCTGATAACTTCCCACATAGATTCAGAAGTGATTCTCTCCTAGCTCACAAGCAATTAGGTAAGGCTCAATTGCTAGCAGTTATCCAGCTGAAACCCCTTAGCTGGCTTGCTTTCTACTGTGTGGGTCAAATCCTGCTTCAGGAGCTTTTCTGAGTAGATTAAAGAACAAGTTTGTATTTCTTTGTGATGGTTGCTGTACTTTGTAACAGAAAGTTACCAAAGGAGTTTAGACAGAGAGCAGTCCATATAAACACATTCTTCATCTGCAATCATTCCCCCTTCTTCAACAAGCATGGGTTCAATATCATGGATTGGCACAGATGAATCTCTCAATGGAGCACTTTCAGGAGAATACTTGTTTCCCTGCTGTCTTTCAAGGTTATAGCTAGGGCATAGATCAGTATTCATACCTGAGCTTCCATTGCTCTTAGAGTTCCTCTCTATATAGCCTGGCCAGTATGTAGTCCAGTTCTTATGTCCAGCCTTCCAATCCAGATCCCTGGACACTGGATCTCTCTTCACATACCTTCTGGCATGGGTCTTAGGGTCCCTTCCACGTGCAGCCGTCTCCCTCACAGGTAGCGTCTGGAGATTCCTAGCTCTGCAGCACCATTCCTCTGGCTTTCCCCAGTCCAATGGTGTATGCTGGCCCTTGAAATGCCTCCCAGTATACGTACTGCTCTGGACTCTTCTAGACCTCTCAAAGGCTTTTCTCTTCCTTCTTCCAAAGGGTTTCTTTCCCTCTCTGTCCGTCCGGTTTGGCTTCTGCTTCTGATGATCCTTCAGATGAAACTGATGATCAAGCTCAAGCTGATTCTCAGGATAAGGAGGATAATTCTCTGTAGAATAAACTCTACCTTTATTCTGTTTAGATGAGTGCTCCTCCCTAACACAGGGCAGCTGTGCTGAATCAGGCCCTGCCCTTTGAGATGAGTGCTTAGGGATTACCTCATAGCCCTCCTGATTGAACACACGTTTCCCCACGTTTTTCTTGGGTGGTGGTTCCTAATGTGGAACCTTGCATCGTGTAACCATAGTTTGGGTTGTTCTTCCCTAGGTGCATAACTTTGCACTTGTCCACATTAAATTTCATCTGCCATTTTGATGCCCAGTCTTCCAATTTATCAAGATCCTCTTCCAATTTTCCACAATCCTCTTGGGTTTTAACAACTTTAAATAGTTTTGTGTCATCTGCAAATTTGATAGCCTCACTCTTTATTCCACTTTCCAGGTCATTTATGAATATGTCAAAAAGCAGCGGACCCAGCACAGATCCCTGGGATACACCACTATTCACTTTTCTCCATTGGGAAAATTGGCCAACCCTCTGCTTTCTATCTTTTAACCAGTTCTTGATCCACAGTAGTACACTGCCTCCTATCCCATGACTCTTTTGTTTTGCCAAAAGTTTCTGATGAGGGACCTTGTCAAAGGCTTTATGAAAGTCCAGATACACTATATCAACCGACTCACCTTTGTCCACCTTCACACTTTCAAAAAAACATAACAGATTAGTAAGACAAGATCTTCCTTGTCTAAAACCATGTTGGCTATCTCCCATTAGGCCATGACTATCTACATGCTGAGTAATTTTATTCTTTATGATGGTTTCTACCATTTTTCCCGGTACTGACATGAGGCTCACCGGTCTGTTGTTTCCCGGATCACCCCTTTTTAAAAATTGGTGTTACAATGGCGATCCTCCAATCTTCAGGTATTAGAGATGATTTTAATGATAGTTCACAGATTACTAATAGCAGGTCTGCAATCTCATTTTTCAGTTCTTTCATCACCCTTGGATGTATACCATCCAGCCCAGGTGATTTGCTACTCTTCAGTTTATCTAATAGTTGTAATACATCTTCCCGATGTATCGATATTTCCTTCAATTCTTACGCACCTTTACATACCACTTCAGTCATGGGTAACATCCCTACATCTTCCACAGTAAAGACCGAAGCAAAGAATTCATTCAGTCTCTCCGCTATCGCCTTGTCACCTCTTAGTGCCCCTTTAACTCCTCTATCATCTAATGGACCAACTGACTCTCTCACAGGTTTTTTGCTACAAATGTACTTGAAAAAAATCTTTATTTCGCGTTTTTGCTTCTGCAGCAAGCTTCTTCTCAAATTCTCTCTTTGCCTGCTTTATCAATGCCTTGCATTTGACTTTCCAGTGCTTGTGCTGTTTCCAGGTTTCGTCGTTTGGCTCTTTTTTCCATTTCATGAAAGATTCTTTTTTGGCAACAACAGCCTCTCTGACCTCACCTTTAAACCATGCTGGCAGTTTTTTGGACTTTCTTACACTTTTCTTAAAGCATGGAATACAGCTGGTCTGGGCGTCCAAGATAGTATTTTTCAACAACTTTTGCAACTGCTCCTTTTAGTTTTTTCTTAACTATTTTCCTCATTTTATCATAGTCTCCCTTTTGAAAGTTAAAAGGTAGTACTGTGGATTTACTTACTATCTCTCCTCCACTAATTAAATCAAAGGCGATCATGCTATGATCACTATTGCCAAGTGGCCCCAACACCCTTATCTCTTGCACTAGATCTGGTGTTCCACTAAGGACTAGGTCTAATATGGCTTCCCCTCTGGTCGGTTCATGAACCAGCTGCTCCAAGAAGCAGTCATTTATCTCATCTAGGAACTTTATCTCCCTAGCATGTCCTGCCGTGACACTGACCCTGTCGATACTGGGGTAATTGAAATCACCCATTATTATTACTGCACTGTAATGTTTGTTAGCTTCCTTGATTTCTTTGAGCATTTCATCATCCATTTGTTCATTCTGGCCAGGTGGTCAACAGTACACCCCCACTGCCATCGCCTTCCCCTTTTTACATGGAATTTCAATCCATAGAGATTCTACAGCAAATTTTGTTTCCTGCAAAACTTTAATCCTTTCTGACTCAATGCCTTCTCTAACATAGAGCGCAACCCCTCCACCAATTTGATCAGCTCTATCATTACGATATAGTTTGTACCCAGGTATCACAGTGTCCCACTGGTTGTCCTCCTTCCACCATGTCTCTGATATTCAATCATATCTAACTCTCCCATCTTATTTTTTAGACTTCTAGCATTTGCATACAAGCATTTTAGAGACAGTATGTTATTCATATTAATTTGGCTATTGGTAGACATGGGTAATTTGGGATCTTTAAGCTCTGTCTGCTCCATACTCGAGGGCATTTGGGCTACTTTACTCTTTTTTGGAACCTCTCTGCTTTTGGTAGTATCCTTCAAGGATACATTCTTCTGAACCATCTGCTCTTGGGCGACTGTCGGCTTTCCCCTATTATCTAGTTTAAAAGCTGCTCTATCTCCTTTTTAAAGGTTAATGCCAGCAGCCTGGTTCCATCCCGGTTAAGGTGAAGCCCATCCCTTCAGAAGAGCCCCTTCTTTCCCCAGAATGTTCCCCAGTTCCTAACAAATCCAAAACCCTCATCTCTGCACCATTGTCTCATCCACGCATTGAGACTCCAGAGCTCTGCCTGCCTTTTGGGTCCTGCACGTGGAATGGGAAGCATTTCAGAGAATGCTACCCTGGAAGTTCTGGATTTCAACTTCCTACCTATAAGCCTAAATTTAGCCTCCAGTTTGCTTCATAACTGGATAACTTTCTAGTAGTAAAGAAGAATTTTAATACCTAAGAAGACTCAATAAAAAAGAATAAAACATTCATATACTTGTACTTTGACATAAATGTAGCAATTAGTTAAAAGACCTGAATTCTGTAATCATACCAAATAGTGGAAAGAAAATGAGTAATGACCCTCTCCTATCAAGAGGGGATGCGAGTCTCTACACATAAGAAACAAAACTAGGTGGAATTGCTTCTGGTAGAGCTGCAACATAGATTCCATTATAATACTATATTGGGTCTGACTATGACTAGCATTCATAGTCAAGTTGCACACATAGCAAGCTCCACACAACCACACAAAAAACAAAATGCGCACCATGGTAATCCTCCAAGATCAAGCAAGCTAAATGAACACTATGGAAAATTGAAAGGCAATGTAGACAGATGAAACCCACCACCACCCTACAACAACACAGATACAAACAGCATGAATACAACAACCTCATAAACACCTCCAAGCAACAATTCCACATCAACCACATAATGAAATCAGCCAACAAACCAAAAGAAATTTTTGAAAGAGCTTGCTCTCTCACTAGAGATCCAGCGCAACAAGCAGACCCAGAAATACACCCACAGGACATAGCAAACCATCTAATGACCAAACACTCGCAACTAACAAAGAACACCTCTCTGGCTATGACAACTAGCAACCAGGGGCGGCCCAAGGGGAGTGCGGGGCCATGTGCGGAGACTCGGTGCGGGGCCTCATTTGCATAAGTGGCCTTATTTGCATAAATATTTGCATAATGCTAACATACACTAACTTTTAGTAAACATGTCTCTTAATGAGTGTATGGATAAAGACAGACTAAAAGATTTCTACATTACTATAATCCAGTGCCAACCGCCAGGCACATTAGGAACTACTACAAACACTGCCCATTTAGAACCCATAGCAAACCCGCCGTATCCTAACAGCACTACCAGGACTCACAAAGCACCATACCCTATCTATCAAAAGGCAACACTGCAAATATTAAACCAATACATTTCAGAGAACAACAATACATGACCTACTGGGGAAAGAGAACAAGTGGCAATGTCAAATAGGAATTACATAAATAGAATACCTCAGCTCAGTTACACATGCAGAACATAGACCATCACCAAACAAGGAATCACAATTTAGAAACAGAAGGCAATAATTAAACTGGGAACCCCAAAAGCCAAACTTTGAATGTACAACAACACTGTAGAAATAAAACTATAAATTAATTTCCTCTTGTACCAAACAAAGCACAGACGTTAATGATGCACATTTCCCAGAGCTTTCATATTCCAGTTAATAAATTCAAAATAAAGAGATATCTTTCTACCTTTTGTGCATTTTTTTCAGTTGCAATTGCTCCAGCCACTTTCTTCTGGTTTCTTCATGTTTTCTGCTAACTCTCCATCATCTGCTGTCCATTTGTCCTTTCTTCTCTCTTCTAGTTTTTTTTCCATTCTCTCTCTCTACATCTGCTTTAACATACTAATCTTTCTCCTTTTGCTCTTTCCTCATTCCTATTTCATCCACTCAAATTTTACTCCTCCATCCTCAATCCCCACTTACTCTCCCAATACCCGGCCAATTGTAGATTTTTTATCCCTCCGACACAAAATATTTTTCCCCTCTCCATTTTACTCTCCCAGCCCCATCCCATTCTAATCCTCCCCCAACATCAGCTCCCTTCTAGTTCCAGCCTCACCCAGCATCCATTCCCTTCTAATCCCTGCATCAGCCCATTTCCAGTCCTAGCCCCCCATCAGCCCATTTCCAGTCCTAGCAACCCCCCAACCCAATACCAGTCCTAGCCCCCCATCAACCCACTTCCAGTCCTAACCCCCCATCAGCCCACTTCCAGTCCTAACCCCATCAACCCTCCAGTCAGCCCCCCATAGCCCATTGCCAGTCCTAAACCCCCCATCAACCCACAGCCCATTACCAGTCCTACCCCATCAGCCCACCTCAAGTCCTAACCCCTCCCCATCAGCCCATTTCCTGTCCTAGCCCCCCCATCAGCCCATTTCCTGTCCTAGCCCCCCCATAGCCCATTATCAGTCCTAACCCCCCCATAGCCCATTACCAGACAGTCCCCATCAGCCAACAGCCCATTACCAGTCTTAACCCCCCCATAGCCCATTACCAGTTCTAACCCCCCCAACAGCCCACAGCCCATTACCAGTCCTACCCCATCAGCCCACCTCAAGTCCTAACCCCTCCCCATCAGCCCATTTCCTGTCCTAGCCCCCCCATAGCCCATTATCAGTCCTAACCCCCCCATAGCCCATTACCTGTCCTAACCCCCCATCAGCCCACAGCCCATTACCAGTCCTAACCCCATCAGCCCACCTCCAGTGTTAACCCCCCATCAGCCCATTTCCAGTCCTAATCCCCATCACCCAATTTTCAGTTTAAGCCCCCCCATACCCCATTACCAGTCCTAACCTCCCCATCAGCCCACTCCCAGACCTAATCCCACCAGCCCATTTCCAGTCCTAATCCCCCATCACCCAATTTTTAGTTTAAGCCCCCCCATAGCCCATTACCAGTCCTAACCCCCCATCAACCCACTTGCAGTCCTAATCCCATCAGCCCATATAGACTTAGCTCCCCCATAGCCCATCACCACTCCTACCCCCCAGCCCCCCCATAGCCCCCCCATAGCCCATCACCACTCCTAACCCCCCCCAGCCCATCACCACTCCTAATCCCCCCCCAGCCCATCCCAGCCAAGCCCAGCCAAGCCCAGCCTAGCCTAGGGAAACATTTTAAAAAAAAAAAGCTGTCTTCTCCCGCTGCCGGGGCCACCACGGCAGAATTGAGTGTGCCGCGGGGCCCCCCCTGCCCAGCAGAGCCTGCCCTCCCCTGTATCCGCTCTCTCTTCGCAGCTTCAGTCACACGCACCGGCTTTCAGAGCACGAAGGGACTAGTTTCCCTTTCGCGGCTCTGTTAAGCCTGCGGGGGCTGATGGGAACTTCCCATCAGCCCCCGCGGGCTTAACAGAGCAGCGAGGGAGAAACTCTCCCCTCGCGCTCTGAAAGCCGGCACGTGTGACTGCAGCTACAACGAGAGAGCGGATACAGGGGAGGGCAGGCTCTGCTGGGCAGGGGGGGCCCCGCGGCACACTCGATTCTGCCGCGGCGGCCCCGGCAGCGGGAGAAGACAGCTTTTTAAAAAAAAAATTTACTTTAGGATCAGAATGTTTTTTGCGCGGGGCCCCCTGAAACGCGGGGCCCTGTGCAAAAAACATTCTCGCTCAATGGACGGGCCGGCCCTGCTAGCAACCTCTACAACAGTATGGGGTGAGTTTCATAAGCCAAACAGCCAACACATAGAGCAAGTTATTTCCTCCCTTAACACCACCACCTCTCCATCTGACCCAAGTCCTGTAACCTAGACAATGGTAACGAAGGAAAATCGTATACACTCTATACACGACATAGTAACAACGGCCCTCACTCTAGGCTACATGCCAAATTCACTTAAGCACGCTATTATATGGCCAATCCTCAAAAACACATCAATCAATAGAAACGATCCAGCATTATACCGCCCAGTATCCAGTCTACCTTTCATGGCAAAAATGATTGAAAAAGTGGGTCAAAGGCAGTTACCACATAGACCAGCACACACCTCTGGATCCCTATCAACATGGGTTAAAACCAAACCATAATGTAGAAACACTAATAACCTCACTTCTAGACACAATCCTTAGGGGAACTGGCAACATCAAAGCTGGCTTCATTCTCATATTCATGAAAATATGGGCTGCCTTCGATACAGTATCCCACAATATCATGCTGCAACACCTCCAGGAAATTGGCCTTTATGGCACTACACTAAAGTGGTTTCAATCATATTTCCACAACAGGCAACTGAGAGTAAAATGTGGCACACTGAAATCCACTCCCTTTGGCATAATGCAGGGCATACCGCAAGGATCATCTATCTCTTCAATATTATTCAGTATCTACATAGAGCATGTCTGCAATATCATCAAACATCACAAAATACAATACCGGCTATACGCTGATAACATCATGGTTTTCACTCCAATTGACATCCACAACCCTGACCTCATGCTCATAACCAAATGCATTGAAGACATGATCAACTGGTTCGGCAACAACAATCTAGCAGTAAATTATAATAAAACAGAAGCACTTTAATCCCCCCCAAGAAATCTGCCTCTCACACGAACAATAAAGGTGCAAAAAGAAGTCAAGTATCTGGTGTCACCCTAAATCAAAACCTCACACTTCAGTCTCACATAAATGCTCGAGGCTGCGGGCCGGGTCCCGCGGCCGTCAGTAACCTCGGCCCGGGCCCGGCCTCGGCCTCCAGCACGTGGTGGGGGAGGGGGGGGGTCGGGAGTGAGTAGGCAGTACGCGGCATTTGAAATCGCTCCGTCACGCCGTCGGAGCGATTTCATTGGCCCGTCGGGAAGGTGGGGGGCGGTGCAGTGTCCGCGAGGAGCCGCGTGGCCGTCTCCTTCTGGCCGCGGCTCCTCGGGAAGCGGTCGCGTTCGCTTGCCGGTCCGGTGAGTGGGGTTCTTGGGTGGTTATTGTGCTCCGGGGGTGGTTGCGTTCGGGGGTGGATTTTGCTTCCGGCGGGTTTTCTTGCGGTGGAGGCTTTTGTTTCGCGCATAAAAAAAAAAAAGAAAAAAAAGAAAAAGAACCCCTTGCACATTGCGGCCAGTTTCCCTGCCTCTGCAGCCCGCACATTTGCCCCGCACAGGGCAGACGCACTCAGCCTCCCAGTGGGAGGGCCTGAGCATGGCCGGCAGAAGCAAAGCCAGGGGGCTTTGGGGGGAAGGGCTGGGGGGAGCTCGAGGGGGTCCCGCGGTGCGGGGGCAGCACCGGGGGCCAGTGCAGGCCGCGGGAGTTGCGTGGGGCAGGTAGGAGGGCCGGAAAGCGTAGGGTTGGGGCGGGGAAGCGTGGGGCTCTCCCTGCCCCTGCAGCCGCGTTGTGTGGTCCGGGGGAGGTGGTGGGCCCCCCGGCGGGGGTTGTGGGGCCTGGGGCGGGGGAGACTGATGGGGCGATGGGGGGGGGAGTAGGGGGAGTGGGAGTAGCAGATGGGAGCATTGCTCGGGGGTTGGTGGGGGACGGGGGGGAGCGGACGGGCGGGGGGGGCCTGGGTGGGTTCAGGTCCTGGCTGGAGCCTATGGGCCCGTTCCGTTGGGGTGGGGTAGGTCGGGACTGCAGGGCGAAGGGTGGCAGGCTTGGGCCCCGGTACCTGGTCAGGCTATGGGTGGGGGCCCTTGGGGGGGCTGGGGAGGGGATCATTGGGGGGCCGGTTTCCAAAGTGGTGGGGGGCAGCTTCCCTGGGGGGCTGCAGGCTGGGCAGCCGGGGGGTTGGGGTCCTCGGGGGGGGCGCAGGGAGGGGGTGCTGGGTGGGGCCTTATGGGATGGCTCCTCAGGGGGTTGGCTTTCCTCCTTCCCCGTGTGTTGGCTCTCCTCTCCCATTGCAGGTTCCGGGGAGTGCACCGGTGGCAGCAGGTGGAGCTGGTGTCGCCTCGACAGTGATGTCGTTGAGTGGGGGCCAGTCCGGCCCGACCTCGGTGGAGCAGACGGGGTCCACCTCGGTGGTGCAGGTGACGGCGGAGCAGGCGGCGGCAGGTGAGTGTACCGGGACCACAGCGGGGGGGGGGGTTGGGGGGGTAGTGCCGTCGGGTGAGGGTGCACCGCCGGCTCGAAAAGCCAAGACGAAGCGGAAGCACCGGCGGCGTTGGCGGCGGAGCGCGTCGTCTTCCTCTTCATCGTCGGGGTCCTCGGACACTTCCTCGCGGACTCCACAGTCGGGCCGCGGACTGGAGAGGGGGCGGGGTCCTTGGTGGTGCGGTGCGCGGAATTGTGGGAGAGTGTTCCGCGCAAGTTGAGGCGGCGGATCGTGAAGCGGCGTTACCTTGATATTTTTCGGCTATTGGAGGGGAGGAAATGCTCGGGGGAGAGTCGCAAGAAACGCAAGGAAGATGAGAAGGCGGGGAGGGTGTGGAAGGTGTCACGGAACATGTTGAATTGGACTCGGGCCTTTTTGCGTTTGGCGAGCGTATGGGGGCATGAGGACCCGAGTCGGTACGGCGAGTTGTTAGCTTATGCCGACGCTATCTTGGCGGCTTCCCAGGCACACGATGGGTGGGCCTGGCTTAATTATGACGAGGAGTTCCGCGATATGATGGAAGAGAATCGGCAGCTGTCGTGGGGAATGAAGGATATCAACCTTTGGCTCACGCAAATGTCGGCAAAGAAGGGTGGAACAGGGGGGGGGGGGGTGCGGGTCCGGTTAGGGCAGCGGGTACTGCAGCTCCGGCGGGCTTTCGGTCCTTTCGGCCAGCGGGCCCGGGGCCCGAGACGAGCAAAATTGGGGCGGGCGGTCCCGGCGGAGATCTGTGCTGGCGCTTCAATAAAACGTCCTGCCCATTCCCGGACTGCAAGTTTCAGCACGCCTGTTTGCTTTGCGGTGCCGGTCACTCGGCCGTCAAGTGCAGCCGCAGAGCGGTGCAGGGGGCGTAGGCCGCAAGTAAGTGACGGGATTGCGGGGGGCTGGCGCCTACCCCCATTAGGATACAGGCGTTGCAGCCGTGGCTGGAGCTCTACGCGGCTACCAGGCATGGCAAGGCGGGGACGATATTGTGGGCGGGGTTTTCTGAGGGCTTTCGTATCCCATTTCAAGGGGCGGTCCGGGAGTTGGAGACGGGGAATGCTGGCTCAGTGATGCGGCTGGCAGAGGTGGCCCGTGTGAAGATCGCTGCGGAGTGTGCTCTGGGCAGAGTTGCCGGGCCGTTTGAACGGCCGCCCTTTTCGCCGTTTATTGTTTCGCCGCTGGGGGTTATCCCGAAGAAGGAGCCCGGGCATTATCGGCTGATACATAATCTTTCTTGCCCCCTGGGGGCCTCGGTGAACGACCATATCCCGCGGGAGCAGTGCTCAGTGCGCTATGCGTCCTTCGACGAGGCCTTGGAGCTGGTGCGCCAATGCGGTAAGGGGGCTTTGCTGGCAAAAGTGGACATCGAGTCTGCCTTTCGTCTCTTGCCGGTGCACCCGTCCGCCTTCCCCTTGCTGGGATTTCGCTTTGACGATCATTATTATTACGACAAGTGCATGCTCATGGGTTGCGCGATCTCGTGCGCTTACTTCGAGGCCTTCAGCTCTTTCTTGCACTGGGTGTTGGTGCGGAGGTCTGGGCGTCGGACTATAGTGCATTATCTCGACGATTTTTTGTTCGTCGGGCCGGCCCAGTCCGCAGTGTGTGGATCCTTGCTGGGGCTTTTCCTGGGCCTGGCGACGGAGTTTGGCATCCCTTTGGCGGAGGGTAAGACGGTGGGGCCGGTGACTCGTATTTCCTTCTTGGGGATCGATATCGACTCGGTTGAGTTCGTGGTCCGGCTACCGATGGATAAAGTCGAGCGGCTGCGGCTCTTGGTGGCGGAGGTGGGCTCCGCTGTGAAGGTGACGTTAACAGCGCTTCAGAGGTTGGTCGGCCACTTGAATTTTGCGTGTCGAGTCATCGCAATGGGGCGGCCGTTTGCGCGGAGGTTGTCTTTGGCGATGGCCGGGGTGCGCTGTGGGCACCATCGCATCTGAGTGACGTCGGAGATGCGAGCCGATTTGCGTGTGTGGGACGCGTTTCTGGCGGATTATAACGGCTGCTCGGTGTTACAGTCCGTGGAACTGTCCAACCGGGATTTGGACTTGTTTTCGGATGCGGCAGGGGGTTCGGGTATGGGATTGTACTGCCAGGGCTCGTGGTGTGCCGCGCCGTGGCCGGCATCTTGGTCCGCGAGTGGGTTGACGCGTAACGTGACGTTCCTGGAGTTGTTCCCGATTGTGGTGGCCTTCTGGATATGGCCAGAGAGGTTACGGGACAAGCGGGTAGTGTTCTGGTGTGACAACGCTGCGGTGGTGCAAGTCATCAATCGCCATTCGCCCAAGTGTCCGCGGGTGGCGGCGTTGATGCGGGTGTTTGTGCTGGCCTGTCTTCGTCTCAATGTTACGGCTCGGGCGCGTCATGTGCCGGGTGCTCAGAATGTTATTGCTGACGCTTTGTCTCGTTTCCAGTGGGAGCGGTTTCGGGAGTTGGCCCCGGGGGCGGACGAGACCGCGGCGGTGGTGCCGGAGCACCTTTGGCGGATTGGGACGCCGGAATGATCTCATTGTTGCGGTCCTCCTTGGCTCCAGGTACGTGGAAGGCTTATCAGCGTGGTTATGCGCGGGTTCGAGAGTTTCTCTGGGGAAAGGGCTGGAGGGGTGGCAGTGTTGGGGACCTCTTGGCGGGTTCTTTCATAGCGTGGGCAAAGGAGTGTGGTTGGTCCCGGGCGGCGGCACGGGCGGCTTTGGCCGGTTTCTCCTTTTTCAGCAGGGCGGCGGGCTGGGGCAGTCCGGGCACCTCGTATGTGGTGAAGCGGCTATTAGCCAGGTGGGCGCGAGAGCAGCCTCCTGCCCCGGATTGGCGCCGTCCTGTGTCGCATGACTTGCTGCTGCGTATTTGGGTTGTTCTGCCCGAGGTGGCGGCTACCCCATTTGAGGCAGTCCTTTTCCGGGCTTTGTTTGTCACGGCTTTCTTTGGGGCCTTCCGAGTTAGCGAGCTGGTCCCTCCGTCGGGCGGACGGGAAGGGCGGGGGGGGGGTTTGCTGTTTCATCATGTGGACCTACAGGAGATGCGCGTACGGATATTTCTGGCTCACTCGAAGACCGACCCGCTGGGCGTGGTCGGTGGGTGCTTTTGAGGGCCATTCCGGGTCTGGGATCCTGTCCGGTGCAGAACTTGGTGGCGTACCGGTGTCAGCGTCCGGATCGGGCCGGTTGTTTCTTCTGCCATGCGGACGGGACGGCTGTCACCCAGTTTCAATTCACGGCAGTCTTCCGCCTGGCCTTGCGGCGTCTGGGCTTGGAGGAGCGCGGTTATGCGTCTCATTCCTTCCGGATAGGTGCGGCAACGAGCACTGCAGCTGCTGGCCTTGGGAGTGAGGTGATTCAACGGATCGGGCGCTGGAGATCCGGGGCCTACGTGGGCTATGTGCGCCTGGAACAGTTGTGAGCTGTGGGGGTATCGGGGGGGCGGGTGCGGGGGGGTACTAATGCTGTGTTTCTTTTCCAGGTGTACTGCGGAGCGTGCCAACATGGAGTGCTGCACGGGGCTCGCCGGGCGTATGGTGGATTCTTGGACATTCGTTCGTCTACTGGGCGGAACGCAGAGCTTCAACTCGTCCGCTGGGTCCGCACCTGGGCTTGGTGTCCTGCAATTTCCGGTTGGTGTGGCTCGGCGAGCGGGGCATGCGTTGGTGGCAGCTACTTCCAGTGGTTTGGGA
Organism: Ichthyophis bannanicus; assembly: GCA_033557465.1. Taxonomy (NCBI): domain Eukaryota; kingdom Metazoa; phylum Chordata; class Amphibia; order Gymnophiona; family Ichthyophiidae; genus Ichthyophis; species Ichthyophis bannanicus. The sequence continues at coordinate 584,961,751 of CM066033.1, read as the reverse complement.
GCACGCGGAGCGGCGGCAGCGGCCGGTTGGACTCCTGATACATCTGGGAGGGAATGATCTTTCCTGTTGGACGTGCCGGCAACTCATTCGAGCAGTGAAACGGGACCTGCGGGCGCTGCAGGAGCTGTGGCCTGACATTGCAATCGTCTGGTCGGACATCATCCCTCGGCCGGCCTGCCTGCCTCAGCGACGGTGGTCGAGAGGGCTGGCTAAGGTCAACAGGCAGATTGGCCGTTGGTTGCAGCAGGCCGGGGGATGGCAGGTCCGGCACCCTTGGGCAGACCCCCAGTGCGCTGGACCGTACCGTACCGATGGGGTACACTTGTCCCCGGTCGGACAGGACTTATTGCTTAATGATTGGCAGGAAGCACTGGAAATGATTGGTCGCAGCGTGAGGGGGGGGGGGGGGGGCGGTGCGAGGATAGTGCATACCTCGCACCGGTGGCGGGGTACAGAGCCAGCGCTCGCAGGAGCGGCGCGGGCTTGACCTGGTTTATGAGCAGTGGGGGGCAAAGTGCTTCTCGGGGTGGGGCGAGACAGCCCGGTTGGGGATCTCGGCCCGGTAGCGGGGGGGTGGGAGCCGGCCTTTGCTACTAGGATGGCGAGGCAGGCGGCGGGGTTTGGGGGGGAGGAGGATGCTCCGCCTTGCTACTAAGATGGCGGGTGGGGGGCATCCTCCGGTAAAGGGGTGCGGGGCTGGGTTATGTTCAATTGTTATATTCAGGCCCGTGTTGGGTCAGTTTTACAGGTTGTAAATAAAGCTGCGACCAAACGTTTGTACCAAAAATACAGTTGTTGGTGAATTTGTTGGGGGGGGGGAGCATGATTGAGGGGTGCTAATTCTGGGGAAGGAGGCGAGGAGGGCTTCCGGGTTACCAGAGTTAATGCTCGAGGCCGCGGGCCGGGTCCCGCGGCCGTCAGTAACCTGGGCCCGGGCCCGGCCTCGGCCTCCAGCACGTGGTGGGGGAGGGGGGGGGGTCGGGAGTGAGTAGGCAGTGCGCGGCATTTGAAATCGCTCCGTCATGCCGTCAGAGCGATTTCATTGGCCCGTCGGGAAGGTGGGGGGCGGTGCAGTGTCTGCGAGGAGCCGCGTGGCCGTCTCCTTCTGGCCTCGGCTCCTCGGGAAGCGGACGCGTTCCCGCCCGCCCGCCCCTTTTGGAGGTTTGGGGGGATGTTGCAGCTGGTGGGGTGGGGGTACAGAGCCAGTGCTCGCAGGAGCGGCGCGGGCTTGACCTGGTTTATGAGCAGTGGGGGGCGAAGTGCTCCTCGGGGTGAGGCGAGACAGCCCGGTTGGGGGTCTCGGCCCGGTAGCGGGGGGGTGGGAGCCGGCCTTTGCTACTAGGATGGCGAGGCAGGCGGCGGGGTTTGGGGGGAGGAGGATGCTCCGCCTTGCTACTAAGATGGCGGGTGGGGGGGCATCCTCCGGTAAAGGGGTGCGGGGCTGGGTTATGTTCAATTGTTATATTCAGGCCCGTGTTGGGTCGGTTTTACAGGTTGTAAATAAAGCTGCGACCAAAAGTTTGTACCAAAAATACAGTTGTTGGTGAATTTGTTGGGGGGGGGGGAGCATGATTGGGGAGTGCTAATTCTGGGGAAGGAGGCGAGGAGGGCTTCCGGGTTACCAGAGTTAATAGAACCCCTGCAAACACTTACTACAAAATGAAACTCCTCAAAAATATAAAACCAGTTCTTAGCCAGGATCACTTCTGCACAGTATTTCAAGCAGTCATCACACCAATATTTGACCACTGTAATTTGATTTACCAGGGCCTACCAATGAGTTCCATACACTCCCTTCAAATGGCACAAAATACAGCCGCTTGAATCGTCACTGGAAGTTCCATACAAGATCACATAACCCCCATACGTACTTAACCAACTCCACTGACTGCCTATAGTCTCCCGGACTAACTACAAGACACTAATCCTACATCATTCTACTGCAGATACGCTACAAGAACTGATTTCTAAAGACAATAGCACATGTCCCAGGAGAATTAAAAATAAAAGCATGATTGTCTTCCCAGCTGCATATCAGAAATCCAAGCAAACCACTTTGAAAAGGGCACTTTCCCTCTCTGCCCCGCATTATGGAACACCCTGCCAGAAAACATCAGAACCACAACAGACATCAAGGACGTCCGCAAAAAGATAAAGAAATACCGATAAGCTGAATATTTCAGACATATCACTTAAGCAATTACTTTCCTTGAACACAGCATTTAAACAAATACCATATCACGAACCCCTGTAAATTCAGTCCACTTTCCCATACCAGGCCACCTCCAAGTCTAGTGTTAATGACCCTTCGTACCTGCCCCTCTTGCTGTACATAAGTTCTATGTTATTCTTGTTTATCAATGTTAATATAAATCTGGTTTACTGTAACAGTTTGACTAATCACTATTTGTACTTGTATGACCTGAAGTTTCAATGTAAACCACTTTGATTAAAGGATAAGGAGGTATAAAAAATAGTTAAATAAATAAAATTTACATGACACATTCGCAGTCCACTTGTAGGAAAAGAAATAATTTACCCAGTCATCTGAATTCTGTATTCTAGATACAGGGAGGCTATTTTTCAAAAGGTGTTTCCAAGGAGATCGGAACTGAGATGTCAAGGTCACGACATGCACAATTCCAACAATATTTTAGAAAAGGCTCTGCAAATTATGGAGCCGCTTCTAACATGGTGCAGGAGTGTATAAGTATCTGCCAATATGTGGAGCTGGAGGAGTTATTTTGCAAATTTACATGTGGGGAAAACTCATCTGGTGAAACTTGGCAACTTCCATATATACATATTAGTGCCAGTATTTATACATAGAAGTTGGCTTTTCATAATGTATATTTGCCAGTGCTTACACGTATATGTGTACTAAACAGCATTAGCTGTTAACATAGCAGATAGCGCTTGGCAAGTGTGCCGTGTTAATGGCTAACGTGGAGCAAAAGCAGATAGTGCAGCGATTTTCTGTGCCATCTGCAGAATGGACTTTAGTTGCATATGCGGGCGGGGCAGGGCGGAGCGTGGGTGGGTCTGCGTCACACAGTTACCACAGGCAGACTCAGTGCATGGTCAGATTTTAAGACAGCGTGGGTATAACTAATGCCACCTCCAGGCTGCTCTTTGACCACACTCTGCATTTTTGGTGATATCTGCTGGAGGAATGTTGTGCACGCCCCCAACAGGTACCGCATGGCTTTTGCGGCTTACATGGCGCTTTTTACACTAACATGCTGCATTAGCGACAAAAGCTTAATGTGCTTTAGCAAACGGACCTCTGTCAATTAACTACAGATGCTGCTATCTTTAATTTCAATTTAGAGGGGGTAAATAAACAACCAGGGATTAAGGAGGATAGCCCCCTTATCCCTCCTGTAAAAGGCTGGCTGAAATGAGCACTTTTTGAAAACCTAAATGAGCCAAGGAGCAGATGTAAATCCTGATGTGTACTCCTTATATGAAAAGGGGAAAATGCATGTAGATTTTTGAGCAGTGCAGGCCATTCCCTAATCACATGGAAATTCAGCCCTTACAAAAATCACATTTACTTGCAGATGCCTTTTACATGCGTACAGGCCTAATCTTAATATGGAAATCGTGAGTACGGCTTCTAAAATAACTCCCGTTTCTTGTAACATGCAACAAAACCAGAGACAAAATAGAAGCAATTCACATAACCCTTTAAGTGCTGCCAAGCTGTCTCATCTCAGAAGTGATTTCGTGTGTTGATATGGAAAGACCAGGGAATATGTGGATCGAAAAATCAGAACCAAGCAAAGTGATAATCCAAGCAAAGGCATGCAGTTTGTTTGAAGATTCTGAGTGTGAGCACAGAGAGAACTCTGAAAGAGAAATTCACAGCAAGTAAAGGATAATTTGAGAGATTTATAAGGTGCACAGTTTTATCCAGGGTCAAGGTGAATGAAGAAAGAGCCAGTGCCGATATAGAGGTACTAAAGAAAATCATAGACAAATGAGGAGTTACAAGCCAGCACAAGATTTTAACGTTGATGAGACAGACCTTTCCTGAAAGCCCACTGCCTGCTAGAACCATTAATGCTAAGGAAGAAAAGCCTGTGCCAGATTTTAAAGCTATTGCTTGAAGCTTCTCCTGGCAAGAAGTGTTGCTACATTTAAATGCATTGACTAAAGAAAGCAGGATCAACCGCCTGATGCAGAGGAGGAGGAAGGACAGCAATGAAGAGGCAGATAATCCACCTGATCTAAAGGATGCAACGTGAGAAGATTGACTCCTACAGCCTACAAAAAAAATAGATCAAAGAGCTCCAAAAAACTAATGAGGGGCTGGGCCGCCGGGCCCCGGTTCCGCGGCCGGCCTTGGTAACCGGGTTCCGGGGCCCGACCTCCTGGCTGGCCGTGCTTGTCAGGGATTGGGGGGGGGGGGCGGCGCGCTGGTCCCTGTGCTCCGGGGGGGGGTTGGGGGAAGGGGGGCGTATTTGATTGGTCCGCGTAGGCGGACACGTGGTTGGCAGCGCGAGCAAGGAGGGCTCGTTGGCCGGCGTTCCCTCTCTTCCTCCTTGCTCGCGCTGGTGAAAAGGTTTGGAGTTGGTCGCTCTCGGGTGCGGGTGGGTTGTTTTTGGCCTACCGGTCTCGTTGTTCGGTCCCTGGTGCTCCGTGGGGGGTGCTTGTCGTCCCCGTGCCTTCCCATCACCACAAACATCAAAGGAAAAGGAAGAAAAGGACACCAACGCGCTTTCGCTTGGTTGCCTTTCTCCCCGCAGAGTCCAGCGTGGCCGTTGGCTGCGGGGCACGTGGGGGGTTGGTCAGGCCTGTGTGCGGCCTCTTTGCTGGGCGGGCCCCCGACTGGCTTTGGGGCCTTGGGCGCGGCGTTCCCTGCTGTGCTCCATTAACTCACAAAAAAAAAGGAAAAACATACAGAGAGCAGAACGGAACCCCGAAAGCAACCAGGCACATACAAAACAGCTTAAAAAAAAAAATAAACAGAGAGGAGGAAATCTTTAAATACCGGGACACCTGCTACTATACAGCGGTGCTGCCTCGGTTGGTTGGGGGGCAGGGCCTTGCCGCCGGGTACCGTCCTTTGGGCTGAGTGCCCCTTTTTTCTTTTCTCATGGCTCGGCGGGTCCCGCTGCGGGGCGTAGCGAGGGGGGCGAAGGGTGCTGCCCGGGGGCGGGGAGCGCTGCGGCGTGGTGCCCTGCCTGGAGACCGCAGCAGAGCCCGGGCCATGGCCCCTGCTCCCGGGGGGCCGCCTGCGGCGCGACGGAGCCGTGGGCTTAGCGGGGTGCGGCGGACTCGGGGTCGGGGGGCCGCTCGGGGGCCCCCAGTGCCCGCGTCTGCGGCGGGTGCCTCCAGGGGTGAACCAGATCCCCCTGTGGGGCCTCTGGTCGAGGGCGCTGCATTGGTGGCGTTGGGGGGCGGCGAGGGGTCGGGTGGCCCGGCCAGCGGCGGCCCCGGGTCTCCGCGGGCCCCTGTTCACGGCCTGCTGCCTACTGCAGCGGAGGGCTGGCCCTCATTTTCACCCCCTCCCCCGGGAGCGGGGGGGCCTTCCCCCTCCCCTTGGTTTTCCCCTCCTGCTACCGGTTTCCTGGGTTCGGCGGGCCCTTGGCCGTTCGGAACGGCCTCGTGGGGGGGTGGAGGCCCTTGGGGTGGCTGGGGGGGGTTGGTTAGGGGACATTCGTGGGCCGACCGGGGGGGCAGCGGCCTGGGAGGCTGGGGGGTTGGGGTCTTCGGCTCGGGCTTGGGGGTCCGGGTCGCCCTCCGCTCTCGGTACCCCTGGTGCTCTGGCTGCTTTCTCTTCCCCTTCTCCGCAGGTGCCGAGGACTTCACCGCCTCCCACCTCCATGGCGTCTTCTGGTACGTTGGCTGGTGCGGATCGGGGGGAGTCAGCGGGGGCCTCTGCTGGGCTCGAGGTTCCGGCGCCTGGCGTGGCATCTGACGGGGCTCCTGTCGCCCCCGCTGGGGGGAGTGGTGAGTATGCTGGTGGCGCTGCGGGGGGGGCCCCTGAATCTACACCGGGCTCTGTGGGGGCGGGGAAGGTAGCTGGGAAGCGCAAGCGTGCTCGGCGATGCAGGCGTGCATCCTCTTCCTCTTCCTCCTCGTCGTCGTCCTCGACTTCCTCGGTCGGTTCCCCGCGGGGGGCGGCAGAGGGCGCCTTGGGTGGGGTCTCCATTATACAGTGCTCTGAGTTGTGGGAGGCCGTTCCGCGGAAGTTGCGGCGGCGGATCAAGCGCCGGAAATATATTGACATCTTCCGCCTCCTCGATGGTCGGAAGCGCTCGGGTGAGAGCAGGAAAAAACGCAAGGAGGACGAGAAGGCGGGCCGGGTGTGCAAGGTCTCGTGCAACACCCTCAACTGGACCCGTGCCTTCTTGCGTTTAGCGAGCGTATGGGGGCATTACTTCCCGGATCAGTACGGGGCCCTGCTCACCTATGCTGATAATATCCTGGCGGCATCCCAGGCTCACGAGGGTTGGGCTTGGTTAAATTATGATGAGGAGTTTCGGGATCAGATGGAGGAGAATAGCCGCTTGCTGTGGGGAACGAAAGACATCAACCTATGGTTGACCCAGATGTCCGTCCGGGGTCGCGCTGGGGTATCCGGCGGGGCGGCCAGTAGGGCAGGGCCGGCTCCGGTGCCGGCTAGCGGGCGTTCCTTTCGTGGCCCCGGCTCGGCTTTGCCTCAGCCAAAGGGTGCTGTCATTGGGGGGGATGTCTGCTGGCGCTTCAACAAGGCGTCCTGCCCATTCCCTGATTGCAAATTCAAGCATGCCTGCTCCTTGTGCGGGGGTGCGCACGCAGCTGCGAAGTGCAGCAGAAAAGGGGTCCCGGGGGCCCCCTTGGCGGGAAAGTAACTGGGGGCAGGCCTTGGCCCGTACCCCCATCCGCGTGGCGGCAATGCGCCCCTGGTTGCTGGCGTACGGGCGTTCCCATCGGGGGAGGGCGGCGGGTTTGCTTCTGGGTGGGTTTTCCCGGGGTTTCCGCATTCCTGTCCAGGGAGCACTTGCCAAAGGGGGGTCCCGCAATGCTGCCTCCGTTCGGACTTACGGGGATTTTGTGCGGCGGAAGATTTCCGAGGAGTGTGCGTTGGGTCGCATTGCTGGCCCTTTCCTGGTGCCCCCTTTTTCTCCCTTTACGGTCTCGCCGTTGGGGGTGGTACCCAAGAAGGAGCCGGGCAAGTTTCGGTTAATACACAACCTCTCTTGCCCTCCAGGCGCTTCGGTCAATGACCGCATACCTCGCGAGCTCTGTACGGTCCATTACTCTTCCTTCAATGCCGCCGTCTCCCTGGTCCGTCGATGCGGGCCTGGTGCCCTTATGGCAAAAGTGGATATTGAATCGGCCTTCCGTCTGTTGCCGGTTCACCCCACGGCCTTCCCTCTGCTGGGGTTTCGCTTCGAGGCGCGGTACTATTTTGATATGTGCATGCCCATGGGCTGTGCCATCTCTTGTGCGTACTTCGAAGCCTTCAGTACGTTCTTGCATTGGGTCGTGGAACAACAGTCGGGGGCTGCTTCCGTGGTGCACTATCTCGCTGACTTTCTGTTTGTCGGGCCTGAGCGTGCTCCCACGTGTCCCAATCTCCTCAGTACTTTTCTGCGTGTGGCTGCCGACTTCGGCATCCCCGTCGCATCTGATAAGATGGTCGGACCGGTTACGTGTCTTACTTTTCTCGGTATTGAAATTGACACGGTGGCTATGGTGGTGCGTTTGCCGGCGCAAAAGATCCGTCGCCTTCGGGAGTTGGTGGCCTCTATAGGTTCCGCTTCCAAGATTTCCCTCCGTGTCCTCCAGTCGTTGGTCGGACATCTCAATTTTGCTTGCCGTGTCCTCCCCATGGGGCGTCCTTTTACGCGGCGACTCTCCTTGGCGATGGCGGGGCTGCGACTGCCTCATCATCGTATTTGGGTGTCCGCTGGGATGCGGGCGGATCTGCGGGTCTGGGATGCCTTTCTGGCTGGCTTTAACGGGTCCTCTGTCCTGCAGCTGCCGGAGCTCTCGAATCGCGATCTGCAGTTGTTTACCGATGCGGCGGGCGGTTCTGGTTTTGGGGCGTATTGTCATGGGTCCTGGTGTGCTGAGCCCTGGCCGGCGGATTGGGTAAGCTCCGGCCTCACCCGGAACATCACCTTCCTGGAACTTTTTCCCATTGTGGTGGCTCTCTGTGTGTGGCCGGACCGCTTGCGGAACCGGCGGGTAGTCTTTTGGTGCGATAACGCGGCAGTGGTTGAGGTCATAAACCGTCAAGCCCCCCGCTGCCCCTGGGTGGCTTCTTTGATGAGGGTGTTGGTGTTGGCCTGCTTGCGCTTGAATGTCACCGCTAGAGCTCGGCACGTGCCTGGTTCTCAGAACTCTATTGCTGACGCTTTGTCCCGTTTTCAGTGGGCGCAGTTCCGGCGGCTGGCTCCTCAGGCGGACGAGCTGCCTGCGCCGGTTCCGGAGCATCTCTGGAGAATTGGGATCCTGACCTAATGGTTCTCCTGGCGGCATCGGTGGCTCGTAGTACCTGGGCGGCGTACCGGCGGGGCTACCGTCAGGTGAGTGCTTTTCTGGGCGCGCATGGTTGGTCTGGGGGGGGCGGTGTCGGATGGTCTGGTCGGCCGTTTTGTGTTGTGGGCGAAGCAGGAGGGCTGGGCCTGGTCGGCAGTCGCTGGAGCATTGGCGGGCTTCTCTTTCTTTTGTAAGGCTGCTGGTTGGTGAAACCCGCGTGTCTCCTTTTTAGTTGGGCGTCTGCTTGCCGGATGGGCTCGCGTACAGCCGGGGGCGCGGGATTGGCGGCTCCCGATATCTCATGTTGCAGGTTTGTGCGGTTTTACCGCGGGTGGCGGCCTCCGGTTTCGAGGCGGTCTTGTTTCATGCACTGTTTACTACGGCCTTTTTCGGCGCCTTTCGGGTATCCGAGCTCGTCCCTCGGTCCGCGAGCCGGGGGGCCTTTGGCAGGCTCGACTTCGGGCATGTTCGTGTGGATCCGGTGCGGGTGCAGATTTTCTTATCTCGGTCTAAGACGGACCAGTCCGGGAAAGGGGGTTGGGTCTTGCTCGTGCTATTCCTCCCTTGTTGTCTTGTCCCGTGCGGGCTTTGGGTGCGTACGTGCAACAGCGACTGGGGGCGCGGGGCCAATTCTTCATTCACGCAGACGGCAGGCCAGTGACCCAGTATCAGTTCACGGCGGTGCTACGGTTGGTTTTGCGCGCCTTGGGTTGCCCCGAACGGAGTTACGCTTCGCACTCCTTTCGGATTGGGGCGGCGACTAGCGCGGCGGCCGCGGGTCTGGACTCGCGGGTCATTCAGCGCATTGGCAGATGGCGGTCGGGGGCTTATGCTGGGTATGTTCGCCCACCGGCCTCCGGGGAGGCCGCCTAGTTCCTTGGGTACTCTGCCCGGACGGGGGGGGGGGGGGGGGTAGGGCGGGGCAGGGGGGGTACTAATGCTTTTCTCCCTGTTGCAGAATTGCTTGCTGGTGGCGGTCCGCTCTTTTCTGCTTGCAGGTGGTGTGTCCGGTGGGGACTGGTGGATCATCGGGCACTCTTTCGTCTACTGGGCGGAGCGTCGAGCGGCTGTTCGGCCGTTGGGGTTCATCTTGGTCTTGCTGGGACAGGAGTGCGCCTGTGCTGGATGGGCCGCCGTGGCATGCACTGGGGACAGCTCCTGGACCACGTCCATGCAGAACTCGGACGGCGGCAGCGGCCAGTCGGGCTGCTGCTTCACCTGGGGGGCAATGACGTTGCTGGCTGGGCTCGCCTGCAGCTCATTCTGACGATTTCGGATGACATTGCCGGCTGCGGGAGGTCATCCCAGGGGTGGCCATCATTTGGTCGGACATTGTTCCTCGTCCTGCCTGCTGGACCCAACGGCGTTGGTCGAGGGGTTTGTGCAAGCTCAACCGTCAGATTGGGCGTTGGGTGCAGCGGACGGGTGGGCTACATGTTCGACACCCGTGGGCTGATGTCGCTTGTGCTGGGCTTTACCGGCTGGATGGGGTTCACTTGGCTCCGGTGGGGCAAGACCTGCTTCTCAATGATTGGCAGGAGGCATTGGAGTCTTGGTGCTGGTCGCAGCTTTCTTTGGTGGGGGCGGCTCTAGGATAGCGAGCTACCTAGTGCCGGTGGCGGGGTAGCGAGCTGGTGCTCGTGGACCCGGTGCCTCAGTGCAGCCGTATGCCGCCTTCCAGGTGAGCGGCACGGCTCGTCAGGTTGGGGGAGACGTCCCGGATGGGGTCTCCACCCGGAAATAGGAACCCCCTCAGCCGGCCTTTGCTATAACGGCTAGGCAGGCACGGGGGGGGGGGGGTCACGGGGGTGTGTGGTGTGGATGGTGCTCCACTTTGCTACTAACGGCTGGTGGGGGGCACCATCCGGATGAGGGGGGGGGTTATGCGGTTATTTTTGTTACTGTTTTTTGGATTACAAATTGGCCCGTGTTGGGCCGGTGTTTACAGTCAATAAAGCTGCGACCAAGCAATGTTTTCACCATACCCTGATGTCTGTGCGGTTTGTCTTGGGGGGGGGTGGGGGAGGGGGGGACGGTGGAAGGGGTGAGGAAAAGAAAGGAGGTGGGGGGAGAGGGGTGGGGGATGGGTACAGGCCGGGTTGGGCATCCGGATACCTCGGTTATGAGGGGCTGGGCCGCCGGGCCCCGGTTCCGCGGCCGGCCTTGGTAACCGGGTTCCGGGGCCCGACCTCCTGGCTGGCCGTGCTTGTCGGGGATTGGGGGGGGGGCGGCGCGCTGGCTCGCGCGCTCGCGCGCTGGTCCCTGTGCTCCAGGGGGGGGGGAGGGGGGAGTATTTGATTGGTCCGCGTAGGCGGACACGTGGTTGGCAGCGCGAGCAAGGAGGGCTCGTTGGCCGGCGTTCCCTCTCTTCCTCCTTGCTCGCGCTGGTGAAAAGGTTTCCCTCCCTCCCTCCCTTTGTTTGCGGGGGGGGGAGAGGTGGATGTCGTTGCAGCTGGGGGGGGGGGGGTTGCCCATTTTGGGCCGGGTGAGCGGGGTAGCGAGCTGGTGCTCGTGGACCCGGTGCCTCAGTGCAGCCGTATGCTGCCTTCCAGGTGAGCGGCACGGCTCGTCAGGTTGGGGGAGACGTCCCGGATGGGGTCTCCACCCGGAAATAGGAACCCCCTCAGCCGGCCTTTGCTATAACGGCTAGGCAGGCGCAGGGGGGTTCACGTGGGGGGGGTGGTGTGGATGGTGCTCCACTTTGCTACTAACAGCTGGTGGGGGGCACCATCCGGATGAGGGGGGGGGCGTTATGCGGTTATGTTTGTTACTGTTTTTTGGATTACAAATTGGCCCGTGTTGGGCCGGTGTTTACAGTCAATAAAGCTGCGACCAAGCAATGTTTGCACCATACCCTGATGTCTGTGCGGTTTGTCTTGGGGGGGGGGTGGGGGAGGGGGGGACGGGACGGTGGAAGGGGTGAGGAAAAGAAAGGAGGTGGGGGGGAGAGGGGTGGGGGATGGGTACAGGCCGGGTTGGGCATCCGGATACCTTGGTTATGGAATCTACTTTCTGGGAAAGATATACATGCAAGCATATATATATACAGGGTGGCCCAAAAAAAGTGAGAGCATCTCGTAAATTAAAGCTTAAATAGTTTACTTATTTACCTTTTTTAGCTATATAACGTCTTTATTTTGACAATTTCCGGTCACCATCTTTTTTTTTTTAATTTGTCAATCGTTTACATCTATCTTTTTGAATTTTTAAATAGCTTATATGATACGAGATGTTCTCACTTTTTTGGGCCACCCTGTATATATATACAAATGGGTCAAAAAAATTACACAGTCAACTTTTTTTTCATTTCTTGAATTTCTTAAAAACAAAAATCTTCAGGTTTATATTCAGACATCATGGTCAGCATCATTTTAAACGCCAGCCACGGTATTTAATTATGGCACTGAATGTACAATTATCCATGTACATTCAGTGCCATTATCCAGATAGAGAGCTGTACTAAATATACTTGGAGAACAGTGACCACTGTTGTTCTACAGATAGATGGTGACATATTCCTATAGCGGCATTCACTATGAGTCCCATGCAGAAAGGGGCATGTCCAGCCCGTCTTGGCATCCAAAATGTGGACGGGCCGGATTGTACCCGATTCTGATCCCGCAGGAGCTAGATGGTCCCGCAGGATCAGAATTGGGTGCAGAGGGTTTGGATGGGTAGGACATGCCCTCATTCAGGCCCCTTGGATGCCCCGTTCCCTCCCTGTCCAACCCTGCCATGGCTCCTGCATGGATCCTGGTGCCGTGGCATCCCATCATCATGGCACTGGGACGCCATGCAGTAGCCGTGCTCGCCCCCGGACCCAGAATAGCTTGCTTTCCCTGCCGCTCAACCCCCGAATGGGCCTGCCGAGGCCAGGACCAGCCTGTGGAGAATCTCCTGTGCTTTCCCTATTTTACAGGGGGGGATCCACCGCCACAGATTGCCACACACAGGTTGACTTATTCCACCTCTGAGGTGGAATAATCACCCATCCATTTCATTCAGCCCAGACATACTGGGCCACGACTGGATTCGTCCCTGTACTCTGGGGTCTGGGTCCTGCCTCCGGCCCGCACTGTCTCCTCCCCATGCCTGCCCCTTGAACGTGTGGGGAGCTCTGGACCAGGAATTGGGTCCCGACGAATAGCGGAGTTTGGACGTACACTCCGGAGTCCAACCCGCTATTAGGGACTCTGAATGCCTCCCTATGTGGAGAAATCCTTTTGAATATTAGCCTACTTAGTTTTAGTTGTTTCTTAAGTTGATTTTTTTTTGTGCATAAGAATGCATCTCTAGTTTTTTAAGGATATTCAGTGGGAAACTAGGGGCCCTGTTTACTATATATTTGTGTGCCCTCAATGGGCATATCTGCCGCAATGCTCATGTTATTCCTATAGGCAAGGCAGCAGATAGCCAAATTAACGACCTTTTGCATTTATTTATTTATTTAATTTTCTTATATACCGCGCTATTTGTCATCAGTGCGGTTTACATTGAAACAATACAACAATTGGTCAGATATAACAGACCTATTACAAGTAACAGGAAAATTAACATGGAAGTAAACAGGGAAATCATTTATATTTCTAGAAAATACATGTTGGAGATATATAAAATCTATACAGTTAGTTAGGGTAGGTATGAGGTTAAAAGGATGGGGGAGGGGAAGGGGTGTTTAGGTGTTTGAAGTTAAATGTTTAGTAAACTAGCCCCTACGTTTTTGCATATAGAGTTTTGATTTATGGAAAAACTTCCAAATAGTGTCTCTTCTTCCATACATCTGGAACATGCAGTCCTTATTTTTATTCTTTTTGATATCCAGATTCTCTCATGTCTCTATCCTTGACTGTTCAAGATTAGTCTGAAGCCCAGTACCCACCAATGTTACAGAAATTTCTTCTAAAGAGGGTGGATGTAAAATCATCTAAAAGAAAATCAGGATGTGCATCTACAGTTGTGGTCAACATTATTGGCATCCTTGCATTTTAGATATGTTGTATACAATATCTTGAGAAATAATTGGAAATATTCCCACTATATGTCATCATAATATCTTAATAGTATGTTCAAAGGTATACAAGAAAGAAGAGATCTCTGTGCCACTTGGATATAGTAATTTCTGAAAAAAACAAAACAATATATGACCTGGACAGGAATAATGGCACCCTTCACTAATATTTGATTGCACAACCCTTGGCAGTGATGACAGCCCCAAACGTCTATTATAGTCATCTGTAAGTTTCATACATCTGTCTGCTGGAAGTTTCTCCCACTCTTCAACTGCGATTTATTCCAGCTCATGAATGTTTTCAGGATACCTTTTACCAATGGCAGATTTCAGCTCTTTCCAAAGGTTCTCAATTGGATTGAGATCAAGACTCATTGTTGACCAGTTTAAAACAGTTCATTTGTTCCTTTCTAACCATTCTTTTGTACTTTTGGATGCATGTTTTGGGTCATTGTCCTGTTGGAGGACCCATGACCTTAGACTGAGACCTGGCTTTCTGACACTAGGTAGTACATTTTGTTCCAAAATATCTTGGTAGTCCTCTGACTTCATGATTCCTTTAATAAGTTCCAGGTCTCCAGTTTCTGATTCAGCAAAAGAGCCCCACAACATTATGGACCACCATCATATTTAACTGTAGGAAGGGTGTTTTTTCCTTATAAGCTTCATTTCTTTGACTGTAAACGTATCGCTGGTCTGCATTGCCAAGGAGCTCAAGTTTGGTTTCATCTGTTCACATAACATTTTCCTAGAAGGATTGTGGTTTCTCAAGGTGGGTTTGGGTAAAGATCAGGCATGCTTTTTTATGTCTGCTTTGAGCAGTGGGGTCCTCCTTGGCCTTCGCCCATGAAGTCCTTCTTTGTTTAGTGTGCAACGTATGGTGGGGGTTGAAACCACCACTCCAGATTGCTTCAGGTGAGCCTTAAGCTCTTTGGATGCTGTACATGATTTTTTCAAACAGTTTGCACTAACTTTCGAAGACTTCTTGGATGAATTTTCCTCTTCCTACCACATCCTGGGAGATTCTTGACAGCTCCATGAGCAGAAAACATCTTAATAACAGGGCAAACTGTTGACACAGGCATCCCAAGGTCTTTGGAGATAGCCTTGTATCTGTTTGAAGTTTGGTGTTAATGGCTTTTCTATCTCAGGCAGCTCTCTTGTCTTCACCATTGTGAAAATGGAACAGAGAGTGAATGTGGCCTTTTAAAAATTAGAGAAGGGAACACAAGGAGCAAGAGTGATGATGACACAGATGCTTCATCAGGGGGATAACATAACTTACAAAAAAAATAATAAAAACATATTAATAACGATTAAAAAGAATAAAAGAATAAAATATCATATTTAAGCTGAACGGGCATCACAGTAAAAAATAAAAGGTCATACACATCTATATCATGTGACACTCAAAACAATAAATAAATAAATAAATAGATAAATAGTAATAGCAAGTGTGCAGATAAGGATTCTTACATAAAAAATTATATACCATACATAAAAGTACACTTACATACACTGTAAAAAGTGACTCATATAAGAACTCAACAAAGAATAATAAGAAAGAAATAAAAGGCGCAGGGCAGAAGAGCAGTCGTAGACCAGCATTAAGGACACTCAAAAACACTTAAAACAAATGATACTCACTATGGTATCTCATGGGAAAATTTCCCATGTGGTGGAATATAAATAACTGTCACCGTAGATCCAACAGATAAGGAGTCTTGTTTGTATATGAAATGAAAGGAACTATAGTGTGATAAAACCATAGTTAGAAACTCTACTTATTATACTCAATTTATCTCTCGAAAATAATCATTCATTCAGAGACTGTTATTTGTTACAATGTTCCCCTAAGAGATATGGGGGTATGTTTACTAAAACCCTGGTAATGTGCGGGCCGCGCTAGTGTGCGGGTGCCATATAAGGAGTGGGCGTTTCTTTCTGAAAAAGCAAAACCAGGATTTAAATATGCGCTAAGGTGCGCGGTGCCCATGTGCGCCCCGCACATTAGTGCATGAGAAAGCTGCGCGGGAGGCATAAGTGGCGCGCTGATGTGCAAGCAGAGGAGCAGAGCCACAGCACAATGGTTAAGACATTTACCAATGGTGCAGGGATCAGGGGCTCAATTCCCCACAGTGCCCAATGAAGACAGCTCACTGAGGCATTACTTTAGGAGGCATTTAAATAATGGGCAGCATGCGGTGGTGTGCTAATGCTTTAGGAGGCATTTTAATATTGGGCGGCATAAGGCGGCGCGCTGATGCACAAGCACAAAAACAGAGCCACAGTACAATGATTAAGACACTAACCAAAGGTGCAGGGATTGTGGGTTCAATCCCCCACTGTGCCCAATGAAGAATGCTGGTGGAGGCATTACCTATTATGGGTAAGTTTGCTTTAGGAGGCATTTTACTTTTTATTTTAATTACTACTACTAGCAAACACACTCTCAAAGCGTGTTAACATAAGGCGCCCCATAAGGCACATTTTAAAGTGCACTGTCTGCCAAGGCACCCTAGAATGTTGCTTATAGGGCGCTTTATAGGGTGCCGTATGAGGTACCGCAAGGTCACAGCAATGTTTTTGATGGCAGCACTGTGCAGTTTAAGGAATGAAAAGCATAAGTAGGTGCGCTGACATGCAAGGAGGAGCAGCAGTGTAGCACAATGGGTAAGACACTGACTGCTGATACAGGGGTCATGAGTCTGCTCCCCAGTGTGCCTAATATGTAAGGCTGGCTGTGGCATCAGCTTTGCAATGTATGTTTTTTTTCCTGCAGCACTTTAGTTGTATTTTATTAATTGCTGCCAGCAAACAGGTCCTCACGTGCCGTAATTGAAGGTGCCGCATAAGGCACCCTATAAGGCACTCCATAGGGCACATTATAAAGTGCACTGTCCGCCACGGCACCCTAAAATGTCCCCTATAGGGCACCCTATAAGTTGATCCACAGGATAACGTATAGTGCACCTTATATGGACGGTAACCATAAGGTAACCTATAGGGCGCCCTATAAAGCGCCCTCTGAGGCACCTTATGGGTACAGTACGATGAGGGTGTTTTTGCTGGCAGCAATAATGTACATTAAAAAGAGATAATTCTCTGGGCAGCCCCATCAAATAACCCCACTGTGGGTTGGAACCCATGATCTCTGGCTCTACAGGCAGTGAAGTAACCATTGTGCTATAGCCCTATAGCTGCTAGCAAGCCCCTGGCTGGCTGCAGAGGGAGTGCACATCACCACACAGACAGTCTGCTGTGGTCACCAGGATAGGGTTAGCCCACTCATACCCATGATGCACTGCACATGCAAATCAGCTGTCCACAGATAAACACAAGATGGGGAATGCACCCCCACAGCACCCCGGCCTGGTAGGGAGAAGTGACCATGTGCACCCCCACAGCATCTCGGCCTGGTAGGGGGTACTGACCGTGTGTTTTACTGGCACAGAGTAGCTACACACTGTCACATTGTGCGGGTACTGTGCTCACCCTGAGGGTGCGGTGAGGCGCCCAGCACCAGGTCCACAGCACCTTCCATAGCTGAAAGAGGTCCAAAGTAGTGTTAATGTATGAGATAGGTAGTTTTTGCAGAAACACCTTGGTTATTCCTGTCTGTCTCAGTAAGGTGTAGTCCCTATGGACCCCCAGGTGAGCCATGTACCACCACCAACCCCCCTTCTCCAGGGCTGGGGATGGCAAACAGGGTCTCCTATCAGCAGTTCCACATTCTACCTCCCTGCAATGGTGGCAGTAGAGGGGACCAGCAACCCCAGTCCTGCTGGGGAGCAGACACCCTACAGGGTAGTCAATGCAGCTCTGTACACATCCATAACACAATAGCAGACAGACATTAGGCCTGGATATGCCAAGCTGCACCCCAGCACTATCTGATATTCTCCTGCAGCAAGCCTTCAGCCACTGCACCCTGCAAGCCACTCCATCAAGACACATACCAGTTGCACACAGTCTGCTAACTAGTCCATAGTGCATGTTCCCAGTAGAAATGCATGCACCCAGAACTGGGATGTCAGCATACACAACAAGCAGATAAATCAGTGACTGGGCCCCAAAAGGAAACCCATGAATATCACATAAGAGTAATGCTATATAGCACTATGGGGGTGCCTAGCCATGCTGTCATCACTGCACAGTCAGGGTGAGAGTGATACCCCAGCAGGACATACTGAGGTCACCCTGTCTGTGTAGGTGGTGGCCGGGCACTACAATGTCCCAGCCAGTGCCCTATGCCCTGTGCAGATGCATCCTGGCCAGGTCACCCTGTCCGGGCTATACCCATGGTACCTTGCTCCTCATTATGCACATTGGCAGGCAATACTGGCAACAGTGCTGGCAGTGTGGGCTGTGGAAGGTGTTTGCAGCCACCACACACTGTATAGAGTAAGACAGACACACACTCCCACACCTATGCCAGCATTGTGCTACTATAGAGGAGTTTAGCAGCCCTGCCCACCACACCAGTCCTGGGCACAGTACAGGCATGGATATGCTACGCAATACTGTTGGGGGTCACTCCCCAGGGTGGTAAACACTGTCAGAGACCAGACCTGAAGCACACACCGCAGACATCAGAAAGATTGTTATGATGGAGCTCGATGAGCAAACTGTGCTTAACGTAGGACTTGCTATCTGCCAGTAATCATAGGAAATGTTTGATAGGTGTGTACCGTATACCCAGGTGTAGGGTTGCATTGCTAAGGTATGCAAGTGCTAGTATTGGGAGATGCACGCAGGGCCCAATGTCCTGCCTCTCCAGGAAGCATTAGCCAATGGGGCCTGTGGGTGTGGGTGTGGGTGTGTCTGGCCCTGTTGGCTGCTGCTTTACGGCAGAGGTTCCCAACTCCGGTCCTGGTGTGCCAAACACTGTTCGGGTTTTCATGCTGTCCCTCATGAATATGCATGGGATACATCTGCATACCATGGGGGTGGTGCATATATATGCAGCACAGGCATCTTTATTAGAGGCAGCATGGAACCTGAATGGATTTGGCCCTCCAGGACTGCATTTGGGGGATTCTGCCGTAGGTAATGCACATTTCTATGGTGTTTGTGCTGTGTAGGGTAAAATAGAGGTTTTTGACCCATGCTAATGGTCTCAGCAATAATGGTTCAGTCTTTACTACCATGTTTTCTTCATGGGTAAAATAAGGGGACTGGGTTGGCAGGAGCCCCAGCTGGGATTTGAATCTGTGACTTTCTGGTCCTAAAGGCACTGGCTGTGTCCGCTGCACCACCGTCTTAGCACAAAAACAGTGCATTCCCTGGGGAGTCCATGGCTGTTTGTCAGACAGGGCCTGTCTGTTGGAGTGCACTGCACCCACGTGAAGGGGGCTAGGCCACCGTCTGCTGTGGGCAGCAGCCACTGGCCCCTCCACCAACGGTACCCCTCCGCCACCATGCTGACATGGCCTTATGTTGGTGACAGCATCACAGCTAAATGATATGTGGCCCTCCAGGACTGCATTGCGGGGACTGTGGTCTAGGTCAGTGGTCCCCAACCCAGTCCTATGGGGCCCACCAGCCAGTCAGGTTTTCGGGATATCCCTAATGACTATGCATGAGATATATATGCATTAGAGATATCCTGCCAACCTGACTGGTTTGTGGCCCTTCAGGGCTGGATTTGGAGACCCCTGCCTTACACCTCCGTCATTTAAGATTGTGAGTGGGCAAGGTGCAGATGTCCAAGACATCAAAAAGGTTAGATAGAATTTGTCACAGTCCTCCTCACTTCTCACCACCACCAAAAAATTGTCTATTAGACAACTTTTTGGTGGTGGTGAGAATCGAGGAGGAATGTGACACATTCTATATACCCTTTCGATGTCTAGGACATCTGTACCTTGCCCACTCACAATCTTAAATGACAGAGGTGTAAGGCAGGGGTCTCCAAATCCAGCCCTGGAGGGCCACAAACCAGTCAGGTTGGCAGGATATCTCTAATGCATATATATCTCATGCATAGTCATTAGGGATATCCCGAAAACCTGACTGGCCGGTGGGCCCCATAGGACTGGGTTGGGGACCACTGGCTAGGTAATGCGCATATTTCTGGTGTCTGTGCTCTGTAGGGTAAAATAGAGGTGTTTGGATCATGCTTATGTTATCTGCAAAAAAGGTTGGTCTTTACTATCATGGTTTAGTGGTGGGTAAAATATGGGAATTGGGTTTGCAGGAGCCCCAGCTGGGACTTGAAATGGTGATCTTTGGTTCCTGAACACACTGTGGCCACAGAGACAGTGCAGTCCCTGGAGATAGGAAACCTGCCCAAAGGAGACATAAACCCTGCTCTGCACAATTTCACTGTGGGATCATTCACCTTGTATGGGGATGGAGCGTAAAAATAATAATAATTATTTTTTATGCTCCGTCCCCATACAAGGTGAATGATCCCACAGTGAAATTGCGCAGAGCAGGGTCATAAAAATTGTGCTCTGCACAATTTCACTGTGGGATCATTCACCTTGTATGGGGACGGAGCGTAGGCCCTTCTAAAATTCATATTTCTTTTTTGGGGCTTTCTTGGGAGTGATTTTTGATGTTTTCCATGACTATCACTGTTGTCCAGCTGGATTATATTTTTTTAGAATTTTGTTGTGGTCATTTTGAATTTTTATTTGCTATTTTGTTCTGTGCACATATATCACACTGCTCACGTTTTGTAGGTTTCCCTGGTTTTGCTGTACATTGCTGACAGAAATGGTTTCTCTTCCCTTTAAATCGGCTCTAACGCGAGGTTTTCACTCGCGGTATTTTTTTCATCGAATTTCAGCCCCGCTCCTGTCCGGGGAGCCTCTCCCCTCCCACTCTCCACCCATTGACCCCGTCTCTCCGCCCCTGGGGAGCCTTCCTTCGCCCTCCGGGAGCCTTTCCACGCCTCTATCGCTCATTTGCGTGACGCGCACATGAGCGGGCCCGTTAGTGCGGCGCGCACGTGTGCGGGGCCCAAAAACACATCATTAGCATGCGCTAAGGTACCTTAGGGCACGCTCAAGTGCGCCCCGCACAGTAGCGCGGTTTAGTAAACATACCCCCCATGGTTTTTAACTAAGGGATTTCAGCTCATTATAGTGATGACGAAATACACTTTAAGTACTCACTCCTTCTTCTTGTTTTTGTTCTGTTGATTATTTTCTTGAGATAAATTGAGTATAATAAGTAGAGTCTCTTTTCCTGTAGTATATGCACATTTGTTAACCAAAAGTTACTCACCCTTTCAATTATATGGTCAATGAATTATGAAGTTTTTTTAAGTGGTTCTTAATGTCTTTTTAATGATATTTATTAGGTTGTTATGAAGTATACATTTGTTTTCAATGGTTGTTTTAATAATTATTCATTTTTTATAGTTTTTATACTTTAATTGGTAAGATTATGTTTGATTTTAGTTATGTTTTGATTTGATTGTTGGTCATATTTTATAACCGTATGTATTTATTTATTTGATTATATAATATGTCCATATGATTTATACTTGTTCATACAATTGGTTTTATGATATATTCATTATTCATTATTATGTTTTTATATATATGTAGTACACCAGAGTTTCCCCTGAAGAAGTCTATTTCGAAACACGGCCTGTGTCGGGCAGCATGGTGTTTGAAGTTTATTAAAGTTTATCCTTCCCTAAATACCACGTTTCTGTGACTGGGTTTGTATCCTCACGTGGCTACTTGTTTTTCCTTGGTGGCTGCTGAAACTCATACATCATCACGGACAGGAGACTCCATCAATATTTGTTTCATTTGATTGAAGAATGCATGAATGATTTTCAGTGTGCCTTTGCCTTCATAGTCTAGGTGCTCTTTGAGGGTAATTTTATTAGGTGTCTATATTAAGGCGATTTTATAAGACAAGTTAGCATCTACTCTTTATAAAATACTTGCTTAAGTGACAGATCTCATGACTATATTGCAGGTCTAGGCACTTACACCAGCCCTGGTATGTTCATAAATTATAGTGTTGTGCAATTAATGTGGGTGTACTAATGATACCTATAGAGGTATTGTTACGTGCAGCTGCACTCATTTCCGCATTGATACTAGGGCAATGTGTTCCCTATGCCGACACTCCACCCGTAACCCACCCATTCACAGCTCTAGTGCTCGATGGACAATTAATGCACATCTTAGTGATTGCTTGCTGCCATGCTCATACATTAGATGTCACCACAGTGAGCGCATGCTAAAATGCACATTAACCACCTACAGGGCCACTTTTACCTATGGGCAAAAGGGGAAGCCTCCCTGGGCCCCTTCACAATGTGGACCCAGCTGCCCTACTGCCCACAGGCAAAAGCTGCCCTGTTCAGGGCCAGTGCAAGGGTATGAGGTCCCCCTAGGTAAATCTCATTCCCAGCACTGCCCTGCTCTTGCCCCCATGCCCATTGCCATCGCTGCTGCCCCTATCTGGGACATGCAGCGGCAGCAAGATATTTAAAAAAGCACCAAAGTACCAGAGTTACCTTCTCTTCCGGTGCTTTGGTGTCATTTGCGCTTCCACCCCCCTCCGATTCCACTTTAATCTGAGGGGGCAGAAGCATGAACAGCATTGCAGTGCCAAAAGAGAAGGTAACTCTGGTGCCATGGTGCCTTTTTAACTATATTGGCACCACTGCACATCCTGGAGAGGGGTAGATGCAGCGGCAGGTGGGAGGCCCATGAACATGGGGGACCCATTTGCAAACGTTTGCCCATGTCTCCATTAGGGATTGAAGCGGCCGTGATAACTAGTGGACTTTAGTAAAAGGGCTCCTAAATTTCTTCCTTATTTTCAGTCATACGTAGGAACTTATGTTTTTCCACTGAAAAATCACCTAAATTTAAAAGTTTAAAACTTAATGCTCCTAAATTTAGGCCCACCATTTACTTGCCTAGATTTTTCAGCCTAATTTAGATGCTTAGTGCTAAAAATCAGCTTTATTCCCCACCCGAAATCTGCTTTGTGGCTTTCCATTTTTTAGGCTCCTAAATTTAGGAGTTTAGTGGAATTTTGAGAATATATTTTAGAACTGAACTGTAGTTAATTTTTAAAGCGTCCAATTTAGAAGCCTAACTTTCAGATTTAGGAGTATAATCCTTTGAATAAGCCTCATTGGTCCCGTGAAGGAACATTATACAATGGGACGCCCAAGTGCAATCTGGGTTGTTAAAGCCAGAATGCCTGAAAACCCCCCCCACAGGCAAATGCGATTTCAAACACAATTTCAGAAATGTGGATGTGCTCGATATGGAGGTCTATAGAGGCATCTACGTACATACTGTAGATATCCACAGAATAGCATCTCAGAATGTGGACATTTTACAGCCTAATGGTGAAAGTAGTTGGTTAGGAGCAGGGTGGACAGAGTTCCAATCCCAGCGTTGGTCTTTGTGATCTTAGATGAGTCACTTAACTATCCATCTTCTCTACACTTTCTGGATGTTTTAAGGCCAAACCAAGCCTATTCATGCCTTCAGAAACATGGATGTGCCTGCAAATGTCCTCATCATTCCTGAAATGAAAGGGAGACGTGTAAATCTATAGTGCCTTCGCCACGCCCCCTCACCTACTTGGACATCCCTGCACCAGAGAAATCTGCAAACGTCATTTGTGGAATGTCTTTGGAGACAGCTCCATGATTTTGACTTCCACTTGCATGTCTTCAGATGTCCTACATCACAACTAAACCTTTTAAAATGACTTCCTATGTGTCTTCATAAACTAAGGGGCTTGTTTACAAAGCCGCGGTAGCGGTTTGCGATCATAATCGAAGCCGCGGCCCCATTGATTTCAATGGGGCCGCGGCTGCGATCGCGATCGCGAACCACTACCGCGGCTTTGTAAACAAGCCCCTAAGCCTCAAATAGGTGCATTTCTGTACTCTCAATCTAGGTGACGTTTTATAAAATTACTCTCTAAGGGGGCATTTCTGAAATCTTATAGACAATTTGCTGTCCAAGAAACTAAACTAATTTTCAAAATTCAGGTCATTAAGAACCACAGGTAGACTTTGTACCTGCTTTTAGTAGATAGTACGTTCATATGGTAAAGTACATGAAAAGTATTTCAAAGTGAAATTCCTGTGCATAGTTTCCCATCTAAGTCCTAACTCTGCCTCTGAATCTGCCCCCTCAGCTTTGTAAAAAAGAATGGAACTAAAGGAAAAGCAGCTGTCAGCCCAGGGAATTTACCTGGGGAAACTCCTTTGCTTTCCAAACAAATTCTTTTCAAAACTTTAAATGAAAGACTCATTCTTTTGTGCTGTGTTTCAGCAAAAAAAGACTTTATATTAATGTTCTTTCCAGAAAGGCCATATTTGCATGGTCTGCAATCATGCATCCCACCCTTAAATTCTTTACCATAAACCATATGAAAAAGCTTTTATGAGCAGAAAGGGTAAACTAACAATAGCAGCGCTATTGGCAAGTTAGACAAAAGTGTGCTTATTTTCCAAAGACCAATAAGCCAAAGCTGCATCAGAAAAATCAGTTCAGCTGTCAAATACCATATGAATTTGTAAGCCTTCAATAAGGAAGAAAAAATGTACAGATATTGTCAAAAGAAGTGACTTTGTATTATGTGTTGCAAATAGTAAGAAGGAATTTCATGCTATCAGACTCAGAAAATGTCTTCAACATGAACACTTCATAAAGGTTTAATTCAAAATTTTAAGATTTGATGAACCATTAATTAATATTTTTACATTTACGTTTAGGGACCTACTTAATTAGCAATTTTAGCATGATCATATATGTTAACTGCCAAATTTGGTGCTCAACAGGCATTAAAATCATGTTGATGTGCAGTAAGTTATTGGCTCTGCTCATGAGAGCGTTACCGATAATTCTAAAAACTGTTGCAGAATATGTGCCCAAAATTAATGAGACACAAAGTAATTCATTAATATTAAAAAGGATTAACAAGGATCACAGTAAAGTTTGAAATCTGCAATAAGCCTCCCCCTGGAAATAGCTCCTCTTCTGGATCCAAATCCCACTTCCATTCAACATCCAACTAGCCCTTCCATTCCACTCTACCCCCATGATCCACTCCCCTAGCCTTCCTCCCTAATCTCATGGAGCATTTGAAACTGCAATGAGTTTCTTGTTGTAAAATAACAGAGTTTGCTAAATACTCCCTCCTGAGTGTATGAATCAAACAGAAAAAGAACTTCAGTGCTGGGCTTTCAGGAGGCCAAGAAAATGATCCAGAGTGGATGTGGACAGCTGGGAAGCTTAGAATCACTGAGAAGTGGATGTAAAGTTAAGTGATCCGCTGCTAGTTGTTAAACTGTTGAGAAAAATAAAGGAGATTTATGTTTGTTTGGAAATGATTCCTGAAATAAAGACCACAAGCTTCCTTGGAGTGAAGGCAGCAAGCCAGGATTGCTTACAGATTGCACCTGGAACAAGAGTAAAGGCTCCCAGCTGACATGAGATTGGAAGTTGCTTCCCTTAAAATTGTGAATGCAACTGTTAAGAAATACACTATCTATTATTATTATTATTATCAATAATAAAACTTGCTATACCCTTCTGGCCGAGTAGCATCCAAGCGATGTACGATAATTAAAATATGTAACATAGGAAAACAATGCCAATTTTAGATAGGAAGGAAGAAGATCAACATAGGGAACAGTAGATGTAACCACCCACTCTAGGCTGAACAATCCCCAAAGGCTGACTGAACATAACGGGTTTTCAGAAGTAACTTTTTTTTTTTTTTTTTTTTTTTTTTTTTAGAGAGGATTCAGCGCATATGTTGGGGAAAGAGAGTTCCAAAGAGATGGAGCCAAAAAATCAAAAGCTATATGTCTGGATGCTTTCATACGAGCAGCAGACATGGAAGGAGTAGCGAGATGGTTTGCATTCTGAGATCGAAGCATTCTTGACAGGCAATATGGACTCAGCAATGTGGAGAGGTAGAAAGGAAAGCTAATGTAGAAGGCCTTATAGTTAATATGAGGACTTTAAAATGAATTTTAAAGGGAAGGAGAAGCCACTTGAGTAAACAGTGGGGGAACAACATCATACCATGAAGCATTTGCCAGTAAATGGATTGTTGTATTCTGTACAAGTTGTAGTTTTTTTAGGTTTGTGGACTGAATACCACAGTAAATGGTGTTACAATAATTGATATGAATGAGAGAGTGCAAAGCATCTGTAGTAAGCAGAGATCGGACAGAGCAAATTTTGTATAGTGAGAGGAATGAGGACTGAATTGTTGCAGCCACTTGTTGGTCAAAGGACAACCACGTATCAAAAATTATGCCTAAGTGCATCAGGGAAGTAACAAGAGGGATGGAGAAGCTTTTGATTAATGGACTCCCAGTGGGGGTGGAACTCTTAGCGATCCACAGGACCTGGGTTTTAGCTGGGTTCAATTGAAGATGGTGCAAGTCTAACCAAGTCACTACAGAATGTAAGCACTCATTTATTAATGACAGGTCAGGAGAGGTGGACCAAGTGGAATAGTGTACCAAAAATATGTCATCTGCATAACAAAAGATGCTAAACAGGGTTGAGGAAAGAATTGAGCCTTGTGGCACCCACACATGGCAGACTGGTTACTGTCGATAAGGAATCGTGACTAAATTGTACTCAAAAAGTATGCTCTTGGAGAAATGATGAAAACCATTTGAGCACAGAATCTGAAATGCCAATATCTGATAGATGTTGAAGTAGTAAACAATGGTCAATAACATCAAAAGCTGTCGAAAGATCTAGGAAGACAATTACAGTGATTATGGGGACATCTAAATGGCTATATAGTTCACTCAATAGAGCAATAACAGCTGCTTCTGTACTATAGTTACTACAGAACCCAGACTGCCTTGGATGGAGGACTTAGTTATTGTAATTAAATCTGTGAGCTAGAGGAGTACTGCTTTCTCAATAATATATGCTAGGAATGGAAAGTTGGAAATTGGACAGTAATTGGAATGTACAGAGATATCCAACAACTCCAACAACACATCGACATCCAAAATCTCCTTGACCACAATCAACACGGCTTCCGACCCAGCCATGGGGTTGAAACCCTACTGATACAGCTATTCGACAGACTATTGAGGACGATCGACAACACCAGAATGGGCATCCTCATAATATTCCTAGACATCTCCTCAGCATTTGACACTGTCTGCCACACAACATTACTAACCAGACTACAGGAGGCGGGCCTACACAGCACCACCTTGAGCTGGTTTACATCTTACCTCACCAACAGACAGCTACAAGTCAAGTGTGTAACAAAGACCTCTCAACCTTTCAGAGCCACACAGGGAGTCCCACAAGGCTCAGCTCTCTCCGCCCTGCTCTTCAATCTTTACGTACAACCCATCTGCGCCATCATCAAGGACCACAAGATTCAATACACCATATATGCAGACGACATAATGATATTCACACCAATCAATATCGACAACCCGGACTACTCCAACATAGCCAACTGCTTCCAACAAATGGCAACCTGGCTTCAGGAAAACAATCAATAAATTACAATAAAACTGAAGCACTATTCATCACAAGAAACCAGACATTTTCACCCTCGGCCACCATCAACCTGAATTACATCATCATACCAGTAAGAAAAGAAATAAAATACCTGGGAGTAACGCTCGACAAGGACCTTAACCTCCAATCCCACATTGCAAAAATCACAAAGAGATCTTACATCAAAATGAGGACAGTCAGAAGGCTCAAACCCATCCTCGCTCATGAACATTTCCGAACAGTCTGTCAAGCCATCATGGCTCCCACTCTAGACTATTGCAATCACATCTACCAGGGGCTACCAAAAAAGACAACAAAACCTCTACAGCTAGCACAAAACACAGCCGCACGACTCATAACAGATTGCACAAATCACGACCACATCACTCCCATACTGTACCACCTACACTGGCTCCCAATCAGCTCTCGAGTCCATTTCAAAGTACTTTTAAACATATTCAAAATAATACACAACCTCTCAGCTGACAGCCTACAACCACTCATAAAAATCGATGACAGCAAGAGACCAAGAAGAAAAGGAACCTCAGACACCATCAGAACACCAAAGGAATTTGCTAAAACAAAGCAGGCCACATCAAGTAGGGCACTCTCCCTGGCAGCGCCCGCTATATGGAACTCCCTCCCAGACCACCTAAGATCAACCAAAGACCTCAGGGACTTCAGAAAACTTCTTAAG
Source organism: Ichthyophis bannanicus (assembly GCA_033557465.1). Classification (NCBI taxonomy): domain Eukaryota; kingdom Metazoa; phylum Chordata; class Amphibia; order Gymnophiona; family Ichthyophiidae; genus Ichthyophis; species Ichthyophis bannanicus. The sequence continues at coordinate 584,934,066 of CM066033.1, read as the reverse complement.
ACTGCTCTATTTACAGAACATTTCAAGGACCTCACATAAATGACTCCTTTTTACTACTTTCAAGACAATACAGGATCATGATCCTAGCGCACCTTTCACACGGCTCCATTATTGTATATATGTATATTGCTCATTATGTAAATAGCTCACTGATAAAATCTGACACACTGCACCACACACCACTCTTCTTAGTTCTCCCACTGCATGCTACAGACCACACATTATTATTAATTGTTTGATGTGCCAAACCGCTTTGATTTAATGATAAAATGGTATACTAAATCCTTCTAAATAAATAAATCCAGGTTAGGCTTTTTCAGGATTGGTCGAATTAAAGCTTGTTTTAAGGATGGGGGTAAGTAGGCTATGGATAAACTCTGATTAATGAGTGAGTGAAGCAGAAGTATTAGATCTAAATTCTGGTGTTTACAGCCAGGATGAGGGGTTTTGAGGATGGTAGTGGGGCTGTACTATCAGCCGTCTGGCCAGAATGAACAAATGGATGATGAAATGCTCAAAGAAATCAGGGAAGCTAACAAAAGTTGCAACACAGTAATAATAATGGGTGATTTCAATTATTCTGATATTGACTGGGTCAGTTTCACGGCAGGACATACTAGGGAGATAAAGTTTCTAAATGAAATAAATAACTGCTTCTTGGAGCAGCTGGGTCATGAACTGACAAGAGGGGAAGCCATTTTGGACCTAGTCCTTAGTGGGACACAAGATCTGGTGCAAGAAATAAAGGTGTTGGGGCCACTTTACAATAGTGATCATAGCATGATCATGTTTGATTTAAGAAATAGAGGAAGGACGGCAAGGAAATCTACAGTATTACTTTTTAATTTTCAAAGGGGAGACTATGATAAAATGAGGAAAATAGTTAAGAAAACACTAAAAGGAGCAGCATGGATGTTACATCAAGCATGGGTGTTGTTTAAAAATGCTATCTTGAAAGCCCAGAGCAGCTGTATTCCATGCTTTAAAAAAAAGTAGAAGGAAGTCCAAAAAATTGCCAGCATAGTTTAAAGGTGAGGTCAGAAAGGCTGTTATAGCTAAAAAAGCATCTTTCAGGAAATGGAAAAAGGAGCCAAATGATGAAAACTGGAAACAACATAAGCACTGACAAGTTAGATGCAAGGCATTGATAAGGCAGGCAAAGAGTGAATTTGAAAAAAAAGCTTGCCATGGAAGCAAAAATGCATAATAAAACCCTTTTCAAATATATTTATAGCAAAAAAAAAAAAACAGTGAGATTGGTAAAAGGGGCACTAAGAAGTCTTTACCGAAGAAGATGTAGGGAAGTTATCCATGACTGAAATTGTACTTAAAGGTAATGCATCAGAAGAATTGAAAGGAATATCAATAAAATGGGAAGAGGTATTACAATTATGTGAAAAACTAAAGAGTAGCAAATCACCTGGACCAGATGGTATACATCCAAGTGTGTTGAAGAACTGAAATATGAGATTACAGACCTACTATTAGTAATCTGTGAACTATCATTAAAATCATCAGTAATACCTACAGATTGGCGAATGGCCAATGTAATGCCAATTTTTAAAAAGGGTTCCAGGGGTGATCCGGGAAACTACAGACCAGTGAGCCTGACATTAGTACTGGGCAAAATGGTAGAAACCATTATAAAGAACAAAATTACTGAACATGTATACAGTCATGGTTTAATGGAAAAAAGACAATATGGTTTTAGCCCAGGAAGGTCTTGTCTTACTAATCTGTTACATTTTTTGAAGGTGTGAATAAACAGGTAGACAAAGGTGAGTAGTCGATATACTGTACCTGTATTTTCAGAAAGCCTTTGACAAGGTCCTTCATGAGAGACTCTTGGTGAAATTAAAAAGTCATGGGATAGGCGGCAGTCTACTATTGTGGATCAGCAACTGGTTAAAAGATAGAAATCAGAGGGTAGGGCTAAATGGTCAATTTTCCCAATGGAGAAATGTGAATAGTGGAGGACTGCAGGGATCTGTGCTGGGTCCACTGCTTTTTAACATATTTATAAATGACCTGGAAATGGGAATAACGAGTGATGACGTCAAATTTGCCGATGACACAAAATTATTCAAAGTTGTTAAAACCCAAGAGAATTGTGAAAAATTGCAAGAGGACCTTGAAAAATTGGAAGACTAGACATTCAAAAGGCAGGTGAAGTTTAATGTGGACAAGTGCAAAGTTATCCATCTCGGAAAGGACAACCCAAACTATGGTTACATGATGCAAGGTTCTACATTAGGAACCACCACCCAGGAAAAAGATGTAGGCGTCATTGTGGATACCACAATGAAACCCTCTACCCAGTGTGCAGCAGAAGCCAAGATGGCAAATAGAATGCTAGGAATCATAAGGAAAGGAATGGAGAATAAAACAAAGGATATTATAATGCCTCTGTATCATTCCATGGTGCGACTGCACCTTGAATATTGTGTGCAGTTCTGGTTACCGTATCTTAAAAAGGATATAGTGGAATTAAAAAAGGTCCAGAGAAGAGTGACCAAAATGGTAAAGGTGATGGAAGGATACCCCTATGAGGAGAGTCTTAAAAGGTTAGAGCTCTTCAACCTGGAAAAGAGATGGTCGAGGGAAAATATGATAGAAGTCAATAATTCAATGAATGGAGTGGAACGGGTAAACATAGATCGATTCTTTACACCATGAAAAAGTTTAAAGACTAGGGGACATGCAATGAAGCTACAATGTAACCCATTTAAGACTAATAAGAGAAAATATTTTTTTCACTCAATGCATAATCAAACTCTGGAATTTGTTATCGGAGAATGTAGTAAAAGCTGTTAGTGTAGCTGAGTTTAAAAAAGGTTTGGACAAGTTCCTGGAGGAAAGGTCCATAAACCATTATTAAAGTGGACCTGGGAAATCCACTGCTTGCCCCCATACAAGCACTGTGAAACCTGTGTGTCTTTTTCGGAAACTGCCAGGTACTTGTGACCTGGATTGTCCACTGTTGGAAAAAGGATACTGGGCTTGATGGACCTTGGGTCTGACACAGTATGGCATTTCTTATGTTCTTATGAGCAGATGGGGTCTAGGGTACAAAAGATGGGACAAAGGCCACCTAACAGTTTCTTCACTGCCAGAGGGGAGAGATCATTAAAGGACGACCAAACACTAGGGGTGACGGAAGACAGATCTGTATCAATTGAAGAAGGGTCCCTTATTCTACTCAAAGAGAAACAGCTGACTCAGTACTTTCAATCTAAGGTCACTTCCATTATAATAGAAGTGACCTTATATCGAAAGTACTAAGCCAGCTATTCAGCTGAGGGGGAGATGTGTGCATCAGTAGATGTGTGTGACACAGTGAGCAACAAAAAGAGAGAGAAAAGAAATTTGGACCCGTTTGCACCATTCTGAGTAACTGAAGCATAGAAGGTTTGCCAGTTTGATTTGAGCCCTATACTGATTATGCTTATCTTTACAGCAAGCTAGCGAAACAGGGGTTCTGTGTTTCTTCTAAAGGTGTTTAGCACTTTGGGCCTGGTGCTTAAGGAATTTCTGACCAGAGTGGTTCCAAGGATGAGTTACAGATAATACAGCAGAGTAAGCTCACCTAGCACCTATGACCTCCACTTGGCTAACTTCTACATTTCTTCTATATCTGTTAGCAGGTTGTCTGCAGGCAAATCTAGGACACTCACCAAAGTATGGTGGAGGGAGGGAGGAAGGGATATCTTAGTTCGAGGTATGAGTCAGAGGGCATGGAGGAAGGAAGAAGAGTTATTGCCCTCCTTCCATCCAATAACAATAACAATATCATCTCCTAGCAGACAAATTGACAGAGAAATAGAATGTGTTCCATTTTCCCCATACTGTGCAAAATAGAAAGATAATGGATGTAAATTCTAAAAACGGACACATTCAAATCACTAAATTGAAAATAGATTTTTTTTTCTATCCTCTCTGGCCCCACTGCTGGAATTGGGGACAGGAGGCTGCCAAATGGTGGGAGGCGCTGATATAATTCTAAAATCAGGGACAATCCCTGAAAATTAGGGACATCTGGTAAGCTTACCCTTATCCTGATTTATAAACTGTGTTATTTTATATTTGACTCTGAGGTGGAAGAAAACCAAAATGATTCAGGGCCTACTACACAAAACCTACAAAGAAAGGCTTGACTCAAAGTAGTCAATAATGAAACCCTCTGGGCAGCTTGTAGGGAATTTTATTTTGAAAATTCAGATGGTTTGTACAATGTGGATACTTTTGAATCTGCTCATCGGACTACCATGGGAGTAGGTGCAAAGTGTACACAGGAAAGTACATGCAGTGAAATCACCACACATAGTTTTCCTTACTGATCTAACTCCATCTTTTTATCCCTGCTTCCCAAAGGATGGGTAATATTGAAATCATGTGTTCAAGTTGAGGCCAGATGGGATACATCAGAGGGTAAGGTGGATCTTAAATGATTTTAAGAAGACTGTGTTCATAAGGAGCTAGTTAAACTAAAAGTAGAGAAAGCGATGGGGCCAGATGGGATACATCCAAGTGTATCGAAAGAACTTTGGGACGTTCTGGTATCTCTGCTGTCTGGCCTTTTCAATGCTTCTTAAGAGTCAGGAGTGGTCCCAGAGGATTGGAGAAGGGAGCATATGGTCCCTTTACACAAAAGTGGAAGCAAGGATGAGATTGGGAAATATAGGCAGGTTAATCTGACCTCTGTGGTGAGTAAGTTAATGGAATGTTGCTAAAACAGAAGATAGTGAGGTTTCTGGAATCCAATGACTTGCAGGATCTGAGGCAGCATGGCTTTACTAGAGATAGATCTTGTCAGACAAATCTGATTAATTTCTTTGACTAGGTGACCAGTGAGTTGGACCATTGGAGAGCGCTAGATTTGATGTACTTAAATTTCAGTAAAGCCTTTGACACCATTTTACACAGGCGACTTACAAATAAACTGAGCTGGGCTAGAAACTTACTGGGTTAGAAACTGATTGAGTGGCAGGCAACAAAGGGTACAGGTAAATGGAGTTCACTCTGAGGAGAAGGACATTACCAGTGGTGTGCCACAGGGATCTTTTTTTGGTCTGATCCTTTTTAACCTTTTTGTAATTGATATTGTGGAAAGGCTGTCAGGTAAGGTTTGCCTCTTTGTGGATGATACCAAAATCTGCAATAGGAAGGTATAGATAATATGAGAAGCCTGAAAAATAGTTGAGAATTAAGCAACTGAGATTTAATGTTAAAAATGCAGGGTCATGCATTTTGGATAAAGCTAAAGAAGTGGCAGAGTATAGGCGATGAAGTACTTCTATCCATGAAAGAAGAGTGAGACTTAAAGGGTGATTATTTCTGATGATCTTAAGCTGGCTAAACAGGTAGAAAAGGTGATGGCAAAAGCCAGAACGATGCTTGAGGTCATAGGGAGAGGAATGGCTAGCAGGAAGAAGGAGGAGATAGTGCCTCTGTAGAAGTCTTTGGTGAGTCCTCATTTGGAGTATTCTGTGCAATTCTGGAGACCGCACCTTCAAAAGAATATAAACAGGATGGAGTTGGTAAGGAGAGTGACTACCAAAAAGGTCAGTGGTCTTCATCATAAGGCATATGGGGAGAGACTTGAAGACCTCTATATGTATACCTTGGAAGAAAGGCAGGAGATGGGAAATATGATAGCGTCATTTAAATTCCTCCATGACATAAATATATAGGAGAGCCTCTTTCAATTTAAAGAAAACTGTAATGAGGAATTTGAGGAAATATTTATTTATGGAAAGAGTGATCGATGCAATGAAGAGTCTTCTAGTGGAACGGGTAACAGGGTAGTTGCAAGAAGATGAGGCACCCTAGGCGAATCTCATCCCTTGTGCCCCCAGTACTCATTACTGCCACAACTGCCGCTCTCTGGGATCTAAAGCAGTGACAATGGCCACAAACAGCCTCGTCGCACTTACCTTTAAACTTCGGCACCATGAGGCTATTTGTTTTCACCCACTCTCCGATGCCTGATAACAACTTGTTTGCAGCAGGAAGTCAGCATTGGGCATCAGAGGGGCAGATGCAAATAGCCTCATGGTGCCAAACTTCAAAGGTAAACACTAACATATTAAAGAGATAAAACTTCCATATAAATACCCCTGACCAGAGGAAAGAAAATTTACTTTTTTACTTTTTGTCGGATCGTTTGCCTTGAGAGGGAACTTTCCCTCTCTCATAGCAAACCCTCCTTTTTATTCTATAAATAAGAGTGCACTCACTCTCACGGTTTATACCGAGGCAAAATTATAAAATCATCCTCAGTCTCCTGGAACACATAAATGAGTAATACTTAGCTCAAGAGTCCAACGTGGTCCAATCTCCAGCCGAGACAGACGTAGCTATATCAGAACTATTCAAAGAATTATGGAGTCCGGACTACTATCGCATATGAGCTCCTAAGTTTCTTCACCCCTGCGGGTTGTCGTTCCAAGACTCTAATGGGTCTTCCTCTAAAGACGCATATCCAAAGATTGTACACAATTGTGTTTCAAACAATGAAATTCCTGGTCCTTCTTCATGCAATACACGTCTAAGTCGTCAGCTGTTCCCCTTGACTTTTAAATTCATCCTCGCTCCTCTACACGGGTTGTCAATGGCTGTCTGAATCATCAGGTAACCAAACTCCACCAATCAAGAGATAAGTTAAGGCCCAAAGGTGTTACTGATCGCAGGCGGTATATCCAAGATTGTTCCCGATATTGCAAGCTCTTAAGGCAGTTTCCTCCTCAAGTCCGCTCAGGGATAAAATCAATAATTCGCCATGTAAGAGCTTGAAAGGTATGATGAAATTCTAAACAATGAGAGGCTACCAGGGCCATCAAAATTTTCGTATTTATACGAGATCGATGTTCCAATAAACGTCTCTTCATAGACTGAGACGTTCGTCCTACATAAACTTTCTGACAGGGACATATCAAAACATATATCACATGAGTACTAATGCACGTCATGTGATAATGATTTTCAATTTTCATCCCTGTGGTAGGATCCTCCCATACTAAGCTCTCTATAGTAGTCTCACAAAAATTGCACGATCCACATTTATAATGCCCTTTTAACGGCGAAGGTTCCCTCATATATCCGTGACACCGGGGATTTTCTTGTACAATTGTCATCATGCCAGGACTACCCAATATATACCTATCTGGTATCTTTAGATGTGCAAGCGCTCTACACCAACATTAATCAACGAGAAGTACTTCAGTGTTTGGCTGATTATCCGCTTGACCTTCCATCTAGGATTCCTCGGCCTTTTTTACTTGCACTGCTGGATTTGGTTCTGAATGAAAACTATTTTCTGCATGACAAAGTTTTCTATCGGCAAGTATTTGGCATTGCCATGGGGGCCACTGTGGCCCCCTCGATTGCCACAATTTACATGGCAAATTTTGAGGATACATATGTTTACACCTCTCCTCTGTTTCAACATGTAAAATTTTGGCGTCGTTTCCTCGATGATGTGTTCTTTCTGTGGTCTGGTTCCTCTGGGGAATTACAGCAGTTTTTGAGTTCTTTAAATACACATTCCCCACATATCCAGTTTACCGCTATGTCTGACAAGCGATCTATTCAGTTTCTGGACCTTACTATCTCTTTGTCGTCAGAAGGGATCACGACAACTTTATTTAGAAAATCTGTCCAACGGAACACGTTACTGAGATTCTCAAGTTTTCATCCCATACCGCTTAAGCGGGGTCTCCCTTTTGGTCAATTTCTGAGGCTGCGTCGCAATTGTTCATCATTGGAGGACTTTCAGAAGCATGCTGCTGATCTACGGGAACGGCTGACAGCGCGAGGTTACCCTCTCTCATTGATACACAGAGCGTATAAACGTGCCCGATTTTTTCATCGAGAATGGCTGTTTTTTCCCCGCTCTCCCATGGATGATTCCGAAGGGGAGACTTTTACGGGTATTTTTCCATATTTGGTGGGTGTCCCGAAGGTAGTCTGTATTCTTCGGCGATATTGGCCGGTGCTGTCAGTTCACCCTTATTTCTCAGGCAAACGGCTGAGAATAGCTTATTCTCGGGCATCAAATCTCCGGGATCATATAGTAAGAACTACTTGGCCTTCTGATCGCCCCCCCACTTCTCATGAAAACCCGGGCCATTATACCTGTGGTCTTTGCAATTATTGCGATATGGCATTGACAGGACCGGTTTGGCAGAATTCTTTTACTTCTGTCTCTTACCGTTCCCATTGGCGTACCACGTGCGATTCTTCGTTCGTGGTTTACCTTATCATTTGTCCCTGTGGGTTATTCTATGTTGGGCGCACTACTTGTCCAGTTAAAGTCCGCTTGGGAGAGCATGCATCCCGTCTACGTACCAAAACCTGCTCGGCGCCTATGGTTACTCACTGCCTGCAAAATAATCATCTGTTTCAACAATTACAATGGCGAGTTATCGATCACATACCTCAGGACCCCCGGGGGGGTGCTCGAATTGAGAAATTGCAACGTACAGAACAGCGGTGGATTTTCCTCCTGGACACTGTTTCACCTCGTGGATTAAATGTTTCTGTGGAATGGCAGACTATTTCTTAGACTGCTGACAAATGGACACAATGTTTCAAAAGCAATCTTTGCTGGGAGGGGTTTTCCCTCTTTAGTGCATATTATGCCGTGGAGATTTAGTGGCTGTTTCAACTCCATATATGACCTGATAACAATGACATCATAGGGGTTCCCTTACTGTGGGTTTCCCCTTGTTATCACATGCTTGCTACGTTCTGCCGGCTGATTGGCTGATTGATCTCCATGTGAGTGTAGACGTCACTCGCCACTCTTTATAAGCCTAATGGATGGGACTTTATTAGAAGCCACCCTTAAGGATTCGATATACATCACCTGATGCAGGGCCGCAGATGGGATAGAAGGCCCGAAACGTGGCACGTTGTGTTTCAAGAATTCGGAGCTGGCTGATTTAACAAAGATTAAACAAAGATTAAAAAAGATAAGTTTTTCAAGCATTTTAAGATAAAAAGGACTGACCTCGGCGAGGGGTAGGTTTTCCTTCCTGCTTTCTCTTGAAAGGTCTTTCCGACAAAAAGAAAGTGTACACATTGAGATATTCTGTTTTTGATTTTGATTCTGCATTACTATCACATGATAGGCTTGGTGAGCTGGGGCTTGTTTTGTTAAATTTAGAACCCAGCAGAGAGCTTGTAGTTTAAATTTCATAATAAGTTAGAACCTAGCAGCAGCAAAGAGCTAAAATTTAAATCAAATCGGAATATAGCTTACCTCAGCAGCACAGGACAGGGTACTGTGTAGTTGTTGTTGTTAAGTGCCGTCGAATCGGAGTCGGCTCATGGCGACCCTCTGGATAGCTATCCTAAATTGTGTTCGGTCTTCAGTCAGGCGGCTCATTGACGACAGACTGGTACCCGTAGCTGCTGTTATTGTAGCGATCCATCTCATTGCTGGCCTTCCTCTTTTGCGTTGACCTTCTATCTTGCCAAGCATGATGTCTTTCTCTAATGATCTCTCTCTTCGCATGATGTGTCCGAAGTATGAAAGCCGAAGTCTTGTCATCTGAGCTTCTAAAGAAAGCTTAGGTTTGATCTCCTCTAGTACCGACTGGTTTGTTCTTCGGGCAGTCCATGGTATACACAGTATTCGCCGCCAGCACCATAATTCAAAGGCATCAATTTTCTTCCTGTCTGTCTTTTTCACTGTCCAGCTTTCACATCCATATGATGTTATTGAAAATACCATGAAAATACCAATACACACTTACGTGTGTACTGTGTAGTAGCCCTCTTTTAATAAGTGTTATTTCCCTCCCTCCCTCCCCAACACCCACCCACCCCTGGGATAATCGTAGGTTTATAGGTACTTACACATCTTAAAGGACAGGATGTGCTCTCAGGTGAAGCTCGTTACCCAAATCAGTCATACACTAAGGACCTGAGATTAATTAAGCTTCAGGTGAACAAGGTATATTAAATGTATTAGGTACAGTTTTATTAGTATAAATATCCATAGCAACCCTTAGTAAGTAAAGAACTTAAAGATCTAAACACAAGCTTAAAACTAAGATCCAGACAGCAGTCCAGTAGCGAGATGGGGGCTTTCCAGTCTTTTGCATTGAGTGTCACATGTACGATTTTCACCAAGTTGGTGAGAGGTCTTACGTGTGTACTAGGTGCAAGGAGCTCTTTGCTCTCAGGGAACAAGTCCACTCTCTAGAGGCTAGAGTAGCAGACTCGGAAAACATAAGGAAGACAGAGAGGTACATAGACGAGACCTACAGGGATATAGTCCTAAAGTCCCACCTCCAGTCTGGCAGCATCCCTGTTGCCATGGAGGAGAGAGGTCACGTGACAGGAGAGCATCACCCTGGTGTGGCAGGAAGTGATCCTGTAACTAGGATCTGTCCTCCAGGTGATGTAAAACCCTCTCACACCAAGGAAGTTTCTCCAGGGCCATGTGCCCATGAGGAAAGGGTTAGGACAGCCGTTATAGTTTGTGATTCGATCATTAGGCATGTAGATAGCTGGGTGGCTGGTGGACGTGAGGATCGCCTGGTAACATGCCTGCCTGGTGCGAAGGTAGCGGACCTCACGCGCCACCTAGATAAGATTTTAGATAGTGCTGGGGAGGAGTCTGCTGTCTTGGTACATGCTGGTACCAATGACATAGGTAGGGAGTTTCTGGAGGCTAAATTTAGGCTTTTAGGTAGGAAGTTGAAATCCAGAATTTCCAGGGTAGTGTTCTCCGAAATGCTTCCCGTTCCATGCGCAGGACCCAAAAGGCAGGCAGAGCTCCGGAGTCTTAATGCGTGGATGAGACAATGGTGCAGAGATGAGGGTTTTGGATTTGTTAGGAACTGGGGAACATTCTGGGGAAAGGAGGGGCTCTTCCGAAGGGATGGGCTTCACCTTAACCGGGATGGAACTAGGCTGCTGGCATTAACCGTTAAAAAGGAGATAGAGCAGCTTTTAAACTAGATAATAGGGGAAAGCCGACAGTTGCCCAAGAGCGGATGGTTCGGAAGAATGTATCCTTGAAGGATACTGCTAAAAGCAGAGAGGTTCCAAAAAAGAGTAAAGTAGCCCAAATGCCCTCAAGTATTTATTTATTTATTTTCTCTTATATACCGCGCTATTCTGCATCAGTGAGGTTTACATTGAACAAACTGAAATTACATTGAACAGGGCATTATAACTTGGAGATAACTATTTTACAGGGAACATGGGCTATGGAGGGTTAAGTGGCTTGCCCATGGAGTATGGATCAGACAGAGCTTAAAGATTCCAAATTACCCATGTCTACCAATAGCCAAATTAATATGAATAAAATACAGTCTCTAAAATGCTTGTATGCAAATGCTAGAAGTCTAAAAAATAAGATGGGAGAGTTAGAATATATAGCACTAAATGAGAGGTTAGATATGATTGGAATATCAGAGACATGACAGAAGGAGGACAACCAGTGGGACACTGTGATACCTGGGTACAAACCATATCGTAATGATAGAGTTGATTAAATTGGTGGAGGGGTTGTGCTCTATGTTAGAGAGGGCATTGAGTCAGAAAGGATTAAAGTTTTGCAGGAAACAAAATTTGCTGTAGAATCTCTATGGATTGAAATTCCATGTAAAAAGGGTAAGGCGATGGCAGTGGGGGTGTACTATCGACCGCCTGCCCAGAATGAACAAATGGATGATGAAATGCTCAAAGAAATCAAGGAAGCTAACAAAAGTTACGGCGCAGTAATAATAATGGGTGATTTCAATTACCCTGGTATCGACTCGGTCAGTGTCACGGCAGGACATGCTAGGGAGATAAAGTTCCTAGATGAAATAAATGACTGCTTCTTGGAGCAGCTGGTTCATGAACCGACCAGAGGGGAAGCCATATTAGACCTAGTCCTTAGTGGAACACCAGATCTAGTGCAAGAGATAAGGGTGTTGGGGCCACTTGGCAACAGTGATCATAGTATGATCGCATATGATTTAATTAGTGGAGAAGGGATAGTAAGGAAATCCACAGTACTACCTTTTAACTTTCGAAAGGGAGACTATGATAAAATGAGGAAAATAGTTAAGAAAAAACTAAAAGGAGCAGTTGCAAAGGTTCAAGACTTACATCAAGCTTGGGTGTTGTTGGAAAATACTATCTTGGAAGCTCAGACCAGCTGTATTCCACGCTTTAAGAAAAGTGGAAGGAAGTTCAAAAAACTGCCAGCATGGTTTAAAGGTGAGGTCAGAGAGGCTGTTGTTGCCAAAAAAGCATCTTTCAGGAAATGGGAAAAAGAGCCAAACGATGAAACCTGGAAACAGCACAAGCACTGGCAAGTCAAATGCAAGTTATTGATAAGGCAGGCAAAGGGAGAATTTGAGAAGAAGCTTGCTGCGGAAGCAAAAATGTGAAATAAAGACTTTTTCAAGTACATTCATAGCAAAAATCCTGCGAGAGAATCAGTTGGTCCATTAAATGATAGCGGGGTTAAAGGGGCACTAAGAGGCGAGAAGGTGATAGGGGAGAGACTGAATGAATTCTTTGCTTCGGTCTTTACTGAGGAAGATGTACGGATGTTACCCATGACTGAAGTGGTATTTAAAGGTGCAGAAGAATTTAAGGAAATATCGATACATCGGGAAGATGTATTACAACTATTAGATAAACTAAAGAGTAGCAAATCACTTGGGCAGGATGGTATACATCCAAGGGTATTGAAAGAACTGAAATATGAGATTGCAGACCTGCTATTAGTAATCTGTGAACTATCATTAAAATCATCTCTAATACCTGAAGATTGGAGGATCGCCAATGTAACACCAATTTTTAAAAAGGGTTCCAGGGTTGATCCGGGAAACTACAGACCGGTGAGCCTGACGTCAGTACCGGGAAAAATGGTAGAAACCATCATAAAGAATAAAATTACTCAGCATGTAGATAGTCATGGCCTAATGGGAGACAGCCAACATGGCTTTAGACAAGGAAGATCTTGTTTTACTAATCTGTTATGTTTTTGTGAAGGTGTGAATAAACAGGGGGACAAAGGTGAGTCGGTTGATATAGTGTATCTGGACTTTCAGAAAGCCTTTGACAAGGTCCCTCATCAGAGACCTTTGGCAAAACTAAAGAGTCATGGGATAGGAGGCAGTGTACTATTGTGGATCAGGAACTGGTTAAAAGATAGATAGCAGAGGGTAGGGCTAAATGGCCAATTTTCCCAATGGAGAAAGGATCATGCTGGGTCTGCTGCTTTTTGACATATTCATAAATGACCTGGAAAGTGGAATAACGAGTGAGGTTATCAAATTTGCAGATGACACAAAACTATTTAAAGTTGTTAAAACCCAAGAGGATTGTGGAAAATTGCAAGAGGATCTTGATAAATTTGAAGACTGGGCATCAAAATGGCAGATGAAATTTAATGCTGAGAAGTGCAAAGTTATGCACCTAGGGAAGAACAACCCAAACTATGGTTACACGGTGCATGGTTCCACATTAGGAATCACCACCCAGGAAAAAGATTTAGGCCTCATTGTGGATAACATGTTAAAACCCTTGGCCCAGTGTGCAGCGGCGGCCAAGAGAGCAAATAGAATGCTAGGTATCATAAGGAAAGGAATGGAAAATAAAACAAAAGATATTATAATGCCTCTATATCGTTCCATGGTGAGACCGCACCTTGAATATTGTGTGCAATTCTGGTCACCGTATCTTAAAAAGGATATAGCGTTATTAAAAAAAGGTTCAGAGAAGAGCCACCAAAATGGTAAAGGGGATGGAAGGATACTCCTTTGAAGAAAGGCTAAAATGGTTAGGGCTCTTTAACCTGGAAAAGAATCGGCTGAGGGGAATATGATAGAAGTCTATAAATTAATGAACGGAGTGGAATGGGTAAACGTAGATTGATTGTTTACATTATCAGAATATACAAAGACTAGGGGACATGCAATGAAGCTACAGGGTAAACTATTTAAGACTAATAAAAGAAAATATTTTTTCACTCAACGTGTAATCAAACTCTGGAATTTGTTACCGGAGGATATAGTAAAGGCTGTTAGTGTAGCTGGGTTTAAAAAAGGTTTGGACTAGTTCCTGGAGGAAAGGTCCATAAACCATTATTAAGAAGGGACCCAAGATATTAATGCTTGACCCAGTACAAGCATTGTGGATCCTTTGTCTTTTGGAGAAACTGCTAGGTACGTATGACCTAGATTGGCCACTGTTGGAAACAGGATACTGGGCTTGATGGACCTTGGTCTGACCCAGTATGGCATATCTTATGTTCTAGTTTTCTTATGTAAGAAAAAAATATTTTTCAAAACCAGTCTCAAGATGTACAAAATGAATTCCTTAGGCAACCGATCAGGTAGTTGTAATTATAAGTTAGTAGCCATATTTAAAGCTGCTTCTTGATCTATATTTGTGTATAGGGCAGTAGCATCCATGGTAACTAGCCACGTTAAGGATACATCAATATTTAAATGTTGAAGCATGGAAAGAAAAGGTAAGCACCACAGGACTGTTTGCAGCCATTGCCAACACTGTCTATCCCGAGAGGGGCGACAGCAGTGGCAATGGGCACCCCCTGGTGGGCCATCTCTCTAGGCGACTGCCTAGTTCACTTAATGCTAGTGCTGGCCCTGGGTGGTAGAAAATTAGGGCTGTATCTGAATTCAAAAAAGCATGGGATTAACACCGAAGATCTCTAAGAGAAAAAAAGGGACTGTAAAGTTTAGCACTTGGCATGGAAGGCAGACTTTATAGGCCATATAGTCTTTATCTGCCGTCATTTTTTTGTTTCTCTGTTTTCTATGAAAACATGTCTACCCACATAAAAATGCTTGATTATGCCCTCATGTACTTACTGCAAAGAGGAAGTGAATGTAAGTGATGCATTCTCCCCCCTCCCCAAAGCTACTTCTTTTTTAACATACATACAACTATGGTATTAATGACATACGAGGTGTGACAAAAAAGAAACGAGACTGTGGCAGCCACGCCCATGACTTAATGCCAGTTGACTAACTGCTTATGTCACTGTGTTGTGCAACATCTCGTCACTATTTTGCTATAATATTTTTCATCTCTCTCACTCTGTTTTTCTTTTTCAGGTTTTTTTGTAGCACACTTCTCCATCACTTTGTCATGCAACCGGAGGTGGCAGACATATGGAGCAAAGAATCAACTTGAAATTTCTGGTTAAGTTGGAGAAGGGTCCAACTGAGTGTCTCCAACTTCTCCAAAAGGCTTATGGAGAAGATGCAATGTCAAGGCCGTGAGTTTTCGAGTGACACAAATGCTTCAAGACTGGCCACGAGGAGGTGGAGGATGAGCCCAAGTCAGGACGGCCTTCCACAACAAAGATGGATGAGAACATTGACAGAGTGAACCAGCTGGTGCAGAGTGATCACAGATTGATGGTGCAGATGATAGCTGAGGAGCTCAGCCTGAACAGGGAGTCAGTGCGGACCATCTTGGTGCAGGAACTGGGAATGCAGAAGGTGTGTGCCAAGATGGTGCCCAAGCTTTTTTCGGACGACCAGAAGGAGCATTGGGTCAATGTTTGTCAAGACTTGCTAGAGAGGATTGGAGAAGTTCCAGAGTTCGTTGGCCAAGCCATCACAGGAGACGAGACTTGGGTCTTCCAGTGCGACCCTGAAAGCAAGAGACAGAGTCTGCAGTGGAAGACTTGACTGTCCCCAGACCCAAGAAGGCGCACATGTCCAAATCAAGGATCAAGGTCATGCTGATCACATTCTTCGACCAGAAGGGAGTGATCTATCATGAGTTTGTGCCTAAGGGTCAGACAGTCAACCAGCACTTCTACCAGCAGGTCCTCAATCGCCTCCATGATCAGGTTTGGAGCAGCAGGCAGACTATGTGGTGAGACAAGTTCTGGCTGTTCCACTACGACAATGCACCTGCACACACCGCGCTCAGTGTGAGGCAGTTCTTGGCCAACAAACAGATCACAACTCTCGACCACCCTCCTTATTCCCCAGATCTTGCACCGTGCAATTTCTGGCTCTTCCCCAGGCTGAAGACTGTGCTCAAAGGAACTTATTTCCCCTCTGTAGAAGAGATCAAGGCCACTGTGACGAGGGAGCTGAGGGACCTTAAGGATGAAGACTTTACCGAGTGCTTCCGTACTTGGCAGACGCAAATGCAGAAGTGCATTAACTCTGGGAGGGATTACTTTGAAGGGGACAAAGTGTAATTTCTCTGTAGATTTTGTAATAAAACATTTATGGGACAGTCTTGTTTCTTTTTGTCACACCTCATATATACATCTCCACCTTGAACCCCTCAGATACTACGGTATGTATTTCCAAAACAACTGTAACTATACTCAAGATAAATGCCAAATGTAACTCTTGCGACACCCACCGGCTGGGCCAAGAGGCTGACAGCTGGTAGGCGGCCTTGATGTCCTTTAGAATAAAGTTTACTCCTCAGGTAATAAGTTGTAGTTGAGACGGTGGTAAGGCTTTGCAAGATTTTTATTCTTATAAGGGGATTTCCAAAAAGCATGCTGGGGTTCAAACACAACTAAGGCAGAAGGATAACATCTCCAAACAGAAAAGATGAACTCAGGAAAACCAGGAGAAACAAATCAAATAAACTTTTTCTTTTCTCAGCCTTACTGCTGCTCTGTGTCCTCACACTCTGCACTGCTCCGTGTGGTCACACAATGAACTGCAGCAGAACTCTATCACAGCTGTTCTCACTTTGTAATGCAACGTTCCCTCACAGCTCCGTTGCTCTCAGTCAGTGAACAAACAAACATTGAATGCTTCTTACAACTCTCGTGGTAAGCACTACCCTTACTATAGGGTTTTTACATTTCTTCTTTTCTTATCTCACAACTGTAGCTTTCCTTTGAGCCAGAGAACAATCCATAGGAACTGGGCAACAGACTTCATTAGGCACACATGTCTCTATTTGCATTTCTTCAAAATCATTTGTACCAACAGAGTCTCTCTCATATTGTGGAGTTTCTTTAAGTTTCCCCTCTCTTAGAAACTGCTGAAACTGGTCCCACAGCAAGTCAGCCCTCGTAGGTATTTTTGCATTGGAGACAGAATTCCTCTCATTAGAGTGTATCCCTTGCAAAGCCCCTAATTTAGAGGATTCAAAAGCTTCTCTGTTATCTGCACTGGGGATTCCAACACTGGCTAAGCTTTCAATCCACTGATCAATGGTGGAAGGTGAAGGTTTCAGTTCCTGCCCTTTTAAACCAGCCCTTAGCCCTCTTGCCACATTGTCAGGAAAGAAATTATTGGCTTTACCTTGAGGCTGTTTCTGTATGTCAGCACTGATACCTTTTCCACCTCTCCAGCTATCACCGTTGTCCCGGTTGCTGGCCTGACGTGCACTTCTCCTCCAGTTACTTGTACTTCTGCTTTTAAATGCTGGCACAATATCTCTTTCTTCCTGGTCTGAAACAGTAGACAGGCTTTGGCCTGAGACTGCCCCTGCCTCTCGATGAGTTGCTGCTGCCTGAGTTTGAGCCTTCTCTCTGGCTCCTTCTCTCACCCAGACTTCTCTTTCTCTGTCTGGCTTCAGCCACTCTCCTCTGGCATTCACTCCAGCCGGTCTCTCGCTGACTCTCACTCCCTGGAGTCTCCCTTCGTCTCTCCGTCTCTGTGCTTGTCTCTTTCCTTGGCTCCTTCCTTGTCCGCCCCCTTGTCTGCTACACGTGGTTTTTAACCACTGCTTCCTGCTGGGCCTTCCCTGTGCTCCGCCCTCCTCTGACCAATCAGGAGGGTGGCTTGTCTCCACCCCTGAGCTAGGGCGTGTTCCACCCCTTGCAGGGAGCTGAGCTTTCCTCTGACGTAGGCTGAAATTCCCTTGCACATGTGCACTGTCATTGACTTCAATGGGGCTTTCAGGATTTTCATCCATATCCATGCTTTCTACTATGCTTTCACCATCACACTCTACGAAACCCGTAAATAGTTTCATATGTAAATAGTTGTGTTCAATATTCAGTTACCCCTCTTCATGCTTTCTCATCCCTATCTCTTTGTCTCTCCTCCGTGCGGTCTTTCCACTTGAAATTTCATGTATCCATACTCACTCCTCCCCATCCCCTTCTCCATCTTTTACACCCATTGTCCTTTGACCATCTTACCTTGTCACCTTCTTCCCATCCTCATCTCTCTCTTCCTCTGTTCTTATTCCTTTCACAGTCTATTTCCCACTCTTCCATCAACTGTCTGTTTAGGACCCTTTCTACCCTCTCAATTCACTGTTTTCCACCCTCCCCAGCAAAATCCCTGCCACCAACATTCTCCCCTGGCTCCAGTCCTTTTGTGTCTGTCATGCCCTCTCCTTTCTGCCAAATTTCCAAATTCTCTTACCATCTCCCCAATCCCCTCTTTTTTCTACTGCAACATATTGCTAGATAAGCTTTATGAGTAGTCAGCTGTCAAATTTGGCAAACCTACTTAAAGCTGTTAGTGTAGCTGGGTTTAAAAGAGATTTGGACAAGTTCCTGGAGGAAAAGCCCATAACCATTACTAAGAAGGATTGGGGCAATCCACTGTTTACTCCTGGGACAAGCAGCATGAAATCTGAATACATTTTGGCAACCTGACAGGTGCTTGTATGACCTGGATTGGCCACTGTTGGAAACAGGATTCTGGACTTGATGGACCCTTGATCTGAACCAGTATTGCATATCTGGTGTTCTTGTAAGTCCAGTGCATCAACAGTGAGCCTACTGAGCAAAGCCCATCCTTCTTCAGCACAATTAATAGAGCACTCCTTGTCCATATAGCCAGCCATTTGTTTCCATTAACAAGTTGCAAAAAGATTCCAACTGTGCATATACAGTAGGAGTTAAGAAGGTCAGTGCCCGTTTGCAAATGATCTAAATAGCACCACTCTCTCCACTGTAATCTGCAGCCTACAGAAGTAACAAAGATGGGCAATTATTCCTGCAGCTTCCCACAAAGTTTTTGCTTCTTCCATTTATTTATAATCCATTTACCTCTGCCCTGGCAGTTGTCTAAGTAGCCTGAGTGATTCTGATAAAAGGCTCTCAGCTCTTAAGGCGTTATGCTCACAGTTTCTGAAAGCCCTTGGTTATGCAGGAGTGAGCTGCATTATTAGTATCTTTCAAAGCTGCTTCCCTGATTGCAGTTAACCATCCCAGATAAGGATGAGGGCCGGCCAACAAAAGTACATAAGCAGCCAGACATCCTATGAAGGGCAGAAATAAGACACACAGCTACCATTGATGAATGTGCCCTTCTAAGCCAGCAGGCGTGCAATACTCAGCTGAATCAGGATAGGGGAGAGTAAAGTGAGCTGTTCCTTTTCCACTTACACCATCAATGTGACGACAGAAGAAAAGAATTCTGCCTAATATGTCCTCAAAGAGCTGGGAGTACTGGAAACTGGCAGCCTGAAAAGGAGTATTTTGTTTGTTTTCCTGTTTTTCAAATGGAATGGCCACAATTGATAGTAACACATTTGCATAACCTTAATATTTCTTTCTAAAGACTGTAGCAAGTTGTCAAAGCTCACTGACAAACAAGATAGCTAAAACCTGTTGCTTCTTTCTCTATAACATTGGCAAAATGTGTCCCTTCCTTTTTCTTGTCACCTCCCATCTACTCATATTGCAACCTCCTCTTCACTGATCTTCCTTTGAATCTTCTCTCCCCACTTTGATCTGTTCAAAACTCAGCTGCACGGCTAATCTTCTGCCAGTGTCGCTATGCTCATGACACCCCTCTTCTCGCCACTTCATTGACTCCCTATCCATTTTTACATACAGTTGAAATTTCTATTACTGACCTACAAGTGCCTTCATTCAGCTTCTCCTTAGTACCATTCCTCTCTTATCTTTCCCTACACACCTCTTCTGGAACTCCACTCTTCTAGCAGATCCCTTCTATTTGTGCCCTTCTCTTCCACTGCCAACTCCAGACTTCGATCTTTCTACCTTGCTGCTCCGTATGCCTGGAACAAACTACCTGAGTCAGTACGTCAAGCTTCATCTGTGGCCCTGTTCAAATCCAGGCTAAAAACTCACTTTTTTGAGACTGCTTTTGGATTCTGACCCCCCTAGCCTCCTGTTCACCTCCTATGTATTTCCTTTTCATTCCCCTAGATATCCTAGTCCCCATTTGTGCTGTCTGTCTTGACTAGACTGCAAGCTCTTATGAGCAGGGACTGTCTATTACATACCTCTGTAAAGTGCTGTGTATGTCTTGTAATGCTATGCAAATCATAAGTAGTAGTACAGCCTTGTTGTCAGCAGTTCTCCATGTCCTTCATACCATTTTCTGACCCTTCTCCATCTCTCAGAAGCATATTTCTTAACCCTATCTTTTACCTCCATCTCCTACCCTCAAAGGTGAGTCGGTTGATATAGTGTATCTGGATTTTCAGAAAGTTTTTGACAAGGTCCCTCATGAGAGACTCTTGGCGAAATTAAAAAGTCATGGGAAAGGAGGCAGTGTACTATTGTGGATCAGGAATTGGTTAAAAGATAGAAAGGAGAGGGTAGGGCTAAATGGTCAATTTTCCCAATGGAAGAAGGTGATAGTGAAGTGCCCCAGGAATCTGTACTGGGTCCGCTGCTTTTTAAGATATTTGTAAATGAGCTGGAAATGGGAATAATGAGTGAGTTCATCAAATTTGCAGATGATACAAAATTATTCAAAGTTGTTGAAACCTAAAAGGATTGTGAAAAATTGCAAGCGGACCTTGATAAATTGGAAGACTGGATGTTCAAATGGCAGATGAAATTTAGGGGTATGTTTACTAAACCGCGGTAAAGTTACCAGCGGTAAGAGCAGCGTTAACGAACCTGAAGCCATATAAGGCAGTGGGCAGGTAGGGGGCATTCCGGTGTAAAGGGAGCAATGGGCTGTTAACGTGCGTTAAAGGGTGCCTTGGCCGTTTAACGCATGTTAACGGGACATTGCACTTTAAGGGGAAAAATAGGACATGTTAGTGCTGAGAAGGCACCCTAAAGGCTTTAAGGCGCCCTAACGTAAGGCACCTTAACTCAAGGCGCCTTAAGGGCTGCAAGGTGCCTTAAGTTAGGACGCCTTAAAGCCCTTAGGGCACCATGAGTTAAGATGCCTTAACCTAAGGCGCCTTATAAGGCACCTTAGGCTAAGGCATCTTATAAGGCGCCTTAGGTTAAGGTGCCCAAGGATGTTAAGGTGCCTTAGGCTAAGGCGTCCTAAGGGCTTTAAGGTGCCCTTGGTTAAGGCACCTTATAAGGCACCTTAGGCTAAGGCATCTTATAAGGCGCCTTAGGTTAAGGTGCCCTAAGGATGTTAAGGGGCCTTAGATTAAGGCATCCTAAGGGCTTTAAGGTACCCTAGGTTAAGGAACCTTATAAGGCACCTTAGGCTAAGGCACCTTATAAGGTGCCTTAGGTTAAGGTGCCATAAGGATGTTAAGGTGCCTTAACCTAAGGCGCCTTATAAGGCACCTTAGGTTAAGGTGACCAAGGATGTTAAGGTGCCTTAGGCTAAGGCGTTCTAAGGGCTTTAAGGTGCCCTAGGTTAAGGCACCTTATAAGGCACCTTAGGTTAAGGTGCCCTAAGGATGTTATGGTGCGATTTCGGCGCTATCATGGATAATATGTTGAAATCTTGCCGGGGCAGCCAAGAAGGCAAATAGAATGCTAAGAATCATAAGAAAAGGAATGGAGGATAAAACCTAAGATATTATAATGCCTCTGTATCATTCCATAGTGCGACTACAGCTTAAATATTGCATGCAATTCTGGTTGCTATATCTGAAAAAGGATATAGCGTTATTAGAAAAGGCACAGAGAAGAGCCAGCAAAATGGTAAATGGGATGGAAGGATACACCTATGAAGAGAAACTAAAAAGATTAGGGCTCTTCAACCTGGAAAAGAGACGGCTGAGGGGAGATATGATAGAGGTCTATAAATTAATGAATGGAGTGGAATGGGTAAATGTAGATCAATTGTTTACGTCATCAAATATAGAAAGACTAGGGGACATACAATGAAGCTAAAGTGTAACCTATTTAAGACTAATAAGAGAAAATATTTTTTCACTCAATCTGTAATCAAACTATAGAATTCGATATCGGAGGATGTAGTAAAAGTTATTAGTGTAGCCGGGTTTAAAAAAGGGGACCCCGGAAATCCATTGCTTGCCCCAATAGAAGCATTGTGTAACCTGTGTCTTTTGGGGAAGCTGCTAGGTACTTGTGACCTAGATTGACCACTGTTGGAAACAGAATACTGGGCTTGATGGACCTTAGTCTGACCAGTATGGCATATCTTATGTTCTTATATTCCTATGACCTCCTGGCCAGAATGAATGGATGGATGATGAAATGCTAAAAGAAATCAGAAAAGCTAACAAAAGTTACAGCACAGTAATAATGGGTAATTTCAATTACTCTGGTATCGACTGGGTTAGTGTCACATCAGGACATGCTAGGGAGATAAACTTTCTAGATGAAACAAATGACTGCTTTTTGGACTAGCTGCTTCATGAACCGACCAATGGAGAAGCTATTTTGAACCTATTCCTTAGTGACATATAGGATCTTGTGCAAAAGATAATGGTGTCGGGGCCACTTGGCCATATTGCTAATAGCATGATCACATTTAATAAATGGAAGCAGGATGGCAAGAAAATCTACAGTGCTACCTTTTAACTTTCAAATAACCAAGGATATTATAATGCCTCTGTATCATTCCATAGTGCGACCTCATCTTGAATATTGTGTGCAATTCTGGTCGCCATATCTTAAAAAGGATATAGCAGAATTAGAAAAGGTACAGAGAAGAGCCACCAAAATGGTAAAGGGGATGGAAAGATACCCCTATGAGGAAAGGCTTAAAAGGTTAGGGCTTTTCAACTTGGAAAAGAGACAGCTGCCCTACCCACTTAAAAATATATGCTACCCACTGAAACACATTATCCCTATCCACTCACATACACCATGCTTACTCTCACCCTTCCTCCACCATCTATTCACTCGCCTACGTACACACACATATTCTACCCAAGGACCGCTACAAAAGAGCTAAATTCCAACTGACACTCCACCCAAACACCTCACTCAGCCCCCCCCACCCTACACTTCTCTTAATATATCCTGCATTCTACTGCATTCCCATCATTCTTACAATATTCTGCATCTATCCTTCCTCAATATCTTAGTACTACTACTACTACTTATCATTTGTACAGCACTACAAGGTGTACGCAGCGCTGCACATATAGATGTAAGACACAGTCCCTGCTCATCAGAGCTTACAATGTAAGCTTGGCCTGTCATTGTTACCATGTTCTGTACTGACTCCCTCATACCACCAGTATTTTATCCCCTAACACTCCCTGCATGTTGTGACCAGTCTGAAGTGAACCAAGGGGATCTTGGGGCAGTCTCTCCAAATAATCTAGTTTTCTGCATACCATGACAGTCACAAACCTCACTTCTAAGTCCGGAATGCCCATCCCTTCCCAAAAGCCGAAGGGGTTAAAACCACTGAAAGACAGCAGTAGGTGGATCAGGTGAGTTTGTTTGGAGAGCGGAGGATGGGGCAGCCAGCATGAGCTCCCTATACTTAAAGCCCTCGCAGAACCAGTTCCCAAATGGAAAGGAGGAGCTCCACAGGGAAGTTGAGCTGCAGCCCACCTTATCTGATGGGCAAATATTTCTTTCTCGATGGAAAGGCAGGATGCGTCAGTCACACCTGGTGATGTCATTTGATGGCGCCAAGTGATATTCTATTGCTCAGAAAGGCAAAGCGTTTCTGAGCAGGCCTGAGGTGCCCACACCCTTTGGCCCGCCCCTACCTGGTTCAGTTTTGCTAGCCAGGACAGATCACCAGCTCTCCTGAATCCCATCTACAACCAGGAATAAAGACAAATGTAAGAAGAACAAATACAAACTTGAGAAAACAAACCTGGATTTTAGAAATGTCCGAAGTGTGGGTGAAAGATGAACACTACAGATGCCTACGATCGCTGTATTCGCTGCCTGGGAGAAGCCCACCGAGTAGAGGACTGCCATCACTGTGCCTGCGTGTCCTCCAGGGCTCGCCGCTACCGCAGGAGTTCTTGTTCGGATCTTCAGCACAGCCTGCTGACATCACCTCCTCCAGAGACAAAAGCCCTGGAATCACCAAAACAACAGCTCTGGGAACAGAGAAAAAGGAATGGAGCCGTTGGGGGTCACCGGCATCATGGCTGCTGTTCAAACACCCTCCTCCTGCATCTCCGTCTCTGGCCCGGCAAGCCTGCCTTCTCTGGATCTGGTATCGGCTCCCCCTGCTTCAGTCAGTAGCAGCAGCAAACAGGACCTTCGACAGCCGAAAAGATTCAGGACCTCCTGCTCCCTCAACATTTCTGGGGTCCTCGGCACTCCCAGGGTTTTCCCCGATGATGCCAACTGCAGAGGACAGGAGCTGTGTAAAGGACTGACAGACGATAGGACACACAGTGACAAAACAGAAATATAGACAGAACAATAAACAACAAGCTAGATTCTAAACAGGCATAGAAAAACATACAAGGCTTGCAAGCCTCAGATATGAAAGTGCTCTCCCAAGCAGGAACCAGGAGCACCTGGAAGCTGTGGTTTAGATTCAGCGCAGTCAGCTACAAAACAAGCACAAAGCAAAAGGTATGTAAATGGGTTATTTTATTTATTTATTTAACAAACAAACGCTTATATACCGCACTTTCCCATGGATCAAGTGCGGTTTACAAAGAACAATGGTATGAACAGGTGAAGCGGTTATAGATACCTATTCATCTTACATGGAACATCTGTGAACTTTATACAATGAACTTAGACCTTATTACACAGAACTAGAACTTATTACCAAGGGCCTAACGACTGTGTGCATTACAACTTTTGCACAGAGCTTAGTAACTATGTACATTACAGCTATTTACGTTGGACTTAGACTATGTACATTACAGGGCGTTTGGCAGGCTGGCCTTCTTATGTTCGCATTATTATTACAATGAGCAGAAAAATTGAATTAGTGTTTCTTTGGTTGCAATTTAAGTACATTAACCTTTATCTTTATTTTAACTGTTATGTTGTTTTCCATTATCCTTTGCCGGTTTGGGTAACAGTGCTTGTCTGTACACCATAGTGTGTCATAAATAGGTGTGTTTTTAGTTTTTTTACGAAATTCCCTGATATCAGTTAGATTTCTGATTTCTTCAGGTAGTGCATTCCAGAGGATTGGGGCTGAATGTGAAAAGGCCTTGTTGTTAGTGGATTTTTTGGCTTTTGTAAAGTCTTTCGGAATCATAATTTTGTTTGTATTTTCTCTCCTTTGGGTGCTTTTTGGTGTTTCCTTGTTAATTAGTGTGCTCAGTACTGATGGTGCTAGGTCATTTATTACTTTGAATGTGGTTATTAGGATTTTGTAGCTTATTCGGCAGTAGATTGGTAGCCAGTGGAGATTAGCTAATATGGGTGTTATGTGTTTGATTGTGCGGACCTTCATGATGGTTCTGGCGGCTACATTTTGTACCAGCTGAAGCCTTTTAAGATTCTGTTTTGTTATTCCTTGGAGTACTGTATTCACAAAGTCAAAGTGGGGTGTAATGATTGCTTGTATTATGCTCATGAAGTCATGTAGGTAAACCAGCGGGCATAGTTGTTTGAGTATCTTAAGTTTGTAGTGAATTTATTTTGTTGTATTTTTGATGTGGGATTCCATACTGAGGTTCTTATCTAGAATCACTCCTAGGTACTTCACCTCATTTTTTGTTTTGATCTCGTGGTTCTGTAGTGTAATAAATGTTGGGGGTATGTAGGATTGTTTTTTTTGTCACGTATAGGATATCTGTTTTTGAGAAATTGATGTGTAAGTTGTGTTCTTTGAGCCATGTTGTCAGTTCGTTGAAGCACTCTGTTATTAATTGCATTGGCGGGTTAGGGATCCTGAATGGAAGGTATCCCATTACAGTATATCGTCCGCGTAGATATGGTAGTGGACGTGGAACCGTTTGAAGATGTTGCAGACTGGTTGGAGGTAAATGTTAAAAAGAAGTGCCGAAAGGGTGGATCCCTGTGGGAGGCCTTGTTCCTGCTTGAATGTGTTAGATGTTTGGTTATTGATTCTTACTGTTTGGGTTCTGTTGTTTAAGTATGAGGTAAACCAGTTGTGTACTGTTGAGTTTATCCCTATTTGTCTGAGTCTATTTAGCATTGTTGTGTGGTTTATGCTGTCCAATGCAGCGCAGATGTCTAAAATTAGTAGAATGAACGCTTGTTTAGAGTCGTCAATTCCTCTTACAAGTATGTCTAGTAGTACTGTAAGTAGCGTTTCTACTCTGTGGTAAGGGCGGAAGCCATATTGCTGTTCATCGAGAGTGGCCGAGGTAGCAATGTAATCTTTAATTTGGATTTGGATTACTTTTTCAATTAGTTTGGCCATGAAGGGTACGCTCGATATGGGTCTATAAGAGTTGGGTGAAGTTTTGTCTAGGTTGCCATTTTTAAGGATTGGGCGTATTTGTGCATGTTTAAGGGTTGGAGGTAAGTACCATTTCTTTAGCAAAAGGTTAATCATAGGTAGTATGAATGAGGAGAGAATTGGTAGTGTTTTTTTATTCAGTTTACTGGACATGGGTCTAAATAGGATGTTGTTGTATTTAGGTTTGAGATTATGTTCTTGAGTGTGTCTTTGGATATTGGGTGGAAGTCTGACCAGTTGTTAGTTTGGTCATAGTGTGCTTCTCTATGTGATGTTGGTAGGGGGGCTTGCTGTTTTGTTTTGTTCATGTAGTAATGGGCTAGTGTCTGTGGTGATATATCGGTGATGATTTTGTTTGAGTTGTATGTTTTGTTTGTTAAGTTTTGTACAATGGGTTATGATTAATTGAGGCTTGGGCAGACATAAGAAAGCTTACCTTTTACTGCCTTAAGCTAAAGGATTTTTAAGCACAGTAAGGACAACTGTTTTTCCATGCAAAACTTGTGTGGATTAATCCTTTGAACTCTGTTTGAGAACTAAACTCCAGGGAATGGTACGAGACTGAGGGATTCTTACATACCCAGAACGTTTGATCAGGAACTATAGAACCCAGTTGAATTAGAAAAAAAACTGAAAAGTCTCTGAAAACTGTGGGCTTGTCTGAAAGAAATGTCCTTTGCAAAGGGAAGTATATTTACATGAAACCGGCTAGCCGTGGAGTAACCAGCCAGAGGACTTACTGTGTGTAGGCCCTGTGAAATGAGGTGGGCTTAAGAATTCAGCATGAACTTAATGCAACTGGAGGATCAGAGCCTCAGGACAGTGGACCAAGACCCAAATAGACATCACAGAGTGATCCCTACCTGTGACAATGTCCTACATCCCTCATTCACCCCACAGAGTCCTCTTTCTTCCCTCTTACCATATCCTGCACTGTCCTCTAATGTCTTATCCCTAGTTGTCACATACTCATCTGTTGAAAGAATCTGCTGCTCTCTGCTATCCCTTCCTCCTTCTCCCATGCTAAATCAGGATGCACATTGCACATCGCAGCTTTCCTTCTCATGAAGTGTCTCGCGGACGTGGAAATTTATCTCAGGCACTTGTAGACTTGCTGATAAGGGAGGAGTTGGCATATAGTGTCACAGTCAGCTTCTGGGTGCTAGAGGTGGCTTATCAGTGGACTGTAACCAAGAGTTGCATTGAGGAGAAGAGCAGTGAAGTGGACCCTATGCAGGTGGGGAAGGAGAAAGAAGGGGGCTGTAGAGCCTGGCATGGGGTGAGTGCATTAAAGAAGGAAGAGTTTTAGTTGTATTGACTAAGGGAACCATATCTATGTGCAATGAACTTTATAATGTGTGACTTATTGTTGGGTCAATATTTAGCTGTGGTTGTCAGCTTATTCTTTTAAACACCAGCTGTGATGTTTCAACAATACATATAGAGCTCGATTCACTATGGGGCATATCCAGGCTGTCTGGATGGCCCAGACCAAGACGGGACTGTTTGGACTTGATTCTGAACTGCGGAGAGCAAGACGCTCCCTCTGGTACAGCATCAGGCCTGGAGATGGCTCAGCCTGCCCCTGCTGCAACGCAGGGATGTCCTCCCCACAGGCCGATCCTCCCTGCTGTGCGCCTACCCTTGCAACGCTGCTGCCTGACCCCAGGTGGGTGCCACCGGGGTCTGGATCGGCTGGCGAGGACCCATCATTGGCCTCCATCTGCACTGAGGAGGGGCTTCCTGGCTCTGGGAGGGGGGAGCTGCTGTCCAGGATTGGGGGTTCCCTGTGCTTATACCACTTCAGAGGTGGAATAAGCAGGGCGTTCCCCCCCGGCGATCCCTGGACATACAGGGCTATCAATAGAATCAGCCCTGTACGTCTGAGAGTCGATGCCACCCACAGTCCGCCCACTCTCCCCATCATGCCTCCATCCCCCACAGCACGCAGAATACCAGCAAGATGGATAGCAGGACTGCACATCCCTCATAGAATTGGGGCCATAATATATTCAGCATCACTACATGAATATGTGTGTAGTTTGCTGAGCACTGCAGACTATACACAGAGCGGAGATATACAGCTGCTCTATGTATAGCTATGTAGTCTACTTTAGAACTGGCTTCTTCCTGGCCTAAAGTTGACTGCATAGCTGTACCTATAATGGCTGAATATCACAGCTATACGTACTGTATAATCTTACATTACTTGCCACTCCGCTCCTTTCCTCTGCTTCAGCATTATGGGGGTCATTTTAGAAGCATTCTTGAGATGGACATCAGAAAATGGGCAGTTAGACATGGAAATCATAAAGATGTCCCTGGAGCCATTTTAGAAAACTGGGTATATAGATGTCCCTGGTGCGAGAACATCTAGGTAGCATGGGAGCATGGTGGAGGCATGCTCTAGGCAGGGCAAGTGCAATTTCAGAATAGCACAAGCACGTCAGACCCTTTTGTTGAGGTGTCCATGCCAATACCTGCTCCTGACCATGAATAAGGTGCAAAAAAGTGCTTGTTTCATGCACTTACACTGCAGCTGTTAATATGTCCCAGCCAAAGAAACCTTCCTGTAAATCCATACTTCAAACATATTATTGGCCTGCCATCACATGTCTGAATATATGAACTAGTAGACAGGACATGCTGGACTCATAACATAGATATGCCCTCTTCTGAACTACCTAGGCTGGAGCGTGCATGCATCTGGTTCTGTGGGCGTGCACTTTGGGGACATCCACATTTGTAAAATGGCTTACACCCATGCACATACCTGGCCTTGCTATCCCTAGAACCACTTATTGGGAACCATTTTTTGGGAGTGGAGATGGGGAGATTTCAGAAGGCTCTGCTGCCACTCCTATGGTTTTTGGACTTTCTGCTCTGGATGTCCCAGATGCTTTCTAGACGTCCCATCTAAAATGCACTTCATACGGATAGTGCTGAAACTGTGATTTTCACTCACACTATCTATATCAGAGGTTCCCAACTCCAGTCCTGGAGGGCCAAACACCATTCAGGTTTTCAGGCTGTCCCTAATAAGTATGCATGAGATGCATTTGCATGCACTGCCCCCCATTGTACTCAAATGTATCTCATGCATATTCATTAGGGACAGCCTGAAAACCTGAATGGTATTTGGCCCTCCAGGACTGGAGTTGGGAATCTCTGATCTATATAGTGCTTTTATTAATCAGAGATCAGAGCTACTGATTGCTGGTAAATGTATAACTCGTTTTGAATGTCACGCTCTGTGATTCTAGTCTAGCAGCTTAATTGCTCCTCATTCCAGGGCTTTTTTTAATCAAGCAGTTTCCAGCTTCTCCTTTAGATTTTCAACTCAACTGGGACTAGGGATGGGATCTGCCATCATGAGCCTTCATTTGCAACTATCCAGGCATTTTCCCATATTTTATGTTCCCTCCTTCCCCCAGACTTTGGCTATTTGGTTATCTCATGGCAGTCCTCCTTCACTGGCCCCCTCCTTTTCTGGTTCTCCCATCCCATTAGTGTCTCACTTCCGTTACCTGGGTGTCTTCCTTGACTCTGACCTCTCTTTCCGAGACCACATTTCCCATGTTACCAAGTCCTCTTTCTTCTTTCTTCGACAGATTCGAGCCATCCGTCCTTTCCTGACACCTCAGGCCCTCACTACTCTCATTCTATCTCTGGTTATTTCTCGCCTTGACTTTTGTAATTCTGTCTACTCCGGTGTTCCTAAATCCCATCTTCTCAGATTACAACGCATACAAAACACAGCCGCTTGTCTTATCTCTCCCTCCTCACGTTGGGAACACGTCACTCCCCTCCTTATGAATCTTCACTGGCTCCTTTTGGCTCTCTGTATCCAGTACAAACTCCTCACGCTGGTCCATCAGGTTATATATACCCACACCCCACTGTACTTGTCTGATCTTCTACAATTTCATACTCCCAGCCGTTCTCTTAGGTCCATACACATCAATCGTCTTCACCTTTCCTCCCCTTCATGTGCTCATCTCCAGTCCACCCGTAACTCTGCATTCTTCTTTGCTGGCCCTGCTCTGTGGAACTCCCTCCCCACCTCCCTCCATCTGGAACAAAATTACCGCACCTTTAAGGCTCAGCTGAAGACATATCCTTTCAACAAAGCATTTGACTTACCCACTGCCCATGTTTAGTCCTGTGTGCTCCTCTCTCTTAGTCTAGGTCAATGTACATATATGTATGTATGTTTAACCAGCCTCTCGCTCTTTTGTTTTGTCTTGTGTGCTCCTCTCTCTTAGTCGTGTTCATCATGTATGCATGTATGCTTATTCTGTCTCTCGCTTTCCTATCTACCAATGTAACTTCTTTTTCCTTTCGGTGTCCATGGCCCAATTCTATACTATTTGAGTTTGTAAACTGCCTTGTTTTTGTTTGAAGGGCGGTATATCAAGTGAAATAAACATAAACATAAATAACTTGAGCCAAGTCATTGCAGCAATAGTCCTGGGCAAGGGTCTATGCACCAGGATATCTTCTGGAACTCTGTAATTACACTGGTCAACATGAAAAAATCATCACAAATAATTTCATGTGTATTATAATCTATGATGAACAATGTTCAAAACTGGTTTTATTTATGTTGTATCAGCTTTGAAAGATTATAGTGTCAGCTTTGAAAGATTATAGTGTCAGATGTTTTGCTATACAGTATTAGCGGAAATGACATAAATTCTGTCAGTGATTACTCTACCAATATTGATTGGTATTTATTTTGCTTTTCAGGTTAATTGTTTAGATTATGTTTTTGGTAATAATAGCACTAAAGAAATCATCAGAAATAAAATAATCATGCTAAGTCAGCGTAGAAATCATTCTAATGTTTTTTGTTTTCATTTGTGGTTCTTTGCTACTATATTCCAATGTCGTACCATAATGTCAGATCTTCGCAAAATGTACAAGTTATAATTTGGATGCCCACTGGTTGACCAGGATAAGCCATGGGCACCTCACATCATCTGCACTGCCTGTGCAAATGAGCTACGTGATTGGTTAAATGGAAGGAAAGCAGCAATGCCATTTGCTGTATCGGTTGATATGGAGGGAGCCAAGAAACCATCATGATGACTGCTATTTTTGTCTGGTTAATATCACAGGTTTTTCTGTGAAGAACAAGCAAAATATCGTGTATCCAAATTTTAAGGGTATGTTTACTAAACTGCGGTAAAGTCACCGGCGGTAAGGAAAGTGTTAAAGTGCTTGAAGCCATATAAGGCAGGGGGCAGGTAGGGGGCATGCTGGCGTTAGGGTTCCTTGAGTCATTTAACGTGAGCTAACAGGACCAAGTGCAATAAGGTGACAAGACATCCTAAGGAGAAATAAGGCTTCCTAAGACGTGATAAGGTGCCCTAACACAAGATAACCAAAATAAAAGTAGAGAAGTGTGAAAAAAGATGTTTAGAAGCTGACGTGTAAATAATAATGTCGGAAATATAGCCTTGAGGTTTTATAATCGCCTCTTGAAGCTAACTTTCCATTTTGCTCAAATTTTTATTGAGCTCACCAAGGAGCTAACAATAAGTTAGGTAAAACACCACAACAAAGCGTCACCAATAAAAAACAATTGTGTAATAATTCAGTAAAAATTCTTAATGTAATTGGGAAGCCCAAGCTAAAGATACTGTGGGAAGAAAGGAAGCCAGAGTTCAACTTATCTGAATCCTCTCGTAACGTTGTCGATTCACAGCAAAGCTTGAACTGACTTCTCCAGAGTGCTCCCTCAAAACAGCTCAAAGTAGCTGAAAAAATGTCATGCAGTCCAGTTCACAAAATTAGCAAAAATTAGCAGACACAGCACTGCGTTTCGGGCGGCCAACTGTTACTCGCCCTGCTTCAACGCTCAACCAACTGCATCAAGATCATTCTATCAACTGATCAAAAACGCCAGCGCAGGTTAGTAGGTTAGTGCACTAACTAGTAGGTTAGTTAGTGCACTAACTAGTAGGCATAGCAATGGCTGGATACAAAGGGACTGCAGATCACTGCCTAACATATCTGCTGTGTGTGCCAGGATAGGGTAGCCCAACTAGTACCCATGATGCAGTGCACATCCAGAACAGCGGTCTACAGCTGATCACCGAATGGAGCATGCACTTATCCATCACCTCAGCTCAGTAAGAGGCATTGACAGTGTGTGATATAAGCACGGAGCAGCTACAAACCATGCTACTGAACAGTTTCTGCGGTCACACTGAGGGTTAGGATGGGTGCTCAGCACCAGGTCCCCAGTACCTGCAGTGCTAATGAAAGCATCTACTACCTCTGCTGCAGATCACCATCATTGCCAGTGTGTGGCAAGCATTGTCTGCAGTGTGATATGCTAGTCACCTTATGTCCTGCAGCATATGCCAGTCAGCTCTGGCCCTGTGGACAGGGGCTCACCTAGAATAGTGCATGTCAATACCAAGTGTTACAATGCTGATGCCAGGGTGGCCAACTAGTGGGTGAGTTTAAACTTGCATGGGGTTGTTACTAGGGTTCTGCTAGTCCTAACTGTACCACTGGGAGTAGACTTGTAACACTTCCCCTCCTAACCACCTAGATCTAACATTCACCAGCAGGAAGTATAGTCAGACTGCACCTGCTGCCCACCACTGGGTTGTCCAGCTATGCACATACCAACTGCAGACAGTCCACTGGTCAGTATGCATTGCATGTGCACAGAGCAGCCATGTGCACCCAGCAGTTGGTTCAGTGATTGGGTCCCCAGACCAGGAATTGTACCCACAAACCTAGAGCCAGACACTATACAAACACTATGTGGATACATAGATGTGCCATGGTCACTGCTTGGTCAGAGTAAGAATGCCCTCCCAGCATGACATGCCATGGCTACCTGGTCCATACAGGTGGCAGTCAGGCGCTATGATGTCCCAGCCATTGCCCTACCCCCGATGCAGACACATCCTGGCCAATCCGCCCTATTCAGGCCATAACCACAATACTTTGCTCCTCATCATGCCCATTTGGAGGCTAACACTGGAAACAGATTAGGCACTGTGTGGCTCAGTGGGGTGTAGAAAGCCACAAAACAGTGGATAGACATACACACTCACACACTCATATCAATGCACTGTGCAAAAATGGGGATGGTTGGCATTCCTGCCTGACACTCTGGTCCCAATCTCAGCTCAGGCATTGTTGAAGTATGCTCATTGTGCAAGAGCTAGTAGTGCACTCTGATGGTAATGGCCTCTCAGTGTGCCGGTGCTGTCAGCCTGACTCTCCATCCAGCTGAGGATAGTTGAACCTGTCTGTGTGGATGTTTGTACGCTTGTTCACCGATTCATTGGGGGTTGCACATGTTGGTGTTCTATCTATACTGTGGAATAAAGTTTAGCCATAGGGACATACATTGCATGATCCACAGCCAGGACCCAAACCTATGACCCTCTACTTCTATACACACCAACTGCATGTAGTGCACCACAGTGCTGCCACATGGTTGCGACAGTCCCTGGGGATGACATGCTTTCAACCAGAGAGACCTTGGCACATGTTGCATTGCGCATGGAGCACTGGATCAGGGCATGACTTTGGTCTACTGCAGATGGGTGCCGCTGCCCACTCTGCCAACACCTCCTATGCAATGATGACACACCCATGTGTTGTCAGTGTTGGTGGTGCACAGTTCCAGGCCAGCCAACATGCGGGTTTATGGATGCCTAGGGT
The DNA here is from genome assembly GCA_033557465.1 of Ichthyophis bannanicus. Taxonomy (NCBI): domain Eukaryota; kingdom Metazoa; phylum Chordata; class Amphibia; order Gymnophiona; family Ichthyophiidae; genus Ichthyophis; species Ichthyophis bannanicus. Next base: position 584,899,924 of record CM066033.1, on the reverse strand, counting down.
GGTGGGTCCAGAGGGATGGCCGGAGGCATGCATAGACAGCCACACATCCCCCCACAACCATCTGCCTCTCCAGGGAACCCATCACCGCTTGCCAATGTTATGTCTCTGAAGCCTGGGGAAGAGAAGGCTGAGGGGTGTTATGTTAGATGTCTAGAAAATATTGCCTGCAGTGGATTGGGCAAAAGTAGATTGATTGTTTACGCCATCAAAAAATAGTAGGACTAGGGGACTTGAAATGCGGCTACAGTGTGAGCCATTGAGGACTACTGGGAGTGAATGGTTTCTCAGTCAATGCGTATTCAAACTCTGGAATTCATTTCTGGAGGATGTTGTAAAGGCTGTTAGTGTAGCTGGGTTTCAGAAATGTTTGGACAGGTTCCTGGGGAATGGTCCATAAACCATTACTAATGAGGGACCCAGAATATCCCCTGCTTGCCAAATACATGCACTGTGGATCCTGTGTCTTTTGTGGCAACTGCTAGGTACCTGTGATCTAGATTAGCTACTACTGGACACAGGATACTGGGCATGATGGACCTTGGTCTGACACAGTCTGGCATATTTGCAAGTCTTATGTGCCACCTAGGCAACTGCCTGGTCCACCCTGTGCACTAGTGGCCCCTACTGCATGACTCAAATGCACCCTCCTTTGCCCCATTTGCACCATCAACATAGTGCCCTTTCATACTTGGGCACTATGCTATTGCTGCTAATGGAGCACTACTATCACTTTCTTGGGCTCACCTGCCAGTGCAGCACATTGCAGACATTTTAAATAGGCTCTCTCTCTTCAAAATACACCCTTTCCGCGAGGTTTTGATATGTATTAGGGTTCCTGACATTAAGGTGCCATGGTTAAGGCAGCAAGCCTTGCTTCTGCCCACTCCCCGCCCATTGACCACCATTTTCTGCCCTGTGTATGTCTAATCTCCACCCACAGGACGCTTTATGCTGCCGGTACCGTTAAGGCATGCTAATGTGTTAACGGTGCGAGTGCGAGTGCACTGTTAGCACGCATTAACAACACACTTGCTCCTTTAGCGTTGTTTAGTAAACATACCCCTTAGTCCACAATGTGACTAGTCCCACATGATGAAACACTTCCTGTTCCATTTCCTTCACAGGATGGGCTGCCTTCTGTACCAGATGAAATGGAGTTAGATGAAGGTGCAAGTGGAGGCCAACCTAAAGAGTCAGAAGATGCAGACTACGTGCCAGATGAAAGCCATGACAACCTAGAGAAACTCAGCCAAGAAGAGCTTAGTGATCTTATACAAGCACTCTCAAAAGATAAAGCAGAACTCCTTGCTTCAAGGCTGAAGGAAAAGAACTTACTTCAAAAGAATGTTTTCATTTGCCACTATCGCACACGCAATCAGAATTTAGCAGCGTTCTTTAAAGTAGATGGTCCAATGTGCTATTGCAATGATATCAACGGACATTTTGGAGATCTCTCACAGGTACGCAGACCGTCAGAATGGCGCTTAATCATTGATTCTTCAACAAAAACATCAAGACCATTCCTATTCATAATGGCAACATAAAGCCATCTATTCCAGTTGCACACACTGTGCACCTCAACGAGACATATGATAACTACAAATACTACTACTACTACTGAGCATTTATATAGTGCTACAAGTCATATGCAGCGCTGCACAGAGATGTAAGAGACAGTACCTGCTCATCAGAGCTTATAATCTAGTCAAGACAAACACAGAAGGTATAGGCAGGGATAAAGCAAGGGGAAAGAAAAAGGAGATCAGGTGGGTCAAGATCCAAAAGCAGCAGCGAAGAGGTGAGTTTTCTGCCTGGATTTGAAGAGGGTTAGAGAAGGTGCCTGGTGTACAGACACAGGTAGTTTGTTCCAGGCATAAGGCGCAGTAAGGTGAAAGAAGCGAAGTCTGGAGTTAGCAGTAGAAGAGAAGGGCACAGATAGAAGCAGTTTGCTAGAAGAGCGGAGTTTCCGAGGGGGGTTGTAAGGAGAGATAAGAGAAGAAAGGTAGAGAGGAGTCGCAGAGTGAATGCATTTATAGGTCAGCAGGAGAAGTTTGAACTGGATGCGAAAACGGATAGGGAGCCAATGAAGTGACTTGAGAACAGGAGTAATATGGGCATGACGAGATGATTCAGAGGGAGACCAGTAAGGAGTAGGTTACAGTAGTCAAGACGGGAGGTGATTAAGGAGTGGATAAGTGTTTTAGTAGTGTGTTCAGAAAGGAAAGGACGGATTTTGCTGATGTTATAGAGTTATAGAGAAAAAAACGGCAGGTCTTAGCTATCAGATGGATATGTGTGGAGAAAGAGAGAGAGGAGTCAAAGACAACCCCCAGGTTGCGGGCTAAGGAAACAGGAAGGAGTACAGAGATAACACAGAGATTGTGAGCCCTTTGGGGACGAGGGAATGTATCCAGTACCTGTTTGTAATGATTACATAATGTAAACCACTTTGATTGAAGGATAAGGTGGTATAGAAAACTGATTAAATAAATAAACTTGCGGATATTGCTCCAATCTATATGCTATGGGGTCTATTCTGACCCACATTTAGTGGGGCTGGATGTCTGATCTGGGTTGGCAGCCCGGATGACAGAGCTTCCCACACGTATAGGCCAGTTGTACGAGAAGCTCTGTTCGTGGGCAGGAGGGGGTGGGCTGGAGCAGCAGTGAGGGTGGGTACTGGACAGGAACCTGACCCCGGGTGGGTAGTGGACAGGGCCGATTTGAGGTCATTTGCAGGGGGGACTTATTCCACCTCAAAGTGTTGCAGGGGGTTCCTTGCAGCTTGACCCTGGCCACAGCAGCCTGATCAGGGGTCGGGCTGCGGGGAAAAGAACTGTGCTGTGGCTGCCGGAGATCGTGGCTCCTGCAGGAGCCTGGCTGGGCTAGCCGTGTAGTGGGCCCGACATCTGGGGCACAGAATTGGGCTATGGTTTTCACCTCTGGCTGGTTGCACCTGATTCTGATCCCGTGGGGCATGTCTAGCTCCCGTGGGATCAGAATCGGGTGCAATCCGGGCACATCCAGATTCTGGGTGCACGCACAAGCGGGGGACACATAGAACAGAATGGGCCTCCATGACATTTGCCAGTGGAAGATTTGTGGGGATCTTAAGGTTACTGGCATGCTGATGGGCATGCAAGGTGGATTTACCAAATACGGTATTGCTGTTTTCTCTACCTCTGGGACAGTCCTGCTGTCGAAGATCATTATGCTGTTCACTACTGGCCTCTAAGAACTGCCTATCCAGGAAGCAGCAGTGTTAGTCATTTTCCATTAGTCGATCCAGCAAACATTTTGCTTCCTCCTTTGCATATAAATCTGGGTTTAATGAAAAATTTAGTGAAAAGAATGGTGCAAACAAATTCAAAAGGATTTGAGTATCTTGTTTCTAAATTTCCAAATATCACTGCTGCAAAACTAAAAGAAGGCATTTATGTGGAGCCACAAATAAGACAGGTGATGGAGGATGAAGAATTTGAAAAATGCCTGGATGCTTTGGAACTTGAAGTGTGGCAAGACTTTATGCAGATCTGTGAAAACTTTCTGGGTAATCACAAATTGCCAGATTATGTTGGCGTATAGACTAGAGGTTATTTGACACATATCGTAAACTTGATTGTCGCATGTTATTGAAAATGCACTTCATGTACTCACATTATCACTTTTTTCCACCAAACTTGGGTGAAGTGAGTGACAAACAGGGTTAGTGGTTTCACCAAGACATTCAGGCCATGGAAAAACATTCCAAGGATTCTCGGATGAGAGCATGATGGCAGATTACTGCTGGATGTTGTATAGTGACTCCTGGGGACCCAGCTGCTGCTGGGTTTTCTTGGTAATGTATCACCAGAAGTAGATTGCCAAGACAATAGAGGGTAAAGTAAACTGCCTATGGTCACAAGGCATGCCAATGGGAATCAAACCCTCAATCTTCTAGGTACAAGGCAGTTGCTCTAATCACTAGGCTACTCCTCACATGCTAAGAGCAAAAATATAAAACATTTATTTACAGGGAAATTCTTAAGGTTTCTTATCTTCTTCCTTGATGGCTGAGGTGATAGTGATATGGTGGAGGTTGGCTGCATCCTTTTTCTTTAGGATGGCTGTAAATGAAGAGAAACAGCACAAGGGAACAATGACTATCTTTTCCTAACCAGTTAAAGTTGCCATCTTAAACAATGTCTGCACAAATGGAGACTGGAAAGTAGACAATGGCAATGAGTGAGTCAGGAAATGGTCACAGTGGAAAGAGTACCAGATGGATGGCAGAAATCCAATCATTTATTTTCAAGTGGGAATACTTTAATCAATGGAATCCTATCATGTAGCGCAGAAGAAAAAGACATTTGGCATTACACCAAATGGCAGAATGATAACTTATTTCATGCTGTTAAAGCACTTTTCAATAACAATGTTAATCTTCTGCAATATTTTTTACTGATAGTTTCTCTCAGTTGTGTGCTTGATTGTTACTCCTTTCTGTCCTCCTAGGTATTTATATACACCTTCCCGTTCAAGTTCCTTGATGTCATAGTTCTCAGTCAGGGGAATGTGTAGTGAAAAGCTCTGTGCAGTAAAAAGCTTCTCAGATGAGAAGATGACTTTTGGCCTTGCCAAATATGCTAAGGCAACCTTCCTTTAAGGAAAATTGAATAAAACTGAAAACATTTCCCTAACTGAGGGCTGTGACATCATGGGACTTGAACATGAAGGTGGCACGAAAGGTTGGCACCCTCCAAGGCAGCATATAAGGCACCCCATAAGCTGGCCGAACCTAAGATGCTGCTAAAGATGCCCCAAGGAGGCTAAGGTGACAGAAGATATGGTGTCCAAGGGCAGTAAGGTGCCCCAAGGTCAAAGCATGAACTGTATGGGCCAAACACAGATGTAACCCTAACACTGCACAGAGCACCAAGGAAAGGCAATGAACAAGTGATGGAAGGAAGTAGATGTCGGAGCTGATGGACCTACCAAATCTGCGTGCAGCCCATGTGACAGCCGGTAAAGTGGACAAACATATCGGGGGCAGCTGTACCGATGCACAGGGTGATGGTACTGTAAAGTGCAACAATGACAATGTGTGGCAGAGGATGGGAATACGTGTCCACCGGAGGAGGTAGAGGTGGCAGGATAAGTGCAATGACAGGGGGACAGAGGAGTGGTAGTGCCATGCGGAGCAGACAAAGGGGAGGCAAACATGAAGAGCCACAATGCAGAAAAGTGTGCCAGTACAGGACATGAGGTAGCAGCCTGCACAGTAGGGCAGGACACCACACAGCTGGCACACACACATAGATGGACAGAAGAATGGTTGGCAACTGTGATGAGGGTATAATGTGCCAGCAGCACAAATCTGCACAGATATGACTGTTACAGGAATGGAATGTAGTTGTGTAGGACAGGCATAAAAAAAGGGGGACAGAGAGGAATTGAACCCATGATCTCTACCATTGAAGTCATTGTAGCAACCATCGCGCTACACCAATATGGGTCTTATCATGCCAATGGCTGGCTACAGAAAGAGTGCAGGTCACCGAACAAACTGTCTGCTGTGGTTACCAGGATAGGATAGAACCAACAGTACCCATAATGCAATTCACATGCAGAACAGCAATCTACATCTGCTCACCAGATGGGGTATGTACCTATGTAGCATGTCAGCTTGGTAGGGGGGAATGACCGTGCAGGTTACTGGCATAGTGTACCTATAGGCCATGCCATTTTGTGTGTTCCATGCTCACCCTGAGGGTAAAGTGTAGTGGCCAGCACCAGGTCCACAGTACCCGGGTTGGGTGGGGTAGGTTTTGTTTCAGGTCTCCATTAGTGCTAGTGTGTGACAGGTATTTGTTGAAGACACCCTTAGAAGTTTTCTGTGTCCATTTGTATTTGCCAGTTATGTCTGGTTCTTGTGAACCATGGTACATGCAACATAGGAGTGAAGGAATGGTCTAGTGGTTGGGGGAAGGTCGGGGGTTCAAATCGCACTAGAGAACAGCAACCATGGGCCAGAAGGACTGGGGTTTCTAGTCCCACAGGTGCTCCTTGTGGTCTTGGGCAAGCCACTTAACCCTCCATAGCCTGTGTTCCCTGTAAAATAGTTATCTCCAAGTTATAATGCCCTTTTCAATGTAATTTCAGTTTCTTCAATGTAAACTGCCTTGATATCATGAAAGGTGGTATATAAGAAATGTTAAATAAATACATAAATAGTGCATATCCAGTGTGCTTGCCATGGTCACTTGTTTCAGGAGCAGGGGAGTATCAGGTTGCAAATGACAATGATGGATGTAGCAAACCACACTCTCTGGGTCAGGGTGGGGGACATGACCAGCCCCTAACAGACCCACACTCTCACCATTTGCAATGGGGCAGTGGGACCAGCAATCCCAGTCCTGCTGGCAAACAGACAGCTGATGCAGATGGGATAGGGCCACTGGCAGTGTGCCTGGTCAGCTCAGCTGCCCCCCACTACAATCTGACATTCACCAGCAGAGGGCAGTCAGTGTGTACCTGCTGCACCCTGCAAGGTGCTGCAACCATACACATACTAACTGCAGACAATCAGCTAGCAAACACACAGTGCATGTTCCTAGAGGAACAATGTGCACTCAAACATGGGATTTGGCACAAACACCAAGCAGGTTTGTCAGTGATTGGGCCCCAGAAATGGGTACCCACAAATATCACTTGATAGCAACACAGTATGGCACTAAGTGGGAACCTAGACATGCCATGGTCACTGCTCAGTCAGAGTGAGAGTGACCTCCCAGAATGACATGCTGTGGCCACATTGTCCTTGCAGGTGGTGGTCGCGCACTACAATATCCCAGCCATTGCCCTATGCCCTGTGCAGATGCTTCCTGCCCAGACTGCACTGTCTGGGCCATACCCACAATACCTTGCCCCTCATTATGCAGATTGGCAGGCTAACGCTGGAAACTGTGCAAGCATTGTGGGCTCAATAAGGTGTACACAGCCACAAAACACTGGATAGACATATACACACTCCCACACCTATTTCTGCATTATGCAAAGATAGAGGTGGTTGCCAGCCTTGGCCGCCACACCAGTCCTGGGCACAGTGCAGGCAGTGCGAAGGAATGTAATACTGTTAGGGTCACTCTCCAGGGTGGTAACCACTGTTGTAAACATATCTGGAAGCACACTCCACATATATCAGAAAGGTTGCTATAATGAATCTCTTTTAACAAATTGGATTTGTGATCTGACATTAAGCATAGCAACCTTTTGATGGAACATGTTTCCATGTCTATGATAGCATTGCTAAGGTATACAGGTGCAAGTAGTGATAGCTGCTGCTCCACGCAGGGCCCAACAGCCTGCCTCTCCATGAGGCTTTGGATAGTGGAGCCCGTGGGCATGGGTGTTTGTGCCTCTGTTGGCTGATGTTCTAGGGCAGAGGTTCCATACTCTGGTCCTGGTGGGCCAAACACAATTCCGGTTTCCTGGCTGTCCCTAATGAATATGCATGGATACATTTGCATACAATGGGGGCAGTGCATGTAAATGCATCTCATGCATATTGTCACAAGCACAACGCCTGAAGCCACTTGCCTCTAGTGGCCGAGAGCGTGGTGGTTGAGGATTCCTTCTTCTATCAGCTCCTAGCAGCCTATTTCTTCGTGTTGGTTTCTGGGAAGTATAGTACTGCTAAAAATATGTTGGTGCTTTAAGTAGAAGGTTTGTAGTTGAGGTAACCGAGGGGAAGGCTTGTAACAGAAAGTTTATTTCCATAACACAAAGCACAGCAGGTTCAAGGTATCATTTACAGGATTACAACTGTAGGATTTGCTTAAGGTACAGCAAATAATGGCAAACAAACCAAAAGAACTCAGAAATGGTCTTTTAAAGTCCTCTTATTTGCAGAAGCAATTGCCTTTAGAAACTAGGCTGCCACTTTCCTGTTTAGTCCTTGTTAATCAGAGCATAAAGAAAAATTCAGGCTTAATTCTTCTACAGCAGTTTGGTTTCTGCCAGCCTCAAAAACTTCTCTAGGCTGCATTTCTACGTGAAACCAAACTTAGAACAAAACAAACATTCCAAGCTGCTATCAAAACTCTTAGCAGGCTTTTCATATAGGAGAGGAGCAAGCAAAAACTCTTATAGCAGCTAACTTGGCTTTTCTTACCGTTGCACAGTTCAAACACAGGTGACAGACAAGCATGAATCAGAGTTTCCTGATCAGGCTTACGTTGCAGTAAATTTACCTTTTAAAACAGACAGGAATTTACCTCCATACTGCTTCTGCCATATGGTTAACTTCCAAGGAGAATTACTTCTTTCAGGGCTAGCTTTTCCTCAAGACCTCCTGTCTAGAGCTTGGCATAGAGAGCAATCCATAAAGCAATCTTCTTCCCCCAACTCTGACACTGGTTCATCCAACTGCATGGGTTCTGACTCACCAACCTGGTCAGACTGCTCAGCTGACAACCTCTCTGGTGGTCTGAAAGCTTCTCCACTTCCTGGCCCCCACCTCTGTTGCCAACCTGTTGCAGGGAATTCAGCTCTCTCAGCTCTGGGTAGCTCAGCTCTTCTCCAAGAATCCACTCCTTCTCTCTGTTCTGTCTCAGCTGCTCTCCCGGCTGCTCCCCTTCTCGTCTCCCCCTTTCTCGTCTCTTCTTCTCTGCATAATCTAACCCAGGCTTATACCTCCAGGGTCTTAACCCCACCTCTTTCTTTCCCAGGTGTTGGTAATCCCCCTGCCTTCTGATATTAGAATAATCAGTGCACTTGTTAAAGTAAGGGCTTTGGTCCTCGTGTTTGCAATCCCTCTTTCTTACTTTATCAGTCATTGGCTGAAACCTGTTCCAGCTGGGGTTTTTCTGTCTTTGAAACCTGGCTGTGGCTTTCTCTCCCTGCACTCCTAGAAGGGGACCCTTAACTAGGGTGAATTCGTTATGCTTCTCACATTCCCCACTCTCAGGATAGCTGACTTTGCCACAATATTTATTAGGGACATCCTGACAACCTGAATGGTGTTTGGCCCTCCAGGACTGGAGTTCGGAACCTCTGCTCTAGGAAGTGGACATGTTTATGGAGTATGTGCTCTGTAGGGTAAAATATTGGGACATGGTCTGCAGAAGCCCCAGCTGGGATTTGAACCTGTGATCTTCTGCCTTTGAGCACACTGGCTGTGTGTACTGCACCAAACTGTTGCCACAGAGACAGGCTGTTTCCTGGGGATCCCATGATTGTTCTTCAGACAGACATCTGTTGCACTGCACGCCACCCACCTAAACAGGGCTTGGCCTTGTTGCTGTGGGCAGCTGCCACTGCCCCCTCCACCACCATGCTGACATGCCCTTATGCCGGTGGTGTGCAGTCCCATGCCATCCAGTGTGCCACTAGGCGACTGCCTATAGTGTGCGGTCTGGGGTAGGGGTGCCTACATGGACATCCGCACTTCCCCCCGACAAAGCCTGCCAATGTTATGTGTCCTTGGGGGTACCTGTTGGGTACTGTCCCCTGGGACACTGTGGGACACACACTCGTGGCCATGTTGGACCCTGGTCAGTTGCTGTCTTGCTGCTTTTTAGTTTCTGCATTCCTATGTACCACCTAGGCATCTGCCTAGTCCACACTGTGCCCCAGCTAGCCCACTGCTTGTGCTGCCTGCAGCCCCCTGTACACCATTTCCACCATCACCATAGTGCCCTTTCCTATGTGGCCACTCTGCTGTTGCTGCACATGTGATTGCCACAAAAGCAAGCTGCCCAATAGACACCACAGAACACCCTTGTCAACACTATTTCAGTGTTGGAACATTCACTTTGTAGGGGGAATGTGACTTGACACTTCCTGAATTGCGATCCTCCTTTTTATTCTTTATAGGTGGTGTTGAGTACCCTTCTTCAATATTGTTTCTCTTGGCCAGCTTGGTGTTTCGGATTTCACTTATGGTTCTGGTCATTTTATATGGTATTTGCATCTTTGGTTGCTGCACATGTATCACTACTATCACTTTTCTGGGTCTCCCTGCCTTTGCTGTACATTGCTGACTGAAATGGTTTCTCTCTCCTGCAAATGTGCCGTTTAATGCCAGGTTTTCACTGGCGCTAATTTTCTGGTCTTCAGATGCCGGCTTTAGTGTAGCAGGCACCTCTCCTCAGCCACTCCCTGCCCATTGACCCCTTCTCTCCATCCTCTCTCCACCCTCTGTGTGCTTTAACGCCGCCGGAGATGTTATCACGCGATAATGTTGCGTTATCATGCGATACCGTTACATATCATGCAATAACGTCGCCGCTGCTACGTTAAGACGGTTTAGTAAACATGCCCCTAAGTGTCAGGAGATCCTGTATTCCCTATAGGAAGAACCGATCCAGCAACTGGTAATAGAATCCTTGTGGGATAAGCTCATACTAGATCTTGTGCTTATGAATGTAGAGAGCATTTCAGATGTTTAGGTGATGGTGTGGTTCAGTATTAGGACATGGGTGGAGATGTTTCATTCAAAGTGAGGGTCCCAGACTTCAGGAAAACTGACTTTATAAAGATAGGGGAATATCTCTAGGAATTTTTAACTGGAACATCTGGGGATGCAGAAAATCAGATGGAAAAACTGAAAGGATATATTTTAAGGTCAGCAAAACCTTTTGTTAGGAAAGTAAATAAAAGGAAAAGGAGGCTGCTATGGTTCTTGAAGGAAGTAGCTGAAAAGGTAAAAAAAGGTAAAATACAAGAGATCTCAGAATGAGGAAAACAAATAACAATATCTGGAGAAGCTAAGAGAAGCTGGGTAAGTAGTCAGGAAAGATGCAAATGTTAGAAAAAATAGCCCAATACAGTAAATGGGGAGAGGACTTTTTTTTAATATGTTAGTGCAAAAGTAGCAGTATCCAGTGATCACCAGATGGTGTGGTTCAGTATTAGTACTAGGGCTGATAAAGTCCATTCAAAAGCGAGGAGTCTTCGATTTTAGGAAAACTAACTTTGCCAAGATGGGATAATACCTCAAGGAGTTGTTAGAGGATTGGGGATAGCTAGGGGATGTAGAAAAGCAATGGGCAAAACTGAAAGGGGATATTTTAAGGGCAACAAATCTTTTTGTTAGAAAGGTAAATAAATGTAAAAGGAAAAGGAAGTCACTATGGTTCTCAAAAGAAGTAGCTGAAAAGGTGAAGAAAAAGAGGATGGCCTTCATAAAATACAGGAAATCACAGAGAAGGAAGACAAGCATTGATATTTGGAAAAACTTAGAGAAGCTAGGAAAGTAGTCAGGAGAGCAAAGATACAAAAAAGAAGAGCGAGCTAATGCAATAAAATGGGGGGACAAGACATTTTTCAGATATGTTAGCGAGAGGAGGAAGTGCAAAAGTGGTATTGTCAAACTCGAGGGGGAAGGGGAGGAATATGTAGAAGCTGATGAGGATAAAGCAGAATTTGCTTAACAAATATTTTTGTTCTATGTTCATAGATGAAGGGCCTGGAGCAGGACCTTGGAAAACACCCACAAATAGGAGCAGAAATGAAGGGGATCTTGAACAATTTTCAAAAGACTAGCTAAACTAAAAGTAGACAAAGTGATGGGGCCCAGATGGGATACATCTGAGAATATTGAAGGAACTTGCGGATGTTCTAGTGGCTCCATTGACTGACATTTTCAATATTTTCAATACTTCTTTAGGGTCAGGAGTGGTCACAGAGGACTGGAGAAGACACATAGAAAGATAGAAACGTGATGGCAGAAAAAGACCGCATGGCCTATCTAGTGTGCCCTTCCACATCAACTACATGTGGGGAAATGTGGTCCCTTTACACAAAAGCAAAAGTGAGGATTAGGTTGAGAACTACAGGTTGGTTAAGCTGACCTCTGTGGTGAGCTAATTAATGGAAACACTGTTAAAACAGAGGATAGTGAGGCTCCTGGAGTCCAGTGGATTGCAGGATCCAAAACAGCATGGGTTTACCAGAGTTATGTCTTCTCAGATAAATCTGAATGATTTCTTTGACTGAGTGACCAAAGAGTTGGACTGAGGGAGAGTCCTAGATATGGTATACTTGGATTTCAGAAAAGTCTTTGACACCATTCTGCACAGGCCGCTTATAAATAAATTGAGCACCATAGGGCTGGACCCTAAAGTGACTGTGTTAAAAATTAGTTGAGTGGGAGGCAACAAAGTGTTCAGGTAAATGGAGCTCACTCTGAGGAGAAGAATGTTACCAGTAAAGTCCCAAATCAAAGTGGCTTTACAAAATGGATGTTACTGTTTTCCTATCACTGTCCCAGCATCTCTGAAACCAGTGTCTTCAAAACCAAATGCTGTTGTCTTGCAGATACAGTCCCAGAAGCTCTAAATAGAACTCTTTTCACAAAATGGATGCTGCTGTTCTATCACAGGTCCAACTGCTAAACTTGCTAAACTAACCACACTGAAGCTCCGCTCACCACTTCTTTCACTGTTTGGCCATCGCCCATTTCTCTGTGCTTCCACTGATGAGCATTCCATTTTTCTATCACATATAAAGACTCCATACATAGATCTTTCAGCCCCCATGGGACTTCCTCAGGGATTTCTTCTCTTGGCAAATTTCACCAAGGACATCAACCCTTCTAACTGGGGAATTCAGGAATTTAGAAGATAAGAATTTTGACTTGGCCTTACTTCTCAATACTACCTTCACTAACTTAAAAACGGCAAAAGTCATTCAGCATCTCTCTTCCACAGCGGGACCGACACTGGAGATGCAAACAGTTGCTTGCCATTTTGCAGATTTCAAAACATTTATCACCTCTTCAGTTTTACCTGCCACCATCAACAGCTCTTAATCTGATGTTGACAACCTTCCCAATCCAATTGCAATACAAGGGCAAAACACCTGGTCCAAATTCCACCCCAAGGGCTAAGTCATCAGAGGCCTGTGGTAAGGGAGAATTTTCTCCATAATCTTCAACATTTGAAAGTAGTCCAAGCTGGGGGCTGAGTTATAAAAAGGGGAACTGACTGAAAAGCTACTTACCCCTGTCTCACCAGCTTTCTCTGCAGCACTCCCCTCTTCACCACAAAGGGGGAAATAGACAATTGATGAGTGTCCATCATGGATGACAGAGATAAATCTTCTCTTCACCATCATAATTGACAGTCTAGAAAGAGACATGGCATGTTGTGTCTCTATGGAATCATCTTGGTTCTGGGAGAGACATGTCCTAAATAAGGAACTAAAGAGCCTGAAAGAAAAAGAAGATAAGCTGTATCTTTTATTTCTTTATTTTTGTTATTTTAGTTCTGCAACTATCTGTGAAATAATAGATGAACTTCATCAGTTTCTTTAATTTGCCCAGTAAAGATAGTTTAGAACACCATTCATGATTTCCCATGTCAATACAAACACTCACAAGTGCAAATCACATCCAAGTCCAAACAGCCATTTTAGAAAAATCAGAATTTACACATGTCTGCCCTGATCGCATCCAAGTCACATGGGAGCATGTCAGGGATGTTTCAGGGACATGGTTTGGATGGGGCAGAAAGATACATGTGTATCTCCTATGTCATATAAGGGTTGCATATGGCCAATGGAAATTCTCCATGTCTGTATTTACACCTATTGCCTGGCATGTTTAGGTTTTTGAAAAGTGTTTGTTTTGGCCAGCCCTTTACAGGGCAGATTAAGGGGGAAAATCTTACCCTCAATTCCCTAATAGTTTTTTTCCCCCTCCATGTGTTACTTCAGTAGATACTGAGTCATCTATAATTGATGAAGAATGGCGGGGCGTCTAGGTTTGCAGAATGGCCAGGATACGTGTGTGCATGCATGCACATTCTAACATACTGGCACTGACACTTTTATATGAAAGATCTGGATTGGGGATATTCCTACTGTCCTCTCTACAGGCTTTGCAGAACCTCTCTTGCTCTTTTTATCCATATTTAAGTGTCAGTGAAAATAAGCCAAGCCCATGGAGCTTTGCCAAAAGACTTACAAATGAAGGATCATTGAAAGCTCACAGCAGTCCATTGTAAAAGTTTACATTTAGAATGCCTTACTTTATGTGGTAAACAGCACAGTCAAATGCTGGAGGGAAAAATGACAGTCTTTAATCATTAAAACTACTATTTTGGGCACAACACTGGCATGACCTATAGTTTCTGCAAAGTTTCCTTACCAGGGATGTGAAATATTCCTATTTCCATTTCCTCAGACTTTGTGGTCTCTGCTGTTCATCATATGGTAATGGCAGAATAACGGCAGCTTTGACGAGGACATCACATCTTGGAAAGCTGCCTTTGCATTATGTCATAACAGATTTTCCCAGCTGGAGCAGATCTGCAAGCTAAATTTCTATTTTCTCATTAAGCGTGAAAAAATTAGCATTTTAAAAGTCACTTTACCCTCCACTGCCTCGGAAGAAAAGGCCTGGCAGTCTACCTCCAGTCATACCTTGCGAAGAAAACTCAGGAGCTACCAAGCCACCAGGAATCAGCACTGACTTGATGACACTTGGATGTGAGCATCTAAATATAGTTAACACATGAAGTAGAATTAAAGTAAGGCTACCAGGTTTCTATATGACTTCTCTCAAGTGCCAATCGCCAGTAACCATTAGGAAGTACTGCAAATCCCTTGCCTATAGCAAACTTGCTATACCATAATAACACTGGCAAGACTCACACTTCGCCAATCCTAGCTATGAAAAGGCAGCACTACAAATATTACACCATTCCCTAGAACACCCATACAGATATTACCGAGAAAACAGAACAAGAGATCGCTACACACAAGCGCTAATAGAATACCGCACCTTGGTCACACAGACAAACCTGACATATCCTCACCATATACAGAACAAGGGGCCACAAATTATAAATGGAACTGTGAAGACAAAAATGTAACCAAAACCTCAAAAAGTCAGACTCTTTATGTACTGCATCATCGCAGGACTAAAAACAGAAATGCAGTTCCTTTTGAACTGAACAAAATACAAGACATCAGAGATATACATTTGCCAAAACTAACTTCCAGTTAATAAATTCAAAAGAAAACTTTTTTCTGTCTTTGTTCAGGAGTATTATTTTTCCAATCATGTTAGTCCCAGTATGTCCCTTCTAACTCTTTCCAGTGTCTGTTGTCCTTCTGCCATTCCTCCTCTTGCCTTTTTCCATTCCTGCCCTACATCTGACATATTGATCTTTCTCTTTTAATTCTCATCCAACTTCTTTTTCTGCCCCTCTATGCACTCAAAATTTTGCCCTACTCACTCTCCAGTCCTCAATCTCTTTCTTTTTACTTGTCAGCTACCTATCTCTCCTAGCATTTTCTTTGTCTCATTTCTTCCTCAGCTTCTTCTCCCTTCTGTCTCTAATTTTCCAGTTCTCCCTGATATATATGCACCCCCACCCCCAGCCTTCACCAGCTCTATATCATCTCCTCACTAGCTTTGGCTCCTTTCCTGTTGGTCATTCCCTCCCTTCCTCCAGTCTCTTATCTTATCCTCACCCATCCCCTTTTATGACCTCACCAGCTCTATGTCTATCCCCCATGGCTTCTCCCCCATGGTTTCACCTTGCCCAGTATCTACCCCCTCCCCTTGCTCAGCATGTTTGCTCTCTTTCTCTCTCTCTCTTCTCCTTTCAATCACACAGTTCAGTAACTGTCATCCCCTTCACCCCATTTATTTAGCTAGGCTTCTATACTGCTTTTTTACAAGTCAGGGTGGTGTATGTTCAGGTACTGTGTGTGTATATATATATATATATATATACACATACATATTCCCCTTGTCCCCAAAGGCTCACTATCTATGTTTTTGTACCTGAGGCAATGGAGGTTAAGTGGCTTGCCTAAGGCCACAAGGAACAGTTGTGGGACTAGAAACCCCTTGTCTTCCAGCCCAAGGTTGCTGTCCTCTAGTGGGATTTCAGCCCCTAGCCCTCCAGCCTGAGGTGACTTGCCCCAACCACTAGGCCACTGCTCCCCCATGCCCCCCTGCCTCCCCCCCAATAGAGCAATTCCTTCTCTCTTCATTTCCATACTCTATCATCTGCCCCTTCTCCTCCCTCCCCTGCAGTCTAACAGCTTTCTTTATCCCCCTCCTCCAGTATGTCCCCTCTCTCCCCTTCCCTGCAATCCAGCATCTCCCAGCACCTCCCTTTTCTCCCCCACCCCCAATAGTCCAGCATCTAATCTCCCTCTCTGTGACTCTTTCCCTCCCTTCCTTCTCTTTCACTCAGTAACTGGTCCAGTATCTCACTGCCCCTTCTTTCCCCATCGTGTCTGCAGTCCAGGCTCTCCCCTTTCCCTCTTCACCTTCCTTCCAGCATCTCAGTTCTCCCTTCCACACTAAAGACTCCCTCCTCCCAGTAGTCAGCAAGTCTCCTTCTCTTTCTCCCTCCCCTTCCCCCCGTCCTTTGCCAATATTGCCACTACACCTTCAAAAAGCAAAGATGCATGGCCCATGGGATCCTTCAGGTTCTGTATGTGCTGAAGGTCCAATGCGTCTCCAACCCCTCTGATGCAACATCCTGTTACTGAGGGGCAGACACACATTAGATCTTCAGTGCATACAGGGTTTGAAGGATCCCGCAGGCTGTGCATCTTTGCTTTTCTAAAATAAGATGTAGTGATGATGACAGTGGTGGCAAAGGCTTCAGCAGGGCCGCGTACACCAGAGTTACGGGCGGGAACATGCTTTCCAAGTTCCCAGCAGTTACCACACCATAGATTTGCACATTATCAGTGCATTACGTGCAACATCTCAGTGTCCCATAGTTTTGGATTTTCAAAATGCACCTACAGAAGAGAAAGGCATAAGTACTTTTTTCCAGGGGCAATATTCAAAGCAAAACTATCAGAGTAATTTTATTTTTATATTTGTGTGAACCCCATGGGTAAAAAGTATCTTTGGAGTTTATCCCAATGCAGACAGATTGATTGTTGCCCTGTTAAATTTCTTGATCCCCACTGGAGTAGTTTTGATCTAGGTGGATTCAAACACATTCTAAATAGAGCATTGCACAGTCACTGTTTCAGAAGAGATATGAATATTTTTCACAGGCATATGTGCCAAAGGGTCGTCATGGTGTTAGAAAGGATTTGAAAAGGTCTGGGCATTTACCTTGCAAGATTTTTTCCCCAATCCCTTCCTACAGAAACTAACACAAGCAGAGTAAGAAGCACTTAGACAACATAAAACACTTTCTTCTATTACTGTCTTTCTGCCAGGCTGCACAGATTCCTAGGCTTGAACTATTTGTTAGTAATGACCAGCAAAGTTATGGCCCAGTAAGAGAAGGCAGCAAGCCAAGAAATAAAAGAGTTAAATTTTTGTTCTGGGCATCTCAGCTATTTCTGCCCGAATTATATCAGCACCTGACACCTCATAAATAACTCAAACTCTGGAAAATGAGCATTCCAGGTTAGTGAAAGTGCTTTGGGTGGGGGAGAGGGAGATGAGCAAAATTTGGATGGAATGAGGGACATAGGATGCAGAGTGAGATATAATGGGTAAATAAAACTTGGAATGGAAGGGAGTGAGGGGTGGAGATAGAGAGAGAAGAGTGAACTGTGTCATAAGAAGAGTGAACTGGGCATGCAAAACTCAAAGTGAGATGTGAGGGAACTAGAATTAAAGATAACAAAATGATCTATAGATAAAAGGAGAAGCATGAAAATTAATGGGGAAAAGTGAGTTGTGAGGTAGATGAAGGCATAAGAAAAAATGAAACTGTAAGAGAAAAGCAAGGGCGAGAGGAAGGGGAAGATAAGATTATGACTAGGGGAATATTAATGTACAATAGTGGGCAAGAAACTGACAAATATAAAGTGTCACAATCAAGGAGAGAAAGTGAAATAAAAAGAATAGTAGAGGGGAACAACATCATAAGGGAAGAGAAAAGAGAATGGTAGAAAAAGTACCATAGAGCAAATAGGGAAAGCATGCAGTGTCAGTGCTTTGGAAATGCTTTCCACATAATTTGTAGAAGATGTGGCTGCGGTTTGTGTGTGTGAGTGGTGGGATTTTTGATGGGGATGTGTTTAAGGGTAATTGAGAATGTCAGTATATGTGTGATAAGTTAGGGAGATGCAAGTTGGTCATAAGTGAATGTTCATGGGTATGAAAGGCAGCTTGACCCCTAGTGCTAGTATCATGAGACTACTGCTTAGCGTCATGAGTGCCATTTTGAACCTGTTGTCGGCTGGACAGGCTCATGTGGGGATCACTGTCTAATCCCTCTAGAACACCAGGAACTCTTTCAAGGTAAGCGTGGAGAGGTCTTGGGCGTGGGGAGCTTCTGACTTAGGGTCTGAGGGTGGGAGGCTTCTGCTGTGGCTTGAGGAGTCTGTATAGGAAGGGGGTATCTTTGGAGGTGGTGCCCTGACTCATTGCAAATGCTGAGGTGAGGGGATCCCTAGACTGTGGTTTATTTGACACAGCGCTGGTCTCTTTAAATATGTAGCTGTTAGCATCGGGCCATATGATAGCAGCCTAATGCTTCCTGCCAATTAAACACTAGCTTTAAAAATGGCATTAGTTTTCCCTCAGAAGAAAACAGCCTATTTAAACTGTATTATTCCTTTATTACGGAAGTCACTAACCTGTCACACTGAGTGCCTGCAGGCTAGTGACTCCTGCGGTAAATTAAACTATTCCAAAATGCAAGATTTTACTGCAGCTTAGTAACTAGCCCCCAAGGTATGCAGGTTTTATTCAAAATGTTCCCCTTAACTGTGCTGTCAGTCTAGTGATTATAACTTAAGCATTTTGACTGTTTTGGTCTGTTATAGGTGTGTTTTCCTTGAAGCAAAAACAAAAAGGAGATATCTGGAAAAGAAGTCAGCAATTGCCACTCATTATTATAGTAAGAGTGAGAAATATTCAAAATGAAATGTAAAAACAATTAAATAGTAAGTAATTAGAAATAGTCTCACCCATGATCATTTTCGGAAGAGGGAGGCATCCTTAAGGACAAATTATCCTACAACCTTCTATGAGCTCTTATACAATTTTTAGCACAAAGTCATAAACAACTGGTTTTAAACACAACGAAATATATTTTTAAGAGAAAGATGACCCGTAGACTTTGAATGAGACCATTCGTAAACATGGAATTTCATTGCTGTGCATAAATTATTTGTTCCACAGTTTTTCCTGAATGTATGTGGTTGTAGTTACCTTCTGTGTCCGTCTTCCTTCCTCTCCCATTAAATCAGTCACTTTTAGCAATGGAGGGATGTTTCCTCACCAGACATAAATAATATTTTACCAGAAAATCAAACAACACGCTGAGCTGGACAAAGGTACAGGAAACCCTTGTATGCCCATGTGTGTTACAAAGGAAAAAACAAGAGGCTGTGCTTGACTCTTCTAGCCACAAATGCAGTAGATCTCTAAAAATAGCAATTGTTTTGGTTCTTTGTTTAAAATAATGTGGTTGTCATGTTAATCTACTTAGATATGTTAAAGCTTATTTGAAAAATAGGTTGCAGCTGATACCCTTATTCTTAATATGTTTGACTGGAAGTTTCCTCCTGCATCTTTGAGTAGGCAGCTTAATTTAACTGTCTTATGGTACTACATTTCATTCATAATTACCCCTTCCCAACTCTTTCTCCTAATAGCACTGACAATCCAATAGCAGGATTCAAAAACTGTGGCTCGCTCACAAGATGACGGATGGCAGGTGCTTTGAGCTCTGGCAAACGTTCCTCCTTATGGGTAAGAGGAAGGCCAAATTGGGCAAGCAGTCCTTGACTGCCCGAGAGACCTCCCCTGAATTACCTTCACAGTCTCGATGCCCTTGTTGTACAGTCAGAGTGGCAGCATTTAACCCAAGTGGGAAGTGCACAGCTGCTTTGATGCCAGAGATGGGTGACTCGGCATCCTACTTGGGCCTCTACCTTTCATCTCCCACATTGCGGAGGCCTCTAAAGTCGGCATGTCATGCTGTTAGCCCAGGGAGGAGGTCGGTGTTCGACGGTTGGCTTGCTGGCATCTCAGCAAGGGCAGATCCCTGGACATTATGTGGAGTCTCCTCTGATCTCGCGGGGTCATCTTTCTAGCAGTACACACTAGGAGGAAGGGGTAGCAGTGGTGATGGCTGTTCCTCTAGCCGCAATACAAGCTTCAATGGCCGGAGTGGGGTCAACAGCTGACTGCGAGGTGCTGGGAGGCCCACCCTTTGCTTTTTCTCTGAGCAGACTGGAGCAGTTTACCGTGGAAGTCATTTGGTCAGTGATAGTGAAACTGGGAGAGATGCTGGTACCACAAGTACATTCTCTAGCTGTACAAGTCTGTGCTTCCAAGATAGTATTTTGAAACCATACCAAGGCTTTATGTAACTTTCAACCTTTGCAACTTCATTTAGTTTTTTCTTAACCATTTTCCTCATTTTATTATAGTCTCCCTTTTGAAAGTTCATTGCTAGCATAGTCAATTTCCTTGCAATTCTCCCTCCATTTATTACATCAAATATGATTGTGTGATGATCGCTATTGCCAAGTGGCTACTACCCCATTATCTCTCACACCAGATCCTGCATACCATAAAGGACTAGGTCTGAAATATCCTCCCTTATGTTAATTCCTGAACCAGCTGCTCCATGAAGCAGTCATTTATTTCATCTAGAAAGTTTATCTCCCTAGAATGTCCTGTTATGACATTGACCCAGTAAATACCTGGGTAATTGAAATCACCCATTATTACTGTGTTGAAATGCTAAAAGAAATTAGGAAAGCTAACAAAAGTTACATCATCCATCTGTTCATTCTGACCATGCTGGCAATAATACACCCCCATTACCATTCCCTTCCCCTTTTTACATTGAATTTCTATCCATAGAGATTCTAGAGTGTATTTTCTTTTCTCCAATACTTTTATTCTGTTTGACTCAATGCCCTATTTAATATATAATGCAAACCTTCCACCAATTTGATCTGCCCTTGCGATATACTTTATACCAAGGTGTCACACTGTCCCATTGGTTGTCTTCCTTCCACCAGGTCTCTCAGTTGCCAATTATATCTAATCTGCCAATTATATCTAATCTTTCATTTAGTGCTATATATTTGAATTCGTCCATTAATTTTTTTAGACTTCTAACTGCAGGCATTTCAGAGGCTGTGTTTTGTTCATATTAAACAATCTGGTTTTCAATTGACAGGGGTAATTTGTAATCCTTCAACTCTGTCTGCCCTTAAAGGCATCTGGGTTAATTCTACTTTTGTTGAAACTTCTCTATCAGGACGCCTCTACTTCCCTGTTTTGCTAGTATTCTTTAAAGATACATCATTCAGAATCATGTGCTGTTGAGCAACTATCAGCTTTCCCCCATTTTCTAGTTTAAAAATTGTTCTTGCTCCTGTAAAAACGTTGATGCCTGCAGCCTCGTTCTACCCTGGTTAAAGTAGAGCTTATCCTTTTGGAGAAGCCTTGTTGCCCAATTCCCAACAAATCTAAAACTCTCTTCCTTTCACCATCGTCTAATCAATTCATTCAGACTCCAGAGCTTTGCCTGCCTCTTCGGGTCAGCATGGAATAGGAAGCATTTCTAAGAATACTACCCTAGAAGTTCTAGATTTCAACTTTCTACTTAAAAGCCTAAATTTAGCTTCCAGAATCTCTCTCCCACACTTTCCTATGTCATTGTTACCAATATGTACCAAGACAGCAGGCTCCTCCCCAGCACTATCTAAAACCTTATCTAGGTGGTACATGAGGTCCACCATCTTCACACCAGGCAGGAAATTTACCAGGCAATCCTGATACCTACCAGTCACCCAATTGTTTATATGTCTAATAATCAAATTACCAACTATAATGGCTACCCTAACCCTTCCCATCATAGGCATATGGTTCTGAGACACCTCCTCAGTGCGAGAGGATATTATATCACCTAGCGAACAGGTCCTAGCTACAAGATCACTTCCTACCGCACAAAACTTATGCTCTCTTTTTAAGTGACTTCTCTCCTCCATGGCAGCAGAGAGGCGGGACTCTCTGTCTCTCTAAGTCTCTTCTATATATTTCTGTCTGTCTTAGCTCCTCCAAGTCTGTTGCTATAGTCTCCAGAGATCACACTCATTTTCTGAGAGCAAGGAGCTCTTTGCACCTCGTGCATGCATAACGTGCCTCACCAATTGGGAGATAGTCATACATGCAACATTCATTGCAAAAGATTGGATAGCCCCCATATCACTGCTGATCTGCTGTCTGCATCTTAGTTTTAATGATTTCTTTAGCTGTTTAAAGTTGTTCAGTTATTTAAAGCTAGGGGAATAGGGATACTTGAACCAGTGCAAATATACCTAATAAGATTAAAGGATTTTGTTTAATGCTCACCTCAAGATGAACTGTAAGGACCTAATTCATCTATTGCTAAGGCCTAATAATGTGCTGATGAAGCTAACTGGTTAAACCTCAACATGAATAAGATACATCCTTTCCCTTAACTGGTTTAAGAGCTTATAAATGAAAGATTGTGCTGGGGGGGGGGGGGGGGTGGGGATAAAAGGGGCGGGAATAAACATTAACTGAAAGTTAACTTGTTACACTATTCCCTGACTTAATAACACACAGAATTTTAAAATGGACACTGATTTTATCAGCTTATTCCCAAACAATTCCCCTCTCCAAGAGTTGAGAATTTACCAGCAGGTGAATACTTACAAATGCAGATTCCGTCCCATCAGTAACAGTTTTTCTTTCAGAAGCCACTTCCTCAGCCAAGGCTAGACCAGGATGGCCCTGCCCTTGGAACCCACCTCCTCATGGTGACTGAAGAATCTTCGCACCTCTGTATTGATCCAAATCACCATCAGATCTATCTCGGGATGACCTCATCAGTCCAGAATTATTTTAATGCCATCCAGCTCCATGTCCACTCTCCAGGATCGAGAAAGCAGTGACTAAAAAAGACCATTTCCACATTGACTATTCCCACAATGTGTTGTGCTGAGAGGGTCAGGAAAATTCTCTCCACCCAAAGGAAACAAGAGGACCAGTTCCAGGGCCACCACAGCATTCTTTATACCCCCCTACTTGTTGACATATGCCACAGCTGTGGTATTGTTTAAGAATATCCAGACTGCTCTGCCCCGGACCAAGACACAAAGGCACAAGGTCCTCACCTCAAGTTAGTTGATGGCCAATGCCACTTCAACTTTTCCAGCAGCCTTGATCTGACTATCCCTCACAGTGGACCCTCCCCACTGGCATCTGATGAGAGGAGAAGTCAGAAGAATCATCCTGGGGCATGCCCTTCATCAGATGGTTGAGCTTTCCCCATCAGTGCAGGCCATCTGACACTGATGGGAAATAGAGAAGCCTTATCCTGAAGTCCTGTTAGTGGGGAGTTCAGCAAGACAGAAGGGACTTTGGCAGAGGCCTCATATGAACCTGAACTCAAGGGACCAGCTCTGTTGTTGCCATCATTCAGCTGAGGAACCGAGATAACAAATTTCCCACTCTTTCCTTGGATAGGAAAACCCTGCCTATATTAGTGTCAAATTGCACCCCAAGGTACTCTAGCAATTGAGAGGGCTCCAAATGGCTCTTGATGTTTGTTGATCATGCAACCCATACTCTCCAGAGCCATACCATGCAGGCCAATGCCCGAGAGGCTTTCATCTGTGACATGCCTCCCATAAGCCAGTCGTTCAGGTAGGGATATACATGGATCCCTTTGTGCCACAGAGCAGCGGCTTCCATCAACATGATCTTGGAATTGGGGTAGTGAGCCAAAGAGGAGAGCAGAGAACTGAAAGAAAGAGCTGAGAATGGCAAATGGGTCCTTGTGAATGGGAATATGGAAGTAAGTTTCAGCCAGAACTAGGGATGCAAGAAACTCCCCATGCTGATGACTGACCTCAGTGTTACCATGTGAAAGTGAAAGGCCTTCAGGTGGGCACTGAGATTGAGGATCGGCGAAAGGGCCTATCAGCACCACAAAGCAGAAGGAATATTGACATTTATCTCATTTGGTGGGAGGCATGAAAAGCATGGCATGGAGACTGAGCAGTCTTCTCAGGGTAGCTTGGCCAGTGGCTTTCCTGGTTTCATAACTGCTTGGAGAGACCATGAAGGTATCCAGGATAGGTTCTCTGCATTCCAGAATGCAGTCATGTTGAACAGTACTAGCATCCAGCAATCTGAAGTAACTTGGGCCGACTCCAGATGAAGAAGATGGAACCGGTTGCCTACCAGAGGCCCCCAACCAGTCCTGCACTGGATGGGAGGATCTATTTCTGGAGAAGGTAGCATCCCAGGTCCCACAGGGCCTGCAAATCTCCATGCTGCTCAACCGGCCCCTAAACTGTTAAGGACTGGGAATGGAACCAATTTCCCCTCCTCCGTGTGGGAAACTCCAGCAGTGCACTGAAGGTGACCCTCTTGGAGGCCTCCGCTGTTGAAGTCACCCCAGAGAACTAAAAGCCTTTCAAAAGACCTGCATCCACCATCTGCTGGAGGCAGAGAAATACTGACATATAGCCCTAGCTGCATCAGCTATAGTAGTAGGGTTGATGTCATAAGAAGCTTCTGGATTATTTTCTCTGTCTCCATCTCTGCTGGTAGGGAGACACAACCCACTTGTTGGACTGCTCTAGCAGGACAATATGGAATAAGCAATTGCCTAGGGCAGCAGCTTCTGAGGTATGGCAAAAAGCCGCAGCAATCAAAGCAAAACAATAGATCCTGATAGCCACACAAACTCAGAGAGCCATCAGTACATTCTTCTACCTGTGGGGAGAGTGAGCACAGACATACATACAAAGCAAGGTTTAATATTTAAAGCAGTGGTTCCCAAACCTGTCCTGAGGGCTCCCCAGCCAGTCGCCTTTTCAGGATATTCACAATGAGTATGCATGAGACTGATTTACATACCAAGGAGGTAGTGTATGCAAATCTCTCATGAATATTTATAGTGGATATCCTGAAAAAAAGGATAATCTCGGACTGGCCTAGGGTACCCAATACTTGTGCACTAGTGCAGCACCTCCCTCCCTTCGGCCATCCAGCTTCTTCCTTTTTCAACACCTCTCCCCCCCCCCCCCCCCATAGAGCAATATTCTCTATATGGTTTGTGGGAGTCCTCCACCCACATTCCTACCATTCAGGAGTGGTGCTGGAATATCATAGTTTCAGTCAGGAAGAGGCAGATAGGTCCACGTTGAATTCTGCAGGATTTGCCTGCCCTTTGCAATTGAGACTAAATATTGTTGCAAAACTCCTAATGATGGGAATGCTGGTGCACTGCTACACATCTTAGAAGGAATATTAAGATCTAGCATCTCCTTCTCATCCATCCCCCAGGTCCAGCATTTCCCCCTTGCTTCTTCCTTCCCTCCCATTCAGTCCAGCATTTTCCTTTGTTTCTCTTCCTTCTCTCCAAAGGCCAGACCCCCTTCCATGGGTCCCCTGATTCTCTCTCCTGGCCAAAGATAAAAAAACAGTGTAAAGGTCAACTTACTCTGCTCCCCTCCCTTAGCAAAGGCAGATGCAGTGCAGAATCAGCTTACCTGCTTATCTTCAGCTCCCTCCCTCTAACAGCAAGAGAAATGTGGTACACGTAATACAAAAAAAAAATCAATGTCCTGCT
Organism: Ichthyophis bannanicus; assembly: GCA_033557465.1. Classification (NCBI taxonomy): domain Eukaryota; kingdom Metazoa; phylum Chordata; class Amphibia; order Gymnophiona; family Ichthyophiidae; genus Ichthyophis; species Ichthyophis bannanicus. Next base: position 584,874,365 of record CM066033.1, on the reverse strand, counting down.
TTTGGAGCCAGTCTTATGGTATTAAAGGCAGGAGTGGCTCTACCATGAGGCAGAGTGAGGCAGCTGCCTCAGGCGGAAAAGTTTTGGGAGCGGCAGAAATGCCCCCAAAACACCCCACTGACCGCCGCCTCTCTCAACCTTTTCTTTAAAAAAATATTTTAAAAAGACCATCTGCCGCTTCTTTTCCTGGGTCTGAAATAGCTGGGGGGGGGGGGGGGGAGAGATGCTGCAAACACAGACCCAGTTAGAAGCAGCGGCAGCAGCAGGCTGAGAAATCATTACAGGAAGACAACCCCCCCCCCCAACTCAGCTCTGACCGGTTAGAAGCAGCGACGGGCTGTGAAATCATGATGGGAAAACAACCGCCCCCCCACAAAACTCAGCTCTGAGTATCATGCTGAAGCGCTGGGGCAAGGCTCTGCTGTTCCCGCCCCCTCTGACAAACACTTCCTGCTGCTGAGGAAGCGGGAACAGCAGAGCCTTGCCCCAGCGCTTCAGCACGATGCTTAGAGCTGAGTTTCGGCGGGGGGGGGGGTTAGTGATTGCGGAAGGGTGCAAGAGGTTTGGGGGATACTGGTAGAGAGGCTTGACCCCACTTTGTTTACTGATGATCCCATAGCGGCGGCAAGAGATTTGGGGAGGGAGGAAAGTGCTGGACCGAGAGGGAGGGGGAAAGAGAGAAAAAGCTGTCTGTGCAACTTGCTGTAGCTGCTGGCTTGAGCCGTTTGTTTGTTTTAGCGATTCCTGAAGGGTGCAAGAGGTTTGGAGGATATTGGGAGAGTGGCTCATAAGAGGAACAGCAAGAAGAGAGCATGTGTGTTCTGAAGGTTGGAAGGTGAGAGGGAGAGGGGGATGGGGGGAGGAAACAAAGGAGGAAGAGAAGGTGGAGGAAAGAGATGGAAATGGCAAGAGGCTAGGTATGATGAGGAAGGGAAAGAAGAGCTGAGAAAAGGATGGGGAACAGAGATGAGTAGGAAAGATCCGAAATGGAGAGAAGAAAGGAGGGGAGGGTGAGGCAGAGAAGGCAAGGAAGGAGGGGTGAAGGAAGAGGGTATTATGGAGAAATGGAATGGGTACTTGAAAGGGTGAGAGGTGAAAATGCAGGCGGTGAAGAAGGGGTGAGGCTGGGTAGGGGGGTAAGAGAAGAATGGACAGAAGGTCTGGGGGAAAGACAGCCGTAAAGGAGGTTGAGGAAGTAGAGAGATAGGTGTAATGGGAGCAGGAGCTGTTAGGTAGGTGAGAAGTAAAAAGGAGGAGATGGGGCTGGGGGGCAAGAAAAAGGAGAATGAGAAGTAAAATCTAAATATGAGGGGATAGAGAGATGGAAGAGGAAGAAACGAGAGAAAAATTAAAAAGAAAGCAGTGGCAAGGACATGTAGAGAAGGAAGAAAAGAACACAGAACGAGACATAAGAAGTGGAAAGCAGATGCTGAGAAGACAGACTAAAGGAACTGCTACTACTATTACTACAGAGCATTTGTATAGCACTACAAGACATACACAGCACTGCATAGACATGTAAGATACAGTCCCTGCTCATCAGAGCTTACAATCTAGTCAAGACAGACAACGCAAGGGAAACACAAGGAAATCAGGTGAGTAAGATCCGAAAGCAGCAGCAAAGAGGTGAGTTTCAGCTTGCATTTGAAAAGGGTCAGAGAAGGCACCTGACGTAGAGACATAAAGGAAGAGCTGCTTTTACCTATGGGCAAAAGAGGCAGATGCCCTGGGCCCCTGCACAGTGTGGGCCCAGTTTCCTTTCTGCCCATGTGTAAGAGCCGCCCTGATCACGCAGATGGCTTGCATCTGGGCTGCGATTTCCCCTTCTTTGCTGCCTGTGGGAGAATGGATCCCCAGGGGCAGAAGAGAAGGGCATGGACACCATCATGACGCAAATGCAAGGTGTCTGCCCACAGGAATCCCCTCTTCCACAGGCAGAAGAGAAGGAGATAGGCATGATCATAGCAAAGATGCCTTCTGTATGCTCACAGGAGATGGGATCACTATGGGCACACAGCTTATATCTGGGCTGCAGTTGGAGCCATGCCCTTCTCTTCTGCCCATGGGGATCCAAGCTCCTACGGGCAGACTGTTCTGCTGCTGGGGGAAGCCCATAAATGGGGGGGGACTGCATATGGGGGAGGGGATCCATTCTCTCGTTTGCCCAGGGCTCCATAAGGAGTTGAAGCAGCCCTGACTAAAGTATGTGGAAGAGAGTAACTGGAACCAGCTCAGTCAGAAAAATAACACGTCCAGACAAAAAAGGTAGAAAACTAGAAAACAATTTTCAGGTCCTTTTGTGTTGGATTATGTCAGCATGGGAAATTTTGCATCTCTTCTATTTTGTAAAGTACAGTAAGAAATGTATTTGTATTTCTCTTTTTCCAGTATTGTTCTTCTCACTCTAGTTTTTGGATTTTGCATTTCAGTACCTGATGTGGATTGGATTACTCCTTCTGCACATCTGGAAAGAAGCAAAAAGATTGTGGATGCTCTCCAAGATGCATTATTTAGACAAATGGTGATGGAACCAACCAGGGAAAGCTCAACGCTGGATGTAGTGCTCACCAACAGTGATAGTGTGTCGAATGTCTGAGTGAGTGCCCCTGTGAGCAACAGCGACCATCACACGGTGTGGTTTGAGATAAAAGCCATGGTACAGGCCAATCATAGGAAGCTCAAAGTCCTAAACTTCAAATACACTGACTTCAATAAAATGGCAGAGTATTTAAAGGAGGAGGTGACGGGGTGGAAGGAGATAAAGGAAGTGGAATTGCAATGGGCTAAACTAAAGAAGGCAATAAATGGAGCAACTGATAAATTTGTAGGAAAAGTAAATAAAAACAAGAGGAGAACGAAACCTATTTGGTTTTCCAAAGAGGTGGCTGCTCAAATCAAGGCAAAAAACACAACTTTTGCAAAATTCAAAAGCTTGCAAACAGAAGAACACAGAAATGAATACAGGATCCAACTCAAAGGGGTATGTTTACTAAAGTTTCATAACATGCACGCCATGCAATTAGCACGCGTTAAGGTACCTTAGCGCACGCTATGGTACCTTAGCGCACGCTAATGACACTTTACGGGGCAAAAATGCGCTCTAGTGCGCGCTCACACGTGCAGCGGCGCAAATGAGCGCTGAAGACGGAGAAAGGCTCCCGGAGGGCGGAGGAAGGCTCCCCAGGGGCGGAGAGAAGGGGTCAATGGGTGGAGATAACGCAAGTGAAAACCTCGCGTTAGAGCCGATTTAAAGGGAAGAGAAACCATTTCTGTCAGCAATGTACAGCAAAACCAGGGAAACCTACAAAAAGTGATAAGTGTGATACATGTGCTCAGAACAAAAGTACAAATAAACATTGAAAAGGACCCCAACAAAATAGAAAAAAATCATAATCAAGCTGGGCAATAGTGATAGTAATGGGAAACATCAAAAAACACTCCCAAGAAAGCCCCAAAAAATAAATATGAATTTTGGAAGGGTCTACGCTCCGTCCCCATACAAGGTGAATGAGCCCACAGTAAAACAGCACTGATCAGGGTTTCCCTCTCCATTGGACAGGTTACCTATGGCATGCACATGTTCAACAACAGCAGGGCGGGCATGTCAGAATAGGCAACTGGACAGATGCTGGGAAAGGGGATACAGAGGGCTGCAGGCGGCACATGCTGTGGTGCAGCTGGGGCACAGTGCGGACTAGGCAGATGCCTACGTGGCACTTAGGAATGCTGAAACTGAACAGCAGCCAGACAGCAACTGATGAGGGCCCAGCATGGGCAAGAGAGTGTTTATCACAGTGTCACAGGGGATAGTACCCAGCAGGTACCCCCAAGGGCACAGAACATTGGCAGGCGGTGTTGGGGGGAAGCGTGGACGCCTATGCAGGCACCCCTACCCCAGAACACGCACCATAGTCAGCCGCCTACCTGCACACTGGATGGCTTGAGACTGCACTCCACCAGCACCGCCAGCAGAAGGGCATGTCAGCATGGTGGCAGAGGGGTACTGGTGGTGGAGGCAGGCAGTGGCAGTTGCCCAGAGCCGACCATGGCCTAGCCCTGTGTAGGTGGGTGCCATGAACTGCAACAGAAAGGCCCTGCCAGACAAACAGTCATGGTATCACCAGGGAATGCACTGTCTCTGTGGCAACACGGTGGTGCAGTGCACACAACCAGTGTGTTTGGAGGCAGAAGGTCACAGGTTTGAGTCCCAGCTATGGTGCCTGTCAGCCCAGTCTCCATATTTTACCCACTACTACAACGTGCTAATACAGACAGAACCTTTATTGCAGATGACGTAAACATGCCCAAAACACCTACATTTTACCCTACAGAGCAAAGACACCATAAACAGGCGCATTACCTAGAGCAGAGTCTCACAAATGCAGTCATGGAGGGCCAAACACCATTCAGGTTCCATGCTGCCTCTAATAAAGATACCTGTGCTGCATATCTATGCACCACCCCCATAGTATGCAGATGTATCTCATGCATATTCATGAGGGACAGCATGAAAACCCGAACAGTGTTTGGCACACCAGGACTGGAGTTGGGAACCTCTGCCGTAAAGCAGCAGCCAACACGGGCAAACACACCCACACCCACAGGCTCCATTAGCCAATGCCTCCTGGAGAGGCAGGACATTGGGCCCTGCGTGCATCTCCCAATACTAGCACTTGCATACCTTAGCAATGCCACCCTACACCTGGGAATATGGTACACAGCTATCAAAAGTTTGCTATGATTACTGGCAGATAGCAATTCCTACGTTAATCACAGTTTGCTGATTGAGCTCCATCATAGCAACCTTTCTGATGTCTGTGGAGTGTGCTTCAGGTCTGGTCTCTGACAGTGTTTACCACCCTGGGGAGTGACCCCCAACAGTATTGCGTACCATATCCATGCCTGCACTGTGCCCAGGACTGGTGTGGTGGCCAGGGCTGCTAAACTCCTCTATAGTAGCACAATGCTGGCATAGGTGTGGGAGTGTGTGTCTGTCTATCCAGTGTGTGGTGGCTGCAAACACCCTCCACAGCCCACACTGCCAGCACTGTTGCCAGTATTGGCCTGCCAATGTGCATAATGAGGAGCAAGCTACCATGGGTATAGCCCGGACAGGGTGGCCTGGCCAGGATGCATCTGCACAGGGCATAGGGCACTGGCTGGGACATTGTAGTGCCCAGCCACCACCTGCACAGACAGGGTGGCCACAGCATGTCCTGCTGGGAGATCACTCTCACCCTGACTGTGCAGTGACCACAGCATGGCTAGGCACTCCCATAGTGCTACATAGTATTTCTCTCATGTGATATTTATGGGTTTTCTTTTGGGGCCCAGTCACTGATTTATCTGCTTGTTGTGTATGCTGACATCCCAGTACTGGGTGCATGCATTTCCACCAGGAACATGCACTATGGACTAGCTAGCAGACTGTCTGCAGCTGGTATGTGTCTTGATGGAGCGCCCTGTAGGGTGCAGCGGCTGAAGGCTTGCTGCAGAACAATATCAGATAGTGGTGGGGTGCAGCTTAGCATATCCAGGCCTAATGTCTGTCTGCTATTGCATTATGGATGTGTACAGAGCTGCATTGACTGCCCTGTAGGGTGTCTGTTCCCCAGCAGGACTGGGGTTGATGGTCCCCTCTACTGCCACCATTGCAGGGAGGTTAGAATGTGGATCTGTTGGTGGGAGACCCTGTTTACCACCCTCAGCCCTGGAGAAGGAGGAGGAGGGTGGTGGTACATAATCCTCCTAGGGGTCCATAGGGGCTACACCTGACTGAGACATACAGATATATCCAAGGTGTGTCTGCAAAACCTACCTATCGCACACATTAGCACTGCTGGGGACCTGCAGCATGGCCTATCTCTGCTGTGGACCTGGTGCTGGGCGCCCCACCTCACCCTCAGGGTGAGTGCAGTACCTGCACAATGTGACGGTGTGTAGCTACTCTGTGCTAGTACCACACACGGTCAGTTCCCCCTACCAGGCCGAGGTGCTGTGGGGGTGCATACCCCATCTTGTGATCATCTCTAGACTGCTGATTTGCATGTGCAGTGCATCATGGGTATGGGTGGGTTAACCCTATCCTGGTGACCACAGCAGACTGTTTGTGTGGTGACTTGCAGTCCTTCTGCAGCCAGCCATGGGTTTTCTAGCAGCTATAGAGCTGTAGCCCACTGGTTACTTTGCTCCCAGTGGAGCCAGAGGTCATGGGTTCAAACCCACAGTGGGGTTATTTGATAGGGCTGTCCAAAGCATTATCTATTTTTAATGTACATTAGTGCTGCCAGCAAAAACACCCTCAGCGTACTGTACCCATAAGGTGCCTCAGAAGGCGCTTTATAGGGCGCCCTATAGGGCACCTTATGGTTACCGTCCATATAAGGTGCACTATACAGTATCCTATGGAGCGACTGATAGGGTGCCCTATAGGGGACATTATAGGGTGCCGTGGCAGACAGTGCACTTTATAATGTGCCCTATGGAGTGCCTTATAGGGTGCCTTATGCGGCACCTTAAGTTACGGCACGTGAAGGCGTGTTTGCTGGCAGCAATTAATAAAATACAAATAAAGTGCTGCAGGAAACAATACTTACATGTCACAGCTGATGCCTCAGCCAGCCTTAAGTATTAGGCACACTAGGGATCAAACTCATGACCCCTGTATCATCAGTCAGTGCCTTAACCATTGTGCTACGCTGCTGTTCTTCCTTGCATGTCAGCACACCTACTTAAGATTTTCATGCGTTTAAATACACAGTGCTGCCATCAAAAACAGTGCTATGACCTTGCCGTGCCTCATAGGGCACCCTATATGGCGCCCTATAGGCCACCCTTTAAGCAACATTGTAGGGTGCCGTGGCGGACAGTGCACTTTAAAATGTGCCCTCTAGGGTACCTTATGGGGTGCCTTATGCAGCACTTTATGTTACAGCGCTTTGAGAGTTCGTTTGCTAGCAGCAGTAATTAAAATAAAATTAAAATGCCTCATAATGCAATATTACACATAAATAGTAGTGCCTCAGCCAGCCTTATTCATTGGGCACAGTGGGGGATTGAACCCATGACCCCTGCATCATCTGTCAGTGTCTTCATCATGGTACTGCAGCCCTGTTCCTCTGTTTGCACATCAGCGTGCCTGCTTATGCTTCCCACGCGTGTTACTCGTGCGCTAATGTGCGCGGCGCACAAGAGCACGCACGCTAATCCCGTTTTGCTATTTTTGACTGGACCGCCCACTCCTTATATGGCATCCTGCAGACTAACGCGGTGCGCACGTTAAGAAACTTTAGTAAACATACCCCAAAGAGTCTAAAAGATTAATAAGGATAGCAAAATCAATGGCAGAGGAAAGGATGGCTAAAGATGTTAAGGGTAGCAACAAAACTTTCTTCGGTTATATTCAGGAAAGGAAGAAGATCAGAGTTGGAATTGCAGGACTCGGAAGTGCTGGGAAAGGACTCGTGGAAAGTGACACTGAAAAAGCGGAATTGCTAAACAAATACTTCTGCTCTGTTTTTACTAAAGAAGATCCTGGAGATGGACCAGCTGTGACTCCCAAATATAAAAATGGGAATGAAGTAGATACCACACCATTCACAGAAGACGAGGTGTTAGAACAACTTGCTAAACTGAAAGTGGACAAAGCCATGGGACCGGATGGGATACATCCCAGGATACTGAAAGAGCTCAGAGAGGTTCTTGCAGGACCGTTAAAGGATGTACATATGTAGCTTACTGCTACATATGTAAATAGTTGATGTGCACGTTTCCCTAAGTTATCCAAGTTGTATTTCCTTGTTCTCTGTAAAACTAACGTTTGTTCATTATGTTTCACTGTTCCATGTAAACCGCGCTGATACTAAATAGTGCGGTATATAAGAAACTAAATAAATGTCTTCAACAGATCCTTGGAAACAGGAGAGGTTCCTCAGGACTGGAGAATGGCTGATGTCGTACCTCTACACAAAAGTGGTGACAGGGAAGAAGTGTCAAACTACAGGCCCGTGAGCCTTACCTCAGTGGCGGGAAAAGTAATGGAGGCACTCCTGAAAGAGTGAATAGTTAACTTTCTCAAAACCAACAGGATGCAAGATCCGAGGCAACATGGTTTTACCGAAGGACGGTCTTGCCAAACAAATCTGATTGTGTTCTTTGACTGGGTGACCAAAGAACTAGATCAGGGGCATGCGATGGATGTCATCTACCTGGATTTCAGCAAAGCCTTTGATACTGTTCCTCATAGGAGGCTTGTCAACAAACTCAGTAGCTTGGGGATGGGTCCAAAGATGGTAAACTGGATTAAAAATTGGTTGACCGACAGACAACAGAAGGTGATTGTACATGGAGCTCACTCGGATGAGAGGAAGGTAATTAGCGGGGTGCCCCAGGGTTCGGTCCTGGGTCCGACACTGTTCAATGTATTTGTGAGTGATATTGCTGAAGGACTGAATGGAAAAGTCTGTCTTTTTGCAGACGACACAAAAATTTGCAGCAGAGTGGACTCCCCCGAGGGAGTGGTTAACATGAGGAAAGATCTACAAAAGCTGGAAGACTGGTCTAATGCTTGGCAACTACGATTTAATGCAAAAAAGTGCAGTGTCATGCACTTGGGTAGCAGAAATCCAAGGGAAATGTACTCGATAGGGGGCGAGAGGTTGGTATGCACGGTTCAGGAGAAAGACCTTGGTGTGATTATCTCTGATGATCTCAAGGTGGCAAAACAGTGCGACAAGGCGGTGGCAAAAGCCAGGAGGATGTTGGGCTGCATACAGAGAGGGATTACCAGCTGAAAGGAAGAGGTACTTATGCCACTGTATAAGTCACTGTTGAGACCTCACTTGGAATACTGTGTTCAGTTGTGGAGACCATATCTTGCAAAAGATGTAAAAAGACTGGAAACTGTTCAGAGGAAAGCGACCAAAATGATTTGGAGCCTGCATCAGAAGCCTTATGAGAAGAGACTTGAAGACCTAAATATGTACACTTTGGAGGAGAGGAGGGACAGGGGAGATATGATTCAGACCTTTAAATACTTAAAGAGAAATGATGAACAAACAAACCTCTTCCAAAGACGGGGAAGCTGTAAAACTAGAGGGCATAACATGAAGCTGCAAGGTGGTAAATTGAAAGGCAATATCAGGAAATATTTTTTCACTGAAAGGGTGGTGGATGTTTGGAATGCCCTTCCGAAGGAAGTAGTGGGGGCAAACACGGTGACGGAATTCAAAACAGCATGGGACAAACACAGTGGATCCCTTTACAGCAATAGGATAAAACCAAAATAAACGGTACCGTATAACTTCTGAACCATATAACGTCTCAACAAATAGGAATGTCCTACCTGGAGTGGTGGGTTTACCCCTAAACAAAGACATTGGGAAGGGTGGCCTGCACAGAGTGACAGGTGCACCTACTCTTGCCATCTTGCTGGGCAGACTAGATGGACCATGTTGGTCTTTATCTGCCGTCATTTACTATGTTACTATGTTACTAGTTTTTGACTGCATATCCGTAGTTAGTGATCCTTTATTCTGTATTTGCTGAGGGTCTGTCCATGTTTTATGTGTGCAACTGAGGTGAAGGATTCTGAGTAAGGATCTGTTTCATTCCTGTTTGTTACGTTATCCCTATAACACACAGCTGTTCTAGGGTCTGGTATATTTCCAGTTTTCCTTTTCATAGGTAGGGATGTTCTTGCAGTTTGAATCCTTGGAGTTAATGTTGATTTGGTATGGTATTTGCTTTATAGGTTTTGAGTCTTTTGCAGGATTTTTTGTTACTTCTCAAAGAGCCAGATTTACTAAAAGGTGCTGCCCCAATACCACACAAGTCCCATTTTATGCAATGAGACCTCCTAACACATTAAGGAGCATGTTCACTAACCACATTATCTGGTAGCACAAGGTCTAGTGTGTGGTTTAAGTGGCATGCTAAAAGGTAGCATAGGTCCTTATGTCAAAAATGCCTTGGTAGCACTTGTTGGGGCAGGAACTGGAAGGGACAGAGGCAGAATGGTGCTTTGTGATGAGTATGGGCATGATTGGCCTGCACTAATCGTACTTGCAGCCCTTATCAGTGAGTGGTGTTAAATGCGTCCATGTGCTGGCTTGTGCTGTGCTGTGTCCTGGGCCTGCGCTAACTGCAGGGGTCGGAAACACATGCCTCTGAAGTTAGTGCTGATCCCCTTGCTAGTGACACAGCCCACATGCACGCAGATGGCTTAGTAAACCTGCTCCTAATTGCACACTTCAGTAAATCTAGATCTACCGGTGTCTGATAGTGAAACATGAGTTTGTGGTGTTCCTGAGATCATACCACAATTTGAATATTTATATATTTTCATATGACGAGTTGGAAGAAACAACATTATGCTTTTGTTGCTGGGGAATGTGTGTTGCAGAACTGGAAGTGCAATGTTTAATATATTTTTAATAGGCAAAGCCATTAAAACGTATTTCTTTCAATTTAAAGAAGCAGCACTTAGCTTAAGAGATGACCAGGTGGGGAAAACAGCAAGGTGTCCATAAAATGACGTAATACCATGTCTTGAGCTTACTGGTGAGGGTTTATATTGCTGTTACTGAGCTGACACCAGAATTAGAAATTATTTTTGTATTTTGAGGTCTGATTGAAATGTCTTAGTCAGCTCTGCACCTATTGTTGGTAGAAGGGTTTCTTTGGATGAAGACTACATATTCAAAGAGAAAAAACAAGAATGACAGCACAATTGTTTTAATTTTATTTTGGTGTTATAGACTGCATTGTAGTTCTCGCTTTTTATTTTTGTTCCTGGGTGTATCACCTTGCATCTCCTTTGTCTTTTACAGAGTGCACTATATGTTTACAGTAAAAGACATGCTGGTCCAGTATACAGTGTCAGGAGTCTATGGGGTATGTTTACTAAACCGTCTTAATGTAGCAGCGGTGATGTTATCGCACGATAACGTTACGTATCACAAGCTAACGTCTCTGGCGGCGGTGAGGTGCGCAGAGGGAGGAGAAAGGCACCCCAGAGGGTGGAGTAAGGCTCCCCAGGGGCAGAGAGAAGGGGTCAATGGGAAGACAGTGGGCGTGGAGTGGATCCATGCACACTAATGCCGTGAAATAAAGCTTTGAAAATTAGTGCCAGTGAAAACTTCATGCTAGAGGCACATTTGCAGGAGAGAGAAACCAGTTCAGTCAGCAATGTACAGCAAAGGCAGGGAAACCATGAAAAGTGATAGTAGTAATACATGTGCAGCAACATCAGAGTGCCCAAGAACGAGAGGGCACTACGGTGAGGCGGCAAATGGGGTACAGGGGGATGAAGGTGGGACATGCAGTGAGGCAGCTGGGGCACAGGGTGGACTAGGCAGTGAGAGTAGTGATACATGTGCAGGAACCAAAAAGGCAAATAAACATATAAAATGACCAGAACCACATCTGAAATCCCAATAACCAAGCTGGCTAATAGTGATATTAATGATAAAGCCAAAACTGTAAAGCAGCAAGACAGCAACTGACGAGGGACCAACATGGGCACGAGTGTGTGTCCCACAGTGTCACAGGGGATATTACCCAGCAGGTACCCCGAAGGGCACATAACATTGGCAGGCGGTGCCGGGGGGAAGCACGCATGTCCATGTAGGCACCCCTACCCGACAATCCACACCATAGGCAACTGCCTACCGGCACACTGTATGGCCTGGGACTTGCGCACCACCAGCACCACCGGCATAAGGGCATGTCAGCATGGTGGCGGAGGGGTGCTGGTGGCAGAGGGGGCAGTGGCATCTGCCCACAGCAGACCATGGCCAAGCCCCATTTAGGTGGGTGCAGTGCACTGCAACAGACAAGGTCTGTCTGATGAACAGTCATGATATCCCCAGGGAATGGTCTCTCTCTGTGGCAACAGTCTGGTGCAGTACATACAGCCAATATGTACAGGGGCAGAAGGTCACAAGTTCAAGTCCCAGCTGTGGCTCCTGCCAACCTTGTCCCCATATTTTACCCAGTACTAAACCATGGTAATAAAGATGGAACCTTTATTGCAGATAAATTAAACATGCCTGAAACGCCTATATTTTACCCTACAGAGCACAAACACAATGTTGTTGTTGTTAAGTGCCGTCGAGTCGGAGTCGACTCATGGCGACCCTCTGGATAGCTATCCTAAATTGTGTTCGGTCTTCAGTCAGGCGGCTCATTGTTGACATACTGGTACCCATAGCTGCTGTTACTGTATCGATCCATCTCATTGCTGGCCTTCCTCTTTTTGCGTTGACCTTCTATCTTGCCAAGCATGATGTCTTTCTCTAATGATCTCTCTCTCCGCATGATGTGTCCAAAGTATGAAAGTCGAAGTCTTGTCATCTGAGCTTCTAAAGAAAGCTTAGGTTTGATCTCCTCTAGTACAGACTGGTTTGTTCTTCGGGCAGTCCATGGTATACACAGTATTCGCCGCCAGCACCATAATTCAAAGGCTTCAATTTTCTTCCTGTCTATCTTTTTCACTGTCCAGCTTTCACATCCATATGATGTTATTGAAAATACCATGGCTTGAACAAGTCGAATCTTTGTATGGAGAGAGACATCTCTGCTCTTGAGAATCTTATCTAGGTCTTTCATAGCCATTCTGCCAAGAGCAATGTGTCGTCTGATTTCTTGACTGCTTGTTGCTTCTTTATTGATAGTTGATCCAAGTAGGTTAAAGTTATTCACGATTTCAATTTCTTCTCCTTCGACGATGAACCTGTTGATTATGCCAGTTGTCATGATCTTTGTCTTCTTTACATTAAGGTGCAGGCCCATTTTGAGACTATGTTCTTTGATTGTGAGAAGCAAATGTTTCAGATCATCTTCACTTTCTGCCAGTAATGTGGTATCATCAGCATAGCAAAGGTTGTTGATGAATCTACCACCAATCTTCACACCTCTGTTGTCTTCATACAATCCTGATTCTCTGATGATTTGTTTTGCATATAAATTAAACAAATAGGGGGAAAGTATGCAGCCTTGTCTTACACCTTTGTTTATTTTAAACCATTCTGTTTCTCCTTGTTCCGTTCGAACTGTTGCTTCTTGATCAATGTACAGATTTTGCAAGAGAACGATCAGGTGTTCTGGTATACCCATGCTTCTTAATGTGGCCCAGAGTTTCACATGGTTTACACAGTCAAAAGCTTTGCTATAGTTGATAAAGCACAAATAGATATCCTTTTGGTACAAACACCATAAACATGTGCAATCCCTCATGGAGAGTCAGGCTGTTGGGCCCTGCGCGGAGCAGCATCTCCCAATACTGGCACCTGCATAACTTAGCAATGCCGTCCTAAACTTGAGAACACGTTCCACATATATCAAAAGGTTGCTATGATTAATGTCAGCTAACAAATCCTAAGTTAAACACGATTTGTTGATAGAGATTCATCATAGCAGCCTTTCTGATATCTGTGGAGTATGTTTCAGTTATTGCTTCTGACAGTTTTTACCACCCCAGGGAGTGACCCCAACAGCATTGCGTACCATAGCAATGCCCACACTGTGCCCAACACTGGTGAGGCGGCCAGGGCTGCACAAACCTCCATATTTGCACAATGCTGGCATAGGTGTGGGAGTGTGTGTATGTCTATCCAGTGTGTTGTGGCTGCCCACACCTTACTGAGCCCACACTGCTTGCACTGTTTCCAGTGTTAGCCTGCCAATGTGCATAATGAGGAGCAAAGTACTGTGGGTATGGCCCTGACAGGGTGGCCTGGGCAGGATGCATTTGCACAGGGTATAGGGCAATGGCTGGGACATTGTAGTGCACGACCACCACCTGCACGGACAGGGTGGCCACAGCATGTCATGCTGGGAGGTCACTCTCCCCCTGACTGAGCAGTGATCGCAGCATTGCTAGTTTCCCCCATAGTGCTAGGCAGTATTTCTCTCAAATGATATTTATGGGTTCTCTTTTCTGGGGCCTAATCACTGGCATATCTGCTTGGTGTGTGCTCACATCCCATTTTTGGGTGCACACAGTTCCTCCAGGAACATGCACTATGTACTAGCTAGCAGACTGTCTGCAGTTAGTATGTGTGTGGCTGGAACACCTTGCAGGGTGCAGTGGGGGGAGAGTGACTGTGCCCTCTGCTGGTGAATGTCAGAGGGTGGTGGGGGGCAGCTGAGCTTCTCCAGTGTTCTGCCTGTCTGCCATTGCCTTATGTGATGAGTACAGATCTGCATCAACTGCCCTGTAGGGTGCCTGTTCCCCAGCAGGACTGGGGTTGATGGTCCTCTCTACTGCCACCATTGCAGAGATGCATAATGTGGATCTGTTGGTGGGAAATCCTGTTCCCCCATGCTGAGCCACAGAGAGCAGATTGGGTGGTGCTACATAATCCGCTTTTGGGTCCAAACACCCCCCTTCACCTATAACATGTGACCATGGCACCCACACAGGATATGCACTATTCTGGGTGCATTATAGTCCACAAGGGCTAGACGTGACTGGGAAATACAGATGGACACAGGTGTATCCTAGGTGCATCTGCAAGAACTACCTATCACACACTGGCACTGATGGGGACCTGCAGCATAGCCTATCTCAGCCAAGCCAGGTGCTTCGGACCTGGTGCTGGGTGCCCCACCTCACCCTCAGGGTGAGCAGGGGACCTGAACAATGTCACGGTCAGTAGCTACTCTGTACCAGTAACACACACGGTCAGTTCCCCCTACCAGACCTAGGTGCTATGGGTATGCATACCCCATTATGTGATCAGCTGTGGGTTTACCCTATCCTGGTAACCACAGCAGACAGTTTATGTGGTGACCTGAAGTCTTTCTGTAGCCAGCCAGCAGTGTGCTAGTAGCTATAGAGATGTAGCCTACTGGTTTTTTCATTGACTGTGGAGGCAGAGGTCATGGGTTTGATCCCACAGTGGTGTAATCTAAGAAGGCTGTCTAAGGCTTTTTGTATTAATTTAAATCAGTGCTGCCAGCAGAAACACCCTCATAGTGCTGTAGCCTAAGGTGCCTCATGGGCGCCCTGTAGGGCACATTATAGGGTGCCTTGGCAGACAGGGCACTTTATAATGTGACCTATGGGGCGCCTTATGAGGCACCTTAGGTTACGGCACTGTGAGGGTGTTTTTGCAAAAAATGCCTCAGACAGCCTTTTTAGATTACACCACTGCAGGATCAAACCCATGACCTCTGCCTCCACACTCATTGCAGTAACCAGTGGGCTACATTGTTATAGCTTCAAATACTGCGCTGGCATGTACTTAGGGTTAACGTGCGTTAACATGCCATGGCGCCCATTATCGCACGATACAGATTCTTGCTACCTTAGGACTGGAACGCCCACTTCTTATATGGCATTCTTCACATTATCGCTGCAACTAGCGCCGGTAACATTAGGACGGTTTAGTAAACATACCCCTATGTGTTTTTTTGTATTAGATTCCCGGACTACATAATTCAATTGCTACATGTTTTGCTGAGTATAGAGTAAGCATCACTGCAAAATTTAAAAATATATACAGGTTAGAAATGTATTGCTTCTCTATTCTTGGGGCAACCACTTAATCAGCGTCCTGCGTGAGCGGACCCCCTGTTCTCTGACAAGAGCTCTGAGGAGGGCCCTCCATTTTGGCTGCTGGGGGGGTGTGTGCAATTTCATTTCTTGCCTCAGGCAGCAGATTGTCTTGAGCCACCCCTGATTAGAGGTATTGCAAGGCTGGCTCCAGGATTTCTAGTGCTGAATTCCACTCATTTCTCTTCCTAGCAGAGGAAGGGACAGAGGATAAGCAGGTAAACTAGTTCTGCACTGCATCTACTCTTGCTTGGGGGGAGGGGTGCCAAGAATAAAGGAGGAGTGGTGGGAGGGAAGAGAACTTGGACTGTACTGTTGAATGCTCCAACTGACACTGATCTACTGTGCCATGCCACCCCATTCAAGTGCGTCCATGTGCCGGCTTGTGCTGTGCTCTGTCCTGGGCCTGCGCTAACTGCAGGGGTCGGAAACACATGCCTCTGAAGTTAGTGCTGATCCCCTTGCTAGTGACACAGCCCGCATGCACGCAGATGAATTAGTAAACCTGCTCCTAATTGCACACTTCAGTAAATCTAGATCTAAGTGTCTGATAGTGAAATATGAGTTTGTGGTGTTCCTGAGATCATACCACAATTTGAATATTTATATATTTTCATATGACGAGTTGGAAGAAAGAACATTATGCTTTTGTTGCTGGGGAATGTGTGTTGCAGAACTGGAAGTGCAATGTTTAATCCACTGTGCCATGCCACCGCATTCAAGTGAGTCGGGTCTTCCTCTAGTGTTCCCTTCATGTCAGCACCCAGTGGGCCATGACCCCCCTCACCCAGTAGTCACTGAGATGTCAAATCACTTTGTGAGGCGCCATTGGCATTAGCTTGGTTGCTATTTACATAAGAACATAAGAAATGCCATACTGGGTCTGACCAAGGTCCATGAAGCACAGTATCCTGTTTCCAACAGTGGCCAATCCAGGTCACAAATAACTAGCAGGTTCCCAAAAAGACTCACAGGTTCCATAATGCTTGTATTGGGGCAAGCAGTGGATTACCTGGGTCCTCTTTAATAATAGTTTATGGACCTTTCCTCCATAAACCATATTTCTCATTGTATTACACAGTATACTGATGCTTTTCCCAAAAGAACCAATCAATATATTCAGTTTCCTTGGCAACCGTAACAGCTGCAGCAATTTTATCAAACCACTCTATTCCCTTCAGTTCTGGGGACAATAGATTCCACTCCATTCACATTGCCGTCATTCCTCTTGGCAAGGGAGAGAAGAGCTAGAGGAACAGAAATTGTAAATTAATGAGAAAACATGAGGCCCACTTGCAGCTGCTCCAGGGGCTTCTGAGGTAGGCCCTCTTCATCGCCCATACTCAGGAGGACTTTTCTGAATCTGCTACCTGAAAATTAGGTCAAGATTAAGGAAAAGACAACCTAGGCCCAAATGTTTAGGGGAAGCACTCTCAGATGTGCTAAATCAATGATTCTCAGAGCAGAATTTTGCTCTGTCCAAAAAAGAGAATGTGTTGGGAGGGGGCCCATTACCTGCAGACGTTTGTCTTTTTTCCTTATCCCCTGTGCATTATACTCCAGTTAGGAAAAGGAGTTAGTGAGCAGTACTTCTGACTTCCTTTTCTGCCAGTTTTTCTCTGTGGTAGGAACCACGCAAGCCTCTATTGCGGGAGTTTTAAAATATATTATAACAGGGACCCAATGTGCTTGTTTGTTCAGGGCCCATCAATAGGTTAATCCTGCTCTGTTGGAAGTCCTTAATATGAGTTCATTGCATTGGTTCTTAATCATTTCCACTATTTTGCTCAGCACCAACTTCAGGCTCTAGAAATGCCCTATGAACCCTCTTAAAATTTGGCATTACATCAGCTCCCCTCCTGACCTCATGTATGGTGGTAGGTTCTATTACTCATCCTTCTATAATAAACTTTATTGGCTCTGACATTGCCTGTGTCTCTCATTTCCCTCTAATCTAGTTAGCGAGCACTGTCTAGTTGTTTCAGAATTTGAAAAATGTTAGATCCTATAATGTGGGATATATGTGTTTTTGAATGATTAGGTATGGCGGTCATTTTAGAAACCCTATTCATGAGTTGGATGTCCAAAATGGGGACTTGAATGTGCGAATCATGGAAACGTCCCTGGAACCATTTCATTCTTTGAAACTTCCATTATGTTTTCAAGAAATTGTTGTCGAGGTCATTTCATAGGTGGCATTAGATACTGCTATTTTCAGTAAGTCTCACAAGCCCATTTCTGTAACAGCTTTTATTTACTTATTTAAACATGCTTGATACCCCATTCATGGCCATCAAACACAGTTCAACAGCAACACTGTACGGCCTGAAGTTTTTCGCAATGCACGGCATCCTTTAATTTGTCAGCTTGGTCTTTGGTGATAGGCATGGAGTTAGTTATAAAGTATTACCATTAAGTGGGATGCAGCTGCAGTTGAAAATAAAGTTTCAGTGGCAAATTTATTTTTTGACTTAAGATGGTAGTACAACATCATAAGACCATAATTGTATCTGGATTCTCTCTTATAGTACCTACACACCATAGTAGTATTGTTTTTCAGCAGAGATATCTTTCTGTCATTTATCCTTGGAAGAACACCTGCCTCTGTCTGCACTGTAGAGGCGACAAAAGGCTAAGCATGCACAGAGGTTTGGTTGAGGCATCAAGAATGACAAACAAAGCAACAAACAGACGGGACCCTTCATGTACCCTGCAAAAACAAATACATTTTCCTGGTTTTAACCTTACATCCAAAATGTGTGTGGTATTTGTAGTCTGATTCTCCTCCTTAAAATCAGTACTGCAAAGTCACATAATCCTGGTCTGTCCTAAAATCAGCACCCCCCTCCCCCCAAGTTGGCAGCTCGTTTGACAAAAACTAAATGATTCTGGTGAAATGAGAGTAGACAGCTATCTTATTTCACAGACACACACACACAGACATATATATAATTGTCATTATTTTAATTTATAAAGTTGTCATTCCTAAATAGGCACTGGCCTTTTAAATATTAGGGTGACCTGCACCTCTCTGCTCTTCCCCACAGTTCCTCTTCCATCAGAGCTTTTGCTGCCACTTTTGCATCTCCTAGCAGGGTTTGAAAATTACCCTCCCATCAATGGATACTGCTACAGCCCCTTTAAAAGATTACCTCTCATAGCCTCAGCCTTCGGCAGTATCTGCTTCAAGCTGCAAATCGTGGCTCTGGTTTTTTTTTTAATTATTGATTTGGAAGGAGTGCATTGAGCAGCCTCTGCTTCTCCCCCTGTGGCCCCTGGTCTCCATCACTAACATGGCCAGCCCTCCCTGCTTCCACAGGGCCGGCACACCAAAACCTTTTGGCCCCTCTGGTCCCAGCCCTCCTCCAGGTACAATTTTTTTAAAAACAACTCACATCCAGCAGTCCTTACTTCCTTGGGCTGAAAGTCTTTAATAATTTGGAGCCGCTGTCTGTTCCAGCATTGAGGAGCCTTTAAAGTCACGCAAAACTCAAGGGAGTGATTTAAGGTTGGAAAGGGAGGCTGCTGGCAGCAGTTGACCTTTTAATTGCTTCTACCTCCCTCCCTCAGGATTTGGTGCTTCTTGCGATTTGGCAATTGGAAAAGGAAAGGTTTTGATTCTCCTAGCCCATTAAATGAACTGCTGCACTCAAAAAATGTAATCACATTGAGGTGTGTGAAAATTTGCAATAGTTAATTACAGTTACAACCACTCTAGCCACCTTACCGGGCAGTCTGGATGGACCGCGCTGGTCTTTATCTGCCGTCATATACTAGGCTACTATGTTAACAGCACGATAAATGCCCACCCCCTAATTTAAATGTACCTCTCCTTGTTGTAGGAATGTAGTAACCTATCAGAAACACTCTTTCTTAAGGGAATGTCACTTTTGGGTTAATGCTTGGTATAATCATTATCTCTGACTACTTCTTCTGGACTTATGAACTGATATGATCGGTAACAGATGTGTCCAGTAGCACAGGGGTTAAATGTTGTTAGATGGATTAGGGAAAAACTGTTTTGCTGTATGGGAAATGCAGAGTGCTGTATTTTCCATGTGAAGAATGTGACCTTTGTGAAGACTCTGTTTGTATTAAGAGCTAAAAACCGACAAGGGAAGCTTTCAGCATTCTAAAACATTGCATGTACCTTAAAAGTAACTAAATAGCAAGAAAAAAAAATAAAAGACATAATTTCCTCTTAAGTGCAACAGACCTTTAGAAGATTAGTGAAAGACAACAATTTAGTAAAGTGTGTTTAATGGCGTTGTGCATTGTTTTTGCTTGTGCAGTATCTGCAGCCTGCCCCACTGACTCGTGAGCTTCTTTCTGACCTTTGACATTCAGCAAATTGCTGCAAAGCTCAGGCAATATCTGGAAGGTCTCCAGTTCTTGTCATTAGAGTATTACAGCAATGGTAAGGAATGGGAGTATGTTCAGTGAAACTATACTGCATTGTTTTAGACACTCTTCCTATGCTATTCACAGCATAAATTGTTTCTTGTGTTGAGAATACTTGCAATGAACCTTAGGAGCACTGTATACTGAGCGCTGTCCCCATAGATGTGTGACAAGAGTAACTTTGTAAAACTGCGACTTTATCACAGTTTTTCGTGCCTATATTACACCTATTTTATAAAGTCAAGTCCGTGCATACTTAACTTTATAAAAATACTAGTGTAAATGGCAGACAATGCGCATTAAATTAATCGCTAGAGTTGGTGTAATCGACCATGCCTACTTTTTGAAAGTACGCACATAAATGATAGTTTTCTGCAATGCACATTCTTGCACACTCTGCTTATACTCCACCCAAACTCCTTCCATACATTGCCCAGCCCACAGTGGCAGCCTGAACAATGCAAACACACACATACTTTGATATTAGTTGGTATTTTATAAGAGGCAACTTAAGCACATAAATGGCTAATACATCAGCACCTTTGGGCTTTTGCATTGTTGGCATCTAAAAATAGACAGCTCCTTATAAAATTACCCTCATAGGCCCTTAAATAGAAAGATTCAAGTCTCCTAGTAAAGACTTTTGTAGGTAAATTGTGAACATATTTTCAAACACTAAGGGGGTCTTTTACTAAAGGGCGCAAGTGAAGAAAAAGAGGGAGGCCTTCATGAAATAAAAGAGATCACAGAGAGAGGAAGACAGGCATCTGTATTTGGAAAAACTTAGAGAAGCTAGCAAAGTAGTCAAGAAGGCAAAGATTCAAAAGGAGGAGGAAATAGCCAATGCAATAAAATGGGGGGATAAGACATTTTTCAGATATATTAGTGAGAAGAGGAAGGGCAAAAGTGGTATTGTCAGACTCAAGGGTGCAGGGGGGGGAATATGTAGAAGCTGATAAGGATAAAGCGGAATTGCTTAACAAATATTTTTGTTCTGTGTTCACAGATGAAGAACCAGGAGCAGGACCTCAGAAAACACCCACAAATAGGAACAGAAGCGAGGGACATCTTGAACAATATTCAGAAGACTGTGTTCGTGAGAAATAGCTCAACTTAAAGTAGACAAAGCGATGGGACCGGATGGCATACACCCTAGAATACTGAGGGCACTTGGGGACGTTCTAGCAACTCCACTGACTGACCTTTTCAATGCCTCGTTGGAGTCGGGAGTGGTGCCAAAGGACTGGAGAGAGGATCATGTGGTGCCTTTACACAAAAGCGGAAGTAAGGATGTGGTTGAAAACTACAGGCCGGTTAGTTTAACTTCGGTGGTGAGTAAATTATTGGAAACGCTGCTGAAAGAGAAAATAGTGAGGTTTCTGGAGTCCAGCGGATTACAGGATCCGAGGCAGCATGGATTCACCAGAGGCAGGTCTTGTCAGACAAATTTGATTGATTTCTTTGACTGGGTGACCAGGGAGTTGGACCGAGGGAGAGCTCTAGATGTGGTGTATTTAGATTTCAGTAAAGCCTTTGACACTGTTCCTCACAGGCGACTTATAAACAAACTTAGCACCCTAGGGATGGACCCTAAAGTTACTGCTTGGGTTAGAAATTGGTTGGGTGGGAGGCGACAAAGAGTACAAGTAAATGGAGCACACTCTGAGGAGAAGGATGTTACCAGTGGTGTGCCCCAGGGATCTGTCCTTGGTCCGATTCTTTTTAACATCTTTGTTAGTGATATAGCGGAAGGGCTGTCGGGTAAGGTTTGCCTCTTTGCAGATGATACCAAAATCTGCAATAGAGTAGACACCCAGGAAGGTGTAGATAGCATGAGGAGGGATCTAGCTAAGCTTGAAGAATGGTCTAGAATTTGGAAGCTGGGATTTAATGTTAAAAAATGTAAGGTCATGCATTTGGGCTGCAGCAATCCAAGGGAGCAATACAGTATAGGAGGTGAAGTACTTTTGTCCACTAAAGAAGAGCGGGACCTAGGCGTGGTTGTGTCTGATGATCTTAAAGTAGCTAAGCAGGTAGAAAAGGCGACGGCAAAAGCTGGAAGGATGCTTGGGTGCATACGGAGAGGAATGGCTAGCAGAAAAAAGGAGGTGATAATGCCTCTGTATAAGTCTTTGGTGCGACCTCATTTGGAGTATAGTGTGCAATTCTGGAGACCGCACCTTGAACAGGATGGAGTCGGTGCAAAGGGTGCCTACTAAAATGATTAGTGGGCTTCATTATAAAGCATATGAGGACAGATTTAAGGATCTTAATATGTACCCCTTAGAGGAAAGGCGGGATAGAGGTGATATGATTGAGATGTTTAAATACCTCCGTGGCATAAATGTTCAGGGAGAGAGCCTCTTTCAATTGAAAGCAAGTTCTGCTACGAGGGGACATGGGATGAGGGTGAAGGGAGATAGATTCAGGAGTGATATGCGGAAATATTTCTTTACGGAAAGAGTAGTGGATCCATGGAATAGTCTCCCAGTGGAGGTGGTAGAGTTGAGGACAGTAACTGAATTCAAAAAAGCATGGGACCAACACAGAGGATCTCTAAACGTAAAAAGTGGACTGTTGTAGTTGTTGATATGGAAGGACAGACTAGATAGGCCATGTGGTCTTTTTCTGTCATCATGTTTCTATGTTTCTATGTTACACCTAATGCACGAAACAGTGCAGAAACTATGGTGTGTTAGATGCAGCATCACCGCTTTAGCTGTCGGGGGACGGTTAAAAGCACTTCTCCAGCAGTTAATGCAGAGCTATGTCCCCTAAAGAGTGCCATATTAGCACGGGTGCACTTACCCCCCTACTGCGGTGGCATTAGGTGAACCCACGCAAACAATTAGTGCACAGTGTGAACCCAGTGCTATCTGCTCTGAGCTCAACATGCCCACTCTCCGCCTCTCACCCACCCACTCCCAACCCTAGCGTTAGCTGGCAACGTGTTCCAGCGCCCCTTCAGTGCATGCCAGAATACACACTGCCAGCTAGAGCTCTTTGAAGGACCCCTAATTCCTTAATAGCATTTGATTACCTACTTTTCACAATAAGACCCCAAAGCACTGCACAGCTTTAAAAACAAGCAACAGTACCATCTGCAAACACAAGTTATAGCCAAAACGTCAGCACAACAGTATAGATATGTGGCAAACCTCACCCACCCAGTCTGCCTCCCCAATTCATTCACAGTCACAGGCCACTACCCAACAACTCAAAATATCCTATACAGCCCCTTAATTAACACCCAAAAACAAGGCCTGGTAAAGTTGGAAGAAACAACCAATGGCAAGTTATTCTGAAGTGCAGGAGCCAATGAATAATAGCTAGCCTCACCTAGTGCACAGGTAACTAAGGGGTACTGCTGAAAGGACCGCAAGGTTCCAATGACCTTACCAAATACTGGGGCAAGTATTCAGCTATGGTGGTCAACATTTTTTAAATGCCAGCCAACACGGCTGAAATTAACCCAAATATTCAGTGCTGATAACCAAATAGCAGCCGGCGCTGGCTATCCAGATTCATCTCTGACAGGTGCTGGCATCAGATAGCAGAGATATTGAGACCACTATTCCACAAACTGTATATCGCCCAATCTCCACCCCTGCAATATCCTGATAGTGCTGAGATGGTCAGAGGAAATATTCAGAGGTGCAGAACCCGCAGCACACAACACAACACACTTCTATCAAAACACTCATTTTCCTCATTAATGTATTAAATCAGCACTGGGGGTCTTAATACTGACATTGTGGGGCCTATTTACTAAAGTGCATATGGGATTTACTAAGCACTGATGAGTCCTCAGTGCATCCCACATTCGTGGTAACATGCGCTCACTCATTCCCACCTATGGTTAAGTATATAATATTGCCCTTGTGGCCCATGATCTAGAATGGGGGAAATAACTCGGAGGGCACATTTTAAGATTTCTGATATTTTCTGTACTCTGCCTGGTATAGCGGATAGGCAAAATAGAAATTCTTCCATACCCAATTGAGTAACCATCCAAAATAAGCCTTCTCCGATCAGATTATCTTCCTTCAAAAACCCACTTCCCCCTTGGAAATCATATCAGCCTGTACTCCAAAGTTACTTCCCATTAGGACGCCCTGAAAGAATCACACCCCACTCCCTGGCTCCTCTCTTTACCTTACGTGGATTCCCGGGTTCCCAGGGTAAGAGCAATCCTCAGTTGCTTCTGCCCTCCTTGTGCCAAAATTCAAGATGATACCAGCTGACCCAAGGTTCCCATTTTCTCATTCATGCACATTCTAGATCACAAGTCCATGGGTCCTAGTTGCAGATAACTTGGGTTAACGGTTAGCCTGTCTTAGTAGACATACCCTTTAGAATCAAGAACAAAAAAAAAATTTATTGGGATGGCTCAAAATACTTCACATCATGCTAGCTTAGCAGACATTTACAAAAATATTGTAAAGCAAAAAATATGCCAAGGACTAATGCCCCCTGGTACATCGTCAACATTTTTTCTCCAGTCCTGTGTGCTTTTATAAATACAAATTTTGCTAACCATAAATTCAGTTTGTCAGTTCCTAAAAAACAACAAGAGATAAATTTAGTCTCGGTCCTAGAGGAACAGTGTGACAAGGCAGTGGCCAAAGCCAGAAGCATGCTGGGTTGCATACAGACTGGAATTACCAGCAGAAAGGAGGAGGTATTAATGCTACTGTACAAATCACTGGTGAGGCCTCACTTGGAGTATTGTATTCAGTTTCGGAGACCATATCTCACAAAGGATATAAAAAGACTAGAAATGGTTCAGAGGAAGGCAACCAAAATTTATTTATTTATTTTATTTATTTACATTCTCTTATATACCGCGCTATTCTGCATCAGTGCGGTTTACATTGAACAAACTGAAATTACATTGAACAGGGCATTATAACTTGGAGATAACTATTTTACAGGGAACATGGGCTATGGAGGGTAAGTGGCTTGCCCATGAATTGGGCAAGCCACTCCAAAATGATTTTGTGCCTGCGCCAGAAGATGTATGAGAAGAGACTTGAAGACCTAAATATGTTTACACTAGAGGAGAGGAGGGACAGGAAGATATGATACAGACCTTTAAATACTTAGGGCCCGATGCTGTCCCGCATGTCCATCCCCTCTGTGCATCTGGTCTGAACCAGACGCACACAGGGGATCGTGATTCTGATCCCACTGGTCACGTCTAGCCCTGTGGGATCAGAATCACGAACAGTCCTGCACGTGCAGGCTGGGACGGTGATTCTGCTCAGCCTGTATGTACAGGACTGCACCCGGCTAAATCAGTCAGGGCATTTAAATTGAGCCACGACACCATGGCGTCATGTTGCCATGACACTGCAGCTGCATTTAAAACCCGTGATGCCGGCCGCTCACCAAAACTGCAAATTCCCCAGGGTCAGGCTATAGGGAATGTCCCTTGCCCCTCCCCCCCAGCCCCTTCTGCACCCTGAATTAAAAAAAAAAACAGTCCAGGGGAGTTATTCCACCTGGGATGTGGAATAACTTCCCCGGCCATTTTGCCAGCTCTGGATGTACAGGGCCGACATTAGAATAGACCCTGTATGTTCAGGGCTGGTGACCGCCCACTGCCTGCCCACTCCCAACCCTGGGCCACCCATTCCCCACCCCCGACATCCATCCCCGCTATTCGTGGTTCAGAATGACCCCCTTTAAAGGGTATTAATGAACAAATAAACCTTTCTGAAAGACAGAGAAGCTGTAAAACTAGAGGGCATAACATGAATCTGCAAAGGGGTAAACTGAAAGGCAACGTCAGGAAATACTTTTTCACTGAAAGGGTGGTGGATGCTTGGAATTCTCTCCCAATGGAAGTAGTGGGGGCAAATACAGTGACAGAACTGAAAATGGCATGGGACAAACACAGTAGATCCCTTTATGGTAACAGGATAAAATCAAAATAAACGTAACTATTTCTTATATCTCAACAAATAGGGGTAACCTCCATGGAGTGGTGGGTACATCCCCTAAAAAACGCCTGCGGAGGAGTGACCTGCATGGAGTGGAAGGTGCACCTACCTTTGCACCTTGCTGGGCAGACTACATGGACCATACTGGTTTTTATCTGCCGTCATATACTATGGGGGTAATCCCAAACCACGAATACCAGAGATGGACGTCCGGCTTGGATGTGCATCCCCTGCTAATTGCTTGTGGCCAATTCTGTCCCTAGAGCTCCCTGCATGTACAATGAGATGTGCAGGGAGCTCTGGGTGGGGGCAGGAGGGGAAGGATCAGAGTAGGAGCATGGGCAGAGCAGAGGTGGGCCCACGTCCCTGGACATACAGGGCCTATTCTGTTTACGGCTCTGTATATCTGGGGGAGGTATGGATGGCTGGGGAATGTATTCCACCTCGGAGGTGGAATGAGTCCCCCCTCTGGAGGTGATCGGCACCGGTGGGCCCCAAAAGTAAGGTAAGCAGTAGAAGGGGGTTCCCAGTAGCCCAGCCCCATCCATGGAAGGCTCCTCCTGAGGTCGAGCAGTAGGGAAATTAAGGCAGAACGAGGCGTGGGGCAGCAAGACTTCTGCATGGCGACCCGATGCCTTGGCAACAGGACACCACAGCACCGGTGCTCCATGCAGGAGCATTGGCTGGGTTAGGTGGGGTTGTCATTGGACATGCAGCACTTCTGAATTGGGAACCTTACAAGCCCTTTGCCCTGATTCTGCTCTCGTGGGAACGTCTAGTTCCCGCGGGTGCAGAATCGGGTACAAATCCGGCCCATCCAGATTTTGGATGTCTGGACGAGCCGGACAGGCCCCAATCAGAATGGGCTTCTATGTTACTATGTCCAGCAATGTTCTCCTCTTCAGTCCTTCCACCTCTCTTCTCTCCAGGAATGCAGTGAGGTCCAAATCATCAACTGTCTCAGTGCCTGAAACTTCAGCTGTATCAACAACATCAGGTCTTGTTGGAAAATAACAAATCTTATCCAATGGAGGAAAAGCATCTGAAACATGGCAGTTGGCGATAAGTGTATCTTATAAAAATATAATGAATATAAATTAGGAAACTTGAAGACTTTTCCAAATTTTCAGTTTTCTGCATCATAACTTCATTATCCTGAGCCAAACATCCCCGAGAAGACACCAACTTAGTGAAACCTTCCTTCCTTTGGCCTTTCCTTTGTATATACCTATGCAGAAAAGAAATGAGACACTATAGAATCAAGGCAAGCCAGACAAGCCCTGAGCACATACAGCCACATCCTTCCTCTAGGATGCCACCTTACCCCTCCTCCATTTTAGTATTAATGTGATACGCTGTATATATATATATATATATATATATATATATATATATCATGATGCAGCTCATTCTCTTTTCTATTGCTCGAAAATTTTTCCATGTTATTTGTGAGTGGAATTGCATGTTACTAATAACACACGTTAAGTATTTTTTAATGCATCTTGAGCTCAGAATTTGGTGCTTAATGCAAAATAATGCATCAATGCAGCTCAATATATGGATCTTTAAGAGGTATTCGAAGTTCTGGTTGGCACTCAAACTGACAAGCTAGATAGATACAGATACACACTGAGTGAGAATGTTCATGAAAAAGTTGAAAATATTTAGAGGGTCATAGAATGGATAAATTAGTCATGCAGGAAGGAAGGGCAGGTTGAAAGATTTATTTGTTTGTTTTCCCTATTCTCTGTTCAATTATTTTTTTCTCGGTTATGATAGGAGTACCTTTATTCCCCTTTGCTGCTACTGTATGTATACACCCTTCCTCCCATTCCTGGCTGATCTTTTTTGGCTTTATTTTCTCTAGGTGCACATATCAAGTGGCAGTTTTATAAAGGGCTGCATACTTTGTATGGCAGAATATATGTCTACTTAGGCAATATTTTAGTAATTCACATGTATGTGCTCACATATGCATGTGAATGACCTCATAAAATACCGACCAGAGTACAAGTGTGTGCATTCGCACGATGGTGAACACTTTGCCAGTGGGTGCGCATATGGCTAGAGCACACAAGTATAAGCGTAGATTTATGTGCATACTAGAAAATTAGAGGCACAATCTCTGCCACTTACACTAGTATTTTATAAAGGCAAGTAGGCACCTGCAGAAGTACTTTCAATCTTTGCTCCTCTTCTATTAAGGAATCCAGAGCGTTTCTTTCAGCAATGCAATCTCTCCTTTTCACTCAAATTGTGAACTCTCCTACACATCAGCATGGAACAAGTCCCGACCTTATTTTCTTATCAGATCAGATGATGATAAATGATCGAGCCACTGATTTGACAATCACTCCAGTCCCTTGGTCTGATCACTATGTAATAACATTTTCAATGGTGTTTAAAAGCTCAGCCAGTTACAAGAAAGAGGAGCACTTCAGAAGAAAATTCAAAACCTTTCAGAAGGATGAATTCCTACAAGAAATAATACCTAAGCTTGAACATCATAACTCAAATTTAGACGATATAATTGATTGGAACATAGTCCTTAACACAGCTTCTTCTGCGGTAGTAAAACTCCACCCTCACACCCACAAGAGAACAAGTGCAGCCTGGTACTCTGATATTATTTATTTATTTATAGTTCTTCTATACCATGCTTTTTGTCTCAGTGCGGTTTACAAATAACGAAAAAAAATTGCAACAGACAAAACGGCCATAGGCTTACATTATAACCGGATGGATAACTTTGGAAAGATCTGGGGAACTATGTACAGTTGCAGTATAAACTATATACAAGTATATAGTATATATTAGCAGACAATCAAAGAGAGTACTAAGGAAACTTGAAAGGAAATGAAGAAGATATAAAACAAATAATAACTTACGGCAATATAGAGTTAAACAGCAAGAATACAATGATTTAATCTCCAAATTCAAGCAACAATACCACACTAACACTATTATGAAAGCTATAAATAAACCTAGAGAGCTCTTCAACATAGTACAAAGACTCACTAGGGACATGACGCAACATGACAATAAACACATAGACCCATAAATGTTTGCGGATTCCATAATTAACAAATTCAAAAACCTCTCCGCAGACCTCCCTACTCGCCGGATAAACACAACAATCACAGAAATCCAAACAACCTGGGAGAACTTTTCTACTCCTTCAGTGCTTCAAATTAAGCAAATAATTGACTCCTTGAACACAACTACTTCTACTGCTGACCCCTGCTCTATGGCTTGGATCAAAAATGCCAAGGATCAACTAAGTCAACACATCCAGAAAATAGTGGAACGTTCCCTTCACCAGGGATATATGCCAACTTACCTTAAACAATCTATCATTCGCCCAGTTCTTAAGAATGTCACATTAGATCAGACAGATCCCAAATCCTTCCGTTCAATCTCCAGTCTCCCATTACTTGCAAAGATAATTGAAAAAGTTGTTCTAAAGCAATTACAAGATCATATTGATTTGAATGCACAATTGGACATACATCAACATGGGTTCAAACCTCACCACAATTTTGAAACTCTTCTGAGTTCACTAATAGACAGCTTTATAAGGGATATAGATAATATTAAAAGAGGAACAAGGAGAAACAGAATGGTTTAAAATAAGCAAAGGTGTAAGACAAGGCTGCATACTTTCCCCCTACCTGTTTAATTTATGTGCAGAACAAATCATCAGAGAAGCAGGATTGTATGAAGACAACAGAGGTGTGAAGATTGGTGGAAGACTCGTCAACAACCTTCGCTATGCTGATGATACCACATTACTGGCTGAAAGTGAAGATGATCTGAAACATTTGCTTCTCACAATCAAAGAACATAGTCTCAAAATGGGCCTGCACCTTAATGTAAAGAAGACAAAGATCATGACAACTGGCATAATCAACAGGTTCATCGTTGAAGGAGAAGAAATTGAAATTGTGAACAACTTTAACCTACTTGGATCAACTATCAATAAAGAAGCAACAAGCAGTCAAGAAATCAAACGACGCATTGCTCTTGGCAGAATGGCTATGAAAGACCTAGATAAGATTCTCAAGAGCAGAGATGTCTCTCTCCATACAAAGATTCGACTTGTTCAAGCCATGGAATTTTCAATAACATCATATGGATGTGAAAGCTGGACAGTGAAAAAGACGGACAGGAAGAAAATTGATGCCTTTGAATTATAGTGCTGGCGGCGAATACTGTGCATACCATGGACTGCCCGAAGAACAAACCAGTCGGTACTACGGGAGATCAAACCTAAGCTTTCTTTAAAAGCTCAGATGACAAGACTTTGACTTTAATACTTTGGACACATCATGCGAAGAGAGAGATCATTAGAGAAAGACATCATGCTTGGCAAGATAGAAGGTCAACGCAAAAGAGGAAGGCCAGCAATGAGATGGATCAATACAATAACAGCAGCTACGGGTACCAGTCTGTCGACAATGAGCCGCCTGACTGAAGACCGAACACAATTAAGGATAGCTATCCAGAGGGTCGCCAAGAGTCGACTCCGACTCGATGGCACTTAACAACAACACAAAAGAGGATTTCTCCTAATCTTATGGACACATCTGCTGCCTTTGACACAATCTCACATATAGGAATGATACAATGGCTTTATGAAATTGGTCTTCTCAACAACACATTAAAATGGTTCCAATCCTATCTCACCAACCGAACTCAACAGGTAAAATGTGGTGATTTAAAATCGTCATGTTTCAACATGATGCAAGGAGTACCTCAGGGTTCCTCTTTGTCCTCTATTCTTTTCAATCTGTATATTCAACCCATCTGCAACATTCTTAAAAAACATGAGATGCTCTATCACATTTATGCAGATGATATTATGGTTTATACTCCAATAAATATGCAAGCACCAGACCTCATCCCCATAACTAACTGCTTGGTTGAGATGATTACATGGCTTAATGATAACAACATGTTGATTAACTACAATAAGACAGAGGCCATGTTTATAACTAGAGGAGACAACTTAAATTTTTCTTCTACGATCTGCATCTGGGACAAACATATTAAAGTAAAAAAATGAGGTAAAATACCTCGGAATCACGTTAGAAACAAAGTTAAACCTCCATTCTCATATTAATAAAACTGCTGCAAAAGCATATTATAAATTAAAACTCATAAGGAGGCTCAAACCGATTTTAAGCCAAGACCATTTTAGAACTGTATGTCAGGCAATCGTCACGCCTATAATAGATTATGGGAATTTGCTTTATCATGGACTCTCTATTCAATCTATACACCCTCTCCAATTGGTGCAGAACACGGCAGCTAGAATCATCATGGATTCACCAGAGGCAGGCCTTGTCAGACAAATCTGATTGATTTCTTCTACTGGGTGACCAAGGAGTTGGACCGAGGGAGAGCCCTAGATGTGGTGTATTTAGATTTCATTTGACACTGTCCTCATAGGCGACTTATAAACAAACTTTGCACCCTAGGGATGGACCCTAAAGTTACTGCTTGGATTAGAAATTGGTTGGGTGGGAGGCGACAAAGAGTACAGGTAAATGGAGCTCACTCTGAGGAGAAGGGTGTTACCAGTGGTGTGCCCCAGGGATCGGCCCTTGGTCCGATTCATTTTAACATCTTTGTTAGTGATATAGCAGAAGGGCTGTCGGGTAAGGTTTGCCTCTGCGGAAGATACCAACATCTGCAATAGAGTAGACACCCAGGAAGGTGTAGATAACATGAGGAGGAATCTAGCTAAGCTTGAAGAATGGTCTAGAATTTGGCAGCTGGGATTTATGTTAAAAAATGTAAGGTCATGCATTTGGGCTGTGGCAATCCAAGGAAGCAATATAGTATAGGGGGTGAAGTATTTCTGTCCACTAAAGAAGAGCAGGACCTAGGCGTGGTTGGGTCTGATGATCTTAAAGTAGCTAAACAGGTAGAAAAGGCGAAGGCAAAAGCTAGAAGGATGCTTGGGTGCATACGGAGAGGAATGGCTAGCAGAAAAAAGGAGGTGATAGTGCCTCTGTATAAGTCTTTGGTGCGACCTCATTTGGAGTATAGT
The DNA here is from genome assembly GCA_033557465.1 of Ichthyophis bannanicus. NCBI lineage: Eukaryota > Metazoa > Chordata > Amphibia > Gymnophiona > Ichthyophiidae > Ichthyophis > Ichthyophis bannanicus. Next base: position 584,842,405 of record CM066033.1, on the reverse strand, counting down.
GTGCAATTCTGGAGACCGCACCTTCAAAAGGATGTGAACAGAATGGAGTCGGTGCAGAGGGTGGCTACTAAAATGGTTAGTGGTCTTCACTATAAAGCATATGAGGACAGACTTAAGGATCTTAATATGTATACCTTAGAGGAAAGGCGGGATAGAGGTGATATGATTGAGATATTTAAATACCTCCATGGCATAAATGTTCAGGGGGAGAGCCTCTTTTAATTGAAAGCAAGTTCTGCTAAGAGGGGACATAGGATGAGGTGATGGGGGATAGATTCAGGAGTCATTTGTGGAAATATTTCTTTATGGAAAGAGTGGTGGATCCATGGAATAGTCTCCCAGTGGAGGTGGTAGAGACGAGGACAGTAAATGAATTCAAAAAAGCATGGGACAAACATGGAGGATCTCTAAAGGAAAAAAGGGGACTGTTGTAGTTGTTGATATGGAAGGACAGACTAGATAGGCCATGTGGTCTTTTTCTGTTGTCATATTTCTATGTTTCTATGTTTCTATCACAAATACTGCAAAAAATGATCATATCACTCCGGTGCTCCAGAACCTCCATTGGCTGCCCATCCAAGCTCATGTAAAATTTAAGGTACATTAAATATTTTTAAAATTATCAATAATATCTCAGCTAATGCCCTTCAGAACTTAATAATCAGGCATACTAGTATGAGATCGCTTAGAACCGGCATGGACAACAGAACAGCCACTCCACCTGATTTCCAAAAATCAAATCAGGCAACATCCAGAAGGGCTCCATCCCTTTAAGCGCCTGAACTATGGAATACTCTACCCGATAACATGTGAGCAATGAGAGACTTAAAGGACTTTAGACAAATGCTTAAGACTATACTATTCATACAATTTTATGGACCTTTTTAGGGTCTAATATAAGCTTGTAATTTTTAACAAATTGTAGTTTTGTTTTTATGTATATCCTTCCCTATACCTCCCAACTACCTTTCCTTGTTTCTACCTATAATTGTATACCCAAAGTGTAAACCACTTTGATTGAAGGAAAAAGTGGTATATAAAACTGGTTAAATAAATAAATAAAATAAAATCTCCTAGATTGTACTTCTCCCTTATGCTTTTGCAGCCCAAATATATGGATCTATATTTTCTTAGAATTAAATCTAGCTACCAAGTTCTATACCATTCTTCAAACTTTCCAAGTTCCCTACTCATGTTGTCAATACCTCACTGGATAGCCACCCTGTAGCAGATTTTGCTATCATCCACAAAGAAGTCAACCTTACACAAAAACCCTTGTGTAATATCACTTACAAAATGTTAAAAAGAACTGGACCAAAGACCGATCCCAGTGTCCTTATCCTTAGTGTGAACTCCATTTACCTCTATCTTCTGTTGCCTCCTACTCCACTGGTTTTTCTAACCTAGTCAGTCACTTCAGGGCCCATACCTAGGATGCTCAGTTTCTTTATAAGCCGCCAATGCAGAACCGTATCCAAGACTTTGCTGAAAACTAAGTACACCACATCTAGTACTCCCCCTCAGTCCAACTCTCTGGTCACCTAATCAAAGAAATCAGATTCATCTGACAAGAACTACCTTTAGTAAAACCATGCTGCCTCTGATCTTGCAATCCTTTGTTAGAACAGAATTTCCATTCATTTACTTTCCAAGAGGTTAGACTAATCGGCCTGTAGTTCTTCCACTTTTGTGGAGAGGGACCATATCAATCCTTCTCTACCACTTTTGACTCTAATGAAGCATTGAAGAGGTCAGAGAGTGGTGCCATTAGAACTTTCTTAAGTTTCTTCAGTCTCCTTCAAGGCATCCCATCTGGCCCAATCACATTAGCTAATTTTAGTTTAGCTGTGTCCTTATGAACACAATCTTCTGAAAATTGTTCAATGTCCACCTCACTTCCATTTCTCTTTGTGTTTTCTGCAACCTTACTTCTGGACCTTCATACAGATCAGAAATATTTGTTAAGCAATTCCACTTAATCTTCATCCATTTCGACATATCCTCCCCCCAAACACACACACTCACTATAACAATACTAGAAACATAGAAACATGTCAGCAGAAAAAGACCATATGGCCTATCTAGTCTGTCCTTTTTTATCAAATACTATACTATAGCCCCCTTTTTTTCCTTTAGAGATCTTCTGTTTCTCCCATGTTTTCTTGAATTCAGATACTGTCCCCGTTTCTATTACCTCTACTGGGAGACTATTCCACGCATCTACCACTATTTCCATAAATAAATATTTCCACATATTACTCCTGAGTCTACCCCCTTTCACCCTCATTTAAGCCCCTTCATTGCAGTGCTTACTTTCAATCGAAAAAGGCTCTCCTCTTGTGCATTTATGCCACAGAGGTGTTTAAACATCTCTTTCATATTTCCTCTATTCCGCCTTTCCTCTATCGTATACATATAAAGATCTTTGGGCCCAATATTCTTCTAAGCGAACCCAGCTTTGAATATCCAGGGATCACCACACACGCTGGAAGACACATTAGGTAACTGGGCAGTAGCAATATTGCATGCTACTCGGTTAGCTCCTGAGGTGCAGATTGTTAGCCGGGCAGCATGCAATATTGCTGCTGCCTGGTTATTGCTTGTTGCCGCCTCCGCTCCGCCCCAGAATGACTCTGACATGCTCCAAATGCTAATTAGATAGCATTGGGGCAAGTAGGAATTTTGGGCCCTTTAAGTCTGTCCCCATATGTTTTATAACGAAGGTCACTGAGCATTTTAATAGCCATCCTCTACACCAACTCCGTCCTGTTTATATCCTTTTGAAGATGTGGTCCCCAGAATTGCACATGATACTCCAAATGTGATAACACCAGAGACTTATACAGAGGACTATCACCTCCTTTTTTCTGCTGGCTATTCTTCTCCCTATGCACCCAAGTATCCTTCTGGCTTTCGCCATCACCTTTTCTATCTCTTTAGCCACTTTAAAATCATCAGAAACAGTTGCATCCTGGTATTGCTTTTCTTTCATGGACAGAAGTACCTCACTCCCCTACACTGTTCTGTTCCCTTGGAGTTTTGCAGCCCAAATGCATGATTCTGCATTTTTTAGCATTAAATCTCAGCTGCCAAATTCTTGACCATTCTTTAAGATTAGCTAGATCCCTCCTCATGTTATCTATTACTTCATGGGTGTCTACTCTATTGCAGATTTTGGTATCATCCACAAAAAGTAAACCTTATCCAACAGCCTTCCGCAATATCACTAACAAAGATATTAAAAAGAATCGGACCAAGGACAGGCACACCTTGTTCCAGAAGCGTTGGTGGCAGTGATTGAAGACTTCAGCATTCATCTATGAAGAGTACCTTAATTTATATTGTTCCTTGAGAATTAAGCTACATATGAGCAAGTAAAAGGCAGAACCTCAGGAGATCCCGAGTGGTGGCTTACCAAAGGAGACTGGCTGTAATATTTTTTTTTAAAAAAGAGCATAAATTCAAATACTGCCACAGAGAACACCTCTTTTCATCACAGGTAAAAATGTGCATGAAATGGCATTATTATTTATTTATTTAGTTATTTATTTAATTTTCTTATATACCGCGCTATTTGTCATCAGTGCGGTTTACATTGAAACAATACAACAGTTGGTCAGATATAACAGACCTATTACAAGTAACAGGAAAATTAACATGGAAGTAAACAGGGAAATCATTTATATTTCTAGAAAATACATGTTGGAGATATATAAAATCTATACAGTTAGTTAGTGTAGGTATGAGGTTAAAAGGATGGGGGAGGGGAAGGGGTGTTTAGGTGTTTGAATGCATTACACCCATTTTTTTACCCACATACATTCCAAGTAATTTTACAACATTTTCTATGCATAAAGTACTATGTCCCCATAGAAATATATTTGAAAATTATCCTTGGAATATCAATATCATTTTAATTTTATGCACTACTTTGACATTACTCATTGTGGTATTAGAAAACGTGCAAGAAAAATATGTATTACTTTTAAAATATCAAATAAGAAAACATAAAGACAACACTTTTTTAAAGCTATTTCTGCAGCTATATGTCAATATACATGTGGTAAAGGCCTCATAAAATTACCCCGGATGTAGAAGTATGCGTGATAAGACATGTGTACTGTTAAGTGACCCAGATGTAAGCATGTTAAGGGGAAGAGTTTGGCAGAGCATAGGCAGAATCACAATGTACATGCAAAATCTATAAAATATCCATGATCATGCATATTATATGCACATTAATGCTTGCTCCTGAGCAGGCGCAAATGTCCATGGCTTCCATTCAGCCACAATGTTTGCAGGATTTGTGCTACTATTTTACAAGGATGCATAGGTGCCAATGGGGGTCATTTTAAATTACTTAGACATCCAAAAATATGCACATGGATTTTCAAATCACGGAGACATCCCTGGAGCAATTTCAGAAACGGGGCTTTTAGATGTCTCAGCCATGGGGATGTCCAAATAGGCAAGGGGTGTGACAGAGGCATGTCTGGGGTGAAGCTCTGGACATCGATGTCCCCGATTGATCTTGGAACCTTCAGGGATGTCTGAGCCCCATCCAAATGTAGACCTGCTCAAAGCACGAATAGGCATTGGAAAAGTACTTCATCACTAAAACCTCTGGAGTGTTGCAAGAAGTTGGCACCACACTAAACTATCCTCAGTGGGAAACTTGTTTTGGCCGTGCACCATTTCAGCATATCTCATAGACATTCCTAGCATTAAATACTATTCTGGGGATGTCTATGTAGGTGTCATGTTATAAATTATTCTCAAAACATAGCCTGAGACAAAATAACAAAACATATTAATGAAATAAAATCTGGCACAGTCATAGAATTTAAAAGCTACTATAATATGTAGTACTGACAATCAGACATTACAGGAAAGCTATGTTAAAATACCAGGATTTGAGCTAATGCTAGAAAAACAAATAATCTAATCTAAGTGAAGTTTTCCTGGCATGACATGCCATAAAGAGGGCTCCATTCAGGAAAAAGCCCTCTTCCTGAGCTTAGCTAATCTAAGCTCTGTGTGAGAAACTGAAAGCAAACATTCAGCCTCATGCACTAAAACAACATTAAAAATCAGTGTTAGATATTTTATCATAGGCGTTGGAAAGTGGGGGGCTACAGGGGCCCTGGCTCCAGCAAACGTTTGCTGCTGCAATCAGGGCTTCTCCTACTTCAGCCGCAGGGATCTGATCTCCTGCGGACAGAAGTAGGGAAGGCTGGCGATCACAACCTGGCAAGCAGCAGATTATCCGTTGGAATCCCATCCCCATGGGCAGAAGAGCGCTGCGATCCCGGCACAGATCCGTCCTGTCTGCCTGTGGGAGATCAGATCCCTGTGGCTAGACAGGAGGGGAAAGCCAGCGATCGCAGCTGCATGATGTTTGGCTGGTCCAGGTGCGGAGCTTGGCCCCCCTCATGGAACACATCGTTCTGACGCCTCTGTATTTTATGCAGGTTTTGTTTTTTACTTCTGTGCTAATTTTTCATTTTGCTTCCAATCTAATGTATTTAGATGCACATAAAAAGCAGCAAGCTAACCCTCAATACTTCTGTTTTAGAGCTATCACAACTTCCATTTTAGCATGATGTTGAATGGAAGCACAGTAACTTCAGTGTTTAAAACAGAAGCAAATTTAACTTTTAAAACGGCTTTCACTCTCTGATTCAGGGAAATTTTAATTAAAAAGACATCCCATAAGACAGAGCCTTTAGTCTCAAGGCGAGAAACGTCTTTCCTATATCTTGAGTCTCCTTGTGGGTGCTCTTTGCTGCCAAGGGCTGAGAATCCCCTCCTCCCCCCCCCTCCCCCAGTACTGCGGCATTCAGCCACTGCCTTCGTCCCATGTAAGTCAAAAAGAAAAATTAAACCTTTCTCTGGGCCTATCTGACCATGGACAGAGAAAGTTTTCCAAGCCAGAAGGACATGCTTGATGGGTGTGCTCTAGACTGTAGGCTGCAGTTTGGGGACCCCCACTTTAAAGGATTGTACTCTAAAGAGTTATGATTTGAGTGTTACCAGGAGCAGCAGTATTAAACACATCCCAACTGCTTCAGTTAATAATTAATTGTCCCATGGACTGTTTTTTTCAGGGGGGCGTTTTGTGAGCTTTGCTTTTCTCCATGTGTTTGTCTTTTTTTTTTATTGTCCTGTGCATTCTTACAAGTGAAGAGCTGTCCTCTCTCGTGCATTTCACAGAGACTATCACTTTATAAGCCATCTCCCATACTCCTCTCCTGGCAACTTCAAGATGGCCTCCATTTGTCTGATAATTAAGAGCCCTCTTCTGGACCCAAGCCTTCCCAGCTCTTAAAGACCCAAAGCAAGTCTACCCTTCTTTGCTAAAATCATCAATAAGATAGTCCAGCATCGTCTCCCATACACCACTTGACCCACAGCAATATTGCTTCAGACCCAATCACAGAGATGAGACATTCCTTACTGCACTCATGGACAGACTCATAAAGGGCCTGGATAAGCTGCACCAGGGATTCTTCCTGATATTCTTCGACATTGCATCAGCCTTCGACTCTATTTATCACAACACACTCCTATCACACTTACAATCCCTCAGCCTAAAGAGCATCACCCTGAAATGGTTCAGCTCTTACTTAACAGGCAGGCAACAAGAAGTCAAAATAGGATAGTCAAGTCTGCTCCCTATGCCAAGCAACAAGGAGTCCCACAAGGCTCGGCCTTGCCTTCTGTTATTCAACATTTATCTTCAGCCTATCTGCAAAATCACACAGGGTTACAACATTTTTTTATCACATTTATGTTGATGATATAATGTTGTATATACCCTTTTCTACTACAAAAGCCAACTACAACGGTTTGGTAGAATGTTTTACACCAGTTGCAAATTGGCTGTCCAGGCATAGCTTCTTCATAAATTACAACAAAACAGAAGTCCTCCACATCACCAGAGATGCAACATTTCATGCCCCAACATCCCTGAAAGTCCCTGGTGCTGAACTACAGGTCAAGACCCAAGTTAGCTACCTAGGAATAATACTTGACCAGCACCTTACCCTCCAGCCACACATCAATAACCTAATAAAACTTGTCTACTACATGATCAGAGCCCTACAATGTCTATGACCACTACTGGATGTTAGTAACTTCCATAGAGTTTTCCAAACCCCGGTTTTCCAACACGGTGGGGTATGTTTACTAAACCGTCTTAACGGCGCAGCGGTGGTATTATCTTGTGATAAGTGACGTTATCGCGCGATAATGTAACATAATGTTAAGGCTGATGTTCTGTAGAGGTGCATACCCCATCTGGTGAGCAGATGTAGACTGCTGTTCTGCATGTGAATTGCATTATGGATACTGTTGGTTCTATCCTATCCTGTTAGCCACAGCAGACAGTTTTATGGTGACGTGCACTCTTTCTGTAGCCAGCCATTGGTATAATAACTCCCATAGTGATGTAGCACAATGGTTAATGCAATGACTTCAGTAGCAGAGGTTATGGGTTCAATTCCTCTCTGTTCCTTTTTTTTTTTTTATGGCTATCCTACAGAACTACATTTCATTCGTGTAACAGTCATATCTGTACAGATCTGTGCTGCCCCCACATTATACCCTCATCACTGTTGCCATCCATCCTTCTGTCTGTCTATGTGTGTGTGCCAGCTGTATGGCGTCCTGCCCTAATGTGCAGGCTGCTACCCCATGTCCTGCACAGGCACACTTTTCTGCATTGCAGCTCTTCATGCTTGCCTCTCCTGTGTCTGCTCTGCATGGCACTGCTCTCCTCTGTCCTCCTGTCATTGCACTTATCCTGCCACCTCTACCTCCTCTGGTGGACACGTATCCCCATCCTCTGCCACACACTGTCATTGTTGCACTCTACATTACCATCACCCTGTACATCGGTACAGCTGCCCCCAATATGTTTGTCCACTTTACCTGCTGCCACATGGGCTGCACGCAGATTTGGCAGGCCTATGAGCTCCGTCATCTACTTCCTTCCATCACTCGTTCATTGCCTGTCCTTGGTGCTCTGTGCAGTGTTATGGTTACATCTGTGTTTGAGCCATACATTTCATGCTTGTGACTTTGGGGCACCATCTCCTGTGTCACCTTGGCATCCCTGGGGCATCTTTTGCGGAACCTTAGGTTTTGCCAGCTTATGGGGCGCCTTATATGCTGCCTTGGAGGGTGCCAACCTTTTCTGCCACCCTCTGGGGCACATTATGACCTGCCTTGGACGACGTGGTGCTTTATGATGTGCCTTATGGTGCGCCCTAAAAGGTGCATTAGGTTGCGGCACTGGGGTGAGGCTTTTTTGGCTGGCAGTGCAAATTGTTGGGATGTGTCTGACTGTTACAAGCAGGAAAAGGGATTGCTTTAGACAGTCTTTTAACTGAGCTCACTAGGGGATCAAAACTCATGACCACTTTATCAGCAGTCAATGTATTAACCAGTGTGCTACACCTCTGTTATGGTGGTTGTAGGTCAGAGGGTCTAATTAAGGCTAATGCACGTTAACGTGCCATGGCTACCTTAAGACCGGAACGCCCACTGCATTATATGGCATTCGTCACAGTAAGACTGCAACTAACGCCGGTAATATTAAGATGGTTTAGTAAACATAATGAGGCAGCCATGAGGCTCTTACACAAGTGCCTGACCCTTCCCCCAAGCCATGAGGCTCTTACACAAGTGCCTGACCCTTCCCCCAAGCCATGAGTAATCAGCCTGCTATTTCAGTAGACACCCTTCCCCCACTCCAGGTCTGAGCACAGTATCCCCTAGCCCAGAAACCAACAGACCAGAGCACACCGGTTTGGACAGGTCACCCAGGTACCTTCCCCAGGGGCTGCTGATTGGTGGACAGGAAATACCTGTGGCAAATGGGATTATAGAATGAGTTTGAAATTATACTGTATTTAAGGAATTGAAGGACGTCCCTCGGGGCTCAGACTCTTTTGTGGAGGGTACCGGCTCTCTGTCTGAACCTGTGCACATTAAAGATCCTGTTTGCATTCCAGCCTGTCTGTGAGTTTTCCTTCTGTGGGTGAGTGATTGAATAAGAGCTTTTCACAGCGTTTGCTATAACATTTCTGGTGCATTGGCCGGGAAACTTTAAAGAAAAGCCTCTCTCATCACACCCACGGTGGGAAGACTACTGCTTTTTGCAGGATCAGGGCCTCCACCGGTCAGGGACCGACCCCTCCAGGTGATTAACGGTCCTTGGCGCCCCGGGCCACTTTGTGCTCGGAAGGACACCTTGATTTGTCTGGTCAGTTGGTCCCTGTGGCTGAATCCCTGATTGAAAACCGGCTGGATAGACTGGCATCCAAACTACCTGTCTGATCAGAGTTCTGATGAGTACTGCTACTTTACTGTTTGGGGCTAGTTCTGTACTCTATCTGTAAATCCTGTAAGCCTGTAGCGGCCCGATCACCCGCACGAGCAGTCCTAATAGGGGCTTTTGTGGCCCTGAAACCATTGCTCGTCCTGTCTGTATCTGTATCTGAATCTGAATAAGAAAGGGGGGAGGGGGCGCTTGCGAGTACCGGTAAATAACTGCAGTAAGAATTTAACTTTGTCACTTCGGGCCCCTTAAGGGTATTTAAAGTGCAGCGCTGCCAAAGCTATTAATAAAAATTTGCCCCAAGCTAATTATTAAAAGTTTGTACTGACCACAATTTGTCTTTGTCCGCGGCCCGGCTGGCTCTCCGATGTTTGGAAGTGCCTTTTTCCTTTCTCCTGCTTGTGTGGTCTGTGCGCCGCGGCCCGGCTGGCTCTCTTCAGTTAAATTGTTTCTTTTTAATTCCCCTGCTTGTGTGGTCTGTGCGCCGCGGCCCGGCTGGCTCTCCGATGTGTAAATTGCATTTTTAATTCCCCTGCTTGTGTGGTCTGTGCGCCGCGGCCCGGCTGGCTCTCCGATGTGTAAATTGTATTTTTAATTCCCCTGCTTGTGCGGTCTGTGCACCGCGGCCCGGCTGGCTCTCTTCATTTGGGTTGTTTTTTTTTTGTTGTTTTTTGTTCCCCTGCTTCCCTTCAAGAACCGGAGCTGTTTGACCCGATGCCTGTCCCTCGTTGTTTTTGTTCTTTAAGTCCAGGAACAGCTGAATCGGTGTCTGGAGTTGGGCAGTGCCACGAGGTTTCCCCAGAGAGCTGAAAGCCGTGTGGAACACAGTGGAGGCAGCCATCTTGTGAAGACCACGTGTAAGCTACACCCAGATTCTTAAAGGAACAGCACTTAAAGCGTTTCTGGAGCTCCATCTAATGGACATTAGCTGTATTTACTACTATTCCTCATGGTTAAAGTGATCCTGGAGCTCCATCTGGTGGACATTTAAGAATAGCTAGCTTACTCTTATCTAAATCAAATCTGAGTGTATATTTTTGTAAATTGCCAAGACCTATATTGTAAAAATATTGTGTTTTTTGTCTCTCTCTCTCCTCCTGAATTAGGACTAGATAGGGTCTGTATTGTAAATTGTATTATTTTTCCTGGATTAAGTCTAGATAGGATCTGTATTGTAAATTGCATTTTTTTCTTACTGTAAATTGCATTTTTTTCCCTGAATTGAGATTAGGTTAGAAGATCTGATCCACATTGTATACTGTACTTAGTTATTGAACTAGAATTAGAGCATGGGGTCGGGAAAGTCTAAAGTGAAAACGCCCCTACAGTGTATGCTTCACAATTTTAAATCTGGGTTTAGAGAGGATTACGGGGTACCTCTCTCCGCCTCCAGATTATCCTTTTTGTGTGAGAGGGAATGGCCAGCCTTAGTTAAGCTATGGCCTCCCAGGGGTCTATTGACTTGGCCACTGTGTCCTTGGTCCATCAAATTGTAGCAAAAGAGCACCCTGACCAGTTCCCATATATTGACTCATGGCTGACCATATGCCAACTCAGACCAAGGTGGCTCCAGCGCTGTCACGAGGATCAGTGTAGAGTAATGGTGGCGGCCATCTGTCACCAAAAGGGACGGACACCCGCCCCTATCTACCAGGGACGGGACTCTCCTGATATTCCTCCACGCCCCCTCCCTCTACTTCAACCCCGTGTCCCATCCGCACCACAGCAGGATCCGCCCACAGCTGAAAGGTCAGGAAGACCTCTTCCTGGGGTGGATGATGCCAGATTTAGGGAAGGTTCTACAGACTCCGGCCCCTCATCTTCAGTTTCCCCTCCCACATCTGGTGCCACCTCCAGTGCCACCATCTCCTCCCCTGAGAGCACAGGGGCTGGGCTTGAATCGTCACCCCCGTTAGCCCACCGCCTGCGGTCGCAAGATCTCCAATTACCACTACGACAAGTACAGGGGCTCCCGTATATTGATGCTACTGGAAAGGTGGCAGTGGGACCATCAAGCCTGATTTATGTCCCTTTCTCCACTACGGACCTGCTCAACTGGAAAACCCACTATGCCTCATATACTGAAAAGCCCCAAGAACTGACCGATCTTATGACCAGTATTATGCAAACACACCAGCCTACCTGGTCGGACACTAAACAATTGCTTTCCACCTTATTCAATACAGAAGAACGGGCGCGCATTGTACGGGCCACCCTCAAGTGGCTGGAGACACATCCTGCCCATGAGGGGGAAGTAAATCCACGGCAGCAGGCAGAGGCAGATTTCCCGAATAAAGACCCCCGCTGGGACCCGAATGACCCTGTTGGAGCAGTGGCTCTCACTCGCTTCCGGACTGCACTCCTTGAGGGCCTTAAGAAGGGGGGGCAACGAGCTATGAACATCAGTAAAATCGCAGAAGTTCTCCAGCTTCCTGATGAAAGTCCGGCGGTATTTTATGAGCATCTGACTGAAGCATACCGATTATACACCCCCTACGATCCAGCGGCCCCTGAGAATCTTCAGATGGTGAATAATGCCTTTGTGGCTCAGGCACAAGGTGATATACGGCGGAAGCTGCAGAAACTGGAAGGGTTTGCGGGCATGAATACAACACAATTGATGGAAGTGGCACAAAAAGTATATGTAAATTGTGACCAGGAGCAGAAGCGAGAGTCGGAGCGCCGGATGAAGAAAAAGGCAGACTTCCTAGCAGCCGCCTTAGCCGAGCGACCACCAGTTCCAGCCTGGGCCAGAGGAGGAAATAGGGGACGAGGACGCGGATATGGGGGCCGAGGATTTCCCTAAGCCCCACTCAATGTGCCTACTGCAAAGAGGAGGGACACTGGAAGAATGACTGTCCAAATCGTAACACAAGGCGAGGGAGATATCCATCCACGAGGGGTGTAAGAGCACCCGTACGAACTACACAGGAGCAAGATCAGCATGATGCTTACCCACCTCCACCGGTTCCAGCTCTCGAAGGCCTTACAGCTATGGAACATTATGACTCGGATGACTACTAGGCCGGACCGGGCTCCAAGTTTCTGTTGGGTCCCCAGGAGCCTATGGTCAACATGAATTTAGGGGACCGGAAAATGCAATTCATGGTCGATACCGGAGCAACACACTCAGTGGTCACCCAACAAGTAGCCCCGATCTCCTCCCAGTCAGTAACTGTTGTGGGAGCTATGGGGGAGAGGGCCCAGAGACCTTTCCTGCAAAACCGCACGTGCCAGTTGGGGGGACGGACCATCACTCACCAGTTCCTGTATATGCCTGAATGTCCCATACCCTTGCTGGGTTGGAATGTTCTGGCAAAACTCCAGGCCCAAATCTCATTCGGGTCTGACGGCCAGGATGAGCTCGAAATACCCAGCCTGGGCCCAACAGTTTTGGTACTGTCCGTCCCCCGAGAAGAAGAATGGCAGTTATATGAGAACAGGCCCAAATCTGATGTGGCTACCCTGGTTACGTGGGAATCAGTGCCCCCTGGAGTATGGGCAGAAGGAAACCCCCCCGGAATGGCCATTAACATCCCTCCCGTATGTGTTGAAATGAAGCCGGGAGCCTCCCCGGTGCATGTGTGACAATACCCGCTGCTGCGGGCAGCTGTAGAAGGAATTCATCATCATCTGGTGCAGCTACTACAGCATGGTATCCTGCGGCCCTGCCAATCGGCATGGAATACTCCTTTGCTGCCAGTTCGAAAACCTGGAACCACCGACTATCGACCTGTTCAGGACCTCCGTCGTGTCAATGAGGCCACTGTGACTCTGCATCCAGTAGTACCAAACCCTTATACACTGTTGGGCCTCATCCCGGCGACTGCTTCTCACTTCTCAGTACTGGACCTAAAAGATGCCTTCTTTTGTATATGCCTGGATACTGCAAACCAGCACCTGTATGCTTTCGAGAAAGAGGACCCTGCTACTGGCAGAAAGTCCCAAGTTACCTGGACTCGTTTACCACAGGGATTCAAGAACTCCCCTACCATTTTCAGCACAGCATTGGCACAAGATCTTGCTAGTTTCCCTCCGGGGGAGCCCGGCAGACGAGTACTTCTGCAGTACGTTGATGACATACTAATCGCTGCTGACTCTGAGGCTGAATGTGTACTGGCAACCACAGAGCTTCTCCAACTTCTGTACGATGGGGGATACCGAGTCTCCAGAAAAAAGGCTCAGTTATGTCAGTCGGAAGTAAAGTATCTGAGATTCCATCTGTCAAAAGGAAGCTGACGGTTGGGCAGCTGAGGGAGGAAACAGTGTGCCGGATCCCAGTGCCAACAACCTGCAAGCAAGTACGTGCCTTTCTCGGGCCCGCTGGGTACTGTCGAATCTGGATTCCCAACTTCGCAAAGATCGCAAAGCCTCTCTATGAGTCTACAAAGGGCCCAGAGAAGAGCCCCCTTGAATGGGGTCGTGACCAACAGGAGGCCTTCGAACATTTGAAAAGGGCATTACTGTCATCACCAGCCCTAGGCCTTCTGGATGTCACCAAGCCTTTCACCCTCTATGTGCACGAAGCAGCAGGAACAGCTTTGGGGGTCTTGACCCAACAACTGGGGTCTTGGCCACGACCAGTCGCCTACCTGTCAAAAACTGCTGGATCCAGTGGCCAAGGGATGGCCACCTTGCCTGAGAGCAATAGCAGCAACAGCCTTGTTGGTGGAAGAATCTGATAAACTGTCCATGGGCCAAGGCCTTCTAGTCACCGCCCCACATTCAGTCCAAACATTGCTAGAGCATAAAGGAAGTTACTGGTTCACCAGCTCCCGAATGTTGAAATACCAGAGCATGTTATGGGGAAATCCCAGGGTGCAGATAACTACCAGCCAAGCCTTGAACCCTGCTACTTTCCTGCCTGTTGGCCCAGGACCACCTGATCACGACTGCCTGGAAGTGATGGATACAGTCTTCTCCAGTCGCCCTGACCTGAAAGATGTGCCGTTAAGCAATCCGGATGAAACCTACTTCGTAGATGGAAGCAGTCTGGTGTTGGAGGGCCGCAGGTGTGCAGGGTACGCGGTGGTGATGATGAAAGAGATAGTCGAAGCTCAGCCTTTACCCCCTGGAACATCCGCACAGAAGGCGGAACTCATTGCCCTTACCCATGCCTTACCCTTGGGACTATAGTGAAAAAAATCGCTCATTGATTAACTCAAAAGGGCTCCAACTCGATCTTCCATCAAATACAAATGAAAATCATTCAACCAAACTCGGTTATGTCACTGGGTCTCAGACTCTAATGGTACTGCTTCCTGACTCACGTCCACAAAAGCTCTGTACCGAATTGCATCAATGACCCAAAGAGTGCTCACAACGAGTAGGTCGGTCTGATCCACACTTAACTATACTTTAAATATATACTCTCGTGGACTTCTGCGCTCTAAATCCGACTCCTCGTTGTGACTCAAAATGCTTTTATGATCCCGACGCTCGCCACAGGTACCATCTCTGCGTTTCACACTTTTGGTTCCTCAGGGGATCTATGCACTCATAACCTCGCGTCTATGCTGCAAACGCTCTAATTCACGCTAACCGCCATTCCAAACTTCTTGTGAAATTCAATCCTGGGCGGAAGAGACGCCGCGCATTTTGAGTCACAACGAGGAGTCGGATTTAGAGTGCAGAAGTCCACGAGAGTATATATTTAAAGTATAGTTAAGTGTGGATCAGACCGACCTACTCGTTGTGAGCACTCTTTGGGTCATTGATGCAATTCGGTACAGAGCTTTTGTGGACGTGAGTCAGGAAGCAGTACCATTAGAGTCTGAGACCCAGTGACATAACCGAGTTTGGTTGAATGATTTTCATTTGTATTTGATGGAAGATCGAGTTGGAGCCCTTTTGAGTTAATCAATGAGCGATTTTTTTCACTATAGAGCAAAGCTAGTCGTTCTGAAGTAGACCGAAAAATTTTTTTGTAATAGTATTACCCTTGGGACTAACAGTTGTATAAATATATACACAGACTCCCGGTATGCCTTTGCCACTCTCCATGCCCACGGGGTCCAGTACAGGGAAAGAGGGTTAGTTACTGCAGCTGGCTCTGAGATAAAGAACGGCCCCCAGATATTGGCCCTGTCCCAAATACACCCCTCTGTGGCTTGCCTCCAGTAATACAGCCCTCTACCGCCTCTAGCGGTTGAGGTCTCACTTAAAAAGGGGGGAATGAGGCAGCCATGAGGCTCTTACACAAGTGCCTGACCCTTCCCCCAAGCCATGAGGCTCTTACACAAGTGCCTGACCCTTCCCCCAAGCCATGAGGCTCTTACATAAAGTAATCAGCCTGCTATTTCAGTAGACACCCTTCCCCCACTCCAGGTCTGAGCACAGTATCCCCTAGCCCTGAAACCAACAGACCAGAGCACACCGGTTTGGACAGGTCACCCAGGTACCTTCCCCAGGGGCTGCTGATTGGTGGACAGGAAATACCTGTGGCAAATGGGATTATAGAATGAGTTTGAAATTATACTGTATTTAAGGAATTGAAGGACGTCCCTCGGGGCTCAGACTCTTTTGTGGAGGGTACCGGCTCTCTGTCTGAACCTGTGCACATTAAAGATCCTGTTTGCATTCCAGCCTGTCTGTGAGTTTTCCTTCTGTGGGTGAGTGATTGAATAAGAGCTTTTCACAGCGTTTGCTATAACATTTCCCCTTGGACTATTGCAACATAATCTTTCAAGGATTACCAAAATACGTGCTTAAACCATCACAGATGACACAAAATACTGCAGTACACTTTATCTATGGTGCATCCAGAACAGACTTAAACCAACTACACCGCTCCAAGGGAACAATAAGATAGACCAAATAACACCAAATACCTTGGATTATATCATAGATATCTTCAGGACTTATATCATAAATATTCAATAAACTACAATCATTAATTATAAATCCAAATTTTAACTTACAATTTAAAAGCAGAGGAGAAAAGATCTCAGATATAAACTTTTGTCCTTCTAATAGGCAGTTACCCGCCAGCAGTGGAAAGGTCTCAAACCATCACCGATCTCAAAAACTCCTCTATATCTATACTTTATTACCAATTTTCAAATGGCCAGGTAGCTAAGCTTAGTTTCTATGAGAACGTGATACAAAAATCACCAACTTTAAAGTTATATTCATATAAATCAAATCAAAGCAACTTTACAAGATACGACCCATTCTTCAGCAAATACTCTGTAGCCTAAGGCACAGCAGGTGCTGCAATCAGCTAGTCGCTCAAGCCACACCTAAAATGAAAGCAAATAAGCATCAGCATTTAGATGGCTAACTTCTGTCACAACCTTTGGCAAAGGTTACAACAGGTGAAAGAAATTAGTGAGGTGTGTTATTTGGTGACACTAGATGTGAGCACCCTTTATATTTCAATTCCTCAAGATGAAGCACTTCAAGTGTTGCAAGATGCATGGGATCAGAGAATATGTCCACATGAAGTTCCAACTAGATTTCTGCTTCAGCTGGCACAAATTTCTTTAAAGAAAAATTATTTTGTGTATTTTCAGCAAATTTCTGGGACTGCCATGGATGTAACTTTTGTCCCTCCTTAGCGAATTTATATATGGAGATGTTTGAGAAGAAATGAGTCTACACCTGTGCATACTTGAAATCTGTTATGTGCTGGTGGAGATTTATTGATGATATATTTCTCTTATGGAGTGGTTCGTTTGATGATTTGCAACAGTTTGTGGCCTTCTTGAACTCTTGTAAACCAAAGATCCAATTCAAAATGGCTTACAATATTTCTACTATATTGTTTCTTGACGTGCTGTTTCAGAAAGAAACTATGGGGTTTAAAACTACTTTGTATGTAAAATCTACTGATCGTAATTTCCTTCTTCAAGGAGGAGGCATTATAACAAGGGGAGACATGATAGAGGTCTATAAATTAATGAATGGAGTGGAACGGGTAAACGTAGATCGATTGTTTACATCATCAGAATATAAAAGGACTAGGGGACATACAATGAAGCTACAGGATAACCTATTTAAGACTAATAAGAGAAAATATTTTTTCACTCAAGGTGTAATCAAACTCTGGAATTTGTTAGTGGAGGATGTAGTAAGAGCTGTTAGTGTAGCTGGGTTTAAAAAAGGTTTGGACAAGTTCCTGGAGGAAAGGTCCATAAACCATTAAAAGGGACCCGGGATATCCCTGCTTGGCCCAATACAAGCATTGAGGAACCTGTATCTTTTTGGGAAACTGCTAGGTACTTATGATTTAGATTGGCCACTGTTGGAAACAGGATACTGGGCTTGATGGACCTTGGTCTGTCCCATTATGGCATATCTTATGTTCTTTTGTTCTTTCTTTACTTTTTAGCAGTATATGATTGTTTTTAATGATGGCTTATTCTAATTTGTACCTGCTCTTTTTATTTTGGTTTTTATAGTTTTAGTATGTCTGAGGACCTTGGTAATGGTGTTAGAGAGGTGTGCGTGAAGGACCTTGTAGGGCAAACAGAGGAAAACAGAAAAGAATACAGGATCAAGCTAAATGAGACAAAAAGAGGAATAAAGATAGCAAAATCAAAAGCAGAAGAAAAGATGGCTAAAGATGTGAAGTGTGGCGACAAGACTTTTTCCAGGTATATTCGGGAGAGGAGGAAAATCAGAGGTGGAATTGCAGGACTCAAAGGTGCTGGGAATGGATTTGTGGAAAGTGACATTGAAAAAGCAACAATGTTAAACAAATACATCTGCTCTGTTTTCACTAGAGAAAATCCTGGAGAAGGTTCACCTGTGATTGACAAACATACAAATGGGAATGGAGTAGATACCACACCATTCACAAAAGATGATGTGTTAGAACAGCTTGCAAAACTGAAAGTGGGCAAGTCTATGGGACCAGACGGGATTCCCCCCAGGATACTGAAAGAGCTCAGAGAAGTTCTTGCAGGGCCTTTAAAGGATGTTTTTAATAGATCCTTGGAGACAGGAGAAGTTCCACAATACTGGAGAAGGGCTGATGTGGTACCTCTCCACAAAAGTGGTAATAGGGAAGAAGTGACAAACTACAGGCCAATAAGCCTTACCTTGGTAGCAGGAAAAACAATGGAGGCGCTCCTGAAAGAGCGAATAGTGGACTTCCTCGAAACCAACAGGTTGCATGATCTGAGGCAACAAGGTTTTAGCAAGAACGATCTTGCCAAACAAATCTGATTGAGTTCTTTGACTGGGTGACCAGAGAACTAGATCAAGAGCATGCGATGGATGTGATCTACCATAGATTTCAGCAAAGCCTTTGATACTGTTCTTCACAGGAGGCTTATCAATAAACTCAACAGCTTGGGGATGGGTCCCAAGATGGTGAACTGGATCAGAAACTGGTTGACTGACAGACGACAGAAGGTGATGGTAAACGGAACTCACTCAGATGAAAGGAAGATGATTAGCGGTATGAGTGATATTGCTGAAGGGCTGAATGGAAAAGTCTGTCTTTTTGCAGATGACACCAACATTTGCAACAGAGTGGACTCCCCTCAGGGAATGGGGAACATGAGGAAAGATCTACAAAGCTGGAAGAATGGTCTAATGCTTGGCAGTTAAGATTTAATGTGAAGAAGTGCAGTGTAATGCACTTGGGAAGCAGAAATCCGATGGAATTGTATGTGAAAGGGGACAAGAGATTGATGTGCATGGACCAGGAGAAAGACCTCGGTGTGATTGTTTCTGATGAACTCAAGGTGGCGAAATAGTATGACAAGGTGGTGGCAAAAGCCAGAAGAACGTTGAGTTGCATACAGAGAGGAATTACCAGCAGAATGGAAGAGGTACTAATGCCACTGCACAAGTCACTGGTGAGGCATCACTTGGATATTGTGTTCAGTTTTGGAGACTGTATCTCGCAAAGAATATAAAAAGGCTGGAAGTGGTTCAGAGGAGGCCAACCAAAATGATTTGGAGCCTGCATTAGAAGACTTATGAGAAGAGACTTGAAGACCTAAATATGTACTCTCTGGAGGAGAGGAGGGACAGGGGAGATATGATTCAGACCTTTAAATACTTAAATTTTATTATTTATTTATTTTTATTGCAGGCTCTGTAAGGCCCTGTTACTTACAAGAGACCGATTACTAATTAAAGACTAATTTCCTGTATAGTCCAGATCCAAAAAGTCAGTACAGGTGCAATCAGAATCTCTGTTTATTAGATAACTGATGGACAAATACAGGCAAGGGAGAGGAGAATTTCTGTCAGTCATCAGACCTCAGAATCCCTCCTCCCACTGAGTACAATAGTCGTGTTACATATATACGTTTTTTGCTTCCGTGTATGCAGTCTCCACATTCATCCTTCTGTGAGCCCTCTCTGTGTCTTTTCTCCCCCCTCCCTTCGTTCCCTGCTGCTGACCTCTCTGACCCCTCTGTTCCTGTTTTGACATCTCTAAGGCCTCTGTCTTGGTTATACTCACCACCTGTCAACTGTCTACTGTCTTCAGGGCTAACGGCCCAGCTTATGCTGTTTGCATGGTTTCCTGTGTATGTGCCTTCTGCAAAAAGTATCTGCATGGATTCTTCAATCCAAGCATACACTTTGCTAAGGCTTATAATATATTTCCTTATATGGTTCTTTATGCTGGCCTGTTTCTCCTTGCCCACTGTATAGTAGTTTGGTTGACATATTTTTATTAGAGCAGAACAGAGGCCATTGAGTGATTATGAACCAAGAACATTATAATCCCTACAGCTCTTATATACTGTTCTATTTAGCATCAGCGCGGTTTACAATATAACAAAAGACCAGAACAACAAGCTGTTTGGTTTTACAGAGAACAGGTACGAGAATTTGGATAAAAATGGGGGAAAAAGCTAACTGAAACTAATTACATATGTATGTACATGTATATACAATAGGATTTATTCTTAGTTTGAGTTGGGTCTTGTAGAACAGATGTTCAAAAAGGGGATGGGCTGTCAGGTCGGTGTCTGGTTGGTCTGGTAATATTGGGGGAACAGGTGGGATTTGAGTGCCTTTCTGAATAGAGTTAGATCGGTGGTCTCTGGTGGTAAGGTGTTCCAGCACTTAGGGGCATAGAAGCTGAAAGTCCTGTTAGACGTCGCTAGTGTGCATTTTGTTGCTGCCTTAGGGATAACAAGCGCGTTTGTAGATGTTGTTCTCCTAGATCTGTTAGGTGGAATGGTCTGGATGAGGTCTACTAGTGAGGAGGAGGTGATGCCTTTGATGGCCTTGAAGGTGAGTAATAAGGTCTTGAACAACAGTCTTCCATGCACGGGGAGCCAGTGAAGCTGCTTTAGAATAGGTGTTACATGGTCCCTTCTTGATGCTCCGTAGAGGATTCTGGCAGCGGTGTTCATGGCAAGTTGTAGGGGGTTTAAGGTGGAATGTGGGAGGCCTTGAAGAATGGCATTAGCATAGTCGATGTGCGGTAAGGTTAAAGCTTGGAATATAGTCCGGAAGTCATCCGGATCAAGCAAGGAGCAAAGGTGTCAGAGAGTCCGGATCTTGAGGTAGATCGCTCTGACTACGTTGGATATATGTAATTTCATATCCAGGCGTTGGTACAAAGTAACCCCAAGGTACCGAATTGAAGGTTTTGTTTGGAGCTCGGCTTCTTTCACCTTTATCTGGGGTGGGGGGGGGGGGTGAAAAGTGGGTCCCTAGTGATGAAGAGAACCTCAGTTTTCTTGTGTTGAATACGGAGGTTCTGGGATTGAAGCCATTCAGACACTGCATCAAAACATTTGGTCAGCGGGGAAAGATCCATATGAACTGTGGAGAAAGGCATGTAGAGAAGGATGTCATCTGCGTATATCAAGCAGTCGACCTTGAAGGACCTGATGATGTTGCAGACGGGCTGTATGTATATGTTGAATAAGAGTGATGATAGGGAGGACCCTTGTGGCATGCCCTGCCTTTGATGGAAAGGTGTGGATGTTGCTGCTCCTGAGGTTACATACTGCCATCTCTGATCCAGGTATGACCTGCACCAATCAAGAGCAGTGTCTTTGATGCCCTTTTCTTTTAGCCGCCCTATTAAGAGATCGTGATGTACAGAGTCGAAAGCCGCAGCAATGTCTAAGAAGATAAGAACAAAGCCTTGGCGGATGTTGTCAATGCCTGTGATAATGTTGTTGCAGAGGGTGGTAAGGAGGGTTTCTACACCGTGGAACTCCCTGAAGCCATGCTGGCATTGGTCTAGAGGGGAGGCGGTGTCGATGTGATTCTGTATTTGCCTTTGAGCTTCCTTTTCAATTATTTTAGCTAGAAGGGGTATACTAGCTATGGGTCTATAAGATTCAACCTTTTGTGGGTCGAGTTTGGGGTTTTTCAAGAGGGGTCTAATGGATGTTCTCTTGAGGGCTGATGGGAAGGAACCAGATGTAAAGGATAAATTCATCATTCTAGTGATGAGAGGGCTGAGGTCACAGCGTAGCTCCTTTATCCAATAGGCTGGGCAGGGGTTGGTTTGTGCAGTAGTGGTGTTGAGGGCAGCGATGGTGTTCTCAACATGTTTTTTAGATGGTGTGGAGAACATAGATAGGTTCGATAGGCAGATGGTGTCTTGAGCAGGGATTGTTGCGATGTTGTCAGTTTGTAGCAGCTTAGATTGCAGATATT
This sequence comes from Ichthyophis bannanicus, assembly GCA_033557465.1. Taxonomy (NCBI): domain Eukaryota; kingdom Metazoa; phylum Chordata; class Amphibia; order Gymnophiona; family Ichthyophiidae; genus Ichthyophis; species Ichthyophis bannanicus. The sequence continues at coordinate 584,820,471 of CM066033.1, read as the reverse complement.
CAGCGAAAGCTTGTGGGTGAATGAGTTCAGGTTGTTCAGACGAAGGTTCCTTAGATAAGGTCTTGACTAGATTGAAGAGATCACGTAGTTTATTTAGTGATCTTTTAAGAGTATCGGTATGGAATTGTTTCATTTTAGCCATGACTGACTCTCTGTGTGTAGATAGATGTAATTTGTAGGCTGTTTGGTCCTCAGTGGAGCGTGATTGACGCCACCGTTTTTTCAGTCTTCTTAGGTGTATGAGGGAAGCTCGTAAGTCAGGGGAGAACCAAGGAGAGGGTTTTCTTTTCTTCGGGTTGTTACTCCGGTTTGGTTGCAGTGCGATGGTGCTGAGATTGCTATTCCAGGCGTCGATCAGGTTTTCCAGGTTGAGAGATGTGTCATTGAAGAGAGGACGGGTTTCAGCAAGAATATGTTCTTTGTCGAAAGCTCTGAACCTCCGAGATGTTACTTTTGTTGAGATGATAGAGTTTTTGTTGTTGTGTGATGATGCCTTGCTCTTGATGGGAATGGGGAAGGTGATTAACTTGTGGTCTGACCAAGGTACCGGAGTTACAGATGTGTCTAGTTTATTGTTAGAATCAAGGGCTGTCAGAGGGGCAAAGATCATGCCGAGGATGTTTCCTTTTTTGTGTGTGGGATCTTTGACAATTTGCTTGTAGCCCAGCTCGTTGATTGCTTCTAGGAGGGCTGAGGCGTGGCTGGGGTGAAGTGTTGGGAGATTGAAGTCTCCTAGTATCCAATTAGGAATGCTGGGTTTGCGTGTGTTGGCTGCTAGGTCTAATATGTTAGGAAGGTCATCCGGGGAGGGGGAGGGTGCTCTGTATATCAAATTGATGGAGCACTGCTCATTTGCAATGGATATGACGTCCATGTTGTTTGAGCTTGTGGAGTCAACGGTATGGAAATGTAGATTCGCCTTGGTAAGTATGAGAATACCTCCTCCTCTCTTGTTCTCTCTATGTTGGGAATGGACGGAGAAGTTGGAGGGTACGAGCTGATTAAGGATTACATTATCTACGTCAGATAACCAGGTTTCAGTTATCATGAGTATGTCCAGAATGTAGGAAGAAATTATGTCAGCGATAACTGGCCATTTCTTACGGATAGACCGTGCGTTTATGAGAGCACAATTTAGGCATAGGGGTTGAGGGGGTTCCACTTGTTTATTCTTCTTGGAGTGTTGAAGAGCTATGTGTATTAGGTGAGAGTGGCGCATGGGGGCTTCAATTCTTGGGTTAAGATAAGGAGCTTCTGCCCATCTTTTTCCATCTTTTTCCTATTAATGAACAAACAAACCTCTTCCAAAGACGGGGAAGCTGTAAAACTAGAGGGCATAACATGAAGCTACAAGGGGGTAAACTGAAAGGCAATGCCAGGAAATACTTTTTCACGGAAAGGGTGGTGGATGCTTGGAGTGCCCTCCCGATGGAAGTGGTGGGGACAAACACAGTGACAGAATTCAAAATGGCATGGGACAGACATAGTGGATCCCTTTATAGCAAAAGGATAAAATCAAAATAAGCATAACTATCTCTTATATTTGAACAAATAGGGGTGACCTACACGGAGCGGTGGGTACACCCCTAACAAAGGCACGGGGAGAGGTGACCTGCAAGGAGCAGCAAGTACACCTACTCTTGCTGCCTTGCTGGGCAGACTAGATGGACCATACTGGTCTTTATCTGCCATCATATACTATGTTACTATAGCCCCATTAAACCATGACTAACTATATGTTGATTGATTTTTGTTTTCTATATTGGCTTTTACCATTTTGCCTGACAGTGATGTCAGGCTCACCAGTTGGTAGTTTTTTGGTTTGCCTGTGGAACCCTTATTAAAAATTGACGTTACGTTGCCCACTTTCCTGTCTTCAAGTACTATAACTACTACTACTACTACTACTACTATTGAGCATTTGTATAGCGCTACCAGTTGTACGCAGCGCTGCACAGACATGTAAGAGACAATCCCTGCTCATCAGAGCTTACAGTCTAATCAAGACAAAAACACAAGACAAAACACAGAGGTATAAGCCAGGGTGAAAACAAGGGGAAGGAAAAGGAGATCAGATGAGTCAAGATCCATAAGCAGAAGCGAAGAGGTCAGCTTTCAACCTGGATTTGAAGAGGGTTAGAGAAGGTGCCTGGCGTACAGACAGAGGTAGTTTGTTCCAGGCGTAAGGTGCAGCAAGGTGAAAGGAACGAAGTCTGGAGTTGGCGGTAGAAGAGGAGGGCATAGATAGAAGCAGTTGGCTAGAAGAACTATAAACAATTTTATGATAGTAATTTGTAAAATAATAGGAGGTTTGCAATTCCATTTTTCAATTCTTACAGCATTCTGGGATGCATGTTGTCTGGTCCAGGTGATTTGCCTCAGATAGTGCAGAGACTGTCTGTGGTGGGAAGCAGGAGTGGAGGGGCAAATTAATTGGATAGCAGCAATATTGAGCAAAAAGGCTGTCCTAAGCTATCTAGAGAGCTGGATAATGACATAGAATATCACTGCTATCTGGATAATGTCAGCACTGTCCACCCTATCTAGATATTCAGTGCCAGCCACTATCTGGATAGCAATGTTGAATATCTGGATTCTATTTAACTGCAGAAGCCAATATTTAAAAGAAAAATGCTGACTGCTGTTGTTATATATCGCTTTGTCAGACTTCTCTGGGAGATCTAAGTGATTTGGAAATAGTTCAGATGGTTCAAGGCCTACCTCATAGGAAAGACTACACCCTTGATTTTATTTATAGGACAACAGATATATTGGAGCTAAGGAATTTTAAAGTTAATTCTCTGTAGCTAGTTCCTTGGTCAGACCATGCTATGGTTCATTTCTCTTACTGATATGCAGCAAGTAGCCTGAAAACCGGGGTGAAGAGGCAAAATTGATGTTGGTTGCATAAAGGAAAGACCTAGAGCCCTGGCCCTCTGGGGGGCACCTATTGCTGCAGCAGTCCTCACAGAGACCTACAGCAGTGACAATGGCCTGAAACAACCCTGCAGCGCTTACTTTAAAACTTCGGCATTGCGGGGCTGTTTGTTTCTGCCTCCACCAATGCTTGATGCCAACATCCTGTTTCCATGGGGGCAGAAACTGCTTCTGCTCCCATACAAAAGGAAGTTGGGGGAGGAAGCAGAAAACCTTGCAGTGCTGACGTTTTAAGGTAAGTGCTGCGGGACTGTTTCAGACCATTGCTGATGTTGTTGGTCCTGGAGAGGGCCAGCAGCAGCAGCAGCGGCGATGGGAGAGGTGCAAGGGATTTATTTATTTTATTTTATTTATTTAATGGGCTTTATAACGCTTTATCATAAAGTCAAAGGAGCTTACATAATAACTCAAATCAACGGTTACATTATAACAAGGGCAAAAAACTTGGAGTACAAACAAGATCTGGGGGTGGCAATGTTAATGGTCCATGATGTTCATTCTGGGCTATGTGATACTTCCATAAGGCTCAGAAAATAGATATGTTTTACGTTTTTTGCGGAAGTCTCTTATATTTGCAGTCACCTTGAGATCTTCTGGTACAGAGTTTCATATTGTTGGTGCTGATATAGAGAATGCCCTGTAACAAGTTGTAAGTTTACTTCTTGTCTTGCTGTTAGGAACTACGAGGTGGTTTCTGTTGTTGGCTCTCCGTGGTCTGACTTCAGGGTCTCTTATTATGAGTGATTGTAGGGTGTCAACAGAGATCTCCTGGTGCTGGTCCTGGGTTCACTGGTTGCCTTTTGGAGCTAAAAAGAAAAGTGTATTAGAGCAGATCTAGGTTAAGAATCCATCAGCTGACAAAGGGAAAGCATTTAAAAATTAACAAATTCTTATAATCTGGAAACAAAAGCTAGGAGACTTTTCCTGGTGGGCAAGATCAAGCTTTCTTTGGCTTTTTGATATCAAGTCCTGTGCCTGATATATTTAAAACTGGACATTTTTAGTACAATTTTCTATTTCTGAGTTAGTTGTATTATTTTTTTATTGTTGCAGTAGAAGGATTTTTTAAGGAGCTTAGTTTGCTCTAGGGTGTTCTTTTTGATCTCTAGTTCAAAAAGGAAGAAAGCTGATTAGTACTCTTTGAAGGCACAACACTTCTGAAATGTTAATTCCATCCCCGTTCAGCCCAATTCCCACCCACATAGCAGTGGTAAGACAGTGTGGCAAACTTATTTTATTATCTTTGCTGCTCTGCCTCTGCTCTTGTAAGTTTGCTGCAGGCCCAGTGGCTGTTTTCCACCTGACCAGTCTCGTGATAACAGCCACACCAGAAGACTTTGGCCTGGAGGGGAACTGCGGCAAACTTACAAGAGTGGAGGCAGCATGGCAAAGAGGATCAAGTAAGTTTGCTGCTGCATATGGGGTCTCATGGGGAGGAGGACACCACATGGGGAGGGGCTTGCCTCTGCAACAATGGGGGCCCCTCATTGGAACGTATGCCACTGATTAGTTATATTTCAGGGGCTTTGATCTGGTAATTCTACAAAGGGAGAACATTAGACTATATACCCGAGATACATAGATCTCATTTTAGTGGTTTGAAGGGGTAAGATAATCTGCTGTATACCCCCATATCGGGTAAACAAGCAAGCAGGGAATTGAAACAGATGTTGGAGAACACATTCCCAGCAGCCCCTGGGTTTTTGTGGCAAGGAATGAACAGAAGTAGATTGCCAGGCCTTTTCTTCCAAGGCAATGGAAGGTAAAGTGACTTGCCCAAGGTCATAAGGAGTGCCGGTAGGAATTGAACCCATATCTCCTGGGTACTAAGCTACTCCTACACCAGATCTCACATAAAAGAGCCTAGTTGCTTTCTGACTTAACAGGACTGATGTGGAACAGGTAGCTACTTTGGTAAGTCTTCTAATTTATTTATTTAACAGTTTTTTTATACCGCTTTACAATTTTAGTCAAAGCGGTTTACATTGTAACTTAAATATGGTAATGTACATTAAACAGGAACTTTGTTGATTTGGATTCACCTGAGGCAATGGAGGGTTAAGTGATTTGCCCAAGCCCAAAAGGAGTAAAAGTGGAAATCAAATTCTGATCTCTAGATTCACCAAGCTAGTACTCTAACCATTAGGCTACTCTTCCACTCTAACATTGCTTAGTAGCTGCCAGAGCTTCTACTCTTGAAATATAGCTGGGAAATGTGTTACCAAAACAGTTGCTGTTCAGGTTTATTTATGTCTCATAATCACTGTTTTAATTTGATCTGGTCTTCAGAGGCGGCCCAAGGGGGGTGCGGGGCCATGTGCGGAGACTCGGTGCGAGGCCTAATTTGCATAAGGGGCCTCATTTGCATAATTATTTGCATAATATTACCATATACTAACTTTTAGTAAACATGCCTCTTAATGAGTGTATGGATAGAAACATAGAAACATAGAAATATGACGACAGAAAAAGACCACATGGCCTATCTAGTCTGTCCTTCCATAACAACTACAACAGTCCACTTTTTGCCCTTAGAGATCCTCTGTGTTGGTCCCATGCTTTCTTGAATTCAGTCACTGTCCTCATCTCTACCACCTCCACTGGGAGACTATTCCACGGATCCACTACTCTTTCCGTAAAGAAATATTTCCGCATATCACTCCTGAATCTATCTCCCTTCACCCTCATCCCATGTCCCCTCGTAGCAGAACTTGCTTTCAATTGAAAGAGGCTCTCTCCCTGAACATTTATGCCACGGAGGTATTTAAACATCTCAATCATATCACCTCTATCCCGCCTTTCCTCTAAGGTGTACATATTAAGATCCTTAAGTCTGTCCTCATATGCTTTATAATGAAGCCCATTAATCATTTTGGTAGCAACCCTCTGCACCGACTCCATCCTGTTCACATCCTTTTGAAGGTGCGGTCTCCAGAATTGCACACCATACTCCAAATGAGGTCGCACCAAAGACTTATACAGAGGCATTATCACCTCCTTTTTTCTGCTAGCCATTCCTCTCCGTATGCACCCAAGCATCCTTCTAGCTTTTGCTGTCGCCTTTTCCACCTGTTTAGCTACTTTAAGATCATCAGATACAACCACGCCTAGGTCCCGCTCTTCTTTAGTGGACAAAAGTACTTCACCTCCTATACTGTATTGCTCCCTTGGATTGCTGCAGCCCAAATGCATGACCTTACATTTTTTAACATTAAATCCCAGCTGCCAAATTCTAGACCATTCTTCAAGCTTAGCTAGATCCCTCCTCATGTTATCTACCCCTTCCTGGGTGTCTACTCTATTGCAGATTTTGGTATCATCCGCAAAGAGGCAAACCTTACCCGACAGCCCTTCCGCTATATCACTAACAAAGATGTTAAAAAGAATTGGACCAAGGACAGATCCCTGGGGCACACCACTGGTAACATCCTTCTCCTCAGAGTGAGCTCCATTTACTTGTACTCTTTGTCGCCTCCCACCCAACCAATTTCTAACCCAAGCAGTAACTTTAGGGTCTATCCCTAGGGTGCTCAGTTTGTTTATAAGTCGCCTGTGAGGAACAGTGTCAAAGGCTTTACGGAAATCTAAATACACCACATCTAGAGCTCTCCCTTGGTCCAACTCCCTGGTCACCCAGTCAAAAAAATCAATCAGATTTGTCTGACAAGACCTGCCTCTGGTGAATCCATGCTGCCTCGGATCCTGTAATCCGCTGGACTCCAGAAACCTCACTATTTTCTCTTTCAGCAGCGTTTCCAATAATTTACTCACCACCGAAGTTAAACTAACCGGCCTGTAGTTTTCAACCACATCCTTACTTCCGCTTTTGTGTAAAGGCACCACATGAGCCTCTCTCCAGTCCTTTGGCACCACTCCTGACTCCAACGAGGCATTGAAAAGGTCAGTCAGTGGAGCTGCTAGAACGTCCCCAAGTTCCCTCAGTATTCTAGGGTGTATCCCATCCGGTCCCATCGCTTTGTCTACTTTAAGTTGAGCTAGTTTCTCACGAACACAGTCTTCTGAAAATAGTTCAAGATGTCCCTCGCTTCTGTTCTTATTTGTGGGTGTTTTCTGAGGTCCTGCTCCTGGTTCTTCATCTGTGAACACAGAACAAAAATATTTGTTAAGCAATTCCGCTTTATCCTTATCAGCTTCTACATATTCCCCCCCTGCACCCTTGAGTCTGACAATACCACTTTTGCTCTTCCTCTTCTCACTAATATATCTGAAAAATGTCTTATCCCCCCATTTTATTGCATTGGCTATTTCCTCCTCCTTTTGAATCTTTGCCTTGTGACTACTTTGCTAGCTTCTCTAAGTTTTTCCAAATACAGATGCTTGTCTTCTGCTCTCTGTGATCTCTTGTATTTCATGAAGGCCTCCCTCTTTTTCTTCACTTTTTCAGCTACTTCCTTCGAAAACCATAGCGGTCTGCTGTTCCTTTTGCCTTTATTTACCATTTTAACAAAAAGGTTGGTTGCCCTTAAAATACCCCCTTTCAGTTTTGCCCACTGTTTTTCTACATCCCCCAGCTGTTCCCATCCCACTAACGACTCCCTGAGGTATTGGCCCATCTTCGCAAAGTTAGTCTTCCTAAAGTCTAAGATCCTCACCTTGGAATGGATTCTAACAGCCCTAGTCCTAATACTGAACCACACCATCTGGTGATCACTGGAAGCAAAATGATCTCCCACTACAACATCAGAAACACTTTCACCATTGGTAAGCACCAAGTCCAGTATGGCCCCTTCACGTGTGGGGTCTGTTACCAATTGCCTGAATAGTTCTCCCTGTAGAGAATCCAGGATCTCCTTACTTCTAGATGATACTGCAGCAGGAATGTGCCAATCAACATCTGGCATATTGAAATCTCCTATCTGTAGCACTTCCCCTTTCTTAGCAATGCTGCGTATGTCTTCAATTAACTCTCTGTCCACCTCTTCCTCTTGTGAGGGAGGTCTGTATATCACTCCAATGCAAATAGATTTCTCTTTCCCTCTTTCTAGTTTAACCCACAATGCCTCCTCTCTCCCTTTTAAGCTCTGTAATTCCAAAGCTTTAATAGTAGTTTTTACATATAGTGCCACTCCTCCTCCTCTTCTTCCTACCCTGTCCTTCCTGAATAAAGTATTTCTACATTACTATAATCCAGTGCCAACCTCCAGACACATTAGGAACTACTACAAACACTGCCCATTTAGAACCCATAGCAAACCCGCCGTATCCTAACACTACCAGGACTCACAAAGCACCATACCCTACCTATCAAAAGGAAACATGCAAATATTAAACCAATACATTTCAGAGAATAACAATACATGACCTACTGGGGAAAGAGAACAAGTGGCAATGTCAAATAAGAATTATATAAACAGAATACCTCAGCTCAGTTACACATGAACAGAACATAGACCATCACCAAACAAGGAATCACAATTTAGAAACAGGACGACAATAATTAAACTGGGAATCCCAAAAGCCAAACTTGGAATGTACAACACTGTAGAAATAAAACTATACATTAATTTGCTCTTGTACTAAACAAAGCGCAGACGTTAACGATGCACATTTACCAGAGCTGACATATTCCAATTAATAAATTCAAAATAAAGAGAGAATTTTCTACCTTTTGTGCATTTTTTTTCAGCTGCAATTGCTCCAGCCACTTTCTCCTGGTTTCTTTGTGTCTTCTGCTAACTCTCCATCGTCTGCTGTCCATTTGTCCTTTCATCTCTCCTCTAGTTTTTTTCCATTCTTTCTCTATATCTGCTTTAACATACTAATCTTTCTCCTTTTGCTCTTTCCTCATTCCTATTTCATCCACTCAAATTTTACCCCTCCATCCTCAATCCCCACTTACTCTCCCAATACCCAGCCAATTGTAGATTTTTCATCCCTCCCACACAAAATATTTTTCCCCTCTCCATTTTACTCTCCCAGCCCCATCCCATTCTAATCCTCCACCAACATCAGCTCCCTTCTAGTTCCAGCCTCACCCAGCATCCATTCCCTTCTAGTCCCTGCATCAGCCCATATCCAGTCCTAACCCCCCCATCAGCCCATTTCCAGTCCTAGCAACCCCCCAACCCAATACCAGTCCTAGCCCCCCCATCAACCCACTTCCAGTCCTAACCCCCATCACCCCATTTTCAGTTTAAGCCCTCCCTATAACCCATTACCAGTCCTAACCCCCCATCAGCCCACTTCCAGTCCTAACCCCATCAGCCTATTTCCAGTCAGCCCCCCATAGCCCATTGCCAATCCTAACCCCCCCCCCCATCAGCCCACAGCCCATTACCAGTCCTAACCCCATCAGCCCAACTCAAGTCCTAACCCCTCCCCATCAGCCCATTTCCTGTCCTAGCCCCCCCATAGCCCATTATCAGTCCTAACCCCCCATAGCCCATTACCAGACAGCACCCATCAGCCCATAGCCCATTACCAGTCTTAACCCCCCATAGCCCATTACCAGTTCTAACCCCCCCAACAGCCCACAGCCCATTACCAGTCCTAACCCCTCAGCCCAGCTCCAGTGTTAACCCCCCCATCAGCCCATTTCCAGTCCTAGCCCCCCCCATAGCCCATTACCATTCCTAACCCCCCCAACAGCCCACAGCCCATTACCAGTCCTAACCCCATCAGCCCACCTCCAGTCTTAACGCCCCCATCAGCCCATTTCCAGTCCTAGCCCCCCATAGCCCATTACCAGTCCTAACCCCCCAACAGCCCACCTCAAGTCCTAACCTCTCCCCATCAGCCCATTTCCTGTCCTAGCCCCACATAGCCCATTACCAGTCCTAACCCCCCAACAGCCCACAGCCCATTACCAGTCCTAACCCTATCAGCCCACCTCCAGTCTTAACCCCCCCAGCCAATTTCCAGTCCTAGCCCCCCCATAGCCCATTACCAGTCCTAACCCCCCCATCAACCCACAGCCCACCTCAAGTCAAGTCCTAACCCCCTCCATAGCCCATTACCAGTCCTAACCCCCCCATCGGCTCAAGGAAAATTAAAAAAAAAAAAGCTCTCTCCCTTCGCGAATCTGAAAGCCGGCACAGAGGGGCTCAGCCGTCGCAGAGGGAGGGACTCAGCTGGGCAGAGGGGGCCCCGCGGGACACTCCATTCTGCCGCTGCTACGGCGGCAGCGGCAGCAGTAGCAGCCAGCTTTTTATTTTTTAAACTTAATTTTGAAAAAAAGCAGAATGTTCTGTGCGCGGGGCCCCCTGAAACGCGGGGCCCTGTGCAAAAAACATTCTTGCTCAATGGACGGGTCGGCCCTGCTGGTCTTACTCTTTTTATCCCCTCCCCACGCACCTTTCTTTACTTTTTAGCAGTACAGGATCGTTTTTAATGATGGCTTATTCTAATTTGCACCTGGTCTTTTTCTTTTGGTTTTTATAGTTTTAGTATGTCTGAGAACCTTGGTAATGGTGTTAAGAGAGGTGTGCATGAAGGTACCCTTCGGAAGCTGCATGCTTCCACTCCTGGCTCTATTTGTTTGTGTTCACTACCCCACAGTCCCCATAGTAACTCTCTCCATATCAGGAGATTAGGACTGAGAATGGGCTGGAGCGTTTATGTTTAATAGTGACTTAATCTCAGGTGACTGCCGCGGGGAACTGTAGCTCTATATAGTGCTTTTCTTGCATTTCTTGCATGAGCAGTATTAATTTACTTGTTAAGCACACAAACTCCGCTCTCTTTTTCAGAAGTGGTTATGCTTTTATTGCTTTTGGGATAGGCTCCCCATGATTGGTTGGTTTGATATTTAAGGTATGTCTTTCAGATATTGCCACTCTAATGAATTTATTCTACTCTTGAATTAGAGCACCTGTGAGCCATTTTTTAAAATCATGAATAAAAAAATATGAAAAGACAGGTAAACTGTCCTTAAACATATAAAACAAAGGGGTATGTTTACTAAACTGCGGTAATGCCATTCGCGTTAGGATCCGCGGTAGAGGCAGAAATACCCAAATAAGGACATGGGCGGTACATCGTTACCGATAACACACGTTACAAGGCGCCATAAATTAATGAGCGTTAGAGGGAGCAGTGGCACGTTACCACATGTTAATCTTAAGAAGGCGCGCAGACATACAAACACAGCAGCAGAGCTGTAGCACAATGGTTGCTACACTGATTGATGGCACAGGGGTCATGGGTTTGATTCCCCAGTGTGCCTAATGAATAAGGCTGGCTGAGGCATTATGTTTAAGTATTGGGTTGTGAGGAATTTTAGTTTTACTTTAATTAGTGCTACCAGCAAACACACCCTCACAGTGGCGTAACCTAAGGTGCCGCATAAGGCACCCTAGAAGGCACTCCATAGTGCACATTATAAAATGCGCTGTCTGCCAAGGCACCCTATAATGTCCCCTATAGGACACCTTATAAGGCACCTTATAAGGCACTTCATAGGGCGCCCTATGAGGCACCCTAAGGTGACAGTACTCTGAGGGTGTGTCTGCTGGCAGCACTAATATACAATAAAAATAGACAATGCCTAAGACAACGCTAACAATAAACCCCACTGTGGGTTTTAAACCCATGACCTCTGGCTCCATGGGTAGTGAAATAACCAGAGGGCTACAGCTGCTAACAAACTCCTAACTGGCTATAGGAGGACTGCATGGCACCACACAAACATTCTGCTGTGGTTAGCAGAATAGGGTTAACCCACCCGTACCCAGGATGCACAGCACATGCAAATTAGCAGTCTACAGATGATCACAAGATGGGGTATGCACCCCACAGCACCTCAGCTTGTTAGGGGGTGCCAGCGGTGTGTGTTAATGGCACAGAGTAGCTACAGACCGTCACAGTGTTCAGGTCCTGTGCTCACCCTGAGGGTGAGGTGGGATGCCCAGCACCATTTTCGCAGCACCTGGCTTTGCTGAGGTAGGCTATGCTGCAGGTCCCCATCAGTGCCAATGTGTGATAGGTAGTCCTTGCAAACACCCCTAGGATATGCCTGTGTCCATCTTTATTTCACTAATTAACCTGTAAATAGTTACTCTGTGAATAGTTACCCCGGTTGTCCTATGTTTCTTCCCTGTTCTATGTAAAACTCAATGTTACTTGTATGCATTGTTGTATGTTTTGTTCGATGTACACCGCACTGATTTTAATAGCGCGGTATAGAAGAAATGTTAAATAAATAAATAAAATAAATAATCTAGCCCTTGTGGACTATGATGCACTCAGAAAAGTGAATACCCTGTGTGGGTGCTATGGTCACATGATTTAAGTGAAGGGGGGGGGTGTTTGGACCCACAGGCAGATTACGTACCACCACCCAACCCACCCTCTGTGGCTCAGGGTGGGGGACAGGATCTCCCACCAACAGATCCACATTCCACCCCCCTGCAATGGTGGCAGTAGAGGGGACCATCACCCCAGTCCTGCTGGGGAACAGACACCCTACAGGGCAGACAATGCAGAGCTGTACACATCCATAAAGCAATAGCAGACAGACAGTAGGCCTAGAAACACACAACTGCCCCCCACCACCATCTGACATGCTCCAACAGCAAGCCTCCAGCTGCTGCACCCTGCAAGGTGTTTCAGCAAGACACATGCTAGCTGCAGACAGTCCACTAACTAGTTCATAGTGCACATTCCTGGAGAAAATGCATGTACCCAGAACTGGGATGTCAGCATACACAACAAGCAGATAAATCAGTGATTGGGCCCCAAAAGAGAACCCATAAATATCACATAAAAAAAACCAAACTATACAGCACTATGAGGGAACCTAGCCATGCCGTGGTTACTGCTCAGTCAGGGTGAGAGTGACCTCCCAGCAGGACATGCTGTGGCCACCCTGTCCGTGCAGGTGGTGGCCGGCTTATACAATGTCCGAGCCATTGCCCTATGCAATATACAGATGGATCCAGGCCAGGCCATCCTATCCTGGCTATTCCCACAGTACCTTGCTCCTCATTATGCACATTGGCAGGCCAATACTGGCAACAGTGCTAGCAGTGTGGGCTGTGGAGGGTGTTTGCAGCCACCACACACTGGATAGACAGACACACACTGCCCACACCTATGCCAGCATTGTGCAACTATAGAGGTGTTTGGCAGCCCTGGCCACCGCACCAGTCCTGGGCACAGTGCAGGCATGGCTATGGTACGCAATACTGTTGGGGTCACTTCCCAGGGTGATAAACACTGTCAGACACAAGACCTGTAGCACACTCCACAGACATCAGAAAGGTTGCTATGATGCAGCTCAATCAGCAAATTGTGCTTAACTTTGGAATTGCTATCTGACAGTAATCATAACAACCGTTTGATAGATGTTTACCGTATTCCCAGGTTTAGGGTGGCATTGCCAAGGTATGCAAGTGCTAGTATTGAGAGATGCACGCAGGGCCCAACATCCTGCCGCTCCAGGAGGCATTGGATAATGGAGCCTGAGCCTGCTAGCTAGTCCATAGTGCATGTTCTCCTCCAGGAACATGCACTATGGACTAGCTAGCAGACTGTTTGCAGCTAGTATGTGTCTTGCTGGAACACCTAGCAGGGTGCAGTGGCTGGAGGTCCCCCTCCCTTCCCCCCTCCCCCTCCCTCCCTCCCCCTCCCTTCTCCCTCCCCCTCCCCCCTCCCATCTCCCTCCCCCCTCCACCCTCCCTGCTCCCTCCCCCCTCCCCCCTCCCTCCCTCCTCTCGTCCAGCTTAATGGTCTGAGTTTTCTTGAGAGGACGAGATAGTGGTTTACGATATAGTTTAGTATACGTGTGATAAGAGAAATGTTGTTACATCACTCTGCCACGATGTTTGGTATATGCGCGGATATGGAGTGATTTTATGATTATGACGGGTTACAGGATCCTTTTGAGCGATAGTATTTTTAGCGCCCAGGATGATCTTTTTCATTGGAACGTTATAATATTGACAGCTTGGGGATGGGAGGAGTTTCTAGTTATGGTGTGATTGGTGGGGTTTTAAATATGGCGGATGGTGTTTGATCCCGCATGCGCGGCATTTTCCCTCGGCCCGAGGATATGATTGATAAAAATTTGGAAAAGAGGGTCGTGTTTTCAAGGTTTGAACGTCGGCAGCATTTGCGGTAAGGATCAGATTGATTTTATATAGGTAGTGGGATAGTTTTATGAATTTACGGTATTATAGAATAACGGAGAAAGTTGGGTATGATATTGATTTAAATGGTTTTGTTTTTATGCAGCACAGTTATGAGATCAGATGTAGGATCCCCTGAGGAACCATATATGTGAAACGCGATTGGTACCTGAGGCACGCGTTGGGATCGGGATTAGTCAGAGCACAACGAAGGAGTCCAGTCCAATGACATCGTTGATATTTGTGGAATTGAATGCCAATAACAGTTATTGTTGAAATGTAGGACTGGCTCACTTGTTGTGAATGTACACAAGGTCATTGATGCGATAAGGTACATTTCTAGGACGTGAGTCAGAAAGCAGTACCGAATTAGTCTGAGACCTTGTTTCACAACTGAGCTAAGTTTGTTAAGACTTTCGACTTATTTGAAGTTCAAGTTTTTCTATATGCCTTTCTGAGTTAGTAGTGAACGACTTGTATCTACAGTGTGCATAGCTTATCGTTCCAAAGAAGACCTAGCACTTGTGCAGTTCTTCAAATTACAACATGTTAGCAACAGATGCTGTTTTCATTTGTGTGCCTCCTGTGTTTGCCAGATAGATATGTTTTGGAGAACAGATCATGATTGAGGTGTGTTGGTCCCTCATCATGCACCACCTACTGTCTACATGCACTCATATGTGAGTAACACACATGAGGCATGCAGCAGCATGTGGGGGGTGGGGGCCTGTGAAATGGTGCATACCATGGACCTGCTGCACATTATGTCTCCTGCCCTTCATTTGTGGACGGGCCAGTGACCTTTCTGTATAATGTGGGTTGCTGCCCTGCTAAATGTGTTTCCGTGTTTCACCTGGGATCCACTTACCTTGAAATTATGATGGTGGTATCGGTATCAGCACTATCTGTGAGGATAAACCCAAATAAATATATGTGTTTGATATACATTTGTCTCTGCTGCTGCTTGATCATGGTGACAAACATACAGTACAATGTGTGCCTTTGAGTCATTCCTGACTCCTTGTGACCCAGAGACTCCAGGGCTTTCTTGGCAGTGTCACTTGAGGTAGATTGCTAGGTCTTTCTTCCAAGGTACTGGAGGGTTACATGTGTTGCCCAGCGCCACATGGAGTGCTTGTGGGAGTTGGACCCTGGTTGCTTGGTAACCAAGCCAGTTTCCTGAACACTAGGCTACTCCTCCACTCTTTGCTCACATTGACACATGTATCTACTGATTTGCTGGTCATGTACATGGCCCACTTGTGCTCACATCCTTGTACGGTGGCAGTTGTGTATCTGCCAGCCATTTACCACATCACTGGGTATTTATTTATTTATTTATTTATTTATTTTTATTTATTTCAATTTTTATATACCGCGCTATTTACAATCAGCGCGGTTTACAGAGAACCAAAGACCAGAACAACAGGCTGCTCGGTATTACATAAAACCGGAAAATAAACTTGGATAAGATAAACATGGATAATATGGGGTAAAACTATATACATAGAATATTGATCTGTTAATCCGATCACATAAGAGAGGTATTTATTTAAAATTATCAAAAATGTTTGGAAAAGGAGGGAATGTGGTTCGTTTGTAGTGAATATTATGCACTTTATGTAGGGTAGTATTTAATGAATAGGTTATGTTTGAGGGCCTTTCTGAATTGGACTATGCCAGTTATGGCACGAATTTCGGGTGGTAGGGAATTCCAGTGTTTTGGGGCACAAAACATGAAGGCTCTGTTCGCTGTTGCTCGGCTACAAGTTGTTATGGCCTTCGGCATTATTAGGGTGTTTATCGCAAATTGTCTTCTGGATCTAGTTGGAGGTAATGCTTGTGTGAGATCAGTTAGAGAGTTTGCAGACAAACCATGGATGGCCTTGAATGTGAGAATTAGGGTTTTGAATATGAGTCTGCCTTGTATCGGGAGCCAGTGAAGATGTTTGAGGATTGGTGTCACATGATCACTCCTGGATGCTCCTTGTAGAACCCTTGCAGCAGTGTTCATGGCCAGTTGAAGAGAACTTAGAGTGGATTGTGGGAGACCTTGTAGAATTGAATTGGCGAAATCGAAATGGGGTAGGATGAGTGCTTGGAAGATGGTTCTAAAATCGTCTGGGTCCAGTAATGAGCGTAGATGCCTGAGTGTGCGTATCTTGAAGTACACAGCCTTTGTAATATTGTTTACGTGTGTTTTCATATTAAGACGGTGGTCCAGGGTGACTCCAAGGTATCTTATTGTTTCTTTGGTGGATAGATCAGCTCCTTTAACACTTATATGTGATGGTGGAATGAAGTTAGGGTCTCTCGTAACAAAGAGAACCTCCGTTTTCTTGTGTTGGATGCGGAGGTTCTGTGAGAGAAGCCATTCTGATACCGCATTGAAGCAATTTATTATGGGCAGTAGATCTAGTTGCAATGTAGAAAATGGCATATAAAGTAGGATATCATCTGCATATATCATACATTTCACGTTGAATGATCTGATGATATTGCAGATAGGCTGCATGTAGATGTTAAACATGAGAGATGAAAGAGATGACCCTTGCGGTACCCCTTGTTTTTGATGGAAAAGATTTGATTCTCCCGTTGCAGATTTTACATATTGCATTCTGGTGTTCAGGTAAGATTTACACCATTCCAGTGCTGAACTATCGATGCCTTTTTCCTTCAACCGTGTAATGAGTATCTCGTGATTTACCGAATCAAACGCCGCTGCTATATCTAAGAAGATTAGCACAACGCCTTGACGGATGTTGTCTATGCTAGTGAGTATGTTATTGAGGAGGGTGGTGAGGAGTGTTTCAACTCCATGATGTTCTCTGAAGCCATGTTGAAAGTAGTCGAGAGGAGCTGCGGAATCTATGTGGTCTTGAATTTGGCGTTGCACCTCTTTTTCAAAAATTTTTGCTAGGAGGGGAATGCTAGCGATAGGCCTGTATGAGTCAGCCCTTTTTGGGTCTAGTTTGGAGTTTTTTAATAGTGGTCTGATGGATGTGAGCTTTAGAGCAGATGGGAAGGATCCAGTTGTGAATGAGAGGTTCATGATTCTTGCAATGAACGGGCTAAATGCACTTCTAAGGTCCTTTATCCAGAAGGCCGGGCAAGGATCAGTTTGAGCGGTGGAGGTATTGAGTGAGGAGATTGTGTCTTCAATTTGTTTAGCTGAGGGTGCAGAAAGTGAAGATAAGGTGTTTTGGCAAGTTGTTTCTTGAATATCTGTATTCTGTAGCTCATCCGTCTGTAGGAGTTTAGATTGCAAGTGATCAGCAAATTCTTGTGGGTGAATATCATATTTTTGTTCTGATGATGGCTCTTTTGATAGTGATTTTACTAGGTTGAACAAATCACGAGGTTTGTTTAATGATCTTCTGAGCATCTCTGTGTGATACTGCTTCCTCTTGGTTGTGATTGCTTCACGGTGAGTTGCTAAATAGAGATTGTAGGCTGTGCGATCATCAATGGCCAGTGATCGGCGCCAGCGTTTTTCGAGTCTTCTGAGGTGCATAAGAGAAGATCGCAGATCGGGAGAGAACCATGGAGCGGAGGTTCTTTTCCTTGATGCGTTGTTTTTGTGTGGTAGAATAGCAATGGCATTGAGGCTGTTATTCCAGGCTTCAATTGCTTCTTCCAGGTTGAGTGTTGTATTGTTGAGGAGTGGTTGGGTATTTGTCATTATAAAATCCTTATTGAAGGGCCGAAAGCCTCTTGGTGGGGCTCTTAGTGTGCTGTCAAGGTTTCTGTTGTTTAGGGAATGAGTGTTGCCCAAGGGAATTTGTAGGATTATGAGTTTATGGTCTGACCATGGTACATCATTGATAGATTTTATAATGTTGCTGTTCTGTGTAGAAGCCGATTGTGGGGCGAAGACCATGTCAAGGATGTTTCCTTTGATATGTGTGGGCTCCATGATTAGTTGTTGATATCCAAGATTTTCGATGGCATTGAGGAATGAAGAGGACTGATGTTGTTGTAGTGATGGGAGATTGAGATCTCCCATTATCCAGTTTGGAGTGTTAAGGTTGCTGGTATTGGCAGCAATGTCTAATATGGTGGGAAGGTCATCTGGGGAGCTTGAAGGGGTTCTGTAAATCAAGTTGATGGAGCATTGCTTGTTCACTATGGTGATTATTTCCAGATTGTCTGAGCTGTAGGAGTTAGTTGTATTGAAAAGGAGTTCGGACTTGGTGAGAATGAGTGCTCCTCCTCCCTTCTTATTCTCTCTGTGAGTTGTGTGTATGGAGAAATTTGGTGGAATGAGTTGGTTAATGAGGACATTATCTTCCTTTGATAGCCAAGTTTCAGTGATCAAGAGTGCGTCAAGATTGTGATGGGTAGCTATATCTTGGATTACAGGCCATTTTTTTTTAATCGAGCGGGCGTTTATAAGGGCACATTTTATGCTTTGGGAAGGTGGGGAGTCTTGTTGCTTTGGTTTACTGGTTTGGAGTAATGCGATGTGAATCAAGTGGGAGTGCCGTATTCGAGCTTCCTTAGCTGGATACTGGTAAGAGTTACTAGACCATTTCTTTCCGTGGTTTTTGAGGATGGGGATATGAATGGTGGAAGAAGAGTAGGCAGAGGAGGTCCCGAGCCAGTCTGTGAGAAGGTAAAAACTAAGAAGAGTGATGAGGTGAGGAGACATTTTGGTTCCTTGTTGAGGAGGTCTTAGATGTTGTGAGAATTATGTGTCAGATTACAAATTGTTTACAACTGATTAGGATATGGATAGAAGATGTTATGGTACAATGCAGGCAATTGTAGAAAACTGTGACAACTGTAGCAACGGCAGTAATAGTGCAATAACAGCAAGTGTATCAGGTGGCGGTTATAATACAATACAGGCAACTGTAACAGATGGTATAATACAATGCAGGCGACTGTAGCAATGGCAGTTATAGTGAAATAGTAAAGTACAGGCAACTGTAACAAATCAGGCAATACAGGCAACTGTAACAAACTGTAACAGATATGGTTGGCTGTAGCGTAGGCACAGAGGCACAAGAGAGTGTACTATCAAATACAATGTAGGCGGTTATATTGAAACTAGAGAAGAGTTTACTTCAGCCTAATGGATAGTGTATACTTGCTGTGCGTCTAAACCGTGGATATGCTGGTGAATATAGGATGGTCCTGTTGTAGGATGGGAGTGGAGCTGTGGAAATCTTGGATGATTCCTGGGTTCTTTTAGGAGGGCCTTTGCCTAAGGGCCGTGCCAAAGGGCCCTCTGGCGAGGCCCTCAGGCGCGGGCCCGACAGGCGCGGGCCCGCCTGTCGGCGGCTTTCTTTTTTATTGTAAGGCTCCGCCTCCCACAGCCCCGGATTGGGCTGGAGGCTCCTGAGCGGGAGAAGATGGCTGCACCCCGCTCAGGTGTGCTCAACCCCGATCGGGGAGCACGGAGCCGGCTGGAAGGAGAGGAGAGGCTGTTCTTGGCGGCGGCTTTCTTTTTATTGTAAGGCTCCGCCTCCTACAGCTTCCCATGCACACCCTCCCTTTGGGTTTTATTTTTGCATTGTGCTCAGTGTGCTCATTGTGGTTGTTTGGGGTAGTGGTTGCAGGCATGTGTTCTAACGCGATAGGTTGCAGGTTTGGTCCCAAGATGGGGTTTATCCTTTTCTTCTCTGTCATGCTAACATGACCATTGGGTACCAGCAGGTTCATCACCTCTGCACACACCCTTCTATCTACTCAGTGTACACCAAGGTGTGCACTCTGTGCTGCCTAGCCATCACATATTAGGTGTTACATATGTCTCTTTCTTTATGGTGTTTACATGGCAGTCCGCTTTGGGGGTTTGGTATTGCTGTGGTTCAGCTGTTGTGTAGTATACCTGTTTGCATGTTCACTTCTCACCTGCCCTGTTCCAGATTTTGCAGCAGCTCCACACGGCATCCTATGCTGCCCTTGGGGTTTAGGTACATTCCTCTTTTGCATGCTGTGTCCACTGCATAACATTTCATTGTGTGTGTGCATGTAGTTCTATGTGACTCTGGTACCAAGTACAGACTGTGATCTGATCTTTACACAGCAGATCTGCATGTGCATTTCAACATGGTTACTGTTGGGGGTTTGTCTGTCCTGGCAGCCAGCAGGCGTCACGTGTGCTGCCCTGCACTATTTTTGTATGCAGCCTTTGCTAATGCACTCACGTTGGTGGCGTGGCCTACCGGTTTGTGCATTGCCATTTGTGCTACTGGTCATAGGCTAGCTTCCTCTCTGTTCTCTTTCATTTGTATGCCTGTCCTGCAGGTCTACTTTTCATTCCTGTGACAGTCATCTCTGTGCAGAGCTGTGCTGTGAGCACGTTGTACCCTCATCACTGTTGTGAACCATCCTTCTGTCCATCTATGTGTGTCTGCCAGCTGTGTGTCATCCTACCTTGATGTGCATGCTGCTACCCACGTCCTGCACTCCTACACAGTCCTGCATTGCAGCTCTCCCTGTTTGCCTCTCAAGTGTGTGCTCTGCATGTCACTGCTACTCCACTTTCATCCTGACATTGCACCTATCCTGCCACTTCTACCTCCTCTGCTGCACACATCTTCCCATCCTCTGCCACACACTGTCATTATTGCATAGTACATTACCACTGCTCTGTGCATAGCTACAGCTGCCCCCCCCAATATGTCTGTCCATTTTTCTAACTGCCACATGGGCTGGGGGCTGCTTTGTCTGGTCCATCAACTCTGATCTACATCCTTCCATTACTTATGCATTGTCTTTCCTTACTGCTCTGTGCAGTGTTTCTGTACATGGGTGTTTGGCACATACCTCTCTTGCCCTTTTAATTGGGTGACCTTTCTGCTCTTGACCACAGTTTGTAGGTTCACTTGTACATCCTTGGGGCATCTTGCGGCACACCTTCGGTTCAGGCAGCTTCTGGTGTGCCTACTACGGTGCCTTGGAGGTTGGCAACCTTTCAACATGGCCTCTGGGGCACATCATACCCCACTTTCGCTGGCGTGGTTGTTTCAGATGTGCCTTCTGGTGCACCCTAAAAGGTGCATTACTTTATGGCACTAGGGTGCAGTTATCTTTAGATGGCAGCACAGATTGTTGTACAGTTGATAGCAGAAAAAGGGGATTCCCTCTGCCAACTTTATTCATTAGGTGCACTGGGGACTTGAACTCATGACCCCTGTACCATCTGTCAGTGTATTAACCATTATAATACACCTCTATTGCTATGTTTGTAGGTCAGCGCACCTACATACAATTTCCATTTGTGCACATGCACATTGCTGCCATCAAAAACAGTGCTGTGACTCATAGGGCACCCTATTCAGCACCTTATAAGGCTCCTTATGGGCAACATTATAGGGTGCCTTGGCGGACAGTGCACTTTATGATCTGCCTTCTGGAGTGCCTTATGCGGCACCTTATGTTACGGCACTTTGACGGTGTGTTTGCTGGCAGCACAGATATAACTACAACTGGCATATGCCTCTGACTGCACTGGGTAAAAGTATTACTATTCAGCTGGCCCACTTGGAAGTCGAACTCAGGACCCCTGGAGCATCTGTCAGTGTACTAACCATTGTATTACACCTCTATTGCTATGTGTGCATCTCAGCATGCCTACTTAGGTATCCATGCATTAACATGCGCAGTGCTGCCATCAGAAACAGTGCTGTGACCTTGCGGTGCCTCATGGGGCACCCTATACAACACCCTATACAGCACCTTCTAAGGCTCCCCATAGGCAACATTATAGGGTGCCTTGGCAGACAGTGCACTTTATGATATGCCCTCTGGTGTGCCTTATGCGGCACCTTATGTTACGGCACTTTGACAGTGTGTTTGCTGGCAGCACAGATATAAATACAACTGGCATATGCCTCTGACTGCACTGGGTAAAAGTATTATTATTCAGCTGGCCTACTTGGGAGTTGAACTCAGGACCCCTGGAGCATCTGTTAGTGTACTGACCACTGTACTACACCTCTATTGCTATGTTTGCAGCTCAACGCGCCTACTTAGGATTTACGTGCGGTGACGCACGCTACTCCCTTTCTGTGTGGTATGGTGCGCCGCATATAATAGCGCTCGTTAACGCGCTTGTTACTTTTTAACCGGACCGCCCACTCCTTTTATGGCATCCTGCACACTACCGCCACGTGCACGTTAAGAAGGTTTAGTAAACATACCCCCTAGAGTATGAACCAATAACTGGCCAAAAGATTATTTCCAAAGTACTTATGTTACTTGGTAATTCCCCCTATTTTGAAGAAACCTGATTTAGACTTGATGACTTGTGTGAACTTTTGGCCAATTTCAAATTTAGCATTTTAGATTATTGCATGCTTGGTATATCTCTCTCTCTCTCACTGAAGAGACTAATAGATTAGATCCTGCATAAGCTGGCTTCCAAGCTCCATTGAAACCATTTTAATTGCAATTCAGGAAGGGATTCTAAAGTATATGGATACAGGTCACCGAGTTTTGTTGATCTGCTTTTAACGCAGTTGATCCAAGTCTGTTAAGACGATGTGAGGAAATAGACAGGGAAAAGTCCTTCAATGGTTAAGATCTTTATTAACAGAGGTTGATTTGGATGAAAACTCATGGGATGTTAGTCAGACCCTATCTTCTGAATTTTGTGGTGCTTCTAAGGTCTTATCTTGCTTGCTTTATAATTTTTGTTTACATTCCTTGAGAAGGTCACATAGGCAGTTGGGATTTCTTTTCTTCTTATATGCCAATGATATACAGGGTTTTTTTCAAGTGGTCATCAATTGTGTGCCAACACGGAAGAAAGTTAGCCAGAGGCTTCTAGCTTTTTCTATTTGGCAATTTTCACAAAGCAAACTACTGGAAGTGCCTTCACCTAAAACGGTTAAACTGATGTAATACTGAAATAAGATGTTTTCTGTCATTGCACCTTGCTTCTGGAATAATTTTCCACTTATGATTTAACAGGAAGTAGATTATGGTATTTTCTGGAAGAAGATTAAGGGGCTTGTTTGTAAACAAGCCCCTAAGACTTGTCTTTTACCTTCTTAAATAGCTGACTGTAGAGTTTGCTGATTTTATCTAGGGAAGAGTGCAACCAGTCTGTTTTAACATTTATGGATAGTACTGTATGCATTTTCTTGTTTTACATATTGCTTTTTCTGTGATGCTTGTATTGTCTTTGTGTTTTCATGAATGATGTACGTTGCTTTGGATAATTGTAGAGTAGGGGGAAGGTGGTCTAAAAGTGTATTTAATAAATACATAAATATTACACTGTAGAGAGCTGTGTCTGTCCAGTAGTGCTATACAAATAAGTATTATTATATACTGTATGTATTCTTACCTGCAGGTAAAATGAGTAGAGTGACATTGGAGAAGTAAAATATATATAGAGAAGGTCAATATTCAGTATTTCAATGGTAGTTTAGAAATGGATCCACATGCAGCAGGATGAGTCATTTTACAAAGTTACATGTTGGAGACATTAATGGATGAAACCTAGCAACTTAGACGTGCAAGTGCAGATATTTCACAACTTACATATGTAAATGATGATGCTATGACGCTTACAAATGCATGTGAACCATTTCACAAACTTAGGGGTATGTTTACTAAACCATCTTAACGTAGCAGCGCTGACGTTATCGTGCGATACGTAACGTTATCGCACAATAACATCACGTATCACGTGATAACGTCGGCAGCAGCGTTAAGGCACACTAACGCTGTGAAAGCCAGGTCTGAAGGGTGGAGTAAGGCTCCCCAGAGGGTAGAGATAGGGGTCAATGGGCAGAGAGTGGGCGGGGAGAGGCTCCATGCACACTAACGCCGTGAAATGAAGGTCTGAAAATTAGCGCCAGTGAAAACCTCCCGCTAGAGGCACATTTTCAGGAGAGAGAAACCATTTCAGTCAGCAATGTACAGCAAAGGCAGGGAAACACAGAAAAGTAATAGTAGTGATACATGTGCAGGAACCAAAAAGGCAAATAAACATATAACCACATTGAAATCCCAATAACCAAGCTGGCCAATAGTGATATTAATGATAAACATAAAGCAACACTACTGACAAAGTGTAAAAAGGAAGATATCATGTTTGGAAGGGTCTATGCTCTGTCCTCCTACAAAGTGAATGATCCCACATTGAAATAGCGGTGATCAGGGTTTTTGTCATTTATATTGGGCAGGTTTGTTATGGCGTGCACATGTGCAGCAACAGCAGAGTGGGCACGTAGGAAAGGGCAACTGTACTGATGCTGTAAATGGGATACAGGGGGCTGCAGGCGGCACATGCTGTGGTCCAGATGAGGCACAGTGCGGACTAGACAGATGCCTAGGTGGCACATAGGAATGCCGAAACTGTAAAGCAGCAAGACAGCAACTGGCAAGGGTCCAACATGGGCACGAGTGTGTGTCCCACAGTGTCACAGGGGATATTACCCAGCAGGTACCCCCAAGGGCACATAACATTGGCAGGCGGTGCCGGGGGGAAGCGCGCATGTCCATGTAGGCACCCCTACCTGACAACCCACACCATAGGAAGCTGCCTACCGGCACACTGGATGGCCTGGGTCTGTGCACCACCAGCACCACCGGCATAAGGGCATGTCAGCATGGTGGCGGAGGGGTGCTGGTGGTGGAGGGGGCAGTGGCATCTGCCCACAGCAGACCATGGCCAAGCCCCGTTTAGGTGGGTGCCGTGCACTGCAACAGACAAGGTCTGCCTGACGAACAGTCATGGTATCCCCAGGGAATGACCAAACCCTGTGGCAACAGTTTGGTGCAGTACACACAGCCAGTGTGTTCAGGGGCAGAAGGTCACAGGTTCAAGTCCCAGCTGTGGCTCCTGCCAACCTTGTTCCCATATTTTACCAAGTACTAAACCGTGGTAATAAAGATTGAAACTTTATTGCAGATAGAATAAACATGCCTGAAACGCCTATATTTTATCCTACAGAGCACAGACACCATAAACATGTGCAATCCCTAGAGCAGAGTTTCCCAACTGCAGTCCTGGAGGGCCAAACACCATTCAGGTTTCATGCTGTCCCTAATAAATATGCCTGTGCTGCATTTGTATGCACTGCCCCCATTGTATGCAAATGTATCTCATGCATATTCATTAGGGACAGCATGAAAACCTGAACAGTGTTTGGCCCACCAGGACTAGAGTTGGGAGCCTCTACCCTAAAGCAGTGGCCAACAGGGGCACACACAACCACCCACACCCACAGGCTCCACTATCCAAAGCCTCATGGAGAGTCAGGCTGTTGGGCCCTGCGCGGAGCAGCATCTCCCAATACTGGCACCTGCATACCTTAGCAATGCCGTCCTAAACTTGGGAACATGTTCCACATATATCAAAAGGTTGCTATGATTAATGTCAGCTAACAAATCCTAAGTTAAACATGATTTGTTGATAGAGATTTATCATAGCAACTTTTCTGATATCTATGGAGTGTGTTTCAGTTATTGCTTTGACAGTTTTTACCAGCCCGGGGAGTGACCCCAACAGTATTGCGTACCATAGCAATGCCTGCACTGTGCCCAGGACTGGTGAGGCGGCCAGGGCTGCCACAAACCTCTATATTTGCACAATGCTGGCATAGGTGTGGGAGTGTGTGTATGTCTATCCAGTCTGTGGGGGATGCCCACACCTTACTGAGCCCACACTGCTTGCACTGTTTCCAGTGTTAGCCTGCCAATGTGCATAATGAGGAGCAAGGTACTGTGGGTATGGCCCTGACAGGGTGGCCTGGGCAGGATGCATCTGCACAGGGTATAGGGCAATGGCTGGGACATTGTAGTGCCCGACCACCAGCTGTATGGACAGGGTTTGCCACAGCATGTCATGCTGGGAGGTCACTCTCATCCTGACTGAGCAGTGACCACGGCATGGCTAGGTTCCCCCATAGTGCTATACAGCATTTTTCTCAAGTGATATTTATGGGTTCTTTTTTCTGGGGCCCAATCACTGATGTACCTGCTTGATGTGTGTGCTCATCTCTCATTTTTGGGTGCACACAGTTCCTCCAGGAACATGCACTAGCTAGCAGACTGTTCTGTTTAGCATGTGTCTGGTTGGTGCATCTTGCAGGGTGCAGCAGGTGGAGACTGACTGTGCCCTCTGCTGGTGAATGTTAGATAGTGGTGGGGGACTGCTGGACTTCTCCAGCGTTCTGCCTGTCTGCCATTGCCTTCTGTGATGTGTACAGATCTGCATTGACTGTCCTGTAGGGTGCCCGTTCCCCAGCAGGACTGGGGTTGATGGTCCTCTCTACTGCCACCATTGCAGAGATGTACAATGTGGATATGTTGGTGGGAGATCCTGTCCCCCCACCCTGAGCCACGAGGGCGGGTTGGGTGGTGCTACATAATCTGCTTTTGGGTCCAAACACCCCCCTTCACTGATAACATGTGACCATGGCACCCACACAGGATATGCACTATTCTAGGTGCATCATAGTCCACAAGGGCTAGATATGACTGGGAAATACAGGTGGACACAGGCATATCTGCAAGGACTACCTAATCACACAGGCGTATCTGCAAGGACTACCTAATCACACACTGACACTGAAGGGGATCTGCAGCACAGCCTATCTCAGCCAAGCCAGCTGCTGCAGACCTGGTGCTGGGTGCCCCACCTACCCTCAGGATGAGCACAGGACCCGCACAATGTCACGGTCTGTAGCTACTCTGTGCCAGTAACACACACGGTCGGTTCCCCCTACCAGGCCTAGGTGCTGTTGGGGTGCATACCCCATTATGTAATCAGCTGTAGACTGCTGATCTGCATGTGCAGTGCATCATGGGTATGGGTGGGTTTGCCCTATCCTGGTAACCAAAGCAGACAGTTTATGTGGTGACCTGCAGTCTTTCTGTAGCCAGCCAGCAGTGTGGTAGTAGCTTTCAAGAAGTAGCCTACTGGTTACTTTAATGACTGTGGAGACAGAGGTCATGGGTTCTATCCTGCAGTGCTGTAATCTAAAAAGGCTGTCTGAGGCATTTCCTTTTAATTTAAATCAGTGCTGCCAGCAGAAACACCCTCACAGTGCTGTAGCCTAAGGTGCCTCATAGGCACCCTATAAGGCGCCTTGTAAAGCGCCCTATAAGGCGCTCTATACAGCGCCCTATAGGGCACATTATAGGGTGCCTTGGCAGACAGGGCGTCTTATAGGGCGACTTATGAGGCACCTTAGGTTACGGCACTGTGAGGGTGTTTTTGCTGGCAGCACTGATTTAAATAAAAAGAAAATGCCTCAGCCAGCCTTTTTAAATTACACCACTGTAGGATCAAACCCATGACGTCTGCCTCCACAGTCATTGCAGTAACCAGTGGGCTACATTGTTATAGCTTCTAATATTGCGCTGGCATGTACTTAAGGTTAACACGCGTTAACGTGCCACGGCGCTCACTATCACGCGATACATATTCTTGCTACCTTAGGAATGGAACGCCCACTCCTTATATGTCATTCTTCACATTATCGCTGCAACTAGCGCCGGTAACTTTAGGACGGTTTAATAAACATACCCCTTAGAAATGTAGATTCTACTAGTTAATGGGAGAATGCTGTCTTACATATTTCAGTTTGGATGGGCAAATAAACTAGTAGGTGAAAATTAAGCACGATAACCCCCTTAATTCCTCCTGTAAAGAGCTGGTTAAAACACTTTTTAACAGCCTATAGTTGCCAGGGATTAGATGGAAATTCCAGTGTGGAGAATTTGGGCTTTTTACACATACATTCCCTATATGAAATAAGGACTGTACATGTAGATTTTGTCCTGTCCAGGCCACTACCTCTTTGAAGCTTGTTTAATTAGGTTTAAATACTGCTTTTCTACTAGTCAAAGCTGTGTACATTCAGGTACTGCATATATACAGGGTGGCCCAAAAAAAAGTGCGAACATCTCGTAAATTAAAAGCTTAAATAGTGTACTTATTTACCTTTTTTAGCTATATAACGTCTTTATTTTGACAATTTCCGGTCACCATCTTTTTTTTTAAAATTTGTCAATCGCTTACATCTGTCTTTTTGAAATTTTAAATAACTTATATGCTACGAGATGTTCTCACATTTTTTGGGCCACCCTGTATATATATATATCACTTGTCCTGGAAGGACTCACAATCTATGTTATTTTTGTACCTGAGGTAACAGAGAGTTAAATGGCTTGCCCAAGGCCACAAGGAGAACCTGTGGGACTAGAAACACCAGTCCTTCCAGCCCAAGGTTGCTGTCCTCTAGTTGGATTTGAACCCCTGGCTCTCCAGCCTGAGGTATTGTGCCCCAATCACTAGGTCACTCCTCCCTTCCATATATGAAAGACATCCAGGTTTATATTGGATCCTTTCTAAAATGGCCATTTAAACATGATGAGCCCGATCCCCTCCCACACGTAGATCCCCTCTGTGCCTAGCCCCGCAGGATCAGAATCGCAATCAGGCATGTACGTGCAGGCTGGAACTGTGATTTAGTCTGGCCTGCACGTACATGCACAGCCTGACTAACTCAATCAGGGCTTTTAAATGGAGCTGCGGCGCCCTGACGTCACGTTGCCAGGGCATCATGGCTCCATTTAAAAGCCACGATGCCGGCCGCCAAATAAAAGTGTTTATTCCCTGCAACCTGACCCCCAATCTGGCATCCTTCGCTCCTGGCCGCCCCTTCCCTGCCCCTATCTAACTTCCCTGCACAACCGGCAGGGAAGTTAGTCGGGGACAGGAGCCGGCACAAATAGCAGGGATGGATGTCCCGTCGGGCCATCCATCCCCGCTATTCATAGCACAGAATAACCCCTGATGTGATTTACACTCGCATATGCCTGATTATATATGTATATATCGTAAATAACCCACATTACTCCCATATACAGCTAAATTGCTCTGCCCCTGGTATGCTTCAATTCCAATTTTCTGTTTGGATGAATAACTTTGGATATATAATAATCATTTGTCAAACATTATCCATCTGACTGCCTTAGATTTATTATAAGGTGAATCCGTATAAGTGCTTTTAAATGTGACCTTAAAGATTGCATTTTCAATCTCTGCAAGCATTTTACAGTGCATATACTGCACCTTCTTCCATGCAAACATAAAAAAACCCCAAACACTTTGTACATGCATTGTGTGTACCAAAAGAATTTTCAATGAGCTTGAACTCCGCTAGTTTCAAAATTGCCCTCCTCACACAATTTTTTATGTGAAATTTTATAAGGGCCTTTTTCGGTACTAGAACACACTTAAACATGGAACATGCTTTATAAAATTACCCTTTATTGTGCAAGCTGTTAGAAAGTTCCAGAATTCTCTCAGTTGAGTTCCATGCAATACAGTGGGTGAATCACCTGTGAAATTCTCGAACATTTTAGCTGACTGCTTTGAATGTGTGACATAGTAAAGGAAAGTACATAAAGATGCTAAAGCAATATTGGTTAAGACATGCCATACCCCGAATTAAAGAGGCATCCTTTAGTTAAAAATGTAGTATGTTGCACTTCAAAGAACAACAGTATATATGTAATAACAATCGCCCTCTCTCTCTTTTTCACATACTCTGTATGCTGGGAATCTTTTTACTGCATGCATATTACAAAGCACATTAGTCCAGATGTACTAAGCATTTTTCCCATAGAAAACTTGCATTCCATCTTGCCCATTTGTTTCAGTCTAACGGTGCAAAGTGACATATGGAGGCGTGGAACATGTTTTTGGCAGCAGAATCTGCAAACCGTCAACAGTGCTAAATTTACCATATTTCCTTCTGACATTAAAACATTCTTGCAGACAACCCTATCACATCATTTTTTGTACCCAGGGGGAAAAATTGTTCCCATGACTAATTATAAGCAGTTTAATACATTTTACTCTTTCAAAAAGAGATGGGTATACTAAATGGGGAAACAAGTTCTATTTCATTTGGACTATTCATAGTCTAGACAATCTCTTTTTAATTGATAAGAAGAATAAAGCGTTTTAGGCATGTATATATCTATGGATGAGCAAAACAGTGATGCCAATTCACTCTGCTATCTAAAACTATGCTTGGGAGATGTCCTTCTCTAGTTTTGAGCTCCATGGAAAACTCTCCATGGAATTTTTGCTTTGGGAATCATTTGACTCTTTAGAGACTTAAGAGGATATCAGGTCATGGCTCCGATATCGCACCGAGTCCACTACCGCCATTTAGTAGACATCCCCCTTACTTTAAACACTTTTCATGTGCCTTGTTCTTATACCAGAAATTTTGTGAAACCATAGGTCACTAATTGGACAATCAGCATCCAGAGTAGGCTTGGCAAATGTCTCTGATAATATAATAGTCACTGAGAGTTTCACAGAATTGAACAAAGAAACAATTTTAAACGAGGAGTCCAGGATACGGTTTCCAGAATTACAAGGCTAGGAACATGGCACAAGAAAAGTCTTTGGAGACAGGAAAGAGGAATTAATATTATCAGAAATACAAGACACAGTGAAGAAAAAACTAGCTAGAGGAAGCTCACCAGGAGACATAATAGCTCCTCCTGGAAGTACTGTGCCTTGTAACCCAAGGGACCTTGGTGTGAGGCCAGCACATAATACCCATTAACAAAATTGGGAAAGCAAAATGTGTGTTGATTTTTTTAAAATTTGCCTGAAAATCTCTAGCAATATTTCAGCCATTTTTTTGTTTGGGCAAAAATCACAGTCACCTTCTAATTAACAAAATTGCCCTGAAATGAAAATTTATAAAAGCAAAACTAAACAAAATGAGAGAGCTTGCAAATGACACAGGGAACTAAATGAAATTTGTCCACACACCTCTATGGCATATACAGACTACAAACTAGACTTTAGTTGGTGGGTGATAACAATGTGATATGCTTTTCTTCATATTTTTAATACCCACTGTGGACCAGGTATTATTATTTAGTTTGCATTCTAGTCAAAGGACTAGCTAACAGGATTCATTGTGTGTGTGTGTGGGGGGGAGGGGTGCTACTAATAAAGAAGATAGTGCTGCTTTTACAGCAGCACTTATGGAAGATGTGGAGCGTGGAACATGGAAAGATTGAAAAGAGGTAGAGCATGACAGTGAGAGGAGAGAGTATAATAGGAGAGAGAGACAACAACACATAAGTGGACTTTCTGTTGGCACATAGACCTTCATGTAAGGAAGGTTTTGCACTAAGTTGGATGAGTTGATAACTCAGGGAAGTACTGCCTCTTCCAATCTGTCTGATAGATCTCAGTGTGCTTCTGTTTCAGATTTCATGAATGTTATATCTGACGTGTATTTTATACAAATGATCCAAGAGCCATCCATATCTTAGGAAATGCTTGGGCTTGATATTTATTTAATTATTTATTTGGATTATGTCAATGACTTTTCAGTAATATACAGTAGCTTGAAATATGTTACATTCAGGTGCAATAGGCATTTCCCTCTCCCCAGAGGGCTTACAAGTCATTTTTTATGGGTAGGGAGATAATACTGGCTTCATGGTCTAATCACTGTTTTGCCCATTCTAATTTGAGAGTAGATGGACAAAGGTGTGTAATCAGGCCATCTTGAACAATGTCTACCTGCCCCCGTCTTAGGTCAGATATGAGTTGGTTGTGCCTGTGATTGAAGAGCAGTTGTTAGAGGAAGGTTTGCAAGCTTGGAATGAGATGCAAGATGAGCTCTCTAAAGCGATCTTTGATAAAAAGATGTTTAAAAAGCTTAGGTGGTTTATCCATGATTGATATTATAATGGATTGTGGATTCTAAACCAACAAGCTCAGTAGTATGAAAGAAGATGCCAGAACAGTCATAACATGAAAGATAAGGAGAGATGTTGAGATCACAACAGATTTTATCATCAGCCGTTATACTGTATCAGTGTAAAGGCACTTATATTAACAACAACTTTGCAAGGTTTGAGAATAATTCTCATTTATTTTAATAGGGGATAGACATGCTAATGATGAAAATCAAAGAATACCGAGGGCTTCAAATTTTGTGTTATACTTTGAGGGAAAAAATAGTGACGATAACAAAGTTCATATGGTTGCAGTCTTGAGGAGCATATGGAAGAACAACAGAGGCAGTGATTATGAAAATCTATTGATATCCTGAAAACCCAACTAGTTTGTAGTCCTCAAAGAGTTTGAGACCATGTTCTGTGGTATCTCTCAATTTCAAATGCCTCTAGAATACTGGACTTGATGGACCTTGGTCTGACCCTATGTTCTTATGTTATGTTATGTTCTGCCGAATATGGCAGCAAGATGGTTGGGAAGGATGGTAGGAACACATCTTGTGCCACATTTTATGATCTATTATTTGTAATTATTTGTATTTAGCTCACACCTTTCCAGTAGTGAGAACTTAACCAAACAAACATGGATTCTCTGAAGCAAATAATTCTGGGCTTGATGCGCAGCAGAGACCTGATAAGATGCTAGTATAAGAACCCAAAAGGAGATATTGTTCTTTAACTGCTGTCACAGTGAGAATTCAGGTGTCCAAAGCTTCTCAGTTCCAAAGTCCTTGAAGAAGCAATGGTCTTGCAAACAGCCGCTTCTACCCCCAAGCAAAATGAAGCTGGTATTGGGCATCGAAAGGGGTGGAAGCACAAACAGCCTTGCAGCGCTAAAGGATATAGCGATATTAGAAAAGGTTCAGAGAAGAGCCACCAAAATGGTAAAGGGGATGGAAGGATATTCCTATGAAGAAAGGCTCTTTAACCTGGAAAAGAGATGGCTGAGGGGAGATATGATAGAAGTCTATAAATGAATGAACGGAGTGGAACGGGTAAACGTAGATCGATTGTTTACGTTATCAGAATATAGAAAGACTAGGGGACATGCAATGAAGCTACAGGGTAAACTATTTAAGACTAATAAAAGAAAATATTTTTTCACTCAACGTGTAATCAAGCTCTGGAATTTGTTACCGGAGGATGTAGTAAAGGTTGTTAGTGTAGCTGGGTTTAAAAAAGGTTTGGACAAGTTCCTGGAGGAAAGGTCCATAAATAGGGTTACCAACTTTTTCACCGAGAAAAACCCGACACCTGTGGCTTGCCATGCTCCACCCATTCTCCGCCCCTAGTCCCACCCCTGCCACGCCCCCAGCCCCACCCACAAAAATTACCGAGGATACGTGTAGGCTAACTTCCTTGGTCAGATAATAACTGGGAACCCCAAAATCCAAACATGAAATGTACAACACTGGAGAAATAAAACTATAAAGTAATTTCCTCTTGCACTAAACAAAAACGCAAAGATGTTATCAATACACACTTCCCAGACCAAACATATTCCAGCTAATAAATTCAAAATAAAAAGTATTTTTCTACCTTCTGTTTGGGCATTTTATTTTTCAGTTGCAACTGCTCCAGTCACTTTCTTCTGGTTTCTTCGTGTCTTCTGCGAGCTATCCATTTGTCCTTTCTTCTCTTTTAGATGTTTTCCATTCTCTCTCTATTTCTGCTTTAACATACTGATTGTTTCCCTTTTGCTCTTTCCCCCAATTCTTTCCTTATTCCTTTATCATCCATTTAAATTTCACCCTTCCATTCTCAAGCCCCTCACTCTCCCAATACCCAGCCCATCATAGACTTTTCTTCCACACAAAATATTTTTTCCCCTCTCCATTCTCATTCCCCATCTATTCTAGTCCTCCCCCAAAATCAGTTCCCTTATAGTTCTAGACCCACCCAGCATCCACTCCCTTCTAATCCCATTCTCCCATGCCCCACATCAGCCCATTTCCAGTCCTATTGTAGCCCCCATCAGCCCATTTCCAGTCCTATTCCAGCTCTTCATCAGCCCATTTCCAGTGCTAGCCCTCACATCACAGACCATTTCCAGTCCTAGCCCCCCCCCATCACAGCCCATTTCCAGTCCAAGTCCCCCATCACAGCCTATTTCCAGTCCTAGGCCCCCCCCATCACATCCCATTTTCAGTCCGAGTCCCCCCACACCATCACAGCCCATTTGCAGTCCTACCCCCCACCATCACAGTCCATTTGCAGTCCTTGCCCCCCTATTCACCGCCTTTTTCCTTTCAATTTTCCCCCTCCCTCCACCATAGCCCATTTCCAGTCCACGTTCCCCCCCCCCCCATAGCCCTTTTCCAGTCCAGGTCCCCCTCCCCATCACAAACAATTTCCAGTCCATGTCACCCCCCCCATAGCCGTTTTCCAGTCCAGGTCCCCCTCCCCATCAAAACCCATTTCCAGTCCATGTCCCCCCCCCCACATAGCCCTTTTACAGTCCATGTCCCCCTCCCCGTCACAGCCCATTTCTTTCCAGTCCAATGCCCCCCATAGCCCTTTTCCAGTCCAGGTCCACCCCCCCCCTTTCACAACCAATTTCCAGTCCAAGTCCCCCTAATCACAGCCTATTTCCAGTCCGTTCCCCCTCCCTCCACCATAGCCCATTTCCAGTCCAAGTTCCCCCCCCCATAGCCCTTTTCCAGTCCAAGTTCCCCCCCCATAGCCCTTTTCCAGTCCATGTTCCCCCCCCCATAGCCCTTTTCCAGTCCAGGTCCCCCTCCCCATCAAAACCCATTTCCAGTCCATGTCCCCTCCCCCACAGCCCTTTTACAGTCCATGTCCCCTCCCATCACAGCCCGTTTCTTTCCAGTCCAAGTCCCCCCCCCCCATAGTCATTTTCCGGTCCAGGTCCCCCCCCCCCCATCACAACCCATTTCCAGTCAAATTCCACCCTCCTAGCCCTTTTCCAGTCCAGGCCCCCTCCCCCCATCACAGACCATGCAGTCTTTGGCCTCCCCCCCCCCACCCCGCGGCTGTCTGAGGCTTTAGAGGGAGCCGGGGAAGCCCGCGCGAGGCCCCGGCTCCCTCTGAACAGCCGACAGCGTGAAGAGCCTTTTCCTTCATGCTGGCGGCTGTTCCTGTGAAGCCGCGAATGCTGGGAAAGGTTAAAGGGCATTGCCTTTAACCTTTCCCACCAATCGCGGCTTCACAGGAACAGCCGCCAGCGTCAAGGTAAAGGCTCTTCACGCTGGTAGCTGTTCAGAGGGAGCCGGGACCTCGCGCGGGCTTCCCCGGCTCCCTCTGAAGCCCTCCGGGGGAGAAAAGCCAGTTTTTTTGCTCTGGCCGCTCCCGATCTTGCCTCTGCGCCGGCAGCCGGCCTGGCCATGGAAAAACCGGCCAGGCCGGCTGAAAACCGGCCAGTTGGCAACCCTATCCATAAACCATTATTAAGAAGGGACCCAGGATATCAATGCTTGACCCAATACAAGCATTGTGGAACCTGTGTCTTTTGGGGAAACTGCAAGGTACGTATGACCTAGATTGACCACTGTTGGAAACAGGATACTGGGCTTGATGGACCTTGGCCTGACCCAGTATGGCATATCTTATGTTCTTATGTTCTTAGGTAAGTACTGTGAGGCTGTTTGAAGCCATTGCTGCTGCTGCAGATCCCAGAGAGAGGGGTGGCAGTGTTGGCAATTGGAGCCAAGGTGGGGGCATGCACAAGATTGGGGAGGGGGGCACAAGGCATGAGGTTCGCCCAGGAAGCCTCATCCTTGCACCGGCCCTGTGGCTTAGTGAACATTGGTTTCTTGGGAAATTTGGTAACTTAAAGCTTGGGAAAGAAGAGAAACTGTGTTAATGATGAATTCTACAAGGGGGGGGGGGAGGGAGGGAATTTTCAATAGCAGCAGCCAGCACACTTAAAGTAGCTGGCCATTGCCGCTTTAACTTCACCCCCATAGATTCAATGCCGGGGCAATATCCCATCCTCAGCCTTGAATATCCAGGTTGCCCGGACTGTGATTTTGTAATCTGGTCTGTTGCAATTATTCAGCCACTGGCCAGATTGCAAAACCAGCTAAAGTTAGGACAGCCATTCAGCTGGTTAGGGTTACCGTGCAGTGGTTGAATATTTCTGTTTCCCGGTTACCCTGTGGTGCCGCTCTTACTCCTGCTCTGCCCTCAGAATGCCCCCATGCTAAACGCTTAATATTGGGGTGTTTAGCAGCCCAAACCAGGGATATTCAACTGGGTTTGTGCTCCTGAATATCCCAGTGAGTGGCATTTACGTGCTTTGCACACCTGCAAACCACTTAGATGCCATTGAATATCCCTCCTTACGCTTTTATTTCATTGAAAATAAAAAGTATCTGAAATCAATTTGTCCTTTTCTCCATCCTGCCTATTCAACGCCCACCCACCCCAGGCACATCCCTTAATTTATAATTAGCTATTCCAATTAGGAAGACGTTATTCACCACACGGAATTCTCATCAGCAAGTGATTAACCCTTAGCTATAAAATATTCAAATGAATCTTAAGGGCTTTTATATTAGTTGAAGTAACCTTACTCCATTAGCAACTTTAAAGAACTAAACAACACACTAATACCATCTTCATTCCAGGATTTACCTATGAATAGATTCAGCTGAGCATCCTCACCATGTATAGGCCTGTAGCATCAGCCTTGCAGGGTGCCTTCCCATTCAGCAGTTGTGGCTACCTTAACACCTATAGCTCTGGATACTGACGGTAAAAGCAGGAAATGCAGAAGACATCTGCACTTGACATGCTAGAAGCAAGAGTACGGGAACTTTTAAATTGGAATAACAGGAGAACGATTCCACCCACACAAAAAGCCTTTGAAAGCAAGATTAGCAAAACAGAAAAAAAAAAACCACAGTGTGGCAGCAACCAGCATGGACACTGGCAGTATAGTCAGTTGGCTTGAGGCTAGAAGCCAGAACTGGGTTACATATGCCCATTAGTAATTCCCTCAATGCCTGGTTCGCATGTTCTTGTACTCTAGCCAGCAAACTGGCAGGTTCTAAGCAGGGTTAATTGAAAGCAGCACTTTCTTTTCAGGTCCCAAAACAGGCTTTATGTCAAATCACAGAATTAACAAATGTAGCCCTAGATCCACATGTCACATAGAATAGATCTAAGGCTTCGAGTCTGTAGGAGAGGTGGAGTGAGATTGATCTCTAAGACTCTCTGGGGATAACGCACTTGCATAAGATAACTCGACATTCTTGCACAAATGAGAGATAACACGCTGATTTGGGGTTCACAAAAAATATTTATTTACTTGAAATGACTGTGAGATGAGTATTTGCAAGCTGAAACCATAAGAGTCTATGTACAATCTGTATTGCTCCTCTGTGATACAGGACCAAAGATTCCAGTAGCAGAAATGAATTGAATAGGTGCTGTAGCTCCTTCATTTTTTCCAGTACAGTCTTCAGTTACTAACCACCTATTAAATCTCCATAAAGGTATATTGTTCGATCCCCTACTAGAATACTCCAACTTCACTACTTTACTCCCAATTAGCATGATAACTAGCTGCCAGAAACATGCTAGGCTTCATGCAATTTATGTACCTTGCTGGTGGAGAATAGGTCCAGATGTTACATTAACTCTATCATTTCCCGCTGCAGCTTCTAAACCCTTCAGATATGCCTCTGGTAAAAACACTCCTCTTGTTTTTATTGGGCAACAACAAGTGGTTTTAACTTAAGTAAGTGATTCAGAACCTCTGTAAGTCAAAAATGGCTCCCGTCTGTCCAGTTAAATAGCTGGGAAACAAGTTGAAAAGTATACACTAGCAGTGTGACATCATGGTGCTTTTCCACCATTTCCAGAATCATGTATGTGGGGGGTTCGTATGTGCGTCTCATAGTAAATGTCCGGGGGTGTGGCATGTGTTTGTGTCTCAAGGGAAGTGTCAGGAGCTGCATGTGTTAGTGTGGGTCTCAAGGGGTGTGTGCATGCATGTGTGTCATGACCAGTGTCAGGGGTTTTGTGCATTCACATATGGATATGTGTGTGTATGATGGGGGAATGTTTGGAGCTTTGTGAAGCATATGTGCCCGTGTATGTGTGTGTAATGGGGGAGTATTAGGGCTATCTGTGTGTGTGTTATGTGTATGAAGGGGGAATATTGGGGGCTGCGTGTGTGTGTGTGTATGTGTGTGTGATGGGGAGAGTCGGGGCTGCGTGTGAGTGTGTGTGATGGGGGAGAGTTGGGGGCTGCATGTGTGTGTGTGTGATTGGGAGAGTCGGGGGCTGCATGTGTGTGTGTGTGATGGGGAGAGTTGAGGGCTGCATGTGAGTGTGTGTGATGGGGAGAGTCGGGGGCTGTGTGTGAGTGTGTGTGATGAGGGAGAGTCGGGGGCTGCGTGTGAGTGTGTGTGATGAGGGAGAGTCGGGGGCTGCATGTGTGTGTGTGTGATGGGGGAGTGTCGGAGGCTGCGTGTGTGATGGGGGAATGTTGGAGGCTGCATGTGTGTGTCTCTCTCTCTTATAACCCGCCTCCCAGGCTTCCTCAAATCTCTCTCTCTCATAACCCCTCCAGCCTTCCCGTCAGTCTCTCTGATAACCCCACCACCGCCAGTCTTCCTGCAGTCTGTGTGTGTGTGTGTGTCTCTCTCTCTCTCTCTCTCTCTCTCTGTCTCTTATAACCACCACCTCCAGGGTTCACCCACTCTCTCTCATAACCCTCCCTTCATCTAGTTCCACTTTCACTCACCGTTTCTTGTCCCTGGCTGCAGCACCTCAAGAACACTGTGGTTCAGGCTTTTCCCCACCACGATCAGCTCTCAGAGAGCTGATCATAGTGACGGATGCCTGAACCATGATTTTGATTTACATATGCATATTTGTTTGCACATGCATAAGCATGAAAATAGAGACAATTTCCCTGCACCTGAACCCTCAACAATAAGCGCTATGCCTTAGTGAAATGTGCCTAAAATAGAGCGAAGGGACACTAGAGGCATCTTTATTTCTCTGGGAACAAGCAGGAAGTCAGTCCTCACATATGGGTGACGTCAGTGCTGACGGAGCCCTCATGAAAGCATTTCCTCAGCTTTCAAAGAGAGCCTTTGGGAGATGCCATCAAACATGCATGGTCCTCTTCCTGCCCAAGGGTGCCATCTTACCTCAGTCTCCTTTTTTCTGCACAGCCCACAGATGTCTGTCTGTTTCCTCCAGAAAAGTATATGTTTTTGGAGTTTTTACTCTTCTTCTTCAGTCTTGCACCGGTACTCTTCCCACTCCTGAATGCGTTGCCTCGGCATCGTGTCTTGGGTCCATTTAAATGTTCTCTTTTTTCATCTCTGTGGTTCACACCTTTTTATTGCTGGCAGAGCCTTGGGTCTTCGACCTAGCTGGGGCCCTTTTCCCCCCCATGGCCTCCAGTGGCTCTTGGTTGAGGGGTCATGTCCCTGACCGACATGCACGACTGCTGCCTCCATTACCTTGATCCAGACCATGACCCTGCAAACTGTGACCTTTGCAAGAAAATGTCATCCAAGGCCCTCAAGAACCATCAGCAGAAGCACAACAAGTTCCTCCTGGAGTCTCAAGTGACACCATGCTCCAAGGCCCCCTCTGAAGCCTTGGACTCCCGTAGTGACTTCATGGGCCCCAAGCAAGGCTGCGTGTCGTCCAAGTGGAGCTTGCCAGTTGGGGAACACAAGAAGAAAAAGAAACCCTCAAGGGTCGCGTCAATGGATGGATTTGGGAAGGCGGGTAAGTCCTGAGACAGATCCTACAGTCCACACTGCTCATCCAAGGGCTCGGAGCGGGAGCAGCCTACCAAGGTCACCCAGAAAGAATCCTCTGGTGATCGACCTCGGACTCCTGAGGCCACTCTTATCAAGGAATCTCTTCAGGGGAACCAGCACCAGACCTGAGTCCCTTGGTGCCCACGTCGATGGCTGTGGCGCCTTCTTGACCGGAGACCAGAATGGCGGCCTTGGAGCACAACTTGTCTGTCTTCATGGCTCAGCAGCGGGCCATGATGCCCGGCTCTGTGGGGTCATCTATCCAGACCACTGGGCCCTCGACATCCAGGACATCCCTGGATGTCGAGCTGATCCTTAAGAGCATGCAGCCTCGAGTCGATCCTCGACATTGTTCTTGATCCTGGTCCTGTTCCACAGAACTGAGGTCCCACCTGGCTAGTGCCCAAGGCTTTGTCTGTGGAGCCTCTGAGGGACCTGGACTGGGAGACTGAGGAAGAGGAATTCCTGGACACCCATTGCCACCGCTATGTACCCTTGGACCCATCCCCTTCAGAGACTTGACGCCTATCCCCACCAGAGAACAAGGCATTCCTTGACTTTATATGGGACATGTCGAAGGAGGAGCTTGAGATCCTCCAGTATGAGGCCCCGCCGAGGGCAACACTGACAGTGCCTGTCCCATCCATCCTGGAATGGCTGTTTCTCCCCATGTGGGAAACAATGGCATCGGTGTCCATCGTAAGTTGATGGCTTGACTCGTTGTATCGAGTCTGCCAGAGCCCGGGCTTCTAGAAATCACAGCTGCTGCATAGCTCCATGGTGGTGGAGTCGGCCATGCATTGGCTCAAGAGTTAGAAAACACACTCCTCGGTGCCCCCGGGTAGGGAGGTCTGCACCCTGGACACCCTCGGCAGGAAGTTCTATCAGGGCTCGATGCTCATCAGCTGGATCCAGGCATACCAGCTGTACATGGGCATGTACCTGAGGGACCTGAGAAAGGAGCATAGAAAAATAGAAGCATGATGGCTGGAAAAGACCACATGGCCTATCTAGTCTGTCCTTCCATATCAACTACAATAGTCCCCTTTTTACCTTTAGAGATCTTCTGTGTATGTGTCCCATGCTTTTATGAATTCAGAGACTGTCCTCATGTCCACTGGGAGACTATTCCATGCATCTACCACTCTTTCCATGAAGAAATATTTCCGCAGATTACTCCTGAGTCTATGCCCTTTCAATCTCATCATATGTCCCTTCATAGTAAAACTTGCCTTCAATTGAAAGAGACCCTTCTGTGCATTTATGCCATGGAGGTTTTTAAATGTCTCTATCATATAGCCCCTATCTAACTTTCCTCTAAAGTATACATATTAAGATCTTTAAGCCTTACCTCATATGCTTCATAACAAAGACCACTAACCATTTTAGTAGCCACCCTCTGTACCAACTCCAACCTGCCTATATTCTTCTGAAAGTGCAGACTCCAGAATTGCACACAATACTCCAAATGAGGTTGCACCTGAGACTTATACAGAGGCATTATCACCTCATTTTTTCTGCTGGCCATGTCTCTCCCTATACACCAAAGCATCTTTCTGGCTTTTGCAGTCAAATTTTATACCTGTTTAGCTACTTTAAGATCAGCAGACACAATTATGCCCAGGTCCCGCTCTTTTTTTTGTGAACAGAAGTACCTCATCCCTTACACTGTACAGCTCCTTTGGATTTTGGCAGCCTAAGTGCACCAGGTTCTTGGCTGGTCTCTCTGAGAAGCCCCTACAGCAGTTCCGGAGCCTGGAAAAGCCATCCATATGTGCTCCAAGTTTATTACTCAAGCAGCCTATGACGGCATTGAGTCGGTGACTAGATTAGCTGTGGCGGGCATCAGTGCCCGATGCCAGGCTTGGCTACAGTCTTCCGACCCCATGGCAATGGGTTCAGAACAAATTGGTCGATGTCCCCTGCCAGAGAGAGAATCTCTTGGGCAAGCCCATGACCAATAAAACTGCTGAGCTGGAAACAGAGTTCATGAGGAGGCCAGGATTTCTAAGAAGACCCCTACCCTTCCCTGACGGATGGGCTCGAGTAGAAAGCTCCTTTACTTGAAGAAGGGAGCTGCTTACAGAAACTACCCACATTATCAGGCCTCCCCAGCTCCCCAGCAGAGTCAGCAGGCCAAGGGACATGGGCATGACCTTCATAAGCAGAAGACTCCCAAGCCCCAGGCAAATGCCCCAGCCCAGCCTTGCAGGAATTTTTGAATCCTTGGGTCTAGCATCTCCACTCCCAGGAGGCCAGCAGCCCACAGGGGGATGTATGATCCACTTTGTCCATCGGTGGACAGCTGTTACCATTGACACTTGGGCACTCCAAGTGGTCAAGGAGGGTTACCTCCTCCACCTGGCACAGATGCCTCCCCCTTTCTTTCCAGGAGATCCCCCCAGGACTCCCCTTCACTGAGATCTACTACTGCAGGAACTCACAGGTCTCCTCGAGGACAGGGCATCGGTACCAGTGCCACAGCATCTCTGGGCAAAGGGTTCTACCCCAGGTATTTCCTCATGCTAAAAAGAACAGGGGGCCTAAGGCCCATCCTAGACCTGTGGGACTCAAACAGGTTTCTGGTGAGGGAGAAGTTCAAGATGCTCTCCCTTGGAACATTGCTGCCTTACTTCCAGCAGGGAGACTGGCTATGCACCTTGGATCTGAAAGATGCTTATACCCACATCATTCCAGCCACAGGCAGTATCTTAGATTCATGGTGGGGGGCGGCCACTATCAGTACAGGATTTACCCTTTGGCCTGGCCTCTGCTCCCAAAGTCTTCATCAAATGCCTGGTGGTAGTCGCTGCCTACCTCCGACTCCAGAGGGCCTTCGTCTTTCCCTACCGGGTCATAAAGGCAGACATGGCTTAAGAGGTGTAGCAGGCCATGGCCTGCACCATCTATGTCATGCAACATCGGGGGGTTCATCAGGGTAAGGCTGGATATGGTTCAGGCCAGAGCCTTTCTCCCCCTGGACAGGGCCGACCGTCTCAGGGCACTGGTCATAGACATTCAGCACTGACCCTCGGTGTCCATTTGCCTCCTGCTGTGCCTACTCAGTCATGTGGCCTCAATGGTCCATGTTACCCCAGACACCCGTCTTCATATAAGGGTGCCTCTGTGCACAGTGGACACAGGCTATGGGCCAACTGCGAGACAGAGTGTCAGTGACCCAAGAGCTGGTGGAGTCCCTGAACTGATGGCAGAACACACAGCACCTGCAAGTAGGGATGCCCTTTCAGCACCCCCCACCCCAGAGGGTCCTCACTATGGATGCCTCCTTGATGGGTTGGGGAGCACATTGCGAGGAACTCTGCATTCAGGGCAGTTGGTCTGAGGCAG
Organism: Ichthyophis bannanicus; assembly: GCA_033557465.1. Taxonomy (NCBI): domain Eukaryota; kingdom Metazoa; phylum Chordata; class Amphibia; order Gymnophiona; family Ichthyophiidae; genus Ichthyophis; species Ichthyophis bannanicus. The sequence goes on along the minus strand of CM066033.1, from coordinate 584,777,588 downwards.
AAAGCCAGCAGAAGATCAACCTCCTGGAGCTCCAGGCCATACACTTGGATCTCCAGGCCTGCAGCACCAGTCAGTACTGGTCCAAACAGACAATCAAGTAGCAATGTTCCATGTAAACAAACAAGGGGGCATGGGGTGCTGAACCCTCTGCCACAAAGCGGTGGCTCTCTGCTCCTATGCAATCTGCCAAGGGATGCTCCTGTGGGCAGTGTACCTGCTAGGACAGGACAACACTGTGGTGGACAGACTGAGCAGGATCCTCCAGCCACACAAGTGACAACTGGACCCCTGAGTGGCCAATTGGCTCTTCTGGCTCTGAGGAATCCCTCTAGTGGATCTCTTTGCCAGCCCGGACAACTCATAGTGGCCCCGATTCTGTTCCCGGCAGCCCCACCTGTCTTGGGTGGCTGCGGATGCCTTCCTCATCCCGTGGTCGGAGAGATTTCTGTACGCCTTCCCACCCATGCCGCTGATTGCCAAGACCCTCTTCAGGTCATCGCTGATCTTGGTGGCCCCCACGGTGGCCCAGGCAACCGTGGTTCTTGCTGCTTCTCCGCTTGACAGCAGAGGTCCCCATCCTCCTGGGGAGTGCTCTGGAGTTATTGTCTCTGGAGGAGGGCTCCCTCCTGCACCCCAATCTGGGGTCCCTGTCTCTGACAGCTTGGCTGCTGAGAGGGTAGCCTTGATCCCTTTCAACCTCTCGGGGGAGGAGGAGGAGGTCCTTTTCGCCTCCTGTAAGACCTCCAACAGATGAGCCTATGCCTTCAAGTGGCGCAGGTTTTCGGTGTGGTGCGCGGAGCAACAGGCAAACTCATTCTTATGCTCGGTGCAGTTGGTACTGCAATATTTATTTCATTTGTTGCAATCTGGGCTCAAATCCAATTCCATCAGGGTACACCTGAGTGCTCTTGCGGTGCACCATCATCCTATTGAGGGCAAGCCCCTCTCAGTGCAGCCTCTTGTGACCCACTTCCTGCGAGGTCTCCTGTTGTCTAAGCCCCCCATTCGCCCACCAGCGACGGAGTGGGACCTCAATGTGGTGGTAAGGCAGCTCACTGGGCCGCCATTCGAGCCATTCGAGCCCCTGGCTACTTGCCACCTGAGGTATATCTCATGGAAAGTCATCTTCCTGGTGATGCTCACATCCACTCGCAGGGTCAGCAAGCTCCACCTCTTGGTAGTAGAGCCGCCCTACACCAGGTTCTACAAAAAGAAGGCCATGCTCTGCACACACCCCAAATTCCTCCCAAAGGAGGTGTCCCCATTCCACCTCAATAAGGAGGTGGTGCTCCCCACTTTCTTTCTGCGGCCTCATGCCAGAAGGGCATTGTCCATACTCTGGATTGTAAGAGGGCCCTATCCCTCTACCTCCAACGTACCCAGGGCAACCGCAAAGCTTCACAGCTTTTCATTTCCTATGATCCCAGTTGACTGGGGGAGGCAGCAACCAAGTGGACTCTGTCCACCTGGGTGACAGACTGCATTGCCCTCGCCTATAAACAGGCTGGTCTCTCGCTGGAACTTCTGGGTCACGGTGCACAGCATCAGGGCAATGAGAACATCTGCTGGGCTACCACCAGGTCTTCAGTCCATACTTCTCAGCTCATTACTGCCTGGAGAGGGAGTCCTGACAGGACAGCACCTTCGGCCAGGCCGTACTCTGTAATTTGTTTGGAGTTTAGTCAATTCCTACCCTTTGATACTTCTGTGTTCAGGCTACCGGAGTGTTGGTTCCTCACTGGACACACATGTCCTTCTGGAGCTGCATCCTTGGACTCAATTGCTGCTGCTCACGGCTCCCCTTGGGGGCATCCGTGGGGGGGGTTTTGGGCTTTCAGTAGCCAGTAGGACTGATTTCCTGCTTGTTCCCGGAGAAAGCGTAGTTACTCACTTGTAACAGGTGTTCTCCGGGGACAGCAGGAATTAGTTCTCACAACCCTCCCTCCTCCCCGTGGAGTTTCTTCTCATCATTTTGCCATCTTTAGCTATGTCATCTGACTGAGGCAAGATGGCATCCTTGGGCAGAAAGGGTGGTGGCATCTCCCAAAGGTCTTCTTTGAAAGTTGGGGAGATGCTTCCTTGCGGGCTCTGCTGGCCTTACCCATATGTGAGGACTGATTCCTGCTGTCCCCGGAGAACACCTGTTACAGGTGTGTAACTACACTTTCTTAGCAAGGTGAGTGGAGCTATTTAGTTCTAACTAGCTAAGTTTAAGTGGCTACTAGCCCCATGATTGGCAAGCATAAATCTAATCAGACAAGTTTTGAAAAAACAAATTTTGGAAAATTATCAGTTGATACCCTATTCTTTAAAAGGGACATTTTCAACGGCATGTCTGGATTTCAGACATGGAAATGTTTTTGTTTTAAATTGCCCACCATGTGTACAGTTATGCATGTAGAGCTACTATGCACACGTTCCTGATGGAGGGGTTGGGATGGATTCCTAAAAGTTTGCGTGTAATCTAGATAGGAATATAACACACATGTCCACATACTTTCCCTGAATCAAGTTTGATGATTGGTATCTCAAACTTTACACATATATGCATTCTTTGAAAGCCATCCCTTTGGATTCTATTAAAAATTTAGCCTAAATTTGATTGGCTATCTTTGCCACTCAGCATTTGTTTTTTGAAAATTGACCCCTGTGTATATGTAGTACTTAAACAACTTGTATTTCTTTGAGTTAACAGAGAAAGGAAACTGTAGGCGAGAGATGCTCCAACACAATATTTTTGTTCTAAAATCTGTGAAACTACAGTGTTTGATCTCTGGTGCCCTCTACTGACTTTAGATAAGACTTAACTTTGTGTTATATTACAGCCATAATCTTCACCATGTTTTACCTGGGAGTCACATTAGCAAAATAATTTGAGGGTGAAACCCCGAACTATCATGCGACAAGGTGGCTAGCACCCTGAGGAAATGAAGATGGGGAAGGGGGCATCCACTTGCATTGATGCAGCCAACCTGATTGTTAAGGAACACTTACATCAACTCATGAAACCAAAACAAAAACTATGCCCCGCTCTCTCTATGTCCTTGGTACTCAGTGTTGGGGCACTAAGCAGAGGAGTAACATGGTCATATTTACATTTATTATGAAGCATCCTTATAGTTGCATTCTGTAAGAGCTGGAATCTTTTTAGGGACGAGCTGATATCCTGAGTTATAATAGGTGATGTGACTGAGTATGAGTGAATGAATGAGTGAATGAAGATTCTTAAGACCGAGAATAGGTTGAAAACTATGGATTTGTCATAAAGCAAAATGACTGGATTGAAAAACGGAAAACATTTAAGTGGTGAAGTTCAGTTCAGACTTAAACAGAAAGCCTTGATAGAAAGCGATAACTGAAATGATGACGGCTGAGTATCTTGAGAACTAAGGAGGGAGTGGACAATGAACCTGTGATCCAGATGGCTCGGATCTTCTGAAAGTTAATTTTTAGTTTATTGAAGGATAGCCAAGTGGTAGTGGCATCAAGACAGGCCTTGAGGGAAATTAATTAAGAAGAGATAGATTTTGTGATAATTGCCTGTATGGATCTCTGTTTGAAAATTACTTTTTGAGAGATATAAATATAATCCCCTCAGCATCCGCAATTTGAAATAACTATATCTCCAGGAACAAGCAGGAATGAGTCTTCACATATGGGTACGTCGGTACCGATGGAGCCTGCGCGGGAACGCTCCCCAGCGTCCAATCAGAAAGCTTTTGGGAGCATCCCTCAGCGCCTGCGTGCTGCCTTCCCGCCTTTCCAACTGTCTCTCCTCAGTTTTTCGTTTTTCCGCGGAGCCGGCAGGACGTCTTCCTGTCACCACAGAAAATTATTTTCTTTAAATCTTTTACTTTTTGTTTCTTGTGGTCGCGGCTGTTTCCCCGACTCCACCACCGGTGTTTTTTTCTTTTCTTTTTCCTAAACTCAGGGACTTTTTTTTTTCCCCTCAGTTTCTGTCTTAAATTTTTGGGCCTGTAAGGCCTCTCCATTATGGAGCCTTCTTCTCCTAAGAAGTGCCTTAACTGTGGCAATACAGTTTTCTTTTTAGACTCCAATAACTGGTGTCTAACCTGTTTGGGTCCTGACCCTTTTCCTCCAGAGCCATCAGGCTACAATTTTATGAGAAGAGTTTCTCCATTTCGAGTTTCCCTTGATACTGTTTTCCCTTCCAGTGTCAGGGCAGCGATCATTTCTTCTCTACAGGATCAGGTAACCCACAAACAGTCTGTTAAGACTAGCCAATCCTTGAGTGGTAGGTCTCATGCCAAGCATGATGACGGCTCAGGCCTTGCCCTCAAGACCCTATTGGCTTCAAAACCCCGGCGGGAGTCTTCGGTCTCCAAAGCATTTCAGGGGTTTCGGGTTGTCCCTGAGGCTCACCCCTCACAGGACATACCTGAGCCATGCTCGGTGGTGGCATCCGCTTCAAGCGGTACCGATACCCCGGCATCGGCACCGGTGTTGAGTGATCCACTCTTCACCAGGGATCGTCATCTGGCGTCCTCGGTACCTTCGGGACCGATCGATACGTCCCAGATTGACTTTCCCGTATCTGAGCCATGTTCGGTGGTGGCATCCGCTTCGAGTGGTACCGATACCCCAGCATCGGCACTGGTGTTGAGTGCTCCACTCTTCGCCATGGATCGTCATCTGGCGTCCTCGGTACCTTCGGGACCGATCGATACGTCCCAGATTGCCTTTCCAATATCAACAGCATCGCCGATACCACCACCGACGTCGGTCCCCTCTAGACATGCATCGATAGACTCACTCCCTTCAATGCCGAGTCTGTAATCGATATCTAGTCTAGAAGACTGGGTACCGACGCGTCCCGGAACCGACCCTTATCGATTCCGGATTCGCAGTACCGAGGATATTCACCAAGGGTTTCTGGTTGCCTCGGTACCGATTGAGCAGCCTCCGATGACTGCTTCGATGGCGTTCTCGCCTCCGATTCCTGCACAGGTACTGGTATCGGTATCGATGTCGGTTCCTGCAGTTACATCGGGACCAACCACTTCCATGCTTTTTTCTCCATCGCTCCTCTCTATACCTAGTTTGGAGTCGATACCTAGCATGGATGATGCAGTACTGACTGTCTCAGGTCATAACCGACAGTCCCAGTATCTATCCATTTCAGATCCTGTTTTGCACCGGACAAATACATCTTCCGGTGCCCAGGCTAGTTCTTCGACTTTAGCCTGTCCAGGGATTGTTCCCATTGGAGATCCTTCTTTTCAGAAATATCTCCTTGACATGGCAACATTCCTTGCTATTCCTATCCCTAGCTATGATCCTTCTCAAGGCTCTTCTGAGGAAAAGGGAAATATAATGCTTCCTTTACATCATTCTTTACAGGATCTTCTTCTGAAAATATGGGAAGCACCTTTAAGGGCTTCCTCACCTTCTACAGCAACTACTCTTCTGTATCAGGTGCCCCCCTCTCCAGGGTTTCAAAAGACTCAACTTCCCCATCATTCCATTGTAGTGGAATCAGCAATAGGGAAGGTAAGAAGCAAAAAGAAGCATTCTTCTTTCCCGCCAGGTCGTGCATCTAGAACACTGGATGCCTTTCGACGTCAAACCTTCTAAACATCTATGCTGGCAACAAGGATTCTCTCATATATTTTTTATATGAGTCTATCCCTTCAGGAGGTCACAGAGAAATTGTCTCTTTTGACTCCTTTTCTTTCAGAGCCCAAGGCTGCAGACTATTCCTTGCTTCTTAGTCATAGCCGGAATATCTCTAGGTTTCTTTCTCGTGCTTCCCTAGACTCCTTTGAGTCTGTTAGCAGAACCTCTGCTATAGCCATGGGAGTACGACGTAGAGCCTGGCTCCAAGCTTCAGACTTGAGCAGATGGGCACAACAAAGACTGGGTAATACTCCTTGTACTGGAGAAAATCTCTTCAATAAGGAGTCTTTACGTCAGGTTGCTCATTGCTCCACTGACTTCCCTATTTCTGAGGGCCTTCCTAAACCTTCTCCTTCCCCAGCAGGTAAGAAATGCCCTACCAAACCTCCTTTTCCTAAAAGAAGAAGGTTTTATTCTTCTCCTGCCCATCATGCAGATGTTCCCAAACAAGGGAAACCTCGCCCTGGTCTGAAAAATCCAAACTCAAGCCAGGAGAATTAACCCTCAATAGGGTTCCAATTAATATGTTATAACCTACAGTTCACTTCTTCTCAGTAGGATTTTTTTCACTGTTTTTTCCTTAAGCCTCTACACTTGGATTCCTGTTTCCAGGACATCCACTTCCTCTTAGGTATGCTGAGCTGTCAGGATATTCATGTATATGGGTTACAGGGTTTTCCTCCTCTTCTTTCCTTGAAGAGAGGTTTGCCAACTATCTCATGATAGTTTTTCTGTACCACCATGAATTTTTCCTTCTATAGACTTTCCATATGGCAAGTCTCCCCTCAGCTCCTATTTTTTCTTTACCTTCTTTTCCAGGGTTCCCCTGTAAGAGTGGTACTATCCACTGGAAGGTTTCCTTAATCTTTCCAGTTTTCTTTCCTTTGCAGTGTAGAGTTTTTTCTCTGGAGTAACCTCCCCTTTTTTCATTGGGGCAGCTCATCAGACATGATCAGGATTTTTTACTCTTGTTCAGTCTGTTCTCTCTGTTAAGAACAGAGAGATCACCTCTGCTGTTCTGTTCAGCAGCTCTCCATGCAGGAGTTCCAATATTTGGACTACTGGTACTTTTCTATGAGTTCCAGTCTTGTCTTCCACTACTTTTGTCTAGCCTTAGTAGTGCTTCCAAGATAGTCCTCATCTATCTTGGATAATCCTTTATAACTGCTTTTCTGCCATCTCCATATCCTTGGAGTTGGCAACAATAGAGATGGCAGCTGGTTGTCCCCAACAGCCAGTTTATTTTCCCTACTCTCCTGCATAATGCTCTCTGCAATCCTACAGAGAAGCTTTCCACTATGGGCCCTTGCTAGAGAGCATGAGAGTTTTTTCTATAAGGACTATCCTATATGGTTGAAAAAGGCTTCCTCAGTCATCCCCCATGACTGTGAGGGTTCTTACACCCTTCTATTTCCTTTTATTGTATGGTAGTTTTGCCGGGCTGCGTATTAATGCGGCCAAGTCAGAAGCCCTGGATGTGGCGGGTACGCTTCAGGGAACTTGGTCGGGCTCCTTCCCATTACGGTGGGCGGGTGAGTCTTTTCTCTACTTGGGTATCCTGTTAACTAAGGACCCCGCTGCGCTTTATAGGACAAATTTGGACCGAGTCTGTTCTAAATTGAGGTTGCAGTTACAGGCTTGGGCCCCTCTCCCTTTGTCTCTATTGGGTAGAGTGGCCGCTCTGGGGATGGTGGTCTTTCCACGATTGCTCTACTGGATGCAAACTTTGCCGGTCTGGCTGTTGCGTCGCGACCTGCAGTGTGTAGAGAGGGAGATTCGAGCCTTTCTTTGGAAGGGCGCAAGGGCTCGTATTCCACTAGGTAGGCTGAGAGGGCGATGGATGTCGGGAGGGGTTGGGCTTCCTGATTTGGGGCAATATGCTTTAGCCTGTCAGTCTCGCCACCTTGGGGATTGGTTGGGGGATACGGAGGTTTATACCCCCCGGGCGTTAGAAGAAGCGTTTGTAGCTCCACATGCACTGACTGCAGTTTCACAACTAGACCATTCACTTCTACCTAGCCGGACGGTGAATAGTATTTTGGTACAGCCGCTGCGACGGACTTGGAGACAATTGAATATCTATTGGGGTACGTCGCCGACTGTTTCGCGCTGGCTACCCCTTCAGGGCAACGCTAGTTTTACCCCGGGTACGGACACTGGGCCTTTTCGACAGTGGAGAACGCAGGGGATACGGTATCTTGGGCATGTGGTTACCATAGAGGGGCGATGTAAGACTTTGGCCGTGCTTCGACAGGAATATGGCTTAGCTTCAGGGCAGTTTTTTCTTTTCGCGCATATGCAGCTCGCTCACTATGTTAGTGGCTTGTCTCCGCGGGAACTGACGGTGGAGCATTCGGTGCATATCTTGGAATTCTTTGCTTTGGGGGCGGAGGCTCCCCCTACTATCGCTGAATTGAAACGCCAACTGGAGAGTCATGGCTCTCCTCCTGATTATTTGAGGGAAGAAATTGCATGGGCGAGAGAGTTGAGCTGTGAAGTGGCCCCGGGTTCGGTGGGTAAGGCCTTGGGTCAGATTGGGCATTTGATTTCAGGGGCTAGGTGGCGGGAGGTCCAATTTAAATGTATTGTTCAGGCTCATTTTTCCCCGCATCGAGCATTGCGAAGTCATCTTACTGATTGTGGGGGTTGCCCAAAATGCTCTTGCTCTTTGGCAGACTTAGGACACATGTGGTGGGGCTGTGTGTATATACGGCGGTACTGGATGGGAATTGGGGCCTATTTAAGTGTCTTGTTGCAGCAACCCATCTGTTGTACCGCGTCGTTAGTTGTGCTGGATCAGTTGGGACCACTCCACCCGAAAGGTAGATGGGAAAAAATCCTAGTGCGGAAAGCCTATTTGGTGGGGAACGGGCCTATCCTCCATCGATGGCGGGAGCCACGGGCACCTTCATTTTGGGAATGGCGGAATAGTTTCCACCAACTTATGCTCTTCGAACGACGAGCGGCCTGTGGGAAACCCCAGTGTTGGGCCTACTTTCTGTTGATTTGGATGCCTTACATTCAGCAGCTGGGGCCTAAAGCCCGGAGTGAGGTATTAAGGGTGGGTTAAAACTTGGGGCTGTTACGGAGGCGGAGCCTGCGAGGAAGCAAGGTGGCTGCTTAATTTGTGAGCTCCGGTATCCCCTGGCTTGATTCCTGTTAACAGAGTGTTGTTTTCCCTAGCTAAGTACCCAAATCACCTGGTTTGGTGTCTGGAAACTTTGGCTCTATGGCAGAGGGTAAGCCAACTAAGCTGGACTTCGCCGCGGCGGTAAATGCAGGGTCGAAGAGGGCGAAATCCGACCCCCTTTCGCCCCAAAAGATGGCGACCCCACGGGAAACGGGAGACAGCATGAAAGAGCTGCTGGTAGAAATTCGGGCGGTCAAAGATTTGGTGCTGGCTAACGGCGATGCGTTGGTCCGTGTGCAGACGGAGCTCGGAGACATGAAAATACGCTATCAAGCTTTATCGGAGCGTCTTGAGAAGGCCAAAAATACGATTGTGGTGCACAGAGAGCTGCTGGCGCCGGTTTCTAAACTCTGTAAACGCATGGAGCGCCTCGAATTACAACTTGAAGATTTAAGTAACCGCAACCGGAGAAACAACATTCGACTGGTGGGTTTACCTGAAGGTGCTGAGGGCCCGGACATTTTCACGTTCCTGGTAAAGCTTCTCCCTTCTCTGCTCAGTGTAAAATTTGCGGGCCTACTAGAAATTGAGCGCGCTCACAGAGTGCCGTCACTGCGGCCTGTAAATGGGAAATTTCCTCGCCCGATCATATTCTGCCTGCTTCGCCATCAGCATGCTATGCAAATCCTGTCCGCGGCCAAAAGACAGGCCGCGTGGGAATTCGAAGGCCATAAGATCTCCTTCTTCCCGGATGTTTGCAAGGCCACAGCGGACAAGCGTCGGCAGTTCCTGGCTCTAAGACCTCAGCTTCAGCGTCTCCAAGCGAAATTTGGCCTCTTCTATCCTGCCCGCCTGAGGGTCACACATAACAACAGCTCCAGAGCGTTTGATGATCCGGGTGAAGCTCTCCTCTTCCTTGAAGAGCAGGAAGCCCTGCAAATGCAGTGACTCTTGGGACTTGTTATCTTATGATTCTCTGTTTCTTGGTGCCTTTCCCTCTCCGCGTATTACATGGGGTCTCCCTCTCTCCGGAGTTGTGGGATGTTATATTTTTTCCCTTGCCAGTTATGTTTACTCCATGTATCGTGCATCGGGAGGTGGTTAAGGTATGTGCAATCACTGTGTATCCCTCTGTCTTCCCCAAGTTCCCCCACATATAATTTTTTGAGGTTATGGGAAGAGTCGGAGGGCATGTCTTGAGGGTTTAGTGGTGGTATAGTATCGATCGGGATATTATTGCACTGTTTAATGTTTTTGTTCTAACTTACTCCTATTGAATGCTCTGTTTACATTCTATTAGTGGTTTAAGAGATGGGAAACCGGTTTGCCCCTTGCGCACCTAAGTTGGCTCACCCTATTGATAGTCTTTGTAGTGTAATGCCTTGTGTAGCACCTCATCGGCCTCTGATAGTTTTCTCTAGGTTACAGGCCTATCTGTTTGAAGCGATCCAGGGCTTGTGGGCTCTCCAGTATGACAGAATAAATGCTTTCCCTTAAAGTCCTGTCCCTGAATGTGAAGGGCATTAAACTCCCTGCCAAACGTAAAAAGATCCTTGCTTATTGTCATAAACAGGGTGCTGACCTGGTAATGTTGCAGGAAACACACCTGTCTGCTGCTGAAACGGCAAAACTGGGCAATGCCAAGTACAACTTAGTGGCTCAGGCTCCTGCAATCGGAAAAAAAAAAACGGGGTGGCAATCCTAATTAATAGGGCTGTAAAAGCTCAAGCTCAAATGCTCCGTGCTGACCCCGAAGGGCGTTGGACTAGTGCCCAAATTACTGTGGGTCTGCAGCAAGTTGTATTCCTGAATGTGTATGCGCCTAATTGCGATAACCCTACTTTTTTTCATGGGCTGGCAGAGGTGCTAGCAGCATACTCCCAGTCTCCTATTGTGATGGGTGGCGACTTCAACTTGGTCCTAGACCCTCTGATTGACTGTCAGCCCTGCAGAAGATCCAGGAGGAACAGAGCTCTTGAGGTTTTGGAGTCTATTATGGAAGAAAAGGGCCTTGTCGACATCTGGAGGATTCTGCATCCTGTTGAAAGAGATTTTACTTTCTACTCCTTTCCACATATGTCCCACTCTAGGATTGACTTTTTTCTCGTGTCCCGCTCCTTGGCTCCAGCTATTCCCTGTGCGGAGATCCTCAGCTCTCATGTCTCTGACCATGCCGCCATTGGGCTCACACTGGATGTCTCCACATCTCCGACACCCTCTGGAGGATGGTTTTTCCCGCGCCACCTTCTGGCGGACGAGTCCTTCAAACAATTCATCCGGCAAGAAATAAAGGTCTATTTTGATATTAACCGGCCAGAAGATACACCTGCTTGGGCGTGGTGGGAAGCTTTCAAGGCCTCCATCAGGGCTAAGGTCACCGGCTATAATATCGCTCTCAAGAGAAAAGCGAAGGAGGAATTACGGTCCCTCGATCAACAGATCAGGGCTGGGGAATGCTTATTACTTCGTCAGTTTAACTCCCTGGTTCTCTCCAGACTGCAAAATCTTAAATTCCAATACAACGCAGTGCTCAGCAAGGAAGTTGAGCAGCACTCTTTTGCTCAGAAGGCACGCTACTATACGGAGATGAACAAATCGGGCAAACTTTTGGCGTCCAGTCTGAAGCCTAGGCGTGATAAATCATATGTGGTAGCCCTGTTAGACGAGAAAAAAGTTCAGAAGTCCGGAAACTTGGAGATCCTTGACATTTTTAGAAGCTTCTACAATTCCTTATATACCTCTGAGGTGGAGAGTGACTTGTCAAGTATGAGAGCCTGGTTGCGATCAATAGAGCACCCGACACTGGGCTATGAACAGGCTGCGGACCTCGAACACACTTTGGATCTGAGAGAAATTGAAGAGGTCTTGGCGAGCCTACAGGGGTGTAAGGCGGCGGGGCCGGATGGAATTCCGACTGAATTTTACCAGATGTTTGCCAAGGAACTTTCTCCATTTTTGCTGCAATACTTTCAACTTTTACAGGAATCGGGCACGGATCCCGGTGCCTTCGCTGAGGCCACGGTGGTTGTCCTGGAAAAGCCAGGAAAAGACCCGAAGTTAGTAGGCAGCTACAGACCCATCTCACTCTTAAATACAGACTACAAGTTGTATGCTGCGGTCCTGGCTAACCGACTTAATAAAATCCTACACCTTCTCATTCATCCGGATCAATGTGGTTTTGTGACTGGGAGGTCAACGACAGATAATGCCCGTCTGCTATGTAACCTCCTGGATTTGGCTGAACACGCCGAAGAGCCATTTATCGGTCTATCTTTGGACGCAGAAAAGGCCTTTGATAGGCTTGAGTGGCCCTTTCTATTCCTTGTCCTGGAGTGGTTTGGCATTCCTGCTAGATTTGTCAACATGATTCGCCCTATGTATGCCCGGCCCAGGGCTAGGATTTTTGCCAACCAAGAGTTGTCCCGACCTTTCTCTTTACATAGAGGCATGCGGCAAGGATGTCCCATGTCCCCCCTGCTCTTCAACCTGGCGTTGGAACCTCTAGCCTTGTGCATTCGCCAAAAACAGACCATCAGGGGATTTGAGATAGCCGACCTGCAACTCAAGCTTTCAGCTTACGCTGACGATCTTCTCTTTTTCTTGCATCCATCCTCGGTCGCTCCCCTTCTTTTGGTGATTGACCAGTACGCTTGTTTTTCTGGTTACAAAGTTAATTGGTCTAAGTCAGTGGCCTTCCCGCTGAATCTGCGGGCACACAGCAGCTTGATCCAGGAATTTTCGTTCCAGTGGGCAGGGTCAGCCATACAATATCTCGGAATACAATTTGTAGCCCCGATGGAGAAGACTGTACAGTTAAACGCCGCGAAGATTGTAGAAGTAGCCCGAGCCTTTACTACGAAATGGTCGCCCTTACATCTTACCTGGTGGGGTCGGCTTGAGTCGATCAAGATGGTACTTGTGCCTAAAATAAATTACATTCTCAGCATGGTCCCGGTCCTTTTTGCTGCTGAGGTCTATAAGAAGGTGGAGCGGGCCTTAAGTTCCTTTTTGTGGGGCAGGAAGACGCCCAGAATTGCGCTTAAGAAATTAAAGGCGCACAAACAGAAGGGAGGGGTACAATTCCCCGATTTCCATTGGTACCACCTTGCTGCGCTATTAAAGCAGGGTGGGCTGTGGGGAGCAGAAATCACTCCTTCATTGAAACCAATCTGGCTTTCCCTGGAAGAACGTTTACTCCTTCCATGTCCGGCGCACCTGTGCATGAATATGCGGCACTCTATAGCACCCGGGTTGACCAGGGTAATTGTTGCTACACAACAAGTGTTCCAAAAGTTACTTCCTCTCATTGCTCAAGAAAATCCCTTCTCACTGCTTGTTCCTATTTGGCGCAACCCGGTCCTTAAGATCAACAAAGTCCCCTTTTCATGGCAGTCTTGGCAGCGCTGCGGTGTCTGGACCGTGGGCCACTTGATTTTGGATGGTGAATGGAAATCCTTCCGTATGCTTCAAGAGGAATTTAAACTTCCTGCGTCCTGTTTCTTCCAGTACCTTCAGCTCCGGCATTGCTTGGCTCAGTTGAAGATCAACCCCCGTGAGCTTCAGGAGTCCTGGGGCCTGCACAAGCTTGTAATGGATTTTTGCCTTCAGAGGGGGGGGGCGCGTCGCGTTTTTATGCTCTCTTCAGAGACTCTCATTCCGATCAGACTCTGGGTCTTCGTAAGATTTGGGAGGCTGAGGCGAACCTTACATTAACCACCCATGATTGGAACCTACTGTGGGGTCCCGTTGTCCAAGTCTCACGATCTGCCTCCCTCACGCAAGCTATGGGTTTTTTTGCTCACCGGGCATTTATTACACCATTAAAGCTTGCCAAATGGGACTCTGGTCAGTCCTCTTATTGCTGGTCCTGCCAGAGTGCTGTTGGTACAATGAGTCACATGTTCCTGGACTGCCCCTGCGTTCAGGGTTTTTGGTCTCGCGTCTGGGAAAGAATTCAGAGAGTGTTGGGTTTTTCCTACCCCCTGTCCTGGCGTATTGTTGCGCTACGGTCTTCGGCAGAAATCCCAGGATTGGACAAAGAGCACTTTTTCGTACTGAACTTTATGCTATCCATCGCCATAAAGGAAATTTTATATTCCTGGAAAGACCCTTCGAACCTGCACTGGGGCAGATGGTGGAATCAAGTTTGCCTCTACAGCAGATACGAAAAAGCCTATGATCATTCCTATTTTCTGGGGGGGGGGAGGGGAAAACCACAGGATAGATGGGCTGCCCTGGATCGCTTTACTTCTGTTTCTGATGCTACCATAGGCTAGTATGCAAGGTTTGATAAGACCAATGAGGTGCTGGGGTGGGAGTGGTTTTCTTTTTGTTCTCTGTGTTCATTTCTGTTCTTACATTCGATTACTTAAGATGTATGTTCCTTGATTTGTTTTTCTAAGGCTATTATGTATCTGTTAACCGATGAATCTGTTGTATTTTATAAAACTGGAATAAAAATAAATTTAAAAAAAAAAAAAAAGACTTGGGGCTGTTACATAGGGGGATTTGATGGGATGGTGGGTAGAGCCCGTTTTTATTTTTATTTTATGTTACTTTATCTTATACCTGTCGATTAGTTTGCCCCATGGAGTCGGTTTGTCATGATGGTAGGGGTGGGGGTGGGGGGGTGGGGGGGGAGTTTGATAATTAACAGTGTGTTATGTATGTCATCCCGCTGGTTCTGTAACCCTAGTGGTGGTGGATAAGGAACAACCCCACCTGGGGTGTCGTTTGTATATGCACAAAACAAAAAAATGCACGTATGTTTTCTTTTTTGTATGGCATTGTATAATATTGTGTTGAGTGAATAAACAGATTTGGAAAAAAAAAAAGAAAAAAAAAAAGGGCATAAGCCTTTCCTACGTGACAGTTTAAAGAGTTACCAAATTCCTGCAGGAAATATCCCCTTTTTCCTTGCAGATTGTCCTCGTGGTATCCTCATCCTTCATGGACAGCACATATCTAACTAAGTAACGCATGATACCCCACCCCTTGTTCCTCAAGCGGGTCTACCTGGTGTCTCTTCCTATGCGTATTCTGTCCATTCACCATGTTAGAGTTCTACCGGACTCAGGACATGCTGTTTACAGACTAATATTATTCTCTGTTCTCTAGTAACTATTCTGATTATTTCACTGGATAGCATTTCTACTCCATCTTTACCAGAAAGAATAGATTCTCTATATCTTCTCAAGCAGGTTCCACCTTCTTGTTATGAGATGAATCATTCCTCTTCACATCTCCCATGTGAAGATTCCTGTAGACATATCTTTTTCTGCTTAATTACAGACTTTTATCTTAGACCTATATATTCATATAGGTACATATGTCTATAAGCATTCTTTAAATACACATGTCTGTCAGCCATGTGTGCATATGCTATGCCCCTAGATCTCGCCATGAACATATGTATATATATATATATATATATATATATATATTTATATATATATGCCCTTACATATATATATATGTATATATATATATCTACACCTATGTATATATATATATATGCATATATATATGTGTGTATCTGTCGAGATACTTCCTTTAGGTAGATATGTATTCACATACTTATCTCTCTAACTGTCTGTGCTCATAAAGGTGTTTTTTCCTTCCTATCTATTCCAGACAGTGGGCTTCCACATGTTCATACTATTTCACAGTATGTTTAGGCTATTATGCACACAACCACTGCTGTGGTTCTGACAGCTCTTACCATAACCCTAGGTTCAGTTATCCCTGAAGCTCCCTATCCCTTTCTCTTCCTACCTCTCGTCAGTCAGGAGAGACTTGGGGGATCTTCAGTGGATCTGAGGTTTCCAACTCCTCATACATCTGTCCTTCCTGAGGATTACGGGTTTTTTTCTCCATCCCCCTTCTTACCTCAAGGACTAAACCAGTTTTGTCCAAATCGGTCAGTCTTCCTCTTTTGCTCCCAACTATAATTACCTCTGTAGCCAAAAGAGTTTTTCAGCTTTTTCCATAAAGCTTCCCACTAAAGACCTACCGTTTTTGTACTTCCCCAGTTGAATTCTGGGGTCACCTGTCAGTTCCAGATTTTGAACTCACCTCACCTCAGTGAGGTCACCTTGGAGATTCCTCTACTGGATTCCCAGTAGTTTTCATCAGCCTCTCTACTTCCTGCAATCCAGTAGGTGAGGTCCATATTGTGATTGTTCATTTCAATATGTTTCATAATAATTGTCATATATACAAGGACTCCTTGTCTGTAGTCCTATCTCAGGTCAGCTGTCTCCTACAGCTCCTCTCTTCTTCAACTTCTACCCTCCATCCTCGGGATGCCTGGGCATATGAGGTATAGCATGTTTCAATCACCAACATGCTAGGGCTCCAGGCATCTTAGCTTGGGAGTCCCCATATGTGAAGACTCATTCCTGCTTGTTCCTGGAGATAGCACAGTTACTTACCTGTAACAGTTGATCTCTGGGAACAGCAGGAATAAGTCTTCACAACCCACCCACCTCCCCTAGGAGTTGTATCTCTCTATCTCTCTTTCCTTTCCTCTTTCTCTCTCTCTTTGTCTCAGCTTAAAACTCAACTGAGGAGAGACAGTTGGAAAGGTGGGAAGGCAGCATGCAGGCGCTGAAGGATGCTCCCAAAAGCTTTCTGATTGGACGCAGGGGAGCGTTCCCGCGCAGGCTCCGTCGGTACCGACGTACCCATATGTGAAGACTTATTCCTGCTTTTCCCAGAGATCACCTGTTACAGGTAAGTAACTGTGCTTTCTTGGGATATGTCTAATATGAACCTTTAAAAAAGAGCGTAGTCTAATTCCATGCCCAGGTTACCCACCTTCCCTTTGCTATGCCCTCTGCTTTGCCCCTGTACAACGAGCCCCGGACGTTCAGTTTTAGCTCTTCTACTTATCCCACAAATTTCAGTTTTAGATAAACTGAGAGTGGCAGTTTTTCTTTAGTCAATCATCAATCATGACAATACAGTGGATAACAGAAGAAGCTCTTTCCCCAGAAGACTTTGCCACAGGGGTGCTAGCAAGCCTACTTCAAGATAACTTAAAGAAAGAACTTCTTTGGGAAGTCATTAAATATCAGATTCTAATCTGCCAAAGAACCTTCTTTCTAGTTGGTAAACTTCGTGGACTGTAATGAAGTTGTCTGTTTGCAAACCTGCTAAGCTGGACTTCTTCACATCACCCTCACAGGGGGTAGAATGCTCTAAAATTGAACCTTCCACTCTGCACAAGATGGGTGTCAACAAAAAAGCCAGAAATTACACAGCAATTGTTGTTACAGGAAATGTTACAGGTTCAAAATGTTCTACAAGAGGCACTCTCTGAAATAAAACAGGAAATATCATAATAACATAAGAAATGCCATACTGGGTCAGACCAAGATCCATCAAGCCCAGTATCCTTTTTTGAACAGTTGCCAACCCAGGTCACGAGTACCTGGCAGGTTCCCAAAAAGGCACACAAGTTCCACAATTCTTGAAGAAGAAAGGAGATAGCCTCAGGAAATGTTTCTTTATGGAAACGGTGGTAGATGAATGGAATAGCCTCCCATCAGAAGGGGTAGAAACAAGAACTGTATATGAATTCAAGAAAGCAAGTACAGAACATCCCTAAGAGAGAAGAAAGGATTGCAGGTCCTGATTTTCAGTTAGGCAGGGTTAAGTGCTGTAGCCGCATAGCCCTGCCCGCAACCCCTTAACCCCAGATTTTCACTTTCGCGGTGACGGAAGTGAACATCTGTGGTTTGCCACACAGTCAGAAAGCCACCGAGCCTAACCGGGCAGCAGCGATTTTGGATGCTGCCCGGTTAGCGCTCTGCGCTTTAAAGATAGGCAAGGGTTTTCCTCGCTTATCTTTAATTTGCAGAGCACTAACAGGCAGCATCCAAATTCGCTGCTACCCAGTTAGTGCCATTCCCCGCCTCCACTCCACCCTGGAATTACCCCAATACGCCCCACTGCTAACTGGATAGCATTGGGGTGCATAGGGGACTTAATCGGGGATTTTCAAAGGCACTAGCCGTGTAGATGCCTTTGAAAATCCCTGATTAAGGCATTTATACAGTTAACTTGGGCTGTTAACCATGTAAATGCCTTAAAAAATCAGGCCCATAGAGCTTAGTAGTTTGTGTGTATGAATGGGCAGACTGGATAGACTGAATGGTCTTTATCTGCCTTCATTTTCCATGGGGTTAATATTCAGCAGTGATGGTCAGAGCTTTTAAAGCATCTGGCTGCTGCCACTTTAATGAGACACAGATGTTCAGCACTGGTGCGTATCCAGCATCCAGCGCTGCATATTCAGTTTTACTGGGCAGTGCTGTTGCTATCCGGTTAGCGACAATATTCAGTCACTAACTGGATAGCACAAACCAGGTAAATTTAGGTCAGCCATCGACCTGTCCCTCTGACATCACCACATGGATGTCTCACTGCCGATTGAAACTTAATATAAACAAAACTGAGCTATTTTTCTTTCCCCCTAAGTACTCCTCTCCCTTTCCTCCTTTTTCTGTCTCTGTTGGCCATACTCTTCTTTCTCCTGTTTCTTCAGCCCGTTATCTTTGATTCCACCCTTTCCTTCTTCTCATACATACAACAAATTGCCAAAACCTGTCCCTTCTTTATCTATAACATTTACAAAATTCATCCCTTCCTCTTTGCTAGAACATTTGTCCACTCTTTAATTACTTCCCATCTTGACTATTGTAACTTCCTATTTGCAGGTCTCCCTCTGAGTCATCTCTCTCCCCTTCAATCTGTTCAAAAATCTGTTGCGTGGCTAATCTTTTGCCAGCCTTGATTTACTCATATAACCCCCTCTTCTCAAATCACTTCATTGGCTTCCTTTCCGTTTCAGTATCCAATTCAGACTTCTCCTTCTAACCTTCAAGTGCATCGATTCTGCTGCTCCTCGCTATCTCTCCTCTCTCCTCTCCATCTACGCCCCTCCTCGTGAACTTTGCTCTTCTACTGGCTTGCTCCTTTCTTTGTCCTTTTCTTCCTCTGCAGACTTCCATCCTTTCACCTTGCTGCTCCTTATGCCTATAACAAACTCCCTGAGTCTGTACAACAGGCTTCATCTCTACCCCTCTTCAAATTTTTGCTAAAGGCTCACCTTTTTGAGGCTGCCTTTGAATCCTGCTCCCTTGTTCCTTGTATCTCCTTTGTCTTGTTTGTCTTGATTAGATTCTAAGCTCTAATGAGTAGGGACTGTCTTTATCAGTGTTTGTACAGTGCTGCCTATGCCTAGAGCACTTAAAAAATGCTTAATAGTAATAATAATAGCTGCTGGGAATGCTCCCAATCCTTCCACAGATGCCACAGTTTCAACTGTGGCATCTGTGGAAGGATTGGGAGCATTCCCAGCAGCTATTATTATTAAGCAGTTTCAACTGGGCATTATTATTATTATTATTATTAAGCAGTTTCAACTGGGCATCTTTTCTGTGGTCTGTGGGAATATCTGGATAATGTTGCTGATTATCGGGATCGCCACAGTTTATCCAGTTAGCGGATCCTCCTTACTGGCAAAGCTCTTTTGAATATGCACCCCTATTTTTCTATGTTTATGCTTGTTTTTTGTCTCCTATACTTGTTTTGGAGGTCTTTGAAGCTAGGACTTATATTCCACAGATTCATATGACTGCAGATAAAGACCAGTATGATCCATCTAGTCTGCCCAGTAAGGTGATTTAGAGTGGTTGTAACCATTGCTCCGTGCAGATGATCCCCCCTCTATTTATTGAAGTATAAGAGATTTAAGTTTCCTTTGATTTCATCCTCTTACTATAAAGGGATCCACTGTGTCTGTCCTACACCATTTTGAATTCTGTCACTGTATTTGCCCCATCACCTCCATCGGGAGGGTATTACAAGCATCCACTATCCTTTCAGTGAAAAAGTATTTCCTGATGTTGCTTTTATATTTACCATCTTGCAGCTTCATCATACGCCTTCTAGTTTTACAGCTTCCCCTTCTTTGAAAAAGGTTTGTTTGTTCATTAATACCCTTTAAGTATTTAAAGGTCTGTATCATATATCCCCTGTTATTCCTCTCCTCTAGGGTCTGCATATTTAGGTTTTCAAGTCTCTTCTCATACATCTTCTTGTGATGGCTCCAAAACATTTTGTTGCTTTCCTCTGAACTGTTTCACTATCTGAACTTTTTATATCCTTTGTGAGATATGGCCTCCAAAACTGAACACAATACTCCAAGTGAGGCCTCACCAATGACTTCTACAGGTTATTCCTCTCTGTAAGCAGCCGAGCATCCTTCTGGCTTTGGCTACCACATTGTCACATTGTTTCGCTACTTTGAGATCCTCAGACACTATCACTCCAAGGTCCCTCTCCTTGTCCATGCAAACCATCCTCTTGCCCCCTATCACATAGAATGTCTTTGGATTTCTTCATCCCAAGTGCATGCTCTGCACTTATTTGCATTAAATCTTAACTGCCAGGCTTTGGACCATTCTTCCAGTATTTGTAGATCTTTCCTCATGTTGTCCACTCCCTCAAAAGCATCCATTCTGTTTCAAAATTTTGTGTCATCTACAAAAAGGCAGACTTTTTCCTTCAATCCTTCCACAATATCACTAGGATTCTCTGTTGGTTATAACTCTATAGGTTGCCATGTAGAGTGGTCCTTCAATTTATGTGGTACTTTCATTTTATGCTTTGCTGTATGCTTCAGTGTGAATGGTGGTAACTGTGTATGTGTGATTTTTCTCTTGTAGTCATTTTGATGGGTGGTTGTGGCCAATATGTGTGCCCTATGGATCTTCTGTTTTATACTGGATAAATTAAAAAGAGGCAAAGAGAGAAATCAGAACAGAAAAAGCACAGGCAGAATTAAAAATGGCTAAAGATGTTAAGTGAGGTGACAAAACCTTTTTCAGATGTATTGGAGATATAAGGAAGGCCAGAAGTAGAGTCATAAGACAAAAAATGCTGAGGACTGCCTTGTGGAGCATGACAAGGGAATAGCAGAAATGCTTTACAAATACTTATGTTCTGGGCTCATGGAAGACAATTCTGGAGAAGAACCGCAAAAAAGTTGACAAAGATACATATGGATATGGGGTAGATACCACACCATTCATGGATGAAAGTGATTATGAAAAACTTGAAACACTAAAAGTGGGCAGTCATGGGGCCATGCAAGATACATTCCAGGATAGAAATAGAACTTATGGGAGAGATTCCTCAGGACTGGAGAAGGGCTGATATAGTCCCTCATCACAACAGAGAAGAGGCAACAGAGAAGAGGTAGGAAACCACAGGCTGATAAACCTTAGCCTCACTACTAAAGGAAAAGATAGTGAACATTCTACAAACCAATGTGTTGCAAGAGCTCTGGCAACAGTTTGCCAAAAGCAGATTGTGTCAGATAATCGAATCGACTTCTTTGATTGGGTGACCAGAGAACTTGATCAAGGGCATGCACTGGCCATGGTTTATTTGGATTTCAGCAAAATCCTTGCAACTGTTCCTCATATGAGGCTCATGAATAAACTGAGAAGCCTGAAACTAGGACCCAAGGCGGTGAACTGGATTAGAAATTCATTGACTGACAGATGACAGAGAGTGGTAGTAAATGAAATTCATTCAGAAGAAAGAAAGGCGAGTAGTGAGGTGCTCCAAGGATCTGTACTGGGATCCATTCTATTCAACATCTTTGAAAGTGACGTTGCCAAAGTATTAGTAGGAAAAGTTTGCATGTTTGCAGATAACATTAAGATTTTCAACAGAGTGGACACCCCATAGGGAATTGGCAACATGAGAAATGATCTACAAAAATTAGAAAAATGGTCTAATGTTTGGCAGTTAAGTTTTAATATGAAGTTAAAAAGCAATGCACTTGGGGGTGCATAAATTCAAACAAGCAGTATGCGATAGGAATGATGTTCTTGGCCAGGAAAGAGACCTCAAGGTTACAAAGCAATGTCACAAGGCAGTGGCCAAAGCCAGAAAGATGTCAGGTTGCATAGAGAGGGGCATAACCAGCTGAAAAGAGGAGATAATGCCCCTATACAGGTAGTTGGTGAAGCTTCATTTGGAGTACTGTGTTCAGCTTTGGAGGCCGTATTTCGCTAATATAAAAAGACATTTCAGAAGGGAGTGACCACAATTATATGGGGTTTGCATTCCAGCTCTGGTCCTGGAGGGCACCAAAGCAGTCAGATTTTTGGAATATACCTAATGAATATGCATGAGATAAATTTGAATACAACGGGGGTAGTGCATGCAAATATATCTCATGCATTTTCATTAGGGATATCCCGAAAACCTGATTGGTTTGGTGCTCTCCAGGACCAGAGTTGGAGACCCCTGGCTTAGAGGAAAGGAGGGACAGGGGATATGATACAGACATTTAAATACTCAAAAAAGTATTAATGAGAAAACACCTTGTCCAAAAGACAGGGAAGCTATAAAACTAGATGGAATGAAATGAAGCTGAAAGGAGGAACATTTTAAAAGCAAACTCAGGAAATACTTGTTCATGGAAAGGGGGTGGATGCCTAGAAAACATGGTAGGTGGTGGGAACTAAAACAGTGACAGAATTCCAAGAGGCCCAGAGGACCCCTGTAAAGGAAAAGGAGCATTCCTGCTGAAAGCAAAACTTAAAACAGCTTTTATACTTAAAAAAAAAAACAGAGCAGGAGTAATAGTCACAAAGCAGCTGTTACAGCTCAAAGTGAAAAGCCCAGAGCAGGGGTAACCTGCACAGAGAAGCACTTACAACCCTAAACTCCTTGCTGGTCATGCTGGTCTTTATCCGCCATCATTTACTATGTTTCATTTCTAGATCTTTTCTGAGGAGCATTATGGTTACACGTGGGGTAGGCATGCATGAGTGCAGGGGCGGCCCAAGGGTGATGCGGAGACTCATTGTGGGGCCTCATTTGCATAAATTGTATTTATTTTAAAATGGATATGTTGCCCATCTAAAATTTTCGGTGTCTTTCAAATGAGCCCTTCACAAGCCTCATTTTTCTTCTGGCAATGACTTATGGGCATGTTTACTAAATATTAATGTGTATTAAGTGCCACTGCACCAATAGAAATAAATGGGTGTTCCTGCACTTAGCACACATTAACATTTGTGAATGCGCATTAACTTTTAGTATATATGCCTATTAATGAGTGTCTGAATACCATTTGCATGGGCAGTGAGGATAAAGAAATACTATCAGATTTCTAAATTACTATACTCCCGTGCCAACTGCCAGGCACATTAGGAAGTACTATAAATACTGCCCATTTAGAACCCATAGCAAAACCGCCGTATCATAACAGCACTACCAGGACTCACAAAGCACCAAACCCTACCTATCAAAAGGCAACAATGCAAATATTAAATCAATATATCTCAGAGAATACCAATACATGTCCTATTGGGGAAAGAGAATAAGTGGCACTGTCACATAAAAACTATGGGGTATGTTTACTAAACCATCTTAACATTGCAGTGGTGGTATTATCATGCGATAAGTGACGTTATTGCACAATATTATCGCGCGATAGCGTCACTTATCACACGATAACACGGTGGCGGCGTTAAGGCTGTGAAATCTGTGTCTGAAGGGTGGAGTAAGGCTTCCCAGAGGGCGGAGAGAAGGGGTCAATGGGCAGAGAGTGGGCGGGGAGAGGCTCCAGGCACACTAATGCTGTGAAATCTGGGTCTGAACACTAACGCCAGTGAAACCCTCGCGTTAGGCACATTTGCAGGAAAGAGAAACAATTTCAGTCAGCAATGTGCAGCAAAGGCAGGGAAACCCAGAAAAGTGATAGTTGTGATACATGTGCAGGAACCAAAAAGGCAAATAAACATATAAAATGACCAGAAACACATTTAAAATCCCAATAACCAAGCTGGCCAATAGTGATATTAATGATAAACATAAAGCAACACTACTGACAAAGCGTAAAAATTAAGATATCATGTTTGGAAGGGTCTATGCTCTGTCCCCCTACAAAGTGAATGATCCCACATTGAAATAGCACTGATCAGGGTTTCTGTCATTTAGATTAGGCAGGTTTGTTATGGCATGCACATGTGCAGCATCAGCAGAGTGGGCACGTAGGAAAGGGCAACTGTACTGATGCTGTAAATGGGATCAGGGGGCTGCAGGCGGCACATGCTGTGGTCCAGCTGGGGCACAGTGCGGACTAGGCAGATACCTAGGTGGCACATAGGGATGCCGAAACTGTAAAGCAGCAAGACAGCAACTGATGAGGGTCCAACATAGGCACGAGTGTGTGTCCCACAGTGTCACAGGGGATATTACCCAGCTGGTACCCCCAAGGGCACATACGAGGGGGTACCCAAAAAAAACAGGAATAACATTGCCGTGGGCGGAGCTTGTGTAGTATGCACATCTGCCGCTAGGCGTGTATAGTGCAACTCATTGTCAGTTCAGTGCCGCCTGTGTTGTCGACCTGGCTTGTTCTGTTCATCTGCAGTGATTGTTTTTGCTAGAGCTGTTTTGTTCTTGTTTCATTTTTTATGATGACAAGTTTAAGTGAACAACGTGCAGCTGTGAAATTTTGTTTTCTACTCGGTAAAAATGCTGCTGAAACTGTTTTAATGTTGAAAACAGCTTATCAAGATGACGCTATGGGAAAAAGTCAAGTGTACCAGTGGTTTGCTCGGTTTAAAAATGGCGACATGTCGATTGATGACAAACCTCGTTCTGGGCGTCCATCAACTGCCCAAATTGACGAAAATATTGAAAAAATCAGAGAGCTTGTGCTCACAGACTGTCGACAGACAATTGATCAACTGTCAGAGATTAGTGGGTTATCTTGGAGCTTGGTTCAGTGAATTTTAACGGAAGATTTGGGAATCAAAAGGGTTGCTGCCAAGTTTGTTCCTTGGGTTCTGACTGACAATCAAAAGGAACATCGAGTTGAAACATGTCGTGTTTTGAAACAACAGCTTGAAACTGATCCAGATTTTCTGTCAAAGGTCATTACAGGTGATGAGTCATGGTGCTATGGTTACGACCCAGAAACAAAGCAACAGTCAAGCCAATGGAAAACATCATCGTCACCCCGTCCAAAAAAATGTCATCAAGTCAAATCAAACATCAAAACAATGCTGATTTGCTTTTTTGATGCCAAGGGGGTAGTTCATTCAGAGTTTGTTCCCCCAGGTCAGACCGTCAATCAAACCTTTTATTTGGAAGTTTTAAGAAGATTGTGCAACAGTGTTCGTCAAAAAAGACCCGATTTGTGGCAGACAGGAGACTGGTTCTTCCACCACGACAACGCACCTGCAGACACAGCCATCTCTGTTAGACAGTTTTTGGCTAAAAATGGCATGGTTCCACTGCCCCACGCACCTTACTCGCCTGACCTGGCTCCGTGCGACTTTTTCTTATTTCCACACATGATAAGGGGCATGAAAGGACACCAATTTGACAACATTGAAGAAGTCAAGAAAAAAAGGAGGGAGGAGCTGTCAGCCGTTTCTAAAGATGACTACAAAAAATGTTTTGAACAGTGGAAGCACCGGTGGGACAAATGTATCAGTTGTAATGGAGAGTATTTTGAAGGAGATAAGGTTGTTTTGTAAAGAATTTGAAATAAATAGCTTTTAAAAAATAATTCCTGGTTTTTTTGGGTACCCCCTCGTAACATTGGCAGGTGGTGCCGGCGTAAAGTGCGCATGTCCATGTAGACACCCCTACCTGAGAACCCATACCATAGGCAGATGCCTACCAGCACACTGGATGGCCTAGGACTGTGCACCACCAGGATAATGGCATGTCAGCATGGTGGTGGAGGGGTGCTGGAGGCGGAGGGGACAGTTGCATCTGCCCACAGCAGACCATGGCCTAGCCCCGTTTAGGTGGGTACCATGCACTGCAACAGACAGGGTCTGTCTGACGAACAGTCATGGTATCCCCAGGGAATAATCTGTCCCTGTGGCAACAGTGCAGTGCAGTACACGCAGCCAGTATCTTCAGGAGCAGAAGGTCACAAGTGCCGTGCACTGCAACAGACAAGGTCTGCCTGACGAACAGTCATGGTATCCCCAGGGAATGACCTGACCCTGTGGCAACAGTTTGGTGCAGTACACACAGCCAGTGTGTTCAGGGGCAGAAGGTCACAGGTTCAAGTCCCAGCTGTGGCTCCTTCCAACCCTGTTCCCATATTTTACCCAGTACTAAACCGTGGTAATAAAGACGGAACCTTCAATGCAGATAAAATAAACATGCCTGAAACGCCTATATTTTACCCTACAGAGCACAGACACCATAAACATGTGCAATCCCTAGAGCAGAGTTTCCAAACTGCAGTCCTGGAGGGCCAAACACCATTCAGGTTTCATGCTGTCCCTAATAAATATGCCTGTGCTACATTTGTATGCACCACCCCCATTGTATGCAAATGTATCTCATGCATATTCATTAGGGACAGCATGAGAACCTGAACAGTGTTTGGCCCACCAGGACCAGAATTGGGAACCTCTGTCCTAGAGCAGCAGCCAACAGGGGCATAAACACCCACTCCCAAAAGCTCCACTATCCAAAGCCTCATGGAGAGTCAGGTTGTTGGGCCCTGCACGGAGCAGCATCTCCCTATACTGGCACCTGCATACCTTAGCAATGCCGTCCTAAACTTGGGAACACGTTCCACATATATCAAAATGTTGCTATGATTAATGTCAGCTAACAAATCCTAAGTTAAACACAATTTGTTGATAGAGATTCATCATAGCAACCTTTGTGATATCTGTGAAGTGTGTTTCAGTTGTTTCCAGTGTTAGCCTGCCAATGTGCATAATGAGGAGCAAGGTACTGTGGGTATGGCCCGAACAGGGTGGCATGGGCAGGATGCATTTGCACTGGGTATAGGGCAATGGATGGGACATTGTAGTGCCTCACCACCACCTGCACAGACAGGGTGGCCACAGCATGTCATGCTGGGAGGTCGCTCTCAGCCTGACTGAGCAGTGACCTCAGCATGGCTAGGTTCCCCCATAGTGCTATACAGTATTTCTTTCAAGTGATATTTATGGGTTCTTTTTTTTTCTGGGGACTAATCACTGACATAGCTGTGTGGTGTGTGCTGATGTCCCAGTTTTGGGTGCACACAGTTTCTCCAGGAACATGCACTATGTGCTAGCTAGCAGACTGTCTGCAGTTAGCATCTGTATGGCTGCACCACCTTGCAGGATGCTGCAGGTGTACACTGACTGTCCTCTGCTGGTGAATGTCAGATCATAGTGGGGGGCAGCTGAGCTGACTGGGCCCACTACCTGTCTGCCAGTGGCCCTGTCCTAAGTGCAGATCCTCAGCAGCTGGCTGTTTGCCACCAGGACTGGGGTTGCTGGTCCCACAGCCTGTCCTCATGTACCTCCACTCCCCCCCTTGCAAAGGGATGAGAGTGCGGGTCTGTTGTGGGGGGGGGGGGGCAGATCATGTCCCCCACCCTGATCCAGAGAGGGTGGTTTGCTAAGTACATTGCCATCATGTGAGCTCTGACACACCACTTCTCCCTAAACAGGTGACCATAGCAAGCATACTGGATATGCACTGTTGTGTGCTTCATAGTCCACAAGGGCCAGACATGACTAGCAATTACAAATGGACACAGAGACCTCCTAAAAGTGTCTGCAACAAATACCTATCACACACTGGCACTGACGGAAACCAGCAGCACAGCCCACCTCAACCAACCCGGGTACTGCGGATCTGGTGCTGGCCACTCCACCTCGCCCTCAGGGTGAGCACAGAACATGCACATTGGCATGGCCTGTGGGTATTCTGTGCCAGTAACACGCATGGTCATTCCCCCCTACCAAGCTGACGTGCTGTAGAGGTGCATGCCCCATCTGGTGAGCAGATGTAGACTGCTGTTCTGCATGTGAATTGCATTATGGGTACTGTGGTGAACAGCGCCCTCCTGAGCCTATGGAGACAGATGAAAATCCTGAGGTTCGGCAGGATTTACGCCAAAATGACAGGGCAAGGAAAAAAGAGAGACTCTATTCCACAGAGCTGAGCATGGAGACCAGCCCAGGGGAGGAGTCCTGCAGGTCTGATTGGGCACACCCAGCCCTGGGAAGGGGCGTGCCTAAAAGAGAACGTACTTTTAAACCAGAGCATGGCTCTGAGCAAGGGCAGAGGAAGGAGCAGAAGCAGGAATGGAAGCAGGAGAGAAGGGAAGAGAGGAGGAACGAGAAGGAGGCTGTGACTCCGTACGAGTATGGGAATGAGTTGAAGAAGAAGCAGCCCAGGAAGGAATACAGGAGGAAGAAACAAGAGGATGGTTGGAAAGCCAGAGGAGAGTCTAATGATACTTGGGAACCTGGCATAAGAAGAAAACCTGCACAATTCTATTCAAGGGAAGTAAGCAGAAGTCCCACGGAGAGAGGACTTAACCTTGAATTGGATAGCCGTTAGAAGGCAACGCCTTGGGAGAGAAAGCCTTCAAGGCAAGCACAGGTGAAAGAGCAATCATTCTCTGAAGTGTCGTTTGTGCCGGAGAGCAACAAACAGAACAGCTGGAGAACCTTGGAGCCGTCTGAAGACAGAAGGGCTGTGCAAAAAGTGAGTAATTGGCCACATGGTTGCCAAGCTGAATGTAAAGATAATTCTCCTATCTATGAAACAATTGCCAAAGGGACTAGCAATTATTCTGATGCCTTTAACTTACAAGAAGAGAAGACAAACAGCCTTGAGCAGAAGGGAAGTTCTATAGCAGATGATAGTACCCTATCTCACAAGGAACAGGCTGAATTGCTTCTACAAAGCTTTAAACAATTCTTAGAGTTACAAGCTAGACAACAGCTAATTTCACAAGAAGCTAGTAATGCCTTACAGTTTGAAGGAGTGACAGAGAGTAATACAGACTTACCAGGCTGTGAACAAATGGACTGTACGATTTGTTGTATAGATAAGTCAAGCTGAAGGAAATGCTTTTGCCGTCTGTGATCTGAGAGTTACAAAGCTGTTGTTTGCATTGCTGAAAGAAGCTCTGATTACGTGCACATGTTTTCCCAAGCACTGTGAGAGTAACGGTGACCGTAAGAGGCTGCAGTGAGCCTAACTGGCCTCTGGAGGCAAAAGAGAGTAATTGGCTGGAAAGTGAAAAGCAGCAATATACTTTTGAGTTGCATTTATCCTGAGTTTCTGTTAGCCTTTTGAAGCACCTTTGTTTTGCATTATTACATGCCATGTGATGGAACATTTATCTTTTGCTTTAATAAAATACTTATTATCAAGAAACCCCACAACTACAGTTTCTTTAATTTCGGAGTGAGAAGAACTGGAACTACAACTCCCAGCATTCCTGGGGTAAAGGTTTTACTCTTCCCTCACGAAGCACCAGCGGCTGCTCCTGCCTTTAACCCCTTAAGCCGGGCAGGGTCACCGCAAGTTGGCTACATTGGCAGGATATTCTCCACGCATGCGCAAGGTGCCACGCAGAGAAAGAAACTTCAGAGAAGCAACTATAAGAAGGACCCGATTGCAGACTATCCTGAGAGGAAGGGAGAGTACCAGCATCGGTGTGCCAGCTGCAACGAGGCTGTGAAAGCGTGACGCAACACCTGAGCCAGGTAATTGGTATCCACCTGGGAGACGAAAAGGATACAGGGCTGAGAGTGTTGGCCAGTTAGTGAAAAAAAAAAGGGAAAGTTTTTTGTTTTTTTGTTTGTGTGTGTGTGAGGTATCGCACTTGTTTTTTTTTTTTTCTCTCTGTTTGCATTCCTAGATACCAAAGATGTCGCTGGACGCAGCAGAAATATTCAAATGGATGGCAACCCAACTTGAAAGACAACGAGAGCTGAGTTTAGAGTTTCAAGAGAAGACTGCCGCTGCCCTACAGGCTCAGCAGCAACCCCTCCTGGACATGCTGACAAATTGGGTAGCTGAGCAGAAGATGCCAAAAGAGAAACCGTCTATACCTCCAGGTTTAGCTCCTATAGCTGCGCATAGTTTTGGTGCAGAGACTATGTTTAACTTTGGCCAGTTAAGAGATAATGATGATATTGACAACTTCATTGAATGTTTTGAAAGGGTAGCACACTTGAGTGCATGGCCAGAGGAATATTGGGCCATCAGATTCGCAGCTTCCCTCACAGGAGAAGCAATGGCGGCCTACAGGAGCATGCCACCCGACCTTGCCGGAAATTATGGGGAGGTGAAGAAAGCGGTCCGGGAAAGGCTAGGCCTTACGCCGCTAGCCTACCATAATCTCTTGCGAGCGGTGAGGTTAAAACAGGGTGAGTCACCAAAAGCCCTAGTGTATAGGATAAGCACATTGCTGAATAAATGGTTTAATCCTGAGCATAGGACTAAAGAGGCTATACTAGAAAGCTTAGTGCTAGAACAATATATGAACGCTATACCCGATGAAATAAAGACCTTCCTGATTCTGCAAAGCTGCAAGACCCCACAGGAGGCAGTAGACCTCACGGAACGCTTCTTGCAGGCAAAGGCAATGCCGCTTGAAAGCAATAGTGATTTAAAGGGGGCAGAAATAACGGAATCAGAAAGGAAAGGGAAATTTCAATATGGTGCAAGCAGAATGTGTATGCCGACTGTAAAGGCTAGGTTTCAGCCTAGCAAGTGTTTTAAATGTGGGAGAGAAGGGCATATACAGAGAAATTGTTTTAAGACTGCCTTAGTAGCAGAAAGTGCACAGAAAGCTCGTGAAGGGTTTCTTATCGAGGTAGAGGTGCAGGGGATTGCCACCACTGCGATACTTGACTCTGGCGCAGAGCAAACAATGCTCTCCAAGGTGCTGTGGCGGCGAATCCAGGCATCAGGGATAGTGATTCAGCCTGTTCGAAATGTGAAAATTCGCTGTGTACATGGGGGTACGTCACTATACCCTGTATATAATCTGCAGGTGAAAGCACTAGGTGTGCTGAAGAAAATTCCCATTGCAGTTGTCCCCAAGCTACCTCATAACCTAGTTTTGGGTAAAGACTGGCCACACTTCCATAAAGGGGTGGAACAAGGTTTATGTTTGAAAGAGCAAGAAGCTACCAGAGAATCCCCGGTAGAAGCTCCAACCCAAGCTACTAGGAAAAGCATAGTGCCTAGTCCTTTGTTTGCTCACTTGAAAAAGCAAAAAGGGAAAACACCACCTTCAAAGAGAAGAAATGGTGAAGAAACCAGTATTTGTCTTGAGATTCTGCAAACTGAACCCCAATGCTCAACCCCCTAAGAGAGCTTCCAGTAATTCAGCAGGTTACGACCTTTGTAGTGCTGAAGAGGTCATAGTTCCGAAACAAGGGAAGGCATTGATAGATACTGCCTTACAAATGGAAATGCCACTAGGATGCTACGGCCGAATAGCCCCACGATCGGGACTCGCCGTGAACCATTTTCTGGACATAGGAGCCGGAGTGATAGACCCGGATTATAGGGGATCTATTAAAATTCTTATGTTCAACTTTGGCAAGGAGGACTTTAAGATCCAGGTTGGAGACCGAGTAGCTCAACTAATCTGCGAGCGTGTGGGTCTGCCTCCGCTGGAAGAGGTATCCAGCTTATCTACAACGGCTCGTGGAGCAGGTGGATTCGGGTCAACGGGGGGTACCAGCTTCCAAGCTCTAGCCGCGCTGGTAGAAGAAAAGGAAGAGGAAGACCTAGGACCACAAATTGCAGTGTGTAAAAGCCACCCAGAGCCTAGAATGGATGAAGGCTTGTCGTGGGCGCAGAAGCAAGAGTTGGTTCAGCTACTGACAAGGTATCAAGATGTCCTCACACCCATGCCAGGCAAGATAGACCTGATCACCCATGGGATCATAACGCCACCGGGCGAAATAGTACGCCAACGTCCATATAGGCTGCCAGAAGCCAAGAAGGCGGAGGTCGTACGGCAGGTACAGGAGATGTTGCAGATGGGCGTTATAGAAGAGTCGCGGAGCCCATGGAACAGCCCAATTGTCCTAGTTCCCAAGCCCGACGGCTCCATAAGGTTTTGTATCGACTTTAGGAAGGTTAATTTAATATCTCGGTTCGATACATACCCAATGCCCAGAATAGAAGAACTCCTGGATCGCCTGGGCCGGGCAAAATACCTCACTACACTGGACATGTCGAAAGGATACTGGCAGGTTCCACTGACCAGGGATGCCAGGCAGAAGACGGCGTTTAGCACCCCGGTAGGCCTGTACCAGTTCAAACGAATGCCTTTCGGCCTCCATGGAGCTGCTGCTACCTGTCAGCGACTAATGGATTTAGTTTTGCGACCACATCAAATGTACGCTGTGCCTTATATGGATGATGTGGTCATCCACAGCGACAATTGGACACAACATCTTCCACGAGTTGAGGCCGTTCTTAGGGCACTTAGGGATGCTGGCCTTACTTTAAACCCGGCCAAATGTTTGTTTGGAGGCCGGGAAGTTAAATATTTAGGTCACCTGGTGGGTAATGGGGTGGTGAAGCCCCTCACGGATAAGATAGCCGCTGTTCAAGCGTTCCCCAAACCGCTCAACAAGAAGCAATTAAGGAGCTTCCTAGGGTTGGTGGGGTATTACAGACGGTTCGTTCCAGGATTTGCAGAGAAAAGTGCCCCTCTAACCGAAATGTTAAAAAAGAACGCGCCTAACCAACTGAGATGGCGAGAAGAGGCGGAAGAAGCATTCCACCTGTTGAAAAATAAGTTGTGTGCAGCACCGGTTCTCAAAGGTGTGGATTTTTCCCGACCATTTTTTGTCCAGACTGACGCATCAGAGACGGGCCTTGGCACAGTACTGTCCCAGCGCCATGATGGTACAGAACACCCCGTGTTATACCTAAGCAGAAAGCTGGCCCCCAGCAGAGCAGCGCTATTCCACAATTGAACGTGAGTGCCTGGCTATTAAGTGGGCCATAGACGCGCTGCGTTTCTATCTTACGGGGAGACGT
Organism: Ichthyophis bannanicus; assembly: GCA_033557465.1. Classification (NCBI taxonomy): domain Eukaryota; kingdom Metazoa; phylum Chordata; class Amphibia; order Gymnophiona; family Ichthyophiidae; genus Ichthyophis; species Ichthyophis bannanicus. The sequence goes on along the minus strand of CM066033.1, from coordinate 584,744,941 downwards.
TTTACCCTGATTACTGACCACGCACCGCTCAAATGGCTCAACCAGATGCATAACCACAACGCGAGGTTAACCCGTTGGTTTCTAGCCCTCCAAGCGTTCGACTTTCAAGTGGAACATAGAGCCGGACAGCTCCACCAGAACGCCGATGCCCTGAGTCGAATCCCGTGCTGTGCCTCTGGTCACAAGCCAGCCCGTGATATCTTAAGGGGGGGGATCTGTGGTGAACAGCGCCCTCCTGAGCCTATGGAGACAGATGAAAATCCTGAGGTTCGGCAGGATTTACGCCAAAATGACAGGGCAAGGAAAAAAGAGAGACTCTATTCCACAGAGCTGAGCATGGAGACCAGCCCAGGGGAGGAGTCCTGCAGGTCTGATTGGGCACACCCAGCCCTGGGAAGGGGCGTGCCTAAAAGAGAACGTACTTTTAAACCAGAGCATGGCTCTGAGCAAGGACAGAGGAAGGAGCAGAAGCAGGAACGGAAGCAGGAGAGAAGGGAAGAGAGGAGGAACGAGAAGGAGGCTGTGACTCAGTACGAGTATGGGAATGAGTTGAAGAAGAAGCAGCCCAGGAAGGAATACAGGAGGAAGAAACAAGAGGATGGTTGGAAAGCCAGAGGAGAGTCTAATGATACTTGGGAACCTGGCATAAGAAGAAAACCTGCACAATTCTATTCAAGGGAAGTAAGCAGAAGTCCCACGGAGAGAGGACTTAACCTTGAATTGGATAGCCGTTGGAAGGCAACGCCTTGGGAGAGAAAGCCTTCAAGGCAAGCACAGGTGAAAGAGCAATCATTCTCTGAAGTGTCGTTTGTGCCGGAGAGCAACAAACAGAACAGCTGGAGAACCTTGGAGCCGTCTGAAGACAGAAGGGCTGTGCAAAAAGTGAGTAATTGGCCACATGGTTGCCAAGCTGAATGTAAAGATAATTCTCCTATCTATGAAACAATTGCCAAAGGGACTAGCAATTATTCTGATGCCTTTAACTTACAAGAAGAGAAGACAAACAGCCTTGAGCAGAAGGGAAGTTCTATAGCAGATGATAGTACCCTATCTCACAAGGAACAGGCTGAATTGCTTCTACAAAGCTTTAAACAATTCTTAGAGTTACAAGCTAGACAACAGCTAATTTCACAAGAAGCTAGTAATGCCTTACAGTTTGAAGGAGTGACAGAGAGTAATACAGACTTACCAGGCTGTGAACAAATGGACTGTACGATTTATTGTATAGATAAGTCAAGCTGAAGGAAATGCTTTTGCCGTCTGTGATCTGAGAGTTACAAAGCTGTTGTTTGCATTGCTGAAAGAAGCTCTGATTACGTGCACATGTTTTCCCAAGCACTGTGAGAGTAACGGTGACCGTAAGAGGCTGCAGTGAGCCTAACTGGCCTCTGGAGGCAAAAGAGAGTAATTGGCTGGAAAGTGAAAAGCAGCAATATACTTTTGAGTTGCATTTATCCTGAGTTTCTGTTAGCCTTTTGAAGCACCTTTGTTTTGCATTATTACATGCCATGTGATGGAACATTTATCTTTTGCTTTAATAAAATACTTATTATCAAGAAACCCCACAACTACAGTTTCTTTAATTTCGGAGTGAGAAGAACTGGAACTACAACTCCCAGCATTCCTGGGGTAAAGGTTTTACTCTTCCCTCACGAAGCACCAGCGGCTGCTCCTGCCTTTAACCCCTTAAGCCGGGCAGGGTCGCCGCAGTACTGTTGGTTCTATCCTATCCTGGTAGCCACAGCAGACAGTTTTATAGTGACGTGCACTCTTTCTGTAGCCAGCCATTGGTATGATAACTCCCACAGTGATGTAGCACAATGGTTAATGCAATGACTTCAGTAGCAGAGGTCATAGGCTCAATTTCTCTCTGTTCCCCTTTTTTATGGCTGTCCTACACAACTACGTTTCATTCATGTAACAGTCATATCTGTGCAGCCGCCACATTATACCCTCATCACTGTTGCCATCCATCCTTCTGTCCATCTATGTGTGTGTGCCAGCTGTGTGGCATTCTGCCCTAATGTGCAGGCTGCTACCCCATGTCCTGCACTGGCACACTTTTCTGCATTGCGGCTCTTCATGCTTGCCTCTCCTGTGTCTGCTCTGCATGGCACTGCTCTCCTCTGTCCTCCTGTCATTGCACTTATCCTGCCTCCTCTACCTCCTCTGGTGGACACGTATCCCCATCCTCTGCCACATACTGTCATTGTTGCACTGTACATTACCATCACCCTGTACATCGGTACAGCTGCCCCTGATATGTTTGTCCACTTTACCTACTGCCACATGGGCTGCACGCAGATTTGGCAGGTCCATGAGCTCCGTCATCTACTTCCTTCCATCACTTGTTCATTGCCTTTCCTTGGTGCTCTGTGCAGTGTTATGGTTACATCTGTGTTTGAGTCATACATTTCATGCTTGTGACTTTGGGGCACCTTTGTGCCCCTGGGCACCATCTCCTGTATCACCTTGGCATCCCTGGGGTATCTTTCGCGGAACCTTAGGTTTGGCCAGCTTATGGGGAGCCTTATATGCTGCCTTGGAGGGTGCCAACCTTTCCTGCCACCCTCTGGGGCACATTATGACCTGCCTTGGATGACATGATGCGCCCTAAAAGATGCATTAGGTTGCGGCACTGGGGTGAGGCTTTTTTGGCTGGCAGTGCAAATTGTTGGGATGTTTCTGACTGTTACAAGCAGGAAAAGGGATTGCCTCAGACAGTCTTTTAAGTGAGCCCACTGAGGGATCAAACTCATGACTCAGCAGCCAATGTATTAACCATCATGCTGCACCTCTGTTGCTATATTCACAGGTCATCGCGCCTAATTAAGGCTAACACGCGTTAACATGCCTCGGCTCCCTGGCGGTGGAGATGGAAGATTGAGCATATGAAGACTTTATGGCGTATGGTGTTGTCTAACCCCTGAAGAAGCCACATTGTGGCGAAACAAAAGCTTTTGTTTGGTTGGGTTGAGAAGTTAGAGTATTGAATTATTATTGGTTACTGGACTCCCCGCTGTGTTTAATTTGAAAGGTCTTTTGATCCTACCTGAAGATTGAATCTAGCCGGAGTTACTGCGGAATTGGAAAGCTGGACGACATAGTCTGAAAGATAAGTATTGAGGACCCTGTAGGGCCGTTGATTTGTATAGTTCATTATTGTATACTTGTTTCTTTTGTTTTAGGTGATTCCCTGCTGTTCCAGCAGAGCTCCGTGTAGTTCTGTGTAATTGAATATACAAAGACGCTTATGTGTGAATGTGGTTGAGTGTGTTGAATTGAGGTTTAGGCACTAAAAAGTGTTTTTCCCAAGAGTATTTTTTGATGGTGTTTTGGATTTTATGTTTTAAGTAATATGTTGGTATTTTAGGTGAGTATGTGGAAGGCTTAATGACCTGTGATGTGAGCGTCAGCTGCTCCCTATAGTGATTTTTTCACTAAATGTATGGTAAGAGCAATCCTGAAGTCATTTTGCCTGAAGAGATTGATGAATAAGTTGAATTTGAAGGTTTGTTGTTACTCTTTGTGGAGGTTGTTGGTTTAAGAGCAAACATTGGTTTGAGTCCTCTCTACTACCACCATTGCAGGAAGATAGAATGTGAATCTGTTGGTGGGAGATCTTGTCTCCCACCCTGGGCCCCAAAGGGCAGGTTGGGTGGTAGTACATAATCTGCCTATGTGTTTAAACACCCCCTTCTCTTATATCATGTGACCATGGCACCAACACAAGATATGCATTATTCTGGGTCTATCATAGCCCATAAGAGTTAAATGTGACTGAAAAATAAAGACAGACACAAAAATATCCTAGGTGTGTCTGAAAGAACTACCTATCTCACACACACTAGCACTGATAGGGACCTGCAGCATAGCCTAGTACAACTATGAAAGGTGCTGTGGACCTGGTGCTGGGCGCCCCATCTTACCCTCAGGGTGAGCACAGTACCCACACAATGTGACAGTCTGTAGCTTATCTGTGCCAGTAACACATGCGGTCAGTACCCCCTACCAGGCTGAGGTGCTGTGGGGGTACACACGGTCAGTTCTCCCTACCAGGCCAAGGTGCTGTGGGGGTGCATACCCTATCTTGTGATCATCTGTAGACTGTTGATTTGCATGTGCAGTGCATCATGGGTACGGGTGGGTTAACCCTATCTTGTGTGACAGTTTGTGTGGTGACCTGCTGTCCTTCTGTTGCCAGCCAGGGGTTTGTTAATAGCTGTAGCCCACTGGTTACTTCATTGCCTAGGGAGCCAGTGGTCATGGGTTTGGTCCCACCGTGGGGCCCTTTGATAGGGCTGTCTGAGGCATTTTCCTTTTATTATGTAAAGTAGTGACTTTAGCAAAAACACACTCACAGTGCTGTAACCTTAAGGTGCCTCATAAAGCACTCTCTAAGGCGCCCTATAAAGCGCCCTATAGGGAACATTATAGGGTGCCATGGTGGACAGTGCACTTTATAATGTGCCCTCTGGAGTGCCCTATAGGGCGCCTTTTGTGGCTCCTTAGGTTACGGCACTGTGAGGGTGTGTTTGCTGGCAGTACTAATTTAATGTAAAAATGAAAATGCCGCACACAGCACCGGTTTAAAGTAAAGGGTAATGCCTCAGAAAGCCTCATTCATTAAGCCCACTGGGGGGATTGAACTCATGATCCCTTTACCATCAGTCAGCATAAGTAACCATTGTGCTACACCTCTGCTGCTGCATTTGTTGGTCAGCGTGCCTACTTAAGACTAACGCGCGTTAACGTGGCACGGCTCCCTCAATTGCGCGATAATGTGCACGACGCACCTTATCACGCGATAACACGCAATTGCTACGTTTAGACCGTAACACCCACTCTTTTTATTGCATTCTACACATTATCGCTGGGCGCACATTAACACGGTTTACTAAACATACCCCCTTGTGTAACTGTTTAGCCAGCCATTGCTATGTGAAAAGACGTAACACACCAGTTAATACAATGCCCTCACAGCCAGTGAAGATGTGTTTGAGACCCCAGTGTGCCAACACCAAGATAAATGCATAATAAGCAAACTGTGTTCAGACACATCACTGCAATGTGTGTCTGCAGCATAGATCTTTATATATATTGATTGCGCCACCATTTCCTGTGTACCAGTCATGGTACAGGCACGTTGCTAGCGCACCTTAATGATCCGCTTTGTGGCGCGCATGTGTGCGTGAGCAAGGCAGTGCAGAAAATGGCTACTCAGTCGAGAAAGCCTGCCCTTACCAGCAGGGAGCTCAGGCACCTAGCAGGGCTGATCTGCACCAGGCAAATGAGACTTTTCCCCGGCTCTTCAAAGAGGCAGGACCTGGGGCGTATGTGGAGGGCCTGGGACCACGTCAAAAGGCGCTTTAATCGTCTTGCAGACTACCCACGTGAGGTAAGTGTATGGGGACAGGTCAGTACATCCATATACATATCCATTGTGGATTGTAGGTGTGCATGCTGCTGTGTGTAGGCATTCTATCTCATTTAAGTTTATTAGTTAAACCCACGTGCTATACCGCCTATGTATCATAACAAAGTGGTTTGCCCTATTCCCAGGAGGCTAAGGAACTGATCACAGAGTTCCAGATGTCAGCCTGGTGTTATGGCAGCTGCTGCTGTTGCTGTGTGAAAATACACCGCAACACAAGGAGCCCCTAGATCTGCCTAAAGAGGTTTGGTAAACATCATGCTGATATGGTAGGTTCTGCAGTTGCAGGGTCACACATCTGCCCTACCCCTAGGGGTCCTGAGACCTGCTCCAAATGCTCTGTCATTCATCCTGGTGTTACGGTTGTGTGTGCATTTGCAAGTTAAAACATTTGCCCTACCCCCAGGAGTACTGAGAGCCCTTCAAAGTGGGCTGTCAGTCACCCTGGTGATATGGTTGTGTGTGCATTTGCAAGTTAAAACATTTGCCCTACCCCCAGGGGTTCTGAGAGCCCATCGAAGTGGGCTGTCAGTCTCCCTGGTGATATGGTCTATGCTGCTGTTGCTGTGTTATATGCCACCCTACCCCAAGGAGGCCTGAGAGCCCATCAAAGTGGGCTGTCAGTCACCCTTGTGGTATGGTTTATGCTGCTGGTGCTGTGTTATATTTCACCCTACCCCCAGGAGGCCTGAGAGCCCATCAAAGTGGGCTGCCAGTCTCCCTGGTGGTATGGTTTATGCTGCTGCTGATTTTTTATAATTCACCCTACCCCCCGGAGTCCTGAGACCTGCTGAAAGTGTCCTGTCAGTCACCCTGGTGATATGGTGTATGTTGCTGATGATGTGTGCTAAGACACCCTACCCCCAGGAGGCCTGAGACCTGATTGCAAAGGTGGGTATGGCATTTAGATATTGTGGTAGGTGCTGCTGGGTTTGGACACATATTTGCCCAATTCCCCGGAGGCCCTGACCTCATTACACGTCTGTTATAAATCCTGATTGTATGGTAGGTGCAGCTGTGGATGTGCTGTAAACCATCCCACCCCCAGGAGCCATGAGACATGATTCAGAAGGTCTGAAACAAATCCATATATCATTGATTTGTACGCAGTTTCTGGTCACACATCTGGCCACTCCCCAGGAGCCCCGTAACTGATTGCAGAGGAACATTATAGATGCTGGTGTAAGGGTACAAAACTTCACAATGCCCACTCCACAAAACAAAAGGGTATGTTTACTAAACTGCGTTAGTGCGATTCGCGTTAGGAGCCGCGTTAGAGACAGAAATCCCAAATAAGGACATGGGCGGTACATCGTTGCCGAGAACGCGCCAAGAACGCGCGTTACAAGGCGCCATAAATGAACAAGCGCTACAGGGCACGTTACCGCGCGTTAATCTTAAGAAGGCGCGCAGGCATACAATCATAGCAACAGAGCTGTAGCACAATGGTTACAACACTGACGGATAGTACAGGGGTCATGGGTTCCATTCCCCAGTGGGCCTAATGTATAAGACTGGCTGAGGCAGCACCCTTTACATTTAAGTTGTGATTGGTGAGGCATTTGACATGTATTTTAATTTGTGCTGCCAGCAGACATAACCTCACGGTGGTATAACCTAAGGTGCCGCATAAGGCACTCCATAGGGCACATTATAAAGTGTACTGTCCGCCAAGGCACCCTATAATGTCCCCTATAGGACACCTTATAAGGCTGTGAACAAAGCCCTGGCTGGCTGCAGGACTGCACATCACCACACAAACTGTATGCTGTGGTTACCAGGATAGGGTTAACCCACCCGTACCCATGATGCACTGCACATGCAAATCAGCAGTCGAGAGATGGGCACAAGATTGGGTATGCACCCCCACAGCACCTCGGCCAGGTAGGGGGAACAGACCGTGTGTGGTACTGCCACAGAGTAGCCACAGACAGTCACATTGTGTGGGTACTGTGCCCACCATAAGGTTGAGGTGGGGCGCCCAGCACCATTCATGGCTGAACTACGCCATGCTGCAGGTCCCCATCAGTGTGTGATAGGTAGTTCCGTTAGACACACCTAGGATACATCTGTGCCCTGCTGTATGTCCCGGTCATGTCTAGTCCCCATGGGCGATGATGCACCCAGAATAGTGCATATCCTGTGTTGGTGCCATGGTTACCTGCTGTAGGAGGGGAGGGGGGTGTATGGACCCATGGGCAGATCATGTACCACCACGCAACCCACCCTATGGGGCAGAGTGGGAAACAGGATCACCCACCAATAGATCCACAGTCTACCTCCCTGCAATGGCAGTAGTAGAGAGGACCAGCAACCCCTGTCCTGCTAGGGAACAGACAGAGCGGTACACATCCATAACGCAATAGCAGACAGACGGCAGGCCTGGAAATGCTCAGCTGCCCCCCATCATGATCTGATATTCTCCAGCAGCAAGCCTCCAGCCGCTGCACTCTGCAAGGTGTTCCAGCAAGACACATACTAGCTGCAGACAGTCCACCAGCTAGTCCATAGTGCATGGTCCTGGAGGAGATGCATGTACCCAGAATGGGGATGTTAACATACACACCAAGCAGATAAGTCAATGAATGGGCCCCAAAAGAAAACCCATAAATATCACATGAGAGAAACACTATAAAGCACTATGGGGGAACCTAGCCATGCCATGGTCACTGCTCAGTCAGGGTGAGAGTGACCTCCCAGCAGGACATGCTATGGCCACCCTGTCCGTGCAGGTGGTGGCCAGGCACTACAATTGCCATAGCCCTATGCCCTGTGCAGATGCATCCAGGCCAGGCCACCCTATCCAGGCTATTCCCACGGTACCTTGCTCCTCATTATGCACATTGGCAGGCCAATACTGGCAACAGTGCTAGCAGTGTGGGTTGTGGAGGGTGTTGGCAGCCACCACACACTGGATAGACAGACACACACTCCCCACACCTATGCCAGCATTGTGCAACTATAGAGGTGTTGGGCAGCCCAGGCCACCACACAAGTCCTGGGCACAGTGCAGGCATGGCTATGGTACGCAATACTGTAGGAGTCACTCCCCAGGTTGGTAAACACTGTCAGACACAAGACCTGTAGCACACTCCACAGACATCAGGAGGGTTGCTATGATGCAGCTCACTCAGATAATTGTACTTAACCTAGGACTTGCTATCTGCCAGTAATCACAGCAACCTCTTTAAAGATGTGTACCATATTCCCAGGTTTAGGGTGGCATTACTAAGGTATGCAAGTGCTAGTATTGGGAGATGCACGCAGAGCCCAAAGTCCTGCCTCTCCAGGAGGCTTTGTATCATGGGGCCTGTGGGTGCGGGTGTGTCTGCCCCTGTTGGCTGCTGCTTTACGGCAGAGGATCCCAACTCCAGTCCTGCGGTGCCAAACACTGTTCGGGTTTTCATGCTGTCCCTCATGAGATACATCTGCATACCATGGGGGTGGCGCATAGAAATGCAGCACAGGCATCTTTATCAGAGGCAGCATGGAACCGGAATGGTGTTTGGCCCTCCAGGACTGCATTTGGGAGGCTCTGCTATAGGTAATGTGCATGTTTATGGTGTCTGTGCTCTGTAGGGTAAAATGTAGATGTTGTGGGCATGTTTACGTCATCTGCAAGAAAGGTTCTGTCTGTATTAGCACGTTATAGTAGTGGGTAAAATATGAAGACTGGGTTGGCGGAAACCACAGCTGGGACTTGAACCTGTGACTTTCTGCTTCTGAATACACTGGTTTTGTGCACTGCACCACCATGTTATCACAGAGATGGTGCATTCCCTGGTGATACCATGACTGTTGGTCAGACAGGGCCTGTCTGTTGCAGTGCATGGCACCCACCTACACAGGGCTAGGCCACTGTTTGCTCTGGCCAGCTGCCACTGCCCCCTCCACCACCAGTATCCCTCAGCCACCATGCTGACATGCCCTTCTGCTGGTGGAGCTAGTGGTGCGCAGTCTCAGGCCATCCAGTGTGCGGGTAGGTGGCTGCCTATGGTGCGGGTTCTGGGGTAGGGGTTCCTGCATCGACGTCCACGCTCCCCCCCAGCCCCGCCTGCCAATGTTCCGTGCCCTTGGGGGTAGCTGTTGGGTATTATCCCCTGTGACACTTTGGGAAACACACTCGTGCCCATGTTGGGCCTTCAGCAGTTGCTGTCTGGCTGCTCCGCTGTTTCAGAATTCGTATGGGCCACCTAGGCATCACCCTAGTCTGCACTGTGGCCCAGCTCCACCACAGCATGTGCCGCCTGCGGCCCTCTGTATCCCCTTCTCCGGCATCTGTCCAGTTGCCATTCCGACATGCCCGCCCTGATGTTGCGGGACATGTGCACGCCATAGGAACCCTGTCCGATGGTGTGGAAAACCCTGAGCAGCGCTATTTCACTGTGGGCCCATTCACCTTGCATGGGGACGGAGTATAGGCCCTTCCATGATTTATATCTGTTCTATGGAGCTTACTCGGGGGGAGGGGTTGATGTTTCTCATTGATACCACTATTGGCCAGCTTGGTTATTGTTTTTTTCCAGTTTGTTGGGGTCATTTTCAGTGTTTCTGTGCCCTTTTGTTCTGTGCACATGTATCACACTTATCACTTATTTTTGGTTTTCTTGCCTGGGCTGTACATTGCTGACACTGAAATGGTTTCTCTCCCCTGTAATGTGCCTTTAACGGCAGGTTTTCATTCGCGTTGGAATTCAGCCCTGAAAATCAGCGCGTTAGTGTGAGGGGAGCCTCTCCCCGCCCACTCTCCGCCCTCTCTCCACCTTCTGCGTTGTTTTACCGTGCCGCGGGGCTTTACGATCGTTAGCACATCATAACACCCGTTATGTAACGTTAACGATCGTAAGCGCAGCATAACGCGTGTTATGCTGCGCTTACAATCGTTAACGTTACATAACGCGCGTTATTCACGATTACCGCAGTTTAGTAAACCTACCCCAAAAAGTGCTGGTCCAAATCCTTCAATATTCATTATCTTTCTACATTCAAGCATATATATCTATGTTCATTCTATGTTGTTAAACACACAATACTGCACAGAAGGTCTCAGTAACCACGAGCCTACAGCACGCATACAACATACTAAACTGTCATAATGCACAAGCCCTTATAACATCAATGACCTTCCATGCAGATCCCGACAAGCCACCCAAACACATTCAAGGAGACAGCACTTAACTTCCAAAACCATGCTTTGTGCCTCAAAGGGTTGCCGTCCTGCTCTTCATTCCCCGACGCCTCAACTCAGAGCTCAAAAGCATTTTGCAAGCATCCTTGCTTCATCAGGGGAAAAGCAACTGTCCAACAAAACATATTACCAACATGAAATACACAATCAATTAAAAACAACAGCACAAGCCAGCACACCCAACTCAGGCCCCGTACTCACCCCTATCCAAAGTTAGCAAGGCAAACAGCCAGTGGATTGTGGAGTTTATGTTGGTTAAATGTTTACAGAAATACGTAAAGTAAAAGGGGTGGAATGGGGACAACACACTCATGAGACAAAGGCAGAGGGTAGGAGATGATCTAGGAGACCAGGTATGAGGAGGTGCTAATAAGATGCCTGACGCATATCCAAAGGGCGTTTACTCTATACGTTTGGAGCAGCAAGGTGTGTGTTGTGTACCTACCTGCCTGGGGATGTGCAGTGTCCAGTGCCTCTGGCAGTCCACACAGGTATATGGGTCCAAGCCGGTCCGCTAACTCCTGCTCCAGGGGTGTTAGGGTTGGTGCAAAGGGGCCTCCCCCACCAGTGCCCATGGCATGTTGCCGCTCTGCCACCATGTGTTCACACACACCACGTTTAATATCGTTGAAAAGCTTCCTGAGGCTGTCGAGGTCCCTGTTTGGTCCCCCTGCCTGTGTGATGGCCTCCTGCACCTCCTCCCACACCTGTGTGCATGTTGCAAAAGTGGTGCTGTTGCTCAGTAGGCCATAGAGAACCTCGTAATGCTCCAAGACACTAGCCAGCAGGATGTGGTTCTCCTGCTGGCTGAATCTCACAGCCCTCCTCCGTTGCGCAGCTGGCACCAGTATGCGCCTGCGTTTGGCACTGGGAGGGCCCTGTGTGGTCTGGGGCTCACCCGATGTGCCTGCAGCCACCACCACACGCCCAACACTCCCTGCCATATCTGGGTCCTCCTGAACAGGTGCCCCCCTCCTCCTCCACTCCTGCTGTGTCCTGTCGCTCCATCTCCCTGCTCTCTGTGCCCTCTCCCTCCCTGTCACACATTCCTGCTCCTGGCCTCCTCAGCACCATCTCACACCTGGTCCTGGCCCCCCCCCTCCTCTCCCTGCTGTCTGCTCCTCAACTCTGCTCCTTTCTCACTCACCTGCTCCTTGCTTCCCTTCCTCTCTGTCTTCCCTGCTCTGCCTCACACCTCTCCTCAACAAACCTGCCTCTACCACTCTCCACCACACCTCACTACCTCTGCTACTCTTCACTAAACACCTGCTTCTCACTCTTAACAACACCACACACCTTCTCTCACTCGCCTACACAAAACCCTCAACGTGCACCAGGTGTGGACGTGTATTTATAGGGTTTTTTTTACGTTGCGTGCGTTGCGCATGCGCAGTTGCGCGAGCGCAGCGGCTGCACATGTTGTGCATGTGCCGCACAGACATGGGAGGTGCATGCACATGACATTTTGTTACATGTGCGCTGTGTGTGCGCGTGAGGCGTGTTGCATGCGCATGTCTCACGCTCACGCACAGCGCATGTGTGACATAGTGTCCCGCGCACGCACCTTCTACATCTCCGCGGCGCAAGCGCAATGCACGCAGTTGCCGCACTTGCGCAACTAAGCATGCACAATGCGTGCAGCCGCCGCGCTCACGCAACTATGCATGTACAATGTGCGCAATGTAGAAAAACCCTATAAATGCACCTGCACACCTGGTTCACTTTGAGGGGTTTGTGTAGGCAAGGGAGAAAAGGCGTGCAGTGTCAGTGAAGGAAGGAGAGAGTCAGAAGCAGGTGTATTGTGGAGTGTGGCTGGGTTTGTGAGTGGTGGTTGTATTGTGTGGCTGTGTTTGTGTGTGGTGTGAAAGGTGTGTGGCTTGGTTAGTAAAGTGAGTGTCTGTGTTTGAGTGAGTTAGAGGAGTTGGATGGGTGGAGTTTATGGCAGCCTTTGTGGTTGCTGCATCTGCAGTGGGAGGTGAGCAGGCGCTGCGGTTTCCTGACGGGGGAGATGGTGTCTATGGGACTGAGGCACAGGGCATGGGTGTAGTCCCGCTGCAAAACAGACCTGCAGCTGTGGGGGCAGGCCAAGCAGGGGCTGTGCCGGCATGGCACAGGAGGCGTGCTGAGGTGCAGGCTTGCCAGCCTCGCCTCTACAGGCCCAGGGTCCAGCTCCAGGGCATGCGTGAGGACCAGGTCATCTCCCTCTACCGCCTGAGCATGGGGGCTATTAGGGAGCTCTATGAGGATCTAAGACCTGACCTTGAGCCCCTGACTGATCGGTCAAATGCCATACCAGGTTTGGTCAAGCTCCTTGGTGCCCTACATTTCTTTGCCTCTGGCTGTTTCCAGTCATCTGTGGCTGCAGTGGGTAGCATGAGCCGCCCCACCTTCTCATGCTGTCTCCACCAAGTACTGCATGCCATGGTCAGCTGGGTGGGGAATTACATTGCCATTCCCCACACTAGGCAACAGTGGGGGACCCTGAACCAGGCCTTTGAGGCGTTAGCCGGGATACTACATGTGATGGGAGCTATTGATTGCACACATGTTGCCCTGGTCCTGCCTAGAGACAGGGAGGTAGTGTTCCGCAACCGCAAACACTATCATTCCCTGAATGTTCAGGTTGTATGTGATGCAAATATGTATATTCTGAATGTGGTCCCTAGGTTTGCAGGGTCCACCCATGACTCCTATATCCCGCATCACTCAGCACTATTCAGACAATTTGAGGCAGGACAGTATGAGGACTGTATATTGCTGGGTGTGTATTTCTCATTTCTGACATGCACATGGTGTTCATGTGACTAACCGTATATGCAAATGTCTGACTTGGAGGTGTATCCCTCGTTGTGAGTGTGTGTCATCTGTCTGTGTTTGATATAACGTGGGGGGGGGGGGGTTGGTGCCCTCCAACCCCCACCTTGCTTTGGTTCTGTGTGATGATGGTTGAATGGCTGCTAGCATTTGTGTCGTGGTTACAGATTATGTTGTTTTCAATCCGTACACCTACCCCTTGTCTTGTGTGTTTTAACTTCACACGCTGATGCATAGTTGTGATGTCATATGTTTATGTCAGGATGTGTTATGCATTTGTTTTGCACATATATACCTGTGTCCATTTGGGTGGACATGAGCTCCTGTTTTAACATTCCACATTTATTTCTGCAGGTGATGCAGGAGATGGGTGTCGCCCCTGGTTGTTGACCCTTGTGCGTCAACCATAGACACGTGCAGAGAGTAGGTACAATAAGGCCCATGCCTCCAGCCGCTCCATCATAGAGCGCACCTTTGGCTTTTTTTTTTTTTTTTTATTAAGGTTTTATCAAACATACAAATGAAGTTAATACAGTTCAAGCAAATCAGAAACAAAGCATAAGAATATCAACATAGATAGTAACACATTATGATTAAGTCCACATCACTGAGACCCAGATATGAAAAAAATGAAGGAAAACAAACAAGAAAAGCCAAGGTTAACTAACCCACAGTATAGAGGCATATACTACTTAATTACTCATCCCGACTAACCTCAACACCACCCTGCCGCTCCAGTACAAAATTCTCTAAATGTGTTACATCTGAAAATATATAAACCGCACCTTCATAATTCACTACACACTTGCAGGGAAACCGAAGAAAGAAAGTAGCACCCAACTTAAGGACCCGAGGCTTTAACGCAAGAAAAAGCCTCCTCCTAAGTTGGGTGCTACGAGAAACATCAGGAAAAATATTTATCTTGTGTCCACAAAAGAGAATCGCCTTACACCTAAAAAAGGCCTTAAGAATACGCTGCTTATAATCAATCGATGTCAGGGACACTACCAGAGTGGCACGCGAATTAATTATGTCGGAGGAATCCTCCAAAAAATCAGTCAAATTTGTAAGCGAAGGCTCAATTATGTCCAATCCACCCTCAGCCGGGTTGATACGTTTAGAGCTAGCGGAAATATAAAATAACTGAGACACCCCAATAGGATCTGAAAAAAGCAAGACCTCTTTAAAGTACTTGTCAAGGAGAATCTTTGGCAAAAGAAGAGGGGTACATGGAAAATTAAGGAAATGTAAATTTACAGCACGCAAGGTGTTCTCCAAAGCCTCCACCTTGCTATGCAAAATTAAAGCATCTTTCATCCCAGCTATATGTGCTGAGTGCAAAGAAGGGAGTTGCTGCTCAAGCTTAACATAAGCAGCATCTACCGCAGAAATTTTATTATCCAATTGCTGAAGAGAGGAAACAGTTTGAGAGGAAAAATCACATAAAGAACTTAATGTTGAGGATACTTTAGCATCTATAGACTGCAAAACTTGCCAAAGATCCTTCAGGGTTATCTCCGAACCAACAGAAGAAACTGGTGGGCATAAAGCACTACCAGAATCAACCAAAGTAACAGGTTTAGGCAATTGAACCATGGCCAAGGCGGCTCTCATTAACTCAGGGGACTTCTCTGACCCTACCAAGGACAAACAAGCAGCAGGGCAGGGAGGGGGGGTCCTCCCGCTAGAACTAAGGGAGGCACCCTCGGGAGAGGACGGCGTCACAGCGGCGAACAGAGTGAGTTTTGGGAGTTTGCTTTGTACTATTTTGTTTTTTATACTAATGGGGAAACGTAAAGCTAAACCTGGGCGTGGTGAGGAGAGATCGGCGACCAATGCTCCGTTTGTCGGTCCCTTAGACAAACATCTGGTCCCACCTTTGGCATTTTAAAGAGTCGATTCAGGTGTCTGGATAGGACAGGTGGGGCCTTACAATACAATCCACAGACTGTGGCAGAGATCATTATAGCCTGTTGCATCCTGCACAACATTGCTCTCATATCCCTGTCGAAATTAATGAGGATCTGGAGGATGATCCTACGTGCTCTCCTGCACGTACCCATGGTGACACACGTGAGGGCACAGCAGTCAGGCGGCAGATGATTGCAGAGCTCTTCTCATGTAAGTACTGCATATGTTCTCACCTACATTTGTTTGAATATGTGTGTACTGCTAATACTAGTTGACATTTATATACCAATATCAGTAAGATGCAGCACTGCACTGACATGTAACAGACACTGCCTGGCCATCCCAACTTCAAATCTACTCATGACTGAAACACAGAAGATGTGGGCAGGGCACCAACAGTGGGTGGAGGTGGATTATGTGTGTGGGGAGTTTTAGGCTTGTGGGAGGTGTTGGGGTGACATACCTGGTTTGTGGCTGATTGTGATAGAGGCTGCTGTGCAGCCACAGGTAGTTAATTTGATGCTTTGGTAGTTAGTTGATGCATTTGTTTGAATATGTGTGTACTGCTAATACTAGTTGACATTTGTATACCAATATCAGTAAGATGCAGCACTGCACTGACATGTAACAGACACTACCTGGCCATCCCAACTTCAAATCTACTCATGACTGAAACACAGAAGATGTGGGTGGAGGTGGATTATGTGTGTGGGGAGTTTTAGGCTTGTGGGAGGTGTTGGGGTGACATACCTGGTTTGTGGCTGATTGTGATAGAGGCTGCTGTGCAGCCACAGGTAGTTAGTTTGATGCTTTGGGTGCAGCAAGGTTAAAGGCATGTGGTGTGGAGTTAACAGTGGGAGAGCAGACCATGGTTGGGGCCAGTTGTCCAGCTGTGCGTTTTTTTCATTTAGTATTTTGAGCTGATTGTGTGGTTGATATGCTCTGATGAGCAGGGTCTGTGTGTTCGTTGTTTTTGTATGGCACTACATGTGATACGTAGCAATATATACATGCTCAGTAGTATTTTTAATACTGGTATTTAATATCCTTAAGGGAAGTTACTGCAACACCACAGTGTGCCTGAATGTCATCATGTAGCCCTGACATGGATGCGGGGAAGGATAGGGAACCTGTGCGGTGTCCAGCCAGGTGGAGTATCATTGCCCTTTTTTTTGGCTGTAGAATAGCCCTGCAGTGCAGTGTTGCATATTTATATGCAGACAGAGATGATTCAGGCCAGATCAGCAAGGTGTAGGTTACAGTAGGCAAGCCGAGAGCTGAATATGGGGTGGAATTGGGTTTTAATGGTGTTTCCAGGGAGGACAGAGCAAATCTAGCTGATGACATCCAGACATAAACCACATGACTCAATTACAAGCTGTGTAAGCGTGTAGAGGAGGAGAGTGCAGTCCAAGACAACAACTACATTGCGGAAAGTTATGTCCACACACACAAAGAGGCTCTGATGGGAGGGGAGGTTTTAGGTGCACATATAGGCTATCCATGCTTTGCCATTATCGCTTTCACACAGTGGGATGACATTCAGCCATCAAGGTCAGGTCATAAACAGACATCGGGGTATGGTTTAGCAGACATAACTCAGCCATTGAGATATATATTTGCAACTCATCAGCACACAGCTGTTAATGTTAGTCAAGGTATGTGTTATACACACCAAGGAAATGTATATGGACAGAGGATACGGGAGGTGCCCCTGCATATTTCCATGTGTTACAGGAATTGACAGTGGGATAGCAAACAACATTGAGACACCAGTACACACAGTGAAGGGGCATTGGGAGCATTATGGGGGACACAGGATAATACTGCGGCCTTGGAGTGAAGCAGGGACACGGTAGGGAGCAAACACGTCTGTTCACCAGTTTGTATGGCAACAGAGAGGTGAGGGAGGGGCAGACAGAGTACGGACCCTTGTAGTTTTCCAAACAAACGTTAGTGATAACTCTCACATGAAAGATCTGTACAGTGTGATGGTGGGCAGTCAGTCTGTAAAGGATCTTGGGGGTTCTGCGAGCTGAGGTCAGGAAGGTGCAGTGTGTGTTGCACAGCTAGAACATGACATATGTATGTTTCCCTTGTGTTTGTCAATCCACAGGACATACTTGGTGCTCCTGGTGCTATGGTGCATTGGCAGGTGACTGTACGTCATCCAACATGCAGTGGTCTGGGGTAGGTGGACCTACAGCTACATTGTCTGTGACGGCAGTCAGGGGGAACACATGTCCTCAGTGATCTGTCATATTGTACATATGTTGTTGTTCACCTCTTTCCCTACACCTCCATACCCCATATCTTGCTGTTGGCACACATATCCCCATGTGTTCCTGTCCAGTTTGTCTTCTGCAACACTGTCTCTGGGACACGTCCAACAGAGCTGCATGTGTGTGGAGGTCCTAGGTGTTTGGGTGGTGGGCTACATGTATACCCTTCCCCAACATTGTACCATCAGCCAACATGGGTGTATCATTGCATTTCAGAAGGTCTTTATGTCCAGTAATCTCCAATTGTGCACATACAAGCCGTATGCTACTGCTGGCACGCTCACCTTAGCATACTGTGTGGGTGTGTGTTTTTGGGTTGGCTGTGTGATGACACAGTCTGCAGGCATTTTACATTATCATGTGGTGTGAGGGGTCTGTACACCAGGGGGGCGTTGGTGACTGTGCTATCTCTACCTCACTGCTGTTTACCGTGTGAACATTGTGGACATGTGTTGTGTGTTGTGAGCAGAACTGTGTCTTGTGTTCTGACAGACCACTGTTGAACAGCATTTTTGTATCACAGATATCGCCATAATGTGGACATGCATCAACAATGGCTGGACATGGGGACATGGTGATTCTACACATTTTGATGACATCGTCCCCCTTCACTGTGACCTGTTGTGACCTTTGAGTGCCTCAGGGGATCCAAGACATACACTAGATGCAAACACACAGTAGGTTGCACCTTAGTTCTTTTGTGAATGACATCAGCCTTTACATGCTAATGATTTACTTTTTGTTTCATATACATTTCCTGTTGGCTCTCTATTCACAAATGCTGATGCACATGGGGTGGAGCTGTGAGACGCCTGTGTAACATGGGCATGGACATGACCATATCCATGTGACACCCGTGTCTGCGGTTCCAATTCAAAATGTCCCCAACATGCAGTGTGTTCTGTGTTGTGATCATGTTATGTTTGCCTGTGTGTCCTTTTATTATGTGCATATTAATGTTTGACTCTGCAATTTGTGCTGATGTTGCAAGCAGCATACCAATACATTATTTATCCTCTTCTGACACAGGGCAGAGAACAAACCAGCCACATCTACTACAGTGCATCCGACGTCGCCATCATCCACCTGTTGGGGGACACAACACCATGGAACTATCCATGGGGTGGGGGTGGGGGTGTACTATCGAGCGCCTGGCCAGAATGACCAAATGGATGATGAAATGCTCAAAGAAATCAAGGAAGCTAACAAAAGTTACAGCACAGTAATAATAACACAGGTACACTACCAAAAAACTGCCTCCAGTTTTGCAACTGATTCCTATAGATTTTGGGGTGCTGAATCCAGGAAAAATAGCCAAAATGTTCCATCACGTCACGTTTTCTTGCAAAATTAGATTTCTTACCCATATAAGGAATGTTCATATAATTTCTTTTTAGCCGACTGCAGTTTATTTTCTTGGCCCAAAATAGAGGTTGTAATGGTTAACTAACTAGAAACACTCCCTCATGATATTTTAGAGTGTTTTGTATTCATTTTATACATTAACAGGACAATTGGGAGGCGGGGGGCTAAATCCAGTACTCGCGCTGGCGCATGTTCTTTCCTGTTCGCCTCGCCTCATTCGCTCGCTCAAACACGGTGGTTGCGACATGAACGTTCCTGTCAAATTTCAGTTTCTTGCAAGTTCATTATTACCTTTTGTTTGCTCAGTCGTAATCCAGCTTTATTCCGAAGTGGTTCACTACAGTTGTAGTTTGCAGTGCTGTGTATTTGTGATGGCTCACAGAGCCAGAGGTTGCGTCAACTCTCCGGACAGTTTTTGTTTTATTTGTGGGGAATATACCGTGAAAAGCGGCAGAGGAACATTTCTGCATTTATTAAAAAAGTATATTTCGCCTATTTTGGTTTGAAGTTAGGCGATCAAGACAAACCGTGGGCTCCTCACAAAGTGTGCAAGACATGTGAGAAAGATCTATGCTTATGGATGAAAGGTAAAAAACAAGCATTTCGTTTCGGAATACCTATGATGTGGCGTGAACAAAGAGACCACAGCAGTGACTGCTATTTTTGCTCTTGCATTGTGAAGGGATACAACTTAAAAAATAAGAACGTAATAAGTTACCCCAACCTTCCCTCAGCAATTAGGCCTATGCCTCATAGCAACGAAGTACCTGTGCCTGAACCACCAAAATCTTTGGATCATATTTGTGTGGACGGTTCTGATCATGATGAGACTCATCAGATGGCTTTTCCCAATGAGTCCAGTACTTCCGAGTTTGAAACTGAACCAGATCCGAAACCTGAACTTTTCTCTCAAGCTGAATTGAATGATTTAGTCCGGGATTTAGGACTCCCAAAAGATGCTGCCCAACTGCTAGGTTCTCGGCTTAAACAGAAAAATCTATTGTCACCAGGAACAACTTTTTATTGGTACTGCAACCGCGAGACACAATTTTTGAAGTATTTCAGCAAAGAGGAAGATTTGGTATTTTGCAACGATATATACGGAGTGATGGAAAAGTTTA
Source organism: Ichthyophis bannanicus (assembly GCA_033557465.1). Classification (NCBI taxonomy): domain Eukaryota; kingdom Metazoa; phylum Chordata; class Amphibia; order Gymnophiona; family Ichthyophiidae; genus Ichthyophis; species Ichthyophis bannanicus. Next base: position 584,724,826 of record CM066033.1, on the reverse strand, counting down.
AACTCAAGTATGATCCTGCTGAATGGGGGCTGTTCATTGATTCGTCAAAAGACAGCATAAAAGGTGTTCTTCTTCATAATGGCAACACATTCGCTTCAGTTCCTATTGCTCACTCTGTTATTCTCCAAGAAAAATACGAGAATTTGGCCCTGATTCTTCAGAAGATTCGTTATGATGAGCATAAGTGGATGATTTGTGGAGACTTTAAAATTCTATCCATGCTATTAGGGCAGCAATCCGGTTTCACCAAATATCCCTGCTTCCTTTGCTTGTGGGATAGCCGGGCCCGCGACCTACACTGGGGGAAAAAAGACTGGCCAATTCGGGAGTATTTGAGACCCGGTGAGAAAAAATGTTCTTCATGAGAGCTTGGTACCTCGTGATAAAATTCTATTACCACCTCTCCACATTAAGTTGGGTCTCATTAAGCAATTCATCAAGTCCCTTCCAAAAGATGGTGAGTGCTTTCGGTACCTTTGCTCAAAGTTCCCCCAACTTTCTGAAGCAAAGCTAAAGGAAGGAGTGTTTGTTGGCCCTGATATAAGGAAACTCATTTCAGATGGAGCATTCGCTGAAACGATGTCTGAGAAGGAAAAAGAAGCCTGGGATTCCTTCAAGGATGTTGTTCTCAAATTCTTGGGGAACAGGCGGGATGAGAACTATAAGGATATTGTTGCCAGGATGCTCAATGCCTTCAAAGAACAAGGCTGTAACATGAGCCTGAAAGTCCATTTCTTGCACTCCCATGTGAACTACTTTCCCGAAAACTTGGGGGCGTACAGTGAAGAACAAGGTGAAAGGTTTCACCAGGACATCAAGGACGCAGAGAGAAGGTACCAAGGAAGATGGAACACCACTATGATGGCTGATTTCTGATGGTTGCTGCTGCGGGAAACCCCAGATGAAAAATACGCCAAGCAGCGCACCAAGAGAAGCATTCGGGGGAAGAAGAAACGGGCCCACCAGGAGATTGATTGACCCAAGAATGACTTTAAAATCTAAACTGTGTTGACAAATATCGTGTTTTTACTAAACTTTGAAATGAAAATTTGCTAGTTATTACCACAGTGTCGGATCTCATTTATTAGAATTTTATTTTCACACCATCAGGTGTTTGTCTTCATGTATTGCAATGGTGCGGTTTGTGTTTTCTATTCTTACATACATACCTGTACAACATTTTTTGCACATTTCTTTGCTTTGCTTTGTGTCTAACCTCACTCTTATATGCTCAATGTTTGTGCACATGTATGTGGCTGTTTTAAGTGCAGACAATTTTGCTACCATCATAGTGTGTTTTGTTGACATTACTCTATTCTTATGTGCTGCCTTGTTACAATTTTCTTTATTCTTATTTGAATAACTACTAAACAATTAGTATAAAGAATTAATCCAAGAAACTTTTATCTCGATCGCACTCAATCTGAAACGTTCACCTCAAACTGCTAACCCAATGTAGCAAAAAATCTGTACGTGATTGAGCAAATTGGTTACCAGATTTGGATTCAGCGCACCAAAAAATGTAAAAATCAATCGAAACATTAGAGGCAGTTTAAAAAAATTTTTTTTAGTGTACCTGTGTAATGGGTGATTTCAACTACCCCGGTATCAACTGGGTCAGTGTCACAGCAGGACATGCTAGGGAGATAAAGTTCCTAGATGAAATAAATGACTGCTTCTTGGAGCAGCTGGTTCATGAACCGACCAGAGGGGAATCCATATTAGACCTAATCCTTAGTGGAACACCAGATCTAGTGCAAGAGATAAGGTTGTTGGGGCCACGTGGCAATAGTGATCATAGCATGATCGCCTTTGATTTAATTAGTGGAGGAGGGATAGTAAGGAAATCCACAGTACTACCTTTTAACTTTCGAAAGGGAGACTATGATAAAATGAGGAAAACAGTTAAGAAAAAACTAAAAGGAGCAGTTGCAAAGGTTAAAGACGTACATCAGGCTTGGCTGTTGTTGAAAAATACTATCTTGGAAGCCCAGACCAGCTGTATTCCATGCTTTAAGAAAAGTGGAAGGAAGTCCAAAAAACTGCCAGCATGGTTTAAAGGTGAGGTCAGAGAGGCTGTTGTTGCCAAAAAAGCATCTTTCAGGAAATGTAAAAAAGAGCCAAATGACGAAACCTGGAAACAGCACAAGCACTGGCAAGTCAAATGCAAGGCATTGATAAGGCAGGCAAAGGGAGAATTTGAGAAGAAGCTTGCTGCGGAAGCAAAAACGCGAAGTAAAGACCTTTTCAAGTACATTCGTAGCAAAAAACCTGTGAGAGAGTCAGTTGGTCCATTAGATGATAAAGGGGTTAAAGGAGCACTAAGAGGCGAGAAGGCGATAGCGGAGAGACTGAATGAATTCTTTGCTTCAGTCTTTACTGAGGAAGATGTAGGGATGTTACCCATGACTGAAGTGGTATTTAAAGGTGCGGAAGAATTGAAGGAAATATCGATACATCGGGAAGATGTATTACAACTATTAGATAAACTGAAGAGTAGCAAATCACCTGGGCCGGATGAAATACGAGATTGCAGACCTGCTATTAGTAATCTGTGAACTATCATTAAAATCATCTGGTATACATCCAAGGGTGTTGAAAGAACTGAAATATGAGATTGCAGACCTGCTATCAGTAATCTGTGAACTATCATTAAAATCATCTCTAATACCTGGAGATTGGAGGATCGCCAATGTAACACCAATTTTTAAAAAAGGTTCCAGGGGTGATCCAGGAAACTACAGACCGGTGAGCCTGACATCAGTACCGGGAAAAATGGTAGAAACCATCATAAAGAATAAAATTACTCAGCATGTAGATAGTCATAACCTAATGGGAGACAGCCAACATGGCTTTAGACAAGGAAGATCTTGTCTTACTAATCTGTTATGTTTTTTTGAAGGAGTGAATAATCAGGTGGACAAAGGTGAGTCGGTTTATATTGTGTATCTGGACTTTCAGAAAGCCTTTGACAAGGTCCCTCATGAGAGACTTTTGGCAAAACTAGAGTCATGGGATAGGAGGCAGTGTACTATTGTGGATCAGGAACTGGTTTAAAGATAGAAAGCAGAGGGTAGGGCTAAATGGCCAATTTTCCCAATGGAGAAAGGTGAATAGTGGTGTACCCCAGGGATCTGTGCTGGGTCCGCTGCTTTTTGACATATTCATAAATGACCTGGAAAGTGGAATAACGAGTGAGGTTATCAAATTTGCAGATGACACAAAACTATTTAAAGTTGTTAAAACCCAAGAGGATTGTGAAAAATTGCAAGAGGATCTTGATAAATTGGAAGACTGGGCATCAAAATGGCAGATGAAATTTAATGTGGACAAGTGCAAGGTTATGCACCTAGGGAAGAACAACCCAAACTATGGTTACACGATGCAAGGTTCCACATTAGGAACCACCACCCAGGAAAAAGATTTAGGCGTCATTGTGGATACCATGTTAAAACCCTTGGCCCAGTGTGCAGCGGTGGCCAAGAGAGCAAATAGAATGCTAGGTATGATAAGGAAAGGAATGGAAAATAAAACAAAAGATATTATAATGCCTCTATATCGTTCCATGGTGAGACCGCACCTTGAATATTGTGTGCAATTCTAGTCGCCATATCTTAAAAAGGATATAGCGATTTTAGAAAACGTTCAGAGAAGAGTCACCAAAATGGTAAAGGGGATGGAAGGATACTCCTATGAAGAAAGGCTAAAAAGGTTAGGGCTCTCTAACCTGGAAAAGAGACGGCTGAGGGGAGATATGATAGAAATCTATAAATTAATGAACGGAATGGAACGGGTAAATGTAGATCGATTGTTTACGTTATCAGAATATAGAAAGACTAGGGGACATGCAATGAAGCTACAGGGTAAACTATTTAAGATTAATAAAAGAAAATATTTTTTCTCTCAACGTGTAATCAAACTCTGGAATTTGTTACCAGAGGATGTAGTAAAGGCTGTTAATGTAGCTGGGCTTAAAAAAGGTTTGGACAAGTTCCTGGAGGAAAGGTCCATAAACCATTATTAAGAAGGGACCCAGGATATCAATGCTTGAACCAATACAAGCATTGTGGAACCTGTGTCTTTTGGGGAAACTGCTAGGTACTTGTGACCTGGATTGGCCACTGTTGGAAACAGGATACTGGGCTTGATGGACCTTGGTCTGACCCAGTATGGCATATCTTATGTTCTTATGTTCTTATATCCCTGGGAAATGGTGCCATAGGATGTTTGACCTCTGCGAGTGGGACACATGCCTAGGATGGACAGTATTATTGGTGGATTGCTACTTTGGCCATGACAGACCTGTCTAACACACTGTTGCTGCCGTGCTCTGGCTGGGTGTCGTGTTCATCGCAGGAGACACACATGACCTTTCCATACTGTGGCATATTGGGATGTGACACTTGACTATGCATGCCCAGGGTTTCAAGGACAGTCTTAACCTGACTTTTTGGACTGCAGACACACTTTGCACTTTGGACACTGTGTACTGGTCCCCACGTGTGCAGCAGGGACTGACATTGTTGCTGTATGTTGTACATTCCTCCAATGTTGTATTGTGTTTTGGCCATGTGTGTGACATGGAACACAGGATACGCTCATCTGTTTGGTTCAACACAAGCATACAGCCATGCGTGTGGCATAGGGGGAGCAATGGAGAGGTACTGTTGTCTATGTCCACCTACTCTCCACTTGGACATGATACAGGTCTTGCCACAATACCGCTTTACTGCTCACCAACAGCTTGGATTGATGTTTTCACTCACCAAGGGTGTTTCTGTGCATGTGTGGCATCACTGTATCATGTTGAAACGTACACGCTGCATGTGCATATGACTGACTATGTTGGGGAAACACAGCATGTGGCAATATGGCTTCTGTGTGGTTTACTGTAAAATGTTTGCCCTTACTTTCCATCTCTATATACTGGTTAGTGTGTTTGTTTACTGTACAGACATGACACTCAGCATTGATTTACAAACCTTGCTTTGCATGTCTGCACAGTCCTATTTATCCCCTGAGGTAACGACTCTCACATTGCCCCGTTATATTTGGAGTGTCACAGTGTGAGTGTCCATTGTCTTCCTTCAATTGTGCATTCCATGTACCGTGATATATGTGTACAGACACTGTATCCACACCAACCAGTGCAGGGGGACCTTCTGCATAGTGTTATCTCTGCATGTTTCTGCAGGTAGTTTCTTTTAAATTCTCTCTGTGTTCATGTGCCTCTGCTACCTGTTAGCATATCCTCATTGTGCATTTGATGATTGTTTAGGGTTACATTGTTGCAGCTTTGATTCCTATATCAGGCATTATGTGACAGCTGTAATATAACTTTCGATATGTGTTTTTACACTTTCAACATTTTAACAACTTATGCTGTTTTCATTTGTGTGCCTCCTGTGTTGCCAGATAGATATGTTTTAAGGAACAGATCATGATTGATGTGTGTTGGGCCCTCATCATGCACCGCCTACTGTCTACCTGCACTCATATGTAAGTAACACATTTGAAGCGTGCAACAGCATGTGGGGGGTGGGGGCCTAATGCATACTGCACACCATGCACATGATGCACATTATCTCTCCTGCCCATCATTTGTAGACGGGCCAGTGACCTTTCTGTAGGATGTGGGTTGCTGCCCTGCTAAGTGTGTTTTCCGTCTTTCAACTGGGATCCACTCACCTTGATATTATGATGGTGGTATCTACACTATCTGTGATGATTAACCCAAATAAAAAATTGTGTTTGACATACATTTGTCTCTGCTGCTGCTTGATCATGCAATGCAATGTGTGTCTGCAAGTTAGGGCTTTCTTGGAAGTGTCACTAGAAGTAGATTACCAGGCCTTTTTTTCCCAGTCAATGGAGGGTTAAGTGACTTGCCCAAGGCCACAAGGAATGCTATTGGGAACTGAACCCTGGTTGCTTGGCTACTAGGCCAGTGTTCTAACCACTAGGCTACTCCTCCACTTCTTGATCACACAGACACTTGTATTTACTGATTTTCTGGTCATGTACATGGCCCACCTGTGCTCACATCCTTGTACGGTGGCAGCTGTCTATCTGCCAGCCATTTGCCACATCACTGGGTGTTACAGGTTCCCATACACACCCTCCGTTTGGGGTACTATTTTTGCATTGGGCTCATTGTGGTTGATTGGGATAGTGGGTACAGACATGTGTTCTAACACTATAGGTTGCAGGTTTGATCCCCATATGGGGCTTTTTTTTTTTTCTGTTGTGCTAACATGACCATTAGGTACCTGCAGGTTCATCATCTCTGCACACACCCTTCCATCTCTTCACTGTACACCAAAGTGTGCCCTCTGTGCTGCCTATCCATCACATATTAGCTGTTATATATGTCTCTTTCTTTATCATGTTTACATGGCAGTCCACTTGGGGGATTGCCATTGCTGCAGTTCAGCTGGTCTGTGGCACACCTGCTTGCAGGTTCAATTCTCTCCTGTCCTGTTCCAAATTTTGCCCTCCTCCACAGAGCATCCCCTGCCACCCTTTGGGTTTAGGTTCTTTCCTCTTTTGCATGCTGTATCCACTGCATAACATTTCATTGTGTGTGTGTGCATGTAGTTATATGTGGCTCTGGTCCCAATTACAGACTGTGATCTGATCTGTACACACCAGATCTGCATTTGCATTTCATCATGGTTACTGTTGGGGGTTTGCCTATCCTGGCAGCCAGCAGGCTTCTTGTGTGATGCCCTGCGGTGTTCTTGTATGCAGCCTTTGCTAATGACCTCACGTTGGTGGTAGGGTTGCCAACTGGCCGGTTTTCAGCCGGCCTGGCCGGTTTTTCCATGGCCAGGCCAGCTGCCGGCGCAGAGGCAAAACCGGCCCTTGAAAAGCCGGGTTTTTTGCTCTGGCCGCAAGATCGGGAGCGGCCAGAGCAAAAAAAACGGCTTTTCTCCCAACCCAGACGGCTTCAGAGGGAGCTGGGGAAGCCCGCGCGAGGCCCCGGCTCCCTCTGAACAGCCGCCAGCGTGAAGAGCCTTTTCCTTCACGCTGGCGGCTGTTCCTGTGAAGCCGCGATTGGTGGGAAAGGTTAAAGGGCATTGCCCTTTAACCTTTCCCAGCATTCACGGCTTCACAGGAACAACCGCCAGCGTGAAGGAAAAGGCTCTTCACGCTGGCGGCTGTTCAGAGGGAGCCGGGGCCTCGCGCGGGCTTCCCTGGCTCCCTCTAAAGCCTCAGACAGCCGCGGTTTTGGGAGGGGGGAGTCCAAGGACTGCCTGGGCTGTGATGGGGGGAGGGGGCCTGGACTGGAAAAGGGCTAGGAGGGGGAATTTGACTGGAAATGGGTTGTGATGGGGGGGGGCCTGGACCGGAAAAGGGCTATGGGGGGGGGGGGACTTGGACTGGAAAGAAATGGGCTGTGATGGGAGGGGACCTGGACTGTAAAAGGGCTATGTGAGGGGGGGGGACATGGACTGGAAATGGGTTTTGATGGGGAGGGGGACCTGGACTGGAAAAGGGCTGGGGGGGGGGGACATGGACTGGAAATGGGTTGTGATGGGGAGGGGGACCTGGACTGGAAAAGGGCTATGGGGGGGGGGACTTGGACTGGAAAAGGGCTATGGGGGGGGGAACTTGGACTGGAAATGGGCTATGGTGGAGGGAGGGGGAACTTGGACTGGAAATAGGCTGTGATTAGGGGGACTTGGACTGGAAATGGGTTGTGAAGGGGGGGGGGACCTGGACAGGAAAAGGGCTATGGGGGGCATTGGACTGGAAAGAAATGGGCTGGGATGGGGAGGGGGACCTGTACTGTAAAAGGGCTATGTGGGGGGGGGGGACATAGACTGGAAATTGGTTTTGATGGGGAGGGGGACCTGGACTGGAAAAGGGCTATGGGGGGGGGGGACATGGACTGGAAATGGGTTGTGATGGGGAGGGGGACCTGGACTGGAAAAGGGCTATGTGGGGGGGGACTTGGACTGGAAATGGGCTATGGTGGAGGGAGGGGGAACTTGGACTGGAAATAGGCTGTGATTAGGGGGGCTAGGACTGCAAATGGACTGTGATGGGTGGGGGGGGTAGGACTGCAAATGGGCTGTGATGGTGCGGGTGGACTCGGACTGCAAATGGGATGTGATGGGGGGGGGCCTAGGACTGGAAATAGGCTGTGATGGGGGACTTGGACTGGAAATGGGCTGTGATGGGGGGGGGGCTAGGACTGGAAATGGTCTGTGATGTGAGGGCTAGCACTGGAAATGGGCTGATGAAGAGCTGGAATAGGACTGGAAATGGGCTGATGTGGGGCATGGGAGAATGGGATTAGAAGGGAGTGGATGCTGGGTGGGTCTAGAACTATAAGGGAACTGATTTTGGGGGAGGACTAGAATAGATGGGGAATGAGAATGGAGAGGGGAAAAAATATTTTGTGTGGAAGAAAAGTCTATGATGGGCTGGGTATTGGGAGAGTAAGAGGGGCTTGAGAATGGAAGGGTGAAATTTAAATGGATGATAAAGGAATAAGGAAAGAATTGGGGGAAAGAGCAAAAGGGAAACAATCAGTATGTTAAAGCAGAAATAGAGAGAGAATGGAAAACATCTAAAAGATAAGAAAGGACAAATGGATAGCTCGCAGAAGACACGAAGAAACCAGAAGAAAGTGACTGGAGCAATTGCAACTGAAAAATAAAACGCCCAAACAGAAGGTAGAAAAATACTTTTTATTTTGAATTTATTAACTGGACTATGTCTGGTCTGGGAAGTGTGTATTGCTAACATCTTTGCGTTTTTGTTTAGTGCAAGAGGAAATTACTTTATAGTTTTATTTCTCCAGTGTTGTACATTTCATGTTTGGATTTTGGGGTTCCCAGTTTAATTATTATCTGACCAAGGAAGTTAGCCTACACGTATCCTCGGTAATTTTTGTGGGTGGGGCTGGGGGCGGGGCAGGGGTGGGACTAGGGGCGGAGAATGGGTGGACCATGGCGAGCCACAGGTGTCGGGTTTTTCTCGGTGAAAAAGTTGGTAACCCTAGTTGGTGGTGGGGCCTACCGGTTTGTGCATTGCCATTTGTGCTAATGCTCAAAGGTTGGATTCCTCTCTGTTCTCTTTCATTTGTGTGCCTATCCTGCACAACTACTTTTCATTCCTGTGACAGTCATATCTGTTCAGATTTGTGCTTTTAGCACATTGTACCCTTATCACAGTTGTGAACCATCCTTCTGTCCATTTACGTGTGTCTGCCAGCTGTGTGCCGTCCTACCCTGATGTGCATGCTGCTACCCCACGTCCTGCACTGCTACACATTTCTGTATTGCAGCTCTCCCTGGTTACCTCTTCTGTGTGTGCTCTGCATGGCACTGCTACTCGGCTGTCATCCTGTCATTGCACCTATCCTGCCACTTCTACCTCCTCTGCTGGACACGTTTTCCCATCCTCTGCCACACACTGTCATTGTTGCATGGTACATTACCATCACTCTGTGCATCGCTACAGCTGCCCCCGCTATGTTTGTCCATTTTTCCAGCTGCTACATGGGCTGGACGCAGATTTGTCTGGTCCATCAGCTCAGATCTACTTCCTTCCATTACTTGTGCATTGCCTTTCCTGGTTGCTCTGTGCAGTGTTAGGGTTACATCTGTGTTTGGCCCATACCTCTCTTGCTTTTCAAATTGGGGGACCTTACTGCCCTTGGCCAACATTTTTGGGTTCACCTATACATCCTTGGGGCATCTTAAGCCATACCTTAGATTCAACCAACTTATGGGGTGCCTACTATGGTGCCTTGGGAGTTGGCAACCTTTCGACATGGCCTCTGGGGCACATTATAACCCGCCTTGGCTGACGTGGTGGTTTAGGATGTGCCTTCTGGTACGCCCTAAAAGGTGCAATTGTTTATAGCACTGGGGTGTGGGTATTTTTCGCTGGCAGCACAGATTGTTGGACTGTTTCTAGCAGGAAAAGGAATTGCCTTTGCCACCCTTATTCATTAGGCCCACTGGGGGATTGAACGCATGACCCCATCTCATCAGTTGACATATTAACCATTGTGCTGCAGCTCTGTTGCTGTGTTTGTAGGTCAGAGCGCCTACTTAAGATTAATGTGCGTTAATGTGCACTGCTCCCTCTATTGGGCGATGATGTGCGCAGCGCACATTATCGCACAATAATGCATGATTGCTACGCTTAGACCGGAACGCCCACTCCTTTTATGGCATCCTGCACATTATCGCCGGGCGCACGTTAGCGCCCTTTAGTAAACATACCCCTAAGAGAGTTGCGGGAACCACAGACTCTGATATTGAAGTGTCCAGAATTTCAGATACATTTAAAGTATCCATAACTTTGACGTTAGCAGGTCTTTCCAAACCCGATCCTTTCATCTTCTTATTTGTAGGAAGATAGTATATTTTCGAAAGCGGGGGATGAGACTCAACCGGAACATTCAAAACTTCCAGCAAATATAACTTAAACATATCTCAAGGTGTAACTACAGGAGAGCGCGGAAAATTTATTAATCTGACATTCATAGCCCTTTGCTGATTTTCCAACAATTCAATTTTAAATTTAACACCAGACATATCTTTACAAAGAGTGGTATAGTTGTCTTCCAACGATATAACCCTGTTATCAATAGTAGAAACTTGAGATTGCAAACCAGCCACTGACTCCTGGCATTGCTGAACAGCCGTGGCATTCCCACGAATCAGTAACAGAGTAGAGTTAGTTTGAGATACCAAGCACTCACCAAGTTTTGTTAATGCCATACAAATAGAATCCAAAGTAATGTTTTCTGGATGCTCTAAAGAAAAAGGAGTCAAGGAAACTTGCTCACAAGAAGCTTCGGGAAGGACCACCGAGCTTCTTAACTCCCCCGGTAAGAAAGTAACACCTCAGGGGGTTTGCGACTCAATTGTGGTATCCATCTCAGCTCCTGCAGACGCTGACCCCGGATCAACCGGACTTGAAACATCAGCCTTCCCTCCCACTGAAGACACACCTTCGACCATATCAGGACGCCCAGCTCCAGCAGGGCTGAGGCTCAAGAAGTCTGCAGGCAGTGCGGGAGGGAGTTGCAGGTCCGGAGTGAGATCACACCCAGAAGAAGACGCCGGACTCACCGTTCTCGGCATCAACAGCAGCGGGGTTACTCCGGAATCTACCCGAGCCTCTCCATGCAGCTGCATAAAAGTATCCATCAGACCAATCTTTGCGGTACAAGCAGAAGGAGATTGTTTCGGCTGGGGAGGGTTCCCCTGCAACTTCCCCTTTCGTTTTGACATCAGGAAAGGCAGCTCACAGATGCACAGATCTGGCAGCCATCTTGGATCTCCTCCATCATTGCTTTCAGATCTTGACTCACCTAATGTCCTTTGTGTTTCCTTACCATTCTCTCTATCTGTATCCTATGTCTACAGCTACTGTGTTGTCTGTCTCGACTAGATTGTAAGCTCTGTGACTTTGCAGCGCTGCGTATGCCTTTTAGCGCTATACAAATTTTCAGTAGTAGTAGTAGTAGTCACAGCACTGTGTTTCGAACCTGTTGAAAACTTTCTTAATCAGGGTTCTGGGTCAAGAGTGAGCAAGAGAAATCCACTGAACTCTGAGGAAAAGCATACTTCAGAGTGGATTTCTTATACTCACCCCTGATGCTGAACCAAGATTATGAAAGTTTTCAATGGGTTCAAAACGCAGTGCTGTGTCGGGTGGACTGTGATGTGATTGTGCCAAACGACATTTATGTGCTGCTCCTTGGACTTCTTATACGTGTTTTATTTCTGCATAAGCTAAGCATATTTAATGAAAATTTGTTCAAAATGCTTACTTATATTTGAATAAATTGATTAAATGGAAGGTTTGCCGATAGAGGGAGATTCCCGCCTTGCAAACAATCTGACAAAAAAAAGTCTTTCATTTCTAGAGTTTTGGGAAATTTTGCTTTTATAAGTCTGGCTTGGTTGATTGGATTTTGTTATGTGTCAGTGCTTTAGGCTTTTGATTTTAGGACATGATTATTGGCACCCTCATAAACAATTCAAATCAGTTTGAACAAAACAACCACAATCCACTGCGGTAAAATTAGATGCACCTGTGATCAATTGTCAGTACTCATATGACTTGAATCAACTAATGGATGATGGCTCTAATGTTTAAAATGGCCACATTCACTTCCTGTTGCATTTTCACAATGGTGAAGACAAGAGAGCTGCCTGAGACTGTCAGAAAAGCCATTATCACCAAACATCAAACTTCAAAGGGGTACAAGGTCATCCTCAAAGACCTTGGGATTTCTGTGTCTATAGTTCGCAATGTTATTAAGAAGTTTTCTGCTCATGGAACTTTCAAGAACCTCACAGGATGTGGTGAGAAGAAGAAAATGAATCCAAGAAGTCTTTGAAGGTTAGTGTGAATTGTTGGAAAAATGCCATGTACAACATCCAAAGAGCTTAAGGCTGACCTAGAGCAATCTGGAGTGCTGGTTTCATCCTGCACCATACGCTGCACACTAAACAAAGAAGGACTTCATGCAAGGCCAAGGAGGACCCCACTGCTCAAAGACAGACATAAAAAGGAAGCCTGATCTTTGTTCAAATCCACTTTGAAAAGCTTCAGTCCTACTGGGAAAATGTTCTGTGGACAGGTGAAACCAAACTTAAATTCTTTGGCAATGCAGATCTGCGATACATTTACAGGCAAAAAAATGAAGCTTATAATGAAAAAAACACTCTTCCTACAGTTAAATATGGTGGAACATCCATAATGTTGTAGGGCTATTTGGCTGCGTCAGGAACTGGAGGCTTGGAACATGAAGTCAGAGAACTATCAAGGTATTTTGGAGCAAAATGTGTTACCTAGTATCAGAAAGGCCTGGGTTGAAGGTCATGGGTCCTCCAGCAGGACAATGACCCCAAACATAGCTCCAATACATTCAAAAGTACAAAAGAATGGTTAAAAAGATAAAAATAGACTGTTTTAAACTGGCCAGGAATGACTCGGGGGTATATTTATTAAACCGTCTTAATGTTACTGGCACTAGTTGCAGAGTTAATGTGAAGAATGCCATATAAGGAGTGGGCATTCCGGAGGGAAGGTTGCAAGGAATCGGTGTCGTGCAATAGTGGGCGCCGTGGCACGTTAACGCGTGTTAACCCTAAGTTCATGCCAGCGCAGTGCTAGAAGCTATAAAGGTGTAGCCCACTGGTTATGGCAATGATTTTGGAGACAGAGGTTATGGGTTTGATCCTGCAGTGGTGTTATGTAAGAAGGCTATCTGAAGCTTTTCCTTTTAATTTAAATCAGTGCTGCCAGCAAAAACACCCTCACAGTGCCATAACCTAAGGTGCCGCATAAGGTGCCCTATAAGGCACTCCATAGGGCACACTATAAAGTGCCCTGTCCACCAAGGCACCTTATAATGTGCCCTATAGGGCGCTTTATAGGGCGCCCTATAGGGCGTCTTATGAGGCATCATAGGTTACGGCACTGTGAGGGTGTTTTTGCTGGCAGCACTGATTTAAATTAAAAAGAAAAGCCTCAGACAGCCTTATTAAATAACACCACTTTGGGATCAAACCCATGACCTCTGCCTCCACAGTCATTGAAGGGATCAGTGGGCTACATCTCTATAGCATCTAGCACACTGCTGGCTGGCTACAGAAAGACTGCAGGTCACCACACAAACTGTCTGCTGTGGTTATGACAGGATAAACCCACCCGCACCCATGATGCATTGCACATCCATATCAGCAGCCTAAAACTGATCACAAGATGGGGTATGCGCCTCTATAGCACCCCAGCCTGGTAGGGGGAACTGACCGTGTGTGTTCCTGGCACAGAGTAGCTACAGACATGACATCGTGCGGTTCCTGTGCTCACCCTGAGGGTGAGGTGGAGTGCCCAGCACCAGGTCCGTAGCACCTGGCTTGGCTGAGATAGGCTGTGTTGCAGGTCACCATCAGTGCTAGTGTGTGACAGGTAGTCCTTACAGACACACCTAGGATACCTGTGTGGCCATCTGTATTTCCCAGTCATGTTTAACTCTTGTAGACTGTGATGCTCCTAGAATAATGCATATTCTGTGTGGTTGCCATGATCACTTGTTATAAGATCAGGGGGGTGTCTGGACCCACATGTGGATTATGTAGCACCACCTACCAACCCACCCTCTCTGTGTCAGGGTGGGGGCCAGGATCTGCCACCAACAGAACCACACTCTACATCTTTGCAATGGAGGCAGCAGAGGGACATGATGAAAGGCTGTGGAATCATCAACCCCAGTCCTGCAGGGGAAGGGCGCTCTCCAGGGCAGTCACTGCAGATCTGTACATATCACATAGGGCACTGGCAGTAGGCCTGGAAAAGCTCAGCTGCCCCCCACCACAATCTGACATTCACCAGCAGGGGCCACAGTCAGTCTTCACCTGCTGCACCCTGCAAGGTGTTCCGGCCATACACAAGTTAACTGCAGACAGTCTTCTAGCTAGTACACAGTGCATGTTTCTGGAGGAACTGTGTGCACCCAGAGGTGGGATGCAAGCACAAACACCAAGCAGGGATGCCAGTGATTGGGCCCCAAAAATGGGAACTCCCAGATATCACTTGAGAGGAACACTGCATAGCACTATGTGGGAACCTGGACGTGCCATGGTTACTGCTCAAGTGACCTCCCAGCATGCCATGCTGTGGCCACCCTGTCCATGCAGGTTGTGGTCAGGCACTACAATGTCCCAGTCATTGCCCTATGCCCTGTGCAGATGCATCCTGCCCAGACCGCCCTGTCCGGGCCATACCCACAATACCTTGCTCCTCATTATGCACATTGGCAGGCTAACACTGGAAACAGTGCAAGCATTGTGGGCTCAGTAAGGCAGTGGTTCCCAACCCAGTCCTTGGGGAACCCCAGGTCAGTCAGGTTTTTATCGTACCCACAATGAATATGCATGAGATACATTTGCATACAATGGGGGCGGTGCATACAAATGCATCTCAAGCATATTTCTTAGGGACAGCATGAAACCTGAAACATTATTGTTCATCAGACAGACCTTATCTTTTGCAGTGCATGGCACCCACCTAAACAGGGCTTGGCCTTGGTCTGCTGTGGGAAGATGCCACTGCCCCCTACACCACCAGTACCCCTCTCCACCATGCTGACATGCCCTTATGCCGGTGGTTCTGGTGGTGCGCAGTCCCAGGCCATCCAGTGTGCCAGTAGGCGGCTGCCTATGGTGCGTGATATGGGGTAGGGGTGCCTGCATAGACATCCATGCTTCCCCCCGGCACCGCCTGCCAATATTATGTGCCCTTTGGGGTACTTGCTGGGTAATGTCCATTTTGGCATTGTGGGACACACACTTGTGGACATGTTTGCCCTTGGTCAGTTGCTGTCTTGCTGGTTTTCCGTTTCTACATTCCTATTTGTCACCTAGGCATATGCCTAGTCCACCCTGTTCCCCAGCTGCCCCACTGCATGTTCTGCCTATGGCCCCCTGCACCCCATTTGCAGCTTCACCATCGTGCCCTTTTGTACTTGGGCACTATGCTGTTGCTGCACATGTATCACTACTATCACTTTTCTTGGTCTCCCTGCCTTTGCTGTACATTGCTGACTGAAATGGTTTCTCTCTCCTGCAAATGTGCCTCTAACGCGAGGTTTTCACCGGCGTTAATTTTCAGACCCTGATTTCACAGCGTTAGTGTGCCTGGAGCCTCTCCCCGCCCACTCTCCGCCCATTGACCCCTTATCTCCACCCTCTGGAGAGCCTTACTCCACCCTCTGTGCACCTAATGCCACCGGAGATGTTATTGCGCGATAAGTCACGTTATCTGCAGTATCGCGCAATAACATCACTTATCGCATGATAACGTCACCGCTGCAATGTTAGCGCTGTTTAGTAAACATACCCCTTGATCTCAGTCCAATCGAGTACCTTTGGAAAGAGCTGAAATCTGCCATTGGTAAAAGGAATCATGGAAATATTCATGAGCTGGACAAATCGCAGTTGAAGAGTGGGAGAAACTACCAGCAGATAGATGTTCAAAACTTATAGATGGCTACAAGAAATGCTGTCATAATTGCCAAAGGTTGTGCAACCAAATATTAGTGAAACCTGCCCAGGTCATCTGGTGTTATTTTTCTCAGAAATTACATCTAAGTTGCACAGACATCTTTTTTTTTGCACAGACATCTTTTAACTGTATGCATATCTTTGAACATACAGTTAAAATATGATGATTACATACATTTGGAACATTTCTAAATATTTCTCAAGATATCATACACAACATACCTAAAATGCAAGGGTGCCAATAATGTTGACCACATCTGTAAGTGTCTTTGAATATCTCCCCCTTGGTTTTGGAAATATGTTGTTTCTATGATAGTGTACAACACAGTGGTCTTCCTATTGCATCTGCCTACGAGTATACTGTTTAATGGTGCTGCTGTACAATGTTTTGTTCTGTTGTGCAAATTAGGCTCATGTATTTTGGGCTTGTTTGGGCATTCGTTTGTGTGGCTATAAATTAAGCATGCTTGCAAATTACGTGTGTGCATTTATCGATTTTGCATGAGTAAGTTGGAGGTATGTGAGAGCATAAGCAATTTGCATGCACAGTAGACGCACAATTACAAAGAAAACAACAAAAAACTGGGTTTGTTTTCAACAAAAACAATGGAACACTTTGGCCTACACACACTTAGGGGCTTGTTTACAAAGCCGCGGTAGTGGTTCGCGATCGCGATCGCAACCGCGGCCCCATTGAAATCAATGGGGCCGCGGCTCCGATTACGATCGCAAACCGCTACCGCGGCTTTGTAAACAAGCCCCTTAGTTGAAATGGGAGTCATTCTGAACCATGAATAAGCCATTTATACGTACAGGTTGGACGTTTTTGGCACGTAAATGTCTAGACGAGATTCCGACAACAAAACATTTTACGCGTACAGATGAGAAAGACAGATAATCTGGACGTGGGTGTGGAGGGGTGGAGCATGGGTGTGTCAAGCCGCCTAAAAGTCTAAACCTTATTCAGACGAAAACATGTACATACATCCTGGACGTCTACGTTAGACCTGCTAAAACATGGAATAACAGCCTATGTTTGTTATAGTAGCACTGAACTGTAACAACACAGAAGGACATTTATGTTTAAATAGAACGGCTAGCATAGCTGGGTTATAAAAGGATATGAAACAGTACGTACCCTGGAGGTAAGCAATGTAGCATGTTGCTATGTTTCGGGAATGTTGCACTGTAATTGTGACCCAGATTGGCCACCTCTGGAAATAATAATAGACTACATGAACCTCTGATCTGAATCAATATGGAAATTCCTATGCCCTTATGTTCAGTTAGGTGCAAGAGTATGCAGACTGAAGGAAAACAAACTGAACCATGTGGAAGCAATAAGGATCCAATGGTAGCCAGAATCAGAGGGACCAAAAGAAGGGTAAGAATCAGCACTGCCTACAGCCGAACATAGTATACCACTCTGTGCCCCACCGCATCCCAACAAGAGGTGTGACAGTGACACTACCTGTGTGCCTGCCATAGCAGGGTGCACAGGATGCAGATGTATGGTGATGCACGAAGGAGGGACATGTATAAGGTGCATGAGAAATGGCAGGCAGTGCCAGGGAAACAGGACCAAAAGATGCATATGCCACAGTGATGGAGGCAGCCATATGTGCCTCCTCGGTGCCCACCAGTGTGCTATAATTGGTAAGCATCACCTCAATGAGGAGGGCCTGCTCACCTTCAGTGGGGTTCCTGTTTTGCGAGGACACTTTTGGAGCCATTTACATATGAAAGCACCTGTATTGATGTCTGGTTTGCAGCCAGTAGTTTGGCATTCTCAGAGGCATGGCCATGGCGGAGTTACACATTTTGTAGCGGTTAGAAGTACAATGACGTAAACGTTTAACCACTCAGAATACCAAACATGTTTATAAGTCCGAAAACATGTGTACGTTCGCCTTCTGCGGAACACTTCTAATGCTGGGACAGTTCCACATGTTTTTCTATGCCGGTGTTCAACGAGTCTTAGACATCGTGGTTATGGAAACAGTTCCTTTTGGGCTCTAAGCAAATGACATCATGATAGTACTCACCAATGTCTTTATTTGGACAGCTATGAATCAGCTGCTGCTAAATATACAAAACTCAGAAGTACTGGTAGTTACTCTTTTTCATTAGTGTTACATAGTTCTCATCCATAGTGCCATCAAAATGACCCTGCTGTGCAGCTCAAGGCATAACATTTATTTTCTTTATGTACTCACATATTAGTTGTTATATGCCACTTTTTACTTTGGTGATCAGAGAGGTTTACAGATAATATTATAACTGCTGCACAAGGCAGTTTATAAGGAACAATTATAGAACAGTTTACAAGGAACAAGAAACAAGTATGTAACAATTGTACAACTAACAAACAATGATGCGCAATAGATATTTAACAATAACAAAGAAGTGCAGAACTAGTTACAGGAGGTATTAATATTAATGGTCTGGGTGATATCCTGGAGTAATGTGATGGGTGGGGCTGGAACTAGAAGGGAGCTGATGTTGGGGGAGGATTAGAATGGGATGGAGCTGGGAGAGTGAAATGGAGAGGGAAAAAATATTTTGTGTGGGAGGGAAGACAAATCTACAATTGGCCGGATATTGGGAGAGTAAGTGGGGATTGAGGATGGAGGGGTAAAATTAGAGTGGATGAAATAGGAATGAGGAAAGAGCAAAAGGAGAAAGATTAGTATGTTAAAGCAGATGTAGAGAGAGAATGGAAAATAAACTAGAAGAGAGAAGAAAGGACAAATGGACAGCAGACCATGGAGAGTTAGCAGAAGACACGAAGAAACCAGAAGAAAGTGGCTGGAGCAATTGCAACTGAAAAAAAATGCACAAAAGGTAGAAAAATATCTCTTTATTTTGAATTTATTAACTGGAATATGTCAGCTCAGGGAAATGTGCATCATTAACGTCTGCGCTTTGTTTAGTACAAGAGGAAATTAATTTATAGTTTTATTTCTACAGTGTTGTTTGGCTTTTGGGGTTCCCAGTTTAATTATTGTCTTCCTGTTTCTAAATTGTGATTCCTTGTTTGGTGATGGTCTATGTTCTGCATGTGTAACTGAGCTGAGGTATTCTGTTTATGTAAGTCCTATTTGACATTGCCACTTGTTCTCTTTCCCCAGTAGGTCATGTATTGTTATTCTCTGAAATGTACTGGTTTAATATTTGCAGTGTTTCCTTTTGATAGGTAGGATATGGTGCTTTGTGAGTCCTGGTAGTGCTGTTAGGATATGGCGGGTTTGCTATGGGCTCTAAATGGGCAGTGTTTGTAGTAGTTCCTAATGTGCCTGGCAGTTGGCACTGGATTATAGTAATGTAGAAATCTTTATGTCTTTCTTTATTCATACACTCATTAAGAGGCATGTTTACTAAAAGTTAGTGTATGGTAACATTATGCAAATATTTATGCAAATGAGGTCTCTTATGCAAATGAGGCCCCACACCGAGTCTCCGCACATGGCCCTGCACCCCCCTTGGGCCACCCCTGCTCAGAGACAAACTAAGAGTCAGGCTGAAGGCAGGGGGAAACAAAAGTCATGTGCAGTGACTTATTGGAGGGCCTCATTTGCAAATGTCAGAGGTTGTATTGTGAGACTGAAAAGCAGGCCATGTGCAAAAAACACAGTCTCTCAATGGTAGGGCCAGCCCTGGGGTCAGCAGTAAACATTAGGCCTATGTGGCATAAGGGGTCTAAGAATCCCACCCAGATATTTACTATTAAGAGTCTCCATAAAGGTTGTACGAAAAGGTCCCCAAAACCAATGACAGCAGAAGGCCTATCCTTAGTAACATGACAGGTGCCTTACCCAGTATGGGGCTGATTTTGTGCAATATATCCACCTCTACAGCAAAACCTCCACTGACATGGTAGGTACAAGGGGTCTACGAGGTGTGACAAAAAAGAAACGAGACTGTGGCAGCCACACCCATGACTCAATGCCAATTGGCTAATGCTTATGTCACTGTGTTGCAACATCTCCCATTATTCTGCTATAATATTTTTCATCTCTATCACTCTGCGGTATGTTTACTAAAACCCCGGTAAAGTGCGGGCCGCGGTAGAGTGCAGGTGCCATATAAGGAGTGGGCGGTTCGTGCTGAAAAAGAAACCCCATAATTTGCATATGCGCTAAGGTGCGTGGTGCCCATATGCGCCCCGCACTTTAGAGCATGAGATGGCTGCGCTGGAGGAATAAGTGGCATGCTGATATGCATACAGGAGAGCAAAGCTACAGCACAATGGTTAAGACACTGACCAATGGTGCAGGGATCAGGGGTTTGATCCCACACAATGCAGACAGCTGGCTGAGGTGCTATTTTAGGAGGCATATGCATAAGGCGGCGTGCTAATGTTTTTTGAGGCAATTTAATACTGGGCGGCATAAGTGGCACACTGATGTTAAAGCAGAAGAGCAGAGCCACAGCACAATGGTTAGAACACTGACCAATGGTGCAGGGATCAGTGGTTCAATCCCACACAATGAAAGCAGCTGGCTGTGGTGTTATTTTAGGAGACATGTAAATAATGGGCTGCATAAGGCGGTGGGCTGCTGGGCATAAAGCGGCACGCTAATTTTTTGTGAGGCAATGTAATACTGGGTGGCATAAGGGGCGCACTGATGTTCAAGCAGAAGAGCAGAGCCACAGCACAATGGTGAGAACATTGACCAATGATGCAGGGATCAGGAGTTCAATCCCCCACAGTGCCCAATGAAGACAGCTGGCTAAGGTGTTATTTTAGGCGGCATATAAATAATGGGCGGCATAAGGCGGTGTGCTGCTGGGCATAAAGCGTCGCGCTAATTCTTTCTGAGGCATGTTAATACTGGGAGGCATAAGCAGCGTGCTGAGGTGCAAGCAGGAGAGCAAAGTTACAGCACAATGGTTAAGACACTGACCAATGGTGCAGGGATCAGGGGTTTGATCCTGCAGACAGCTGGCTGAGGCATTATTTTAGGAGGCATATAAATAATGGGCAGCATAAGGCGGAGCGCTGCTGGGCATAAGGCGGCGTGCTAATGTTTTTGGAGGCATATTAATGTTGGGAGGCATATGGCGGTGCACTGATGTGCAAGCACAGGAACAGAATCACAGCACAATGGTTAAGGCACTGAGCAATGGTGCACAGATCAGGGGTTCAATCTCCCACAATACCCAATGAAGACAGCTGGCTGAGGTATTAGCTGTTAGGGGTAATATTGCTTTAGGAGGCCGTTATCATCTATTTGTGGAATTATTACTGCTAGCAAATGCACACTCAAAGCAGTGTAACATAACGTGCCCCATAAGTTACCCCAGAGGGCACATTTTAAAATGCAGTGTCCGCCACGGCACCCTACAATGTTGCTGAAAGTGTGGCTGATGGGGCGCCATATAGGGTGCCCTATGAGGCAGGGAAAGGTCAGAGCACTGTATCTGATGGCAGCATTGTGCATTGTAACGTATGAAAATCGTAAGTAGGTGTGCTGACCCAGGTCTGCCATTCTTGATTTAGCAGGGAGGGGCTGCAGACAGGCCCTGGCGACTGATATCAACAGGGGGTCAGAGTTAATCTCATATTGTAATCAGTCGCCAGGGCCTGTCTACAGGCCCTCCCTGCTAAATCAAGAATGGCAGACCTGGGTCTGCCATTCATGATTTAGCAAGGAGGGGCTGCAGACAGGCCCTGGCGACTGATATCAACAGGGGATCAGAATTAATTTTATCTTGTAAACTGCCCTATTACCTTTGGAGACTGAAATCACAAGAGTAACACAGCTCCATGAAATCCAAGGTCTGGGGAAAAAGCCAAGACTCCTATGTCATATATGCTGACAACTGGTGAAGACACTGAATGATGGTGCAGGGGTCATGGGTTGAAATTTCCAGTGAATAAGGTTGGCAGAGGTATGTCCTTTTTCTGTGTGCAACTGTACAGCAATCTGTGCTGCCATCTTAAAAGAACCACACCCTTGTGCCATATATTATTGCACCTTTTACGGTGCATCAGAAGGCACATCCTAAACATACCTCGTCAGCAAAGGCGAACCTTAATTTTCCCCAGAGGCCATGTTGAAAGGCTGTCAACTCCCAAGGCAGTATCGTAGGCACCCCATAAGCTGCCTGAATCGAAGGTGTGCCAGAAGATGCCCCAAGGATGTATAGGTGAACTCAGAAATGTTAGCCAAGAGCAGTAACATCCCCCAATTTGAATGGCAAGAGAGGCATGTGCCAAACACACACGTAACACAAACACTGCACAGAGCAGAAAAGACAGACAATACAAAAGTAAAAGAAGGACGTAGATCAGTTGATGGACCACAGAAATCAGCTCCAGCCCCTGTGGCAGCCATAAAAATGGACAAACATATCGTGGCCAGCTAGAGCCATGCACAGAGTGATGGTAATGTACCATGCTATAATGACAGTGTGTGACAGAGGATGGGAAGATGTGGGCAGCAGAGGAGGCTGAAATGGCAGGATAGGTGAAATATCAGGATGACTGTGGAGTACAAGTGCTATGCAGAGCACACACAGGAGAGGCAAGCAGGGAGAGCTGCAATGCAGGAATGTGTAGGAGTTCAGGACGTGGGTTAGCAGCATGCACATCAGGGTAGGATGGCACACAGCTGGCAGACAGAAGATGGACGGAAGGATGGTTCACAACTCAGATGAGGGTACAATGTGCTCACAGCACAGATCAGCACAGATATGACTCTCATATGAATGTAAACCACTTCTGCAGGACAAGCATACAAATCCAAGACAGCAGAGAGGAAGCACACCTACGACCACTACCACAAATGGCAATGCCTAAACCGGTAGGCCACACCACCAACGTGAGCTCATTAGCAAAGGCTGCATACAAAAAGAGTGCAGGGCAGTACACAAAACGCCTGCTGGCTGTCAGGACAAGCAAACCCCCAAAAGTAATCATGAGCAAATGCACATGCAGATCTGCTATGTACAGATCAAATTGCACTCTGCATTTGGGACCAGGGACACATGCACACACACAATGAAATGTTCTGCAGTGGATACAGCATGCAAAAGAGGAAAAAACTAAACCACAAGGGCAGCAGAGGACGCTCTGTGGATCAGGTTAATAATCTGGATCAGGACAGGAGAGAGCTCAACATGCAATCAGGTGTACCACACACCACCTGAATCACAGCAATACCAAACCCCCAGGTGCATTGCCATGTAAACACCATAAAGTGAGAGACCTATGTAACAAAGAATATGTGATGGCTATGCAGCACATAGGATGCACCTTGGTGTACAGTGAAGAGAGGGAAGGGTGTGTGTAGAGGTGAGGAACCTGGTGGTACCTCATGGTCCAGTTAGCACAACAGAAAAAAAAAGGATAAAGCACATGTGGGGATCAAACCTGCAAACTACAGAGTTCAAACACATGACTGTAGCCAATCCCAGAAACACCACACTGAGCACACTGGAGCACAAATACCCCAAAGGGAGGGTGTGTATGGCAACCTTTAATACCCAGTGATGTGGCATATAGCTGGCAGATACACAGCTGCCACTGTACAAGGATGTGAGCACAGGTGCCCCATGTACATGACCAGCAAATGACCACATAAAGGGGCAATGTGCTCAAAGAGTGGAGGACTAACCTAGTGGTAAGAAAAGTGGCTTGGCACCCAAGCAACCAGTGATCAATTCACACTAGCACTCCATGTGGCCTAGGGCAAGTCATGTAACACTCCATTACCTTGGAACAAAGACCAGATAATCTACATCCAGTGACATTGACAAGAAAACAATGGAGTCTCTGGGTCACAAGGAGTCAGGACTGATACAAAGGCACACATTGCATTGCATGTTTGTCACCATGATCAATCAGCAAAAGAGACAAATGTCTGTCAAATACATATCTTTATTTGGTTTATACATCACAGATAGTGTAGAATGTGCCATCATAATATCAAGGTGAACGCATCCCTGGTGAAAGTCGGAAACACTTTTAGCAGGGAACAAATCCACCTCCTACAGAAAGGTTACTTACGTGACCACAAATGAAGGCCAGGAGATATAATGTGCATCAGGTGCATGCTATGCACTAGGCAGCAGACCTCCAGCCCCCACCTGCTTCTGCATGCCGCAAATGTGGTACGCACATATGAGTGCATGTAGGGAGTAGGCGCTGCATGCCGAGGACCCAACACACATCATCTGTCCCTCAAAACATATCCATCTGGCAACACAGGAGGCAAACAAACTAAAAAAGCATATGTTGTCACAATGTTCTAATGTGAAAAACACGCTCTGAAAGTAATGTTTCAGCTCTCACTTAATGCCTGATCTAGGAATCAAAGCTGCAACAATGTAGACACAAACAATCATCAAAATCACAATGAGCATATGCTAACAGGTAGCACAGGCACATGAACACAGACAGAATACAAACTAAACGACCTGCAGAAACCTGCAGATATAACACCATGAAGGAGGTCCCCCTGCACTGTTTGTTGGGTAGACAGTGTTTGGCCACATATAGCATGATACATGGAATGCACAATTGAAGAAGTACAACGGTCACCCACACTGCCACACTCCAAACATAATGTGGCAATGTGAGTGTCCCTACCACAGGGCATAACCAGGACCGTGCAGATGGAAAATGCAAGGTGTGTACATACATGCAGACTGTCACATCTGCACAGTAAACAAACACAAGAACCAGCATGTGAAGAAGGAAATGATGGCCAAACATCTTACAGGGAACCACACAGAAGCCATAGGTCCACATGTTGTATCTCACAAACATACTCAGTCATATGCACAAGCACCATCCACATTGCAACATGATACAGTGATGCCGCACATGCACGTAAACACCCTTGGCTCATTGAAAACATCAATCCAAGATGGTGGTGTGCTTGAAAGCATTGTTGAGGTAAAACCTGTATCATGTCCAGATGGAAAGCAGGTGGACATAGACAATAGGAGCGCTCCATCGTTGGCCCTATGCCAAAAACATGGCTGTATGCTTGTGTAGAAAGAAACAGATGAGCATATCCTGTGTGCCATGTCACACCCATGGCCAAAACTCAACAATAACACAACTGTGTCGAAATGTACCACCTACAGTGTCCATGTCAGTCGCTGCTGCACACGGGGGGGATCAGTGTCCAAAGTCAAAATTGTATCTGCAATCCAACAGGTCAGGTTAAAAGTGATCTTGCAACTCTGGGCATGCATAGTCAAGTGTCACATTTCAATATGCCACAGTCCTTGAAAGTTCATGTGTGTTCTCTACAATGAGCAGGACTCCCTGCAAAACCATCGCAGCAACAGTGCGTTGGACACCTCTGTCATGGGGAAATCAGCAGTCCAAGAGTAATACTGTCCATCCCAGTCATGTGTCCCACTCTCAGAGGTCAAACATCCAATGGCTCAATTTCTCCTCAAAAAAGTTCCATGGTGTTGTTTCCTCCAACAGGTGGGTGATGGTGACACCAGATGCACTGTAAGAGATGTGTCCGGTATGTCCTCTGCCCTGTGTCAGGAGAGGATAAGTATGGTATTGTTAGACACCTTGGAAAAACAGCACAAATTGCAGACAGTTACACCTTAGGAAATACAGACGAAAGGGATGCAAAGGCAAACATGACATGATAGCAATACTAAACAAAACCTTTTTGGTGACATCATTAATTGTAAACACAGACACGGGTGTCACATGGATATGGTCATGTCCATGCTCATGTCACACAGGTGTCTCACAGCTACACACGATATGCATCTGTTTATGTGACCATAGAGGAAACATTACATGCACATGAGACAAATATGAAATCATCAACAGGTAAAGACAGATGTAATTCCCCAAATAACAAAGGTGCAACCTACCTTGTGTGTGCATCAGGTGTATGTCATCAATCCCTTGAGCCACTAAACAGCAATATCAGGTCACAGTGAAGGGAGACAATGTCAGCAAAACGTGTAGGATCACCATGTCAAGCCACTGTTGATGCATGTCCACATTATGTTCATATCTGAAATAAAATAAAGGTGCTCAACAGTGCTCACTCAGAACACAAGACACATGTCTTCTCACAGCACACAACACATGTTGATCATGTTCACAAAGTAAACAGCACTACGGAAGAGGTAGCACAGTCACAACTGCCCCCCAGGTGCACAGACCCCCTCACAGCACATAATAATGTACTATGCCTGAACACTGCCTCATCACACAGGCAACCTATAAACACCCACCCACACAGTATGTAAAGTTCAGCGTGCCAGCTGTAACACATGGCCTCTATGTGCACAAGTGGAGATTTGTACACATAAAGGCCCAGTGAACATGCAATGATACCCTGTTGTTGGCTGACAGTACAATGTTGGGGTAGGGAGCAAGTGTAGGCAAACACCAGAAAACAGAAACCTACACACACATGCAGTTCTGTTGTACATGTCACATAGAGAGTGTGGCATAGGACATGCTGAACACAAACACATGGGGATATGTGTGACAACAGAAGAGATGGGTTACGGAGGCTGAAGTGAAAAAAAGGAAATAACAACATCTGCCAAATATGATAGATCATTGAAGACATATTTTTCCCCTGAATGCAGGCACACACAATGTCGCTGTAGATCCACCTACCCCAAATCACTGCATTTTGGGTGATGTACAGTCACATGCCAATGCACCACACCTACAGCATCCTCACAAAGTATGTCCTGTGCAGTGGGAAACACAAGAGAAGCCAACATATGTCATGTTCTAGCTGTGCATCACACACTACACCTTCTTGTCCCCAGCTGTCAGACCCCACAACATCACATAATGACTGACTGCTCTCTATCACAATGTACAGATCTCTCACATGTGAGAGGCAGCACGGAGGTGTTGGAGGCTATCTACAGGTGTCCGTAATCTCTCTGTCCCCTCCCTTACCTCTCTGTTGTTGTACACACAGATCAATAGAGGTGTCTGTTCCCACCATGTTTGTACCTCATCCCAAGGTCGCAATATTAGCCCTGATTCACCATATTGCCAACAATGCCCCCTCTCCTTGTTTAGTGTTGTTCCAATGTTGTATATTAACCCACTGACAATTGCTGAAACACATTGGAAATATGCAGGCGCACTTCCTGTATCCACTGACCAAATACATATCCTGGTGTGTACATCTCATACCTTGAATAATATTGACATCTATGTGCTGATGATGTGCACAAATAGCTGGCAATGTCTGTGTCATGTCAGAAAAAAAAACACCCCCATGTCTGCTTGTGACCAAACCATGATGGCTGCATGCCATCCCACTGTGTGTCAGTGAGAATGTCAAAGCATGGATAGCCTATATGTGCACCTCAGAAAAATAGCTGTCACCTAAGTCTGTGTTTGTATGCCGACATAACCCTCCCTTGCTCGGGTCCGCAATGTATTTGTTGATATGGACTGTACTCTCCTGCCCTACACACATACACAGCCTGTAGCTGATGCATGATGGCATATGTTGAGATAGCATCAGCGAGATATGCCATGTACTCCCTCAAAAACCTGGTAAACCACAAGCCACCCACACATTCAGCGCTCCACTTGCCTACTGTAACCCACCCCTTGCTGATCTGGGCCGGATCACCTCTGTATGTGTGTAGATATGCAACACTGCAGTGAAGGTCTACTTTCCAACAACAAAATGTAGCAATGCTACCCCCCTGGCTGGACACTGCACAGGTCCCCATCCTTCAACATATCTATGTCAAGGCTACTTGTTGACCTATACATTCAGACACACTGTAGGGTGACATTAACACCCCTCACATATAGTTAATACCATCCTGACATACTAGTACTAAGCATGTGTATTGTGCTATGTATGACATGTTGCGACATACATAACGAACACACACACATAGCCAGCTGACAGGAGCTTAACAACCACAAAAGCAGCGCAAACCTGTATAATATAAGCACACTCCACTGGACAACTGTCCCCAAACATGGACTGCCCTCCCACTGTGAACATCTCACCATATGGCTGACACTGTGCTCCACCCATATCATCTGAAAAAATCATTGAGTTTGCACAACAGCAACTGCTATCACAAGCAGCCACTAACTGTGAATGTGACCCTCAAAACCTCCGACAGGTGTATGAACAACCACCCACATCATCTGCCACCAACTGCTGTTGTGCACTGCCCACATTGTTTGTGGCACACTCATGCCTATATGTGACGTTTGCATTGTCAGTCAAATGTTAATGCAGTGTGGCATCCGAATTAAATCTTTACATAAACATCAACCTCTATAACCATTACACACATAGGATAAAACATGAGTGTGGGAAGATAGGTAATACGTACATGAGAAGATCTCTGCAATCAACCTCCGCCTGACCGCTGTGCCCTCCCGTGTGTCACCACTGGCACGTACAGGGGGGCACGTTGGATCTTCCTCCAGATCCTCATTAATCTCTGCAGGGATATTGTGCCTGAGAGCAATGTTGTGCAGGATGCAACAGGCTATGATTATCTCTGCCACAGTCATTGGCTTATATTGTAAGGCCCCGCCTGTCCTATCCAGACACCTGAAGCGACTCTTCAACACGCCAAAGGTGCGCTCTATGACTGAGCGGCTGGAGGCATGGGCCTCATTGTACCTCCGCTCTGCACGTGTCCGTGGCTGACGCACAGGGGTCAGCAGCCAGGGGCGACACCCATATCCTGCATCACCTGCAGAAAGAAATGTTGCATGTGAATGCAGGAGTTCATGTTCAACATAATTGACAGTTGTTTAGACGTGAGAAACAAACGCACAACACATTCTGACAGAAAGATATAACAGCACAACTATTCAGCTCATAAAAATATACATATGATGACAGAAAAGGACCACATGGCCTATCGAGTCTGTACACCCATGGCAAATACTACAACAGTTCCATCTATAACTTTAGAGATCGTGTGTGTGTGGGACATGCGTATTGTAATGCAGTTAGTGTCCACATCTGCACCACCGCCACTGTTAGACTATACCACCGATCCACTGATCACATATTCAAATTGTATGTCTGAACAGTAACCAAGGAAAAACATGCTGCCATTTGAGGGAGGCCCACACCCAGAACATGTATGCCATGGAGGTCTGGCAAAATGTAGACCATATCACCTATATACATCCTGTCCTGTAAGGTCAACATATTAAGATTTGGTAGTCTGTCTCCATATGCTGTATAGTGCTGACCGCAAATTGCTGTAATAGCCATCCTCTGCACTGTCACCATCCTGTTCACATCCTTTTGAAGGTGCGGTCTTCAAACCTGCACACTGTACCCCTCATGAGTTTGCACCACAAACATATACATAGGCACAGTACCTTCCTGTGTAGCTGGTACCAATACCTCTCTGTATGCACCCACTTAGCCCCCCTGCTTTAGCCGTCACCTTAGTTGTATGGATTGGCAATAACATCAATGTTAAATGACATACAAATATTAGACAACAATTAATCATCATCACAGGTGTATGTGAAGGGCAACCCCCCCCCCATCACATGTTCGCAGTTGCTACAAACACACACTATGAGGGATCCAGCAACAGCATATCCATATGCACAGGGGTGTCGTCACATGTACACCATGTGCATGTTATGATCATATAATGTTATGAGTCTGATGGTCTATGGTTAATTTTTTTTTACTGTTCATAAGAACATAAGAACATAAGATATGCCATACTGGGTCAGACCAAGGTCCATCAAGCCCAGTATTCTGTTTCCAACAGTGGCCAATCTAGGTCATATGTACCTAGCAGTTTCCCCAAGGGACACAGGTTCCACAATGCTTGTATTGGTTCAAGCATTGATATCCTGGGTCCCTTCTTAATAATGGCTTATGGACCTTTCCTCCAGGAACTTGTCCAAACCTTTTTTAAACCCAGCTACACTAACAGCCTTTACTACATCCTCCGGTAACAAATTCCAGAGTTTGATTACACGTTGAGTGAAAAAATATTTTCTTTTATTAGTCTTAAATAGTTTACCCTGTAGCTTCATTGCATGTCCCCTAGTCTTTCTATATTCTGATAAGGTAAACAATCGATTTACGTTTACCCGTTCCACTCCGCTCATTAATTTATAGACTTCTATCATATCTCCCCTCAGCCGTCTCTTTTCCAGGTTAAAGAGCCCTAACCTTTTTAGCCTTTCTTCATAGGAGTATCCTTCCATCCCCTTTACCATTTTGGTGGCTCTTCTCTGAACCTTTTCTAATAACTCTATATCCTTTTTAAGATACGGCGACCAGAATTGCACACAATATTCAAGGTGCGGTCTCACCATGGAACGATATAGAGGCATTATAATATCCTTTGTTTTATTTTCCATTCCTTTCCTTATCATACCTAGCATTCTATTTGCTCTCTTGGCCGCCGCTGCACACTGGGCCGAGGGTTTTAACATGGTATCCACAATGACGCCTAAATCTTTTTCCTGGGTGGTGGTTCCTAATGTGGAACCTTGCATCGTGTAACCATAGTTTGGGTTGTTCTTCCCTAGGTGCATAACCTTGCACTTGTCCACATTAAATTTCATCTGCCATTTTGATGCCCAGTCTTCCAATTTATCAAGATCCTCTTGCAATTTTCCACAATCCTCTTGGGTTTTAACAACTTTAAATAGTTTTGTGTCATCTGCAAATTTGATAACCTCACTCGTTATTCCACTTTCCAGGTCATTTATGAATATGTCAAAAAGCAGCGGACCCAGCACAGATCCCTGGGGTACACCACTATTCACCTTTCTCCATTGGGAAAATTGGCCGTTTAGCCCTACCCTCTGCTTTCTATCTTTTAACCAGTTCCTGATCCACAATAGTACACTGCCTCCTATCCCATGACTCTTTAGTTTTGCCAAATGTCTCTCATGAGGGACCTTGTCAAAGGCTTTCTGAAAGTCCAGATACACAATATCAACCGACTCACCTTTGTCCACCTGATTATTCACTCCTTCAAAAAAACATAACAGATTAGTAAGACAAGATCTTCCTCGTCTAAAGCCATGTTGGCTGTCTCTCATTAGTTCATGACTATCTACATTCTGAGTAATTTTATTCTTTATGATGGTTTCTATCATTTTTCCCGGTATACTATACTTCTATACTCCTGTAATAATTTAAACTCACAACAGTCCTCTATATAACATTTCTCATATGTAAACTGCATTTTTTCCCAAATAAAAGGTTGCTACATATGTGATTCTAAATACAGAAATGTATAAACACATACATAGATTACTAATCTTGACATACTCACCCAGCAATATACAGTCGGCATAACGTCCGTCCTCAAATTGTGTGAATAGTGCCGAGTGATGCAGGATATAGGAGTCATGGGTGGACTCTGGAAACCTAGGGACCACATTCAGAATATGCAGATTTGCATCACATACAACCTGAACATTCAGGGAATGGTAGTGTTTGCGGTTGCGGAACGCTACCTCCCTGTCTCTAGGCGGGATCAGGGCAACATGTGTGCAATCAATAGCTCCCATCACGTGTGGTATCCCGGCTAACGCCTCAAAGGCCTGGTTCAGGGTCCCCCATTGTTGCCTAGTGTGGGGAAGGGCTATGTAATTCCCCACCCGGCTGACCATGGCACGCAGTACTTGGTGGAGACATCGTGAGAAGGTGGGGCGACTCATGCCACCCACTGCGGCCACAGATGACTGGAAACAGCCAGAGGCAAAGAAATGTAAGGCAGCAAGGAGCTTGACTAAACCTGGTATGGCATGGGACTGATCAGTCAGGGGCTCAAGGTCAGGTCTTAGATCCTCATAGAGCTCCCTAATAGCCCT
Organism: Ichthyophis bannanicus; assembly: GCA_033557465.1. Lineage (NCBI taxonomy): Eukaryota > Metazoa > Chordata > Amphibia > Gymnophiona > Ichthyophiidae > Ichthyophis > Ichthyophis bannanicus. The sequence continues at coordinate 584,692,957 of CM066033.1, read as the reverse complement.
TGTGCCCAGTCGGTACAGGGAGATGACCTGGTCCTCACGCATGCCCTGGAGCTGGGCCCTGGGCCTGTAGAGGCGAGGCTGCCGAGCCTGCACCTCAGCACGCCTTCTGCGCCGTGCACGCACAGCACGTGCCTGGACCGCCTCCACAGCTGCAGGTCTGATTTGCTGCGGGACTACACCCATGCCCTGTGCCTCAGCCCCGTGGACACCATCTCCCCTGTCCTGCAACCGCAGCATCTGCCCATGTCTCAGAACACATGCAGCAACATAAATAGCCGCCATAAACTCCTCCCGTCCAACTACACAAACACACTCTAACACACACACAAACCTCCCTAAACAGTGTACAACTTACAAACCACACAAGACAATACACACACAAGACAATACAATACCCAATACAACCAACACCAATACAATCTACACCTACACCTCCTTGGACTCTCTTCCTTCCTCTCTGCAAACACACTCCTACTCTTCTTCGCCTACATCCCTCAACGTGGACAAGGATTTCACGTTCAATTCTAGGTGGTTTTTTGGGGTTTGCGGTCAATGCGCATGCGCAGTTGTTCGCACGCGATGCTCCTGCGTCGCGCGCATGCGCGACTCTACGCATGGGTGTCCATCTGTGCGTGGCCACACGCACATGCGCGTCGAGTCGCACATGTGCAAAATGCACACAGACACCCATGCGGCACTCGCCGTAATGCGCATGCGTAATGTTACACATGCGTAGTACTGCGTGTCTTGGCGCATGTGTGTGTGGCCGCGTACGCCCATGTGCAGGCGAGCACGCGCACGGTGCACGAGTGCCACGCCCGCCCAATTGCGCATGTGCAAAGAAAAAAAACGTGCAAAAGCCCTATAAATAAGCCTGCACACGTGGCCCACGTTGAGGGTTGTTAGAGGAGTTCGAGTTAGAAAGAGAGAGTTATAGAGAGAGTCAGAGACAGAGGCTGTGGTGGGAGTAGTGCACAGAAAAGAGTGAGATAGAGAGTTAAAGAGAGCTATAGGGAGAGAGGCTGTGGTGGGAGTAGTTCAGAGGAAGGAGGGAGAGAGAGAGTTAGAGAGAGTTTGAGGGAGAGAGGCTGTGGTGGGAGTAGGGCAGAGGAGAGAGGGAGAGAAAGAGAGTTAGGAGTAGTGTAGGATTTATTTCTTTTGGCTTGTGTACTTTAAAGGTTTCCTTTTTTATTGTGTTGTGTACTGTGTCCTGTATTGTAGTGTTCTTGTATTCTGTATTGTGGTCACTGTTTTGGTGTGTTTAGGTGAGTGGGGGTGCGGTGAGAGGAGCCTGTGCTGCAGAGGGAGATGGAGAGGGAGAGTGAGAGAGAGGGTCAGGGTGAGGGGGTGGAGGATGTGGGGCAACCTGTTGGTGTTGAGACACCCAGGGCAGAGACTGCACAGCCTAGGGAGGAACAGGCAGGACCATCTGGTGGGCCACAGCCTGCACAGTACAGCCAAACGGGAAAAAGAAAAAGGATACCTGTGCCTGGACCACAGAGGAAGAGAGCTGTAAGGTTCAATGAGAGGGAGAACCATATTCTTCTGTCACATGTCATAGAGAACTATGACGTATTATTTGGGCGGCTCAGCAGCCGCACAACTGTGGCCACCAGAATGGCAGTGTGGGAGGAGGTGCGTGCTGCACTGTCTGAGGCAGGGGGCCCCCCACGTGATGTTGAAAGCCTCAAAAAGAGGTTTTCAGATACTAAAAGAGGGGTGCAGCAGCACATGGTCGCTGAGAGACAACATGCTCTGGGCACAGGTGGCGGGGGCCCCTTTATACCATCACTCTCGCCCCTGGAACAAGAGCTGGCAACAAGATTGGGCCACATCTACCTCCGTGGACTGCCTGAGGCCCTCGACACGGCACATCCTCACGCAGGTATGTATACTAACTGTCAGGTAGAAGTTCATGTCTAATATTACCATTCAGTACACATCAGTCATCTGCACAGACACTCCCATACCTGTCACCCAATCCCCACCATGTTGCTATCCTGGTGGCACATGTGTGTGATATACCCCTGCACAACCTGTTTTGTTGACATGTCCCTGGGCAACATTCAAAATGTGTCCCTCAACCTATCCCTCTCCCCATCTGTCACGAAGAAGCCCACACACACGAGTCAGTACCCTACCACCACACCTGTGATTGCCATCCCCTGTATGATTGTGAGGGCCATTGATCAGGTCATGTTTGTGTGACATACTATCTGCACAGTGCTGCATGTGCTTCTCAGTGGCCCAGAGGTGCTGGCTAGTTGTAGTCCGCTGCACAATGGGTCACTGCCAATCACATGTAGCAATGAGCAGATAGTATGTCAGAAAAATATGTGCCCTACTCATAATCCAACACAGACATACAGTGAATGGCAAAACCAGGTGTAAGGGTGGGGTATCAGCAGGCATGTGTGGACATATGTGGCACAGATGTGGAAAGGGATGGGATGGGGGAAACATGTGGAATGAGACCATGAACAGGAACATGGCAAACATGCAATCTGTGCATGGGCACAGCACACACATGTGCCCCTGGAACAGGTACATGGTGGGGACACACACATATGGGAGGGTGTATTGGGTCCTGTATGCAGCACACATGCACGGACCCACCCCATTATGTCTGTGGTGTCTGTAGCACACACGTATACATATGTGGATTGATTAAACATATGTATGCTTTCTCTGATTGTTCACAATGCAGGTGACTACAGTGAAATGGGGGCCCAGGAGGAGGAGGAGAAGGAGGAGGAGGAGGAGGTGGGGGAGGAGGAGGTGGAGGAGGAGGAGGAGGTGGACATCACAGTCCCAATGAGTCTTGTGGAGGCCGAGGCTGCTGTCTCAGGGGGCAGCACAAGTGCTGGTGATGAGCCCCTGGAGCCACCTGTCACCCGCGGAACTACACTGGGGGCTGCAGCAATGGAGGACAGCCAACACCCCAGGCAGGCAGCAGGCACGGATACACTTGAACCTGATGTAATGATGGTGGAGTTGAGGGCACACGGCGCATCAGCACGTCGCGATGCCGAAGGTGAGTGACAAAAGACTGTCAAAACCACAACACAGAAACCACTAGTCTCTAGTTGGTGTTTGTGTGGTGGATGTTGCAACATTACCTCCACAGATGTTACATGTATGGCTCATGTAGATGGCATGTATTTGTGGTAAAAAAAGGGTATGGCGTATGATAGATGATGTTATTGTGTCACACACCAGAACAGCCTATGGTCAGGTGACACCTACAGATGCAGACCTAACAGGAATGTTGTTGAAGGTCCAGCACGTTGTCATCCACTAAATAAATACAAGCATTGATCTTGCAACAGTCAGCCCCATTGCAGACACCCAGATGTCTTGTAGACAACAGGATGACAACTGACCCATAGTCATCAAACAATCAGAGCAGAGATAAACAAATGTAACCATCCTCTGTGATGTAACGTCACAGAGCCTCTATTCCCCACAGTCTGCATCTGCAGGTGATAAGAAATCATAGCATATGAATACAGCTGACAAAATGTGTTAGTTCATCCATATACAAGGATTTACAGAGGTGACACGATGTCACATCACTAAATTATGGGTTTGTGGGAAACCCACATTCCGCAAGTCTGCCTGTATGTCAACAGATACGATAGACTGCATTGCATACAGACAAGCCCATCAACATGTCCCCTTCCTGTAGCTCAACCAGTCAATCACCTGATTGCATAGGTTGGGAGCAGGGGCGTCCCAGGGAGATTGCGGGGCTATGTGCCAATAGTCTGTGATGGTCCCCATTAGCATAAGTGGCATTTTTGCAATAATTGTTGTATGTTACCATACAGTAATTTGTATGAAACATGTCTCCTAATGAGTGTATGGATAAAGCACGGCTAAATGTTTGCAAAATTACTATCCTCCAATGCCAACTGCCAGACACATTAGGAACTACAACAAACGATGCCCATGTAGACACCATGGCAAACCCCCCGTATCATGACAGCATTACCTGGACTCACAAATCACCATACCCCACCTATCCAACTGTAACACTGCAAATATTCCACCAAAACTTTTCACAACATACAGGGAAAAGAGAACAATTTACTATGTCAAACAGGAAAAAAACAACACAATACATCAGCTCAGTTACACATTCAGAACATAGACCATCACCAAACACGGAATCACTATTTACATACAGTAAGGCAATAATGCAATTGTGAGCCTCAAAAGTCAAACATGGAATGTGATACAACACTGTAGGAATAAACCTATACATTAAATTGGAAATAGCGGTACAGAAATCTATGCCAAATCAGTACATTGATACATTAATTTTCCCTTGTACCAAAAAAAACATAGACGGAAATGATGCACATTTCCCAATGTTTCCATATTCCAGCTCATATATGTAAAGCAGCAAATATCTCTCCACCCTGTGTGCATGTTTTTGCAGTTGCAATTGCTGCAGCCACTTTCAGTAGGTGTCAGCATGAGTTGTGCTAAATCACCATCGTCAGATGTCCATTTGTTCATTCTGTTAGCCTCTAGTTTTCTCTCCATACTCTCTCTCTACATCTGCTCTAACATATCCATCTTTCACCTTTAGTTCTCCCCTCATTCCTATGTCATGCTCTCAATCCTTATCACTCCATCCTCAAACCCCACGTCCCCTCCCATAGACCAGCCAATTGTAGATTTATCATTCCACCCACACAAACTGTATTTACGTCTCTCCATTTAACTCGCCCATCCCCATCCCATTCTAATCCATCCACAACATCAGCTACCTTCGAGTTTCAACCTCAGCCAGCATCCATTCCCTTCTAGTCCCTGCATCAGGCCATTTCCATGCCTAGCTCACCTATCCATTTCCTGATCACATTTCGTCATCAGCTCCTTTCCAAACCGGGTCCAGCATCAGCCGTTATTCAGTCATTTCCTAGACCCATCATCAGCCCATGTAAAATCATACCTCCCCGCCACACAGCCAAATACCAGACTAACGCCCCCCATGAGGCTACATCCAGTTCAAGCCCCTCCATGAGTCTATTGCAAACAAAGCCCTCATCACAGTCAATATCTATTCTTACCTCCCCAACAGCCCATGTCCAGTCCTATCCCAGCTACTCCATCACCCCATTTCCAGACATGCCCCATCAACCCACAGCCCATTACTAGTCTCCAACCCCCATAGTACATTACGGTTCCTAGCCCCCCCCAAAGGCCACCTAAGGTCATAACCCCTCACCAACAACCCATATCCTGTCTTGCCCCCCCCCAACCAACAGGCCACCTCACGTCACGTCCTGCCCCCCACCCGCATCGCCTATGTGACGTCATTACAACATCAACTGGGTTTTGCCGCTGCCGCTGTGGTAGTAGCAGAATGGAGTGCCCCGGGGGGCCCCCTCTGGCCACTACGGCCCTCTGCAGGTCCATTCATTATAGAAAAGGGAGATTGTCTCCATTGCGTCTCTATTCAGGGCACAGGGGCTCTTGATACGCTATCCATCAGCCCCTTGTGTCTAAAGGAGCAGATGGGAAATTTTCCTTTAGCCCCTGTGGCCTTAACAAAGACACAAGGGAGACACTCTCCCTTTACAAATCTGTAAGCCCTTAAAGAGGGGATCAGAGAGCAGAGGGGGCCCCGTGAAACACTCCATTCTGCCACTGCTGCCGCAGCAGCAACAGTATCAGGGTTGTGGATGTTGTTTTGAAATGTCGTAAAAAACCACAATGTTCCTTGCATGGGGACCCCTGGAACGCCGGACCCTGTGCAAATACATACTTGCTCAATGGATGTGCTGGGCCTGTTTGGAAATCACACACACAATCACATAGGTCAGCTAAAGACATATGTTTTATTCATAAGACTAGGCAACTCTCAGCTACCACCCCTGCTGCCTAACTAAATCAGAGAAACGATCCCCCCCAACTCCGGGTATCACCGCCCTTCCCCAGTGCGTACCACCAGCTGTGGATTCTGCAACATAACCCTGTCATTGCATTCCTGGGTTCTGTCCACCTCTGATGCCCCCTCTGTTGCTCCCCTTGCTCTGTCCAATGCCTCCATATCTTTTCCAAGGTCCACAGGAACTGTTACCCAACACCTCCTCTATGTTACACAAGGTGTATGTGAACCCCTCTGGTATCATACACGTGAAGCAGCAGTGCACTTGTGTATGTAAGGTGTGATACTCTTGTGCTAACACTCCATCCCTCTGATTCAATAGCACATCTCCTGTAACCTTTACAAAGTGTGTTTATTCTTCAAACTGTGGCTTCACCTGGGATGCTTTCCCTAGATCTTCCTCTGATCACCACTGCTGCTCTCCAGCTGTGGTTGTTGTCTCTGGTGCATGCTCCATCTCCCGTACACAATCTACGTCTGCAGTATGTGGGTGTGTCAGCGCAGACTGTGGATCGTTGTGTTTGCCTTCCACATCACAGTACTGTAACGTGCCCTTTGCGTTTCTATGATGTATACTACTGTGATAATGATGTATCTTACCCCAATCCATGTGTCTACCCGAGTCTGCCCTATCACACTATCAATCTTGTTGTATGTGTTGTCAGACGGCTGCCTGGGTGAGAATGTTCACAGTCTTGGCAAGTGCATATATCAATATGATTTGCAAGGGATTGTGGGAAATGCAGTCCATTCACACCAGACACAGCTGCTCACAATAATTAGTTGTGCTTGAGGGTAAAGCCAATAAGATATTTATTTATGGGGTTATTTCTCCCAACACAGATATGCTTGGTAGCACATAAAACAGGATACTTGCTTTCAGTGTTAAACTTAGAAAAACAAAATCAGGAAAACAACAGTTGAACTTGTCAGGCAATCAAAGCAAAAGAATAAAGACTTGGTTGGTAACAAACTGGTCTTTTCTGTAGGCTTTAGCTAATATTTTCTTAGCAGTGTATCAAACAACAAGCAAAACCCACAAAGAAGGGAAAAACTGTTCTTTTCAGGTTAACTTCTTATATCTTCACACATAGATTCAGAAGTGATTGCCTCAGAGCTCACAAGCAATTAGGTAAGGCTCAATTGCTAGCAGTTACCCAGCTGAAACCCCTTAGCTGGCTTGCTTTCTACTGCGTGGCTCAAATCCTACTTCAGGAGCTTTTCTGAGTAGATTAAAGAACAAGTTTGTATTTCTTTGTGATGGTTGCTGTACTTTGTAACAGAAAATTACCAAAGGAGTTTAGACAGAGAGCAATCCATATATTCACAGCCTGTATCTAAGACCGCTCCCCCTTCTTCAACAATCATGGGTTCAATATCATGGATTGGCACAGAGGAATTTCTCAATGTAGCACTCTCAGGAGAATACTTGTTTCCCTGCTGTCTTTCAAGGTTATAGCTAGGGCATAGATCAGTGTTCATACCTGAGCTTCCATTGCTGTTAGAGTTCCTCTCTAAATAGCCTGGCCAGTATGTAGTCCAGTTCTTATGTCCAGCCTTCCAATCCAGATCCCTGGATACTGGATCTCTCCTCACATACCTTCTGGCACGGGTCTTAGGGTCCCTTCCACGTGCAGCCGTCTCCCTCACAGGTACCGTCTGGAGATTCCTAGCTCTGCAGCACCATTCCTCTAGCTTTCCCCAGTCCAATGGTGTATGCTGGCCTTTTGAATGTCTCCCAGTATACGTACTACTCTGGACTCCTTTAGACCTCCCAAATGCTTTTCTCTTCTTTCTTCCAAAGGGTTTCTTGCCCTTTCTGTCCGTTCACTCTGGCTTCTGCTTCTGATGATCCTCCAGATGATGAAGATGTCCAAGATGAGGATATCCAAGCTGATCCTGAGGATAAGGATTCTGAGGATAATTCTCTGTAGAATAAACTCTACCTTTATTCTGCCTAGATGAGTGCTCCACCCTAGCACAGCGCAGCTGTGCTGAATCAGGCCCTGCTCTTTGAGATGAGTGCTTAGGGATTACCTCATAGCCCTCCTGATTGAACACACGTTTCCCCACTTCAGCTCCTCTAATGGCTGTTGGAAACCTGGTGCATTCTGGGACTGGTAGTCTTTTATGGGAAAATTCTGTTTTCTTATTTCTACCAGAACTGACAGGTTGCTTGTTCAGAGTCACTTCACATTTACTATAGCTCCTTCCTGAGCTATGATAAGCTTCCTTATCACATACCCCCCTGCTTAAGTTATTACGGACTGGTTTAACTGGTGAAACTTCTTCCCTACAGTCCGTAATACGGGAAAGGGCATCCGCATTCTTGTGTAACTTCCCAGCACGATGTTCCACTTGAAAATCAAATGCCTGTAAGGCCATGTACCAGCGTGTCAACCTGGTATTGTGGTTCTTCATTTGCTGCAACCACTTAAGTGGGGCATGGTCTGTGACCAACTGGAACTTTCTCCCTGTAAGGTAAAACCTTAATGCCTCCACTGACCACTTTATAGCTAAACATTCTTTTTCTATTGTGGAATACTTTTGTTCAGCCGGTGACAACTTCCTGCTCAGGTACATCACAGGATGCTCCTCCCCTTCATGACACTGGGATAGAACCGCTCCTAGCCCTACATCCGATGCATCTGTTTGAACCAGAAAGGGTTTCTTGAAGTCCACCCCTTTCAGTACCGGTCCTGTATACAATTTTCCTTTTAAGACTGAAAATGCTTTTTCAGCTTCAGGTGTCCACTTTAGCTGGTTTGGACAATTCTTCCGCAGGATATCCGTGAAAATTGCACTTTTCTCTGCAAAATGCGGTATAAATCTGCGGTAGTATCCGATAAGTCCCAAGAAACTTCTTAGTTGTTTCTTTGTTGTTGGAGGAGGAAAATTCCTGATGCTATCTACCTTACTCATTAGAGGTTTAATTTTTCCTCTTCCCACTAGGTGGCCCAGGTATTTTACCTCCCTATTTGCAAAGGCACACTTCTTCGGGTTTAAAGTGATTCCCGCTTGCTTCATGGAGCACAAGACTGCCCTGATCCTCTTTAGATGTTCCGCCCGGTGTTACTATGGATTATGACATCATCCATATATGCAAAAGCATAATTTTGGTGGGGTCGAAGTACCTGATCCACTAACCTTTGGCAGGTAGCTGCCGCTCCATGCAGTCCTAAAGGCATCCTCTTGAACTGGAAAAGGCCAACGGGGGTGCTGAACGCAGTCTTCGGCTTCGACTCCCTGGTTAGAGGGATTTGCCAATATCCTTTTGTCATATCAAGGGTGGTTAAGTATTGAGCTTGTCCAAGCTGGTCCAACAGCTCTTCAATTCTTGGCATTGGATATGCATCAAAAACTGATATTGCATTTACCTGCCGGAAGTCAATACAAAATCTTAAAGATCCATCAGGCTTCGGCACCAGGACTATGGGGATATTCCAGGGACTCTTTGACTCCTCTATTACTCCCATGTCCAACATCTCCTGGACTTGTGCCACAACTTCCTGTCTCTTGGCTTCAGGCAAGCGGTATGGCCTTTGACGAACTAATTTCCCAGGTGGAGTTATTATTTCATGGGCAACCAAATGTGTCTCCCCAGGTATGGGTGTCAACACATCTGGGAATTCTTTAAGCAATTTCCTAATTTCTTCCTGTTGTACCACTGTCAGGTCCTCCCCTATTTGGGGCTCTGATTTTTCTTTACAATCAGATACCCGGGGTCCCAAATCTTCCTCTTCATTCACCTCCCTCTCTCGGGCACAGGTGGCAGCTAGGCTTTTAACCCCTTTGACGTCAGTAGAACCAAAGCCTTTGGCTCCATGCTCAGAATTTTCCAGGGATGTGACCTCCTCCACAGGTGGAAAACCCAGTCTCTCACAGATCAATTGGGCAATTCTGTCTCCTGTCTTCACGTGATAATCATTCTGTCCAAAATTAAATAACAGAACTTTAATATTGCCTCTCTAATCGGGATCAATTACTCCCGCACCCACTTCGATGAAATATTTAAGGGCTAATCCGGACCTTGGGGCTACTCTCCCATAGCATCCAATAGGTATTTCCACTAGGAGACCAGTGTCAACCAGGGCTCTCCCTTGGCTAGGTACAGTCACATTTTCTATGCTGCACAGGTCAAATCCAGCAGCTTGAGGGGTTGCCCGCTTAGGAGCTTGGGCCTTTTCTGTGACCCTATGGTACTTTAAGACGAATGTCTGCTTTGGGGTAGCTTGGTCTTCTGGACGCTTAACCATCTTTTTAGCTGGGGTCTGAGGACTTCCAAATAAAGGCCCGGGAGCTATTACCATTAATCCTTCTCCCTCCTTCTTTCCTAGTCCTTCCACTAGACCCTGCTTAAATCTTGGCCAGTCTCTTCCTAGAACCAAATCAAAGGGTAGCCTAGGCACCACTGCTAACAGGACTTCCTCTTGTTTCCCCAGGCACTTAACCTTTAGCCTATAGGTGGGATATGATGTTGCAGCACCATGAATGCATCTGATGTGAACTTGGCTTTCAGGGGTTCTAGGCACAAATCCTTCTTGGGCCTCTATTCTCTTCCAAAGCCTTTTTGACATCATACTCTGGTCTGCCCCAGAGTCTAACAAAGCATTTGTGGTAATTCCTTGCACATCAACCATCAAAAGAAATCCTTCTTTGGGCTGTTTTAAATCCACACCCACTAAGCTAGTGTGTGTCTGACATCCCTTTTCTAAATGTCCCCATTTTCCACACTTGAAACATTCCTTTCTACTCCACTGTGTCATCTGGTTTGGCACAGTACATTTACTTTCAGAAACACTTTTAAGCATTTTCTTTTCTGATACAGCACAGCTTGCCTCAGCACCCATCTTCAGAGGGCCACCCATTCTATGGCAAGCCTGCGTGGCTTCCAAGAATCTCTCTGCTAGCATGGTTGCCTCTCCAAGATTTTGGCAATTTTGCTGTATAAGGAAAGTGTGCAAATCTTTAGGCACCGCAGACATAAATTGTTCAAGCATAATAATGTCTAATAACATTTCTACCATCTTTTGCTCAGGCTCCAACCATTTTACAGCTAATCCTCTGATTCTCTGACTCAGAGCCCTGGGTGTTTCACCCACTCTCAATGTAGTAGCTCTAAACATTCGCCTATACTCTGAAATAGACAACCCTAGGCGATCTCTAATAGCAGCCTTTACATCCTTATAATTCAAAGCCTGGGCTGCTGGCATTGCTCTATAAGCTGCAAGCGCCTCTCCAGTTAATGAGGCTGCCAGCCTTACTGCCCACTGGGTCTCTGGCCATGCTAATGCTTGTGCCACTCTTTCAAAAGACTCTAGAAAATCATCAACATTATCATCTGGAGTTAGCTTCCCAAAACTAAATGCCCCAATTCCTTGATTGAGTCCCACACTGTCCACATGTGGTGTACCAGTATTTACTGCTGGTCTTGCATCTGGTCCACTTTGGATCTGCAGTTTAACTAGGGCTTGCACCAGATCAAGCACTGGCCTCTGCTGGTCCATTAAGGCTTTCATAGCAGTGTCCTGAGCCTGTTGCGATAGCTCTTGTTGCCTGCTAAACTGGGCTGCCATCCAGCTAGCTAGTTCCTTTGGATCCATCTTGATCCCTACAAGAAACAAAGAGAAAAAAAAAACCACAGTGCACCACCTTCCAAACAGGTGGGGTTTTTTTCCTACTTTTTTTTTTCCAATTACCCCTGTGCCTTACTCCCATCCACCACTAGACATGCCCAGGTACTTGTTACCTTATGCCAGTGATGAATCCAGCTCTGCACAGGGTCTTTTCCTCCTGGGACAGCTACTTGGAACAGCCACCTCTCCTCCAAAGTGCAGTTGAGGGAAAATCTTTTCTTTCAGCTTTTAAGCTTGAACTGTCTTTTCCTTCAGACTTGAGTTGTAATCTTCAGCAAGTAAATCCCTTTGCGCAAAAGCAATCCGAAAAACTACGCCATTTGTCAGATGGCTGCCTGGGTGAGAATGTTCACAGTCTTGGCAAGTGCATATATCTTATTTTATTTATTTTTATTTATTTAACTGCATTTATATCCCGCTTTTCACCGGGTCAAAGCGGTGTAACATGTAACATAGGGAGGGGTAATTTCTTTTAGGGTGGGGCCATCACCAGGGTCAATAATTAATGATTATGGGTAGACATGGACATGATTTACTTCTGCTAAATCTAAGTATTAGGTCATGGTGGTGTTTCCGTTAAGAGATGTTCACGGAATAGGATTGTCTTCAGCTGTTTCTTAAATGATGTGATGTCATTGTTGTTCTTGATGTGGTTTGGTAGAGAGTTCCAGAGGGATGGAGCATAAAGTTCGAATGCTCTGTTGCAGGTCCGTTGTGTGGATTTGGTTCTTTTGTGGGGGACAACGATAGAGTTATTGGAGGAATGTCTGGTTGATCTGTTGTGGGATGGTCGAGGCAGTAAGGAGTGTAGTGAGGTGTTCTGTGCTTGGTGGATAGTTTTGTGGATGAGTAAGATGGCTTTGTACTTGATTCTTGCTTGCAGTGGAAGGAGGTGAAGGTCTCTTAGGATTGGGGTGATGTGCTCCCGTTTTTTTGCATTTTGAATAATCCTTGCTGTAGTATTTAAGGCAGTACGGAGGGAGTTGGTGTGCGAGGCAGGAAGTCCATGATAGATTATGTTGCAGAAATCCAGATGAGGGAGTGTCACAGCTTGCATCACTGTCCTAAAGTCGTGAGGTTCTAGGAGGGGCCGGAGTCGTTGGATAGTTCTGGCTTTGTGGAATATCATCCCAGCGGTTTTGTTGATTTGTTGTTTGAAGGTGAGAGCTTGATCAATGATGACGCCTAGATATCTTATTTGAGGCTGGATTTGTATTTGTGTGGTTCCCATGTTGAGGTGGGTAGGTGGTTTGAAGTCAGGTTCTTTTGTTACTATTAGGGCTTCGGTTTTCTTTATGTTGATGGATAGATGGTTCTCCTGTAGCCAGTTGGCCACGTCGTTGAAGCAGGCTGATAGCTGTTCGTTTTTTGGGTTGGTGGTTGTAATTGGTGCGTAGAGCATTATGTCGTCCGCATAGATGTGGAAGTTGATGTTGTGGGTGCGTATCAATATGATTTGCAAGGGATTGTGGGAAATGCAGTCCATTCACACCAGACACAGCTGCTCACAATAATTAGTTGTGCTTGAGGGTAAAGCCAATAAGATATTTATTTATGGGGTTATTTCTCCCAACACAGATATGCTTGGTAGCACATAAAACAGGATACTTGCTTTCAGTGTTAAACTTAGAAAAAGAAAATCAGGAAAACAACAGTTGAACTTGTCAGGCAATCAAAGCAAAAGAATAAAGACCTGGTTGGTAACAAACTGGTCTTTTCTGTAGGCTTTAGCTAATATTTTCTTAGCAGTGTATCAAACAACAAGCAAAACCCACAAAGAAGGGAAAAACTGTTCTTTTCAGGTTAACTTCTTATATCTTCACACATAGATTCAGAAGTGATTGCCTCAGAGCTCACAAGCAATTAGGTAAGGCTCAATTGCTAGCAGTTACCCAGCTGAAATCCCTTAGCTGGCTTGCTTTCTACTGCGTGGCTCAAATCATACTTCAGGAGCTTTTCTGAGTAGATTAAAGAACAAGTTTGTATTTCTTTGTGATGGTTGCTGTACTTTGTAACAGAAAATTACCAAAGGAGTTTAGACAGAGAGCAATCCATATATTCACAGCCTGTATCTAAGACCGCTCCCCCTTCTTCAACAATCATGGGTTCAATAATCATGGATTGGCACAGAGGAATTTCTCAATGTAGCACTCTCAGGAGAATCCTTGTTTCCCTGCTGTCTTTCAAGGTTATAGCTAGGGCATAGATCAGTGTTCATACCTGAGCTTCCATTGCTGTTAGAGTTCCTCTCTAAATAGCCTGGCCAGTATGTAGTCCAGTTCTTATGTCCAGCCTTCCAATCCAGATCCCTGGATACTGGATCTCTCCTCACATACCTTCTGGCACGGGTCTTAGGGTCCCTTCCACGTGCAGCCGTCTCCCTCACAGGTACCGTCTGGAGATTCCTAGCTCTGCAGCACCATTCCTCTGGCTTTCCCAAGTCCAATGGTGTATGCTGGCCTTTTGAATGTCTCCCAGTATACGTACTGCTCTGGACTCCTTTAGACCTCCCAAATGCTTTTCTCTTCTTTCTTCCAAAGGGTTTCTTGCCCTTTCTGTCCGTTCGCTCTGGCTTCTGCTTCTGATGATCCTCCAGATGATGAAGATGTCCAAGATGAGGATATCCAAGCTGATCCTGAGGATAAGAATTCTGAGGATAATTCTCTGTAGAATAAACTCTACCTTTATTCTGCCTAGATGAGTGCTCCACCCTAGCACAGCGCAGCTGTGCTGAATCAGGCCCTGCCCTTTGAGATGAGTGCTTAGGGATTACCTCATAGCCCTCCTGATTGAACACACGTTTCCCCACTTCAGCTCCTCTAATGGCTGTTGGAAACCTGGTGCATTCTGGGGCTGGTAGTCTTTTTTGGGAAAATTCTGTTTTCTTATTTCTACCAGAACTGACATGTTGCTTGTTCAGAGTCACTTCACCTTTACTATAGCTCCTTCCTGAGCTATGATAAGCTTCCTTATCACAGTGTGTAACATGTTTGTGTATGATGGTGGATTACTGGAGAGTTATCTCATACACCACCCTGTGTCCCACCCACAGGCAATCGTCGGGTGCTTGACAGGATCCGCAGTGCAGTGGAGCAGAACACGAGAGAGGTCTGTGGGGAGCTACGAGCCATGCCCCTCACTCGGATTTGTGAAGCCCTTGAAGGCATGCTGGATGTGATGAGGCGAGCAGCACCAGCACTACCGCCACCACCACCACAACCACCACCAATGGCACTGGAAGAGGGTGTAGCACCGCGGGTGGGGGGTTTGCAACGTGGCAGGCGTGGTCGGCCACATCGTCACTAAGTTATGTGTATATCCTCATGTAAAGCAAAAATACATGTGTTTGTCCCTGTTGCACTGATAATGTGGAACACCTATGTATATAGTTTCCCTTGTTTTGAAAGTTCAATTTTGGGTTAAATTTAATGAGCAGAGATATGAAAAGTGGCAGATGTGTCTGTGCCATGTAAACCATGCAGATGGTAGGTAGAGCAGTAAGCAAGAATGTTTTCTACAAAAGTTAAATAAAACAGGAAAGGATAGTTGTGACAATAAACAGCTGTCATACACTACATACACTGTGTGATTCCAATGTGTGTCTGTGTGGTCCCCAATGTAGTGTGCAAATGCATGTCATGTCCCAGACTATATGATATTCACCCAGTCCCCTTGCTGGTGGGTTGTTTGCACTGCCAGGTATTACTTCACAGATGGTAGCATATGGCATGGGTGATGTGCACATTGTGTGTTCACTGCGCCAGGGCTGAAGCCGTGCGGTTTACACACACACACATGTTGCAACAGGGGGAATCTGCAGAGGTTACATGTTCAGTATTCTGATCTATCACCGTGTTGCCCCCATCATACAGCCAACACTTCTTGTGTATGTGTGACCATTGTCCATGCCTAGAACATTGATTAATGCCTTCCCCCCACCCTAAGCATGCATGTGGCACAGGCAGACATGGGTGTCATGCGTCTGTTGGCTTCTGATGTATGCTTACAAAGTAGGTTCACCTACGCCCATCCCTGTGACATGTATGTCCCCGGGATGCACGCTACTTTGGAACATCTAATGCACCTCCCTGGGATGCAACACCTACACACATGGTTATCCCCATAAAATGCATGTATGCTACCCATGTCTACCTGTTCTGCACATTCCTGTCCACACACATGCTGGTATCCCTAGGCTTATGCAAAGTGAGACACATGACCATTTGAATGTCATCAAAAATATTTATTTTTTAAACACAAACAAAAGGGGATTATATACATTTGTAGGGAGGGGGAAAATAACTAACACCCTCCCCCAACAAATCACACCCTCCACCCCCCTGCCCCCCGCCTTGATCACCCTCCCCCACCCATCCCCCCACACGCATATGTACCACACCCTCCCCCTGCATGCCCCGTGATGGAGGACAGGGCAGCACAGGGCACATGTGTGGACGTCACAGGCACCATCAATAATGCCTGTGATGCCCTTCAGGGGGTGGTTGCCGACATGGCAGATGCTCCATGTCAGCAACCACCCTCTCAATGGCTCCAGCCATTCATTCCTGCAAGTGCACTAAACGGTGCACTCGCTGCTCCAGTGCATCCAGGGCCTCACACAGGTGTGCAACGCATCTGCCACCACACACACACATAGTCCCTGGCGTTTGTGTGGTGGCATCTGCGTGCAACGTGTGTGGGGCCCTGGATGGTGGAGGCGCCTGCCATGGATGGCGGGAGCCCACAGTGCCCTGTGCTGCACTGTCTTCCTGGTCACTTTCCCACAAACCCTGCGGCCACTCCTCCCCCCTGACTCCTCCCCACCACCCACCAAAACCTCCCCCCCACATCACCCGAACCCTCTCCCTCCCTTGCGACCCTGCCAACCACCCCTTCCAGGCCAACATCGTCCATGCCCCCCTCCACTCTTTCGGCTTCTGGCCCCTCCGCCTCCTCCTCGCTGGTGTCCACCACTACCACCTCCACAGCAGGGCGGGAGGTAGGTCTCTGGAGGGCATATGCGGAGGTGCTGGGTTGGTCCTCGCTGTCATCACCATCTGTGGAAGATGACAGTCATCAGCACACATTTATGTGTGTGACACAGGACATGTACCTATGCAGGTACCACACACACTTCTGGGCCACTGTAACCTCTGATACTGGGCAGCCACTTCGTCAATATGCACCATCACCATGCGAGGGGTCATCATGCTGGAGGCGCTGGAGGTATGGCGCTGGAGGCGCAGCTCCCGGCCTTTTTTTCTAAGATCCTCGACCTGTGGGTGTGAGAAGAATGGGTGGGAGCATGAGTGACTACTCACCTCTGGTGGGTGGCCAACATAAACATACAACAGTGTGGCCAGGGTCTTGATGCTCCAGCTCCACTGATGTGTGTGTCATGTATAGCATAGTTCAGCGCGTGTCACAGGGGATCTCCATGGGCGCCAGGAAGGTGTTGTCACATGTGGCCAACAGCATTACCAACTGAGCCTGTGCAAAAATGCTAGTCAGCGTCCCATATGACAGCCTCTGCCAACATCCCATGGTGCGTGCGTGATGGCTTTCCCCTGTCCAAAATGCCTTTCTCTAGTTGTGTATTTTTCTCACAGCAGGAGGGGGGGAGGGAGACATTGGGACAGTGGTAGAAAGAGACACAACCCACAGGTGGAGATGGATGTGTTGTGATTATGTCATCCTGCTGTGCCAGGAGATCACCTGTTACAGGCAATTAACTATGCTATCACCAGCTACCAGCAGGACAAAGTCACACATGTGGGAAAAACATAGATGTGGAGGCCAGGAAAGAATCACAAGAGTGGTCAGGTGCTGTGGAGGGCCTCTACCTCCACCCATGTTGGTTGGCCATCCTGTGGGAGAGGCAGCTAGGGGTGTAGTACGTATGGGGGAGGTTTCGCAGAGCAGCCTGACCAACCAGAGAACGCCTGCAGGAGCCCTTATCCAAGCTTACGGTGCCCGTGTAACAAGGACCAGGTAGCTGCTTCAACAAATGTTGTTAATATGTAACGAATGTACATGAGACCATGACTCTGCCATGACTCTCACATTGTGAGTGTCTACATGGGCCAACAGTGAATGGTGTTATCTAGGTTAGATAACAGGTAATACACTGAGTGGTCCAGTTGGTTGGAGATAGGTGGGACACTAATGTACCCAAATTCAAACACTCAGCGAGTCAGAATAGTTGAGGGGGCATTCGCTGTTGCTGCGTACTCTGCAGATGGGAAGTCACAGCTCATGCACAGTCCAGGGTATGAAGCGTCCTCTCTGCATTTGCAGCATGCGACTGTTGAAAGACTACATATAACTACAAATCATGTTTCAAATGAGAGAGGGAATCCACCTTAGGCAAGATGTGTGGATGTGTCCGTAGCATGACATGCTCATGGTGAAACGTTGTGTGGGGTGCATAAGGCACTGTACATTTTGATCCACTAATATGACTCGCTGATGTGATTGCAAGATGGTATTTTACTTCCACGGTCATAAACCTTAAGGATGTAGTTTGTAAGGGCTCAGAGTGCGTCAGCATACGCTGCCTTGGCAACAGATGGGGTTCCCATGCCTCTGGAGGTGGTGTACGTCCAGGTCTTGCAGGATGCAGGCCTCTCATGATTATGGAATATGAGAGGATGGGATGACATCGGTTGTCCGGTGATGGGTTCTGAAGGAGCAGCAATGCCACTTCAATGGACTCAGACTCACTCTGTTTGGAGACCATTGTTTGATGAGTAATGGCATACGTCACAAACATGTTTCCATACGCATGACAGAAGGGGTTCCAGGCCTGTTGTTTGCCCCAAATGAAATGTCACATCCACCTGATGGCACAGGATTGCCTTGTGGAAGGTTGCTGGAAACACAACCGACATCATGCACTTTCAGACTAGCGGGAGGGGCAAAGCAGTTACAGCCATCAGTAGCCAGTCTCTGGGGTGCTGAGACGGGGGATCATTATGCCATACATTCCCCTCCTCCTGCAACAGTAAGTCTGGAGCTGACCCCACATACAGTGGTTACACCTGAGTCATATGTGTTATCAGAGTGTATCACACCAGTTTTTGCCTGTGTGGGCCTTTGATGATCATGTAGCCTCTGTCCCTCAGGGGTTGCAATGGGGTCTATGCAGACAACGCGATGGCATGTCAGCCATATAGGAATTACTGTACCCAGTTGAGGGGGACTTCATCCCTTGCTTAGTAGCTCTGAGCTGGGAGAGGTGTGTAGAACCATTCAGGATTTGCATATGATGGACGTGCAAAGATGTATGACACTTGTGTTGCCCAGAGTTGCACTACTCAACAGAGTAGGTACATGTTTACAAAACATGTGTGCAGCAGCACAACACAACATAGTTTGTATGGCTAAGAGTACTGATTCCCAGGGAAATGGACTGGCAGGAAATGGATCTGCTGCTGTTTTGCAAACACACATAGTTGAGGAGCATCGTTACAAAGTGACACAGAGGTCTTTCCTCTTTGTTAGTTTACCTAGACCATAGCTACATGACTGTCGGCGCAAAGTCGTATTCCATTGGCCTGTAGAAGTGAATGATGGACATAAATATCCTGGATAATAGCTCAGAGCTCAAACAGCTTGTTGTCGAACTGACTCTAATGACATATGCAGGTGCCTTGGATGGAGGTGTCCAGAACATGTGCAGCACAGGCCACTTTAGGCACATCTGTTGTTAATGGTATCTGAGGAGGGGTTTTTTGGAAAACTGTGCCCTTCATCAGTGTCTGTGCTCTCTACCACAAGTCCAGGCACAGGGTATGGGGTTTCCATTTACTGTCACATCTGAGAGACAGCCTGTTGCTTGCATTCACTAGGAAGAGAGTGTGCCCACTGGGCTGGTCTCATATGGAGACACGCATAGAGAACCACATGCACCATAGATGCCATGTGACCCAGCAACTCATGCATCTCTTGAGATGAGAGATGCGTTTGTTGTATGTTTGTCCCAACACGTTGCACAATACCAGGACAGTGAGGCTGAGTCAGGTATGTCTTTGTTCGTCTGGTATCTAGCCTTGCACCTATGAGCTCCAGGGTTCAGGTAGGAGTCTGACACGATCCTAACAGATAGCTGATTAGGCCTACATATTGGACTCCAAGCATTGTGGAAGGGAGAGATGCCTGGACATGTGTTTGTGACTGTGGCTGGATGTGGCAGTCGTCCACGTAGGGCCACCAAAATAAACCCCTGGTACGGACCAAACCAGCAAACACAGACATGCACTTTGTGAATACTGTGGGTGCTGAGGCACGGGTGTGGGGACAACATTTTTGAGATTGTGGTTTCCTTGATGGGGGGAACAATGGGACCTTCGGTGTGCTTGTGGCCAAAGAAGATGTGTGTACGCATCAATGTGATCTAAACAACATAGGCATATCTGCTTGTGTTGGTTAGCAATTATGTTTCCTCGCAAGGTCATTTGGAATGTCATCAGGAACAGAAACTGGTTCAGTTCTCTGAGATGTCAGATGTGTCTGTGACCTCCTTCTTCCATATTTCTGAGGATATTGTGGTTTGAAAAGCCACAACCATGTTAGGGATGAGATACCTCTTCCATTGTTCTTTGAGTTAGACAATGTGTTAGCTTAGGAATTATGTGAGGTGAGGTTTGCTAAATGAATGTCCCCACTATTGTTGGAGGCGGACGGCTGTGTGCATGACGCCTCTACCCTCTGCTATGATGGACACAGTCGAGGGTTCTGATATTATTTGCCTACATATGTGGGTGATGTGTCATAATCTTCTTGTGATTGTGGACAGTTTATTTCCCTGGAGGGCCAGGGAAGGCAGGTAGTCCATCACAGAGGCAAAAGCACTGTAGGAGCTGAGGCTGCTGGGTCTGCTGAGGCTAACAAGCTGTTGGCTTTCTTTGCATAGTAGCTTGTTGACCCTTTCTACAAGCTTGTACTGCAGATTGGACGTAAGTAACATAGGACTATCTTATCATTTAATTTGTGATGGGGAAGTGCTTTTCTACAACTCTCATCTTTGCAGGATCTACAATATTTGAAGGGTTTGTTAAAGCCAAATTGTCCTGCTGGTTTATAGAAATACATTTGTCAACAGTACAGGGGATGTTGACCAGTTAACCTGCACACATTGTTGCAGTTGAGAGACTTGCAGCCAGCCAGATGTCCTTGCCCCAATAGCTATGTCAGGGACTCTGCCTTTGCATGACACACAGTCAGAAGCTGCCCTGATCACATCATATGAAATTTGCAGGGCATGCTTGACAGGTGCTTTTTAGTGGTGGCCTTTGTGATGTGAGAGATGTGGAGACAACAATAGTATATCTTGTTTGAACCTCCATCAGGAACATTCCCATGTACAGGATATAGGCACCTGTCATGTCTGACAGCTTGAATGTATGGACAACACATCGACCACAGACAACTAAAGTATTACACTCCCTAACAGGAGGTTTGGTGGCATCATGTTTGTAACCTTTACGTCTCCTCCTAGCACACTCAACCATGATGGAGTGATTTGGGAGGTATCCTTCCTGCAGACCAAGTGACAGCGGCACATGTGGGATTGTGCAGAGGTGGTAGGAGGGATCTTCCACATTCTCAAAAGGAGGTTCCGTAGAATCTGCTGTAGTGGCAGAATGTCTGGCCCCTATGGTTTTGGTTAATATTGGAGAATCTATGTATCCTGTGGCCTGTGCTCACATTGTGTTACTAATGACATGGAGAGGCCCCCAACGACATGTGTGTTGCGATCCCGGAAGAACATATATTTTGTAGGGGACATTCTCCTCTTGGGAGAGGCAGGCTTGTCCTTGAGAGGTATATCGTTACCCTCTGAGCTGTCACAGTCATCACACCCCTCAGGTGACTGGATGTGAACTCTTTATGGAGGCTCAGGTAAAGTGATGTCTTGATACCAATTGGCCACAGTATCGTTGTGACATGGTATCGGTGTGTAGATACCAGTACTCAGCAGCACCCATGGTGCATTTGTCAATGCCACTCATGCAATTGCTACACCAACCGTTATTGCACTTTGCAGGGTCTGTGTTGGAACGAGGGTCCTGGATGCCACATGGTGACCTGCCAGATTGTGTTCAATGGCCACATTCCTCTGATCACCCCCTCTGGGGGTGGGGGGTGGGGGGGGGTTAGGTAGCCCTTATTGTATGCTTCTATTGTATGTGTGAGAGGCATGGTGATGTAGCCATCGATTCCGTAGCACATAGGGATTCAGTGACAAAAGGTAATGTGAATTTGCAGTTTCCGTTGGAGTGATCTTTCTCTGTAGATAAGGTCCATTACCTGAGATATGAGTTAGCGGTTCAAGGTAAACCGTGCAAATGTGCTTACATGTTGGGAACGGATGGTACATGATGCAAAACATTGGAATGTTTATGTTTTGAAACAAAAAGATGTTTGTGTTAAGAAATGTAATTACTGACCAGCTGAGTAAGTGCGGGTCACTCGTGTAGCAGAGCTAAGAGAAAAAGAAAATATTTTAGTTCAAATCATTTTTATTAAGTTTTAAACATTTAAAGACATGTACACAGCTTGTATCAGTAAGCAGAAGAGAGGCATAAACAACGGGCTCAAGATGCACAACACACATAACAATGCGAAAGAGGACACTATACAGCCCTAGAACTTCACAACAGCATATACATCAATGCAAGAAAGAACCAGATTTGAATATACAGTATAGAAAGCCCTACATGGTGCAAAACAAAGTTGTTGCCCATACAACAACTGGCTGCCATCTCCAAGGTTCTCCCCCTCCCCTTCCACCCCCCCCCTCATCCCCCCCTCCCCACCCACCCCCCCACCCCCACCCGCTCTGGTCGGTCCTCATGTATAAGGGTATAGGAGGTACTCAGGGGCCAGGGAAAAAAGGGCAAGTCAAGCCGATAGGGCCAAGGATACCCCCTAGCCATCCAGTAAAAGGGCAAGTTGCGTAAGGTACGGGCGAGGGAAATCCAAGCCAAAGCGGCTGAGGCGGACCTAAGAGGCAGCATGAGCTTACCGTAGCAATCGGACACACTACCCCTCGGTCACACCATATACATGCGCCCGGCCGCGCCTCATACATTCAAAATCACACTCCTCTCTCGGGGAGCTAGTGTCTGAATAACTGGGAACCAACGTCCCATGAAGATATCCCAGTGTCTTCCCCCCTGTTGCTTGGCCGTGAGTTTCTCCATATACAATAACTCGCGCAGGGCCTTTTCCCACAAGAACAGTCCTGGTGGCGTAGCATCCATCCAACGAGTCAAGAGGGTTTTCTTGACCAGCAGAAAGCCACGCTCCAGAAGCTCCCTGTGTGACAGGGCCGGGATCTGCTCCACGGCGTTCCAGTCATGAAAAAGACAAACATCCCTCTGACAAACATCTCCAATATCTAACCATCCTGCCAGCTTAGTACAGGCCTGCCGCCACACCTCTCGCACTGCAGTGCAGTCCCAAAAGCGATGCAACAAAGAGCCCACATGTTGGGAACACCAGGTGCAGGTAGACGTGGGACGCAAACCAGCCTGAAAGGCCCATTGATCTGTAGCATAGGCTCTCCAGAGAAACTTATACTGCAATTCCTGTAAATATACCCAGAAGGATCCCTTCGGGATGCGGCCAAACGCTGCGCGCAGGGACTCTTCCGTCATCCCCTCCACCCCGTCGTTACACCACCTAGTCGCCAGCGCGGAGAGTGGGGGGCCAGCCGTAAGGGAGCTCAGAAGCTGACGGTAAACCGGGTTTCCTCGGTCTCGCTCCACCAGTAATTGCAAAATTTGCCTAGGGGTCCCCAGGAGAGGCTGCTCCCCGCCCGGTAGCCGTCCCCGCAAACCCTCTAAGTAATGGCGAATCTGCAGATACCCATAAAATTGACGCGGGGGGAGATGAAAGCGTATAGCGAGAGCCTGATAGGTCTCAAGGCCCTCCCCTCCCGGCAGATACAGGTCCCCGAGACACGCCAAGCCACGTTCCAACCAAGATTGGAATATATTCCGGGGAGACATCCCAGGGGGAAACGCCGGATTACCCACCAGAGGGAGCAGTAGAGAAGTCTTTGAGTTCCACCCCAGCCGAGCACTCAGCGCGCGCCAGGCAGCTCGGAGCGCCCCCATATAGACACCACTCCCTCCTACCGTCCCTAAAGAAGGCCGCTCCATATGCAAGACATAAAGACTATGATAAGGGGCACACAGCCCATTCAGGGGAGCTACTGGAGTACATCCCTCTCCGTCGTCCAACAGGCCCCAGAGGTGGCGCGCCATGTAGCGAATATTGTAGAGCCGCAAAGAAGGCAAACCTAGTCCCCCTTCCTCCACCCCCGTCATCAAGGCCTTCAAAGGGATCCGGGCGCGCCTTCCACCCCACAGGAAACCCCGGAGGAGGCCGTCCAACTTCTTCCAATCTTTCGCCAAGATCCAAAGAGGCAGTAGGCGAAGAACATATAACCAGCGAGGAAGCTCAACCATCGTGAACAGTGCCACCCGTCCCTTCAAAGACAATGGTAGTCCCTTCCAGCCGGAGAACACGGCCTTTGTTTTCGCCAGCAGGTGCGGGAT
Source organism: Ichthyophis bannanicus (assembly GCA_033557465.1). Classification (NCBI taxonomy): domain Eukaryota; kingdom Metazoa; phylum Chordata; class Amphibia; order Gymnophiona; family Ichthyophiidae; genus Ichthyophis; species Ichthyophis bannanicus. The sequence continues at coordinate 584,668,850 of CM066033.1, read as the reverse complement.
ATTAGCCAGGTAGAGCTGATCAGGCTGGTCTGGGAGATTAACACCCAAGTACCGAAGAGATTTCCCGGCCCAGACCAGGGGGAAAGGCCCGTCCCACGTCGGCCGCACTCGGCCACCCACATCCAGCACCATTGACTTGGAGGCATTTATTTTAAGACCCGAAAAGCTACCATAGTACTCTATCAACTGCAAAGCCCGCGGCAGAGACTGCGCGGGATGTGTGAGACACAAGAGCATATCATCTGCGAACGCGCTGACTTTGGTCTCCTCCCCTCCCATCACCACCCCCCGCACCTGCGGGTCCCGTTGGATAGCATGCAATAAGGGCTCGAGGGCTAAAACAAAGAGAAGAGGGGAGAGAGGGCACCCCTGTCGAGTGCCCCTCTCAAGAGTAAATGGCTCGGAGAAAGTACCATTAACACCCACTCTAGCCATAGGCAAGGTATAAAGAAGCCGTAGCCAATTTGCATAGGCACCGGTAAAACCCATGACTCCCAGGACATCCCACAGAAAAGTCCACGCCACCCGGTCAAACGCCTTTTCTGCATCCAGGCTAACCATCAGTAAAGGTGCTTTCTGGCGTAATGAAGCTTCCATCCCCAACAGTAATTTGGCAATATTCTTAGAGGCCTCTCGACCCTGCACAAAACCCACCTGACGAGGATCGATGAGAGATGGCAAGATGGGGTTTAACCTTTTTGCCAAAACTGAGGCCAAAATCTTCATATCACAATTGATAAGCGATATGGGCCTATATGAGGCCGGATCTAGCAAATCCTTCCCCGGCTTTGGGAGCACAGTTATATCAGCGCAGCGCATATCCCGAGGGAAGTGACCCAAACGACAAGCTTCATCATATAGGATCACCATTGTTGGGGCAAGGCGTGCTGATAGAATTTTGTAATATTCATACGTAAACCCATCTGGGCCCGGAGCTTTATGATTACTCCCCGCGTGAATCGCCCGCTGTATTTCCCCTACCGTTAAAGGGGCATTAAGCTTTTGCACTTCCAGCTCAGATAAGCGGGGTAAGTCCAGGTCGCGCAAAAATCGTTTCCCGGTCTCATAGTCCCGCTCTTCTTCAGTGTACAACTGCGCATAAAACTTTCGGAAGAGTTCGGCTAATTGCGGAGGTTGATGTTGCAACATTCCCCTTGCATCTCGAAGCACTGGGATGAAGCGCGCACCGCCAGGGGCCTTGACCAATTTGGCCAACAATCTGCCAGACCTATTTCCATATCGAAACAATTGATGTTTATGGCATTGCATAGAATAGTGGGCTCTGCGATGCAGAAGTTCATGAAGGGCCGCCTGCGCCCCAACATACTCTAGCCGCAGCGCTTCCCCCCCTACCCTGCCGACCTTACGCTGCAGATCACGTACTTTGCGCTCTAAGACCAAAAGACTGCGGTCCATGTGTTTGCGGCGCTTGACACAATAAGCGATAATCGCTCCACGCAGGACCGCCTTACTGGTTTCCCAGAGCAAAACGGGCGAACAGTCCGGCGTATCATTGAAAGAAAGGAACTCATCCCATTCCCCTTCCAGGAATTTTCGAAAATCCAAATCTTCCCACAAGTAGGTGGGGAAGCGCCAGCCCATTCGCGAAGGCCCCGCACATTCCCAGGTTACCCACACTAGGCCATGGTCTGAGATCACGATCGGTTCAATGCCAGCCTGCACCACTTTGGACACAGCCCCTTCGCTCACCAAAATATAGTCCAGACGAGACCAAGTATGGTGTGCTCGGGACTGGTGGGTATAATCGCGCGACCCAGGATTAAGAAGACGCCATATATCCACCAAGTCCCCCATCCGGCACAGGTACCCCACACCTCTATTTCGCCAAGCCCGCACATCACCAGACATGGATTTGTCCAGGAGCGGATCATGTGGACAATTAAGATCTCCCGCCAAAATCAAACTACGGGTTTTTGCTCCTTGGACAAAGCCCAGCAATCTACGAAAGAAGGCATGGTCGTAGACGTTAGGGGCGTAGACATTGACCAGCCAAATTTCCTCGTTATAAACTTTGGCATGCAGTAGGAGGTATCTCCCCCCAGGATCAGCCGTCAGGTGTTGCACTTCAAAGGGCGTACCCCGTTTCACCAGAACCGCCACCCCAGCCTTCCTAGTCCCGGAAGAGGCACCATACACACTCCCCACCCAGTCTCGGGCCAGCTTCTGATGCTCCACATCGCTGAGGTGCGTCTCCTGCAACATGGCTATATGGGTCCCCTGCCGCTTAAGGAATTGCAGTATTTTAGTACGTTTCACAGGGGAGCCAATGCCCCCGACATTCCAAGATGCAATTTTCAAATTAGACATACACAGTTAAGAGAGGTGCACATTGCAACAATATCACAAATACAAGTCCCGGGAGTCGCCCAGCCTCGACTCCCAGAGCAAGTTCCCATTCAGTAAGCCCAACAGACCCTCTCCCTGATCCCCCACCTCCATCATTGAAAGACCCAACAGGACCGCCCCCCCCACTGCCATGACCCTCCCTCCCCTTACCCCAGCCTGCAACCATTCCCCTATCGCCCCCCCCTCCCCATCATCCTCCCTATGAACCCCACCCCTCCCCCCCCTGCTCTTCCCCCCCCAGTCACCTACCCAAGGCCCAAACTCACCCTCCCAAGCACCCACACACGCAGTCCCACACACACTCTCACAGGCACTCCCAGTACTACCCCATTCCCAACTCCCCATGAACATCCTCCCCATCTTACCCAAATACTACCTAACCCTAAGGCGTATATACCCCACTACTTGGGGGCAAGATCACTGACCACCTCCCATGCGCCTCCAGGCCAACAAGTATTGCAGGCGGCAACAAATAGCCCAGCTGCACCACCCAAATGGAGGACACCGAACAAAGGCCAACCAGCCAAACAGTGCATGCTCTAAGGCCCTGCCAAACGCAGTCTCACTTATATAGTCCATCAAGGTTGATCAGCTGCCGCAGCGGGAGGAGTCGTCAAGGCGGCCAAAAACTTTCTCGCAGCCGGGGCCTGTTCAAAGCTGTGCGTGGCGCCCTTATGAAATATTTTCAATACGGCCGGGTAGCTCAGGGCAAAAAAGAAAATATTTTAAAAGCAACAGAAGTTATGGGGAGTAGAATTGTGTATTTTGGATATTTGGAATGTCTCCCAGCTCAACGAATTGAGAGCATGTTTGAATCAAGAAACAGAAAGTGTTGTACTTGTAATAAGAATCTTAGAAGTAGCAATAGGTCCTAGAGTTTCTGTTGCAAAAGAATTAGCATTCTCGGGAAATAAATTACCTATGCCTGGAGTTCAGGATAGCAGTAATGATTTGAAATTCAAAGCAGAATTTGCAGGTCTTTAAGCAGATTTGTTATTGTGTACTTCTCATTTGTGTGTACTTTTCAAAAGAATTAAGTGTTTCTGATGAAGTGTGATCAATTATATTATGATTTAGGCTCTATTCAGGATGCTCTATTCAGCCTAATTTATGTTCTGCCACTGTGAAACTGAAGCAGCAGTGGGAAATGATATTGTGACTACTTAAAGAAGTGTTTGATTTGACTAAAACTTTTCCAAATTACAGGGATAACCCTGGTAGATTTGTGTCTTTATGGTCTCAGATAATTAATAGTTATAATCCCATTTGGGCAGCTCTAGATAATTTGTGTTTTTTTTTAATCCAGCTGATTTTCATAGTGTCACTCGTTCAGTTCATGACAGACCCTATGATAGATTTCCAAAAGAAGATTTAAAGAGATAATTTTGTTTTTGTGTAAAGGAAGAAAAAAAAAAACTGTTAGAATTCCTTACAGTAGTATGCAAACTTGTAAAGGACTGGTCGAGATTAACATCTCTAAGGCAGGATAGGGGTGAAAAAGTTACAGATTTTCACACTAGGTGTATGCTAGCTTTTAAAGACTATTCTGGTGAGGCAGAAGACACACCTTCAGGATTTACTAATATTTTTGTAAATGGATTGATTCCAAGAATAAAGGACATTTTAGAAACTTCAATAATAGATTGTCCAGCTAGAACAGCCGATGCAATTTTGGAAGGGGCTCGATACAGTGAGTTGAAGTTCCTCAAGGAACAACAGGAACAACAAACCCGATTAGATGTAAAAAAAACAACAACAAAAAAACCCTGAAGTTGCTTAATTTGCAGATAGCTTCCATGCAAACTCCCATGGGAAGGGGGAGGGGTAGATTCAGAGCTAGAGGAGGTTATGTGAATTCTCAGCGAGGGCGTGAACAGTCCAGAGAGCTGCGTACGTGTTACACTTGTGGAGAGGCTGGACATTTGCAGCGAGACTGCCCCCGGAATCGGAATCCTGATGGCCAGAGAGCTGATTTCCCCCCTCCCCCTCCAGTAAAAGCTGAATTCACTCCAGTATATCAGTGCTTCTCTAACCCAGAAGATTGTGGAGGTGATACATGGGATGCATGACTATTCCTGAATTTGACTGTAACTCCTCAGGGTGAGTTAAAAGCTAAACTGGGAGGTTCTAATTTGAAATTTGTTATTGATACTGGAGCTACAACATCAGCACTGCGTTTACAGGATTTGCCTGCTATCTATCTATCTATCTATCACCAATGACATAGGAAAATGTGGTAGGGAAGTTCTGGAGGCTAAATTTAAGCTTTTAGGTAGGAAGTTGAAATCCAGAACTTCCAGGATAGCGTTCTCCGAAATGCTTCCTATTCCACGTGCAGGACCCAAAAGACAGGCAGAGCTCCGGAGTCTCAATGCGTGGATGAGACAATGGTGCAAGGATGAGGGTTTTGGATTTGTTAGGAACTGGGGAACATTCTGGGGAAAGGGGGGGCTCTTCCGAAGGGATGGGCTTCACCTTAATCAGGATGGGACCAGACTGCTGGCATTAACCTTTAAAAAAGAGATAGAGAAGCTTTTAAACTAGAAATTAGGGGAAAGCCGACAGTCACCCAGGAGTGCATGGTTCGGACAAAGGTATCCTTGAAGGATACTACCAAAAGCAGTGAGGTTCCAAAAGGGAGTATAGTAGCCCAAATGCCCTTGAGTAAGGAGCAGACAGAGCATAAAGATTCCAAATTACCCCTGCCTACCAATAGCCAGATTAATATGTGTAAAATACAGTCTCTAAAATGCTTGTATGCCAATGCTAGAAGTCTAAACAATAAGATGGGAGAGTTAGAATATATAGCACTAAATGAGAGGTTAGATATGATTGCACTCTCAGAGACATGGTGGAAGGAGGATAACCAGTGGGACACTGTGATACCTGGATACACACTATATCGTAATGATAGAGCTGATCAAATTGGTGGAGGGGTTGTGCTCTATGTTAGACAGGGCATTGAGTCAGAAAGGATTAAAGTTTTGCAGGGAACAAAATTTGCTGTAGAATCTCTATGGATCGAAATTCCATTTATGAAGGGGAAGGTGATGGCAGTTGGAGTATACTATCGACCGCCTGGCCAGAATGAACAAATGGATGATGAAATGCTCAAAGAAATCAAGGAAGCTAACAAAAGTCACAACAGAGTAGTAATAATGGGTGATTTCAATTACCCCGGTATCGACTGGGTCAGTGTCACAGCAGGACAAGCTAAAGAGATAAAGTTTCTAGATGGAATAAATGACTGCTTCTTGGAGCAGCTGGTTCATGAACTGACCAGAGGGGAAGCCATACTGGACCTAGTCCTTAGTGGAACGCCAGATCTGGTGCAAGAAATAAGGGTGTTGGGACCACTTGGCAATAGTGATCATAGTATGATCATGTTTGATTTAATTACTGGAGGACAGATAGTAAAGGCATCCACAGTACTACCTTTTAACTTTCAAAAGGGAGACTATGATAGAATGAGGAATATAGTTAGGAAAAAACTAAAAGGAGTGGTTCCAAAGGTTAAAGACTTACAGCAAGCTTGGGTGTTATTTAAAAATACTATCCTCAAAGCCCAGACCAGCTGTATTCCACGCATTAGGAAAAGTGGAAGAAAGTCCAAAAAACTGCCAGCATGGTTTAAAGGTGAGGTCAGAGAGGCTGTTGCAGCCAAAAAAGCAACCTTCAGGAAATGGAAAAAAGAGTCAAATGATGAAAACTGGAAACAGCACAAGCACTGGCAAGTTAAATGCAAAGCATTGATAAGGCAGGCAAAGCGGGAATTTGAGAAGAAACTTGCTACGGAAGCAAAAACACGAAATAAAGACTTTTTCAAGTACATTCGTAGCAAAAGACCTGTGAGAGAGTCAATTGGACCATTTAGAGGGGTAAAAGGGGCAGTAAGAGGAAACAAGGCTATAGCAGAGAGACTGAATGAATTCTTTGCTTCGTTCTTTACTGAGGAAGATGTAGGGATGTTACCCAAGACTGAAGTGGTATTTAAAGGTGATACTGCAGAGGAATTGAGAGAAATATCGCTACACCGGGAAGATATATTACAACTATTTGATAAACTGAATAGTAGCAAATCACCTGGACCGGATGGTATACATCCCAGAGTGTTGAAAGAACTGAAATATGAGATTGCAGACCTGCTATTGGTAATCTGTGAACTTTCATTAAAATCATCTGTAATACCTGAAGATTGGAGGGTCGCCAACGTAACACCAATTTTTAAAAAGGGTTCCAGGGGTGACCCGAGAAATTACAGACCGGTGAGCCTGACGTCAGTACCAGTGAAAATGGTAGAAACCATCATAAAGAACAAAATTACACAGCATGTAGATAGTCATGGCCTAATGGGAGACAGCCAACATGGCTTTAGACAAGGAAGATCTTGTCTTACTAATCTGATATGTTTTTTTGAAGGTGTGCATAAACAGGTAGACAAAGGTGAGTCGGTTGATATAGTGTATCTGGACTTTCAGAAAGCTTTTGACAAAGTCCCCCATCAGAGACTTTTGGCGAAGCTAAAAAGTCATGGGATAGGAGGCAGTGTACTATTGTGGATCGGGAACTGGTTAAAAGATAGAAAGCAGAAGGTAGGGCTAAATGGCCAATATTCCCAATGGAAAAAGGTGAATAGTGGAGTACCCCAGGGATCTGTACTGGGTCCGCTGCTTTTTGACATAAATGACCTGGAAAAGGGAAAAACGAGTGAGGTTATCAAATTTGCAGATGACACAAAACTGTTTAAAGTTGTTAAAACCCAAGAGGATTGTGGAAAACTGCAGGAGGATCTGGATAAATTGGAAGACTGGGCATCCAAATGGCAGATGAAATTTAATGTGGACAAGTGCAAAGTTATGCACCTAGGAAAGAACAACCCACACTATAGTTACACGATGCAAGGCTCCACATTAGAAACCACCACCCAGGAAAAAGATTTAGGAGTCATCGTGGATAACATGTTAAAACCCTCTGCCCAGTGTGCAGCGGCGGCCAAGAAAGCAAATAGAATGCTAGGTATCATAAGGAAAGGGATGGAGAATAAAACAAAGGATGTTATAATGCCTCTGTATCGCTCCATGGTACGACCGCACCTTGAATATTGTGTGCAATTCTGGTCACCGTATCTTAAAAAGGACATAGCGTTATTAGAAAAAGTACAGAGAAGAGCCACCAAATTGGTGAAGGGGATGGAAGGATACTCCTATGAAGAGAGGCTAAGAAGGTTAGGGCTCTTTAGCCTGGAGAAGAGACGGCTGAGGGGAGATATGATAGAGGTCTATAAATTAATGAATGGAGTGGAACGGATAAACGTGGATCAATTGTTTACGCTATCAGAGTATAGAAAGACTAGGGGACATGTAATGAAGCTACAGGGTAAACTATTTAAGACAAATAAGAGAAAATATTTTTTCACTCAACGTGTAATCAAACTCTGGAATCTGTTACCGGAGGATGTAGTAAGGGCTGTTAGTATAGCTGGGTTTAAAAAAGGTTTGGACAAGTTCCTGGAGGAAAGGTCCATAAACCACTATTAAAAAGGGACCCAGGATATCAATGCTTGACCCAGTACAAGCATTGTGGAACCTGTGTCTTTTGGGGATATTGCTAGGTACGTATGACCTAGATTGGCCACTGTTGGAAACAGGATACTGGGCTTGATGGACCTCGGTCTGACCCAGTATGGCATGTCTTATGTTCTTATGCTCAATTAGCACAAGCACCGATAGTACATTGTGAAGGCATTGAGGGAAAGATAATTCCTCATCGTAGACCTGAATACTTACCTTTGCAGATTGGAGAGATTGTATATTGTCACACCCCCTTTCTCAGCGTATAGGCGGTTGCCTGGAAGAGTGGGAAATGTGCCAGATTATCCTTGTAAGTGCTGATGCTTGGTACCCTGTAGTTGTGGCCCAAACAAAAGACAGCCAAGGTTTTGTGTGATAACAAAAACTTTATTTGTTGCACAGGATTCTGTCATCTACCTCCCCTAACCAGAAACAAAACGGTGGATACTTTATAAGCCAAGATAAAGTCCAAATGAAATACAGTCCAACCTGATCCTTCTCAGGGTTGTCAGATTATGTACAAGGTTAATTCAACTTCTTCTCATACACGAACAACTTCAGTAGCAGCTAATCACTTCCATAGCTTTCACCATATTCAGCTGCTTACAGACATTGAGTTTCACTCCAGCAGAACGCTGCTTCTCTCCGTGCAAACTCAGTAGCATGAATTACTTATCAGCACTTCTTTTATACAATACTATTGACAGCTTCACTCTTGGTAACACACAGCACAGTCTGCTTCCATGTCAGAATAAGACCTATCTGATTTGGTTGAACCTAACTGCATGGATTCAACATCTGAGTCAGACGTCTCTTGATTCAAATCAGGGTACTGCAGATCAACAGGCTTCCATGGTTCCAAATAGTGTCTAAGCTGTTTCCACTCTCTATTCCTTTCCCTCCGTGGAATATGATTATAACTAGAATCAGCAGCCTCCTTTAAAGTGGTGTTAAAGGAACTCAACTGGCTTGCTCCTCTTCTAGTACGTCTGGGTTGCAAAGGTGGGTAAAAAGACAAGTCTCTGTTCTTACACTGCTCCTGTTGCACTGGCACAGCGTGAGCTAGCTTTTGCTTCTCTCGTCGCAGGCTACCATCAGCTGATGAATTAAGGACAGCTGAGGTGCTTCGTAAGCTTCTGCTAGTATTTGGCTTCCTGCACTTGGAACGCTTAGGCAGCTTATCATACAGAGTTTTACACTTGGTTAAACTCTCACCTCTGTTCACAGCTTCTAGGGAAGAGTCTAGGGAAGATATACTCTCTCTTCTGGTTAAGGGTTCCAGCCTCTCCCCATGAGAATAAAAGTATGTTCCCACCTGCTTCTCCTGGCTGTCTGGTTCGTGTTGACCTCTCTCTCTCTCAGAGGAAGCTTGTTCCCCTGCTGTCTCAGAGACCTCCGTGTCTCACAGCAGTCTGGATGGCAACTTTCCCAGCACCATGTGCTATCCTGGCAATGGCTGCTCCACCCTTTGCTTCTCTCTGCCTCTTGGTCAGAGTCAGGTCCTGAGTCTCCTGCCTGAACACTTCCTGTTCTCCCAGGCACTCCTCCTGCTCCTCCACGAACTCTCCTCAGATCAGAACTCAATCTCCTTCTCCCACACGAGCTCTCACACGATCTCCTCCGACTCGAACTGTTAACTCTCTCTGTTACTTCCTGGTTAAGAGCATTGGGCTGTCCTATCCGGTTTGACTCCGCCCCCTTGCCTCTTACGTCAGCTCCCCTGTTTGTCCTGGAGCTGGGGTGTGGCTCTCTCACTGCCTTTCTGTGCAGAGAGTTTCTCTGGGCTTGTGCTTTAACCCCTTCCTTGCCTGCCTTAATGTGTGCATTAGAGGAAAGCTGCAGTTTTAAACCCATTTTCTCCCTGTCTAAAGCCTCTGCATCATCACAATATCCAACTACTTTTCTTGTGGGAGACACTTTGCCAGTGAATCTTCTAGGTCGGGATTTTTTTTGGTGTCACATCATGCTACTCTATCCTGGATGGGTGGCAAGTTCTCTTTCCAGCTGTACCCTCTCTCTGAAGTGCCGTCCCCTGCAGATGCCAGTATTGTTCATCTGGCGCTTGAAGACCTTCCCTCTACTTTGTGGGCGGTGCCAGGATCTAATGTCGGGTACCTTTCTATTCCTCCTGTGAAAATCACCGTGAAACCTAGAGTTCAGCTTCCTAAACTCAAGCAGTATCCACTGCCAGCAGCTGCCATTGATGGAATTTGTTCTGTGACTGAAGATCTTCAGAAACAAGGTGTCATTTATTCTACAACTTCATTATGTAAGACTCCAATTCTTTCTGTACTAAAGGCTGGTGGTAAGACTTATAGATTTGTGCAAGACCTGCGAACAGTAAATAATGTGATTTTGCCAATTTTGCTGTTGTAGATTTGAGTTCTGCTTATTTTTCAGTAAGAATTAGCAAAGAAAACCAATACACTGATAGTCATGCATATTTTCACAGGCCTTAAGAACTGCATTATTTGATGTAAGACTCGACCATTCCTCTTTAGTTCAATATGTGGATGATTTGCTTTTATGTTCACCATGTTATGAGTTTGTCTCTATTAGCTCATATTACTAATTTAGGTTTGAAGGTTAATCTGTCTAAACTGCAATTTGTATCTCAAAATGTTACTTTCCTGGGTGTTGATTTAACACCATCTGGTCGTGCAATTACCTCTGCTATATTGAAACCTATTCTGTCATTGCCTTTTTCCAGCGACACCAGTGTTATTGTGTAGCTTCCTGAGTTTATTAATTTTCTGTAAATAATAGCTAGCGCATTTCTCAAGATCTTAGTGCTCCACTTTATACTCTTATTGGGAAAGAAGGATCTGAAGGCCTTATTGTACTCCCATTATCACAGTAGGAGGTTTGTTTTAAATGTAAAAATTGCACTGGGAAATGCACCATGTTTATTGTATATGATTATTCTTTACCATTCAAATTGTATGTGGCTATTTCTGATTCCTCTGCTACCTGTGTGCCTTTACAAGCTTTCCCAACTGGTTGCAAGCCGGTAGGATATTTCTCAAAGCGATTTGATGCAGTGACTTTGGGACTCCTACTATGTCTACGTAGTTTAGTAGCAGTGATGTAAACCGCGCTGATCGTAAATAGTGCGGTATATAAGAAATGTAAAATAAATAAATAAAAATAAATAAATTGAAACTTACTGATTTTCTGATTCTACAGCGCCCTTTTTGTTCCATTTAACCAAGACTCAGCCTTTTGTCCTCCACACGTTTTATTAACTCTGGAATTAATAATTTCTTCACTTCATGTTTCAGTCTGTACTACATCACTATGCAACCTTTCAACACTTGTGGAGGAAGATGGGTCTCATAATTGTTTCCAAACAATTTTCAATTGTTTCCAAACTGTACCTCTACCAGCCCCGGATTATACCTTTGTTTGTGGATAGTTCTGCTTTTAGAGATGACAAGGGCAAACTTCGTGTAAGCTATGCAGTCACTACGGTTTTGTGGAATTTTGGCAATATTTGGCAGCAACGAGGATTTTGACTTCTGCTAATAAACCAATTAAACATGCTGCATACATTCACCATTTGTTACAGGCTGTCCTCTTGCCAGCACAAGTTGCAGTTTTAAAATGCAAAGGACATTCTTCTGCTGAAGATTTTGTGTCAAAGGGCAACCATTTTGCAGACCATGAAGCACGGTGTCACCGACAGTGCTGTATTTAACACCGTTTAATATGACTTTGTTTTCCCTTTCATCTTTCTTGCAGCAATAGCAAGATACTTCCTTTGAAAACCCAGACTCTGACTTCGTGGGGTGCATCCTGTGATGCTCAGGGCTGCTGGAAAGAGGATCATCTGCTTATTTGTCCTGACAGTCTTTTGTTTCTACTTGCCCTGTTCCTGCATTATAAGCTTTACCACTGTGGCTATGAATTATGTCTTTTTGGTTCTCCGGTATCACCTGAACTTCTGTTATTTTTTTCTTTGGCACAGCTTGTCTGCACTGTTTCAAGACTGGCACTGTAGGGTCAGCTTAGGGTCAGTTATTAAGATTTCTGCCTTCCGAACTCTTTTTGATTTTGCAGCCTGTTTTGCAGAGCTGTCCTGTGCCAGAGGAAGGAGGTGGTATTTGTCCGGATGGGTAGAAGCTTATCCATTACCAGTTTATTCCTGTCTGGGGTGTTCCTTTTGTTCTTTCTTGTCTGGGTCCAGCCATTGTTGCGAGTGTATGGGAGGGTATTGAAAATTTGCTTTGGTATTAAGAGACAACTGCACACTCCTTATCATCCGCAAAGCTCTGGCCAGGTGGAACGGATGAATAGGACAATCAAAAGTCACTTGCGCACTATGACACAGGATTGGGCTACAGATTGGATGGAAGCCCTTCCCTTTGCCCTTATGGCAATGTGTAATTCCCCCAGCCTGACACCATATGAAATAGTTACTGGACATCCAGCTACTTCTCCACATTACTTGGCAGTTATCCCAGATCCCCAATTGTTGCGCAGCGATATTTTGACTTATTGCTCACGGTTGCACTCAATCCTGTCTGTTTCCCTTTTATTGCAAGTGAATCCTCAATGAGATGACAGAATCATCATATCCAGAATCATCATAATCATCATATCCGGAAGTGAAGTCACCAGACTGGGTCCTGATTAAGACTTTGCATCCAAAGACGCTTCTGGTTCCCAAGTTTCTAGGTCCATTTCGTGTGCTCCTGGTGGGATACTCGGCTTGTAAAGTGGAAGGACATTCTCGTTGGATACACCTTACACAGTGTAAAAAGGCTCCTTCACAGACTCCAGACGGCGGCTCCCTCCATCAGTGAATCAAGAAAATACAACGCAGAGACTTATTGAACATTACATTGATATTACAGAAAAGATCATCAGGATTTACATGCTTTTTGAATTAACTACTTATGCAAAAACCTTTTGTCCAGCATTTATACTACTGATTAGGTGGATAAAGGTGGTTTGATTTAGTATTTTACTAATATATAAGCAATGACCTTTGGGTACTTAACCTCTACTTCATGACGTAATTGAGAATTAAGGGGTAGTTACAGCTATAATATATCTTCATCATCTTAAGAAGAGTAGGTGTATTTTATTTTTGTCTTAGAACATTTATTTTGGAGTAATTATAGTTTCAGATGTTTAGAGGTTTGCTAAGAATGTTTCCGTATTTGGTCTTAGTTGTGCTATGGCATATTATTGTTAATGAAGCAATACTGCATTTAGAATCTTGGGAAAGTTATGGGGAATATCCACATATTTTTGAATCACAATTACACTCAGTTACAAAACATTTTAATCTGTCACGTTGTAGGGTCTGCCTTCCAACTGTGACAGCTACTCGACACGGGTTTCTACCACAAGTTAGGCCCAAAGCCTTTGAAGAGTTTCGTGATACAGCTTTTAATCTAACTACTGTACGATGGTCTCATACAAACACAGAACCTAGAGTAGTTAGTTCTATGCCTTTAAAGTCCCCTCCAATATGTTTTATGGCTCAAGGTACAGGGAAAAAGGTAGGGGACACCCCATGGAACGTTTGTAAAATAATAATGCTACATAATTCTTCCATTTGGTATAAGAAATCCCACGTACAGAAACCTTATATTTCCGTAGTACAATTAATGCAAGTTCAAGGGAATCAGGTGCATGATTATGACTTGTTACAGTATAATAGTTCTGGCTACCTTTTGAATGACTCAGTCCGAGACATACCTAACTGGAGTTGCCCCTTATTAGGATATTACCATCCCTGGGAACGTAATCTATCTGTAGGAATTAAGGAAATGAACATTACTCAGTGGGCTTTGAATAATTGTACGCAGAATCTAGTCTGTCCCCGTAACTTGACAATTTGGGAAAATGGATTAGTGGCTTTAATGGGAGGCTATTTTGTGTGTGGTAATCTTGTATATACAGAACTTCCCAGAGGTTGGTCAGGTACTTGCTATGTTGCTCAGTTAGATACCCCGTGGCGGTTTTTACCTTACCAAAATGTTACTTTATTATCAACCTTGAATAATTCCTTAAGAAGAAAAAGGGATGTTTCCCCTCAGGATGAAGCCATAATAGCAGCACAACAGTTGGTAGACTCTACAAGTCCTTTAACTAAATCTCAGATAGATGCATTTGGTACTGTTTGGCTCTCAACTTTTGGAGCCATATCACCCACTAGAGAATATGGTACCCAGATTATGCGATTACAGGCAGTTGTTGAATTTACAGCCCTCAATCTCACAGAGGCTATTAGCGTGTTACAAGGTGCAGTAGACAAGGTGTCCACTTATGCAGCTCAGAATCGCATGGCTTTAGACTACCTACTAGCGAAGGAAAATGGCGTATGTGGCCTAATTTCTGAGTTCTGTTGCAGTATGCTTGATGATGAAGGGAAAGTAGTGAAAGGCCTACTAGATAAGGTTAGGAATTGTACATTTGTATCAAGTAGTAGTTATGTAAGTTCTTTTTCTGATTTTTTTGGTTCTGTTTCTTCTTTCTGGAATTCATTATCTAGGCCCCTGCAAGGCATAGTAGCTTCATTATTTGGCTTATTAGGGATTATCCTTTTAGGAACAATAATTCTTTGTGTAATATCTGCTTGCTGTAAGAAATCAGTGGAGACACTGACCCCTAAAATGATGTTACAGGTTGACCCAGAAGCTAGCTACGATCCATTTTTAATACCGATGTCTGAGTTTCCTTATCTGTGAAATGATTCTTTACAGAATCAGAGGAAGGAATGAAAGAAAGCTTGATTGTACCGGGTTGGATACACAGTCAGGCCCTGTGTATAATATTATATTGATATAATCCCTAAGAAAGAGTTAATATCATTTGTAGCTCCTTATTTAATATTATCCTTGAGAACTCTGTAGAAGAAATTGGGTGAAAGGTTTAAATAACATAAACATTAGTCTTGTTATTAGAAAGATAAGTAAAAGGCAAGTTGTTTACCCAGCCTCGCAGTCTCGCTGTCTCTGGTCAGAGATATCAAACTGTCAGTGTTAGGATTAATTAGAATTAAGGTCTACATAGTCATGCCTGAGAATATATGTATGTCTTTTCATGATTGTCTATGACGTGCATGCCTATAGAAAAGTATATTATGAATATACTTAACACTAGATGTAGAATAAAATATGTATATTACGAATATACGTGATGTGAGACGTAGAATAATAAAGTGAAATTATGCTGTGTAATGGTATCTTTACCTACAAATAAAGAGGCCTAAAGCTTTGATTTCAGAGTAAACATAGGCAAAGGCCTGGCTTGCTCTCCCAAAGCGCTTTGGTCCTGTGTGTATAATACAAGTGTGTTGTGTATTATTTACTGATTATCTATTAACCTTCTCATTGCTGTGTGTGCGGATTTCCATTCACAAGAGCCCTGACTTGTTGCAGGTGAGGGGAGGTGCAGAGTAATCTTTCATTTGAACCAAGAGGTTTAATTTCCTGTAGTCTTTCCTCCTTTCATTTGAACCAAGAGGTTTAGTTACCTGTAGTCTTTTAAAAGCCTCATGCTTCAAATGCAGAGAAGACTCTTCATACTTTGGACTGTAAAAGAGCTGTGGCTTTTCATCTGCAGAGGACCCAGAAACACAGAAGGTCCTCTCAGCTATTCATAGCCTCTGATCCTTCCCATTTGGGTACAGCAGTTTCCAAAGGATCTCTATCCAACTGGATTGCTCAATGTATTGCTTTTATTTATCATAGCAAACACCTTTCACTGGAGGCCCATGTCCCCGCTCACAATGTGAGAGTCATGGCAGCCTCTAGGGCTCACCTCCATTCCGTCTATGTTAACAACATTTGTGGAGCAGCTACCTGGTCCTCAGTTCACAGCCCACTACAGTTTGGATAAAGGCTCCCGCAGGGATGCTATGGTTGATCAGGCTGCTCTCCAACACCTCTTCCATACTTAATCAACACCTAGCCGCCTCTCTTACAGGATGCTAGAGATCTATGGAGGAAGTGGAACCCCTCCACAGGGCCTCACCACTCTGGGGATCCTTCCCTGGCATCTACATCTAGGGTGTCCTCACATGTGATGACTCATTCCTGCTTGTTCCTGGAGATAGCATAGTTACTCACCTGTAACAGGTGATCTCCGGGAACAGCAGGAATAAGTCTTCACAACCCACCCATCTCCCCTAGGGGTTGTCTCTCTCTCTCTCTCTTTCCCTATCTATCTCTCTCTCTTTGTCTCAGCTTTAAACTCAACTGGAGAGAAGCAGTTGGGAAAGGCGGGAAGGCAGCACGCAGGTGCTGTGGGATGCTCCCAAAAGCTTTCCTATAGGACACTGGGGAGCATTCCCACACAGGCTCAGTTGGTACCGACGCTACCCACATGTGAAGACTTATTCCTGGTGTTCCCGGTGATCACCTGTTACAGGTGAGTAACTATGCTGTACATGACACACACAGCAGTGGAGCAGGAGCAGCAAGATGCTGCCCACACAGATGTTTGTTTATGTTGGCCACCCACCAAAGATAAACGGTCACTGATGCCCCCACCCATTGTTTTCACATCCACAGGTAGAGGATCTCCGGAAGAAGGGGTGAAAGTTGCGCCTCCATCATGCAGAATACCTTGCCCGCCTCCAGAGGGGGGCACTGTCACAGTGTGATGGTGAGTATTGGTGACCTTGCTGCCAGTAACAAATGTTCCATTGGCCCACCAGCCTGTGTGGTGCCTGCATATGTACATGTGTTATGTGACACACATGATAATGTGCTGATGACTGTCATCTTCCACAGAGGGTGATGACAATGATGAAAACCTGTGAGAGAGTCAGTTGGTCCATTAGATGATAAAGGGGTTAAAGGAGCACTAAGAGGCGACAAGGCGATAGCGGAGAGACTGAATGAATTCTTTGCTTCGGTCTCTACTGAGGAAGATGTAGGGATGTTACCCATGACTGAAGTGGTATTTAAAGGTGTGGAAGAATTGAAGGAAATATCGATACATCGGGAAGATGTCTTACAACTATTAGATAAACTGAAGAGTAGCAAATTACCTGGGCTGGATGGTATACATCCAAGGGTGTTGAAAGAACTGAAATATGAGATTGCAGACCTGCTATCAGTAATCTGTGAACTATCATTAAAATCATCTCTAATACCTGAAGATTGGAGGATCGCCAATGTAACACCAATTTTTAAAAAGGGTTCCAGGGGTGATCCGGGAAACTACAGACCGGTGAGCCTGACGTCAGTACCGGGAAAAATGGTAGAAACCATCATAAAGAATAAAATTACTCAGCATGTAGATAGTCACAACCTAATGGGAGACAGCCAACATGGCTTTAGACAAGGAAGATCTTGTCTTACTAATCTGTTATGTTTTTTTGAAGGAGTGAATAAACAGGTGGACAAAGGTGAGTCAGTTGATATTGTGTATCTGGACTGCTGAGGGCCCAACATGGGCAAGAGTGTGCTTCCCATGGTGTCACAGGGGATAGTACCCAGCAGGTACCCCCAAAGGCATGGAACATTGGCATGCGGTGCTGGGGGAAAGCGTGGACAGCTATTCAGGCACCCCTACCCCAGAACACGCACCATAGGCAGCCGCCTACCCACACACTGGATGACCTGAGACTGCGCACCACCAGCACCACCAGCAGAAGGGCATGTCAGCATGGTGGCAGAGGGGTACTGGTGGTGGAGGGGGCAGTGGCAGCTGCCCAGAGCAGACCATGGCCTAGCCCTGTTTAGGTGGGTGTTTGGCCCACCTAAACTGTTGTGTTTGGCCTCCAGGACTGGAGTTGGGAACCTCTGCCCTAGAGCAGTGGCCAACAGGGGCAGACACACCTTCACCCACAGGCTCCATCATCCAAATCCTCCTGGAGAGGCAGGATGTTGGGCCCTGCGTGCATCTCCCAATACTAGCACTTGAATACCTTAACAATGCCACCCTAAACCTATAAAGTTCCTAGATGAAATAAATGACTGCTTCTTGGAGCAGCTGGTTCATGAACCGACCAGAGGGGAATCCATATTAGACCTAGTCCTTAGTGGAACACCATATCTAGTGCAAGAGATAAGGGTGTTGGGGACACTTGGCAATAGTGATCATAGCATGACTGCCTTTGATTTAATTAGTGGAGGAGGGATAGTAAGGAAATCCACAGTACTACCTTTTAACTTTCGAAAGGGAGACTATGATAAAATGAGGAAAACAGTTAAGAAAAAACTAAAAGGAGCAGTTGCAAAGGTTAAAGACGTACATCAAGCTTGGGTGTTGTTGAAAAATACTATCTTGGAAGCCCAGACCAGTTGTATTCCACGCTTTAAGAAAAGTGGAAGGAAGTCCAAAAAACTGCCAGCATGGTTTAAAGGTGAGGTCAGAAAGGCTGTTGTTGCCAAAAAAGCAACTTTCAGGAAATGGAAAAAAGAGCCAAATGACGAAACCTGGAAACAGCACAAGCACTGGCAAGTCAAATGCAAGGCATTGATAAGGCAGGCAAAGAGACAATTTGAGAAGAAGCTTGCTGCAGAAGCAAAAACGCGAAATAAAGACCTTTTCAAGTACATTCGTAGCTAAAAACCTGTGAGAGAGTCAGTTGGTCCATTAGATGATAAAGGGGTTAAAGGAGCACTAAGAGGTGACAAGGCGATAGCAGAGAGACTGAATGAATTCTTTGCTTCGGTCTTTACTGAGGAAGATGTAGGGATGTTACCATGACTGAAGTGGTATTTAAAGGTGCGGAAGAATTGAAGGAAATATCGATACATCGGGAAGATGTCTTACAACTATTAGATAAACTGAAGAGTAGCAAATCACCTGGGCAGGATGGTATACATCCAAGAGTGTTGAAAGAACTGAAATATGAGATTGCAGACCTGCTATCAGTAATCTGTGAACTATCATTAAAATCATCTCTAATACCTGAAGATTGGAGGATTGCCAATGTAACACCAATTTTTAAAAAGGGTTCCAGGGGTGATCCGGGAAACTACAGTACGGTGAGCCTGACGTCAGTACCAGGAAAAATGGTAGAAACCATCATAAAGAATAAAATTACTCAGCATGTAGATAGTCACGACCTAATGGGAGACAGCCAACATGGCTTTAGACAAGGAAGATCTTGTCTTACTAATCTGTTATGTTTTTTGAAGGAGTGAATAAACAGGTGGACAAAGGTGAGTCAGTTGATATTGTGTATCTGGACTTTCAGAAAGCCTTTGACAAGGTCCCTCATCAGAGACTTTTGGCAAAACTAAAGAGTCATGGGACAGGAGGCAGTGTACTATTGTGGATCAGGAACTGGTTAAAAGATAGAAAGCAGAGGGTAGGGCTAAATGGCCAATTTTCCCAATGGAGAAAGGTGAATAGTGGTGTACCCCAGGGATCTGTGCTGGGTCCGCTGCTTTTTGACATATTCATAAATGACCTGGAAAGTGGAATAACGAGTGAGGTGATCAAATTTGCAGATGACATAAAACTATTTAAAGTTGTTAAAACCCAAGAGGATTGTGAAAAATTGCAAGAGGATCTTGATAAATTGGAAGACTGGGCATCAAAATGGCAGATGAAATTTAATGTGGACAAGTGCAAGGTTATGCACCTAGGGAAGAACAACCCAAACTATGGTTACACAATGCAAGGTTCCACATTAGGAACCACCACCCAGGAAAAAGATTTAGGCGTCATTGTGGATACCATGTTAAAACCCTCGGCCCAGTGTACAGCGGCAGCCAAGAGAGCAAATAGAATGCTAGGTATGATAAGGAAAGGAATGGAAAATAAAGCAAAAAGATATTATAATGCCTCTATATCGTTCCATGGTGAGACCGCACCTTGAATATTGTGTGCAATTCTGGTCGCTGTATCTTAAAAAGGATATAGCGATTTTAGAAAAGGTTCAGAGAAGAGCCACCAAAATGGTAAAGGGGATGGAAGGATACTCCTATGAAGAAAGGCTAAAAAGGTTAGGGCTCTTTAACCTGGAAAAGAGACGGCTGAGGGGAGATATGATAGAAGTCTATAAATTAATGAACGGAGTGGAACGGGTAAATGTAGATTGATTGTTTACGTTATCAGAATATAGAAAGACTAGGGGACATGCAATGAAGCTACAGGGTAAACTATTTAAGACTAATAAAAGAAAATATTTTTTCACTCAACGTGTAATCAAACTCTGGAATTTGTTACCGGAGGATGTAGTAAAGGCTGTTAGTGTAGCTGGGTTTAAAAAAGGTTTGGACAAGTTCCTGGAGCAAAGGTCCATAAACCATTATTAAGAAGTGACCAAAGATATCAATGCTTGACCCAGTACAAGCATTGTGGAACTTGTGTCTCTTGGGGAAACTGCTAGGTACATATGACCTAGATTGGCCACTGTTGGAAACAGAATACTGGGCTTGATGGACCTTGGTCTGACCCATTATGGCATATCTTATGTTCTTAAACCTGGGAATACGGTACACACCTATCAAACAGTTGCTATGATTACTGGCAGATAGCAATTCCTAAGTTAAGCACAATTTGCTGATTGAGCTGCATCATAGCAACCTTTCTGATGTCTGTGGAGTGTGCTTCAGGTCTGGTGTCTGACAGTGTTTACCACCCTGGGGAGTGACCCCAACAGTATTGCGTACCATAGCCATGCCTATATTGTTCCCAGGACTGGTGCGGTGGCCAGGGCTGCCAAGAGCCTCTATATTTGCACAATGCTGGCATAGGTGTGGGAGCGTGTGTTTGTCTATCCAGTGTGTGGTGTCTGCCAACACCTTCCTCAGCCCACACTGTTGCCAGTATTGGCCTGCCAATGTGCATAATGAGGAGCAAGGTACCATGGGTATAGCCCGGACAGGGTGGCCTGGCCAGGATGCATCTGCAAAGGGCATAGGGCAATGACTCGGACATTGTAGTGCCTGACAACCACCTGCATGGACATGGTGGCCACAGCATGTCCTGCTGCGAGGTCACTCTCACCCTGACTGAGCAGTGACCACAGCATGGCTAGGTTCCCCCAAAGTGGTATATAGTGTTTTTGTTATGTGATGTTCATGGGTTTCCTTTTGGGACCCAATCACTGACTTATCTGCTTGGTGTGTATGTTGACATCCCAGTTCTGGGTACATGCATCTTTTCCAGAAACATGCATTATAGACTAGTTAGTAGACTGTCTGCAGCTAGTATGTGTCTGGATGGAACATCTTGCAGGGTGCAGCAGCTGGAGAATGTCAGATAGAGGTGGGGGGGCAGTTGAGTATTTTCAGGCCTTCTGTTTGCCTTGCCTTATGGATGTGTACAGATCTGCATTGACTGCCCTGTAGGATGTCTGTTCCCCAGCAAGACTGGGATTGATGGTCCTCTCTACTGCCACCATCGTGGGGAGGTAGAGTGTTGCTCTGTTGGTATGAGATCCTGTTTCCCACCCTGAGAGGGTGGGGTGGGGTGGGGTGGGTGGTGGTACATAATCCACCTATGGGTCCAAACACTCCCCCCCTTCACCTACATCATGTGACCATGATACCAACACAGGATATACACTATTTTGGGTGCATCATATCCCATAAGGACTAGACATGACTGAGAAATACAGACGTGTCTGTAGGAACTACCTATCACACACACTAGCACTGATGGGGACCTGCATCATAGCCTATTTCAGCTATGCAAGGTGCTGTGGACCCGGTGCTGGGTGCCCCACCTCACTCTCAGGGTGAGCTCAGTACCCGCACAATGTGACGGTCTGTAGCTACTCTGTGCCAGTAACACACACGGTCAGTACCCCCTACCAGGCTGAAGTGCTGTGGGGGTGCACATGGTCAGTTCCCCCTACCAGGCCGAGGTGCTGTGGGGGTGCATACCCCATCTTGTGATCATCTGTAGACTGCTGATTAGCATGTGCAGTGCATCATGGGTATGGGTGGGTTAACCCTATCCTGGTAACCACAGCAGACTGTTTGTGTGGTGACATGCAGTCCTTCTGTAGCCAGCCAGGGGCTTGTTAGTAGCTGTAGCCCACTGGTTACTTCACTGCTTTTGAAGCCAGAGATCGTAGGTTCACACCCACAGTGGGGTTATTTGATAGGGCTGTCCGGAGCATTGTCTATTTTTAATGTACATTAGTGCTTCCAGCAAAAACACCCTCAGAGTTCTGTAACCATAAGGTGCCTCAGAAGGCGCTTTATAGGTCGCCCTATAAAGCGCCTTCTGAGGCACCTTATTGTTACAGTCCATATAAGGTGCCTTATAAGGTGTCCTATGGAGCGCCTTATAGGGTGCTGTATACTGGACATTATAGGGTGCCGTGGCAGACAGTGCACTTTATAATGTGCCCTATGGAGTGCCTTATAGGGTGCCTTATACAGCACCTTAGGTTATGGCATGTGAGGGTGTGTTTGCTGGCAGCAATAATTAAAATACAAATAAAATGCTTCAAGAAACAATACTTACATGTCAAAGCTGATGCCTCATCCAGCCTTATGCATTAGGCACACTGGGGGATCAAACTCATGACCCCTGTATCATCAGTCACTGTATTAACCATTGTACTACACCTCTGTTTCTGTATTTGCATATCTGGGTGCCTACTTAAGATTACTGCGCGTGAACGCACTTAGCAGCGCTTAGCCCGTTAATGTGCGCAGCAGTGCGCGTTATCGCGCGATAATCCCGTTTTGCTACTTTAAGACTGAAACGCCCACTCCTTTTATGGCAGCCTGCACACTATCGCCAGGCACACATTAAGACGGTTTAGTAAACATACCCCTAATTCTCTTATTCCATCAAAATCTATAATAACATAAATATACTTCTAAATGCCTCATATGTCATTTCACTTATATTAGAAAATAACAGCTAACATTCATATTACATATAGCATATTGTACCCCCCCCAATTTGTATTACATACTCCTTATATTAGAAATTAACAATTAACATTCATGCTGCACATTGCATATTGCACATCCCCCCAATTAGTATTGCATGCTCCAACACATGCTCATGGTATTTTTCATCAACTGATACTCATGGTATTTCACATCGCTAGACCTTCTGACCATGACTAATCCAATGGTATTGCACTAGTGCTGAATTCTCCAAATGTCATTTTGCATGCCTGTGTTGTTCTAAAGGAAACACAAATGCAATCATTTCACCACCATGGATTTCTTAATATATGTAACCAACAGCTCTCCATTTAAGCACTACAACAAAATACAAAATATGTTCCCTTGTAGTCTAAAAGGTACACTGATGAAAAATTATACATATATATATATATATATATATATATATATATATACATTTCATATAAATTGTATCCATGTGCCTCATTTACTTACAACCAAAACATTGCTTCTATTCAACCATATTACAAAACTCACCGGATACAAAAGATCTTCTAACCTCCTTCAAAGACACAAATCCCTCATAAACGCGAGAGAACCATTGGTAAGAAAAGTCTCAGCTGGACAATCAAAGAAAACACAAAGCTTAGCTATCGCCAAATAACCATGTGAAAAATCTCATAGTTCAGCCATGAGTCATGGTTTCTCCGTATGCCGGCTTCTTCAGGGAAACTTCCATTACACTATGGGGTATGTTTACTAAACTGCGATAATGTAGCAGCTGTTACGTTATTGCGCGATAAGTAATGCTATCACGCGTTAACATCTCCGGCGGCGATAAGTGCCGCAGAGGGTGGAGAGAGGGCGGACAGAAGGGGTAAATGGGCATGGAGTGGACGTGGAGAGGCTCCTGGCACACTAACGTCGGGAAATGAAGGATCGAAATTTAACGCAAATGAAAACCTTTCGTTAGAGGCATATATGCAGGAGAGAGAAACCATTTAAGTGTGAACAATATACAGCATAGGCAGGGAGCCGAAGAAAAGTGACAGTAGTGCTAAATGTGCAGCAACAGCATAGTGCCCATGTATGAAAGGGCACTATGGTGATGTTCCAAATAGGGCATAGGGGGGCAGCAGACGGGACATGCAGTGGGGCAGATGGGGCAAAGTGTGGACTAGGCATATGCCTAGGTGGCATATAGAAATGCAGAAAATGGAAATCACCAAGACAGCAACTGACCAAGGTCAAGCATGCCCATGGGTCTCTATCCCACAGTGTCCCATCCAGGGGACATTACCCAGCAGGTACCCCAAAGGGCACATAATATTGCCAGGTGCTGGTGGAAGTCTGGATGTCTATGTAGGCACCCGTACCCCAGACCCCACATGTTAGGCAGCCGCCTATCTGCACACTGGGTGTCCTGGAACTGCGCACCACCAGAATATGGGCAACAGCTATTATCGGACCCATTGGGCACAGCAGTAGCAGCCCCCTGCTGCTCACAGCCATGTGTGATATTCAGTAGGCCATGGCCAGGGATATCTGTCCCCTAATGGTCCCAATATTGTGCCATATTACAAGGTCTACCGAAGAAAACCTTAAACATCCTACAAATGGCACAAAATGTATCAGCCAGGATTATTATGAACAAGAACCTGGTAGATCACATCACACCAGTCCTGATTGAGCTTCACTGGCTCCCCATCACTGCACGAATAAAATACAAAATACTAGTAACAACATTTAAAATTATCCACAAAGTATCCCCTTCTTTCCTCTCTAACCTTATCACCACACAACCCCTCAACAGAAGCAGACGGACCACTAACCTTAACACCCTCTGCGTACCAACTAGCATAAGAGCAGTTAAAGAACGGACGAGCAACAGAGCCTACACGTATTCAGCACCCATGCTCTGGAACCAGCTGCCTCATGAAATACGTCTGATCAAAGACCTAAAGGACTTCAGGAAAAAGCTTAAGACCCACCTGTTCCAGTCTCATTATGGCAGATTCAACTCATATCATATCCCATCGTGCCTACCTTTCCTCTGATCAATGAATAACGGCCTTCCATCCTGGTTATAGAATACTATATTTTTTGGAAATACTTCATGCAGCTATGGATTTTTAAAATGTATATATGTATATATTCTAACCCCCTTGCTCATCTACAAATCTAATATACTCCCCTCTGTTCAAATGTATAACTGTACCATATTTGGATTGATGTATGCTCCTCCCTGTAATCAGATTGTATACTTAAACTGTTCTGTACATCCACCCTTGTTTCACAAGTGGACCGCTGCTGATCGCTGGAAGTAGTGGTATACAAATTTATGACAAATAAATAAATAAATAAATAAACATTGAATTTGCCCCCAGGTGGAGGACCTATAGAAGAAGGACCACGAGATGCACCTGCACTGTCCGCTCTACCTCAACCGGCTGCACCATAAGGCGATGGCCCAACGTGACGGTGAGTGTTGCAGTCTCTGCATCGCACAACAGCATATCCCAGTGGCCTAGCAGCCTGTGGGGCTACATACTACATTTCTGTGATGTGGCAAATGCATGACGCTGTGCTAATGTCTGGTTTCCCCCACAGAGGATGCAGATGCTGGCAAGGGGCCCATCAGCACCAGGGCCAGACCTGCACAGCCCGCCAGCGATGTTGGAGATCCTAGAGGTGGAGGATGATGCCAGAGGGCCTGAAGAGCACATGGAGGAGGTAGAGGATGGGGAGGGGTGGGAGGGAGGGGAGGGGGAGTGTAATGTGGACGCTGTGGGGGGGGGGAGGAGAAGGGTGAGGAGAGTAGGGAGGGCGGGGAGGGTGAGGCTGATGGTGAGGCGTTGGGGGGAGGAGGAGGGGGAGGAGAGCATGGAGGGTGGGGAGGGTGAGGGTGATGGTGAGGCAGTGGGGGGAGGAGGAGGGTGAGGACAGCGTGGAGGGTGGGGAGGGTGAGGGTGATGTTGAGGTGGTGGGAGGGGAGGAGGAGGATGAGAAGAGCGGGGAGGCTGTGGAGTGTGAGGTGATGGGGAGGCATTGGCGGGGAGGAGAGGGGTGAGGTGGAGGGTAGGGAGGAGGGTGGGGAGAGCGGGGAGGGCAGGGAGTGCAGGCCTGTGGGTGGGATGGGTCACAGGACAGCACAGGGCACTGGGGGCCCCTGCCACCTGCCCCATGTGTGCGGCGATGGTGGCCGATGGGTGTGGCAACAGCAAACATTGCCACAGACAGGGGTCATGCAGATGCCACCACGCAGACATCAGACACATGGTGTGGGTGTGATGGCATCTGCGTGGGCTACCTGTCTTTGGCAATGGGTACTGTGCTGCATTCCCAGCAGGACCATGACCGTGCCATCAGGCGTCTGGCAGGTGCCATAGAGTGTATGGCTGAGGAGATGCACCTGCAGCATGTGCCTGGCATGGGCATCGCATCTCCCCAGCCATCCGCTAATGGTGGACCCCAGGGTGTGTGAGCACCCAGTGCCACATTGTACCCATGCCCTGTGATGTCCTTTGACCCGGGACCAACACATGTGGCCAATTGTAAATAGGAAAGATATCTGTAAATAAAGAGGAATACTATTTTTGGGTACACATCACAATTGTCATGTGTCTCCCTTACAGACATGCTGTTGAAGTGAGCATGACACATGTGCAAATGTCCCAGTGTGTATGTGTGGTAGACATATTTAACATACATGTAATGGGCCCCACATCAGATGTGGGGGATGGCCATGTGTTCAGGCGTATGTGTCCCCTGGTGCCCCCGGGATGTACCCATGTGCTGAGCTGTCCAGCAGACATGGACACATGCATGGTGGCTATGATGTTCTGTCTGCATATTTGATGCATCACAATCTGAGGAAGTTGAAGAGAAAAGATAGTAATATTTATGAGGCAGGAGAAATAGGAAGGACTGTTGTATCCAGGAGTAGGACAAGGTGGTAGGTGGTGAAGCTCATAGAAGTCGATGGTGGTGTGGAGGAGGAGCAGTGGTTCTCTACAGGTGCTGGATGAGGGTAAACTACTGACTGTAGCTAAGTACCTTTGACTGTACTGTTTTTCTCTGAAGCATCTGAGGTGAATATGCTAATTAGACCTTGGTGTGGGTCTGAGAGAAGGGTCACACATTTAAATATACTATAAGGGAGGATATGCTGTGAGAGAGAGGGGGCAATCTTCACAAGGTAAATGATCCAACATACATATATACCAGTTAGAAGGGGGAGTTAGGGTATATCCCTAGGGTGTTTTATAGCAGTGCACACATGGCACGGTGCATGGCATACGTGGCATGGCAGAACCTATCTGTGCTGATTGGTGGCAGTGTAGACCCCCCCACCCCCCCAGGGAAATGGGAAGGCACATGTGACCAGGGTGACCACATGGGGGATAGTGTAAGCATGGGAGCACAGACACAAACACTGGACACGTGCACATAGGTATCAACAAGTGAAGGTGTCTTTAATGTGGAGGACATGTTGACCCGCTTCCCCAGACTCACGACCTGCGTGGCCGCCCACGTCCATGCCCACCATGGCCCCTCATACCCCTTGGCATTGGTGCTGATGCTACTGCTGCTGCTGCTGCTGCTGGCTGCTGCCAACGACCAGCCATGGCCTCCAGTGCATTGGCCACCCGATCAATCCCCGATGCTCTGGCTGTCCCACGCAGCTGGCTGATCTCCTCGTATAGGCCGTGCACGTCCCTGCGGAGACCGTGCACCACCCGGATGTGGGCCTGCCTCTCCTGCCGTTGTGCACGTTGCTCCTCCCATCAGCCACGTATCGCCTCACAAATGGCCATCAGCGCCTGCCGAGTGCTTGTGGGTGAGACACAGTGTGACCTGTGAGACATCTGTTTATGTTTTATGTTTTATTTCATTTGATAAAAAAACCGCCTTTCAGGGTAGGCAAAGCGGTGTACAATAAAACCAAATAAAAAGAAGGCCGAAGCCAACGAAATGGAATAGAAATACAAATTCTTAATAGGAAAGCAATAAACAGGAGAGACAGGACCAAAAATATAACAGAACACAAACACGAGGAAAGCAAGAATAGGACACATGGGATTCACACGAAGGGAGAGGGGACATCAAACGCCAGGGAAAAGAGGTGAGTTTTCAAGTTCTGTTTAAAAGTGGGGTGGTGAGGTTCCAGGCGGAGTGAGGAGGGGAGGGAGTTCCAGAGGGCGGGGCCGGCAAAAAAGAAAGCGGAGGAACAGGTGGATTGTAGATGGGCACGGGAGGGGGAGGGGAGAGCGAGGCGGTTCAGGTGGAAGGAACGAGGAGAGTGAAAAGAAAGAAGGTCGGTTAAGTATTGTGGGGTGCCTGTATGAAGAGCTTTGTGAACCAGAATGAGCAGTTTGAAATGAGCACGGTAGGGAAAAGGGAGCCAGTGAAGACGAAATAGAAGGGGCGTTATGTGATCACGGGGGGAGGAGTGGGTGACCAAACGGGCAGCAGTATTCTGAATCCGTTGTAAGCGGGACTGTTGGGATTTAGAAAGACCAATGAATAGTGAGTTTGCGAAATCAACCCGTGATATAACCAAAGATAGCAATAAAGTGGTGAGCGCTGAAGAGGATAAGAAAGGGCGAACTGCACGAATTTGTCGGAGGAAGAAAAAGGAAGATTTAGTGATATGTGATATATGGGAATGGAAAGATAGGTCAGAATCAAAGTGAACCCCAAGATAACGAAATGAAGAAACTAATGGAACAGGAGAACCGGAGAAAGAGGGGGCCAGCGTGGGAGGAGGGTTGTTGTGGGAGAACCAGATAGCAATAGTCTTGGTGAGATTAAGGTGAAGACAGTTGTGAGTCAGCCAGTTGGCCACAGTAGAGAGACAGGAATTTAACGCGGAAAGGTCAGGACAAGAAGGGGATGTGTGATGTAGCAGAATAATGTCGTCAGCATAGAGAAAGGCAGATAAACCAGACTGTTGAATTAAAAGGGCCAAGGGGGCTAAGAAAAGGTTAAAAAGAAGAGGAGCCAGGACAGAACCCTGAGGGACCCCACAGGAAAGAGGGAAAGAGTCTGAGGGAGGGGTAGAGGCGGATGGTGATATGACAGCACAAGTACGAGAAGAAAGAAAAGAGTGGAACCAACGGTGAACAGTACTACAGAGACCGGCTTCCCTAAGACGAAGAAGAAGGAGGGAGTGGTCAACCAGATCAAAAGCAGTGGAAAGGTCAAGTGCAACCGCCACCGAGATATCACCACGATCATGCTCCTTAGGTGCGCTCCTTGGGGCCGCTCCGGCGGCTGTATATTTATAGCGCTTTTTAACTCTCTACTTCTAGTTAGTCTTTGTGCTCCCTTAGTATCTGGTGACGTCTCCTCTCTTCGGTTTCCTAGTTTATCTCCCACAGTATTCAACTATTCACTCTTGGCAGATCCCCCGCCCTGTTCTTCTGCTCCCGCTCCCCTTTCTCCGGTCTACCCCATGGAAACCATTCCTGTGTTCTGGGGCAGACGTCCTGCCTCGTTGCCTCGCACGCAATATCGCTGTCTCTCCAACCTTCGTGTTTGCCCAATCACGACCATACCTTCTCCGCCCCCCTTTCCCTCTACCCCCTCTACGTCTCTTCTCTCCCTCGGCTTAGTCAATTGTCGATCCTTACGCAGCAAAACTCTCCTTATCCATGATCTTGTTCTCAGATCCTCATTTGACCTTCTTCTTTTGACTGAGACATGGCTTAGGGACGGGGAGGATGCCCTCCTTGCCCGCTGCCTTCCCCCTGGCTTTTCTGCCGTTTCCACTCCACGTTTAGGTAAATCTGGTGGTGGTGTGGCCGCCCTGATACGGTCCACCCTCTCTTTCAGTCAGCTTCTCCATCCATCGCTCCACTAACCCCGAAGCCCTTTTGCTTCTCCTCCACACCTCCCCCCCTATACATGTGCTCCTTATTTATTCCCCCCCTGCTCTTCGCGTTGAGCTTTGGGATTCCCTTGTTTTGACCATCACTGACCTCTCTCTCACTCTCCCCCATTTACTTATTGCAGGAGATTTCAACTTACACTTGGACGCACCCACCTCAGCTAGGGATCTCTCTTTCATCTCTCTCTTACAAGATTTATCCCTCACACAACATGTTCCTTTCCCCACCCATCAGGCCGGGCACACCCTTGACCTACTCCTAACATCATCCTCCTCCTCTCTTGCACTATCTAACCTTTCCTCTGTGCCTCTCCCTTGGACAGACCACGTCTGCCTCTCTGTTTCATGCTCTCACTCACGGGGGCCCCACTCTCCCTCCTCCTCTTCTTTCTCCTCTTCTACTCCTCCTTCTACCCCTTCCCCTCCGCGGCTTTCCCGTGCCCTTTCATCTCTTACCATTCACCAATTTCCCACAGCAGCTGAACTCCTACCCTCTGATTTTTCCCTTCTCTCTCCTAACTCTCAAGCTACCCTCTGGTCAACAGCCCTTGCATCTACTCTTGACCGTATTGCCCCTTTGCGCCCTCATCTTACTCGTCGCCGTCCCTCACATCCCTGGTATCATGGGGGTCTACGACTCTTGCGCGCACAGCTTCGCAGAGCAGAGCGACTGTGGCGTAAGAGTCCTTCACCTACCTCACTTTCGTCTTTCAAATCTAGTTACTCCCACTACCGCTCTTCTGTCCACCTTGCCAAACGCACATTTTTTACTAACGCTATCCTGACTGCCCCGAATCAGACCCGGCATCTCTACTCCACCCTCCGATCTCTCACCTCTCTTCACTCCCCAGCTTCAGCTCCTCCAATCCCCCCTTCCCCTCTGCCTTCCCTTCTCGCCGCCTGCTTCAGCAACAAAATATCTACGCTGAGAGCCTCTCTACCTTCTTGTCCTGCCCCGATTCTCTCCCCCCCTCCTACTGCCTCTCCCCCTCCCATCTCCCAAAACTCCCACTGCTGGGCATCTTTTTCACTGATCACTCCTCCTGAACTTCATCATCTCATTTCTTCCTCAAAGAAAACTTCCTGCTCTTTAGACCCTATTCCTTCCTCTTGGCTTCTGGAATCCTCACTGGGTCTCCTTCCATTTATTCTTACTATGTTTAATTCCAGTCTTTCCACAGGGTCCTTCCCCCACTCCTGGAAACATGCTTTAATTCGCCCCCTTCTTAAAAATCCCTCACTTGATCCCCTAGTTCCAGCTCACTACCGTCCTGTCTCCAACCTTCCTTTTCTCTCAAAACTCTTAGAGAAATTTGTCTTTGCACAACTTTCTCACCACCTTGATTCCACTAATTTTCTTCACCCTCGTCAATCAGGTTTCCGTCAGGGTCACAGTGTCGAAACTATTCTTCTTGCTTTCACTAATGCACTGCACGTAGCTCATGATCGTGGTGATATCTTGCACCTCTCACCGTGACGCATCTTTATCTTTATTTCAAAACTTTATATACCGCCCATTGTCAGGATATTAGAGCAGTTTACAAAAGAAAAATAAGTCTATGCTAAAGAAAAATGAAAAGAACGCCATAAAATATAGGAAAGAAGAAAGAGTAGTAAAGCAACAGCAAAGCTACAACAAAAAAAAACAACATGGAGGGACATCACAAAAGGGTATCATTTGGAAGGAGGTTAAAAGCCTGCTGAAATAAGTGTGTTTTTAACATGTTCTTAAACTCTGGATATGAGGGTTCCAAACAGAGTGAAGCTGGTAGGGCATTCCAAAGTGAGGGGCCAAGGAAGAAAAAGGCAGCCCGCCGAGTCTGCTCCAAGTGGGCTCTCGAAGGGGGAGGTAGTCTGTTGGCATGCACTGAACAAAATTGACGATATGGGGTGTGGAGAGAGATAAGATCAGCCAAGTAGAGAGGACTTGTTGTATGAATTACCCAATGTGTCAGAATCAAAATCTTATATTGATATCTAAAGCGGAGAGGCAACCAGTGAAGGTGAAGAAGAAGAGGAGTAATATGATCCGACCGTCGAGCATGAAAGATGACACAGGCTGCTGTGTTCTGCACTAACTGTAAATGTTGAAGCAGATAGGCTGGTAGGTTAGCAAGAGCTACATTACAGTAGTCTAATCTATTGGTGACCAGAGCCAAAACTAGTGTGACGAGTGCATCAAAAGGGAAGAGAGACCGAACAGCTCTGATTTGACGTAGTGTGAAATAGGAGCTAC
This sequence comes from Ichthyophis bannanicus, assembly GCA_033557465.1. Classification (NCBI taxonomy): domain Eukaryota; kingdom Metazoa; phylum Chordata; class Amphibia; order Gymnophiona; family Ichthyophiidae; genus Ichthyophis; species Ichthyophis bannanicus. Next base: position 584,636,987 of record CM066033.1, on the reverse strand, counting down.
TAGTGAGACTAGATATATGGTTATGGAAAGAGAGCGTGGGATCTAAGGTTACACCTAAATAGCTAAGTGAGGAGGTGAGAGAGATAGGGGCAGAATTTAAGTGAGGAGAAACAGTTGGACATGAAGTACTAAGAGAGATCCACATGGCTGTGGATTTAGCCTGGTTTAAATGAAGGTAGTTATCAGAAAGCCAAGAGGCAATCTGGGCAAGACAGTTATTAAATGGTGAGATGTCAACAGATACTGGGGACATGTGAAACAGGAGGATAATGTCATCCGCATAAATGTAGGTTGAAACTGGATACTGTTGAAAGAGAAGTGGAAGAGGGGAAAGAAAGATATTGAACAGTAACGGAGAAAGGACAGAGCCCTGAGGCATCCCACATGGTAAAGGAAGTGGAGAGGAAGACTGGTTATTAGAATGAATGACAAAAGAACGCGCAGTAAGGAAGGACCAAAACCAGTGCAGCACCTTGCCCCATAACCCAGCATCATAAAGACAAGACAAGAGTGTTTGATGGTCTATTAAATCGAATGCAGAGGATAAATCAAGTGACACTATGGTGTATGTTTACTAAATGGTGCACAAGTGCATGGCGCACAATAGCGTGCGCTAAGGTACCTTAGTGCACGCTAATGATGCATTTTTGTGCCCCGCACACGTGCGCGCCGCACTAACGGGCCCGCTCAGGTGCGCGGCGCGCTACTGTGCGATACAGGCATGGAAAGGCTCCGGGAGGGCGGAGGAAGGCTCCCCAGGGGCGGAGAGACAGGGTCAATGGGTGGAGAGTGGGAGGGGAGAGGCTCCCCGCACAGGAGCGGGGCTGAATTTCGAGTAAAAAAATACCGCGAGTGAAAACCTCACGTTGCAATGCAGTGTGTGCCTTCGAGTCAGTCCTGACTCCTGGCCAATCTCGCGTTAGAGCCGATTTAAAGGGAAGAGAAACCATTTGCAATGTACAGCAAAACCAGGGAAACCTACAAAAAGGTAAATAAGTGTGATACATGTGCACGGAACAAAAGGGCAAATAAAATTAAAAATGACCCCAACAAATTATAAAAAAATTATAATCAAGCTGGGCAATAGTGATAGTAATGGGGAACATCAAAAAACACTCCCAAAAATGCCCCAAAAAATAAATATGAATTTTAGAGGGGTCTACGCTCCGTCCCCATACAAGGTGAATGATCCCACAGTGAAATAGCACTGATCAGGATTTCCCTCTCCATTGGACAGGTTACCTATGGCATGCACATTTCCACAACAGCAGGGCGGGTAGGTCGGAATGGGCAACTGGGCAGATGCTGGGAAAGGGGATACAGAGGGCTGCAGGTGGCACATGCTGTGGTGCAGCTGGAGCACAGTGCGGACTAGGCAGATGCCTAGATGGCACCTAGGAATGCTGAAACTGAACAGCAGCCAGTCAGCAACTGATGAGTGCCCAACATGGGCACGAGAGTGTGTAGCACAGTGTCACAGGGGATAGTACCCAGCAGGTACCCCCAAGGGCACGGAACATTGGCAGGCGGTGATTGGGGAACATGGGGACAGATATGCAGGCACCCCTACCCCAGAACCCGCACCATAGGCAGTCGCCTACCCGCACACAGGATGGCCTGAGACTGCGTACCACCAGCACCACCAGCAGAAGGGCATGTCAGCATGGTGGCACAGGGGTACTGGAGGTGGAGGGGGGCAGTGGCAGCTGCCCAGAGCAGACCATGGCCTAGCCCTGTGTAGGTGGGTGCAATGCACTGCAACAGACAGGCCCTGCCGGACAAGCAGTCATGGTATCATCAGGGAATGCACTGTCTCTGTGGCAACACGGTGGTGCAGTGCACACAACCAGTGTGTTTGGAGACAGAAGATTGCAGGTTCAAGCCCCAGCTGGGGCTCCTGGCAATCCAGTCCCCATATTTTACGGACAACTATATTGTGATAGTAAAGGCGAACCTTTATTGCAGAGAACATAAGCATGGCTCAAAGACCTCTATTTTACCCTACAGATCACAGACACCAGAAACATGCACATTACCTAGAACAGATTACCCCAAATGCAGTCTTGGAGGGCCACAAATCCTTCAGGGTTTATGCTGTCTTCAATCTAAGGATGGAGCGGTACTGGTGTTGGAGGTGGCAGCAGCTGGTGGCCACAGCAGACCATGGCCTAGCCCTGTCCAGGTGGGTGCCGTGCACTGCAACAAACAGGCTCTGTCGGATGTACAGTCATGGACTCCCCAGGGAATACCACATATCTGTGGCAACATGGGAAGAGAGACCGAACAGCTCTGAATAACATATCTGTGGCAACATGGTGGTGCAGTGCACACAGACAGTGTGTGCAAGAACAGAAGGTCACAGGTTCAAAGCCCAGCTGGGGCTCCTGCCAGTCCACCTATTTTTTCCAAAACTAAACCGTGATAGTAAGGATAAACCTTTAATGCTGAGAACATACGCATGGTTAATACGCCTATATTTTACCCCACCGAGCACAGACACCATAAACAGGCACATTACCTAGAGCAGAGTCTCCCAAATGCAATCCTGGAGGGCCCCATACCAGTCAGGTTCCATGCTGTCTCTAATAAAGATGCCTGTGCTGCATATCTATGCACCACCCCCATGGTATGCAGATGTATCTCATGCATATTCATGAGGGATAGCATGAAAACCCGAACAGTGTTTGGCAAACCAGGACTGGAGTTAGGAACCTCTGCTGTAAAGCAGCAGCCAACAGGGACAGACACACCCACACCCACACCCACAGGCCCCATTGGCCAATGCCTCCTGGAGGGGCAGGACACCGGGCCCTGCATGCATCTCCCAATACTAGCACTTGCATACCTTAGCAATGCCACCCTACACCTGGGTTTATGGTACACACCTATCAAACGTTTGCTATGAGTACTGGCAGATAGAAATTCCTACGTTAAGCACAGTTTGCTGATTGAGCTCCATCATAACAATCTTTCTGATGTCTGCGGTGTGTGCTTCAGGTCTGGTCTATGACAGTGTTTACCACCCTGGGGAGTGACCCCCAACAGTATTGCGTACCATATCCATGCCTGTACTGTGCCCAGGACTGGTGCGGTGGGCAGAGCTGCTAAACTTCTCTATAGTAGCACAATGCTGGCATAGGTGTGGGAGTGTGTGTCTGTCTATACAGTGTGTGGTGGCTGCAAACACCTTCCACAGCCCACACTGCCAGCACTGTTGCCAGTATTGGCCTGCCAATGTGGATAATGAGGAGCAAGGTACCATGGGTATAGGCCAGACAGGGTGGCCTGGCCAGGATGCATCTGCACAGGGCATAGGGCACTGGCTGGGACATTTTAGTGCCCGGCCACCACCGACACAGACAGGGTGATCTCAGAATGTCCTGCTGGGAGATCACTCTCACCCTGACTGTGCAGTGACCACAGCATTGCTAGGCACCCCCATAGTGCTATATAGTATTTTTTTCATGTGATATTTATGGGTTTCTTTTTGAAGCCAGTCACTGACTTATCTGCTTGTTGTGTATGCTGACATCCCTGTTCTGGGTGCATGCATTTCCACCAGAAACATGCACTATGGATGAGCTAGCAGACTTTTTGCAGCTGGTATGTGTCTTGATGGAGTGCCTTGCAGGGTGCAGTGGCTGAAGGCTTGCTGCAGGAGAATATCAGATAGTGGTGGGGTGCTGCTTAGCATATGCAAGCCTGATGTCTGTCTGCTATTGTGTTATGGATGTGTACAGAGCTGCATTGACTGCTGTGTAGGGTGATTGTTCCCCAGCAGGACTGGGGTTGATGGTCCCCTCTACTGCCACCATTGCAGGGAGGTAGAATGTGGATCTGTTGATGGGAGGCCCTGTTTGCCACCCTTGGCCCTGGAGGAGGAGAAGACAGATATATCCAAGGTGTTTCTGCAGAAACAACCTATCTCACCCATTACCACTGCTTTGGACCTTCAGCATGGCCTATGTCTGCCATGGAAGGTGCTGTGGACCTGGTGCTGGACGCCTCACCGCACCCTCAGGGTGAGCACAGTACCTGCACAATGTGACGGTGTGTAGCTACTCTGTGCCAGTAAAACACACGGTCAGTTCCTCCTACCAGGCCGATGTGCTGTGGGGGTGCATACCCCATCTTGTGTTTATATGTGGAGAGCTGATTTGCATGTGCAGTGCATCATGGGTACGGGTGTGCTAACCCTATCCTGGTGACCACAGCAGACTGTTTGTGTGGTGACATGCACTCCCTCTGCAGCCAGCCAGGGGCTTGTTAGCAACCATACAGCTGTAGCACAATGGTTGCTTCATTGCCTGTGAAGCCAGAGATCATGGGTTCAAAACCACAGTGGGGTTATTTGATAGGGCTGCCCAAAGCATTATCTCTTCTTAATGTACATTATTGCTGCCAGCAAAAACACCCTCCGCGTACTGTACCCATAAGGTGCCTCTGAGGGCGCTTTATAGGGCGCCCTATAGGGCACTTTATGGTTACCGTCCATATAAGGTGCACTATACATTATCCTGTGACGCAACTTATAGGGTGCCCTATAGGGGACATTTTAGGGTGCCGTGGTGGACAGTGCACTTTATAATGTGCCCTATGGAGTACCTTATAGTGTGCCTTATGCGGCACCTTCAATTACGGCACGTGAGGGCGTGTTTGCTGGCAGCAATTAATTAAATACAAATAAAGTGCTGCAGGAAACAAAACGTACATTGCAAAGCTGATGCCTCAGCCAGCCTTATGTATTAGGCACACTGGGGAGCAAACTCACTGTATGTGAAGGCCTAGAAGAAGAAGTTTGGAGAGGTGCCAACTCATCCAAGGCATCAGTGAGGATAGAATTCCAAAGTACAGCCTGCGAGTCCAGGGAATGTGAGGCAAAATCAGGGGGGAATAAAGAAGAGGCAGGTGGAAAGGCTCTCAAGGTAGAGGGGGTAATATGGCGGTGGAGGGAGGAAGGGGAGGGGGGCCTGACCGACTCTCCCTTACCTGAAGTTAGCCATGAAACAGAGAAAGAGACACAGAAATGGTCACACCATGGGATATCGTGAGTTTTAGGGACAGAGATCGTAGAGCAGAAAGCAGTGGGTGTGAGAACTAAATCTAAGGTATGTCCTGCACTATGAGTAGGACCTAAGACATGCTGGTGAAGAGATAGATCATTAATAATATCTAAAAATACTCGGTCTTTTTGTCTAGTTGGCGCATCTACGTGAACATTAAAATCACCCAAGATAATAGTATTAGGGTAGTGGAGAATCATTTCAGATAAAGTCAGCAGAACAGCCTGTCAACAGAAAGAGAGGGAGAGAGTTAAAGTAACAGGAAATAGATTGGCGGGGAAGAATGTAAGCGGAGAAAGAGCGATTCTGGGCAATGAATGCAGGATGCCGTAATCTCATGCAACAGGTGTCCGGACGTACCATAAAGGGGGCCTGCTACGTATGGGTGTGTATCCGCATATCCTGGTAGCACATTGTGGCGGACCGTCCATGAGCATAAATGTTACTTGCACAGGGTCCTGTGTGTCAGGGGGCCCAACCAATCAACATACTGCCCAACACCATGGGGATAGCGATTATCACACAAACAGACTGTCTGCTGCTGCTGCTGCAGTGGCTGTGGCAGAATCAGTGTCCAGCGAGGCCCCCCACACCTGCCCAGCAGAGTCCCCTGAGTGACCCCTCCTCGGCATGGCCAGACAGGCCCACAAGGAGAGTCTCTCACTCCCGCGGCTCACCTACATCTGCCTGCGCTGCTGGGGAATAGGCATATCTTGTGTTCCATCAGCCCCGGTGGTCTTAACACCCCCCAGGAGGGTGATACCCCCTTTGTGGCTCTGGGAGCTGGTGCCGGGGGAGTGGGTCAGGGGACGCTGCTGGGCAGGCTGGGGGGAGTCGCGGGACACATGTGTTTGTGGTTGCCACAGCGCCAGTGGCAACAGCTGCTATGTTTGTACCCAGAATACCTTCCCCTGTGCTGCTGGGGGGAGGGATGTCCGGACTGCACATGGGGTGGTGAGGGGGAGTGACCAGGGGTGGGCTGATGGTGCGCCTAGGACTGGTCATAGGCTGAGTGGGAGGGGCCCTGAGATGCACATAGCTGCTGGGGAGGGGGTGTGTAATGGAAATAGTCTGTGAGGGGAGGGAGCTATGATTGGAGATGTCGTGTAGGGGGGGGGGGGTTAGCTAGGGCAGGATATTTTTTATTTATTATTTTTTATTACAATTTCTTATATACCGCACTATTGTCAGCGCGGTTTACATATAACAAAATGACCATAACAAACTGTTTGGCTTCACATAGAACAGGAGTAACAACTTGGGTAACATGTTTTGCTTTACAGAGAACAGGAATAACAACTTGGATAACATGGGGATGTAAACTGAACTAACTAATTACATATGTACAATGAGATTGATTGCTGAGGATTTAGGGTGTTACATGTGTACAGTAGGGTTGAGATGTTATCTGGGAGGTGAGGGGGGGCAGTTAGGTAGGGGATAGGTTAATCTGGTAGTACTGTGTAAATAAATGGAATTTGAGAGCCTTTCTGAATTGTGTTAAGTCAGTAATTGTACGGATGCCTGGTGGTAATGCGTTCCAACATTTTGGGGCATAGATACTGAAAGCCCTGTTAGATGTTGCGATAGTGTACTTTGTTGAAGCCTTTGGGATTAATAGTGCATTTGTGGATAGGGATCTCCTTGTTCTGTTGGGAGGAGTGAGTTGGATGATATTAGTTAATGAAGGGGAGGTGATGCCATGGATGGATTTGAAAGTGAGCAGCAAAGATTTGAATATGAGCCTTCCTTGAATGGGGAGCCAGTGTAGCTGTATTAGGATGGGTGTTATATGGTCACATCTTGCTGCTCCCACTAAGACTCTAGCTGCGGCATTCATGGCAAGTTGCAACGGGTTGAGTGTTGATTGAGGGAGACCTTGAAGAATAGCGTTGGCGAAGTCAAAGTGTGGTAAGATCAGGGATTGGTATACTGTCCGGAAGTCTTCGGGGTTCAGAAGGGATTGCAAGTGTCTAAGGGACCGGATTTTGAAATATATGGCTCTGACTATGTTGGATATATGGGTTTTCATATCTAAACGCTGATCAAGGGTGACTCCTAAGTACCGAATTGTTGATTTGGTTTGGAGCTCAGCCTCATTGGTCTTTAAATGAGGTGGAGGGCGGAAACTCTGGTCTCTGGTGATAAATAGCACCTCAGTCTTTTTGTGCTGTATCCTAAGATTTTGGGACAGAAGCCATTCGGAAACTGCTTTAAAACATTCAATCAGTGGCGAAAGGTCCATTTGCTCTGTGTAGAATGGCATGAAGAGGAGGATGTCATCGGCGTAAATTAGACAGTCGACCTTGAAAGACCCGATTATGTTGAAAATGGGTTGCATGTAAATATTAAATAAAAGGGAGGATAGGGAAGATCCTTGTGGGACGCCCTGTCGTTGATGGAAGGGTTCGGAAGATCCTGCTCCTGATTTTACATGTTGCCATCTGTCTTCAAGGTATGACCTGCACCAGTCGAGGGCGATGCCATTTATGCCCTTTTCTTTTAGTCGTTCAACAAGGAGACCATGGTGTACAGAGTCAAAGGCTGCCGCGATGTCTATGAAGATGAGTGCGAAACCTTGTCGGATGTTGTCGATGCCTGTGATGATTTTATTAAAGAGGGAGGTAAGTAGTGTTTCGACGCCGTGGTATTCCCTGAATCCATGTTGACGATGGTCTAGTGGGGAAGCTGAATCTATGTGGTCTTGAAGTTGCCTTTGTGCTTCCTTTTCGATTATTTTGGCTAAGAGAGGTATGCTGGCTATGGGTCTGTAGGATTCAACTTTGCTTGGGTCAAGTTTAGGGTTCTTCAAGAGAGGTCTGATTGATGTTTGCTTGAGTGCTGCAGGGAAGGATCCAGTTGTGAATGATAAGTTCATCATTTTTGTGATAAGTGGGCTTAGTTCTGTCCGTAAATTTTTAATCCAATATGCGGGGCAGGGGTCGGTTTGAGCAGTTGTGGTATTGAGGGCAGCAATAGTATCTTCCACAAGTTTCTTGGATGGTGTGGAGAACTTAGAAAGGGAAGTTGGACTAGGGGTGTCTTGTGCTGTGAATGTGGTAATTTTATCCGTTTGAAGTAGCTTGGATTGTAAATAGTTGGCATACTCTTGTGGGTGGATCACTTCAGGGGTACATGGGGATGGTTCCTTAGTGAATGATTTGACTAGTTCAAAAAGGTCATGTGGTTTGTTTAGAGATCTCTTGAGAGTGTCGGTATGGTATTGTTTCATGTTAGTTAGGATAGCTTCTCTGTGGATGGCGGGGCGAGGATCAGACTGGACATGGGCATTTGGGGGGTGCCAGGCTTGGTCAGGGGTTGTGGTGGGGCCTAGACCGTGATGGACACATGGAGGGGCTGTAACTGGAGAAAGGCTCATGGGGGACATTGAATGATGCTGGGCTGAGTGGGGTGGTGCTAGGATATGACATGGGCTGATGGTGGCTGGAGGACAGGACAGGACATGGGGTAATGGGGGGGGTGCTAGGACTTGACATGGGCTGATGCGCGGACCAGAAGGGAGTGTCCCACCCCCATCACCAGGTGCCAGCTGGACGGTGCCCCGTAGCAGACCCTGTCCCACCACCAGCGCCTACCCCTGCGTGTTGTCCCATGAACCTGCTAAGCATCTGTGCACATCTGCCACACCCGTCCCTACGTGGTGGACATGTTGTTTCCCAGACGTGCCACAACACAGCTCCCAGACATGACCATGGGGGAATATGTATGTGGGTAGGCCCACTGTCAGTGTGTGGGTGTGTGCCCCCACTGCTGTGTCTTGGAGGTGGTATGCTACACCACCACCACATGCAACCATCCTGCCAGTTATCTACCTTTAGCATCGTCGCTTGATGAGGCGGTATGGGCCCGCAGCTCCTGCAGTACCACATCCATGGCGCTGGGTGCTGTGCCCGATGGCCCTGGTGCTGTCAGTGTATGCCTGATACCCACGGTATCTGGCCCCTCCCCGGGCACTGTGCTGCTGCTGCTGCTCCTCCCCGCTGGTGTGTGGACGTTTGCTGCCCCTTCCTCTTCCTCCTGCGGGACATCACCCCCCTGGGACCTCCGCACCGGTGCTGGAAGCAACCTCCGAGTCTGCAACCTCGGGCATGTCTCCAGCTTCAAGCTCTACACCATCCTCCTCTTTCTCTGCCTCCATGGCCTGGGTGTCACCTGGTGGGGGGGGGGGGAACAAGGTACACAGTAGATACGTGGTCGACCATAACACATATATATAGATCAATGTTACGTCCTCACCAACAGCAATGTGTTTACCACCTGTAACCTATGTCACTGCACTTACAATGCGGTCAATACATGTGTGTCCAGTGTGATTTATCTGGCAGGGGGGAGAGCAGCACGTCTTGGCACTTGCGATACAGTGCCACATTGTCAGGTATGTTTGGGGGGACGGGGTGGTGAGTGATGGGCCCACTGTGCACAGCACTAGGTGTGCCCTGTGAGTGTGACCTGGGGTGTGGGCACATAACTACATGTGACCAGGGGGTTGAGCAGGTACCTGCAATGTGACTGGGGCCTGTCATAGTTTGTGTGAGCGATATGTGTGCATTAGGAGGTGTACTTATGCATGGTTAGGTGTTGGTGCAGGTGTGCCAGTCAGCCAGACTTGTGTGGGGACTGGCACATTGGTGCCTGCTGTGGGGTGTGGGAAGACATCTATCCAGCACTGTGTGTTTTGGGGTGGGAAGTGGCGGGGATGGGGGGCGATGTGTGCGGAACGTACATGGAGATGTGGACCCTCTGTATACGGCTGCTGCACACCGACTGTTGTTGGCCATGGTAATGGGTCAGATAGGTTGTCCAGTGTTTGGTGTGCCTTTCCCCCTGATTTGGCTGTACTGGGGGCCATCACACCAGATATGTGTGCGGTATGCCACGTGTGTCTGTTTGGCAGGAGTCTGCACACTGTCTTGTGTCTGCGCATACGTGTGTGGTGGGTGCATCCGCTGTTGGTGGTCCAAACATATCCATGTGTTCAGGACTGGTACATCCATCTGGCAGGACTGCTCTCTGCACAGGGCACTGCCTATCATGTGTCCATGCACAGACAATGTCCTTATCTGCTTATACTCAAAACGGACGGCTGCACAGGGGTACGGGGACAGCTTACCTCCCTCAAAAAGTTGCAGCAGTGGGGGGGCCTCCTTACCTGCCCCTGTGGCAGCTGTGTGTGGGAGCAGGGCCCTCACCAGCTCCCTGTTGGTGCCACAGCCCTTGTCTGGGGGGTGTGGGGGGGCAATGCTGTGCATGAATTGCACTGTGTGTGGGGGTCATGGGAATGGGTATGTGCCACTGTGGTGGCTATATGAGAGCTGACCCTGGGTGGTGTTGGTGTTGGGGTAGGTGCATTTGTTGGAGGGGTCATTGTGGCAGGAGATGGGGATCTGACATGGAGTGTTGAGGGAGTGTTCACTGTGTGCGGGGCTGGGTATCTGCACATTAGGCCATGTAGTGTGTGTCGTGGGATGGTCTGTGGATGGCAGGGTACAGTGTGACTGGCTGACTGGGGGGTCACGTATGCTGGTGGTGTTGACGTGGGGTGGGAGGTTCAGGTGTGTGTGGTTGGTTGGTGCATGATAACATTACATGGGAACAGACATTGTGACATAACATATCCCTCGCAGGTTGCTATATAGTGTAAGATATACTCCAAGGGGCCAGACACTTATCAATGAACATGTAAACCTCCCAAAGCACAACACAGGATCAAACCAAACTATATAAGCTGCACTAAGCCAGATCACGTAGTACTAGGTCACATTAGTAACAGAAGAGGGAGTTCCTCAGACATCCTCCCACAGATACAAGCTGAAAGAATTAGCACCTCAGCCAACACCATAACAATGCTGTAACTCACAATATGCTCTGAGTGACATCAGTGCTTGAAGAAAACCTCAGTACTGGGGCATGCATGATGGGCCAGACAAAGCCCCCACTGTTGGTAGTTGACATGGGGAAAAGGTCCTACCCAGCCCACAAGGCAGTAGAAATAGACAGCAGCAAGCAGTCAAAACAAGCAGCAACAGGCAGCATACGATGATGCAGGAACACAAAACTCACAAACATGAACTACGGCTATCCACAGGAGCAATGACAGCAGGTGTTTTGCCAATCAGCTTCTTCACGGAACTCTACATGCAACACACTGAATCTCAGTACCACTGAGGCAGATAGGTGCAGGCTGTTTGCGGCTCATGGTGATAGCATGTTTCGGCCGGATAGCGGACTGTACCATGGGCAGGACACAGCCTTGCACTTGTCTACCTCAGCAGTTCTGAAATGCAGCGTGTTGCATTTAGAGCTCCCTGTGGACGCTGATTCGTGAGACACCTGGTGTTGGGTATCCTGTTCACAGCCGTTTTGGGGGTGTTTGTGCTTGGTTTTACTTGCCTCATTGTATGCTGCTTGTTGCTGTCAGAGTATCCTGAGTGCTGCTGCCTGTTTCTACTGCCTTTTGACCTAGGTATTGCTTTTTCACCATGCTAATTACCAATAGTAGTATCCAGGTATGGTTTATGTTGCATGCCCCGGTACAGAGGTTGTTAGGACCATTGATGGCACTCTAAGCATATATTGAGGTAAGACACCATCATGGTGTTCTATGAGGTGCTCCTGCTCTCAGATTGTATTTGTGGGAGTCTGGCAGAGGGCTTTTGTCCTCTGTTACCTGTCCTACGTGTTACTACCTGATTTTGTTTAGTGCAGGTTATATGATTTGTTTTGTTCTCCTGTTTTCTTTTGGATGTTTCCATTTTATTTGATACCCCTTACTGGGCCAGACCGACGTCCTTTCAGTCCAGTAACCGCTTTCCACCAGTTCTCAGTATTCTTTCTCTGTACCTGGTTGCTGTCACGGATGGCACTGGTTACACACTGCCAATATTGGCCTGTTCATTGCTATACTATGTCCATCACTGTGAATGTTTGGGACACCCCCCCAAGGACGTGTCCGAGCCATCCTGGAAACACATTAGGCAACTGTTGCTGCTTCCGTGGCCTCCTGTGCCTCTGTTGGGCCACACTTGATCTCAGGACATGGGCCTGCACCCCCCCCCCCCCCGAGGCTGACCCAGCATGTGCTGGGTCGTTAGCTGTACGTGTGATGCATATCTAAGACCTACCTGCCAGTGGATGGGCCGTGTCCTGGGTCGTTAGCTGTATATGTGATGCATATCTAAGACCTACCTGCCAGTGGATGGGCCATGTCCAGCACTGGGGACAGTCCATGCAGGTAGACAAGGACAAGATGTTTGACCAGCTGCTGCTCCAGGGGTGTCAGGCCGGGGACAAAGGGGCACCCTCACCAGTGCCCATAGCATGTTGCCTCTCGGCCATCATGTGGGCACAGACCCCATGCTTTATATCATTGAATCTCTTCTGTAGGCTGTCCAGGTCCCTGGGTTGTCCCCTAGCCTGGGCCATGGCCTCCTGGACCTCCTCCCACACCTGGGTCCGTGTGCTCACTGTTGTACATGAGCTCAGCCGCCCATACAGCACCTCATAATGTTCTAGTACACTGGCCAGCAGGATATGATTCTTCTGCTGGCTGAATCTGAGGGTCCTCTTCCTTTCCTCCAAAGGCACTGGCTTCCGCCTACGCTAAGCACTTTGTGGTCTCTCAGGATGCTCCTGCATGTGCTGGGACACACCCGATGGGTCTGCAACCTCCACCTCAGGCTCACCCATCCCTGCCACCTCTGGGGTGCCTGCCGCCTCTGGGGACTGCTGGCCAGGTGTTCCCCCGCCCTCCCCTCCTGGTGGGTCCTCTCGCTGCATCTCCTTGCTTTCACCCTCTTCTCCCTGCCTGTCACACATCTCTCACCTCCTCGACCCCTCACCTACTCTCCCCTAGCCTGCTCTGCAACTCATCTACACCACCCCTCACCTACTTCAGCCCTCAGCTATTCTGCCACTCACCTCTTCTACCACTTACCTACTCTACAAATCACCTACTCTACCTCTCACCTGCTCCACTCCTCACCAACTGTACACCTCGCCTGCTCTGCACCTCACCTGCTCTGCACCTCGCCTACTCAAACCCCTTGGCCTGCACCAGGTGTCCAGGGCTATTTATGCATTTTTGGCTGTGGGCACGGCCTTGTACGCGTTGCGCATACGCAGTGGTGCATTTGGGGCATCTGTGCACATTGTGCACGTGCAGGCCACGTGCGTATGTGGTGTGCGTGAAACCCCGTGCTGTGCATGCGCTGTACGTGTATGAACTAGGGATGTGCACATGTGCTGTGTGTGGTTCAGCGAACGCCACATACGGACAAGGCATACGTGCTGTGCAGGTGTGGCGCATGTGCACGTGGCATCTCTGTGCACCATGTGCCACGCATGCGTGACGCGAGCAGCATCCTGCATTGCGTGTGTGGAACGCATGTACCTGCGCAAGCTTTGCGTGGCTCTGCACAGGATGCTGCTCGCGTTACGCATGCATGACACATGTCACACAGAGATGCCGCTTGTGCATGCGCTATGCCTGCACAGCACGTATGCCGTGTCTGTACATGGCATTCACGGAACCATGAGCAGCACATGCGCACGTCCCTCGTTCATACACATACAGTGCATGTACAACATGGGGTTCCGTGCACGCCATGTACACACATGACCTGCACTTGTGCAACATGTGCAGATGCCCCAAATGTGCCACTGCGCGTGCGCAGCCTGCGCAAGGCCACTCCCCCTGCTGAATATGCATAAATAGCCCTGTACACCTGGTGCAGGCTGAGGGGTTTGAGTAGGCAAGGTACAGAGCAGGTGAGATGCAGAGCAGGTGAGGTGAAGAGCAGGCGAGGGGTACAGTAGGTGAGGTGTACATTAGGTGAAGTTTACAGTAGGTGAGGAATGGAGCAGGTGAGGAGTGGAGTAGGTGAGGTGAAGAGCAGGCGAGGGGTAGAATAGGTGAGGTGTACATTAGTTGAAGTGTACAGTAGGTGAGGAGTGGAGCAGGTGAGGAGTGGAGTAGGTGAGGTGAAGAGCAGGTGAGGGGTAGAGTAGGCAAGGTGTAGGGTGTTTATTCTGATTGTTTGCCACTCCCCACACCATATTAACCCTCTGTCTCTTTCCTATCTGCTGTCCATGATGGCAGACTTTGTCGTTGCTGCATGTGCATTGGGGGGTATGCCTGAGCTGCGGTTGCCTGACAAGAGAGATGGTGTCCATGGTGCTGTGGCAAAGGGCATGGGTGCAGTCCCGCTGCAACACAGACCTGCAGCTGTGGGGGCTATGCAAGCCAGGGCTGTGCCAGCACAGTGCAGGAGGCATGCCGAGGTGCGCCATTGCCAGCCTCACCTCTACAGGCCCAGGGCCCAGTTCCAGGACATGCGTGAGGACCAGGTCATCTCCTTCTACCGTCTGAGCACAGGGGCTATTAGGGAGCTCTTTGAGGTTCTAAGACCTGACCACGAGCCCCTGACTGGTCGGTCACATGCCATACCGGGTTTGGTCAAGCTCCTGGGTGCCCTACATTTCTTTGCCTCTGGCAGTTTCCAGTCATCTGTGGCCGCAGTGGGTAGCATGAGCCGCCCCACCTTCTCACGCTGTCTCCACCAGGTACTGCGGGCCATGATCAGCCGGATGAGGAATTACATTGCAAATCCCAACAATAGACAACAGTGGGGGACCCTGAACCAGGCCTTTGAACAGGTTGCGGAGATACCACACATGATGGGAGCTATTGATTGCACACATGTTGCCCTGGTCCTGCCCAGAGACAGGGAGGCAGTGTTCCACAACCGCAAACACTACCATTCTCTGAATGTTCAGGTTGTATGTGATGCAAGTATGCGTATTCTGAATGTGGTTCCTAGGTTGCAGGGTCCACCCATGACTCCTATATCATGCATCACTCGGCACTATTCGGACAATTTGAGGCCGGACAATGTGAGGACTGTGTACTCCTGGGTGGGTATTTCTCATCTCGGACATGCATATGCTGTTCCTCTGAGTAACCATATGCGCACATGTCTGTCTTTGTGGTGTGTCCCTAGTTGTGTGTGTGTGTCATCTGTGTCTGTGTGTTCTAAGGGGGGGGGGGGGGTTGGATTTGCTCCCAGGTCTTCTTTCCTGCGGTGCTGTGTGTTGGGGGCACATTCACCTCTGACAATTTTGGCCATTTCACATTGTCTGATTTGTGTTGGCACGTTACAACACACATGTATGCTTCATGTATATCAACAGTATAGTGTTGTCTGGGCCACTCAGGTACATGTTCCTCTACCACCTGCTGTGTGTTGACAGTATCATGGCCCTCACATGCTTCCACAGGTGTGCATTCTGCCCTTGTGCAGAGTGCATTGGTATGTGTCTGGCTGATGTGTTCACAAATGGCACTACTACCTTTTGGCTACAGGTGTTTGGTCATGTGTTTGGTGTGCTTACAGATGATGTGTATTGCTCTCCTTAAACCTCCCCAGTGTTCCGTGTCTGACACCTCCAAATGGTGGTGCATAGCTGTTGTGTGGCCTCATGTGACGTCATATGTTTCTGCCAGTCTTTTATGTGCTGTTGGTTTGCATGTATATGCTTGTGTGCATGTGTGTGGACATCAGCTCCTGGTTTAACTTTCCACATTTCTTTCTGCAGGTGATGCCGGATATGGGTGTCGTCCCTGGTTGCTGACCCCTGTGCGTCTACCATGGACACGTGCAGAGATGAGGTACAATGAGGCCCATGCCTCCAGTCGCTCAGTCATCGAGCGCACCTTTGGCATTTTGAAGAGCCGCTTCAAGTGTCTGGATAGGATCGGCGGGGCCTTACAATACCAGCCCATGACTGTGGCACAGATCATTCTGGCCTTTTGCATCCTGCACAACATTGCTCTCAGGCACCATATCCCAGTTGAAATTAATGAGGATCTGGAAGATAATTCTATGTGCCGTCCTGTACGTGCCCGTGGTGACACATGTGAGGGCACGGCAATCAGACGCCAGCTGATTGAGGAGCTCTTCTCATGTAAGTACTGCATATGTTGACAAATGCATTTGGGTATATATGTACTACTACTACTAATGAGCATTTGTATAGTGCTACCAGTCTTGCGCAGCATTGCACAGACATATCAGAGACAGTCCCTGACCATCAGAGCTTACAATCTAGTCCAAACACAACACAGAAGGTGTAAGCAAGGTAAAACAGTGGGTGGAAGGGGATTTGGAGAGTCAAGATTAGTAGGGGGATGCGAAGAGGTAAGCTTTTAAATGGAATTTGAAGATGGTTAGAGAAGGTGCCTGGCATACAGACACAGGTAGTTTGTTCCAGGCTTAGGATGCAGCAAGGTGAAAGGAGTGTGCTCTGGAGTTAGCAGTGGGAGAGCGGGGCATAGATAGGGGCAGTTGTCTAGACGTGTGGAGTTCCCGATGGGGGATATAAGGGGATTGATTAGATTGTATGCTCTGATGAGCAGGGACTGTCTGTTACATGTTTTTGTACAGCGCTGCGTATGACTGGTAGTGCTATATAAATGTTCGGTAGTAGTAGTAGAGATAAGAGAAGAAAGGTACTGAGGAGCCACAGAGTGAATGCATGTATAGGTCAGCAGGAGAAGCTTGAGCTGGATGCAGACATGGATAGGGAGCCAATGAAGTGACCTGACAAGAGGAGTAATATGGGCATGATGAGGCTGGCAAATGATTACACGTGCAGCGGAGTGTTGAATAGATTGAAGCGGACAGAGATGATTCAAAGGGAGAACAGCAAGGAGTAGGATACAGTAGTCAAGAAGGGAGGTGATTAAGGAGTGGATTACAGTTTTAGTTGTGTGTTCAGAGAGGAAGGGGGATTTTGCTAATGTTATATTTAAAGACACTTCAATATAGAACTTAAAGCTTCTTTATACTGCCTTTTCTGACCTTTTTTAATATACAACTTGAAATTGAATTCCGTTGAAGGTCTCAGACTTATGTGGCACACACATTTGGACTTACTGTATGTCCAACATCAGTGCCTAATAGCATCAATGACCTTCTCACTGTAAATATCCAGTGACTAAGAAAGCGAATAGAATTGGTCCCACATTTCCTCGGATCTTGTTTATTAAAAACATCTATGAATGATGTCATCTATACTTCAATCCAAATGTTTATCAATAACGATCCGGGATATAACAAAGTAGGGGACACTTAGGGGTATGTTTACTAAAGGGCGCTATTTGCGCTGCTGCGATGGCATCACACGATAAGGTACGTTATCACACTTTACTAGTGCTTTACCAGGCAATAACGTACCTTATCGCGCAATAACGCACGCAGCGGTGCAAACGAGCGCTGAGGGCGGAGAAAGACTCCCGGAGGGCGGAGGAAGGCTCCCCAGGGGCAGAGAGAGAGGGTCAATGGGTGGAGAGTGGGAGGGGAGAGGCTCCCTGCACACTAACGCTGTGGAATCTGGGGCGGAAAACTAATGCCAGTGAAACCCTGGCGTTAGGGCAGATCTGAAGGAAAGAGAAACCATTTACGTCAGCAATGTACAGTAAAGCCAGGGAAACCTACAAAAAGTGATAAGTGTGATACATGTGCACGGAACAAAAGGGCAAATAAACATTGAAAATGACCAGAAGTAAATGTAAAAAAAAACATAACCAAACTGGGCAATAGTGATATTAATGGTAAACATCAAAAAACACTACCGAGAAAGCTCCAAAAAAAAAAGATATTAATTTTGGAAGGGTCTATGCTGTTTCCCCCTACAAGGTTAATGATCCCACAGTGACATAGCGCTGATCAGGGTTTTCCCTTTCCATTGGACAGGTTTCCTATGGCGTGTACATGTGCTGCAACAGCAGGGTGGGCATGTCAGAATGGGCAACTGGACATATGCAGGAAAATGGGATACAGAGGGCTGCAGGCGGCACATGCTGTGGTGCAGCTGGGGCACAGTGCGGACTAGGGAGATGCCTAGGTGGCACATAGGAATGCTGAAACTGTACAGCAGCCAGACAGCAACTGATGAGGGTCCAACATGGGCACGAGTGGGTTTTACACAGTGTCACAGGGGATAGAACCCAGCAGGTACCCCCAAGGGCACAGAACATTGGCAGGCGGTGGTGTGTGTGTGGGGGGGGGGAGCACGGACGTCTATGCAGGCACCCCTACCCCAGAACCCACACCATAGGCAGCCACCTACCAGCACACTGGATGGCATGAGACTGCGCATCACCAGCACCACCAGCATAAGGGCATGTCAGCATGGTGGTGGAGGGGTACTGGTGGTGGAGGGGGCAGTGGCATCTGCCCACAGCAGACCATGACCTAGCACTGTTTAGGTGGGTGCCATGCACTGCAACAGACAGGCTCTGTCTGACGAACAGTCATGGTATCCCCCAGGGAATGAGCTGCCCATGTGGTGCAGTACACACAGCCAGTGTGTGTAGGAGCAGAAGATCACAGGTTCAAGTCCCAGCTGTGGCTCCTGCCAACCCAGTCCCTATATTTTACCCACTACTAAAACATGGTAATAAAAATGGAACCTTTATTGCAGATAAATTAAACATGCCTGAAACGCCTATATTTTACCCTACAGAACACAGACACCATAAACATGCGCAATACCTAGAGCAGAGTTTCCCAAATGCAATCCTGGAGGGCCAAACACCATTCAGATTTCATGCTGTCTCTAATAAAGGTGCCTGTGCTGCATTTCTATGCGCTGCCCCCATGGTATGTCGATGTATCTCATGCATATTCATTAGGGACAGCATGAAAACCCGAACAGTGTTTGGCCCACCAGGACTGGAGTTGGGAACCTCTGCCCTAGAGCAGCGGCCAACAGGGGCATATGTTACACATATATCAAAAGGTTGCTATGATTAATGGCAGATAGCAATTCCTACGTTAAGCACAATCTTCTGATTGCAACCTTTCATAGCAACCTTTCTGATGTCTGTGGAGTGTGTTTCAGGTCTGGTATCTGACAGTGTTTACCACCACGGGGAGTGACCCCAACAGTATTGCGTACCATAGCCATGCCTGCACTGTGCCCAGGACTGGTGCGGTGGCCAGGGCTGCCAAAAGCCTCTATATTTGCACAATGCTGGCATAGGTGTGGGAGTGTGTGTCTGTCTATCCAGTGTGTGGTGGCTGCCAACACCTTATTCATCCCACACTGCTTGCACTGTTTCCAGTGTTAGCCTGCCAATGTGCATAATGAGGAGCAAGGTACTGCGGGTATAGCCAGGACAGGGTGGCCTGGGCAGGATGCATCTGCACAGGGCATAGGGCAATGGCTGGGAAATTTTAGTGCCCGGCCACAACCTGCACAGACAGGGTGGCCACAGCATGTCCTGCTGGGAGGTCACTCTCACCCTGACAGAGCAGTGACCATGGCATGACTAGGTTCCCCCATAGTGCTATGTTGTATTTTTCGCAAAAGAAATGTATGGGGGTTTTTTTTGGACCTAATCACTGATTTATCTGCTTGGTGGGTGTGCTCACATCCCAGTTTTGGATGTGTACATCTTCTCCAGGAGCATGCACTGTGGACTAGCTAGCAGCCTGTCTGCAGTTATATGTGCATGACTGGACCACCTTGAAGGGTGCAGTGGCTGGTGACTCACTGTGCTTGCTGCTGGAGAATGTCAGATGATGTTGGGGGCAGCTGAGCATTTCCAGGCCTACTGTCTTTCTGCCATTGCCTTATGGATCAGTACAGTTCTGCATTGACTGCCCTGTAGGGTGTCTGTTCCCCAGTAAGACTGGGGTTGATGGTTCTCTCTACTGCTGCCATTGCAGGGAAGTAGAATGGGGATCTGTTGGTGGGAGATCCTGTTTCCCACCTTGAACCACCAGTGGGTTGGGTGGTGGCACATAATCCACCTATAAATCCAAACACCCTTCTTCACTTACATCATGTTCCCATGGCACTGACACAGAATATGCATTATTCTGGGTGCATCATAGCTCTTAAAAGCTAAACATCATTGACAAATACAGATGACCACTAATGTATTCAATGAAGTTGCTGCGGACCTCATGCTGGGCGCCCCACCTCACCCTCAGGGTGAGCACAGTACACACACAATGTGACGATCTGTAGTTACTCTGTGCCACTAACACACACCGTCAGCACCCCCTACCAGGCTGTGGTGCTGTGGGGGTGCACTCGGTCAGTTCCCCTTACCAGGATGAGGTGCTGTGGGGTGCATACCCCATCTTGTGATCATCTGTAGACTTCTGATTTGCATTTGCTGTGCATCATGGGTACGGGTGGGTTTGATCCTATCCTGGTAACCACAGCAGAATGTTTGTGTGATGACGTGCAGTCCTTCTGTAGTCAGCCAGGGGTTTGTTAGTAGCTATCATGCTGTAACCCACTGGTTGCTTTACTGCTTGTAAAACCAGAGGTCATGGGTTTGATCCCACAGTGGGGTTATTTGATAGGACTATCCAAGGCATTGTTTACTTTTAATTTAAATTAGTGCTGCCAGCAAAAACACACTCACAGTGCTGTAACCTTAAGGTGCCTCATAAAGTGCCTTATAAAGTGCCCTATAAAGTGCCTTATAAGGTGTCCTATAGGGGACATTATAGGGTGCCTTGGCAGACAGTGCACTTTATAATGTGCCCTCTGGAGTGCTTTATAGGACGCCTTATGCGGCACCTTAGGTTACGGCACTGTGAGGGTGTGTTTGCTGGCAGCACTAATTAAAATTAAAATAAAATGCCTCAAAAAGCACTGCTTAAATGTAAAGGGTAACACCTCACCCAGCCTTACTCATTAGGCACACTGGGGGATCAAATTCATGACCCCTGTACCATCAGTCAGTGTATTAACCATTGTGCTACACCTCTGCTGCTTTGCTTGTTAGTCAGCGTGCCTGCTTAAGATTACCGCGTGTTAATGTGCTTAGCTTCCTCTCGCACGATAATGTGCGCAACGAGCGTAATCCCGCGATAATTCCGGTTTGCTACGTTTAGACCAGAACGCCCACTCCTTATCCTGCATACTATCGCCGGGCGCACGTTAAGACTGCTTAGTAAAGATACCCCTTAGCTTCTTATAATAAGTTAATTCCTCATGCTCTTTCCGCTTTCAAATCCTGACATCTTCCCTGGACGTCACATTAGCGTTTCACCATGATCGTTTCTTCAGGGGATCACTGTCTTCAATCTCTTACTATAAAAACAATACAATTTCTTACTCAAAAACCACTAAAATTAGCTCTTTCCCAACCCTCGTGCCTTATTAACAAACTGAACCAGGCACCTACCATAAAAACAGGCTGCAAACGTTTCTCTGGGAAATTATGCTTATACGATGAATGTCCATTTCTTTCTTCTCTCTCCCCTAAAACACCGCACATGAGAACTAGCCAACTCATCTAACCATTTAAAAACCTCTACCTCTTACCCTATTGGTGCTGCCACCACCCTACGTCAGACATTGTTACTCTCACATGGGAACTCCAAAAACCATGTCAGAAACTGAATTACAATCAAATTTAATAGAAATTAATGGGGTCACCCTCCACATAAATGACTCTCCTCATAAGAACATAAGAACATAAGATATGCCATACTGGGTCAGACCAAGGTTCATCAAGCCCAGTATTCTGTTTCCAACAGTGGCCAATCTAGGTCATATGTACCTAGCAGTTTCCCCAAGAGACACAAGTTCCACAATGCTTGTACTGGGTCAAGTATTGATATCTTCGGTCACTTCTTAATAATGGTTTATGGACCTTTCCTCCAGGAACTTGTCCAAACCTTTTTAAACCCAGCTACACTAACAGCCTTTACTACATCCTCCGGTAACAAATTCCAGAGTTTGATTACACGTTGAGTGAAAAAATATTTTCTTTTATTAGTCTTAAATAGTTTACCCTGTAGCTTTATTGCATGTCCCCTAGGGGTATGTTTACTAAACACCGCACAATTGCGCGCCGCACAATAGCGCACGGCAATGACGCACTTAAGTGCTCTTAAGTGGGCCGCACACGTGCGCATCACACTAACGGGCCCCGCACAAGTACGGGGCCCGCAAATGTCCAATAGATGCGTGGAATAGCTTACGGAGGGCGGAGGAAGTCCCCCGAGGGGCGGAGAGACGGGGTAATGGGCGGGAAAGGGGAGGGGAGAGGCTCCCCGCACATTATCGGGGCCGAATTTACAAGTGAAAAATATCGCGAGTGTTTCACTCGCGGTAGAGGCCATTTAAACGGAAGAGAAACCATTTACGTCAGCAATGTACAGCAAGACCGGGGAAACCTACAAAACGTGAGCAGTGTGATAGATGTGCACAGAACAAAAGTGCAAATAAAAAGCGGAAATGACCACAAAAAAAATCCTAAAAACCGTAATACAGCTGGGCAACAGTGAAAAGAATGGGCATACACAAAAAACACTTCCAGGAAAGTTCCAAAAAAAAGAAATGTTTTTGGAAGGGTCTATGGAGCGGAGACCCTACCAAACATCATACCCTGTATGTGGAGCTGTCCTGGGAGTGTGTTTTATGTGTGCCCATGAATATCACTGTTGCCCAGCATGGTTATCTCCTCTCCCCTCTCTATGTGGTCATTTGCGGGGTTAATATTCACCTTTGTCTCCAGACAAGGTGAATGAGCCCACAGTAAAAATGTGCAGAGCAGGGCTTCCGACTCTTCGGTCAGGATGCTCATCTCCAGGGACTACACTGTCTGTGTGGCCACAGTGTGGTGCAGCAGACACAGCCAGTACCTCTAGGACCAGAGAGTCATAGGTTCAAATCTCAGCTGGGGTACATGACAACCCAGTCCCCATATGTAAACCTCTACAAAACTGAGATAGTAAAGACACCCCTTAATTGCCAAGAACAGAAGCATGGATTCCAACACCCATGTTTTACCTCACACCGCACACACACCATAACAATGGGCAGTACCGACAGCCGAGTCTCCCAAATGCAGTCCCGAAGTGCCACAGCTCAATCAAGTCAAATGCTTTTTCCAAGATAAGGACATTCCAACATGTTGGTGGAGGGGTACAGGTGGTGGAGGGGGCAGTGGCTGCTAGCCAAAGCAGACAGTGGCCCAGCCATGTGCAGGCTTGCACATCCACTGCAAGAGACAGGCCCTGTCGGATGTACAGTCATGTACTCCCCTGGGAATGCAGCCTACCTGTGGCCACACGGTGGTGCAGTGCACACAGACAGTGTGTGCAAGAACAGAAAGTCACAAGTTCAAATCCCAGCTGGGGCCCCTGCCAAACAAAGTACACATATGTTACCCTGAACCACACCATGAGAGTAAGGAGCAACCTTTATTGCTGAGAACATACACATGGTGAATACACCTATATTTTACCAAAACGAGCACAGACACCATAAACAGCCGCATCACCTACAGCGAGGTCTCCAAAATGCAGCCCTGGAGGGCCACACACCATTCAAGGTTACATGCAGCCTATAATAAAGATGCCTGTGCTGCATATCTATGCACCACCCCCATGGTATGCAGATGTAGCTCATGCATATCCATGAGGGACATCATGAAAGCCAGAACAGTGTTTGGAACACCAGGACTGGATATGGGAAATCCTGCTGTAAAGCAGCGGCCAACAGGAACACACCCACCCACACCCACACCCACAGGCCCCATTGGCCAATGCCCTCTGGAGAGGCAGGTCCTGCCTGTATCCCCCAATACTAGCAGCTGCATACCTTAGCAATGCCACCCCACACCTGGGTATATGGTACACAGTTCTCAAACGTGTCCCCTGAAAATTTGCAGATATCAATTCCTACACTAAGCACATTTTGCTCACAGAGCTCCACCATAATAATCATTCTGATGTCTGTGGTGTGTGCTGTAGGTCTGGTGTCTGACAGTGTTTACCACCCTGGGGAGGGAGCCCCAACAGTCTTGCGCACCATATCCATGCCTGTACTGTTCCCAGGACTGATGTGTTGGCTAGGGCTGCCAAACCCCTTGATTGTAGCACAAAAGATGATCAAGCTGGGCAATGGTGGCAGCAATGGGGAACATCAAGAGACAGTCCCAATAAAGGCCTGAAAACAAGATATGAATCCCGGAAGGCACCACGCTCCTGCAGCATACAAGGTGAATGATCCCACATTGAAATAGGATAGAGCAGGAATCCCCTCTCCAATGGACAGGCCCCCTATGTCATGCACATGTTCCACAACAGCATGGTGGAGTTGAGAGGAAGCGTGGACGACTATGCAGGCACCACAACCCCAGAACGCGCAGCATAGGCAGTTGCCTACTTGCACACTGGATGGCCAAAAAATGTGCACCACCAGCACCATCAGCAGAAGGGCATGCAGAATGTTGGCAGAGGGGTACTCGTTATGGAGGGGGCCAGTGGCAGCTGCCCAGAGAAGACGGAGGCAGAGCCCCCTTCACGTGGGTGCAGTGCACTCCAACAGAAAGGCTCTGTCTGACAAACAGACATGGTATCTCCGGGGACGACATTGTCTTTGTGGCCGCAGTATGGTGCAGTGAACACAGCCACTGTCTGCAGGATCCAATGATCATCAGTTACAGTCCCAGCTGGGGCCCCTGCCAACACAGTCCACATATTTTATCCACCACTAAACCGTGGTAGTAAAGACAAACCCTTATAGCAGAGAACGAAAGCATGTTCCCAACACCTATATGTTACCGTAAAGAGCACATACACCTGAAAAAGGTGCAACACCTACAGCAGAGCCCACACAATGAAGTCCTGGAGGGCCACATTTCAATCAGCTGTGATGCTGTCACCAATATAAGCCCATGTCAGCATGGTGGCGTACGCCTACCAGTGGCAGAGGGGGCAGTGTCTGCTGCCCACAGCAGATGCTGGCCTAGGCCCCTTCAAGTGGGTGCAGTGCACTCCAATAGACAGGACCTGTGTGACAAACAGCCATGGACTCCGCAGGGAATGCACTGTGGTACTGCTAAGAAGGTGGTGCAGTAGACTCAACCAGTGCCTTTATGACCAGAAGGCCACAGGTTCAAATCCCAGCTGGGGCACCTGCCATCCCAGTTACCACATATTACCCATGAAGGAAAAATGGTAGTAAAGAATGAACCTTTCATGCTGAGGACATAAGTGTTGGTGAAAAGCCCATATTTTATCTTAAACAGCACACACTACATAAACATAAGCATCACCTACAGCAGAGTCCCCCAAATGCAGTCATGGAGGGTCACAAATCATTCAGGTTGGATGATGTCTCCAATAAAGATGCGTGCTCTGAAATTTAAGTTTACGCCCCCATGGCATGCAGATGTATCATAGGCATATTCATCAGGGGCATCACGAAAACCCGACCAGTGTTTGGGACACCTGGACTGGAGTTTGGAACCTCTGCCCTAGAGCAGCGGGCAACAGGGGAAGAAACACCTTCACCTGTAGGCTCCATCATCCAAAGACTAATGTAGAGGCAGTATGTTGGGCCCTGTGTGCATCTCACAATATTAGCATGTGCATACATTAGCAATCCCACAGTAGACATGGGGATACGGTACACAGATATCAAAAGCATGTTATGATCACTGTCAGATAGAAATGACAACATTAAGCACCATCAACCCATTGAGCTGTATCATACCAACGTCTCTGATGTATGTGCAATGTGTGTCACGTCATGTGTCTGACAGAGTCCACCACCGTGGAGAATGACTCCAGCAGTACACCCTAACATTGCCATGCCTGCACTGTGCCCATTACTGGTGCAGTGGCCAGGGCTGCCAAATACCACTACATCTGTTCAATGGTGCCCTAGGTGTGGGGAGTGTGTGTCTGTCTATCCAGTGTGTGGTGGCTGCCAACACCCTTCACAGCCCACACTGATAGCACTATTGCCAGTAGTGGCCTGCCATTATGCATAATGAGGAGCAAAGTACTGTGGGTATAGAACAGGCAGGGCTGCCAGAGCAGGATGCATCTGCACAGGGCATAGGTGAATGCCTGGGTCAATGTAGTGGCTGGCCATCACCTCCACAGACATGGTGTCCATAGCATGCCCTGCTGGGAGGTCTCTCTCACCCTGACTGAGCAGTGAACACGGCATGGCTAGGTCCCACCATAATGCCATACAGTAGTTCCCTCATGTGATGTATATGGGGCTGTATTTATGGGGCCCAATCACTGAGTTAACTATGTGGTGGGTGCACACATTTCCTCTGGTAGCATGCACTATGGACTGGCTAGTGGCCTGTCTGCAGTTAGCATGTGTATGGCTGGAACACCTTGCAGGATTCAGTAGCTGGGGACTCACTGTGCCTGCTGCTGGAAAATGTCAGATGGTGGTGGGGGAGCTGCTCCAGATATATGGATGTGTACAAATCTGCAGAGAGTGCCCTGTAGGTTGTCCCTACACCAGCCAAACTGAGTCTAATGGTGCTGACAGCCACTACCACCAGAGCTGGGATATAGAATGTGGATATGTTGTTGGGGGAACCTGGGTTGCACAGGGCAGGTTTGGTGGTCTGACACACTCCACCTATATGTCAAAACAACTCCTGTTATCCCACACCCACCACACATATATCATGTGGGCAGGGCACCCCCACAGGATATGCACTCTTCCGTGTGCATTGTGGCACCCAAGGACCAGATGTTAGTGGGAGATACAGATGGTCAAAGGTGTATTGTAGGTGTGTCTGATGTGACAACCTATCAGACATTGGCAGACAAGTTGACCTGACATATAGGCCATCTCAGCCAGGACAGGTGCTGTGCGTCCCACCTCACCATCAGGGTGAGCACAGGCCACACACACTGTGACGGTCTGTAGCCAGCAACACCGAAGATCTGTACCAGCAACACAGAAGGTCAGTACCCACTACTAGGCCTAGGTGCTGTGGGTTTGCACACCCTATCGTCGGACCATGTGTAGACCGCTGCTTTGCATGTGCAGTGCATCATGGGTGCACACAGTCTGCAGAGGTGATATTGCAGCCAGCCAGACCTCACATCACATCACAACTAAAGAGCTGTAGTCCACTGGTGACTGCAATACCTCTGAAGCAACAGGTTGGTGGTTCAAATCCTCAGTGTGGTTGACCAAACAAAGTATTTTAGATATGTACATTGTCCCATAAACTGCGCCAGTCAGCATCAGTGCTGGTTACATTGCACAAACTGGACAAATATTGAGCAGGGCAATGTAACATGGAGATAACAATTTTTCAGGGTACATAGGGGCTTTCTGGCCCTGAATGTGTGTAATGTCCTGTAGTACTGCCAACACAGAATCCAGCACAGTGCAGTAACCCTGGGCTGCCCGATAAGGTGGCCTATGGAGCCCCTGATGCGTACAGCTCTGTGAGGATCTCATAGCTGCCACCACTATTTTACATTATGAAATCTGCCATCGGCAGCACACACCAAGAAAGCCACTGTAGACGTATACACACAACCTCTGGCTCCACAGGCAGCGAGGTAAGCTGAGGGCCACAGCTCAATAGCTGAGAACAGATGCCTGGCTGGCCAAAGAGGCAATCATGCAGACTGTGTGCTGCGGTTATCAGGGGTGCGGTGATCCATTAGTTGGAATGCTGTCCTGCACTTGACGTATATAGCACTGTAAGGGTGTTGCCACTGACAGCACTGCTGTAATGTAGAAAGGGGTCTGGTGCAGGTAACAATGTTGCAAAGTATGAAGATATATGCTTTGTGCAGCACTGATGTACATCAAAAGCAATATACCTAATGTTTCACCGCTGGATAATAATGTGTGCTGCCTGAGACACGTAATCCAGAGCCCCACTGGAGGATTGAACTCATTACGCCTTGTTACGCAGTCCATGTATCAACCATTGTGCCACACCTCTGCCCCTAGGACTGTCTGCCAGCACACATACTAAAGGATAACGTGCAGTAAGGTGGCATGCGGACCTACATTGCCCCGTAATGGCCACCACGCAATCTAATGTGCATGTCCAATGCTCAGATATGAAGCTCCGCACAACCACCCTATGGCAACCACGACATCATTGCTGGGCATACATGGAGATGACCCACAGAACGTAATCCAGTGGCACACACAACCCCAAATCACCAAGGTGTTTGATACCCGACGCTGATGGACTGTCAGCACCCATTGTTATGAGTGTCATGGCAGTACTGGCTATGTGACACACATAGCACACCTCATCTGACAATGCACCAGGAATCAGTGGATATGTGTCCAGAGATTCAAGACCACACTGTGTAAACAAATATAACCCTCAAAAAACGAGAATTGTTTTGGGACATGAGAGGCACATCTGTGCTATGTGTGTCTGCAGAGAGCAGTAGACAGCCTGTTAGCGACACCATAACCAGTGTGTTTGAATGAGGCGTGCATTTACAATGTGCAATGTTCTGCCGTGCAGCCATGCAGAGCATACTAGCGCGAGTAGCTTAATCGTGCAGCCATGCGCCGCGCAAGTTTGCGCGCCGCAATGCGCAAATGCGGAGGTTATGTCGTTTGCGTCCGCGCATCCAGACGGCCATCCAGGCAAATGGCGCCCAGAACCCGGAAGCCAGCATTTTCTCGCCGCGAGCTGCACTACCTGGCAGCCCTGATTAGCCAGAAACAGCGCAGGCTGTTCCCTGGGCCCTCCAGGCGACGGAATATGGGGAAGGTCAGGAGGGCCTGGGAGAGGGTCACCAGGCGTTTTAACCGGGAGGCAGACCACCCACGGGAGGTAAGTGAGTGACCACAGGTCATAATAACCATCCCAGGGCACCTGCATTTTCCAGCTACTTGGAGGGCTACAGTTGCAGGCGCTATTGGCCTCTTCCTCCACAGCTGGGTTCAATGGCTCCAGATGGGGGGCCCGCTGGTATCTCTGCCAAGGATGCCATGTCCCTTGGGCTGTCCCATGTGGCACATCACCGTTCCACACCAGCAGTATGTCTGCGTTCCACCACTGTCACTGTGTGATCATGACGGACATCACAGATGTCGTGACAGCTCCTCATATAGCTGGGCTTCGGGAGGGTTTGGTCACGGTCCTGGAGGAATGCTCATTATACCTTTATTCGAGGTACGCTGAGGATTGGCTGCTTGGCCAAATTCAGGCCTCTTTGACCTTGGGTGTCATTTTGGAATGCACTTAGGTACCAGTGCCCCTGACTGGCCACTATTGAAGAGAGGATAGTGGGCTTGATGGACCGTGGCTTGACACAGTATGGCATATATTCTGAACTTATGCTCTTATGCCCCTCTGTGCCACCCGGGCAGCTGCCTAGTCCACCATGTCCACCAGAACCCCCACTGAATGACCACCTTTCCACACCCTGTGTCCCCTTTGCACCATCAGCATGATGCCCTTTCCAACTTAAGCACCATGCTGTTGTTGCTAATGGTGCATTACTATCACAATTTTGGGCTCCCCTAGTCAGTGCATGACATTGCTGACGCTTAAATAGTCTCTCTCTCCCCTCTACAGACACCTCTTCCGTCAGGTTTTAATTGGTGATGGGGTTCCCAGCGTTAAAGGGCTTTTCAGGCCTTTGCACAATCGGCGGTACGGGAGGACACCCTGTAACCGCCCACTCTCCGCCCAAGTCACGCCCACTCTCCGCCCCCTGCACCTTAAAGTTGCCGGTGCTTTTACCGCACCTTAAAGCGGCAATTTCTTTGGCGATAAGGGAGGAAGTATGCCAATATTCTACGTTAACAGTACACATGCTCATTACCGCCGTTTAGAATACATTAGTCAGTCCTCATACAAAGAACTAGAGGCTGCTTTTCCTTCCACTGGCATGTCACTGTATGCAAATTTTAGATATCAACAGCACTATGGGAAATGGCATACAGTTTGTGGGATACGGTTTAATTATTCTTAGGGGCTCTCTAAATCATAGTAACTATTTCTTGCCTAGTAATCACAATTTTGAGGGATGTTCTGTCTGAATGAGTTGTTTTTCAGCAAGCTATGTAATTATCTCACCCTCTCTGTAAAGTGATGAGAGAGAGGGGACATGGCAGGTGTCTTGAAAACCAATTTTATTTCTTGCAGTTCTCCAGTCTAGTCCTTGACACCGTGTGTTGTTTAGCAGGAGAGAGCTACGATCAAGAAAGTGGTTTTCTCAGGGTGAGTCTCATCCATTGCACTTTCGTTGGGTCTCCTTCTGTGGGTTCCCAAATCATGGGAATCTTAACTGTACAATTTTTGGTAGTGGGAGTTGGCATATGCACTTTTCTCTGACAAATATGTATTAAAGAAAGATTGTATAAAGATTTTCTTATTGGTTTGCAGCTTGTTGTGCTGTGAGGACTTGTGTGCATCAGTGATGCTGGGAGCTAAGCTTGCTGTAGTTTAAGTCTTGGCAGGGTCTGCCCAGATCTGTAGTCTCAGCTGAGATGCCAGACTAAAACAAACCACCCATTTGCGCAGCAGCAGAAGGGAGCAGTGTTGTCCGCAGAGGGCCACATTTCTGTGGCAACAGCAACAACACTAAACTTAAACTGCGCAGGAGAAAGACCTGGCAATCTACTTCCATATCTTGCCACGAAAACCCAATGGATAGTCACAAGAAACCAAATTGCATTGTAGTGCTGGAACATGAGACCTCCAGGTCGGAAGGCCCTCAACTGGCTACTGGGGAGGAACTGAAGACTTTTCAGAGTAAAGGCAGCATTTATTTATTTAACATTTCTTATATACCGCTTTTCCAGTTTTATCAAGGCGGTTTACATTGAACACAACAATTTTACTTGGAACTTCTAATAACAACAACAATTTTACAAGTAACAGCTGACAATACTATTGTGTATATGACAATTAAGTGTGCAACCTTTCAATAACTATTTACTCTGCTTCTTTGGTGTCAGGTTAGTGTAACATAGTTGATGTGGGCGGGGTGGCTGACAGGAGCATTTGAGCATTAAGGCTGTGTGTCTAGTGTGGTGTCAAAATATTCTGTGAACAGCCATGTTTTAAGTTGTTTTCGGAATGCATTGGTGCCTGTAGATGCTCTAAAATTGGTGTAGGAGTGAGTTACAGAGGGGCGGGCTGTAGTATTCAAATACTCTTTGGAGTGATTGGGAGGAGCTGGTCTTGATATTTAATGTCAAGAGGTTCTTTTGATGTTGCTTCCTCCTTGATCCAGTATCTAGCACTCTCTGGATTAGTTCTTTTAAGCATTCGGTAGAGAGGATGCAGCAGTAGGGGGCACTATAAGGCGTGCAGTCCTAGATGCCCCTAAAAGCATACACTTTGCCGTAAGCTAAATTTTGGTGTCTGTGAGTTGTCGACATATATCTAGATGTACCATCAGTGTGTGGAATGCCATAGGCCAGGACAGTGTCTGGGTGGAGGCAGCATGTTCCTGATGTGGGCAGCAAAGGGAGGATTGCCCATGAGTGCTCATGTGGAACAGTCACAGGAGAGGGGTGCATGTTATGGCCATCTGCTGCCAATGACCCATGATGGCCTTGTTGGTGTAGCTTACTGGCTGAGCGAGTAAGCAGCCCCACCATGAATGCCCCTGAAGACCAAATGGTGGGTGCTGGGAGGTGCCAGGGATTTTCCAAGCAGAGAGCTTGCAATGTGTGTGGTGGGTGGATGTATGGGATCGCACTGGTCAAAAGCATTTGGTGTGTGTGATCCAAACGTAGCAGTGCCATTTGGTACATGAAACAGCATTTGTGTGGGTGGGACTGGTGCCCCAGCCTGTGCAACTGAAAGATAATATGCCCGACAGAGTGACATGATAGAAAGGGACAGGTTAAACCCATTTGCCCCATGTGGAGCAGGTAATGATGGCAAAACAGTGCAGGATATGGCTGTGCGGCGAGTGATATGTGCCTGAATGTATGAGATATATCCTCTTTTTTGTAGAGCTCGGAGGTCACAGCGATGGCACAACGGAAAACGCCTCCATACTAGCTGTCCCAGAAATCTGCTGCATATACATCACTGACCCACTGCAATGCACTGCGGCACAGCCACTAAAGACATGATCACAGATGTCCATGATGGGGAATGCAATGTTGTGCTAGGGATTGTGTGGCCATAACGCATAGATATGTAGAAGAAAGATTATCTGCAGGTCACAGCAAAGCCAGGACTGTGTGAGGTGGGCAAGTGATCTCAGTAGCACCCAGGCAACAAAATGAAAAGGTGGGAATCAAACCCTGAAGCTTTGTCTATAGAGACATTGCACTAACTAGTAGGCTACACCTCTACAGAGCCTGCAGGTTCTGATGAAATTGTTTTCTGTGTGTGTAGGTATAGTTTGGGCCCTCCACTACCTATGAGGCACTGCACATGCAAAACAGCTGTCTGCAGCTGAAGAACCAATGGAGAATGCACTGATCCAGCATATCAGCTCAGCAAGACTCACTGGCTGAGTGTGCTACATGCACATAACAACTGCAAGCCATGCGGCAGAGCGGTTTCAGTTATCACCCTGAGGGCAGTATGGGTGCCCAGCACCTGGTCCACTGACTGTGCACTCTTGTTGAAGGTTTTTGTTGGGCATGCTGTGAGTCCATATCAGTGCTAATGTATGGCAGTGTGTTATACTTATAGCAACAATTTAGCCCTGGGTTCAGCCCATGTTGGGCACAAGCCTCTGATAACAGTGCATGGCTGTGACCAGTGTCAAGATGCTGTTGCCATGAGCAGCCACTGTAGTGGGGGTGTATAAGCTGGAATGGGGCTACTGCACCAGGATTGTAGAGAATTGATCATGAACCACTGCTGCTACAGCCATTGAGAATTATTGGTTGATTGCAGCACTGGCAGTAAGAGTGTCCCCTGCTGCCTTTTACTGGGCTGTGTTAGCCAAGCACAAACCAATTGTGGTTGGTCAGCATGCAATGAAGTGCGACCAGAAGCACCCTGCATTGGGGTATACAGCATTTTGCTCAGTGATTAGCGCCCACAGACAGAGAATGCTTCCACATCACTGGAGCCAGATACTGTACAAACCAACCCCCCCCCCCCCACCCCAAAAAACAAACCCTCTATGTGGATACATAGCCATACCATGGTCACTTTGTGGTCAAAACGAGAGTGCCATCTCAGCATGACATGCAGTGTCCACCCAGCCAATGCACGTGACAGACGGGCACAATGGCATTTCAGCCTTTGACCCTACCATTGCGGCAGACACATCCAGGAAAATCTGCACTGTTTCAGGCGATACCCACAATTCTCTGCCTTGCCTTATTCACAATTCCCAAAAACGACGGGGAAAAACTCGGACAATGTGAGCCAAAGTGCAGTGTGGAAAGCCAAAGGACAAAGGGGTGCCATACACACACACACACACACACGCACACGCATTGGCACACTGTGCAAAAGTGGAGATGGTCGGCATTGCTGCTTGTCACTCCTGTCTCAACGTCAGCTCAAAAATTGATAATGTAAGCTCTTTTTGCAGGTGCTATTACTGTGCTGTGACTTCACCGCACATTGTTACCGTGTGCTATCAGCTGCCAACCAGCTGTGGACAATGGAGCCTGTCAGTGCTGCTATGGGTGTTTCCACCATGGTTGGATGCCTCTATGGGGGTTGCACATCCTGGAGTTGTACTTGCACTTTCAGTTAAACCTTGTCCACAGGAAGTTGCAATACTGAAACCCCAGTGGGGACATGAATCAGTGACCCTCCGCACATATACACACCAACTGCATGTGTTGCACCACAGTGCTGCTTTATGGGGAAATCAGCATCTGTTGCTGACATGCTCCCCTGCGGCTGACCTTTCACACATGCTGCAATGTGCATGGTACACATGACTAGGACAAGGCTTCTTTCTGCTGCAGGGTGGTGCCACTTCCTATGCCAACACCAACACCCCCAACATGCAGACTTGCCCACGCAGTGTCAATGGTGGTGGTGCGCAGTCCCAGCATGTTAAACATGCGGGTTTGGTGGGCACCTTGGACACAAGGGCCTGATAGGGGGGCAGGGGCACACACGGATAGTCATGCAGCCCCTCACCAGTTGCCCATGCAAGGGCCCCATCACCACTTGCCACAGATACATCTCAGCGGGTGGATGGAAGTTACTGCTGTGTTTTTTCCCCGGGCACCTGCATTTTCCAGCTACCTGGAGGGCTACAGTTGCAGGCGCTATTGGCCTCTTCCTCCACAGCTGGGTTCAGTGGCTCAAGAGGGGCGGCCCGCTGGTATCTCTGCCAAGGATGCCATGTCCCTTGGGCTGCCCCATGTGGCACATCACCGTTCCACACCAGCAGAATGTCTGTGTTCCACCACTGTCACTGTGTGATCATGACGGACATCACAGATGGTGCTGCGGATGGAAGGAGTCCCCTATGTAGTTAGGCCTCCTTGACCTGTTGGTGTGATGACTGGGGGGAGATATCATAGGTGTCTATACAGTACTGAATAGCGTGGAACAGTTCGCGTTTGTTAATGCCATCACAATATGTCGAGACTAGGGAAGAAGCACTGCTACTACAGTGTAACGCATTTCAGACACATTGGGGGATATAGTTTTTCATTCAATGCATTGGCAAACACTGGCATGAAGTTGCAATGTTTGTCGTGACAGCTCCTCATATAGCTGGGCTTCGGGAGGGTTTGGACACGGTCCTGGAGGAATGCTCATTATACCTTTATTTGAGGTACGCTGAGGATTGGCTGCTTGGCCAAATTCAGGCCTCTTTGACCTTGGGTGTCATTTTGGAATGCACTTAGGTACCAGTGCCCCTGACTGGCCACTATTGGAGAGAGGATAGTGGGCTTGATGGACCGTGGCTTGACACAGTATGGCATATATTCTGAACTTATGCTCTTATGCCCATCTGTGCCACCCAGACAGCTGCCTAGTCCACCATGTCCACCAGAACCCCCACTGCATGACCACCTTTCCACACCCTGTGTCCCCTTTGCACCATCAGCATGATGCCCTTTCCAACTTAAGCACCATGCTGTTGTTGCTAATGGTGCATTACTATCACTATTTTGGGCTCCCCTAGTCAGTGCATGACATTGCTGACGCTTAAATAGTCTCTCTCTCCCCTCTACAAACACCTTTTCCGCCAGGTTTTAATTGGTGATGGGGTTCCCAGCGTTAAAGGGCTTTTCAGGCCATTGCACAATCGGCGGTACGGGAGGACACCCTGTAACCGCCCACTCTCCACCCAAGTCACGCCCACTCTCCGCCCCCTGCACCTTAATGTTGCCGGTGCCTTTACCGCACCTTAAAGCGGCAATTTCTTTGGCAATAAGGGAGGAAGTATGCCAATATTCTACGTTAACGGTACACATGCTCATTACCGCCGTTTAGAATACATTAGTCATTCCTCATACAAAGAACTAGAGGCTGCTTTTCCTTCCACTGGCATGTCACTGTATGCAAATTTTAGATATCAACAGCACTATGGGAAATGGCATACAGTTTGTGGGATACGGTTTAATTATTCTTAGGGGCTCTCTAAATCATAGTAACTATTTCTTGCTTGGTAATCACAATTTTGAGGGATGTTCTGTCTGAATGAGTTGTTTTTCAGCAAGCTATGTAATTATCTCACCCTCTCTGTAAAGTGATGAGAGAGAGGGGACATGGCAGGTGTCTTGCAAACCAATTAGTTTCTTGCAGTTTTCCAGTTTAGTCCTCGATGCCGTGGGTTGTTTTGCAGGGGAGAGTTATGATCAAAAAGGTGGTTTTCCCAGGGTGAGTTTCATCCATTGCACTTCGGTGGGATCTACTCCTGTGGGTTCCCAATTCATGGGAATCTTAACTGTGCAATTTTTGGTTGTGGGGGATAGCATATGTGTTTTTCCCTGACAAATATGTATTAAAGAAAGATTGTATAAAGTATCTTCTTATTGGTTTGCAGTTTGTTGTGCTGTGAGGACTTGTGTGCATCAGTGATGCTGGTAGCTAAGCTTTCTGTAGTTTAAGTCTTGGCAGGGTCTGCCCAGATCTGTAGTCTCAGCTGAGATGCCAGACTAAACCAAACCACCCATTTGCGCAGCAGCCGAAGGGGGCCACATTTCTGTGGCAACAGCAACAACACTAAACTTAAACTGCGCAGCAGAAAGACCTGGCAATCTACTTCCATATCTTGCCACGAAAACCCAATGGATAGTCACAAGAAACCAAATTGCATTGTAGTGCTGGAACATGAGACCTCCAGGTCGGAAGGCCATCAACTGGCTACTGGGCAGGAACTGAAGACTTTTCAGAGTAAAGCCAGCATTTATTTATTTAACATTTCTTATATACCGCTTTTTCAGTTTTATCAAGGCGGTTTACATTGAACACAACAATTTTACTTGGAACTTCTAATAACAACAACAGTTTTACAAGTAACAGCTGACAATACTATTGTGTATATGACAATTAAGTGTGCAACCTTTCAATAACTATTTACTCTGCTTCTTTGGTGTCAGGTTAGTGTAACATAGGTGATGTGGGCGGGGTGGTTGACAGGAGTATTTGAGCATTAAGGCTGTGTGTCTAGTGTGGTGTCAAAATATTCTGTGAACAGCCATGTTTTAAGTTGTTTTCAGAATGCATTGGTGCCTGTAGATGCTCTAAATTGGTGGAGGAGTGAGTTCCAGAGGGGCGGGCTGTAGTATTCGAATACTCTTTGGAGTGATTGGGAGGAGCTGGTCTTGAGATTTAATGTCAAGAGGTTCTTTTGATGTTGCTTCCTCCTTGATCCAGTATCTAGCACTCTCTGGATTAGTTCTTTTAAGCATTCGGTAGAGAGGATGCAGCAGTAGGGGGCGCTATAAGGCGTGCAGTCCTAGATGCCCCTAAAAGCATACACTTTGCCGTAAGCTACATTTTGGTGTCTGTGAGTTGTCGACATATATCTAGATGTACCATCAGTGTGTGGAATGCCATAGGCCAGGACAGTGTCTGGGTGGAGGCAGCATGTTCCTGATGTGGGCAGCAAAGAGAGGATTGCCCATGAATGCTCATGTGGAACAGTCACAGGAGAGGTGTGCATGTTATGGCCATCTGCTTCAAATGACCCATGATGGCCGCGGTGGGGTAGCTTACTGGCTGAGCGAGTAAGCAGCCCCACCATGAATGCCCCTGAAGGCAAAATGGTGGGTGCTGGGACGTGCCATTGATTTTCCAAGCAGAGAGCTTGCAATGTGTGTGGTGGGTGGATGTATGGGATCGCACTGGCCAAAAGCATTTGGTGTGTGTGATCCAAACGTAGCAGTGCCATGTGGTACATGAAACAGCATTTGTGTGGGTGGGACTGGTGCCTCAGCCTGTGCAACTGAAAGATAATATGCCCGACAGAGTGACATGATAGAAAGGGACAGGTTGAACCCATTTGCCCCATGTGGAGCAGGTAATGATTGGAAAACAGTGCCGGGTATGGCTGTGCGGCAAGTGATATGTGCCTGAATGTATGAGATATATCCTCTTTTTTGTAGAGATCGGAGGTCACAACGATGGCACAACGGAAAACGCCTCCATACTAGCTGTCCCAGAAATCTGCTGCATATACATCACTGACCCACTGCAATGCACTGCGGCACAGCCACTAAAGACATGATCACAGATGTCCATGATGGGGAATGCAATGTTGTGCTACGGATTGTGTGGCCATAACGCATAGATATGTAGAAGAAAGATTATCTGCAGGTCACAGCAAAGCCAGGACTGTGTGAGATGGGCAAGTGATCTCAGTAGCACCCCGGCAACAAAATGAAAAGGTGGGAATCAAACCCTGAAGCTTTGACTATAGAGACATTGCACTAACTAGTAGGCTACACCTCTACAGAGCCTGCAGGTCTCTGATGAAATTGTTTTCTGTGTGTGTAGGTATAGTTTGGGCCCTCCACTACCCATGAGGCACTGCACATGCAAAACAGCTGTCTGCAGCTGAAGAACCAATGGAGAATGCACTGATCCAGCATATCAGCTCAGCAAGACTCACTGGCTGAGTGTGCTACATGCACATTACAACTGCAAGCCATGCGGCAGAGTGGTTTCAGTTATCACCCTGAGGGCAGTATGGGTGCCCAGCACCTGGTCCACTGAATGTGCACTCTTGTTGATGGTTTTTGTTGGGCATGCTGTGGGTCCATATCAGTGCTAGTGTATGGCAGTGTGTTATGCTTATAGCAACAATTTAGCCCTGGGTTCAGCCCATGTTGGGCACAAGCCTCTGATAACAGTGCATGGCTGTGACCAGTGTCAAGATGCTGTTGCCATGAGCAGCCACTGTAGTGGGGGTGTATAAGCTGGAATGGGGCTACTGCACCAGGATTGTAGAGAATTGATCATGAACCACTGCTGCTACAGCCATTGAGAATTATTGGTTGATTGCAGCACTGGCAGTAAGAGTGTCCACTGCTGCCTTTTACTGGGCTGTGTTAGCCAAGCACAAACCAATTGTGGTTGGTCAGCATGCAATGAAGTGCTACCAGAAGCACCCTGCATTGGGGTATACAGCATTATGCTCAGTGATTAGCGCCCACAGACAGAGAATGCTTCCACATCACTGGAGCCAGATACTGTACAAACCAACCCCCCCCCCCCACCCTAAAAAACAAACCCTCTACATGGATACATAGCCATACCATGGTCACTTTGTGGTCAAAACGAGAGTGCCATCTCAGCATGACATGCAGTGTCCACCCAGCCAATGCACGTGACAGACGGGCACAATGGCATTTCAGCCTTTGACTCTACCATTGCGGCAGACACATCCAGGAAAATCTGCACTGTTTCAGGCGATACCCACAATTCTCTGCCTTGCCTTATTCACAATTCCCAAAAAAGACGGGGAAAAATTCGGACAATGTGAGCCAAAGTGCAGTGTGGAAAGCCACAGGACAAAGGGGTGCCATACACACACACACACACACACACACGCACACGCATTGGCACACTGTGCAAAAGTGGAGATGGTCGGCATTGCTGCTTGACACTCCTGTCTCAACGTCAGCTCAAAAATTGATAATGTAAGCTCTTTTTGCAGGCGCTATTACTGTGCTGTGACTTCGCCGCACATTGTTACCGTGTGCTATCAACTGCCAACCAGCTGTGGACCATGGAGCATGTCAGTGCTGCTATGGGTGTTTCCACCATGGTTGGATGCCTCTATGGGGGTTGCACATTCCTGGAGTTGTACTTGCACTGTCAGTTAAACCTTGTCCACAGGAAGTTGCAATACTGAAACCCCAGCGGGGACATGAATCAGTGACCCTCCGCACATATACACACCAACTGCATGTGTTGCACCACAGTGCTGCTTTATGGGGAAATCAGCGTCTGTTGCTGACATGCTCCCCTTCGGCTGACCTTTCACACATGCTGCAATGTGCATGGTACACATGACTAGGACAAGGCTTCTCTCTGCTGCAGGCTGGTGCCACTTCCTATGCCAACACCAACACCCCACCATGCAGACTTGCCCACGCAGTGTCAATGGTGGTGGTGCGCAGTCCCAGCATGTTAAACATGCGGGTTTGGTGGACACCTTGAACACAAGGGCCTGATAGGGGGGCAGGGGCACACACGGATGGTCATGCAGCCCCTCACCAGTTACCCATGCAAGGGCCCCATCACCACTTGCCACTTATACATCTCAGCGGGTGGATGGAAGTCACTGCTGTGTTTTTTCCCTGGGCACCTGCATTTTCCAGCTACCTGGAGGGCTACAGTTGCAGTCGCTATTGGCCTCTTCCTCCACAGCTGGGTTCAGTGGCTCCAGAGGGGGGGCCCGCTGGTATCTCTGCCAAGGATGCCATGTCCCTTGGGCTGCCCCATGCGGCACATCACCGTTCCACACCAGCAGTATGTCTGTGTTCCACCACTGTCACTGTGTGATCATGACGGACATCACAGATGGTGCTGCGGATGGAAGGAGTCCCCTATGTAGTTAGGCCTCCTTGACCTGTTGGTGTGATGACTGGGGGGAGATATCATAGGTGTCTATACAGTACTGAATAGCGTGGAACGGTTCGCGGTTGTTAATGCCATCACAATATGGGGAGACTAGGGATGAAGCACTGCTACTACAGTGTAAGGCATTTCAGACACATTGGGGGATATAGTTTGTCATTCAATGCATTGGCAAACACTGGCATGAAGTTGCAATGTATGTCGTGACAGCTCCTCATATAGCTGGGCTTCGGGAGGGTTTGGTCACGGTCCTGGAGGAATGCTCATTATACCTTTATTCGAGGTACGCTGAGGATTGGCTGCTTGGCCAAATTCAGGCCTCTTTGACCTCGGGTGTCATTTTGGAATGCACTTAGGTACCAGTGCCCCTGACTGGCCACTATTGGGGAGAGGATAGTGGGCTTGATGGACCGTGGCTTGACACAGTATGACATATATTCTGAACTTATGCTCTTATGCCCATCTGTGCCACCCGGGCAGCTGCCTAGTCCACCATGTCCACCAGAACCCCCACTGCATGACCACCTTTCCACACCCTGTGTCCCCTTTGCACCATCAGCATGATGCCCTTTCCAACTTAAGCACCATGCTGTTGTTGCTAATGGTGCATTACTATCACTATTTTGGTCTCCCCTAGTCAGTGCATGACATTGCTGACGCTTAAATAGTCTCTCTCTCCCCTCTACAAACACCTTTTCCGCCAGGTTTTAATTGGTGATGGGGTTCCCAGCGTTAAAGGGCTTTTGAGGCCATTGCACAATCGGCGATACGGGAGGACACCCTGTAACCGCCCACTCTCCGCCCAAGTCACGCCCACTTTCCGCCCCCTGCACCTTAATGTTGCCGGTGCCTTTACCGCACCTTAAAGAGGCAATTTCTTTGGCGATAAGGGAGGAAGTATGCCAATATTCTACGTTAATGGTACACATGCTCATTACCGCCGTTTAGAATACATTAGTCAGTCCTCATACAAAGAACTAGAGGCTGCTTTTCCTTCCACTGGCATGTCACTGTATGCAAATTTTAGATATCAACAGCACTATGGAAAATGGCATACAGTTTGTGGGATACGGTTTAATTATTCTTAGGGGCTCTCTAAATCATAGTAACTATTTCTTGCCTAGTAATCATAATTTTGAGGGATGTTCTGTCTGAATGAGTTGTTTTTCAGCAAGCTATGTAATTATCTCACCCTCTCTGTAAAGTGATGAGAGAGAGGGGACATGGCAGGTGTCTTACAAACCAATTATGTTCCTTGCAGTTCTCCAGTCTAGTCCTCGACACCGTGGGTTGTTTTGCAGGGGAGAGCTATGATCAAGAAGGTGGTTCTCCCAGGGTGAGTCTCATCCATTGCACTTTGGTTGGGTCTACTCCTGTGGGT
The DNA here is from genome assembly GCA_033557465.1 of Ichthyophis bannanicus. Lineage (NCBI taxonomy): Eukaryota > Metazoa > Chordata > Amphibia > Gymnophiona > Ichthyophiidae > Ichthyophis > Ichthyophis bannanicus. The sequence goes on along the minus strand of CM066033.1, from coordinate 584,595,739 downwards.
TCCCAAATCATGGGAATCTTAACTGTGCAATTTTTGGTAGTGGGGGATGGCATATCTGCTTTCCCCTGACAAATATGTATTAAAGAAAGATTGTATAAAGTATTTTCTTATTGGTTTGCAGCTTGTTATGCTGTGAGGACTTGTGTGCATCAGTGATGCAGGGAGCTAAGTTTTCTGTAGTTTAAGTCTTGGCAGGGTCTGCCCAGATCTGTAGTCTCAGCTGAGATGCCAGACTAAAACAAACCACCCATTTGCGCAGCAGCAGAAGGGAGCAGTGTTGTCCGCAGAGGGCCACATTTCTGTGGCAACAGCAACAACACTAAACTTAAACTGCGCAGGAGAAAGACCTGGCAATCTACTTCCATATCTTGCCACGAAAACCCAATGGATAGTCACAAGAAACCAAATTGCATTGTAGTGCTGGAACATGAGACCTCCAGGTCGGAAGGCCCTCAACTGGCTACTGGGCAGGAACTGAAGACTTTTCAGAGTAAAGCCAGCATTTATTTATTTAACATTTCTTATATACCGCTTTTTCAGTTTTATCAAGGCGGTTTACATTGAACACAACAATTTTACTTGGAACTTCTAATAACAACAACAGTTTTACAAGTAACAGCTGACAATACTATTGTGTATATGACAATTAAGTGTGCAACCTTTCAATAACTATTTACTCTGCTTCTTTGGTGTCAGGTTAGTGTAACATAGGTGATGTGGGCGGGGTGGTTGACAGGAGTATTTGAGCATTAAGGCTGTGTGTCTAGTGTGGTGTCAAAATATTCTGTGAACAGCCATGTTTTAAGTTGTTTTCAGAATGCATTGGTGCCTGTAGATGCTCTAAATTGGTGTAGGAGTGAGTTCCAGAGGGGCGGGCTGTAGTATTCGAATACTCTTTGGAGTGATTGGGAGGAGCTGGTCTTGAGATTTAATGTCAAGAGGTTCTTTTGATGTTGCTTCCTCCTTGATCCAGTATCTAGCACTCTCTGGATTAGTTCTTTTAAGCATTCGGTAGAGAGGATGCAGCAGTAGGGGGCGCTATAAGGCGTGCAGTCCTAGATGCCCCTAAAAGCATACACTTTGCCGTAAGCTACATTTTGGTGTCTGTGAGTTGTCGACATATATCTAGATGTACCATCAGTGTGTGGAATGCCATAGGCCAGGACAGTGTCTGGGTGGAGGCAGCATGTTCCTGATGTGGGCAGCAAAGGGAGGATTGCCCATGAATGCTCATGTGGAACAGTCACAGGAGAGGTGTGCATGTTATGGCCATCTGCTGCAAATGACCCATGATGGCCGTGGTGGGGTAGCTTACTGGCTGAGCGAGTAAGCAGCCCCACCATGAATGCCCCTGAAGGCAAAATGGTGGGTGCTGGGACGTGCCATTGATTTTCCAAGCAGACAGCTTACAATGTGTGTGGTGGGTGGATGTATGGGATCGCACTGGCCAAAAGCATTTGGTGTGTGTGATCCAAACGTAGCAGTGCCATGTGGTACATGAAACAGCATTTGTGTGGGTGGGACTGGTGCCTCAGCCTGTGCAACTGAAAGATAATATGCCCGACAGAGTGACATGATAGAAAGGGACAGGTTGAACCCATTTGCCCCATGTGGAGCAGGTAATGATTGGAAAACAGTGCCGGGTATGGCTGTGCGGCAAGTGATATGTGCCTGAATGTATGAGATATATCCTCTTTTTTGTAGAGATCGGAGGTCACAACGATGGCACAACGGAAAACGCCTCCATACTAGCTGTCCCAGAAATCTGCTGCATATACATCACTGACCCACTGCAATGCACTGCGGCACAGCCACTAAAGACATGATCACAGATGTCCATGATGGGGAATGCAATGTTGTGCTACGGATTGTGTGGCCATAACGCATAGATATGTAGAAGAAAGATTATCTGCAGGTCACAGCAAAGCCAGGACTGTGTGAGATGGGCAAGTGATCTCAGTAGCACCCCGGCAACAAAATGAAAAGGTGGGAATCAAACCCTGAAGCTTTGACTATAGAGACATTGCACTAACTAGTAGGCTACACCTGTACAGAGCCTGCAGGTCTTTGATGAAATTGTTTTCTGTGTGTGTAGGTATAGTTTGGGCCCTCCACTACCCATGAGGCACTGCACATGCAAAACAGCTGTCTGCAGCTGAAGAACCAATGGAGAATGCACTGATCCAGCATATCAGCTCAGCAAGACTCACTGGCTGAGTGTGCTACATGCACATAACAACTGCAAGCCATGCGGCAGAGCGGTTTCAGTTATCACCCTGAGGGCAGTATGGGTGCCCAGCACCTGGTCCACTGAATGTGCACTCTTGTTGATGGTTTTTGTTGGGCATGCTGTGGGTCCATATCAGTGCTAGTGTATGGCAGTGTGTTATGCTTATAGCAACAATTTAGCCCTGGGTTCAGCCCATGTTGGGCACAAGCCTCTGATAACAGTGCATGGCTGTGACCAGTGTCAAGATGCTGTTGCCATGAGCAGCCACTGTAGTGGGGGTGTATAAGCTGGAATGGGGCTACTGCACCAGGATTGTAGAGAATTGATCATGAACCACTGCTGCTACAGCCATTGAGAATTATTGGTTGATTGCAGCACTGGCAGTAAGAGTGTTCCCTGCTGCCTTTTAATGGGCTGTGTTAGCCAAGCACAAACCAATTGTGGTTGGTCAGCATGCAATGAAGTGCTACCAGAAGCATCCTGCATTGGGGTATACAGCATTTTGCTCAGTGATTAGCGCCCACAGACAGAGAATGCTTCCACATCACTGGAGCCAGATACTGTACAAACCAACCCCCCCCCTCCCCAAAAAACAAACCCTCTACATGGATACATAGCCATACCATGGTCACTTTGTGGTCAAAACGAGAGTGCCATCTCAGCATGACATGCAGTGTCCACCCAGCCAATGCACGTGACAGACGGGCACAATGGCATTTCAGCCTTTGACCCTACCATTGCGGCAGACACATCCAGGAAAATCTGCACTGTTTCAGGCGATATCCACAATTCTCTGCCTTGCCTTATTCACAATTCCCAAAAAAGATGGGAAAAAATTCAGACAATGTGAGTCAAAGTGCAGTGTGGAAAGCCACAGGACAAAGGGGTGCCATACACACACACACAGACACGCACACGCATTGGCACACTGTGCAAAAGTGGAGATGGTCGGCATTGCTGCTTGACACTCCTGTCTCAACGTCAGCTCAAAAATTGATAATGTAAGCTCTTTTTGCAGGCGCTATTACTGTGCTGTGACTTCACCGCACATTGTTACCGTGTGCTATCAACTGCCAACCAGCTGTGGACCATGGAGCCTGTCAGTGCTGCTATGGGTGTTTCCACCATGGTTGGATGCCTCTATGGGGGTTGCACATTCCTGGAGTTGTACTTGCACTGTCAGTTAAACCTTGTCCACAGGAAGTTGCAATACTGAAACCCCAGCGGGGACATGAATCAGTGACCCTCCGCACATATACACACCAACTGCATGTGTTGCACCACAGTGCTGCTTTATGGGGAAATCAGCGTCTGTTGCTGACATGCTCCCCTTCGGCTGACCTTTCACACATGCTGCAATGTGCATGGTACACATGACTAGGACAAGGCTTCTCTCTGCTGCAGGCTGGTGCCACTTCCTATGCCAACACCAACACCCCACCATGCAGACTTGCCCACGCAGTGTCAATGGTGGTGGTGCGCAGTCCCAGCATGTTAAACATGCGGGTTTGGTGGACACCTTGAACACAAGGGCCTGATAGGGGGGCAGGGGCACACACGGATGGTCATGCAGCCCCTCACCAGTTACCCATGCAAGGGCCCCATCACCACTTGCCACTGATACATCTCAGCGGGTGGATGGAAGTCACTGCTGTGTTTTTTCCCCGGGCACCTGCATTTTCCAGCTACCTGGAGGGCTACAGTTGCAGTCGCTATTGGCCTCTTCCTCCACAGCTGGGTTCAGTGGCTCCAGAGGGGGGGCCCGCTGGTATCTCTGCCAAGGATGCCATGTCCCTTGGGCTGCCCCATGCGGCACATCACCGTTCCACACCAGCAGTATGTCTGTGTTCCACCACTGTCACTGTGTGATCATGATGGACATCACAGATGGTGCTGCGGATGGAAGGAGTCCCCTATGTAGTTAGGCCTCCTTGACCTGTTGGTGTGATGACTGGGGGGAGATATCATAGGTGTCTATACAGTACTGAATAGCGTGGAACGGTTCACGGTTGTTAATGCCATCACAATATGGGGAGACTAGGGATGAAGCACTGCTACTACAGTGTAACGCATTTCAGACACATTGGGGGATATAGTTTGTCATTCAATGCATTGGCAAACACTGGCATGAAGTTGCAATGTATGTCGTGACAGCTCCTCATATAGCTGGGCTTCGGGAGGGTTTGGTCACGGTCCTGGAGGAATGCTCATTATACCTTTATTCGAGGTACGCTGAGGATTGGCTGCTTGGCCAAATTCAGGCCTCTTTGACCTCGGGTGTCATTTTGGAATGCACTTAGGTACCAGTGCCCCTGACTGGCCACTATTGGGGAGAGGATAGTGGGCTTGATGGACCGTGGCTTGACACAGTATGACATATATTCTGAACTTATGCTCTTATGCCCATCTGTGCCACCCGGGCAGCTGCCTAGTCCACCATGTCCACCAGAACCCCCACTGCATGACCACCTTTCCACACCCTGTGTCCCCTTTGCACCATCAGCATGATGCCCTTTCCAACTTAAGCACCATGCTGTTGTTGCTAATGGTGCATTACTATCACTATTTTGGTCTCCCCTAGTCAGTGCATGACATTGCTGATGCTTAAATAGTCTCTCTCTCCCCTCTACAAACACCTTTTCCGCCAGGTTTTAATTGGTGATGGGGTTCCCAGCGTTAAAGGGCTTTTGAGGCCATTGCACAATCGGCGATACGGGAGGACACCCTGTAACCGCCCACTCTCCGCCCAAGTCACGCCCACTTTCCGCCCCCTGCACCTTAATGTTGCCGGTGCCTTTACCGCACCTTAAAGAGGCAATTTCTTTGGCGATAAGGGAGGAAGTATGCCAATATTCTACGTTAATGGTACACATGCTCATTACCGCCGTTTAGAATACATTAGTCAGTCCTCATACAAAGAACTAGAGGCTGCTTTTCCTTCCACTGGCATGTCACTGTATGCAAATTTTAGATATCAACAGCACTATGGAAAATGGCATACAGTTTGTGGGATACGGTTTAATTATTCTTAGGGGCTCTCTAAATCATAGTAACTATTTCTTACCTAGTAATCACATTTTTGAGGGATGTTCTGTCTGAATGAGTTGTTTTTCAGCAAGCTATGTAATTATCTCACCCTCTCTGTTAAGTGATGAGAGAGAGGGGACATGGCAGGTGTCTTACAAACCAATTATATTCCTTGCAGTTCTCCAGTCTAGTCCTCGACACCGTGGGTTGTTTTGCAGGGGAGAGCTACGATCAAGAAGGTGGTTCTTCCAGGGTGAGCCTCATCCATTGCACTTCGGTTGGGTCTACCCCTGTGGGTTCCCAAATCATGGGAATCTTAACTGTGCAATTTTTGGTAGTGGGGGATGGCATATCTGCTTTCCCCTGACAAATATGTATTAAAGAAAGATTGTATAAAGTATTTTCTTATTGGTTTGCAGCTTGTTGTGCTGTGAGGACTTGTGTGCATCAGTGATGCAGGGAGCTAAGTTTTCTGTAGTTTAAGTCTTGGCAGGGTCTGCCCAGATCTGTAGTCTCAGCTGAGATGCCAGACTAAAACAGACCACCCATTTGCACAGCAGCAGAAGGGAGCAGTGTTGTCCGCAGAGGGCCACATTTCTGTGGCAACAGCAACAACACTAAACTTAAACTGCGCAGGAGAAAGACCTTGCAATCTACTTCCATATCTTGCCACGAAAACCCAATGGATAGTCACAAGAAACCAAATTGCATTGTAGTGCTGGAACATGAGACCTCCAGGTCGGAAGGCCCTCAACTGGCTACTGGGGAGGAACTGAAGACTTTTCAGAGTAAAGCCAGCATTTATTTATTTAACATTTCTTATATACCGCTTTTTCAGTTTTATCAAGGCGGTTTACATTGAACACAACAATTTTACTTGGAACTTCTAATAACAACAACAGTTTTACAAGTAACAGCTGACAATACTATTGTGTATATGACAATTAAGTGTGCAACCTTTCAATAACTATTTACTCTGCTTCTTTGGTGTCAGGTTAGTGTAACATAGGTGATGTGGGCGGGGTGGTTGACAGGAGTATTTGAGCATTAAGGCTGTGTGTCTAGTGTGGTGTCAAAATATTCTGTGAACAGCCATGTTTTAAGTTGTTTTCAGAATGCATTGATGCCTGTAGATGCTCTAAATTGGTGTAGGAGTGAGTTCCAGAGGGGCGGGCTGTAGTATTCGAATACTCTTTGGACTGATTGGGAGGAGCTGGTCTTGAGATTTAATGTCAAGAGGTTCTTTTGATGTTGCTTCCTCCTTGATCCAGTATCTAGCACTCTCTGGATTAGTTCTTTTAAGCATTCGGTAGAGAGGATGCAGCAGTAGGGGGCGCTATAAGGCGTGCAGTCCTAGATGCCCCTAAAAGCATACACTTTGCCGTAAGCTACATTTTGGTGTCTGTGAGTTGTCGACATATATCTAGATGTACCATCAGTGTGTGGAATGCCATAGGCCAGGACAGTGTCTGGGTGGAGGCAGCATGTTCCTGATGTGGGCAGCAAAGGGAGGATTGCCCATGAATGCTCATGTGGAACAGTCACAGGAGAGGTGTGCATGTTATGGCCATCTGCTGCAAATGACCCATGATGGCCGTGGTGGGGTAGCTTACTGGCTGAGCGAGTAAGCAGCCCCACCATGAATGCCCCTGAAGGCAAAATGGTGGGTGCTGGGACGTGCCATTGATTTTCCAAGCAGAGAGCTTGCAATGTGTGTGGTGGGTGGATGTATGGGATCGCACTGGCCAAAAGCATTTGGTGTGTGTGATCCAAACGTAGCAGTGCCATGTGGTACATGAAACAGCATTTGTGTGGGTGGGACTGGTGCCTCAGCCTGTGCAACTGAAAGATAATATGCCCGACAGAGTGACATGATAGAAAGGGACAGGTTGAACCCATTTGCCCCATGTGGAGCAGGTAATGATTGGAAAACAGTGCCGGGTATGGCTGTGCGGCAAGTGATATGTGCCTGAATGTATGAGATATATCCTCTTTTTTGTAGAGATCGGAGGTCACAACGATGGCACAACGGAAAACGCCTCCATACTAGCTGTCCCAGAAATCTGCTGCATATACATCACTGACCCACTGCAATGCACTGCGGCACAGCCACTAAAGACATGATCACAGATGTCCATGATGGGGAATGCAATGTTGTGCTACGGATTGTGTGGCCATAACGCATAGATATGTAGAAGAAAGATTATCTGCAGGTCACAGCAAAGCCAGGACTGTGTGAGATGGGCAAGTGATCTCAGTAGCACCCCGGCAACAAAATGAAAAGGTGGGAATCAAACCCTGAAGCTTTGACTATAGAGACATTGCACTAACTAGTAGGCTACACCTCTACAGAGCCTGCAGGTCTCTGATGAAATTGTTTTCTGTGTGTAGGTATAGTTTGGGCCCTCCACTACCCATGAGGCACTGCACATGCAAAACAGCTGTCTGCAGCTGAAGAACCAATGGAGAATGCACTGATCCAGCATATCAGCTCAGCAAGACTCACTGGCTGAGTGTGCTACATGCACATAACAACTGCAAGCCATGCGGCAGAGCGGTTTCAGTTATCACCCTGAGGGCAGTATGGGTGCCCAGCACCTGGTCCACTGAATGTGCACTCTTGTTGATGGTTTTTGTTGGGCATGCTGTGGGTCCATATCAGTGCTAGTGTATGGCAGTGTGTTATGCTTATAGCAACAATTTAGCCCTGGGTTCAGCCCATGTTGGGCACAAGCCTCTGATAACAGTGCATGGCTGTGACCAGTGTCAAGATGCTGTTGCCATGAGCAGCCACTGTAGTGGGGGTGTATAAGCTGGAATGGGGCTACTGCACCAGGATTGTAGAGAATTGATCATGAACCACTGCTGCTACAGCCATTGAGAATTATTGGTTGATTGCAGCACTGGCAGTAAGAGTGTCCCTGCTGCCTTTTAATGGGCTGTGTTAGCCAAGCACAAACCAATTGTGGTTGGTCAGCATGCAATGAAGTGCTACCAGAAGCATCCTGCATTGGGGTATACAGCATTTTGCTCAGTGATTAGCGCCCACAGACAGAGAATGCTTCCACATCACTGGAGCCAGATACTGTACAAACCAACCCCCCCCCCCACCCCAAAAAACAAACCCTCTACATGGATACATAGCCATACCATGGTCACTTTGTGGTCAAAACGAGAGTGCCATCTCAGCATGACATGCAGTGTCCACCCAGCCAATGCACGTGACAGACGGGCACAATGGCATTTCAGCCTTTGACCCTACCATTGCGGCAGACACATCCAGGAAAATCTGCACTGTTTCAGGCGATACCCACAATTCTCTGCCTTGCCTTATTCACAATTCCCAAAAAAGACGGGGAAAAATTCGGACAATGTGAGCCAAAGTGCAGTGTGGAAAGCCACAGGACAAAGGGGTGCCATACACACACACACACACACACACACACGCACACGCATTGGCACACTGTGCAAAAGTGGAGATGGTCGGCATTGCTGCTTGACACTCCTGTCTCAACGTCAGCTCAAAAATTGATAATGTAAGCTCTTTTTGCAGGCGCTATTACTGTGCTGTGACTTCGCCGCACATTGTTACCGTGTGCTATCAACTGCCAACCAGCTGTGGACCATGGAGCCTGTCAGTGCTGCTATGGGTGTTTCCACCATGGTTGGATGCCTCTATGGAGGTTGCACATCCTGGAGTTGTACTTGCACTGTCAGTTAAACCTTGTCCACAGGAAGTTGCAATACTGAAACCCCAGCGGGGACATGAATCAGTGACCCTCCGCACATATACACACCAACTGCATGTGTTGCACCACAGTGCTGCTTTATGGGGAAATCAGCGTCTGTTGCTGACATGCTCCCCTTCGGCTGACCTTTCACACATGCTGCAATGTGCATGGTACACATGACTAGGACAAGGCTTCTCTCTGCTGCAGGCTGGTGCCACTTCCTATGCCAACACCAACACCCCACCATGCAGACTTGCCCACGCAGTGTCAATGGTGGTGGTGCGCAGTCCCAGCATGTTAAACATGCGGGTTTGGTGGACACCTTGAACACAAGGGCCTGATAGGGGGGCAGGGGCACACACGGATGGTCATGCAGCCCCTCACCAGTTACCCATGCAAGGGCCCCATCACCACTTGCCACTGATACATCTCAGCGGGTGGATGGAAGTCACTGCTGTGTTTTTTCCCCGGGCACCTGCATTTTCCAGCTACCTGGAGGGCTACAGTTGCAGTCGCTATTGGCCTCTTCCTCCACAGCTGGGTTCAGTGGCTCCAGAGGGGGGGCCCGCTGGTATCTCTGCCAAGGATGCCATGTCCCTTGGGCTGCCCCATGCGGCACATCACCGTTCCACACCAGCAGTATGTCTGTGTTCCACCACTGTCACTGTGTGATCATGACGGACATCACAGATGGTGCTGCGGATGGAAGGAGTCCCCTATGTAGTTAGGCCTCCTTGACCTGTTGGTGTGATGACTGGGGGGAGATATCATAGGTGTCTATACAGTACTGAATAGCGTGGAACGGTTCGCGGTTGTTAATGCCATCACAATATGGGGAGACTAGGGATGAAGCACTGCTACTACAGTGTAACGCATTTCAGACACATTGGGGGATATAGTTTGTCATTCAATGCATTGGCAAACACTGGCATGAAGTTGCAATGTATGTCGTGACAGCTCCTCATATAGCTGGGCTTCGGGAGGGTTTGGTCACGGTCCTGGAGGAATGCTCATTATACCTTTATTCGAGGTACGCTGAGGATTGGCTGCTTGGCCAAATTCAGGCCTCTTTGACCTCGGGTGTCATTTTGGAATGCACTTAGGTACCAGTGCCCCTGACTGGCCACTATTGGGGAGAGGATAGTGGGCTTGATGGACCGTGGCTTGACACAGTATGACATATATTCTGAACTTATGCTCTTATGCCCATCTGTGCCACCCGGGCAGCTGCCTAGTCCACCATGTCCACCAGAACCCCCACTGCATGACCACCTTTCCACACCCTGTGTCCCCTTTGCACCATCAGCATGATGCCCTTTCCAACTTAAGCACCATGCTGTTGTTGCTAATGGTGCATTACTATCACTATTTTGGTCTCCCCTAGTCAGTGCATGACATTGCTGACGCTTAAATAGTCTCTCTCTCCCCTCTACAAACACCTTTTCCGCCAGGTTTTAATTGGTGATGGGGTTCCCAGCGTTAAAGGGCTTTTGAGGCCATTGCACAATCGGCGATACGGGAGGACACCCTGTAACCGCCCACTCTCCGCCCAAGTCACGCCCACTTTCCGCCCCCTGCACCTTAATGTTGCCGGTGCCTTTACCGCACCTTAAAGAGGCAATTTCTTTGGCGATAAGGGAGGAAGTATGCCAATATTCTACGTTAATGGTACACATGCTCATTACCGCCGTTTAGAATACATTAGTCAGTCCTCATACAAAGAACTAGAGGCTGCTTTTCCTTCCACTGGCATGTCACTGTATGCAAATTTTAGATATCAACAGCACTATGGAAAATGGCATACAGTTTGTGGGATACGGTTTAATTATTCTTAGGGGCTCTCTAAATCATAGTAACTATTTCTTGCCTAGTAATCACAATTTTGAGGGATGTTCTGTCTGAATGAGTTGTTTTTCAGCAAGCTATGTAATTATCTCACCCTCTCTGTAAAGTGATGAGAGAGAGGGGACATGGCAGGTGTCTTACAAACCAATTATGTTCCTTGCAGTTCTCCAGTCTAGTCCTCGACACCGTGGGTTGTTTTGCAGGGGAGAGCTACGATCAAGAATGTGGTTCTCCCAGGGTGAGTTTCATCCATTGCACTTTGGTTGGGTCTACCCCTGTGGGTTCCCAAATCATGGGAATCTTAACTGTGCAATTTTTGGTAGTGGGGGATGGCATATCTGCTTTCCCCTGACAAATATGTATTAAAGAAAGATTGTATAAAGTATTTTCTTATTGGTTTGCAGCTTGTTGTGCTGTGAGGACTTGTGTGCATCAGTGATGCAGGGAGCTAAGTTTTCTGTAGTTTAAGTCTTGGCAGGGTCTGCCCAGATCTGTAGTCTCAGCTGAGATGCCAGACTAAAACAAACCACCCATTTGCGCAGCAGCAGAAGGGAGCAGTGTTGTCCGCAGAGGGCCACATTTCTGTGGCAACAGCAACAACACTAAACTTAAACTGCGCAGGAGAAAGACCTGGCAATCTACTTCCATATCTTGCCACGAAAACCCAATGGATAGTCACAAGAAACCAAATTGCATTGTAGTGCTGGAACATGAGACCTCCAGGTCGGAAGGCCCTCAACTGGCTACTGGGCAGGAACTGAAGACTTTTCAGAGTAAAGCCAGCATTTATTTATTTAACATTTCTTATATACCGCTTTTTCAGTTTTATCAAGGCGGTTTACATTGAACACAACAATTTTACTTGGAACTTCTAATAACAACAACAGTTTTACAAGTAACAGCTGACAATACTATTGTGTATATGACAATTAAGTGTGCAACCTTTCAATAACTATTTACTCTGCTTCTTTGGTGTCAGGTTAGTGTAACATAGGTGATGTGGGCGGGGTGGTTGACAGGAGTATTTGAGCATTAAGGCTGTGTGTCTAGTGTGGTGTCAAAATATTCTGTGAACAGCCATGTTTTAAGTTGTTTTCAGAATGCATTGGTGCCTGTAGATGCTCTAAATTGGTGTAGGAGTGAGTTCCAGAGGGGCGGGCTGTAGTATTCGAATACTCTTTGGAGTGATTGGGAGGAGCTGGTCTTGAGATTTAATGTCAAGAGGTTCTTTTGATGTTGCTTCCTCCTTGATCCAGTATCTAGCACTCTCTGGATTAGTTCTTTTAAGCATTCGGTAGAGAGGATGCAGCAGTAGGGGGCGCTATAAGGCGTGCAGTCCTAGATGCCCCTAAAAGCATACACTTTGCCGTAAGCTACATTTTGGTGTCTGTGAGTTGTCGACATATATCTAGATGTACCATCAGTGTGTGGAATGCCATAGGCCAGGACAGTGTCTGGGTGGAGGCAGCATGTTCCTGATGTGGGCAGCAAAGGGAGGATTGCCCATGAATGCTCATGTGGAACAGTCACAGGAGAGGTGTGCATGTTATGGCCATCTGCTGCAAATGACCCATGATGGCCGTGGTGGGGTAGCTTACTGGCTGAGCGAGTAAGCAGCCCCACCATGAATGCCCCTGAAGGCAAAATGGTGGGTGCTGGGACGTGCCATTGATTTTCCAAGCAGAGAGCTTGCAATGTGTGTGGTGGGTGGATGTATGGGATCGCACTGGCCAAAAGCATTTGGTGTGTGTGATCCAAACGTAGCAGTGCCATGTGGTACATGAAACAGCATTTGTGTGGGTGGGACTGGTGCCTCAGCCTGTGCAACTGAAAGATAATATGCCCGACAGAGTGACATGATAGAAAGGGACAGGTTGAACCCATTTGCCCCATGTGGAGCAGGTAATGATTGGAAAACAGTGCCGGGTATGGCTGTGCGGCAAGTGATATGTGCCTGAATGTATGAGATATATCCTCTTTTTTGTAGAGATCGGAGGTCACAACGATGGCACAACGGAAAACGCCTCCATACTAGCTGTCCCAGAAATCTGCTGCATATACATCACTGACCCACTGCAATGCACTGCGGCACAGCCACTAAAGACATGATCACAGATGTCCATGATGGGGAATGCAATGTTGTGCTACGGATTGTGTGGCCATAACGCATAGATATGTAGAAGAAAGATTATCTGCAGGTCACAGCAAAGCCAGGACTGTGTGAGATGGGCAAGTGATCTCAGTAGCACCCCGGCAACAAAATGAAAAGGTGGGAATCAAACCCTGAAGCTTTGACTATAGAGACATTGCACTAACTAGTAGGCTACACCTCTACAGAGCCTGCAGGTCTCTGATGAAATTGTTTTCTGTGTGTGTAGGTATAGTTTGGGCCCTCCACTACCCATGAGGCACTGCACATGCAAAACAGCTGTCTGCAGCTGAAGAACCAATGGAGAATGCACTGATCCAGCATATCAGCTCAGCAAGACTCACTGGCTGAGTGTGCTACATGCACATAACAACTGCAAGCCATGCGGCAGAGCGGTTTCAGTTATCACCCTGAGGGCAGTATGGGTGCCCAGCACCTGGTCCACTGAATGTGCACTCTTGTTGATGGTTTTTGTTGGGCATGCTGTGGGTCCATATCAGTGCTAGTGTATGGCAGTGTGTTATGCTTATAGCAACAATTTAGCCCTGGGTTCAGCCCATGTTGGGCACAAGCCTCTGATAACAGTGCATGGCTGTGACCAGTGTCAAGATGCTGTTGCCATGAGCAGCCACTGTAGTGGGGGTGTATAAGCTGGAATGGGGCTACTGCACCAGGATTGTAGAGAATTGATCATGAACCACTGCTGCTACAGCCATTGAGAATTATTGGTTGATTGCAGCACTGGCAGTAAGAGTGTCCCCTGCTGCCTTTTACTGGGCTGTGTTAGCCAAGCACAAACCAATTGTGGTTGGTCAGCATGCAATGAAGTGCTACCAGAAGCACCCTGCATTGGGGTATACAGCATTTTGCTCAGTGATTAGCGCCCACAGACAGAGAATGCTTCCACATCACTGGAGCCAGATACTGTACAAACCAACCCCCCCCCCCCACCCCAAAAAACAAACCCTCTACATGGATACATAGCCATACCATGGTCACTTTGTGGTCAAAACGAGAGTGCCATCTCAGCATGACATGCAGTGTCCACCCAGCCAATGCACGTGACAGACGGGCACAATGGCATTTCAGCCTTTGACCCTACCATTGCGGCAGACACATCCAGGAAAATCTGCACTGTTTCAGGCGATACCCACAATTCTCTGCCTTGCCTTATTCACAATTCCCAAAAAAGACGGGGAAAAATTCGGACAATGTGAGCCAAAGTGCAGTGTGGAAAGCCACAGGACAAAGGGGTGCCATACACACACACACACACACACACACACACGCACACGCATTGGCACACTGTGCAAAAGTGGAGATGGTCGGCATTGCTGCTTGACACTCCTGTCTCAACGTCAGCTCAAAAATTGATAATGTAAGCTCTTTTTGCAGGCGCTATTACTGTGCTGTGACTTCGCCGCACATTGTTACCGTGTGCTATCAACTGCCAACCAGCTGTGGACCATGGAGCCTGTCAGTGCTGCTATGGGTGTTTCCACCATGGTTGGATGCCTCTATGGAGGTTGCACATCCTGGAGTTGTACTTGCACTGTCAGTTAAACCTTGTCCACAGGAAGTTGCAATACTGAAACCCCAGCGGGGACATGAATCAGTGACCCTCCGCACATATACACACCAACTGCATGTGTTGCACCACAGTGCTGCTTTATGGGGAAATCAGCGTCTGTTGCTGACATGCTCCCCTTCGGCTGACCTTTCACACATGCTGCAATGTGCATGGTACACATGACTAGGACAAGGCTTCTCTCTGCTGCAGGCTGGTGCCACTTCCTATGCCAACACCAACACCCCACCATGCAGACTTGCCCACGCAGTGTCAATGGTGGTGGTGCGCAGTCCCAGCATGTTAAACATGCGGGTTTGGTGGACACCTTGAACACAAGGGCCTGATAGGGGGGCAGGGGCACACACGGATGGTCATGCAGCCCCTCACCAGTTACCCATGCAAGGGCCCCATCACCACTTGCCACTGATACATCTCAGCGGGTGGATGGAAGTCACTGCTGTGTTTTTTCCCCGGGCACCTGCATTTTCCAGCTACCTGGAGGGCTACAGTTGCAGTCGCTATTGGCCTCTTCCTCCACAGCTGGGTTCAGTGGCTCCAGAGGGGGGGCCCGCTGGTATCTCTGCCAAGGATGCCATGTCCCTTGGGCTGCCCCATGCGGCACATCACCGTTCCACACCAGCAGTATGTCTGTGTTCCACCACTGTCACTGTGTGATCATGACGGACATCACAGATGGTGCTGCGGATGGAAGGAGTCCCCTATGTAGTTAGGCCTCCTTAACCTGTTGGTGTGATGACTGGGGGGAGATATCATAGGTGTCTATACAGTACTGAATAGCGTGGAACGGTTCGCGGTTGTTAATGCCATCACAATATGGGGAGACTAGGGATGAAGCACTGCTACTACAGTGTAACGCATTTCAGACACATTGGGGGATATAGTTTGTCATTCAATGCATTGGCAAACACTGGCATGAAGTTGCAATGTATGTCGTGACAGCTCCTCATATAGCTGGGCTTCGGGAGGGTTTGGTCACGGTCCTGGAGGAATGCTCATTATACCTTTATTCGAGGTACGCTGAGGATTGGCTGCTTGGCCAAATTCAGGCCTCTTTGACCTCGGGTGTCATTTTGGAATGCACTTAGGTACCAGTGCCCCTGACTGGCCACTATTGGGGAGAGGATAGTGGGCTTGATGGACCGTGGCTTGACACAGTATGACATATATTCTGAACTTATGCTCTTATGCCCATCTGTGCCACCCGGGCAGCTGCCTAGTCCACCATGTCCACCAGAACCCCCACTGCATGACCACCTTTCCACACCCTGTGTCCCCTTTGCACCATCAGCATGATGCCCTTTCCAACTTAAGCACCATGCTGTTGTTGCTAATGGTGCATTACTATCACTATTTTGGTCTCCCCTAGTCAGTGCATGACATTGCTGACGCTTAAATAGTCTCTCTCTCCCCTCTACAAACACCTTTTCCGCCAGGTTTTAATTGGTGATGGGGTTCCCAGCGTTAAAGGGCTTTTGAGGCCATTGCACAATCGGCGATACGGGAGGACACCCTGTAACCGCCCACTCTCCGCCCAAGTCACGCCCACTTTCCGCCCCCTGCACCTTAATGTTGCCGGTGCCTTTACCGCACCTTAAAGAGGCAATTTCTTTGGCGATAAGGGAGGAAGTATGCCAATATTCTACGTTAATGGTACACATTCTCATTACCGCCGTTTAGAATACATTAGTCAGTCCTCATACAAAGAACTAGAGGCTGCTTTTCCTTCCACTGGCATGTCACTGTATGCAAATTTTAGATATCAACAGCACTATGGAAAATGGCATACAGTTTGTGGGATACGGTTTAATTATTCTTAGGGGCTCTCTAAATCATAGTAACTATTTCTTGCCTAGTAATCACAATTTTGAGGGATGTTCTGTCTGAATGAGTTGTTTTTCAGCAAGCTATGTAATTATCTCACCCTCTCTGTAAAGTGATGAGAGAGAGGGGACATGGCAGGTGTCTTACAAACCAATTATGTTCCTTGCAGTTCTCCAGTCTAGTCCTCGACACCGTGGGTTGTTTTGCAGGGGAGAGCTACGATCAAGAAGGTGGTTCTCCCAGGGTGAGTCTCATCCATTGCACTTCGGTTGGGTCTACCCCTGTGGGTTCCCAAATCATGGGAATCTTAACTGTGCAATTTTTGGTAGTGGGGGATGGCATATCTGCTTTCCCCTGACAAATATGTATTAAAGAAAGATTGTATAAAGTATTTTCTTATTGGTTTGCAGCTTGTTGTGCTGTGAGGACTTGTGTGCATCAGTGATGCAGGGAGCTAAGTTTTCTGTAGTTTAAGTCTTGGCAGGGTCTGCCCAGATCTGTAGTCTCAGCTGAGATGCCAGACTAAAACAAACCACCCATTTGCGCAGCAGCAGAAGGGAGCAGTGTTGTCCGCAGAGGGCCACATTTCTGTGGCAACAGCAACAACACTAAACTTAAACTGCGCAGGAGAAAGACCTGGCAATCTACTTCCATATCTTGCCACGAAAACCCAATGGATAGTCACAAGAAACCAAATTGCATTGTAGTGCTGGAACATGAGACCTCCAGGTCGGAAGGCCCTCAACTGGCTACTGGGCAGGAACTGAAGACTTTTCAGAGTAAAGCCAGCATTTATTTATTTAACATTTCTTATATACCGCTTTTTCAGTTTTATCAAGGCGGTTTACATTGAACACAACAATTTTACTTGGAACTTCTAATAACAACAACAGTTTTACAAGTAACAGCTGACAATACTATTGTGTATATGACAATTAAGTGTGCAACCTTTCAATAACTATTTACTCTGCTTCTTTGGTGTCAGGTTAGTGTAACATAGGTGATGTGGGCGGGGTGGTTGACAGGAGTATTTGAGCATTAAGGCTGTGTGTCTAGTGTGGTGTCAAAATATTCTGTGAACAGCCATGTTTTAAGTTGTTTTCAGAATGCATTGGTGCCTGTAGATGCTCTAAATTGGTGTAGGAGTGAGTTCCAGAGGGGCGGGCTGTAGTATTCGAATACTCTTTGGAGTGATTGGGAGGAGCTGGTCTTGAGATTTAATGTCAAGAGGTTCTTTTGATGTTGCTTCCTCCTTGATCCAGTATCTAGCACTCTCTGGATTAGTTCTTTTAAGCATTCGGTAGAGAGGATGCAGCAGTAGGGGGCGCTATAAGGCGTGCAGTCCTAGATGCCCCTAAAAGCATACACTTTGCCGTAAGCTACATTTTGGTGTCTGTGAGTTGTCGACATATATCTAGATGTACCATCAGTGTGTGGAATGCCATAGGCCAGGACAGTGTCTGGGTGGAGGCAGCATGTTCCTGATGTGGGCAGCAAAGGGAGGATTGCCCATGAATGCTCATGTGGAACAGTCACAGGAGAGGTGTGCATGTTATGGCCATCTGCTGCAAATGACCCATGATGGCCGTGGTGGGGTAGCTTACTGGCTGAGCGAGTAAGCAGCCCCACCATGAATGCCCCTGAAGGCAAAATGGTGGGTGCTGGGACGTGCCATTGATTTTCCAAGCAGAGAGCTTGCAATGTGTGTGGTGGGTGGATGTATGGGATCGCACTGGCCAAAAGCATTTGGTGTGTGTGATCCAAACGTAGCAGTGCCATGTGGTACATGAAACAGCATTTGTGTGGGTGGGACTGGTGCCTCAGCCTGTGCAACTGAAAGATAATATGCCCGACAGAGTGACATGATAGAAAGGGACAGGTTGAACCCATTTGCCCCATGTGGAGCAGGTAATGATTGGAAAACAGTGCCGGGTATGGCTGTGCGGCAAGTGATATGTGCCTGAATGTATGAGATATATCCTCTTTTTTGTAGAGATCGGAGGTCACAACGATGGCACAACGGAAAACGCCTCCATACTAGCTGTCCCAGAAATCTGCTGCATATACATCACTGACCCACTGCAATGCACTGCGGCACAGCCACTAAAGACATGATCACAGATGTCCATGATGGGGAATGCAATGTTGTGCTACGGATTGTGTGGCCATAACGCATAGATATGTAGAAGAAAGATTATCTGCAGGTCACAGCAAAGCCAGGACTGTGTGAGATGGGCAAGTGATCTCAGTAGCACCCCGGCAACAAAATGAAAAGGTGGGAATCAAACCCTGAAGCTTTGACTATAGAGACATTGCACTAACTAGTAGGCTACACCTCTACAGAGCCTGCAGGTCTCTGATGAAATTGTTTTCTGTGTGTGTAGGTATAGTTTGGGCCCTCCACTACCCATGAGGCACTGCACATGCAAAACAGCTGTCTGCAGCTGAAGAACCAATGGAGAATGCACTGATCCAGCATATCAGCTCAGCAAGACTCACTGGCTGAGTGTGCTACATGCACATAACAACTGCAAGCCATGCGGCAGAGTGGTTTCAGTTATCACCCTGAGGGCAGTATGGGTGCCCAGCACCTGGTCCACTGAATGTGCACTCTTGTTGATGGTTTTTGTTGGGCATGCTGTGGGTCCATATCAGTGCTAGTGTATGGCAGTGTGTTATGCTTATAGCAACAATTTAGCCCTGGGTTCAGCCCATGTTGGGCACAAGCCTCTGATAACAGTGCATGGCTGTGACCAGTGTCAAGATGCTGTTGCCATGAGCAGCCACTGTAGTGGGGGTGTATAAGCTGGAATGGGGCTACTGCACCAGGATTGTAGAGAATTGATCATGAACCACTGCTGCTACAGCCATTGAGAATTATTGGTTGATTGCAGCACTGGCAGTAAGAGTGTCCCCTGCTGCCTTTTACTGGGCTGTGTTAGCCAAGCACAAACCAATTGTGGTTGGTCAGCATGCAATGAAGTGCTACCAGAAGCACCCTGCATTGGGGTATACAGCATTTTGCTCAGTGATTAGCGCCCACAGACAGAGAATGCTTCCACATCACTGGAGCCAGATACTGTACAAACCAACCCCCCCCCCAACCCAAAAAAACAAATCCTCTACATGGATACATAGCCATACCATGGTCACTTTGTGGTCAAAACGAGAGTGCCATCTCAGCATGACATGCAGTGTCCACCCAGCCAATGCACGTGACAGACGGGCACAATGGCATTTCAGCCTTTGACCCTACCATTGCGGCAGACACATCCAGGAAAATCTGCACTGTTTCAGGCGATACCCACAATTCTCTGCCTTGCCTTATTCACAATTCCCAAAAAAGACGGGGAAAAATTCGGACAATGTGAGCCAAAGTGCAGTGTGGAAAGCCACAGGACAAAGGGGTGCCATACACACACACACACACACACACACGCACACGCATTGGCACACTGTGCAAAAGTGGAGATGGTCGGCATTGCTGCTTGACACTCCTGTCTCAACGTCAGCTCAAAAATTGATAATGTAAGCTCTTTTTGCAGGCGCTATTACTGTGCTGTGACTTCGCCGCACATTGTTACCGTGTGCTATCAACTGCCAACCAGCTGTGGACCATGGAGCCTGTCAGTGCTGCTATGGGTGTTTCCACCATGGTTGGATGCCTCTATGGAGGTTGCACATCCTGGAGTTGTACTTGCACTGTCAGTTAAACCTTGTCCACAGGAAGTTGCAATACTGAAACCCCAGCGGGGACATGAATCAGTGACCCTCCGCACATATACACACCAACTGCATGTGTTGCACCACAGTGCTGCTTTATGGGGAAATCAGCGTCTGTTGCTGACATGCTCCCCTTCGGCTGACCTTTCACACATGCTGCAATGTGCATGGTACACATGACTAGGACAAGGCTTCTCTCTGCTGCAGGCTGGTGCCACTTCCTATGCCAACACCAACACCCCACCATGCAGACTTGCCCACGCAGTGTCAATGGTGGTGGTGCGCAGTCCCAGCATGTTAAACATGCGGGTTTGGTGGACACCTTGAACACAAGGGCCTGATAGGGGGGCAGGGGCACACACGGATGGTCATGCAGCCCCTCACCAGTTACCCATGCAAGGGCCCCATCACCACTTGCCACTGATACATCTCAGCGGGTAGATGGAAGTCACTGCTGTGTTTTTTCCCTGGGCACCTGCATTTTCCAGCTACCTGGAGGGCTACAGTTGCAGTCGCTATTGGCCTCTTCCTCCACAGCTGGGTTCAGTGGCTCCAGAGGGGGGGCCCGCTGGTATCTCTGCCAAGGATGCCATGTCCCTTGGGCTGCCCCATGCGGCACATCACCGTTCCACACCAGCAGTATGTCTGTGTTCCACCACTGTCACTGTGTGATCATGACGGACATCACAGATGGTGCTGCGGATGGAAGGAGTCCCCTATGTAGTTAGGCCTCCTTAACCTGTTGGTGTGATGACTGGGGGGAGATATCATAGGTGTCTATACAGTACTGAATAGCGTGGAACGGTTCGCGGTTGTTAATGCCATCACAATATGGGGAGACTAGGGATGAAGCACTGCTACTACAGTGTAAGGCATTTCAGACACATTGGGGGATATAGTTTGTCATTCAATGCATTGGCAAACACTGGCATGAAGTTGCAATGTATGTCGTGACAGCTCCTCATATAGCTGGGCTTCGGGAGGGTTTGGTCACGGTCCTGGAGGAATGCTCATTATACCTTTATTCGAGGTACGCTGAGGATTGGCTGCTTGGCCAAATTCAGGCCTCTTTGACCTCGGGTGTCATTTTGGAATGCACTTAGGTACCAGTGCCCCTGACTGGCCACTATTGGGGAGAGGATAGTGGGCTTGATGGACCGTGGCTTGACACAGTATGACATATATTCTGAACTTATGCTCTTATGCCCATCTGTGCCACCCGGGCAGCTGCCTAGTCCACCATGTCCACCAGAACCCCCACTGCATGACCACCTTTCCACACCCTGTGTCCCCTTTGCACCATCAGCATGATGCCCTTTCCAACTTAAGCACCATGCTGTTGTTGCTAATGGTGCATTACTATCACTATTTTGGTCTCCCCTAGTCAGTGCATGACATTGCTGACGCTTAAATAGTCTCTCTCTCCCCTCTACAAACACCTTTTCCGCCAGGTTTTAATTGGTGATGGGGTTCCCAACGTTAAAGGGCTTTTGAGGCCATTGCACAATCGGCGATACGGGAGGACACCCTGTAACCGCCCACTCTCCGCCCAAGTCACGCCCACTTTCCGCCCCCTGCACCTTAATGTTGCCGGTGCCTTTACCGCACCTTAAAGAGGCAATTTCTTTGGCGATAAGGGAGGAAGTATGCCAATATTCTACGTTAATGGTACACATGCTCATTACCGCCGTTTAGAATACATTAGTCAGTCCTCATACAAAGAACTAGAGGCTGCTTTTCCTTCCACTGGCATGTCACTGTATGCAAATTTTAGATATCAACAGCACTATGGAAAATGGCATACAGTTTGTGGGATACGGTTTAATTATTCTTAGGGGCTCTCTAAATCATAGTAACTATTTCTTGCCTAGTAATCACAATTTTGAGGGATGTTCTGTCTGAATGAGTTGTTTTTCAGCAAGCTATGTAATTATCTCACCCTCTCTGTAAAGTGATGAGAGAGAGGGGACATGGCAGGTGTCTTACAAACCAATTATGTTCCTTGCAGTTCTCCAGTCTAGTCCTCGACACCGTGGGTTGTTTTGCAGGGGAGAGCTACGATCAAGAAGGTGGTTCTCCCAGGGTGAGTCTCATCCATTGCACTTTGGTTGGGTCTACTCCTGTGGGTTCCCAAATCATGGGAATCTTAACTGTGCAATTTTTGGTAGTGGGGGATGGCATATCTGCTTTCCCCTGACAAATATGTATTAAAGAAAGATTGTATAAAGTATTTTTTTATTGGTTTGCAGCTTGTTGTGCTGTGAGGACTTGTGTACATCAGTGATGCAGGGAGCTAAGTTTTCTGTAGTTTAAGTCTTGGCAGGGTCTGCCCAGATCTGTAGTCTCAGCTGAGATGCCAGACTAAAACAGACCACCCATTTGCACAGCAGCAGAAGGGAGCAGTGTTGTCCGCAGAGGGCCACATTTCTGTGGCAACAGCAACAACACTAAACTTAAACTGCGCAGGAGAAAGACCTGGCAATCTACTTCCATATCTTGCCACGAAAACCCAATGGATAGTCACAAGAAACCAAATTGCATTGTAGTGCTGGAACATGAGACCTCCAGGTCGGAAGGCCCTCAACTGGCTACTGGGCAGGAACTGAAGACTTTTCAGAGTAAAGCCAGCATTTATTTATTTAACATTTCTTATATACCGCTTTTTCAGTTTTATCAAGGCGGTTTACATTGAACACAACAATTTTACTTGGAACTTCTAATAACAACAACAGTTTTACAAGTAACAGCTGACAATACTATTGTGTATATGACAATTAAGTGTGCAACCTTTCAATAACTATTTACTCTGCTTCTTTGGTGTCAGGTTAGTGTAACATAGGTGATGTGGGCGGGGTGGTTGACAGGAGTATTTGAGCATTAAGGCTGTGTGTCTAGTGTGGTGTCAAAATATTCTGTGAACAGCCATGTTTTAAGTTGTTTTCAGAATGCATTGGTGCCTGTAGATGCTCTAAATTGGTGTAGGAGTGAGTTCCAGAGGGGCGGGCTGTAGTATTCGAATACTCTTTGGAGTGATTGGGAGGAGCTGGTCTTGAGATTTAATGTCAAGAGGTTCTTTTGATGTTGCTTCCTCCTTGATCCAGTATCTAGCACTCTCTGGATTAGTTCTTTTAAGCATTCGGTAGAGAGGATGCAGCAGTAGGGGGCGCTATAAGGCGTGCAGTCCTAGATGCCCCTAAAAGCATACACTTTGCCGTAAGCTACATTTTGGTGTCTGTGAGTTGTCGACATATATCTAGATGTACCATCAGTGTGTGGAATGCCATAGGCCAGGACAGTGTCTGGGTGGAGGCAGCATGTTCCTGATGTGGGCAGCAAAGGGAGGATTGCCCATGAATGCTCATGTGGAACAGTCACAGGAGAGGTGTGCATGTTATGGCCATCTGCTGCAAATGACCCATGATGGCCGTGGTGGGGTAGCTTACTGGCTGAGCGAGTAAGCAGCCCCACCATGAATGCCCCTGAAGGCAAAATGGTGGGTGCTGGGACGTGCCATTGATTTTCCAAGCAGAGAGCTTGCAATGTGTGTGGTGGGTGGATGTATGGGATCGCACTGGCCAAAAACATTTGGTGTGTGTGATCCAAACGTAGCAGTGCCATGTGGTACATGAAACAGCATTTGTGTGGTTGGGACTGGTGCCTCAGCCTGTGCAACTGAAAGATAATATGCCCGACAGAGTGACATGATAGAAAGGGACAGGTTGAACCCATTTGCCCCATGTGGAGCAGGTAATGATTGGAAAACAGTGCCGGGTATGGCTGTGCGGCAAGTGATATGTGCCTGAATGTATGAGATATATCCTCTTTTTTGTAGAGATCGGAGGTCACAACGATGTCACAACGGAAAACGCCTCCATACTAGCTGTCCCAGAAATCTGCTGCATATACATCACTGACCCACTGCAATGCACTGCGGCACAGCCACTAAAGACATGATCACAGATGTCCATGATGGGGAATGCAATGTTGTGCTACGGATTGTGTGGCCATAACACATAGATATGTAGAAGAAAGATTATCTGCAGGTCACAGCAAAGCCAGGACTGTGTGAGATGGGTAAGTGATCTCAGTAGCACCCCGGCAACAAAATGAAAAGGTGGGAATCAAACCCTGAAGCTTTGACTATAGAGACATTGCACTAACTAGTAGGCTACAACTCTACAGAGCCTGCAGGTCTCTGATGAAATTGTTTTCAGTATGTGTAGGTATAGTTTGGGCCCTCCACTACCCATGAGGCACTGCACATGCAAAACAGCTGTCTGCAGCTGAAGAACCAATGGAGAATGCACTGATCCAGCATATCAGCTCAGCAAGACTCACTGGCTGAGTGTGCTACATGCACATAACAACTGCAAGCCATGCGGCAGAGCGGTTTCAGTTATCACCCTGAGGGCAGTATGGGTGCCCAGCACCTGGTCCACTGAATGTGCACTCTTGTTGATGGTTTTTGTTGGGCATGCTGTGGGTCCATATCAGTGCTAGTGTATGGCAGTGTGTTATGCTTATAGCAACAATTTAGCCCTAGGTTCAGCCCATGTTGGGCACAAGCCTCTGATAACAGTGCATGGCTGTGACCAGTGTCAAGATGCTGTTGCCATGAGCAGCCACTGTAGTGGGGGTGTATAAGCTGGAATGGGGCTACTGCACCAGGATTGTAGAGAATTGATCATGAACCACTGCTGCTACAGCCATTGAGAATTATTGGTTGATTGCAGCACTGGCAGTAAGAGTGTCCCCTGCTGCCTTTTACTGGGCTGTGTTAGCCAAGCACAAACCAATTGTGGTTGGTCAGCATGCAATGAAGTGTGACCAGAAGCACCCTGCATTGGGGTATACAGCATTTTGCTCAGTGATTAGCGCCCACAGACAGAGAATGCTTCCACATCACTGGAGCCAGATACTGTACAAACAAACCCCCCCCCCACCCCAAAAAACAAACCCTCTACATGGATACATAGGCATACCATGGTCACTTTGTGGTCAAAACGAGAGTGCCATCTCAGCATGTCATGCAGTGTCCACCCAGCCAATGCACGTGACAGACGGGCACAATGGCATTTCAGCCTTTGACCCTACCATTGCGGCAGACACATCTAGGAAAATCTGCACTGTTTCAGGCGATACCCACAATTCTCTGCCTTGCCTTATTCACAATTCCCAAAAAAGACGGGGAAAAATTCGGACAATGTGAGCCAAAGTGCAGTGTGGAAAGCCACAGGACAAAGGGGTGCCATACACACACACACATGCACACGCATTGGCACACTGTGCAAAAGTGGAGATGGTCGGCATTGCTGCTTGACACTCCTGTCTCAACGTCAGCTCAAAAATTGATAATGTAAGCTCTTTTTGCAGGCGCTATTACTGTGCTGTGACTTCGCCGCACATTGTTACCGTGTGTTATCAACTGCCAACCAGCTGTGGACCATGGAGCCTGTCAGTGCTGCTATGGGTGTTTCCACCATGGTTGGATGCCTCTATGGGGGTTGCACATCCTGGAGTTGTACTTGCACTGTCAGTTAAACCTTGTCCACAGGAAGTTGCAATACTGAAACCCCAGCGGGGACATGAATCAGTGACCCTCCGCACATATACACACCAACTGCATGTGTTGCACCACAGTGCTGCTTTATGGGGAAATCAGCGTCTGTTGCTGACATGCTCCCCTTCGGCTAACCTTTCACACATGCTGCAATGTGCATGGTACACATGACTAGGACAAGGCTTCTCTCAGCTGCAGGCTGGTGCCACTTCCTATGCCAACACCAACACCCCACCATGCAGACTTGCCCACGCAGTGTCAATGGTGGTGGTGCGCAGTCCCAGCATGTTAAACATGCGGGTTTGGTGGACACCTTGAACACAAGGGCCTGATAGGGGGCCAGGGGCACACACGGATGGTCATGCAGCCCCTCACCAGTTACCCATGCAAAGGCCCCATCACCACTTGCCACTGATACATCTCAGCGGGTGGATGGAAGTCACTGCTGTGTTTTTTCCCCGGGCACCTGCATTTTCCAGCTACCTGGAGGACTACTGTTGCAGGCGCTATTGGCCTCTTCCTCCACAGCTGGGTTCAGTGGCTCCAGAGGGGGGGGCCCGCTGGTATCTCTGCCAAGAATGCCATGTCCCTTGGGCTGCCCCATGTGGCACATCACCGTTCCACACCAGCAGTATGTCTGTGTTCCACCACTGTCACTGTGTGATCATGACGGACATCACAGATGGTGCTGCGGATGGAAGGAGTCCCCTATGTAGTTAGGCCTCCTTAACCTGTTGGTGTGATGACTGGGGGGAGATATCATAGGTGTCTATACAGTACTGAATAGCGTGGAACGGTTCACGGTTGTTAATGCCATCACAATATGGGGAGACTAGGGGACAAGCACTGCTACTACAGTGTAATGCATTTCAGACACATTGGGGATATAGTTTGTCATTCAATGCATTGGCAAACACTGGCATGAAGTTGCAATGTATGTCATGACAACTCCTCATAGAGCTGGGCTTCGGGAGGGTTTGGTCACGGTCCTGGAGGAATGCTCATTATACCTTTATTCGAGGTACGCTGAGGATTGGCTGCTTGGTCAAATTCAGGCCTCTTTGACCTTGGTTGTCATTTTGGAATCCACTTAGGTACCAGTTCCCCTGACTGGCTACTATTGGAGAGAGGATAGTGGGCTTGATGGACCGTGGTTTGACACAGTATGGCATATATTCTGAACTTATGCTCTTATGCCCCTCTGTGCCACCCGGGCAGCTGCCTAGTCCACCATGTCCACCAGAACCCCCACTGCATGACCACCTTTCCACACCCTGTGTCCCCTTTGCACCATCAGCATTATGCCCTTTCCAACTTAAGCACCATGCTGTTGTTGCTAATGGTGCATTACTATCACTATTTTGGGCTCCCCTAGTCAGTGCATGACATAGCTGACGCTTAAATAGTCTCTCTCTCCCCTCTACAAACACCTTTTCCGCCAGGATTTAATTGGTGATGGGGTTCCCAGCGTTAAAGGGCTTTTCAGGCCATTGCACAATCGGCGGTAAGGGAGGACACCCTGTAACCGCCCACTCTCCGCCCCAGTCATGCCCACTCTACGCCCCCTGCACCTTAATGTTGCCGGTGCCTTTACTGCACCTTAAAGCAGCAATTTATTTGGCGATAAGGGAGGAAGTATGCCAATATTCTACGTTAATGACACACATGCTCATTACCGCCATTTAGAATACATTTGTCAGTCCTCATACAAAGAACTAGAGGCTGCTTTTCCTTCCACTGGCATGTCACTGTATGCAAATTTTAGATATCAACAGCACTATGGGAAATGGCATACAATTTGTGGGATACGGTTTAATTATTCTTAGGGGCTCTCTAAATCATAGTAACTATTTTTTGCCTAGTAATCACAATTTTGAGAGATGTTCTGTCTGAATGAGTTGTTTTTCAGCAAGCTGTGTAATTATCTCACCCTCTCTGTAAAGTGATGAGAGAGAGGGGACATGGCAGGTGTTTTGCAAGCCACTTGTGTTCCTTACAGTTTTCCAGTCTAGTTCTTGATGCCGTGGTTTTTGTTAGTAGGGGAGAACTATAATCAAAAACGTGGTTTTCCTAGGGTGAGTCTCATTTGTTGTATTTTGTTTGGGTCTACTCCTGTGGGTTCCCAAATTATGGGCATCTTAACTGTGCAATTTTTGGTAGTGGGGGATGGTTTATGTGCTTTCCCCTGACAAATATGAATTAAAGAAAAATTATATAAAGTATTTTCTTATTGGTTTGCAGCTTGTTGTGCTGTGAGGACTTGTGTGCATTAGTGATTCTGGGAGCTAAGCTTTCTGTAGTTTAAGTCTTGGTATGGTCTGTCCAGACCTGTTGTCTCTGCTGAGATGCCAGATTAGAACAAACCACCCATTTGCGCAGCAGCAGAAGGGAGCAGTGTTGTCCGCAGAGGGCCACATTTCTGTGGCAACAGCAACAACACTAAACTTGAACTGCGCAGAAGAAAGACCTGGCAGTCTACTTCCATATCTTGCCACGAAAACCCAATGGATAGTCACAAGAGACCAAATTGCATTGTAATGCTGGAACATGAGACCTCCAGGTCGGAAGGCCCTCAACTGGCTGCTGGGGAGGAACTGAAGACTTTTCAGAGTAAAGCCAGCATTTATTTATTTAACATTTCTTATATACCGCTTTTTCAGTTTTATCAAGGTGGTTTACATTGAACACAACAATTTTACTTGGAACTTCTAATAACAACAACAGTTTTACAAGTAACAGCTGACAATACTATTGTGTATATGACAATTAAGTGTGCAACCTTTCAATAACTATTTACTCTGCTTCTTTGGTGTTAGGTTAGTGTAACATAGGTGATGTGGGCGGGGTGGTTGACAGGAGTATTTGAGCATTAAGGCTGTGTGTCTAGTGTGGTGTCAAAATATTCTGTGAACAGCCATGTTTTAAGTTGTTTTCAGAATACAGTGGTGCCTGTAGTTGCTCTAAATTGGTGTAGGAGTGAGTTACAGAGGGGCGGGCTGTAGTATTCGAATACTCTTTGGAGTGATTGGGAGGAGCTGGTCTTGAGATTTAATGTCGAGAGGTTCTTTTGATGTTGCTTCCTCCTTGATCCAGTATCTAGCACCCTCTGGATTAGCTCTTTTAAGCCTTCTGTGGAGAGGATGCAGCAGTAGCGTGCGCTATAAGGTGTGCAGTCCTAGATGCCCCTAAAAGCATACACTTTGCCGTAAGCTACATTTTGGTGTCTGTGAGTTGTCGACATATATCTAGATGTACCATCAGTGTGTGGAATGCCATAGGCCAGGACAGTGTCTGGGTGGAGGCAGCATGTTCCTGATGTGGGCAGCAAAGGGAGGATTGCCCAGGAGTGCTCATGTGGAACAGTCACAGGAGAGGTGTGCAGGTTATGGCCATCTGCTGCAAATGACCCATGATGGCCGTGGTGGGGTAGCTTACTGGCTGAGCGAGTAAGCAGCCCCACCATGAATGCCCCTGAAGGCCAAATGGTGGGTGCTGGGACGTGCCATGGATTTTCCAAGCAGAGAGCTTGCAATGTGTGTGGTGGGTGGATGTATGGGATCGCACTGGCTAAAAGCATTTGGTGTGTATGATCCAAAAGTAGCAGTGCCATGTGGTACATGAAACAGCATTTGTGTGGGTGGGACTGGTGCCTCAGCCTGTGCAACTGAAAGATAATACGCCCATACTAGCTGTCCCAGAAATCTGCTGCATATATATCACTGACCCACTGCAATGCGCTGCGGCACAGCCACTAAAGACATGATCACAGATGTCCATGATGGGGAATGCAATGTTGGGCTACGGAATTTGTGGCCATAATGCATAGATAATCACAAGAAACCAAATTGCATTTTAGTGCTAGAAGATGAGACCTCCAGGTCTGAATGCACTCAACTGCTTCTCAGATGTCTTGGCATGGCTATCTGCAAACCATTTATCTATAAACCTAAAAAAGGCCAAATTCTTATTATTCATCACCAAAAATAAATCTTTCACCTCTTCCTCATCCATCACTCTCAACAACATTGATATCCAAGTCAAACTGGAATTGGAATATGTGGGCATTATCTTTGACTGTCACCTCACCCTAAAGATACAAATAATGAACACAGCAATATCAATCTACTATAAAACCCAAACCCTCCAGCACCTCCATCCCCTACTTGCCTCACAGACTTCCGCTCAGCTGTACTGGCTCTCATTATACCACATGCCGACTACTGAAACTCAATGTAGCACGGACTCCCAAAATCAACACTCCTTACCCTACAAACAACCCTCCACATGACAGCCCAGATCATACAAGGCACCTCCAGACATGATCATATCACCCCATCCTCAAGCACCTTCACTGGCTACAACTGTAAAGCAGAATACCATATAAAATTCTCCTAATGATACACAAAACCCTCAGACACCAATCAGCCTCCCACCTTCAAACCCTCATCGCCCCGCTGTAGACAGGGAGACCACAAAGATCCTCCACAAAGAACACCTTAACCATCCTGGAAGCAGTAACAAAAAGCACCCAATAGGCATGCACCAAATCTTTTGAGCTATACGCTCCCTCTGCCTGGAACTCCCTCCCCGACCCCATAAGAAACTCCACAGACCTCCCCACCTTCCACAAGCTCCTCAAGACCCACCTGTTCACCCTTCACTTTAGATCTATCCCCCATCTAATCTCCTTCAGAACCCCACTCCCCTCATGATGAGTACTCTCTATATAGTTAGAGGCAGCAAACCCTGCCCAAACCTTTGACAACAATATTCTGTTCGTTAACCGTTTTGTATAAAGTCTCTCGTTCAATGTAAATGTTGTTTGACTTGTAACAAAGTTTCATGTAGATGTTTTGACCATTGTGAAAAACTGTGTAAAAATCCAGCCAAATAAATAAATGAGCAGGGGTTTATAGTAATGCATCTGGCAGTTGGCACTAGAGGATAATATTGCAGAAATATGGTAACCTTTCTTTATCCTCACCGTACATGCAAACAGTTTTTCAGACACTCATTAAGAAGCATGTTTACTAAAGGTTAATGTGTGTTAAATGCCACAGTGCCCATAAACATAAATAGGTGTTGCTGCACTTAGCATAAATTTGTGAATGCACATTAACCTTTAGTAAACATGCCCCCAAGTCATTATTAGAACAAAAAAGTGGCTTGTGAAGGACTCCTTTGAAAGCCACTTAAAATTTTAAATGGGCAGCATATACATTTTCAGATAAAATAAATTAGATTTATATAAATGAGGCCCAGTGGATATGCAAATATGTATGCAAATGAGGCCCTGCAATGATTATTCGCACATGGCCCCTCAACACTCTTGGGTCACCCCCGCCAAGCCCAACTTGTTATCCATGTTGCCATCCCATGGCTCTTCCATCACATCTACTGCAATGCTACGATCATCCCCCCATCTTTTGTGGAGCCTTTACAGGCCTAGTTATAATGCAGGCTTGAGAGGAGACATTGGACAATGACAATTGTTTTTTATTTCTTATACCTAATGTTTAGATGTTGTTTTTGTTTGGTTGTTGATTTTATATCTTTGTAAACTGCTTTGATTAAATGATAAGGCGGTATATAAAAATCTGTTAAATAAATAAATAATAAATTTCCAGCCTGGTTGTGACCCTAAATTATCCTCTTAGGGTGCATCGTTCATACAATGTACCTACACATAAAATCTGAGGATACTTTTTCTCTGCAAACTTTATAAAGATTATAAAAGAAAAATGTTCTTGTAGAAAATTCAGTGGTGAAATATCTGCACAGAAATCTGCACTTACTATTTATGTGAGCACTTTTCCTGTGAAAATGTTTATATGCATACATTAGGAAATAAAAACCCACTCCTAGGAATGCTTACCTAATATATAGGTACAATTGCAGTATGCAGGGGAGGTAGTGGATGCGTGTGCATACCTCTGTATGTGGTGAGCTATTTTCAGAAAGCCCAATTCAACACGGGGAACCCCATTTCTTGCACTGAAATGCAGTATCTTTGAAACCGCCCCGCTAACACATTTTCATCTTTGCTAGAGTTGGTGTTCATATCGCATACACTACTCTTACCTTGCAAGGTCACAACTGAAATAATGCAATCTATCATCTATTGGATGTGTGAAATGATTAAGACCCTTTTGCATCCTTTAGCTGTGCCCTCTTTGAAGTAATATTAAAACATCTATCATATTCTTCAACATATAACAAACATTCATGGCACAATAGTTGCAAAGGACTTGTAGAGATACAAGACACAAGGGTAGGAATGCAGGACATGGGGTGGCAGCCTGCACAGGCAGACAGGACGCTACACAGCTGACAGATGCAGATAGACGGACCGAAGGAATTTTGGCAACTGTGGCGAGGGTATTATGGGCTGGTTACTTCTTTGGTAACAAATATGAGTCACTCACACTTACCTTTAGCAATGCATAGCACCACTATATAGAATCAATTCTCTATCATGTTAAACTAATAGACACATAGGGACATGTTTAGTAAACTGCGGTAACGTAGCAGCGGGTACATTAAGGTGCATTATGTAACAACGCGCGTTAACGTAATGTTATGTAACGTTGAATCGCCTTAACGTTACATAATGCACGTTAGCGTTCCCGGCCGCGGTAAGTCCCGCAGAGGGTGGAGAGAGGGCAGAGAGAAGGGGTCAATGGGCGGGGAGTGGGCGGGGAGAGGCCCCTTCCACACTAACACGGGGAAATGAAGGGCTGAATCTTAACGCAACTGAAAACCTGGCGTTAGATGCACATTTGCAGGAGAGAGAAACCATTTAGTGTCAGCAATGTACAGCATAGGCAGGGAGCCCAAGAAAGGTGATAGTAGTGCTCCATTTGCAGCAACAGCATAGTGCCCAGGTATGAAAGGCCACTATGGTGATGGCACAAATGAGGCATGGGGGCTGCAGGTGGGACATGCAGTGGGGGCTACTTGGGCACAGGGTGGACTAGGCGGTTGCCGAGGTGGCACATAGGAATGCAGAAAATGGAAACCAATAAGACAGCAACTGACCAGGGTCAAACATGCCCATGAGTCTGTGTCCCACAGTGTCCCATCCAGGGGACATTACCCAGCAGGTACCCCAAGGGGCACATAACAGTGACAGGAGGTGCCAGAGGAAGCGTGGACATCTATGTAGGCACCCCTACCCCAGAATCCACACCTTAGGCAGTCGCCTACCTGCCCCCTGGATGGCCTGGGATGGCGCACCACTGGCACCGACAGCATATGGTCATGGCGACATGGTAGAGGGGGTGGGTGATTGTGCTGGAGGGAGCAGTGGCACCCGCCTGCAGTGGACCTAGGCCAAGTCCTGTACCAGTACGTGGTGTGCAGTGCAACAGAAGAGGTCTGGCCGAGGAACGTAAGGATAGCCCCAGGGACCACTATGCTGCTGTAGCAACAGTGTGGTGCAGTACACTCAGCCAGCATGTCCAACAGCAGAGGTTCACGTACAATCTGTGGATCCTGCAGAGCATCTCCCCATAGTTTTAGCCCACAATGCAGCCACAACAACAACATGGGTAAACCCCTACGCAGCGGTGCACAGGGGTATGGACACCCACTCACAAGGGCTCCACTATCCACAGCTTCATGGAGTGTCAGGCTGTTGGCCGCAGCACAGAGCTGCAGTTATCACCAAAGCACTACTATTGCTCCCTGCACGGATTAGCAATGTCGGCACTGTGATCAGGACCAGTGTGGCGGGTAGGGCTGTCAACCACCTCCATATCTGCACAATGCTGAAATAGGTGTGGGAGTGTGCGTATCTCTCTCCATTGTTTTGTGTCTAACAACACCTCACTGAGCCCACATTGCTCACACTGCTTCCAGCGTTAGCCTGCAAATGTGCATAATGAGGAGCAAGGTATTGTGGGTATGGCCCAGACAGGGCGGATTGGCCAGGATGTATCTGCATAAGGTGGAGAGCAATGGCTGGGACACTGTAGTGCTCGACCACCACCTGCATGGACAGGGTGGCCACAGCATGTCACACTTGGGGGTCACTCTCAATCTGACCAACAGTGACCATGGCATGTCTATGTTCCCACATAGTGCCACACATTATTTGTTTTTAGTGATGCCAGTGTGTTCCTGATTTTGGGGCCCTGCTCATGGAGTTACCTGCTTGGTGCCTGTGCTGTGCATCCTATTTCTGGGTACACAGGGTTCCCATGTGAGCATGCACTATGGCCTGCTTAGTGGGCTGTCTGTAGTTTGCTTGTGCATGGTGCGAACACCTTATAGGATGCTGCAGGTGCAGTCTGACTGTGCTGTCTGCTGATGACTGGCAGACTGTTATGATGATACTTGGTTAGCATAGTGCAGGGGTGGGGAACCCTGGTCCTGGAGAGCCGCAGACCAGTCAGGTTTTTGGGATATCCCTAATGAATATGCATGAGATATATATGCATTAGAGATATCCTGCCAACCTGACTGGTTTGTGGCCCTCCAGGGCTGGATTTAGAGACCCCTGCCTTACACCTCTGTCATTTAAGATTGTGAGTGGGCAAGGTGCAGATGTCCTAGACATTGAAAGGGTATATTGAATGTGTCACATTCCTCCTCGATTCTCACCACCACCAAAAAGTTGTCTAATAGACAATATTTTGGTGGTGGTGAGGAGGAATGTGACACATTCTATCTAACCTTTTTGATGTCTTGGACATCTGCACCTTGCCCATTCACAATTTTAAATGACAGAGGTGTAAGGCAGGGGTCTCCAAATCCAGCCCTGGAGGGCCACAAACCAGTCAGGTTGGCAGGATATCTCTAATGCATATATATCTCATGCATATTCATTAGGTATATCCCGAAAACCTGACTGGTCTGCGGCTCTCCAGGACCAGGGTTCCCCACCCCTGGCATAGTGGATCAGTGAACTGTTGATGTGGTAAGCCTCTGTTGCACACCTGAGTTCACTTTATGTGGACTACAGGAGGTGTTGGAGGGGTCTGAGGTTCACTTTTCTATTTTTTTAGATTACCATATATTGTATAGTAGTAAGAAATTGTGTTACTACTGATGGTTAGTGGGTAGAGTTGTTCTCCTCGTGTGTTGTTCAATTGACTGGCAGACTGTGGCATGGGGCAGTTGAGCCTTCCCCTGCCTACCTCAAGCATGTCACATTCCTCCTTGATTCTCACCACCACCAAAAAGTTGTTTAATAGACAATATTTTGGTGCTGGTGAGAAGCAAGTAGGAATGTGACAAATTCTATCTAACCTTTTGATGTCTTGGACATCTGCACCTTGCCCACTCACAATCTTAAATGACAGAGATGTAAGGCAGGGGTCTCCAAATCCAGTCCTGGAGGGCCACAAACCAGTCAGGTTGGCAGGATATCTCTAATGCATATATATCTCATGCATATTCATTAGGGATATCCCGAAAATCTGACTGGTTTGCGGCCCTCCAGGGCTGGATTTGAGTACCTCTAGGTTACCCTATCCTGGCACACAGAGCAGACGCTTTGTGCGGTGACCTGCAGTCCTTCTGTACCCAGCCATTGCTATGCAACAAACCATAGAAGTATAGCCTACTGCAGAGGTACTCAAATCCAGTCCTAGAGGGCGGCAACCTGACTGGTTTGTGGCCCTCCAGGACTGGATTTGAGTACCTCTGGCCTACTGTTTAGTACAATGCCGTTCTCAGCAGTGTTCATGGGTTTGATTCCTCATTGTTCCCTCCTTTTATGTCTGTCCTACTCAAATAGTTTGCATGCCTGTAACAGTCATATTTTTGCAGAGCTGTGCTGCCAGCCCATAATACCCTCGCCACAGTTGCCAACATTCCTTCGGTCCGTCTATCTGCGTCTGTCAGCTGTGTAGCGTCCTGTCTGCCTGTGCAGGCTGCCACCCCATGTCCTGCACTGCTACCCTTTCCTGCATTGCACCTCTTCGTGCTTGTCTCGCCTGTGCCTGATCTGCATGGCACCATCACTCCTCTGTCCACTCATCATTGTAACTATCCTGCCACCTCCGCCTCCACTGGGGGACACATATTCCCATCGTCTGCCACCCACTGTCTTTCCAGTACTTTACATTGCCAACACCCTGTGCTGTGGTACAGTTGCCCCCACCATGTTTGTCAACAGTACTGGCAGCCACATGGGATGCCCGCAGATATGGCAAGTCCAGCAGCAGCTCCTTCCTTCACTCACCTGTTCATTGCCTTTCCTCGGTGCTCTATCTAGTGTTAGGGTTACATCTGTCTCTATGCCTCACAGTTCATGCATGTCATCCTGAAGCACCTTGCAGCCCTTAGGGCACACTAACCTAGGGCACCATAACCTTGTTCGGCCACCTTAACCTATGGTTCTGTAACCCAGGGTGCCTTCTAAGGTGCCTTTTCCAGGGGAACCTAATACGGCGCTTAGCCTAAGGAGCCTTATAGGGCGCCTTACAA
Organism: Ichthyophis bannanicus; assembly: GCA_033557465.1. Classification (NCBI taxonomy): domain Eukaryota; kingdom Metazoa; phylum Chordata; class Amphibia; order Gymnophiona; family Ichthyophiidae; genus Ichthyophis; species Ichthyophis bannanicus. The sequence continues at coordinate 584,559,628 of CM066033.1, read as the reverse complement.
AGCGCCTTATGAGGCACCTTACAAGGTACCTTATAAGGCACCTAACACGGCACCTTACTTATAAGATACCTTACAAGGCGCCTTGTAATGTGCCTTGTAAGGTGCCTTATAAAGCACCTTGTAACGTGCATTAGTCTAAGGCGTCTTGTAATGCACGTTAGTTGATATGGCTTGCCGTAACGATGCAACGCCCATGCCTTTATGTGGGCATCTGTACCATTACTGCGGAACCTAAAGTGGGTTACATTACCACGGTTTAGTAAACATACCCCATAGGCACCTAGATCTACAAAATATCAATCCATAACATAAGGCGTTAAGAGGCCCTTTAACTAAAGCACAATAATGGTTAGCGTGAGCTTTAGCACAATTAGCGTGTGGAAAATTACTATGCACTTATTGTCAATGTCGCAGTTTACAAGGGTGTATTTAACACAACCTCAATAGGTAGTATTCAGTGCACCCATGTTAATTACTCATTTTATTTTGGTATGGTAACATCCTTTTTTAGTGTGGTAACTGCAGGGGGAAAAGCTTGGCATGTCTCCAACAGCACACAGCCTTTACACTTACAGTGCCTTAGTTTTACTCCTTACCTCTGGTAAGTAAAAACACTTACAGCACTTAAGTAAAAGGGTACCTAAACATATGGAGGCCTATTCACCTCTGGACACCCAGCCCCTTGTGTGGCCGGGAAGAATCGGGGCGTATAGCAGTACAACTGATTCTGTTCCCGATTCTGATCCCACATCTAGCCACCACGGGATCAGAATTGGGTCTACCGGCCTGGATGTGCAGGCTGGCTCCGATTCTAATTGGCTGCATGCCTAGTCGCTTACCCGGCTAATTCAGCCTGGTTCCGTAATGGAGCCACAGTGCCATGGCATCTCATTACCATGGCGCCATGGCTCCATTACGGAGCTGCAAACGCCACCTGCTGCTGAGATTGTCCTTTCCCCACAGCCAGACTCCCAATCTGGCTTTTCATGGCCAGGGTCTGGCTGTGGGGAACTTCCTGCATGCCTCCCTGCTCTGTCCCCGCTGACCACTGCTGCTATGCCACGGATGAACAGGCCGACCTCAGAATTGGCCCTGTATGTCCAGGGTGATGGCCCGCCCATGCAACCCCTTTGCTCCGTATTCTCCCCCTCCCCCATCTAAGGCTCCCCATACAAATCTACTGTGGGATGGTAAAGGGGATGAATAGCAGGGATGTACATCCAGGCAGGGCATACATCTCTGCTATTCGTAACTCAGAATAGACCCCCCTACAGCAGAGCTACTCAAATCCCATCCTGGAGGTCCGCAACCCTGCAGGTTTTCAGGATATCCATAATGAATCCCTCTATTAGACAACTTTTTGGAGGTGGTGAGAGTCGAGGAGGAATGTGACACATTCTATCTACCCTTTTGATGTCTAGGACATCTGTACCTTGCCCACTCACAATCTTAAATGACAGACGTGTAAGGCAGGGCTCTCCAAATTCAGCCCTGGAGGGCCACAAACCAGTCAGGTTGGCAGGATATCTCTAATGCATATATATCTCATGCAGATCATTAGGGATATCCCGAAAACCTGCAGGGTTGCGGACCTCCAGGACTGGATTTGAGTAGCTCTGACCTACTGTATAGCTGCATAAATGAAAAATTTCCCCTGCCAAACACCTAAATATGCTAATTTATTTGTACCACACCCTTGAAATTAGAGGGCTAAAAAGTGGATGGAGTTAGAGATATGGCTAGGGTGAATTTTATTTATTTATTTAACAGGTTTTATATACCGCTTTATCATTTCAATCAAAATCATTTACATTGTAACTTAGGGGTATGTTTACTAAACAGCGCTAACATCGCAGTGGTGATGTTATCGCGTGATAAGTGATGTTATCGCGTGATAAGTGATGTTATCGCGTGATAATGGCGCATTACTGTGCGAGAATGTCACGTATCACGCGATAATGTCTCCGCCGGCGTTAAAGTGCACAGAGGGTGGAGTGAGGCTCCCCACAGGGCAGATTAAGGGGTATGTTTACTAAAGTGCGTTAAACGTGAATAACGCGCGTTGTATGACGTTAACGATCATAAGTGCAGTATAACGCGCGTAATCACGCGCCAACGACCGTTAACGTCATACTACACGCGTTAACTGTGGTTAACGATCATAAAGCCCCGCGGCGCGTTAAAACAGCGCAGAAGGTGGAGAGTGGGCAGAGAGAAGGGGTCAATGGGCGGAGAGTGGGCGTGGAGAGACTCCCCTCACACTAACGCGCTGAAATTCACAGCACTATTCCAACGCGAATGAAAACCTGTCGTTAAAGGGGAGAGAAACAATTTCGCTGTCAGCAATGTACTGCAAAACCAGGGAAAACAACAAAACGTGAGCAGTGTGATACATGTGCACAGAACAAACTCTCAAATAAAACCTCAAAATGACCACAAGAAACAGTGTAAAAAGTATAATTAAGCTGGGCAACAGAGATAGCAATGGGCAACAATAAAAACACTCCCAGGAAAGCTCCAAAAAGAAGGAATGATGTTTGGAAGGGTCCACGCTCCGTACACCCTTTCAAAAAGCATTTTATTTCATCGGAGCTTTCCTGGGAGTGGTTTTTATTGTTGCCCAATGATATCATTGTTGCCCAGCTCGGGTATGGGTGTGTGCCCCCTTTTTCTGAGGCCTTTTCTGAGGGTTATTTGCACATTTGTCCCCATACAAGGTAAATTAGGCCACAGTAAAATTGTGCAGAGCAGGGTTTCTGACTCGTCAGGCCAGGTTTTCTATCTCCAGGGACTGTACTGTCTCTTTGGCCACAGTGTGGTGCAATGGACACAACCAGTGCCTGTAAGACAGAGAGTCACAGGTTCAAATCCCAGCTGGGGCCCCTACCAACCCAGTCCCCATAGTTTTACCCACCACTAAACAGTGATAGTAAAGACACCCCTTTATTGCAGAGACCATACGCATGGTTACAACGCCTATATTTTACCACACCAAACACAGACACCAGAAGCAGAGTCTCGCAAATGCAGTCCTGGAGGGCCCCACACCATTCAGGTTCTATGCTGCCGCTACTAAAGATGCCTGTGCTACATATCTATGCACCACCCCCATGGTATGCAGATGTAGCTCATGCATATTCATTAGGAACAGCATGAAAACCCGAACAGTGTTTGGCCCTCCAGGACTGGAGTTGGGAACCTCTGCCCTAGAGCAGCGGCCAACAGGGGCAGACACACCCGCACCCACAGGCTCCATTATCCGAAGCCTCCTGGAGAGGCAGGATGTTGGGCCCTGCGTGCATCTCCCAATACTAGTACTTGCATACTTTAGCAATGCCACCCTAAACCTGGGAAAACTGTACACAGCTATCAAAAGGTTGCTATGTTAACTGGCAGATAGCAATGCCTAAGTTAAGCACACTTTGCTCATTGAGCTCCACCATAACAATCATTCTGATGTCTGTGGTGTGTGCTGCAGGTCTGGTCTCTGACAGTGTTTACCGCCCTGGGGAGTGACCCCCAACAGTCTTGTGTACCATATCCATGCCTGTACTATGCCCAGGACTGGTGTGGTGGGTATGGCTGCTGAACCCCTCTATAGTAGCACAATGCTGGCATAGGTGTGGGGGTGGCTGTCTGTCTATCCAGTGTGTGGTGGCTGCAAACACCTTCCACAGCCCACACTGCCAGCAATGTTGCCAGTATTGGGTTGCCAATGTGCATAATGAGGAGCAAGGTACCATGGGTATAGGCTGGACAGGGTGGCCTGGCCAGGGTGCACCTGCACAGGGTATAGGGCAGTGACAGGCACAATTTAGTGCCCGTCCATCACCTACACAGACAGGGTGACCTCAGTATGTCCTACTGGGAGATCACTCTCACCCTGACTGTGCAGTGGCCACAGCATGGCTAGGCACTCCCATAGTGCTATCCACTATTTCTCTCATGTGATAAATATGTGTTTCCTTTTGGGGCCCAGTCACTGATGTATCTGCTTGCTGTGTATGCTGACATCCCAGTTCTGGGTGCAGGCATCTCCACTGGGCACTAGCAGACTGTTTGCAGCTGGTAGGTGTTGTGATGGAGTGGTGTGCAGTGGCTGATGGCTTGCACCAGGGGAATATCAGATAGTGGTGGGGTTTTAGCATACCATATCCAGGCCTAATGTCTGTCTGCTATTGTGTTATGGCTGTGTACAGAGCTGCATTGACTGCCCTGTGGGGTGTCTGTTCCTCAGCAGGACTAGGGTTAATGTTCCCTTCTACTGCCACCTTTGCAGGGAGGTAGTCTGTAGATCTTTTGATGGGGGGCCCTGTTTGCCACCCTCAGCTCTGGGGGAGGGGGGTGGTGGTGCATGGGGGCTACACCTGACTGAAACAGACAGAGATGTCCAAGGTGTTCCTGCAGAAACTACCAATCTCACACAGTAACATTGCTTTGGACCTGCGCCATGGCCTCTTTCAGCCATGGATGGTGCTGTGGACCTAGTGCTGGGCGCCTCACTGCACCCTCAGGGTGAGCACAGTACCCGCACAATGTGACGGTGTGTAGCTACTCTGTGCCAGTACAACACACGGTCGGTACCCCCTATCAGGCCGAGGTGCTGTGGGGGTGCACACGGTCGGTACCCCCTACCAGGCCGAGGTGCTGTGGGGGTGCATTCCCCATGGTGTGTATCTGTGGACAGCTGATTTGCATGTGCAGTGCATCATGGGTGTGACTGGCGCAATCCAACCCTGTGAAACTCCACCACCTGCTCACAAGCTCTGATAAACCATAGGCCATCACACGTACATCTGTTAGCATAATGCATAGGTGCAAGACACCCTACAGAGTCTGTAATATAAGATGCCCACACTGGTAAAAACACATGTACCCACGCACGATTGTACGCGCGCAGCTACGCACGGGGCTACGCACGTACCAACGCACGCAACCTCGCACGCACCCTCGCACGCACCAACGTACGTAGCTAGGCACACTCCGAGGGTGTTTCTGACAGCAATACTCAACGTAATGAAAAACATGCCTCCTCGTTCCCTCTATAATGCACAGGGTGATGCCTGGGACAGCCTTCTGCGTTAGGCACACTGGGGACTCGAACCCATGCTGCCTGTAACAGCAGTCAGTACCGTAACCATTGTGCTACAGCTCTGTTTCAGTGCTTTGTGTCTGTACGTCTTCTTACGATTAACGCGCAGTAATGCGCCACGGCGCCTGGTAACGCTCGTTAATTTTTTTAACGCGCATTAGTGGTGACGATGTACCGCCCATGTCCTTATTTGGGGTTTCTGTCATTACCGCGGCTCCTAATGCGAATTGCACTAACGCGGTTTAGTAAACATACCCCTAAGACTCCCCAGGGGCGGAGATAAGGGGTCAATGGGCGGAGAGTGGCAGGATATCTCTAATGCATATATATCTCATGCATGCTCATTAGGGATACCCCGAAAACCTGTCTGGTCTGCGGCCCTCCAGGACCGGAGGTGCCCACCCCTGCTCTAGAGGCACATTTGCAGGGGAGAGAGACCATTTAAGTCAGCAATGTGCAGCAAAGACAGGGAAACCAAGAAAAGTGATAGTAGTGATACATGTGCAGCAACATCATAGTGTCCAAGTACGAGAAGGCATTACAGTGAGGCTGCAAATGGGGTACAGGGGGCTGCAGGTGGGACATGCAGTGGGGCAGCTGGGGCACAGGATGGACTAGGCAGATGCCTAGGTGATGCATAGGAATGTAGAAATGGAAAATCAGCAAGACAGCAACTGACCAAGGGCAAACATGCCCACGAGTGTGCGTCCCACAGTGTCCCAGGGGACAGTACACAGCAAGTACCCCAAAGGGCACATAACATTGGCAGGCGGTGCCGGGGGGAGCATGGATGTCTATGCAGGCACCCCTACCCCATATCACGCATTATAGGCAGCCGCCTACAGGCACACTGGATTGCCTGTGACTGCGCACCACTAGCACCACCGGCACAAAGGCATGTCAGCATGGTGGCGGAGGGGTGCTGGTGGTGGAGGGGGGCAGTGGCATCTGCCCACAGCACACCAAGGCCAAGCCCTGTTTAGGTGGGTGCCGTGCACTGCAACAGACAAGGTCTGTCTGACGAACAGTCATGGTATCCCCAGGGAATGACCTGCCTCTGTGACAACAGTTTGGTGCAGTATACACAACCAGCATATTCAGGAGCAGAAGGTCACAGGTTCAAGTCCCGTGGTAAAGAAGATGGAACCTTTATTGCAGATAAAAGAAACACGCCATAAACGCCTATATCAGGGGTGTCCAACCCTGTCCTGGAGGGCCACAATCCTAGCAGGTTTTTGGGATAGCCCTAATGAATATGCATTAGATATATATGTATTAGAGATATCCTTCCAACCTGACTGGTTTTGGCCCTCCAGGACTGGATTTGGAGACCCCTGCTTTACACCTCTGTCATTTAAGATTGTGAGTGGACAAGGTGCAGATGTCCTAGACATCAAAAAGAGTAGATAGAATTTGTCAGAGTCCTCCTTGCTTCTCACCACCACCAAAATGTTGTCTATTAGATAACTTTTTGGTGGTGGTGAGAATCGAGGAGGACTGTGACAAATCCTATCTACCCTTTTGATGTCTAGGACATCTGTACCTTGCCCACTCACAATCTTAAATGGCAGAGGTGTAAGGCAGGGGTCTCCAAATCCAGTCCTGGAAGGCCACAAACCAGTCAGATTGGCAGGATATCTCTAATGCATATATATCTCATACATATTCATTGGGCTATCCCAAAAACCTGCCAGGATTGCAACCCTCCAGGATAGGGTTGGACACCCCTGGCCTATATTTTATCCTACAGAGCACATACACCATAAACATGTGCAATCCCTAGAGCAGAGTTTCCCAACTCCAGTCCTGGAGGGCCAAACACCATTCAGGTTGTCAGGATGTCCCTAATAAATATGCATGAGATGCATTTACATGCACCGCCCCATTGTATACAAATGTATCTCATGCATATTCATTAGGGACAGCATGAAAACCTGAACCATGTCTGACCCACCAGGAGCGGAGTTGGGAATCTCTGCCCTAGACCAATGGCCAACAGGGGCACAAACACCCACACCCACAGGCTTCACTATCCAGCGGCTCGTGGAGAGTCATGCTTGGAGGTCACTCTCATTCTGACTGAGCAGTGACCACGACATGGCTAGTTTCCCCCCATAGTGCCATACAGTATTTTTCTCCAGTGATGTCTATGAGTTCTTTTTTTTCTGGGGCTCAATCACTGACTTATCTGCTTGGTGTCTGTGCTTACATCCCATATTTGGGTGCACACAGTTTCTCCAGGAACATGCACTATGTACTAGCTAGCAGACATTCTGCAGTTAGTATGTGTATGGCTGGAACACCTTGCAGGGTGGAGACTGACTGTGCCCTTTTCTGGTGAATGTCAGATAGTGGTGGGGGACAGCTGAGCTTTTTCCATATCTACTACCAGTGCCCTATGTCAGAGCTACTCACATCCAATCCTGGAGGTCTGCCACTCTGCAGGTTTTTGGGATATCCCTAATGAATATGCATTAGAGATATCCTGCCAACCTGACTGGTTTGTGGCCTTCCAAGGCTGGATTTGGGGACCCCTGCCTTACACCTCTGTAATTTAAGATTGTGAGTGGGCAAGGTGCAGATGTCCTAGATATCAAGAGGGTAGATAGAATGTGTCACAATTCTCCTCGCTTCTCACCACCACCAAAATATCCAAATCCAGCCCTGGAGGGCCACAAACCAGTCAGGTTGGCAGGATATCTCTAATGCATATGTATCTCATGCAGATTCATTAGGTATATCCCAAAAACCTGTAGGGTTGTGAACCTCCAGGACAGGATTTGAGTAGCTCTGGTATATACCATGGGTGATGTGAATGTATTCTTAACTTAAATTCCCTCAGCAATGCTAACTCTATAAAGTATCCCTAAGTGCTGAATTCCACTCAAATATCTTTTATTCTAAGCATAGAAAGTCAAAGTTAGTAAACAAAGATAGAAAATCTTCAGAGAAGGCCTTAATTTCTAAAGACCTAACATCTCTAGAACATCTCATTTTGTGATCTACTGGTGCTGAGATAATTATAATATATGCCTGAGTCAGTACTACCTCATTGCTATATATTTTCACTATATATCCAAGTATAAGTTGAAACATCCAGATTGGACATTTCTTTTTTTTAAATTCTTTATTTTCGTTTTATAACAACAAAGGAAAGGAAGACATACAGCTAAAAGACAGATACATAAAGTGTAATACATACACCAAAGTAAACCCCTACCACCCCCCTCCCCCCTGCTTCTTCTCTAGAAAACTAATCATTCCCGAAGCGGGCGTGTACTTACATTATTGTGTTACAAAACCTAACGGTGATCTGAAACATGATGAGTGCGCATTATACAGGCATGTTGGAACAATGAGCAAATTGTACATAATCATTAAGCATCTGCCATTTAGACAAGCGAGAGTGAATTTGGGTATGGGGAATAGCTCTCCGAGGTATCTGCTCATATTTGCTATATAAGCAGACGAGGTTCCACCATTCATTGACAGTAAGTCGAGAGCTATCCTTCCAATTCCTCGTGATTAAGCATATGGCAATACCCAGCATGAAATCAAGGAGAAAGCGACCCTTCTTAGGAAGAGAGGGGACCTCCGCCACAGAGCGGAGTCCCACGATCTTCCAAGAGAGAGGTTCGTGAAGGTGCAAGATAAATTGAATACGACCCCAGACCCGCCCCCAATAAACCTGTAATTGAGGACACTCATAAATAACATGAGCGAAGGTTCCCACAGCAGTATGGCAAGACCAACACTGGTCCCTAGCATTTATGTTCCATTTGGCTATTTTTTCTGGAGTATAAAAGCATCTGTGTGCAAAAAAGAAGAGAGTTTGAGTAACAGAGGCAGACCGGGAAACCCGCACTACTTTGCTCCAGAATACGCTCCATTGCACAGGGGTTAAAGTGGTTTGCAGTTCGCGCTCCCAGGCTTGTTGGGCTCTGAAAGTGGCCGTGTCTGCACCCTGACATAATATTTTATAAAAGTTAGAGGCTACCCCATGTGTACTACTAATAGAGTGAACTATCTCTGATAGCCCATCCTCAGTAGGGGCAGAGGGCGGCATGATTCGAGCACTTTTAAGGCAGTGTTGAAGCTGCATCAATTGAAAGTAGTGTTTCGCTGGTAACGCAAATTCCTTTTGTAAATCAGAAAAGGTTTTCCAACGAGCTGCAGAGAAAAGCTGTTGGGGTGTCCAGATCCCCCTTGAGTACCAGGGTTTCCATGCTATCGTTCTATTTAGGACTTGAATTCTGGGGTTATTCCATAGCGGGAGTCCGTCCCGAGGACATACGTTCGGGCCCAGTGATAGAATGAGAGTGTTAAAGGCCGCAAGAGTATCGACAATCATTGGTGGATGGCGAGTGTCTACTTGATAGGACATACCGGGGAGATGGGTCAATGGAATTGGGCTACTAAGCTCCTCTTCTATGTCAAGCCAAACTGGTCTGCTGTCTGTTGGGGCATCTAGCCATCGGGCACCTTGCTTAAGTAGGAAGGCTTGATGATATCTAAGAAAATCAGGAAATCTGGTACCCCCTCTTTCCTTTGCAGACTGTAGTTTTTGTTTAGCTATCCTTGGTGGCTTGCCCTGCCAGAGATAACGGACGAGAAGGCCCTCAATATCTTTATAAGTATGTAGCGGGAGTGAGCATGGCAGCATTTCTAAAATGTAGTTCACTTTGGGGACTATCATCATTTTCACAGTTTCTAAGCGGCCCCACCATGTAAGAGATAAGGGAGACCAACGATTTGTGAGCTCACGGACTTTGGAGACTACCTCTTTGGCATTAAAACTGATAGTATCTTCTAAAGGAGAACAGTAATGGACCCCGAGATACTTCACCATGCGGGATTGCCAAAGGAAGGGAAAGGCCTGCATGTCAGCCTCATGTACCCAGCGGTTCAGTGGGAATGCTACAGATTTGGTCCAGTTAATTTTATAGCCCGATAATTGTGAGTATCCGTCAATCAGATCCAAGACAGCTGGAACCGATTCGAGGGATACGAAAAGCATAAGGTCATCTGCATATGCAGAGAGTTTAATCTCCCTATGACTGAAGGGGACACCTCGAATACGTGCGGACTGTCTAATAAGGAGGGCTAGGGGTTCAAGAGCTAGATCAAAGAGCATTGGTGATAGGGGGCAACCTTGACGCGTGCCTCTTTGGAGATTAAATGGCTGAGACTTGATGGCATTTACACAAATACTGGCGACGGGTTGAGTATACATGACTTGGAGATATCGGAGGAAGCCCTCCCCAAAGCCATACCATCGGAGAACTGCAAATAAGAAGGGCCATTCTAGACGATCAAAGGCTTTTTCGGCATCCAGGGAAAGACCCACCCATGGCTGATCTAGATTGGCAGCACTGGATAGCACATGGCACAAGGTCCGAGCATTGTCAGCAGTTGATCTGCCGGGTATAAAGCCGCATTGGTCGGGGTGAATTAGGGTGGCCATCCTGTCAGATAGCCGGGTGGCCAAGATCGTAGCGAAGATCTTATAATCGGCATTAAGTAGGGAGATTGGACGGTAGTTGGCGGTTAGTAGTGGGTCTCTGCCTTCTTTCTCAAATACTACCACATTAGCTGCAGCAAAGGATCCCAAAGAGGATGTATCTACCGCAAGGGCAGTAAAATAGAGTTTTAAATAGGGAACTAAGTCTGCACTGAACGTTCTGTAGAATTCGGTCGGGAGACCATCGGGCCCTGCGGCACGGCCCGAGGCTGTTCGTTTTAGGGCAGATTGGATCTCTGAAGTAGAGAAGGGTTCATCCATCGCATCCCTATCATCGTCAGAGAGGGTCGGCCGCTGAATGCCAGAGAGCAATCGCTCGAATGTCTCTGACGAGAACTCACATTCAGATTGATATAGGCGGGTATAGAAATCCCGAAAGAGCTCTACAATGTCGGAGTCTGTGGTCACTATGCCCCCTCCCTGTAGAGCTCGAAGGGCCGCTACGCGTTTGGCTTCTTTTTGACCTTTCAAGGCGTTGGCTAAGAGTCGACCGGCTCGGTTATTTTCACGATAATATGTCCCTCGCTGAAGCTCAATACTCTTAGAAGCTGCAGTTGAGAGGATTGAATTATATTGAAAACGGAGACGCTGTAATCGAATTAATACACATGAATCAGTACGTGAGGTTAGAACTCGTTCGCCTGCTTTTATTTGTTGGTCTAGTATGAGTAGCTGCTGTTTGCGTTGTTTCCGCAGGCGGATTTGATAACTAGTGATCGTTGCTCGAATGGCCGCTTTGAAGCCCTCCCACCAAGCCCAATTCGCAGTATCCTGGGGTAGATTAAAATGGAAGTAATCCTGTATGGCTGCTCGAATTTCTAACTGGAACTCTGGCTGAGTTAACAGGGCTCTATCAAAGAACCAGGCCCCCGAATTCCCTTGGGGTGCAGTAGTGTGTAATTGAAAGGAAATGGCAGCATGATCTGAAATATGTTGGGAGTGAATCTTTGCAGTGTCCACCTGAGGAACTAACAGTTTTGATATTAGAAAGAAGTCTATGCGAGACTGGGATTTATGAGGGGAAGAGAAGAAGGTGAAGTCAAGCTCATTGGGGTGTAGTAACCTCCAAAGATCAACTAAAGCAAGATCTTTGATCAGGGAGGTAAGCGTGATGTGACTCTTGGGGGGACCACTTGTCCTAGGCGGCTGTTTGTCAATCAGGGGATCAAGGACTAGATTGAAATCCCCCCCAATTATCAATGAAGTATTAGCAGAGGCCTGTGCAACCTGAGCAATGGTAGCAAAAAAGGCAGGGTCATCCACATTAGGAGCGTAAAGGCATATACATGTAAATTCAAGGCTACCTATCTTGAGGTGAACTCTGGACCATCTACCTTCTGTATCTGAGCTAGTCGCAATAATAGTAGCATGCAAAGATTTCCTAACCAGTATGGCAACCCCACATTTCTTAGAAACGGCTGGAGAATAGGCGGCCACCATGTAAGGTTTAATATTGAGTTTAAGAGTTTCCTTCGAATTTAAATGCGTTTCTTGAAGAAAAATCAGATCCGCAGCTTCCTGACTTAGGTAGCTCAGGATTTTCTTCCGTTTTATCGGATTATTGATTCCTTTTACGTTCAATGAGAAAATCTTACATGGTGCCATCAATCGGTAATAGACATTTTAGGTAAGGGCGCTTGAAAACATACAACATAATCAGAATCTGTGCAACAATGACATAATCACCGAGTATTCTGGCTAATACACCCCATATTGAAAAGTATGTACCAAAGTATCTTAGAGAAGAAGCAAAACCCCCAAAGAATATGGCGACCATATGTCTGCGGGAGGAGGCCCTAGAGAGGAAAGAAAGACATAAAAAAGAAAAGAAACACCAGAGTCCATAATTAACACTGTCTCTGATACTCATCGAGGCTACTGTGGGTAGATGGAGTCGGGTCACAGATATCATCAGAAGTAAGGCAACAAACTGCCCTCGCCAGACTCTTTGCTGGGCTGCGGCAGATCCAATATGGCAGGTACAGCGGATATAAGAATACTTGCAGGAAACATTCTGGAAGTCAGCGCATCAAGTCGGCTTCTTTGGAATCCAAAAACTCCGCTAGTAGATCAGGGTCCTCAAATGTTCTTGTCTGATTGTGAAGCGTGACTCGGAGCTTGGCCGGGTACATCAGGCCATAGCGGGCTTGTAGTTGTTGAAGCCTCGGCCGGAATTCCAGAAAGCGCTTTCGGCGGTCGACCGTGGGTTTAGCCAAGTCGGGATAGAAGGAGATCTTGTGGCTCTCAAACTCCATATGGCCCTTTGCCCGAGAGGCACTTAGAATTTGCTCCACGTGTTGATATCTCAAAAGTCGAAAAATGATAGGCCGCGGGGTCTTCCTGTTGAGCGTTATGCTTGTGGGTACACGATGAGCACGATCGATCTCCAAATCTTTGGCAAAGGTGATTTGGAGCAGGGAAGGGAGGATTTTGCATAAAAACTCTTTCATGTCACCCGATTCCGCTCCCTCCGGTATGCCCACGAGTCGTATGTTGTTGCGGCGCGCTCTATTATTGCCATCTTCCACTTCTTTCTGCAAGGCCCGCACCTGACGTTCAACTTTGTCGAGTTTGGACAACCGGGCCACATGGGAGTCCAATATGCTCTCCATTTTGTCCTGACGCGAAGAAAGCCCTTCTAGCTTGTTTTGCAGCACACCAAGATCTTCCCGCAGCGCTCGGAGTGCTTCACCGTTTGACTGCACGAGGTCTTTGACCCCTCTAATCTCTGCGAGAATTTCCTGCTGCATTTCGGGGCCCTCGCACAAGGCCAGCCCCTTCTGCGGGGACGGAGGTTCAGTTTTGGAGCGTTTGCCGTGAGAAGCCGCTGGAGATCCAAATTCCAGGCGCGTGGATTTGGTCCCCGCCATCTCACCAATGTGCCCCGGTAAGATCAGAGTAGAAGTTCCAAGTATGTACGGTGTTAATTCAGGATTCTGAGTAGGCCTCTCGGGAGCCTCAGCGTTATGCGACCATCCGGCTGGACATCAGGCTCCGCCCCCCCAGATTGGACATTTCTAGTGATATTGTCATTCATGTGCCCCCCTTGGCTGTCTATTGTATATATTTAGCAGCTGAATATCACTGCTTAGGCATCTAAGTAGCACCACCCCAGAATGCCCCAAATTCTGCCCCCTTTTTGGATGGGTATGTTTGGACGTATAACGATATACACAAAACTGTGCAGCTCCTAAGATTTTTTTAAAGCACGTATGCAGCTAACACTGCCGCCAACCACAAGTGGTTTTGAATATTGACCTCCTAATTTATCTCACCAAATCCATTGAAGCACAGCATAACGGAAAGGTAAGCATGGAAACGTAGACAGCAAACCAACTGAAACCAAGGGCTGCCTTCATTCATTATGAAATACACCTAAAACATGACTATAATACTTTCTAGTGAAAGATATTCTAGCTGCATACCTTTTCTACTTTGTTATCTTATTTCTTTTAACATTGTAAAATTGCATGCAATGATTTCTCTTTTTGTTTGGGTGGAATTTTTTAAAACATGAAAATACCATAGGAAAAAGTAGTTATAATCTGAAAGCAAAACCATAACATTTTATCTTAATTCCTATGACTTCAACTAATAGCTAATTAGCCGTTGAACAGAGGAGGGCACCAAAGCACCAAAAAAAATAAGAACAATACACCATCAGCCATTCTGAAAGACGAAAGGAAGTCTTGAAAAATTTGTGAACAGACCACCATTTAAGAATACTGATGTCCGATAACTCAACCAGATTTATAGAAAATAATTCTGTAGATTCATAAATCTGGATGTTACAAAACAGCTTTCTGAACTTATAGGCACATAGGTGAAAATGTACAGCAAATAAACCCTCGCACTACAGATGTTTGAGGTTTGTAGAGAGAGAAAATGTTACCTAGGTTGAAATCTATGTAGAAATTTGCAAATTTTCTGTAGCACTGTATACTTAAAACAAGTTAATTATATCACATTTTATCTTTCAAAGATTTCTCTCCATCAATTGTTCCATGATTTGTCATATGTACGGTTTTCTTACAGAAAGGAGGTGAACATGAAGACAGTTCATTATATTGTGATATGAATTATTTAAAATCATTTTAAGAAATATAAATCTATTTTTAGTATCTATTTTTAGTATTTACTTTCAGCATTTTTCTACTGTTCTTTCATTTTAGCATAAGAAAGAAAGAAAGAGCATTTTAATTGTGTTGCTAATCAGATTTCAGAAGATTATATGATAATCTCAGTGTCACCTTAAGCAAATTTATTCTTTAGGTTCATGAATGCTGAGTGAAATGTCACAGAAGGATCAACCAGGATTCTGTGCCCCGGCCCTCTGTTCTCCACACTGTGTATGCGCATACAGGCAGGTCAGTATCATGCAAATTTGCACACAATAAACACCATCTCAACACTGCTACCAATCATTGGCCAAAGCACTTAGTAGTACATTACCCATCACCCCAAATGAGAGTCCAAATGAACCTTTGTTCTTGTGATTGTGAGACACAGACCTCTGAATGGTGCATGCGCAATTCCAGCTGCCAGAATGTGGCACAGGATGTCATGTTTCCGTCTATATGGGATGCCAGTGCCTGGAGGTGAATGTTGGGGTGGGAATAGCTGTGGGGGGAAGAGTACCATACACGTTTCAACTGCCCAGCGTAGGTTGAATTGCTGGCCAAAGCCTTTGTTCACATGTCCAAAAGCTATGTGGGCTTGTGGCAGGTGAAGGCCTGTGATCCACAGTGTCTGACATGAGCAGGCAGGCCTAACTAGCTTGACCTGTAAATGAAGCCTGTGAAGAGGCTCATAGGAATTACACATCCCCCAACATGCTGCTATTGTAGGATTAGAACTCAGTAGAAGTATTGAATTAGCTTAGACAAGCAGAACTGGAAGATGGAAAAATACAGAAAAATATGTTTAAAAGCTACTGATAAGAAAGTACATCTGCAAGGGATTTAATTGGGATTGCTGACAGATGAGTTGCAGAGCCCTGCTCCCCTACATGCACAAATTGGCTCTATGGCCTTGAGAGTATGAAAGTAACAAGTTGATGAACTGGCCATTGTAATTGGGACTAGAAGGGGGGTAAGCAGGTGCTGAGCCCACTGGAGGAACATAATTGGATAATCATATCAGTACCGGCACCAATAGAAGGGGTACGGGAGGTACGGGAGAGTACCGGGACCAATGAAATGTTTTTCTATACCTAGAATGGAGTAAAAGTCTATAAAAGTTGTTGTATTGCTAGAAAACTTTGCTCAGCCATTTTGAAATTGACTTTGCTTGAGACTTATTTATTTATTTATTTATTTATTTATTTTAGTTTCTTATATACCGCACTTTTTGAGATCAGCGCGGTTCACAGGGAACAATAACAAAACCAGAACAACAGGCTGTTCGGTATTACATATAACAGGGGTGACAACTTGGTTTTATTGGTTTGTCTGCGCTCTGCTGCTACATATTCTTGGTGCGTTGGCCGGGAAGTTGTGGAATCAGAGTGTATATAGGGCAATATACCATGACTTTCCGCCTCTATAGGCTTGGTCCTGCCGGGATCGCGCCCTTCCGACGAGGGCTACTCCCTGGCGCCGCCGGTCCCTTGCATCGGAGGGAGCTGGTCGGACCTCGGCGGGTGCCGAGCCCGGCTGGAGCCAACGCCTCGAACCCGAGTGAGGGGAGTCTGAGGTCCAACTCATGCGCTTGCTTGGGAAGTTTGAGGACCGGATCCGGTGAGTATAGTTTTGATTTGTTGTCTAGACATTGATAGAAAGAGCAGTGCTGCCATTGGAACTTGGAATTTGTAATCTCGAGAAAATTGGAAATTGGTAAGAGAGCTTGATCACCTCTCAAAGACGGACCAAGTACCCCCGCATGAGTATTCGCAGGGCGAAACTCCCGTCTTTTTGTAATTGGAAATTGGGAAAGACTAGTCCGAATAGATAGAACGAAATGCATTTTGGGATACGTTTGCTAGCATGATTGTGTGAATGAAGTGTGGATGAGAGGTCTGGCAGCACGGACCAAGTGAAGGCGGACCCCTGAGTAGCGCATTTCCTGACCGGGCGACCGCGTTCAGGTCGCAAAAAGGGGGAAGCGATTGTCGTCTTGTCTTGTTATTTGTTTCCCTTATACGTTTCTAGGACCGTGAGGACCCCTTACCCACGGTCCGCCCTCCTTTTCCCTTTTGTCTGTTGTAGCGCGCACACATCGAAATGGGAGGGGCGGGGTCTACTAGGAACACTCCATTAGAATGTATGATCGCACACTTTAAAGAGGGATATTCTGGAGATTATGGTATTAAAATGACAGCAGCCCGTCTACAGATTTTGTGTACTAGGGAGTGGCCCGATTTAGACCCTACCTGGCCCCGAGAGGGAACCTTTAATGTAGAAATTATCCAGTTAGTACACCGTAGAGTGCGGATAGCGCACCCCGATCAGTACCCCTATATAGATTCCTGGTTAAGTATTTGCGAAGATCCGCCCCCTTGGGCGCAGCGCTGTTATGAAGAACAGTGCTGAATAATGTTAGCGAAGACAGATTATAGTCAGAAAACAGAACAGCCTAGAATGAAAGGGCAGGATACGAAGTCCAGGAAGAAGCCCGTCCTGGTAGAGCCTGATTCCCCAGAAATGATTCCCCGACAGCCTCGAACTCCAGGTCCAGTAAGGGTTGCCCGGCGTCCCGCCCCAGAAACCCCGAGACAGCCGAGGCGGGACCCAACCCCAGAGCTATCACCCGAAGAGCAGGAAGATGAATCCTCTTTACATGAAGGTGATTCATCTGAGACAGAAAAAGGAGAGTCAGATACAGAAGCAGAGCAATTAGAAACTGAAAATTCCCAAGCGATGCTGACAGTGTAAAAGTGGGTGCCAGCACTAGCTTGCCAGCCAAATGCACATCCAAAGTGAAACATGTAGAGAAGAAGAAAGTGACCCCTGATAGGACAGTTACGAAAATATCCCTTAGATCCCAAAAGATATCTACTGCCAAGATGATGCCCTTACGGCAAGTCCCGGGAGTGCCCGTAAAGAATGAAAATGATGAGGTGGTAGCGGGACCCCTAAGTTATGTGTATGTCCCTTTCTCCACAACTGATTTGTTAAATTGGAGGACACATTATGCCTCCTATACCGATAAACCCTTGGAACTTACAGAATTAGTAAATACTATTATGGAAACCCACCAACCCACTTGGGCAGATTGCCGCCAGCTCCTGACCACTCTATTCACGACAGAGGAGCAAGCACGAATTAGAAAAGCAGCTATAGATTGGCTGGCGGATAACCCTGTAGCTCCGGGACAGGGGACGGAGAGAATAGACCATCGAGAAGCGGCCCTGAGAGAATTCCCGAATGAAGACCCCCGATGGGATCCAAATACAGAGGTAGGATCCGCAGCCCTAGTCCGTTTTCGCCAAGGCTTTTTACAAGGTCTGAAAAGGGGGGGCCAGAAGGCTATGAACCTTTCCAAAGTTGCAGGAGTCATCCAAGGTATAGATGAGAGCCCCGCAGAATTTCATGAAAGATTAACTGAAGCATACAGAATGTATACTCCCTATGATCCCGAGGCACCAGGAAGTTTATGTATGGTGAATTCTGCCTTTGTAAACCAGTCTCAACCAGACATTAGACGTAAATTGCAGAAGTTAGAAGGGTTTGCGGGCATGAATACAACTCAGTTACTGGAAGTCGCTCATAAAGTGTATGTGAATCGTGATAATGAAAGGCAGAAAGAATGTGATCGAAAGATGAAGAAGAAAGCTGATTTTTTGGCTTCGGCCTTAGTTGAACAGAAAAGGGGAGGTGTCCCTAGTCGAAGGAGCCGAGGAAGGGGGCGGGGCCGAGGAGGAAACCGGCCCCAAATAGGCGTAAACCAATGCGCCTATTGTTGGGAAGAAGGACATTGGAAAGATGCATGCCCGCAACTCGAAGACGCCCAGCAAGATGACGAAAACAATCATCAGTGGCGAGAAGAAAGACGGGGTCGTCCCCGAAACCGTGGAGGAGCCAATCGAGAACAATTCCAGCGAGGAAGAGGAGAAGCTATCCAAGCATCGACTACGACAATCCATGATGAAAATGACGTGGATTAGGACAGACCGGGCTCCGAGTTTGCTTTAGGTCTCCAGGAGCCTATGGTCGGAATACAAATAGGAGACCAAGTTATGAACTTTATGGTTGATACTGGAGCAGAACATTCAGTAATAGACAAAAAGATAGCCCCATTTTCTACAAAAGCAGTCACCATTATAGGAGCAACTGGTGCCAAAGCTACAAAATCTTTTCTTCAGAATCGTATATGCAGTCTAGGAGGACAGCAAATAACTCATCAATTCCTTTACATGCCCGAATGTCCAGTGCCACTACTGGGACGAGATATGTTAGCCAAGCTTCAAGCACAAATATCTTTCTCTGAAAAAGGAGAAATGCAAATGATAGTAAATCCCCAAGTCAAACCAGCAGGAATAATGCTGCTGACAGTTCCCCGAGAAGAAGAATGGAGGTATTACATTGATGACTCTGTCCAAGACACTTATTTCGAACAAACTTTAAAGAACATTCATGCACCACCTGGAGTATGGGCAGAAGGCAGTCCTCCAGGTCTAGCCAAACATATAGCTCCAGTAATTGTAACCCTTAAGCCTAGTGCTACACCAGTACACGTCAAACAGTACCCTCTCCCAAGAACTGCAATTGAAGGCATTCATCGCCTCTTGCAAAGATTGCTCGAATATGGCCTACTAAAAGTATGTCAATCCCCATGGAACACTCCACTTTTGCCAGTAAAGAAACCTGGGACAGATGATTACCGCCCAGTGCAAGACCTAAGGAGAGTGAATGATGCAGTTGAAACTATACATCCAGTTGTACCCAATCCTTACACTCTTCTAGGACTGATACCTGCTGAAGCTACCCATTTCACTGTACTAGATCTAAAAGATGCATTCTTCTGCATAAGATTAGCCCCTGTAAGCCAAATATTGTTTGCATTTGAATGGCAGGACCCCATCTCTGGAAGAGGGGGCCAACTCACATGGACACGATTACCCCAAGGATTCAAAAATTCGCCTACCATCTTTAGTGCTGCACTGAATCAAGACCTTTCGAGCTATCCAGTGGCCCCGGGGAAGAGAGTGCTTCTCCAATACGTGGACGATCTGCTGATAGCTGCCGTATCAGAAAGTGAATGTATACAAGCCACCAAAGACCTCTTGCAGTTACTAGATGAAGCTGGATACAAAGTTTCCAGAGCAAAAGCGCAACTATGCCAAAAAGAAGTGAAATACTTGGGTTTTCGTATAACCCAAGGAAGCCGAAGATTAGGCAGAGAAAGAAAAGAAGCAGTATGCAGAATTTCAACCCCAACAACCAGAAAGCAAGTTAGAGCCTTTCTGGGAGCGGCAGGATATTGCCGAATCTGGATACCCAACTTTGCCCAAATTGCCAAACCATTATATGAAGCCACAAAAGGAGAAGAGAAGTCGCCACTGGAGTGGGGACTTGAGCAGGATACAGCCTTCAAGAAGTTAAAGGAAGAATTGATGTCATCACCAGCACTTGGACTACCAGATGTTCACAAGCCTTTCCACTTGTTTGTACATGAAGCACAGGGAAATGTCTTAGGCATGTTGACTCAGAAATTGGGAAATTGGGAGCGACCTGTAGCATACCTATCGAAACAGTTGGACACTGTGGCCAAAGGATGGCCACCTTGCCTGAGAGCAGTTGCAGCTACAGCATTACTAGTAAGTGAAGCGGACAAGCTCACATTAGGACAGAACATACGAGTCACTGTGCCACATGCAGTCCTTGCCCTCATGGAACAAAAAGCGAATTATTGGCTCACCAATTCCCGAATGTTGAAATACCAGAGCATGTTATGTGAAAACCCACAGACACAACTAGAAGTGAGTCATGCCTTGAATCCAGCCACCTTGATACCCATTAGTGAAGAACTCCCAGAACATGACTGTATGGAAGTCATGGACACTGTGTTCTCCAGTCGACCTGACCTGACAGATGTGCCCATAGACAACCCTGACCAAGTCTATTATGTTGATGGGAGCAGTCTCATCCTCGATGGACGACGCTGTGCCGGATATGCAGTTGTCACCCAACATGAAGTAGTTGAGTCATCAGCTTTAGCCTCAGGCACATCAGCTCAGAAAGCCGAATTGATAGCACTCACCAGAGCATTATTATTAGGAGTGAAACTTGTGCTAAATGTATATACAGATTCCAAATATGCCTTCACTACTCTACATGCCCATGGGGCTCTCTATAAAGAACGAGGGCTCATCACATCCGGAGGAAAGTCAGTCAAGTATGGCCCCGAGATACTGATGTTACTTGATGCAGTTTGGGCCCCAACTCGTGTAGCTGTCATGCATTGTAGAGGACATCAAGCAGGAAAAGGAGAAGTTGCCCGAGGAAGGAAATAGGTTTGCAGATGCCTCAGCATGACAAGCAGCTATGACGGGACAAATTACACCACAAGCTATGCCAATGCAAGCAGCATTGTTTCCAGTACCTCTGAATTCATGGACACCACGATATACCACCAAAGAATTAGATTACTATTGTAACAAAGAAGATGGAGTACTGAAAGATGGATGGATTGAGCTGCCACCAGCAGAGGGCAGTCAACCCCCTGGACGAATAGTAATTCCTGAACTGTTAGGACCATCTTTTGTCAAAGCCTTTCACGAAGCCACCCACTATGGGAAAAGTGCTATGGAAAAAGCACTCAGACCACATTTTTACATTACTTTATTGACAACCATATCAGCTTCAGTAGCACGTCAATGTTTAACTTGTGCCAAAAATAATGCCAAGCAAGGCCTTATAACGGCACCCCGAGTTCAGTCAGGAGGTGTAACCCCCATGCACAACCTCCAAATTGATTTTACCGAAATGCCAAGAGCCAATGGATATCATTACCTACTAGTGTTAGTCTGTACTTTCTCTGGGTGGGTAGAAGCCTTCCCAACCAGAACTGAGAAAGCCCGAGAAGTTACCAAAGTTTTAATGAGAGAGATTGTCCCTAGGTTTGGAATTCCAGCAGTAATAGGGTCAGACAATGGACCCTCATTTGTTTCTCAGATTACTCAACAGTTAACAAAAGCTTTGCAGATACAATGGAAGCTCCACATTGCATATAGACCCCAGAGTTCAGGGAAAGTTGAGCGAATGAATCGTACCCTAAAAGCCCAAATGTCTAAGCTTTGCCAGGAGACACACTTGAAGTGGCCTCAAGTGCTCCCAATAGCTTTACTCAGAATACGCTCAGCTCCTGTAAAGTGAACAGGTTTTTCCCCTTTTGAAGTTCTGTATGGTAAACCCCCACCAATAGTGCAGGGAATCAAAGGAAGTCTAGCCCAAATTGGTTCAGAAATAACCAGGCAAGAACTCCTAGCTCTTAGTTTTGTTCTGCAGACTCTCCATGCGTGGATCCAAGACCAGTTGCCTATCAACTTGACGGAACCTCTGCATCCCTACCAGCCTGGTACCTTGGTGTGGATCAAAGATTGGAAGAAGACACCGTTGGAACCCCATTGGAAGGGACCATACACCGTCATCCTGTCTACCCCAACTGCAGTAAAGGTAGCAGAGATCGACGCCTGGATCCACCACAGCAGAGTCAAGCCCGCCGCTGATCCTGAACCTGAGCAGTGGACAGCAGAACAGCATCTTGATGCACCTTTGCGAGTTACTCTGAGACGGCAACCAGCAACTTAGACACTTCATCACAGTGCCTTGCAGTAGCCAAGTCTTTCGAAGAGGATTGCTGTTTTTCCATGCAGCAACAGTTTTGTTTCAACGAACCCCAATATGTGTGTGATTTTGCACACTACTTTGATACTACATTAATTAACCATATTTCAAAAACCAACTGAAATTGCTAAGTTGGTTGAGGTGTGATGGACAACTTGAGGATCTTCAGTCAACACTCAGCACCCGTTGAATTGCTTCATTAGCGCACGGGACGAAGAAAAAGAACGTCGTGGTCAAGATCTGCAAGCTGAGGATTCAGAAGAACTCCAATCAACATGTATCTTTGTCTTTGCTTTGTCCTGGTTGCCTTCGTTGGAGGTTTTGAACTGACTTATGCTTTACCTCCATGCACTGCTTGCATTACTTCTACTCGAACTGGACTAAAAGTAACTCAGACTTTGATTTACCATTCTTATTATACCTGCACTGGAAAAGTGACCCGGTGTATTTATAACACCACTGAACTAAATGTTTGCACCAATGGCAAATCTAGAGTATGCTATAATCCGCATCAGAATCCATCCTATTACACGTTGGAAATACGATGGAAGGATGCAGATGGACCTATAATAGCTGCTACGCCACCACTTAAGGACATTACTAGACCTGCTGTTTTGAATTTTGATGCATGTAATGTCATAAACAGAGATAGTCGCTCCACCTGTGGTACCTGGGAAAAAGCGTATCGGAATGACCATAAGTATATGTGCCCAGAAGGTGCCATAGGATGGAGAAAGTGTACAGGTAAAAAGGAACCAGGCTATAGTACTGCCCCTGAAGCAGATTACTATTGCCCGGATTGGGAATGTGTGTTTTATGCTACATGGAATAATGGTATAGTTGACGAAAAGATAGATAAACGAATGGCCACTTTAACCAAGTCAGCAACAAATGATAAATGTCAGAAAGATGCTTGTAACCCCTTACACTTGCAGATACACAATCCCAATGCATGGAAACAAGGATACAAGTTTGGTTTACGTATTGCTGGTGGAGCAATAGATCCTGGGACCATTGTGTATATCAGATTGAATACCCAAGCCCATAAGTCATCTAAATATCATATCCATAATACCTTCTATGAGGCCATGCATGTAAATAAGTTTGAGATCCCTCACCCTTCTCAGAATTTATTTCTAGAATTAGCCGGAGCAGTAGTATCTAGTCTTAAAATCTCGAACTGTTATTTCTGTGGCGGAACCCAAATGGGAGACCAGTGGCCATGGGAAGCCCAAGAATTAAATTATTCTCTGACTTACAATCAGACTGAATTACACAAGACAACTAGCGAATGGGTGATAGCGCACTCAATAGTTGGACGTCTTTGCTATGCCAGAACTGGACCCCAGTTCACCCAACAGGTAGGACAGCTGGTCTGTCTTAGCCAGAAATTCTATAATGCCACTACCAAAAAGACGTCATGGTGGTCAGGAATCAAACACCCTGAACCTCATAAACCATTAGCCAGATTTCCTGAACTTGCTGATTTATGGACTAATCTTGCCAAAGTCCATGCCTGGCAAGCCCCACCTGGCCTCTATTGGATCTGTGGGAACCGAGCTTATGCACAACTCCCGCCACGATGGGGAGGAGCATGTGTCTTAGGGACCATCAGACCTTCTTTCTTCCTTTTAAACACTGAACATGGAGAACAATTAGGATACCCAGTATATACTACCCACCGACACAAAAGAGCATTGAGACAGACGAGATCACCCCTCCAGGTAGGCAAGTGGGAGAAATGGCAGGGTGATGATTGGCCACCAGAAAGAATCATTGAGTATTATGGGCCTGCCACTTGGAATGATGATGGAATGTATGGATATCGCACTCCAATCTATATGATTAATCGTATTATCCGCTTACAAGCAGTAGTTGAAATAATAACCAATGAAACTAGCCAAGCTCTTACACTCTTAGCTAGACAAAGCACTCAAATGCGCACTGCTATATATCAGAATCGCTTAGCACTTGATTATTTGTTAGCAGCTGAAGGAGGAGTATGTGGTAAACTGAATTTAACTAATTGTTGTTTAAAAATAGATGATAAGGGTCAAGTAGTTGAAGAAATTGCTAAGGATATGCAAAGACATGCTTATGTGCCAGTACAAACTTGGCACTCATTGAAATTCCCTAATTGGTTTGCTAATCTGTTCTCATGGCTGGGAGGATTTAAGACTTTCATTGTCTTAGTACTAATCCTTGTTGCTGTTATTTTCTTATTACCATGTTTAATCCCATGTTGTATGCGTTCTATTCATAATGCTATTGATAGTACAGTAGAGCGGAAGACCGCAACTAAAATAATGGCCCTATATAAAGCTAGTCCTAGTCGGAATCCTTCAACCATGGCATAACTATTTTTGAAGTGATTTAATTCTCACACCTTATTAAGTAATAGGGTGAGATTAATCAAAGGGGGGAATGTGGCAGGTGAAGGCCTGTGATCCACAGTGTCTGACATGAGCAGGCAGGCCTAACTAGCTTGACCTGTAAATGAAGCCTGTGAAGAGGCTCATAGGAATTACACATCCCCCAACATGCTGCTATTGTAGGATTAGAACTCAGTAGAAGTATTGAATTAGCTTAGACAAGCAGAACTGGAAGATGGAAAAATACAGAAAAATATGTTTAAAAGCTACTGATAAGAAAGTACATCTGCAAGGGATTTAATTGGGATTGCTGACAGATGAGTTGCAGAGCCCTGCTCCCCTACATGCACAAATTGGCTCTATGGCCTTGAGAGTATGAAAGTAACAAGTTGATGAACTGGCCATTGTAATTGGGACTAGAAGGGGGGTAAGCAGGTGCTGAGCCCACTGGAGGAACATAATTGGATAATCATATCAGTACCGGCACCAATAGAAGGGGTACGGGAGGTACGGGAGAGTACCGGGACCAATGAAATGTTTTTCTATACCTAGAATGGAGTAAAAGTCTATAAAAGTTGTTGTATTGCTAGAAAACTTTGCTCAGCCATTTTGAAATTGACTTTGCTTGAGACTTGTGCACAAATAAATGATTTGGACCTTCTGAACAGACTCCTGGTATTATTGGTTTGTCTGCGCTCTGCTGCTACAGGCTGACTTATTGTTTGCATATGTTACATCAAAGGGCCTGAATGACAGCCTCACTGACTCCCCATGGGCACCGAGTCAGTCAGTCACAAGGATGTTGTTAGAGTACAAAGAGGCTGGAAATGGTGGGGTATGTTTTGCCAGCAACTGTTGCAACATCCAACCTAGGGTTGCCAACTTTTTCACCGAGAAAAACCCGACACCTGTGGCTCGCCATGCTCCACCCATTCTCCGCCCCTAGTCCCACCCCTGCCCCGCCCCCAGCCCCACCCACAAAAATTACCGAGGATACGTGTAGGCTAACTTCCTTGGTCAGATAATAATTAAACTGGGAACCCCAAAATCCAAACATGAAATGTACAACACTGGAGAAATAAAACTATAAAGTAATTTCCTCTTGCACTAAACAAAAACGCAAAGATGTTAGCAATACACACTTCCCAGACCAGACATATTCCAGTTAATAAATTCAAAATAAAAAGTATTTTTCTACCTTCTGTTTGGGCGTTTTATTTTTCAGTTGCAATTGCTCCAGTCACTTTCTTCTGGTTTCTTCGTGTCTTCTGCGAGCTATCCATTTGTCCTTTCTTCTCTTTCAGATGTTTTCCATTCTCTCTCTATTTCTGCTTTAACATACTGATTGTTTCCCTTTTGCTCTTTCCCCCAATTCTTTCCTTATTCCTTTATCATCCGTTTAAATTTCACCCTTCCATTCTCAAGCCCCTCTTACTCTCCCAATACCGGCCCATCATAGACTTTTCTTCCACACAAAATATTTTTTCCCTCTCTATTCTCATTCCCCATCCATTCTAGTCCTCCCCCCAAATCAGTTCCCTTATAGTTCTAGACCCACCCAGCATCCACTCCCTTCTAGTCCCATTCTCCCATGCCCCACATCAGCCCATTTCCAGTCCTATTCCAGCTCTTCATCAGCCCATTTCCAGTGCTAGCCCTCACATCACAGGCCATTTCCAGTCCTAGCTCCCCCCCCCAATCACAGCCCATTTCCAGTCCAAGTCCCCCATCACAGCCTATTTCCAGTCCTAGGCCCCCCCACCATCACATCCCATTTGCAGTCCGAGTCCCCCCGCACCATCACAGCCCATTTGCAGTCCGAGTCCCCCCGCACCATCACAGCCCATTTGCAGTCCTAGCCCCCCTAATCACAGCCTATTTCCAGTCCAAGATCCCCCTTCCTCCACCATAGCCCATTTCCAGTCCAAGGTCCCCCCCCATAGCCCTTTTCCAGTCCAGGTCCCCTCCACCCCCATCACAACCCATTTCCAGTCCATGTCCCCCCCCCCATAACCCTTTTACAGTCCAGGTCCCCCCCCCATCACAGCCTATTTCCGGTCCAGGTTCCCCCCCCCCCATAGCCCTTTTCTGGTCCATGTCCCCTCCACCCCCATCACACCCCATTTCCAGTCCATATCCCCCCCCCCTTAGCCCTTTTACAGTCCAGGTCCCCCCCTTTAGCCCTTTTCCAGTCCAAGTCCCCCCCTTTAGCCCTTTTCCAGTCCAAGTCCCCCCCCCCTTATCCTTTTTCCATTCCAAGTCCCCCCTTTAGCCCTTTTCCAGTCCAAGTCCCCCCCTTAGCCATTTTCCAGTCCAATTCCCCCCCCCTTAGCCCTTGTCCAGTCCAAGTCCAAGTCCCCCCCCCTTAGCCTTTTTCCAGTCCAAGTCCCCCCCCCCTTAGCCCTTTTCCAGTCCAAGTCCCCCCCTTAGCCCTTTTACAGTCCAGGTCCCCCCATCACAGCCCCTGCAGTCCTTGCCCCCCCCCCCCCCCCGGACCAGCATCGCGGCTGTCTGAGGCTTCAGAGGGAGCCGGGGAAGCCCGCGCGAGGCCCCGGCTCCCTCTGAACAGCCACCAGCGTGAAGAGCCTTTACCTTCACGCTGGCGTCTGTTCCTGTGAAGCCGCGAATGCCCTTTAACCTTTCCCAGCATTCGCGGCTTCACAGGAACAGCCGCCAGCGTGAAGGTAAAGGCTCTTCACGCTGGTGGCTGTTCAGAGGGAGCCGGGGCCTCGCGCGGGCTTCCCCGGCTCCCTCTGAAGCGGAGAAAAGCCGGTTTTTTTGCTCAGGCCGCTCCCGATCTTGCGGCCAGAGCAAAAAAACCGGCTTTTAAAGGGCCGGTTTTGCCTCTGCGCCGGCAGCCGGCCTGGCCGTGGAAAAACCGGCCAGGCCGGCTGAAAACCGGCCAGTTGGCAACCCTAATCCAACCGCATCTCCAACCTGCCATGCAACTATGCACTCTTGGGTGGGGGGCGGGGGGGGGGGGGCAATGCATCTGCAGCATGGAAGAGTGTAAGGCTAGGGACATGACCTTACATGGGAGTACAAGCATGGCACCATGTTCAATTCTCCCTGCCAAAAGCTGGGACACCATATTGGGGTATGTGAAGGATGTAGGCCACTGTATGCCAGCATAAACTCTCAGCTAGTCTCTGGCCTACTTTTCACTGTCCTTTGCATTGCATAAGCTGCCCCCAAGTTCAAATTATAAGTGTACATAATGAGGAGCAGAAGATTGTGGGTATTACCTAAAACAGCGGATTGCACAGGATGTATATGAGTCAGAGGCAGGGTCCATGGCTGAGCCTTCTTAGCATGGGTCTGCCACAGCTATGGCCTGGGTGCATACATCTGTTCAGGCTGAGATACCACTCTCACTCTGACCATGTTACGGCTATGTATCCACATGGTGTTATCTAGTGTCAAGCTGTAGTGATTTGGATGCTATTTCTTTTATGGCAGTCAAATCACTGGTCAGGCAGCTGAGTGCCCATACTGTTTGTAACAAGCACATGTGTTCATTGTTGCTATGTGCACATGCAGTGTAGGGTGATTAGCAGACTGAGCACAGATGGTATGTGAGTGGATGTCACAGCCTAGTGTTGCCTGACACATGCAGACTACCTGTGATTATGATAGTTGATTGGATTTCTGAAAAGGTGAGGCTAGCAGCTGTTCTTGGGCTAATAACTATGGTCTTGGCGGCAACCCCCCTGCTGCCTAGACAACACTCACTGCATTCGGGTTTGAAGGGGAAAAATGAATCTCCCCTTCAGGTACATTTGTTACAGGTTGAATCCATCTTGTGCTAATGTCTATAGCTCAGGCCTAAGAAACAGCTTGCACTGACTTTTTCACACTGAAACTGCAAAATCAGCAAGCTTGAGTAATGAAATGAGCTAATATCCTGTCCCAGAGAGCTGACACAATGAGAGTCTCTGAATGCTATACAGCTAATGAAAAGCTATCACCTGGACCTCTTGAATGAACAAAGGGGAACATAAACAAGGAAGATGAACATCAGTATCTACAGTTTATCTGCAGGAAACATGACTAGCAGAAGGCGAGTGAGAATGGAGAGACAGGATGCTACAGAGAAAACAGAGGGTAAAAAGATTAGGAAGCAGATTTGCTTAAGATAATGGAGAATAAGAAACAGAAAGGAAATCTATTTATCAGCAATTTCAGCCTGAAAATGAATATAAATATGGAGAAGAAATTCTGATAGATAGACAGATATTAGCTGATCTCATTGGAGTAAGGCTCTTTCTGTCACCAGGACCTTTTTTAAGTCAGGTGCTTTGCTTATTATAGATGTATTGATGCTATGGATTGATTTTGAAATTTGTACCATATAAATCAAAAGTAAAGCTTGTGATGTTACAGACCTGGCAAGATAAATAAAAAGTTTTCCATGCTCTTACGGTGGAGCAATTTGTTTAGGTCCTGTATATACGCACGTTATGTACGATTACCGCAGTTTAGTAAACATGAAGTAGCGAAGCGCACGCAACGAATACACCAGGAGTCTATTTACTAGAATTCAAACCAGTTTATTTGTGCACAGTCTCAGACACTTGTCACATTCAAAATGGTCTGAGCATGGCGTTCAGTAAAACAACAGCATTTATAGCTTTCTTCATCAGTTCTATACAGACAAACTCCTCATTGGTCCCGGTGGCCCCCTCACCCCCCCCATCCAATGGAGATCTCTGACCAGGCCCACACCGCTCTCCCCCTGCTCTCAGGCCTTCCTAGCCATGGCTCAGTATCTAGACATAACATATTCTGCCTTGCTTTCTGCTTACAAGGTCACTCTGCAGTACAGAGACTGTGAATACATCTGTGAATAACATAACAAGCTCAATAGAAAAGTCTTGCATTCTTATCAGCAAAGCAGTGTAAAGCTGTTTTCTATTTTATTTATTTATTTATTTATTTATTTAACATTTCTTCTATACCGCGCTATTAAGATCAGTGCGGTGTACATTGAACAAAATATACAACAATGTATGCAAGTAACATTGAGTTTACATAGAACATGGGAATATATAACATGGATTAACAGGGAAAACTATGTACAGTCAACATCATATATGTATATGTTTTTACTATATAAATATGTTAGCTCAAGTGGAGATTATCTGCGTAATTTATGTAGGAGGCGCGAATCAACAGAGAGGATGTGGAGCTATCGTGGAGCTTAACCATTTTCTGGTTGAATTAAGGTAATATGGTGTTTAGTGCAAGTTGGAGGTCTGTTGTTTGAGTGAACATTTTCTCTGGCTTTTCAGCTCTGCTCAGCTATAATATTCTACAGTGGGGGTTGGGAACTCAGGCCTGACCTACAGGCTTTTCTTACTTCTACAGGCTATGCAGGCTATTCTAGGCCATAGCCTATCACAAACATACCCCATAATCTGGGAGAAACAGGACTATATCCTACCTTAACTGCAGTTGCAGCTATAGGATACCAAGACCCTATTCCTATAGATCACGAACCTAAACAATCCAAGGGGACCCTCCACCGTAACAAAAAGGAGACCTTACCCGAAAGGAGATTTTATGATCAAATGCTCCCAGGCCCTATAGAAGATCCTGAGGTAAGGGCAGCTTGTGAGGATATAGGGAAAGAGAAAGAAGAATGGGCAGACATATCAGGGACAGTTAAATTAGAATATTGTAAGCAGCCAATTTGTGAGAATGAATTAGCACAATGGAAAGCAGAGTTAGAAGCCAGTACTGAGAAATGGAAAAGGACTCATCAAGAACAAGAGGAACAATTTAGAATAAGCCTAGAAAATCAGCAGGCTGAGTGGGAAGAGAAAGTTAGGGAGAAGGAAGAACAGGAGAAATATAAAGAAAAAGAACAGAAGAAATTAGAAGAGTCACGAATTAAAGATTGGGAGGAGTGGAAGTCAGCACTGGAGGAGTGGGAACAGCATAACAGAAAAGAGACAGATAGGATGAAAGAGGAATGGGGCAAATTAAACACAGCTCAACAAAGACTGAACTCTTTGAGATCCAGCTATGAAAACAAGGAAAGTAATACAAAGCACATTGGGATTGCAAGAAATAACTGTCAGGCTAGAGCCTCACTAATGCCTAAAGAAACAGTAGCTGAGGGTGAGGGAAATCATTACTTCATCGACCGATGGAATGACAATATGTATGGCTGGACCTTAGAGAACCAGCCGCAAATGTTGCAATGGCCTCCCGAGGGAGCACTTGACACTGCACATTTGAATACTGCTAGACTTTGCATTCATGGGGGAGCGGGGGACCCACAATGGGATTTAGATTACATGAAGACAGGATTAGAAATATGGGAAAAATATGAATTTAAATTGTTCTTGCCCCTCTTGCATTCAAGAGGAGGAACTATTCGATATGTCCCTTGGAATTTTACTGATATGGATAATATAGCTAGTGCCTTACCTCCTCTAAGTAGAGGGGGGGGGGGCTTCCTGGATTCAAAAGTTTGAGCGGGTTACGGCAGGGTATTCTTTAGGGCTAGGGAATGTTAAAGCACTGTTAGCAAAACTCCTGGGAACTCATGCAACAAATCAAGTGTTTGCCAGAGCTAATTTACCCCAAGTTACTGAAGCAGAAACACGATATGATGGGTCTGAGTTTAATGAGCACCGACCCAGAGTTTGGAATTCTATAAAAGAACTATACCCCACCCAGAAGAATTTAGGGCCACTACTGAAAATGTGTTTTAAGATAGGAGAAGATATTAGTGCATATATTGCCCGATTTCAAGATTTGTGGGAAACCCAGACTGGGATGGTTTATTCTGACCCAGGTTTCCTGCCCCTATTTTTCCAAATACTTAGCAATACTTTTCCTAAATCAGTTCAATCAAGACTTGACACGATTGTGGGGTTAGAAGATGAGTCCTGGGCAAGACAGCAGTCACATATACACCATTTTGTAAAATTAGCTGAAGAAGAACAGATAAAACCTGAGAAGGATATGAAAAGTTTGCAGACAAAATTAATGGCATTACAACTAAGAGAGTTGCAGGAGGATTTTGATAAAAGTAAGGTTAAAGAGAAGGACAAGGAAAAGGATGATGAGAAGGAAAAAGAAAGAGAAGGTTTAAATAAAACAGAAAAGCAGCATGAGGCAGAAAAGCAAAAACTTAAGGCCATTATAAAACAGAAAAATGAAATTATTAGAGATTTGGAACAGTATGACATTGAAGAAGACCCCTGGGAGAATTTTAGTTTATATGCTCAGGCTTAGAACCAGACAGGACCAAACAGTGGGGGTACTTGAAAAGGGGGACGGTCAGGACCACCTCAGACACAGCATTTTCAGAGAATGTTTATGTTTATGTTTATTTTATTTGATATACCGCCCTTCTGGAGAAGCAGAGCGGTTTACAATATACAAAAAATGCAAAACTTTAAGGTAGGCACCAGGCCAGGAAGGAAGAAAAGGAAGTTACAATTGCTGAAGTTACAATTGCTGACAGGAAGTTACAATTGCTGACAGGAAAGAAGGGGAGAGAAAGGACACAGGACAATATACAGTAGTCGAGATCACACAAAGGGGGAAGGGAGGTCGAAGGCTAGGGAAAAGACGTGTCTTCAGGTCGCGCTTGAAGGTGGGGTGGTGAGGCTGGAGTCGGAGGGAGGCAGGGAGTGAGTTCCAAAGGGCAGGGCCTGCAAAGAAAAAGGCTGAGGAGCGAGTAGAGTGGAGATGCGCAAGGGAAGGGGGGGGGGGAAGAATGAGGCGGTTAAGATGAAAGGAGCGAGGAGTGTGTCTGGGAGTGTGGAATGTGAAGAGGTCTGCCAAGTATTGTGGGGTGCTGGTGTGAAGTGCTTTGTGAACAAGGGTGAGAAGTTTAAAACGGGTGTGAAAGGGAATGGGTAGCCAGTGAAGATGCACAAGCAGAGGTGATATGTGGTCCCTTTGGGAGGAGTGAGTGACGATGCGGGCAGCGGTGTTTTGGATCCTCTGAAGTCTAGTGAGTTGGAATTTAAGGAGACCAGTGAACACAGAGTTAGAGAAATCTACTCGTGACATGACTAGTGACAGTAACAGTGTGGGGAGAGCAGATGAAGTCAGGAAGGGGTGAATCGCGCGGATTTGGCGGAGAAAGAAGAAAGAAGAAAGAGGTCTTAGTGATGTGAGAGACATGAGCTTGAAAAGAGAGGTCAGAATCGAAGAGCACACCTAAGTAGCGGAAAGTAGAGACTAGAGGTATCGGGGAGTCTGAGAAGGATGGAGCTAGTGAGGGAGATGGGCTGCCATGGGAGAACCAGATTGCGATGGTTTTGGTGAGGTTGAGGTGGAGACAATGCTGGGTCAACCAGTTCGCAACGGTGGAAAGACAAGAGTTAAGTGCGGAGAGGTCTGGGTGAGAGGGGGAGGTGTGATGAAAGAGGACTATGTTGTCTGCATAGTAGAAAGCGGAGATGCCAGATTGTTGTATTAATAGTGCGAGGGGAGCCAGGAAGAGGTTAAAGAGGAGAGGGGCAAGTACAGAACCCTGGGGGACCCCACAGGGTAAGGGGAATGGGTCAGAGGGGGGGGGGGAAGAGTGAGAGGAGGAGAGAACTGCACAAGACCGAGAGGAGAGAAAGGAGTGGAACCAATGGTGAACTGTGCTGTGGAGGCCTGCTTCCCATAGGCGACAAAGGAGAAGGGAGTGATCTACAAGGTCGAAGGCAGCGAACAGGTCAAGGGCAACCACCACCGAAATATCACCGCGTTCGTGAGCGACATGCAGGGCATTAGTGAAGGCAAGTAGGACGGTTTCAACACCGTAGCCCTGACAGAACCCTGACTGACGGGGGTGGAGGAAATTAATGGAACCAAGGTGGTGAGAAAGCTGTGCAAAAACGACTTTCTCGAGGAGTTTAGAAAGAAAGGGGAGATTGGAGACTGGGCGGTAGTGAGCTGGAACTAGAGGGTCAAGTGAAGATTTCTTAAGGATGGGGCGGATTAGGGCATGTTTCCAGGAGTGGGGGAAGGTCCCAGTAGAGAGGCTTGTGTTAAACATAGTGAGGACAGAAGGAAGGAGTGCTAAAGAGCGTGTGAGGAACCAAGAGGAGGGAATGGGATCAAGGGCGTAGGATGTCTTATTGGATGAGGAAATGAGCTGGTGAAGTTCAGTCGTGGTGGTTGGAGAGAAAGAAGTCCATGTGTGTGAAAGGGGAGAGGAGGGAGGGGGCGAAGGAACGGGGGGAGGAGAATGGATGGGAAGGGGACAGGAGGGAAGAGAAGCTCTTAGGGAGGAAATCTTGTTGCTGAAGTAAAAGGCTAGAAGTGAAGGAGGGGGAGAGGGCTGAGCTAATGAAGTAGAAGGGGTGGAATGGAGAGAGGTGAGGGAGTTAAGAGTAGAGTAAAGGTGACGAGTCTGGTTAGGAGCATTAGCGATGGCATTAGAAAATAAAGTATGGGGGGCGCTAGTGAGCCCGAGAAGGAATGGCCGCAACTTAGATTTGCTCTGTCCCGGGACTCCCCTATCTTTCGCTAACATTTGCAGAAAAATAACTTTTTCCCCCGTACCTGTCTGCCCCCGGAGGGGGAAAGCGTGGGGAACCACTCCACTGCGAGAGAGAGTGCTTGGTGTTGATATCCAGGCGCGGGAGGAAGGAAAACATGCCTCCGAGGCTGGAGCCTCTTTACAGCGCCAGCTCCCTCCTGCCGCGACCGACTGTGGAAAGAGCGCAGATCTGCGCAGTGGAACCCGCGACTCGAAGCCTGCTGCCGCAACGATCCTGTCTGAATTGCCCGGCTTCTGCTTGCTCAGGGGAGCGAGGTCAGTTGACAGCAGGCTGGCCGGTGGGCAGCGATCTGAGCAGCGTGAAGCCCTGCGGGCAATATTGCTGGAGAGCGGGCCGTGAGGGATACTTGGGCTAGCAGGGGCAGCAACTCCATCCTGGCACCTCCCGGGGCTCCGAGCTTGGACGAAACGCTGCATCAAGAGGTGAGAGCCCGCACCGCCCTCCCAAGTTACAGCCTCCTGGTCCCGGCTGGCCTGCCTTGGAGAATTGGTGGCCTTCACCATGCGGCCTTGGAACGCACAGGCATCCTTGCGTTCCAGGCACTTTTGGTGGGAACAACCCCCACTAGGGCCTTTGAGCCGTGCTGAATCCTGTGTCCGACATCTTGCAGCCACGCGAAGACCATTGCCACGCAGACTGGACTCCCCTTGCTGCCTCCTGATCTGTGATTTATAGCTGCTGAGGGTTCTTTAATGTGCTGTAGAAAGTATAGCAACTGAATAGTTTGCAGGGCCATTTGGTGCACACTGTACGTTGCTGCCTGCCTTTTGGGTGCACTGCCACCTGCTGGTCACGAGGGGGACTTTGCTTCTCTGTGCTTTCAATTGTCCCTAATACTAATTCTCTACGGATTTGAAGCCTCGTGGGGTGGACCTCATGGCTGCTAAAGCTAAGAGCCTTGAACCCCGAGATGGTGTACGGGCCTCTCAACGCCTGCAGGGCAAGAATGGAGCACAGACTACCCCACCTAAAAAGGCGCTGTCAGGCGGCTCTGGGGACGAAACAATGAGTGAACTTGAACAAGATTCCGCAGCGCCCTCCTCTCATGCCCTCCTGCAGAGGGAACTTCGAAGGGGCTTTGAAGATCTAGCGAATGAATTCCGCTCCATGCGTGAGGAGGTGATGAGCTCAATGGCGGAACTCCGAACGGATATTAAAGACTTGGGCACACGAGTGGAAGAGGTTGAGACAAAAATTGAGGATTATGATGGTACCCTGGTGGATTTACAGTGTGCACTTGACAGACAGCATATGCAAGCATTGGAACTGACTTATAAAATTGATGATATCGAAAACAGATCTCGCCGCAACAATGTGCGCTTCCGGGGCAACCCTGAAGTGGTGGGGGGCGCTGAAGACCTACGGGTGGTGCTTAATACCTTGATAGAGAAATTACTTACACCCGAGGAATTTGCATCACAAGGTTCTGGGATGGAGATCGAGAGGGTGCACCGTGCCTTGGGGAAGCCTCCAAACAACCAACCACGCGATGTTATTGCCCGATTTCTGAGATACACAGACGCGGAGCTCCTTCTGCGACGGGGCCGAGAGAAAAAAGTGATCTCCTTCCAGGACTCACCGGTATCGGTGTACCAAGAGCTTTCAGTTTTCACGCTGGCCCGCCGGAGGGAAATGAAACCAATTATAGCGGTGCTGAATAATAAAGGGATACGTTACTCCTGGTCTTTCCCCTTTTGGATGAACTTCCTTTTGGGAACCAAAAACGTTTCAGCCAAAGATTCTACGGAGGCATGGAGAGCGCTAAGACAGGCTGGTTTGGTGGAAGATAATGCACTGCCGGAACCTCCGGCCTCCACATCTCAGCGCTCTAAATGGACTCGGGTGGGAAGATCAACTTGAAACTCCTGGGATTACTCGGGAAAATCTACCAGCCCTTGAAGGACTTCTCGTGGACTTTCTGGATATGGTGAAGCGTTTAGTATTGCATATTTGCATAAGGCAGCTTTGTATCACAATGGTTGTTAATATTCTAAAGGTTTAAGGTTATCATGGGGCTTTAGATAGTTGTTCTGTGTTAAACTGGGGGGAGAAGAACCGGTCACTGGGATAGGGAATGGAGGATGAAAACCATCGTCCTCTGCTCTTAAGCTACAGACGGGGGGCATATCCTCAAGATAAAAGTTAATATCTTACAGCATGGGGAACCGGGTGGAGCTGGATACAGGGTTAGCTCTACCGTGACCTGTCACTCTGACAGGCAGATGGTACAGCTGGGAGGGGGAGATGGGTGGGAGGGGAGAGAACTACACATACAATTGAATTGGGGGGAAGGGAAGGGGGGGATGGTTTTTTGGATATCTACTGAGGATGGGAATTGGGTATGGTGGGGGTGGGGGGTCTCTTCAAGTACTACTAAAAGTTGGGGAGGTGAGAGGATGTTTCTAATGTATCAGGCCAGTGACTTTGCGGGGTGGGGGGCTTATAGTGGTAAAATCAGTTGATTACCTATGTTGAAAGTAATTTCTCTGAATGTAAAGGGTCTCAATTCCCCAGGAAAACGTTCCTTGCTGTTTGCGGAATTGAGATCCTTGAGAGCGGATATGGTATTTTTTCAGGAGACACACCTCCGTCCAAGCAAACAAGGGTGGTTAAAACACAAACCTTATCAAGAGGTATGGGTTGCTTCAGATGCAAATGGACGAAAGAAGTGTGGTGTGGCCATGCTCTTCCATCAGAGCCTATCCCTCCAGGTAGAAGATGTTAAAAGGGACCATTTGGGGAGGTGGCTCTTCTTGAATGTACACCTGGAAGGCCGTCTGTTCACGTTGGCCAACGTCTATGCCCCCAATGCAGGCCAGGTGTCCTTCTTTGCGCAGCTTAAAGCTTACTTGGCCGAGTTTGCAACCGGTCCTATCATACTCGGCGGGGACTGTAATACCCATCTGATCCCTCGTTTGGATATGACGGGTAAAGTTGAGAGGGAGACACGTGGGCCTAGTAAGGCGCTGCGGAACTTAATGCGTGATTTAGGCTTGCGCGACGTTTGGAGAGACACACACGAAGGGGAAAAAAGCTATACATATTACTCGCCTGTTCACCAGGTACACACCCGTATTGACTATTTTCTCTTAGATCAGCGTTTGATGGATGGGGGAGTCGAGGCTGGGCATGGGACGCTGACATGGTCGGACCATGCTCCATGCTGGATCATCCTACCTCCATTTCTTTACGATGCGCAACATCGACTCTGGCGTCTAGATATTCGTTTTTTGCGGCAACAGCGAGCTGTTCAGGATCATGACCGCTTTCTTAAAGAATTTTTTGAACTAAACGACACTGGGGAGGTCCCCCTGCCAATGGTATGGGAAGCCTTTAAGGCTACCGCGCGGGGCCATCTGATAGCAGAAGCAGCCCGTACTCGGCGGGCTTGGAAGCAGGAAAGCTGCCAGTTGGAGGAAGAGTCTCGACGTTTTCAACTGGAGCATGCTCGGACAGGCTCTAAGCGTGTCCTGCGTCAATGGCGGGCAGTCCAGGCTAAGTTGGAGGCCTGTTGGCATCATAATTTGGATAATATGCGACGGAAAATGCACCAAACTTTTTACGAGCAGGGGAATAAGACTGGTCGATATCTCACCCTACGGCTCCGCCAGCAGCACACCTTGAAGGTAATTCGTGAAATTTGAGATTCTCGGGGACATAAGAGGTTGATCTCCAGGGAGATACGCAAAATCTTTGCCTACTTCTTGGAACGGCTGTACAGAGCTGAGCCAGTCGACCTGCATCAGGTGCAGGAGTATTTGCGATCAGTTACGCTGCCGCGGTTGACCGAAGCGGACGCCGCTCAATTAGATGCCGAACTTACAGTAGAAGAGGTAGAGAACGCGATCAAGCGGTTGAAGTCCGGGGGGGTGCCGGGCGCGGATGGCTTTCCCGCTGAGTACTATTAAAAATTTAGAGAGCAGCTGGCGCCGACTTTGATGGTGCTCTTCAATGAAGTGTTGAGGGGAGTGTTGTTGCCCCCCTCCCAGCGCGAAGCCCTTATAGCTATGATACCTAAGCCAGGTAAACCCAAACAAGAGGCAGCTTCTTATCGCCCAATCTCCCTGCTCAACACGGATGTGAAAATCCTAGCATCTGTGTTGGCAGCTCGACTGAACCGGATCTTGCCAACTTTGGTACACTCAGACCAAGTCGGGTTTGTGCCGGGCCGACAGGTGGCGGACAATATCCGGCGGATGCTTCAGGTTATCCACGTGACTCGACAGGATCCTCAGCCGGCGCTTTTGGTAGGAGTTGGCAGGCAATGCTGATGAAGTTTATATGGCGATACCGTCGACCCCGCATCGCATATCGAATTCTATATATGCGGACCCGCCGTGGGGGTATGGGGATGCCCAACCTCCAGTGGTATTATATGGTGGCGCAATGTCGTGCGGGAGTAGAGTGGATGGACACTGACAGTCCCAAGCACTGGGTACAGTTGGAGCACTCTCTCTCGGGGGGGGGGGGGGACTGGGAGATAGGCTATGGCTCGGTTCTGGTTTGCGAGGGGGCCCGCGATCAAATAACCCCTATATCCTGCACACTCTCCATTGTTGGGACAGGTCTTTTCGGTCTCAGAGGACAGAATTGACTGCCTTAGCGCCCATTGTGGATAACACTCTGTTTCCCCCAGGGATGAGTGATCGGGTTTTTAGAATGTGGGGGCATAGGGGACTTAGCCGAGCTGGACACCTGTTTGATGAGGGGCGGCTACGCTCTTTTCGGGCCCTCCAGGAAGATTTTTATCTGCCTGATTGTCATGTCTTCCAGTATACGCAAACGGTTCATTGGGTGCGGGATCAGGCTGTTCGCTCTCAGGTTGCTCGTGACTTATCAGATGTTGAGCACCTGTGTGAAGGGAGCACCACTACGAAAGGTCTTATTGCTGCCTTGTACACCCAGTTACAGGAGCGGCATTCGGGACTCGGTAAGCATAGAGAACAGTGGAACCGCGACTTGACTCTTACTTATTCGGAGCAACGATGGGAGCAAGTTGAGGGTAGATTGTGGAAAAGCTTGGTGGCGGTTAATGCCCGCGAAACTAATTATAAAATTCTCTACCGATGGTACATGACGCCTGAGTGGATTCCGCGTGCATATCCTGGGGCTTCCGACTTGTGCTGGCGGCATTGCGGACTGAAGGGCACCTTGGCGCACGTCTGGTGGCTCTGTCCTTGTATTCGCACCTTCTGGAGGGGGATCCAGTATCACTTGAAGCAATTGGTTGGGTTGCACATTCCCTGGGATCCGGGTATTTTTCTTTTCGGTGTGAATGTCCCGGGGGCCAGAACCCCTCAGCTAGCCCTGATTCGACATGGTTTGAATGCTGCACGGCTAGCACTGGCAGCTGCT
Source organism: Ichthyophis bannanicus (assembly GCA_033557465.1). Lineage (NCBI taxonomy): Eukaryota > Metazoa > Chordata > Amphibia > Gymnophiona > Ichthyophiidae > Ichthyophis > Ichthyophis bannanicus. The sequence goes on along the minus strand of CM066033.1, from coordinate 584,519,981 downwards.
TGGAAGCAGCCCCTGGCGCCCTCCTTCTCTAACTGGTTGGAGCGGATGTGGGACACGTACGCCATGGAACGTGGGGTGGCGGCTGGAAGACTACGCCTACCCCAGTTTGAACGAGTGTGGGAAGCCTTTGTTTTAAAGTATAGTTCTTGAATGATCCAGTGCCAGCTACACTCCCTGGCTCTGTTGCGTATGCGCAACCCCGAGAAGTGTTGTCTTTGGGCATCTTTCCCATTCCGCATGATCTGATATAGTAATGCTCTCTCACCAATCTTAATAAGTATGGAGAGTCTTAGAGGGAGGTAGGGGGTGGAGGGGGGAGGGTGGGTAGGGGGTTTAGGGGGTTTAGGAGGGTAATTAGTGTAGGTAGGTTGGGTGGTTTGGGACTGCTGCAGAACAAAAGGCGGGAGTAGGGGATTAAAAAAAAAAAAGGCTTTGAGTTTTGCTTATGAGTTCTCAATTGTTTTGCTTGTTCCTGTATTTTGCCTGCAACTCATGACCTTAATGTTTTTCTGTAATTTTGTGATGCCTTTAAATAAAAAAAAAGAAAAAAGAAAAGAAAGTATGGAAGCGCCCTTAGTTGCTGGAACTGTGGCAGAAGGGGACATCTTCAGCGTGAATACTGAAGCCCCCCCCAGCCTGAGGATCAGCAAAACCACAAGGGCCACCCAATGCCTATCAGGGTCCTCAGAGCAGGTTTCCCCAGTGGCAACCTCCTCAAGGGGGACCACAATGACTCTCTATGGTGATGCGGGCCATGCTCAATGAGCGTGAGCCGATAATTGAAGTCCATCTAAATGGGTATAATGTGCAGATGTTGTTGGATTCCGGAGCCATAGCATCAGTACTGAATTCCCTACCCCCAGGAGTAAACCTCTGTCATCAAACTACTATGACAACAGGGTTTAATGGAGACCCAATTGCCACCAAAATGACAGTACCCATCAAGGTAGAACTCATGGGGCAACATATCTGTAAACCCCTATTGTATGCCCCACACTGTCCAGTTAATTTGATAGGATGGGATCTACTATCCGTCTTTGAGCTACAGATGACCTTTATCAGCACACCATTTGTTTTGCTCCTGCAGACAGAGAGTCAGCCAAATTTTGCTAATATCCCACCTGAAGTTTGGGCTACCCCAGAAAACCCTTTTGGCCTAATAAGGTCTGCATCACCTGTCCGAATTACATTAAAATAAAATTGTCAGGGTCCAAAAGTTGCTCAATATCCACTACAGCCAGAAGCTGTAGTAGGAGCAAGTGAGGAGATTGATATGTTATTGCAAAATGGTATTATAGAACCCAGCACGTCTCAATTTAATACACCCCTGTTTCCTATTAAAAAGCCCAGTGGTAAGTGGAGAGTGGTCCATGATTTGAGAGGTCTTAATTCAGTGGTGGAGGCAGAGTTCCCTCTTGTAGCTAACCCAACTACATTGTTACAGCAAAACCCACCAAGGAAATATAATACTGTCTTAGATTTATCAAATGCATTTTTTGGGGTCCCATTCCATCCTGATAGTAGACCATTGCTGGCATTTCAATATAATGGACAACATTTTCAGTGGACTAGATTACCTCAGGGATACACAGATAGTCCCTCAATTTTCACTTGATGTTTAGACAAAGATCTAGCTCCTTTCAAATGCCAGCTGCTTGGTTCAGTTTCGCTTGTCCAGTATGTAGATGATTTACTTTTGACAGCAGACACTAAGGAATTGTGTAAACAATATACCCGAGAATTGTTAGTGTTATTGGCTAGGGGTGGTTACAGAGTGAACAGGGAGAAACTTCAGTACTGTCAATTACAGGTGACATTCCTTGGAATGACACTCAGTGAAAAGGAAAAACTATTAGGACCCATATTTCAGGAAGCTGTGCTCAAGGTCACTGAACCTCACACTGTGAAAGAGTTAAGGGCACTCTTGGGACTGTTGAACTATAGCCGTCTCTGGGTGCCAGGATATAGTGTGAGGACTCAGACATTCAGGAGACATTTGAAAGGGAACCCGAAAGGGTCGCAGCCTATAACTCTCAGTGAGGAAGAAAGGTTATGTTTGCAAACATTATTGAAGGATCTGAATGATTTGCCATCACTCTATTTACCTGATCACAGCCTCCCAGTGGAAGTCTATGTGCTTCACTGCTCCACTGCCTGGGTAGCAGTTGCCACGCAAGGAGATGGTAAAGTGGTAGGACATTTGTCAGGATCTTTTTCTCTAGTAGAGCAAGGATTCACAAATTGTGAACAGGGATTAGTGGCCGCCAGTGCCGCAATTGAAAAATTGTATGGTTATATGACTCCCTTACAGGTAAACTTATATACTGAACACACACTGCATGTGCTTTTAAAGTCCAGTACCATTCATTTCTTACCCGCCAGAGTAGGTAAGTGTGTAGCTGTGCTGCTACGCAGCCATATTAGACACCAATTGGTACCAAAGCAGAATCCTTTTAGGATCTCCTCCAGGTATCTACTATTACACATTGCCTGCAGCAAGTAGGAGAAGATGTCAGACCCACATTAGGGATAGTGCCACATTCAGATGTGCCTCAAGAGGCTGAATGTTGGTTCATAGATGGATCCCAGAGAGAAGGCAGAGCAGGTTTTGCTATCTGTAGAGTAACCCCACAGGGAGCAGTTACTTCCACAGCACAGTATGAGATGCCCCTAGGATACAGTGCACAGAGTGCAGAAATCGCAGCACTAGCACAAGTCCTGAGAGAAAATGAAAATAAACATCTAGTACTTTACACCGATTCTCAGTTTGTAAGCAGATCAGTACACATATATAGTACCATTTGGGCCAAGAGGGGATATTTGTCAGCTAAAGACCAGCCTCTCCAACAAGCTGAAATCCTAATGGAAGTGTTTGAAATGCTCAGAGAAAGAGCAGAGCAGGACTATTTGACAGCATGTGAGTGGGTTGCAGCACATCAGGAAGTTAAGACATGGGAGCAGTACGGAAACTCGATAGCTGACAGCCTAGCACAAGAAACCACTTGTCCTGAAGTCCCTGAGACTATGGCAGTAACCCGTCAGCAGAGTAGCCAGCATGACCTTTACAAACTGGAGGATTTACATTGTGGTGTCCTGATATGTGTAAGTTGGTTCAGGCAGTAGTTAGTGGCTGCCACACCTGTATCACTAGCACTCCCTATGCACGTCTTAAACCAAGTGGGTGTGCAAATACCAAGACCACAAGAACCTTTTATGCATTGGCACATTGATTTTACTGATATGCAGGTGAAATGTCAGGGCAGATGATACCTATTGGTTCTGGTTTGTCCCTAATCACAATGGGTTGAAGCATTTCCATGTAAGAAAGAGACCGCTGCTGAAGTCCTAAAAGTATTAATGGAACATATAATTTCCCAGTATGGGATCCCTGCCCAAATCTTATCAGATAATGGGTCCCATTTTAAAAATCAATTAGTCAAAGAATTTTCTGAAAACTTGCCCATTAGATGGCGCTATGTTGCTGTCTATTCTCCAACCTCAAATGGCCTTGTAGAAAGGTGCAATGGTCTTATTAAAACACAGTTAAGAAAGTTAATGATTGGGAGTGGCCAGACCTGGCTGCAAGCATTACCTCTTTGTCTGTATCTATTGAGGAATAATCCTATCAAGCGGTTAGGTCTAACTCCTCATGAAATCGTAACTGGAAGAAGGAGTATGTGCCCAGTTATGAAGTCAGGTACCAAAAATTTGCCTGACTTGTTTTCTGCTTATCTTACAGGACTTCAGACCAGTGTATCCTTGATTCAACAGAAGTTGGCTTCCCGTATACCACCAACAGCGTTAGTCCCATATGCTTTTGAAATGTGTGATCTTGTCTACCGCCGGATCCAGGTGAGGAACAAGTGGTACTATCCTATCTACTCTGAACCACACACTGTTACAGCTGTAACTCCAACCGCTGTTCAGCTTGATAATGGCACTTCGTGGATACACAGCAAAGATATTTTTCCAGTCCCTACCATCAGTAGTGTTCAACAAGCTGTAGGTACAGAACAGTAATACCAATCGTGATGGACACTTCTCCGAGAGACCTGGAAAAAGAGAAGCTCCACTTGGACCCACTATAAAGACATTTACCTAGTGCCTGTTTAAGATATTAGTACAACTGATTAATGTGTATACTATCTGAAGCCAAATTATCTCCTGTCAGTCCCTCTGTGTTAGATCCGCCTCCTGTAATTTTCATTCTGTTAGTAATCATATTTGTTGTACTTTGCTTAATATTGCTGCTTTTTAGATTGCTTTTACAATGCATAAGGCCCACCAGTCCCCATTGAATCCCTCCCCTTTCATGGTATGGGCAATTCTTTGTGGAGCATTGGTAGGATCACTTCTAGTTCTTTTTCTTCCATACTTATATATTCCTCAACCTGCTCCTCTGAATCTCTCTACACAGAAACTGAATAGTTTTTTCAATAGTTCCTTTAATATTTCCCAGGGTAGTCCCTTACGATCCTGAAGGTCCACACCAGGACCTAGTCTATGGAAATCCACAGTTCTTGAGTTTGTCCAATTAATGAATATCTCAGACTGTATCATATGCACCCCACTGCCAAAGGGGGTTGGGTATGCACCAGTCAATATAGTACCAGTACAACCAGTGGAGTACTCGGGGAACTTGGCTTGCCAGGACCCTACCAAATACTACACTACTCCATGCTGGGCCCCCTCTAACTGCTCCCATACTTGGGAGCATTTCAATTTATCTGACCCGGTCCCAGTCCAAGTCTATGCCCCTTCTCATTTGATATATCCATATTGAATTGGTAATGGGGGGCTAGTTCATTCTGACTCACGCCCTTCAATGAAGTGTAATATCACCTACCATCCTGCACAACAGCGATTTACTGTTTCCCCCAGGTCGATAATTCCTTATAGCTTCTCGGCTCCTTATAGCTTGGACAATTGATTTGTTATCACTAATGCATCTTTGAATGTTACCCCTGCTTATTGGTACAACACATACACAGTGGGTCCTATTTATAAAAATGGTTCAGCAGTCCAGACACCTGGACGCAGAACTGGTACCCCTTATTCCTCCTGTTATTTTCCCCATAATGATCAATCAATCATAAGGCCTACTTCAATTGCATGGGGACATAAAATGAACTGGACCTGGACCAAAAATACCCGATTCTCAGCCCTTGCAGGCCACTATTGGTATTGTCAGAGTTTCCTGTATCAGGCTATAGGCCTGACTCACCTTCTTTGTGCTCTGGTTAGGGCTGAGGCCTATTCAGTGTTAATCCCCCTCAAAGTCAGTCACTATCACACAAACGCCCACAGACACAAAAGAGACACCTCCCCCTGGTATGATAAATCCAAAGATGCTGCTCTCATGGCCTCTTATGAATATATTAATTCCACATATCCGCTGACAAAAACACGGCTTGATGCTCTGAGCTATACCTCTTGGAATCCTATATTTCAGACCCCTGCAATTACTGCTGAACTAGGTATGGCTGTGCGTAGGTTGCAATGTTTGCTTCATGTCCAAATGCATTCTGTCACTGAATCCATTACTCTCCTAGCCAAATCCCTTGAGCAAAACAATCAAATGATTCTGCAAAATAGACGAGCTTTAGATCTATTGTTAGCAGCTGAGGGAGGGGCATGTAATTCATTAATGAAATAAATTGTTGCACAGTTATAGCAAACCATACAACTTCTGTACTTAATGCAATGGATAGAATTAGACACTTGTTAGAATTACATCTGGATGATTTCAAGGGTGGGATTCAGGTTGGAGCATGGTGGAATGTTGCTGCTTCTTGGTTTAAAGGCCTAGGCTCTGGCCTACATGGCTTACTTGTAGCATTGTTTGGTCTGCTCATTGCTTTAGCAGTTAGCTGCTGTGTTTTTTTCATTTATTCTAGCTTTCTGTAGAAGGTGTTTGACTAAGGGTCTACCACAACTCTAATTCTTACTTCCCAAAATTAGGCCAATGAATATACTTCCCTAGCCCGTAGACCTAGAGTTACTAATGTAAATGGTAACCTGTCTGATGTCCATCCTCTAATTCCAGAGGGGTTCCATTTGGTAGCGGTCCAATATTCAGTTAACAAGTAACCCTATATGGATTTCCTCTCTTTTCAAGTTCCCTATGTTAGGTATGGAATTAATGGAATTCAGATTTCATGTGGCAACTTGGTCTCGTCATGTCTCCATTTCTTCAGTGAGTGTCACTGGAGGTTCCGGATGACCGAGTGTAGAAGGGCACACTATGGGAACAACAGGAGGGACCTGAAGTGGGATTCAAGAGGGGAATGAAGGGGAAAAATGAATCCCCCCTTCAGGTACTTTTGTTACAGGTTGAATCCATCTTGTTCTAACGTCTATAGCTCAGGCCTAAGAAACAGCTTGCTCTGACTTTTTCACACTGAAACTGCAAAATCAGCAAGATTGAGCAATGAAATGAGCTAATATCCTGTCCCAGAGAGCTGACACAATGAGAGGCTCTGAACGCTATACAGCTAATGAAAAGGCTCTCACCTGGGCCTCTTGAACAAAGGGGAACATAAACAAGGAAGACGAACATCAGTATCTACAGTTTATCTGCAGGAAGCATGACTAGCAGAAGGCGAGTGAGAATGGAGAGACAGGATGCTACAGAGAAAACAGAGGGTAAAATGATTGGGAAGCAGATTTGCTTAAGATAATGGAGAATAAGAAACAGAAAGGAAATCTATTTATTAGCAATTTGAGCCTGAAAATGAATATAAATATGGAGAAGAAATTCTGATAGATAAACAGATACTAGCTGATCTCATTGGAGTAAGGCTCTTTCTGTCTCCAGGACCTTTTTTAAGTCAGGTGCTTTTCTTGTTATAGATGTATTGATGCTATGGATTGATATTGAAATTTATACCTTATAAATCAAAAGTAAAGCTTGTGATGTTACAGACCTGGCAAGATAAATATAAAATTTTCCATGCTCTTACGGTGGTACGAGCAATTTGTTTAGGTCCTGTATATACATTTTTTTGGATGTTGGGCAGACATTGCAGCCATAATACAAAATAAGAAAATTCCCCAAATAATCGTAGGGAAGTCCAGAAAAACCCCAATAGGTTCCTTGGAAACAGCTGCCACAACCTTAGGGACTGACATGAGATGTTATAGGAGAGTCCCTGGCCACCCTGGAATGCTACAACAGGAGAAGAACACAAGGCCCAGCTAAGACAGGTCACTCTGACATGCTACAATTGTGCAGCATTCCAAGTAATTAGCATCAGAAACTTCCAGTGAAATAGATTTGCTCCAGAACCTGGAGTGTTCATCTATTACAGAGCTAGTTCTGGGGACCAGGTGATGTGTGCTCCCTCTCACATTCATGGTGACCACTGAAACAGGTCTTTAGCACATTTGACAGCTGCATATTTTAGAGTTGATGTGATGGATTGCTGCATTCTCCATATGATGATCCGTTGTATAAAGCTGCTCAGATTCTGTGGTGTATCCTGGGTAATGGAGGAGCCTACCAGTACTGGCATCCAGAGCACTAACTGCAGCCATAGCGGAGAATGTGATCACTGGGTCATTGCCTGGTACTGCTCTATTTTGAGGGCCTGTAGTTCCCCATGCATGGCAGTTAATCTCTTTTGTAATTTCTTACTCCCTTCCTTCCATGTTGTACCATGAGTTGATGGATCCGATCTCTTAGTTCTAGTTACCGTTTTACTTTTTGTTTCTTTTTCCTAGAGCCCATAGAAATAAAGTGGCCCCTCAGGGTGCCATGGGTTCCTGTTTATTAAACTGCAAATATTCTGTTACAGCCTCCCTGGTCCCTTCACATTCTCCTCTTCTGATAGGAGTGAATCGTTCAATCACCAAAATTTTAAGCCTCCCCCCTGCCCTGGGACTGTGAGGGAGAGCAACATCAGTGCATGATCTGACCAAGTGATTGGGCCTATTGAAATGTCTTGCACTTGCACGAACAGAGCCACATCTACCCAGAACATATCTATTCAACTGTATGTAATGTGTGGATGGGAGTAGAAGGTATATTCCGGAATATTGCCCTTTAGCCCTCGCCAAGAATTTTGCGTCCCAAGTTTCTTCATTGTTTTTCTTAATCCTATTTGGGTTCCTCTACTCCCTCCCCCTCCTGTAGTGTCCAATTTAAGATTTACAACTCCATTAAAGCCCCCTCCAACTATTAAAGGCCCACCCACCTGTTCTTGGACCATAATTCTCATTGTTTCATAAAATTCACACTGCTTAATATTTGGGGCATAGATACTGTGAAGCGTGACACCCATCTATTCATTTTCCCTTTCTATAGACTGCATCTCCCTTCCGGGTTGCGGAACAATTCTATTTCTTCCAGTACCAAATCTTTTAAAAATAGAAGACCCACTCCTCCTCTCTTGGGTTGCTTTCTTTTTGAGGCTATATAGATTTTCGGTCATAATTTCCCCTTTTCAGCCATTGCTCCTAAAACTGTGTGAGATTTATTTACATTCTCTTATATACTGTGCTATTCTGCATCAGTGCAGTTTACATTGAACAAACTGAAATTACATTGAACAGGACATTATAACTTGGAGATAACTATTTTACAGGGAACATGGGCTATGGAGGGTTAAGTGGCTTGCCCAAGACCACAAGGAGCACCTGTGGAACTAGAAATCCAAGTCCTTCTGGCCCAAGGTTGCTGTCCTCTAGTGGGATTTGAACCCCTGACCTTCTGGCCTGAAGTACCTTGCCCCAACCACTAGGCCACTCCTGAGTTTCCTGCATCATCAGAACATCAGCCTGCATTTTCTCCCCTTCTCTGAGAAGTGATTTGTGTTTATGCCATGTGTTAAGGCCTTTTACATTTAAGGTAAGGATATTAAGGCCCTGTCTTCCTCCCCCCTTTAGGACTCATTATATCTAAGGGGTATGTTTACTAAACCGTCTTAATGTTACCGGCGCTAGTTGCAGCGATAATGTGAAGAATGCCATATAAGGAGTGGGCATTCCGGTCCTAAGGTAGCAAGAATCTGTATCGCGCTATAGCATGCGCCGTGGAACGTTAACGCGCGTTAACCCTAAGTTCATGCCAGCACAGTGTTAGAAATTATGAAGATGTAGCCCACTGGATACTGCAATGACTGCAGAGGCAGAGGTCATGGGTTTGATCCTGCAGTGGTGTTATGTAAGAAGGCTGTCTGAGGCAATTCCTTTTAATCTAAATCAGTGCTGTCTGAGGCATCTCCTTTTTTAAGGTAAATCAGTGCTGCCAGCAAAAACACCCTGAAAGTGCCGTAAGATAAGGTGCCCTATAAGGCACTCCATAGGGCACATTACAAAGTGCCCTGTCTGCCAAGGCGCCTTCAAATGTGCCCTATAGGGCGCTTTATAGGGCGCCTTATAGGGCACCTTAAGGTTACAGCACTGTGAGGGTGCATTTTGATGGCAGCACTGATTTAAATTAAAAAGAAAAGCCTCAGACAGCCTTATTAAATAACACCACTGTGGTATCAAACCCATGACCTCTGCCTCCACAGTCATTGAAGTAACCAGTGGGCTACATCTCTATAGCTACTAACATACCGCTGGCTGGCTACAGAAAGACTGCAGGTCACCACACAAACTGTCTGCTGTGGTTACCAGAATATGGTAAACCCACCCGTATCCATGATGAACTGCACATGCAGATCAGCAGTCTACAGCTGATCACAAAATGGGGTATGCACCCCCACAGCACCTTGGCCTGGTAGGGGGAACTGACCATGTGTTTTAGTGGCACAGAGTATCTACAGACCATGACATTGTGCGGGTCCTGTGCTCACCCTGAGGGTGAGGTGGGGCACCCAGCACCAGGTCCGCAGCACCTGGTTTGGCTGAGATAGGCTATGCTGTAGGTCCCCATCAGTACCAATGTGTGATAGGTAGTCCATGCAGACGCACCTAGGATACATCTGTGTCCATCTGTATTTCCCAGTCACATCTAGCCCTTGTGGACTATGTGGGTGCCATGGTCACATGTTATAAGTGAAGGGGGGTGTTTGGACCCAAAAGCGGATTATGTAGCACCACCCAACCCACCCTCTGTGGCTCAGGGTGGGGGACAGGATCTCCCACCAACAGATCCACATTGTACATCAACCCCAGTCCTGCTGGGAAACAGGCACCCTACAGGGAAGAAAATGCAGATCTGTACACATCACCTAAGACAATGGCAGAACGCTGGAGAAGCTCAACTGCAACAGCCCTATGACACTGTGGGACACACACTCGTGCCCATGTTGGACCCTCGTCAGTTGCTGGCTAGGTTCCCCCATAGTGCTATACAGCATTTTTCTTACATGATATTTAATCCTGTTTCATCTGTACATTTTTCTTACATGATATTTAATCCTGTTTCATCTGTACATAGTTCACTAATTGTTAATTGTTAACTGTAATATCTAAGTTACAAATTGTTATATGTAAAAACAGCTTGCACTGTTTATAGTTGTTCTATGGCAGAGCTACTCAATTCCGGTCCTGGAGGTCTGCAACCCTGCAGGTTTTCGGGATATCCCTAATGATATGCATGAGATATATATGCATTAGAGATAGCCTGCCAACCTGACTGGTTTGTGGCCCTCCAGGGCTGGATTTGGAGACTCCTGCCTTACACCTCTGTCATTTAAGATTGTGAGTGGGCAAGGTACAGATGTTCTAGACATCAAAAGGGTAGATAGAATGTGTCACATTCCTCCTAGATTCTCAACACCACCAAAAAGTTGTCTAATAGACAATATTTTGGTGGTGGTGAGAAGCAAGGAGGAATGTGACAAATTCTAACCTTTTTGATGTCTTGGACATCTGCACCTTGCTCACTTACAATCTTAAATGACAGAGGTGTAAGGCAGGGGTCTCCAAATCCAGCCCTGGAGGGCCAAAATCAGTCAGGTTGGCAGGCTATCTCTAATGCATATATATCTCATGCATATCATTAGGGATATCCCAAAAACCTGCAGGGTTGCGGACCTCCAGGACTGGAATTGAGTAGCTCTGTTCTATGGGAACCACATCTGATCAATGGAAGGAGCGGTATATAAAAAATCTGTTAATTAAATTAAATTAAATTATGGGTTCTCCTTTCTGGGGTCCAATCATTGACATACCTGCATGATGTGTGTGCTGACATCCCAGTTTTGGGTGCACACAGTTCCTCCAGGAACATGCACTATGTATGAGCTAGCAGACTGTCTGCAGTTAGCATCTGTATGGCTGCACCACCTTGCTGGGTGCAGCAGGTGCACACTGACTGCCCTCTGCTGGTGAATGTCAGATCGTAGTGGGGGGGCAACTGAGCTGACTGGGCCCACTACCTATCTTCCAGTGGCCCTGTCCCAAATTCAGATCTTCAACAGCTGTCTGCTCACCACCAGGACTAGGGTTGTTGGTCCCACAGCCTGTCTCTTGTACCTCCACTACCCCCCTTGCAAAGGGTGAGATTGTGGGTCTGTTGGGGCCATATCATGTCCCCCAACCCTGATCCAAAGAGGGTGGTTTGCTAAGTCCATTGTCACCATGTGAGCCCTGACACACCCCTACTCACTAAACAGATGAACATAGCAAGCACAGTGGATATGCCCTATGTTGTGTGCATCATGGTCCACACAGGCCAAACATGACTGGCATTTACAAAAGGACACAGAGACCTCCTAAAAGTGTATGCAACAAATACCTATCACACACTGATACTGATGGAAATCTGCAGTACAGCCCAGCTCAACCAACATGGGTACTGCAGATCTGATGCTGGCCACTCCACCTCAACCTCAGGGTGAGCACAGAACACGCACAATAGCATGGCCTGTGTGTACTCTGTGCCAGTAACACGCATGGCCATTGTCCCTTACCAAGCTGACGTGCTGTAGAGGTGCATACCCCATCTGGTGAGCAGATGTAGACTGCTGTTCTGCATGTGAATTGCATTATGGGTACTGTTGGTTCTATCCTATCCTGGTAGCCACAGCAGACAGTTTTATGGTTAATGCAATGACTTTAGTAGCAGTAATCATGGGTTTGAATCCTCTCTGTTTCCCTTTTTTTTATGGCTGTCCTAAACAACTATGTTTCATTCGTGTAACAGTCATATCGGTGCAGAACTGTGCTGCCGCCACATTATACCCTCATCACTGTTGCCATCCATCCTTCTGTCCATCTATGTGTGTGTGCCAGCTGTGTGGCATCCTGCCCTAATGTGCAGGCTGCTACCCCAGGTCCTGCACTGGCACACTTTTCTGCATTGCGGCTCTTTATGCTTGCCTCTCCTGTGTCTGCTCTGCATGGCACTGATCTCCTCTGTCCTCCTGTCATTGCACTTATCCTGCCACCTCTCCCTCCTCTGGTGGACCCGTATCCCCATCCTCTACCACACACTGTCATTGTTGCACTGTACATTACTATCACCCTGTACATCGGTACAGCTTCCTCCGATATGTTTGTCTACTTTACCTGCTGCCACATGGGCTGCACGCAGATTTGGCTGGTCCATGAGCTCCGTCATCTACTTCCTTCCATCACTTGTTCATTGCCTTTCCTTGGTGCTCTGTGCAGTGTTATGGTTACATCTGTGTTTGAGCCATACATTTCATGCTTGTGACTTTGGGGCACCTTTGTGCCCCTGGGCACCATCTCCTCTGTCACCTTGGCATCCCTGGGGCATCTTTCACGGCACCTTAGGTTTGGCCAGCATATGGGGTGCCTTATATGCTGCCTTGGAGGGTGCCAACCTTTCCTGCCGCCCTCTGGGGCACATTATGACCTGCCTTGGATGACGTGGTGCTTTATGATGTGCCTTATGGTGCACCCTAAAAGGTGCATTAGGTTGCGGCACTGGGGTGAGGCTTTTTTGGCTGGCAGTGCAAATTGTTGAGATGTGTCTGACTGTTACAAGCAGGAAAAGGGATTGCCTCAGACAGTCTTTTAACTGAGCCCACTGATGGATCAAACTCATGACCACAGTATCAGCGGTCAATGTATTAACCATTGTGCTACACCTCTGTTGCTGTGTTTGCAGGTCAGCACTCTTAATTAAGGCTAACGCACATTAACGTGCCATGGCTCCCTCTATTGCACGATAACGGACTTTATCACGCAATAACCCAAAATGCTACCTTAAGACCAGAATGCCCACTACTTTATATGGCATTCGTCACAGAAAGACTGCAACTAACGCTGGCAACATTAAGATGGTTTAGTAAACATACCCCTTAGTGTGCCTGGAGCCTCTCCCAGCCAATTCTCCACCCATTGACCCCTATCTCCACCCTTCAGACCCGGATATCATAGCGTTAGTGTGCCTTAATGCCGCTGTTATCGTGTGATATGTGACGCTATCACGCGATAACATCGCCGCTGCTAAGTTAAGACGGTGGGGGCGGGGCAGGGCAGGGGGGCATCAAGGCCAGTCTTGCTGGGGAGCAGGCACTCTACAGGGCAGCCAATACAGAGTTGTACACATCCCTAAGGCAATGACAGACAGACATTAGGCCTGGAAATGCTCAGCTAACCCTCACCACCATCTGACATTCCCCAGCAGCAAACACAGTGAGTCACCATCCACGGCACCCTGCAAGGTGCTCCAGCCATACATATCTAACTGCAGACAGTTTTCTAGTTAGTCAACAGTGCATGGTCCTGGAAGAGATATGTGCACCCAAAGCTAGGATGTGAGCATATCCACCAAACATATAAGTCAGTGATTAGGCCCCAAAGAGAAGAACCTATACATATATCACTTAAGAGAAACAAAATATAGCACTATGGGAGAGCCTAGCCATGCCGTGGTCACTGATCAGTCAGGGTGAGAGCGACCTCCCAGCAGGACATGCTGTGGCCACTCTGTCGGTGCAGGTTGTGGCCAGGCACTACAATGTCCAAGCCATTGCCCTATGCCCTGTGTTGATGCATCCAGGCCAGGCCACCCTGTCCAGGCTATTCCCATGGTACCTTGCTCCTCATTATGCACATTGGCAGGCCAATACTGGCAACAGTGCTAGCAGTGTGGTTTGAGGAGGGTGTTGGCAGCCACCACAGACTGGATAGACCAGGGGTGGGCACCTCCGGTCCTGGAGGGCCGCAGACCAGTCAGGTTTTCGGGATATCCCTAATGAACATGCATGAGATATATATGCATTAGAGATATCCTGCCATCCTGACTGGTTTGTGGCCCTCCAGGGCTGGATTTGGAGACCCCTGCCTTACACCTCTGTCATTTAAGATCATGAGTGGGCAAGGTACAGATGTCCTAGACATCGAAAGGGTATATAGAATGTGTCACATTCCTCCTCGATTCTCACCACCACCAAAAAGTTGTCTAATAGACAATTTTTTGGTGGTGGTGAGAAGTGAGGAGGACTGTGACAAATTCTATCTAACCTTTTTGATGTCTTGGACATCTGCACCTTGTCCACTCACAATCTTAAATGACAGAGGTGTAAGGCAGGGGTCTCCAGATCCAGCCCTGGAGGGCCACAAACCAGTCAGGTTGGCAGGATATCTCTAATGCATATATATCTCATGCATATTCATTAGAGATATCCCGAAAACCTGACTGGTCTGCGGCCCTCCAGGACCAGGTTTGCCCACCCCTGGGATAGACAGACACACACTCCCCACACCTATGCCAGCATTGTGCAACTATAGAGGTGTTTGGCAGCCCTGGCCACTGCACCAATCCTGGGCACAGTGCAGGCATAGCTATGGTATGCAATACTGTTGGAGTCACTCCCCAGGGTGGTAAACACTGGTAGACACAAGACCGGTAGCACACTCCACAGGACATCAGAAAGGTTGCTATGATGCAGCTCAATCAGAGAATTGTGCTTAACTTAGGAATTGCTATCTGCATTAATCATAGCAACCTTTTGATAGATGTGTTTATGTTTATGTTTATGTTTAATATGTTTAATAAAACTTGATATACCGCCCAACGCCACAGGCATCTGAGCGGTTCACAATAAAAACATTATTCAGGTTTTTTAAAAAAATAAGGCTGCAGGAAAAAGAAAAGGAACGCCAATTTAAAACAGAAAAGGGGGAGGAGGAAAGAAAGAGAGCAAGTCAGAATTAACAAACTGCAATATAACAACACGGAACAAAAAGGAAGGGGAGGACACAAGTGGGAGATCAAACACTAGCTAAAAGAGAGCAAATCAAGTTAACAAATTACAATAGATCAGCACTAGACAGAAGAGGAAGGGAAGGACACAAGTGGGAGGTCAAATGCTAGGTTAAAAAGGTGGGTTTTAAGCTGGGACTTAAAGGACTGGTATGACTCTACTGCACGGAGCGAGGGGGGGAGCGAGTTCCAAAGGCTAGGGGCCAGAAAGTAGAAAGCGGAAGAGCGAGTAGAAACAAGATGGGCCTGGGAGGGGGAGGGAAGGGACATCCGGTTTGTGTGAATGGAGCGGAGCAGACGATGAGAGGTACGGAAGGATATTTGGTCAGCAAGGTAGGAGGGGGTGCCAGTACGAGCAGCTTTGTGTGCAAGAATGAGAATTTTGTATTGAATGCGGAAGGTGACAGGTAACCAGTGATGGTGTAGAAGAAGGGGAGTGACATGGTCGAAGCGGGAAGCGTAGGTTAGTAATCGAATAGCTGTATTTTGCACACGTTGAAGACGGGACAATTGGGATTGGGGGAGACCAGCCAGGGAGACATTACAGTAATCTAGACGAGACACCACTAAAGAGAGAAGGAGGGTTGCCAGAGCAGAAGAAGAGAGGAAGGGGCGAATGGCTCGGAGCTGCTTGAGGGAAAGAAAAGAACGTTGAACAATGGAGGAGATGTGGGCCGTGAAGGAGAGAGAGGAGTCAAGGATAACACCCAGGTACCGAAGTGAGGAGACAAGAGGAATGGACTGGGAGGAGAAAGTGGGGGCGCAGGCAGGGGAGGGGCTCCCAAACGTGAACCATATAGCAAAGGATTTAGCGGGGTTAGCGTGAAGGAAATTAGAAGAAAACCATGAGGCAATAGCAGCAAGGCACAGATTAAGAGGGGCAATGTCAGGAGAAAGAGAACTTGTGTGATGTAGGAGAAAAATGTCATCTGCGTAGTAATACGCAGAAATGCCAAACTGTTGAATTATGAGGGCAAGAGGGGCAAGAAAAATATTAAAGAGAAGGGGGGCGAGAACTGAACCCTGAGGAACTCCACATGTGAGGGGAGAGGGGGAAGAAGAGGAAGAACCAGTAACTACAGAGAAGGAGCGACATGAGAGAAAAGAGTGGAACCACCGAAGTACCAAACCAGAAAGACCCGCCTCCCGAAGACGAGTGAGGAGAGTGCGGTGATCCACTAGGTCAAAGGCTGCGGAAAGATCAAGGGAGACAGCTAAGGTGAATAAGCCACGATCGTGAGCAGTGTGAAGTTCGTTAAGAAGAGAAAGGAGGACAGTTTCAGTGCTATAGCCGGGACGAAAACCAGATTGCCGGGGGTGAAGGGTGAGGGAAATTTTAAGGTGAGAGGAAAGTTGAATGAAGACCAGTTTTTCCAGAAATTTAGAAAGGAAGGAGAGGTTGGAGATAGGGCGCCAGCTGGAAGGAGCGGAAGGATCAGAAGACGGGGATTTTAAGATAGGACGAACGACAGCGTGCTTCCAACTGGGTGGAAATGTACCAGAGGATAAACTAGAATTGAACATGGAGAGGATATAGGGGGAAAGAGCCAGAGAGGGTTCTAGGAGCCAGGATGATGGGATAGGATCAGCTGAACAGGTGGTTTTGCGAAGGGAAAGAAAGGTTTTTTCAAGGATGCTGGGGGTTATTGTCTCAAAAGAAGACCAGGAGTGGGATAAGACAGGAAGGGAGCAGGATGGGGAATAGAGGGGGGGAGGGGAAAGCACAGCAGGAGGGGAAAGGGGTGGGGGACATGAGGGGAAGGAATGACGGAGGGTATCAACCTTAGCCACAAAGAATGATGCTAAGGAGGAAGGGTCTGGGGGAGAGGATGCAGGAAAGGAAGAAGGAGAAGGGGTAGAGTGGGATGAGGTGAGGGAGCGAACAATGGAGTACAGTTGACGGGAGGAATTGGAAGAGGTAGAGATAAGGTTAGAATAATAATCACGTTTAGTGGATGAGAGGAGGGATCGATAAGAGCGATGACACTGACGAAAACCTAGCAGGGTAGAGGGGGAGGGACACTTCTGCCAGAGGCGTTCTGCCTGGCGAAGATGCCTGCGGTGCAGGAGAAGACCAGAGTGAAACCAGGGGTGGCTGGTTTGGCAGCGAGGACGGGGACGGGGGCAAAGGGGGGCAATGGTGTCGAGGGCTGTGGAAAGTGAGGAGTGCCAGAGGTGGGCCTGGACGTCAATGGAGAGGGATTCAAAATCTGCAGGGAAAAGAGTGGTAGGGGAAGGGAACTGGGAAAGAGTGTCCTTGGAAATTTTTCGAGTAGGCAGTGGTACTGAGCTAGGAGTTGAGATATAGGTTGGGACTGGTGGAGGGACAGGAACAGAAAAGGAGAGACAATAGTGATCAGACCATGGAAGAACGGTAGCGGAGGGGGGAGTAGAAAAAGGAGGAAAGGACGCAGAGGTAAGAAGGAGGTCAAGTGAGTGACCAGCAGTGTGAGTGGGGAAGAAAATGGACTGCTGCAGGGACAAATCGGACAGAAGGGCAAGAAATGCAGAGTCCCTCGCTGAGGAGGGGGAATCAACATGAATGTTGAAATCACCTAAGATGAGCAGGTGGGGATATCGTGTTCCCAGGTTTAGGGTGGCATTGCTAAGGTATGCAAGTGCTAGTATTGGGAGATGCACACAGGGCCCACTATCCTGCCTCTCTAGGTGGCTTTGGATAATGGAGCCTGTGGGTGTGGGTGTGTCTGCCCCTGTTGGCCGCTGCTCTAGGGCAGAGGTTCCCAACTCCGGTCCTGGTGGGCCAAACACTGTTCGGGTTTTCATGCTGTCCCTAATGAATATGCATGAGATACATCTGCATACCATGGGAGCGGTGCATAGAAATGCAGCACAGCCATATTTTTTGGAGGCAGCATGGAACCTGAATGGTGTTTGGCTCTCCAGGACCTCTAGGTAATGCGCATGTTTATGGTGTCTGTGCTCTGTAGGATAAAATGTAGGTGTTTTGGGCATGTTTACATTATCTGCACTAACGGTTCTGTCTGTATTATCACGTTTTAGTAGTGGATAAAATATGGGGACTGGGTTGGTAGATACCACAGCTGGGACTTGAACCTGTGACCTTCTGCTTCTGAACATGCTGGCTGTGTGCACTGTGCCACCTTGTTGCCACAGAAATGGTGCATTCCCTGGGGATTCCATGACTGTTCGTCAGACAGGGCCTGTCGGTTGCAGTGCACGGCACCTACCTACACAGGGCTAGGCCATGGTCTGCTGTGGGCAGCTGACACTGCCCCCTCCACCACCAGTACCCCTCTGCTGACATAGAAACATAGAAACATAGAAACATGATGACAGAAAAAGACCACAAGGCCCATCTAGTCTGTCCTTCCATAACAACAACTACAACAGTCCACTTTTTACCTTTAGAGATCCTCTGTGTTGGTCCCATGCTTTTTTGAATTCAGTTACTGTCCTCATCTCTACCACCTCCACTGGGAGACTATTCCACAGATCCACTACTCTTTCCGTAAAGAAATATTTCCGCATATCACTCCTGAATCTATCTCCCTTCACCCTCATCCCATGTCCCCTCGTCGCAGAACTTGCTTTCAATTGAAAGAGGCTCTCTCCCTGAACATTTATGCCACAGAGGTATTTAAACATCTCAATCATATCACCTCTATCCCGCCTTTCCTCTAAGGTGTACATATTAAGATCCTTAAGTCTGTCCTCATATGCTTTATAATGAAGACTACTAATCATCTTAGTAGCAACCCTCTGCACCGACTCCATCCTGTTCACATCCTTTTGAAGGTGCGGTCTCCAGAATTGCACACCATACTCCAAATGAGGTCGCACCAAAGACTTATACAGAGGCATTATCACCTCCTTTTTTCTGCTAGCCATTCCTCTCCGTATGCACCCAAGCATCCTTCTAGCTTTTGCCGTCGCCTTTTCTACCTGTTTAGCTACTTTAAGATCATCGGACACAACCACGCCTAGGTCCCGCTCTTCTTTAGTGGACAAAAGTACTTCACCTCCTATGCTGTATTGCTCCCTTGGATTGCTGCAGCCCAAATGCATGACCTTACATTTTTTAACATTAAATCCCAGCTGCCAAATTCTAGACCATTCTTCAAGCTTAGCTAGATCCCTCCTCATGTTATCTACACCTTCCTGGGTGTCTACTTTATTGCAGATTTTGGTATCATCTGCAAAGAGGCAAACCTTACCCAACAGCCCTTCCGCTATATCACTAACAAAGATGTTAAAAAGAATCGGACCAAGGACAGATCCCTGGGGCACACCACTGGTAACATCCTTCTCCTCAGAGTGAGCTCCATTTACTTGTACTCTTTGTCGCCTCCCACCCAACCAATTTCTAACCCAAGCAGTAACTTTAGGGTCCATCCCTAGGGTGCTCAGTTTGTTTATAAGTCGCCTGTGAGGAACAGTGTCAAAGGCTTTACTGAAATCTAAATACACCACATCTAGAGCTCTCCCTCGGTCCAAATCCCTGGTCACCCAGTCAAAGAAATCAATCAGATTTGTCTGACAAGACCTGCCTCTGGTGAATCCATGCTGCCTCGGATCCTGTAATCCGCTGGACTCCAGAAACCTCACTATTTTCTCTTTCAACAGTGTTTCCATTAATTTACTCACCACCGAAGTTAAACTAACCGGCCTGTAGTTTTCAACTACATCCTTACTTCCGCTTTTGTGTAAAGGCACCACATGAGCCTCTCTCCAGTCCTTTGGCACCACTCCCGACTCCAACGAGGCATTGAAAAGGTCAGTCAGTGGAGTTGCTAGAATGTCCCCAAGTTCCCTCAGTATTCTAGGGTGTATCCCATCCGGTCCCATCGCTTTGTCTACTTTAAGTTGAGCTAGTTTCTCACGAACACAGTCTTCTGAAAATTGTTCAAGATGTCCCTCGCTTCTGTTCTTATTTGTGGGTGTTTTCTGAGGTCCTGCTCCTGGTTCTTCATCTGTGAACACAGAACAAAAATATTTGTTAAGCAATTCCGCTTTATCCTTATCAGCTTCTACATATTCCCCCCCTGTACCCTTGAGTCTGACAATACCACTTTTGCCCTTCCTCTTCTCACTAATATATCTGAAAAATGTCTTATCCCCCCATTTTATTGCATTGGCTATTTCCTCCTCCTTTTGAATCTTTGCCTTCTTGACTACTTTGCTAGCTTCTCTAAGTTTTTCCAAATACAGATGCCTGTCTTCCTCTCTCTGTGATCTCTTGTATTTCATGAAGGCCTCCCTCTTTTTCTTCACTTTTTCAGCTACTTCCTTCGAAAACCATAGTGGTCTCCTGTTCCTTTTGCCTTTATTTACCATTTTAACAAAAAGGTTGGTTGCCTTTAAAATACCCCCTTTCAGTTTTGCCCACTGTTGTTCTACATCCCCCAGCTGTTCCCATCCCACTAACGACTCCCTGAGGTATTGGCCCATCTTCGCAAAGTTAGTCTTCCTAAAGTCTAAGATCTTCACCTTGGAATGGATTCTAACAGCCCTAGTCCTAATACTGAACCACACCATCTGGTGATCACTGGATGCAAAATGATCTCCCACTACAACATCAGAAACACTTTCACCATTGGTAAGCACCAAGTCCAGTATGGCCCCTTCACGTGTGGGGTCTGTTACCAATTGCCTGAATAGTTCTCCCTGTAGAGAATCCAGGATCTCCTTACTCCTAGATGATACTGCAGCAGGAATGTGCCAATCAACATCTGGCATATTGAAATCTCCTAGCAGTAGCACTTCCCCTTTCCTAGCAATGCTGCGTATGTCTTCAATTAACTCTCTCTCCACCTCTTCCTCTTGTGAGGGAGGTCTGTATATCACACCAATGCAAATAGATTTCTCTTTCCCTCTTTCTAGTTTAACCCACAATGCCTCCTCTCTCCCTTTTAAGCTCTGTAATTCAAAAGCTTTAATAGTAGTTTTTACATATAGTGCTACTCCTCCTCCCCTTCTTCCTACCCTGTCCTTTCTGAATAAAGTATAGCCAGGTATAGTTACATCCCAGTCATGGTTTTCTGTGAACCATGTTTCTGTAACTGCCACTAAATCTAAGTCAGCCACTCCCACCAAAGCTTCAACTTCAGAGATCTTATTTCCCATGCTACGGGCATTAATACACACTGCTTTCCATATGTTACCCCTGTTACCCATTTCCATAAAGGTATTTAATGTATCACTTACCTGGGGGCTTTCACTTACCTGGGGGCTTTCTTCACCCATCCCCAACGAATCTAGTTTAAAGCCCTCTTCAGTAGATTAGCCAGTCTACTACCAAAGATGTGTTGACCTTTCTTGGACAGATGGATGCCATCTCTGCTCTGCAACCCTTGGAACAGCATCCCATGCCCTGGTGCTGGTGGTGCGCAGTCTCAGGCCATCCAGTGTGCCGATAGGCAGCTGCCTATGGTGAGGGTTCTGGGGTAGGGGTGCCTGCATAGCTGTCCATGCTTCCCCCCAGCACTGCCTACCAATGTTCTGTGCCCTTGGGGGTACCTGCTGGGTACTGTCCCCTGTGCCACTGTGGGAAACACACTCATGCCCATGTTGGGCCCTCATCAGTTGCTGTCTGGCTGCTCTACTGTTTCAGCATTCCTATGGGCCACCTAGGCATCACCCTAGTCCGTACTGTGGCCCAGCTGCACCACAGCATGTTCCGCCTGCAGCCCTCTGTATCCCCATTTCCAGCATCTGTCCAGTTGCCCATTCCGAAATGCCCACCCTGCTGTTGCGGGACATGTGCACGCCATAGGAAACCTGTCCAATAGAAAGGGAAAACCCTGATCAGCGCTATTTCACTGTGGGATCATTCACCTTGTATGGGGATGGAACGTAGACCCTTCCAATATTCATATCTTTTTTTTTGGAGCTTTCTCGGGAGTGTTTTTTGATGTTTCCCATTAATATCACTATTGCCCAGCTTGGTTATGTTTTTTTAATATTTTGTTGGGGTCATTTTCAATGTTTATTTGCCCTTTTGTTCCGTGCACATGTATCATACATCACTTTTTGTAGGTTTCTCTGGCTTTGCTGTACATTGCTGATGGAAATGGTTTCTCTTCCCTTTAAATCTGCTCTAACGAGAGGGTTTCACTTGCATTAATTTTCAGCCCAGGAATCCACAGCGTTAGTGTGCAGAGAGCCTCTCCCCTCCCACTCTCCACCCATTGACCCCTTCTCTCCGCCCCTGGGGAGCCTTCCTCCGCCCTCCGGGAGCCTTTCCCCGCCTTCAGCGCTCGTTTGCGCCACTGCACGCGTTATTGCACGATAAGGTACCTTATCGCCTGGTAAAGCGCCTTTATCGCGTGATAACTTTGCCAGGCGCATGTTAAGACAGTTTAGTAAACATACCCCTAAGCATGCCTCTGAACAGGTGTAAAACCCAGGTGGAAATTTCTGGCTATATAGTGGATTCCCTTTGTAAAATAGGGAACACGCGTTCAGATTTTTGGCCTGCCTTGGTCATGCACCCTTATTTTTCTGAGTCAAGCATCCTAGGGCTTTTCCCTGAAGGGCGTTTCAAGCATGACCTTGAATGCTTGGACCTTTCAAGAGCTGATTCTACCACTACCACTACCACCCTAATTATAACACTCTATCCGAATGCATGGCGGAAACCTCATCCTGGATGGGAACCAACTTCCTCAGCATCAATCTCAAAAAAACTGAGGCAATGTTTGTATCAAGATCACCTGTGGCTGAAGATACCTACCCAACAACAATCTCCATCAATAACACAACGATACCTGTTAAAAAAGAGGTAAAATACCTAGGCGTTATAATCGATCACACACTCACCATGCTACCTCACATAAAACAGACGGTAAAAACTATATTCTACAAACTCAAAACTATTCAACACTTAAGGCACCTCCTTGACACGCATGACTTTAGATCAGTCGTTAGTGCCCTCATAACTCCTCACTTTGACTATTGTAATAGTCTCCTAACCGGCCTCCCACAAAAGAATATCTACTTATTACAAAGAGCACAGAACATTTGTGCAAAAGTAGTCACTAAAGCCCACCTAACAGACCATGTAACCCCTATACTGCTAGATCTACACTGGCTCCCCATAAATTATCGAATCAAATACAAAATACTACTAACAACCTTCAAACTACTAAACGATATTGCCCCCTCACATCTATCCACACTCCTTCACGTCCCAAATGAATTAAGAGCCCGCAGACTAAATGCAACCCTCTCACTAGAGCTGCCCAAAACATTCACGAGGACCAAAAACTCCACCAGTGCCAGAGCCTTCTCATTCACCGCTCCCACACTTTGGAATGACCTCCCATTAGACATCCGAATCATAAAGGACCTCTCCCAATTCAGGAAAGAACTCAAGACATACCTATTCTCTGAGCATTTTGGAATCCCCTACCCTCCAAGTTCAGACACACAGCGTCCACAGACACACAAACAAAAAAACCCGCAGAAGCACAATTAACTGAACACACAACTCCTCTTCTAACAGCCCCCCAAAGACACCCCAAACAACCCACGAAAAAATGGAAATAAATTCCATCACACACAAACCCACTCACATACACACACAAACACACGCACACTTATACACACACACACTCACACATACATACACACACACACACACCTGAATAGCGAATCATGTATTCTTGTAAATAATTTCTATAAATAGCAATGTCAGCTCGCTGACATTCCCCTGTAAATTCAACAGTATACAAAAGTATACACCCTGTAAATAGTTCTGACAATTTGCTGTTCTGTTATATGTAAAAAGTTAAGAAGTTCTTGTTCTATGTAATGTTATGCAAATGTATGCAATTGTTCCATGTAAACCGCCCCTGATCTCTGGAAGGGGCGGTATAGAAGAAATAGATAAATAAATAAAATAAATAAATACTGACTAGCGAGCAGCAGGGGTTTATCAAGGTCCATTGCTGACCAAACCTTATACGTCGTCTCTAGCCTTTTGGATGTCAGCTGCACAGACAGTAGAGTTTGCCAGGCTTTTGTCTTCAGCTCAAGCAGGATTTTGTACACTGATAATGGAACCACATCTTTGGGAATATCCAAATTCAGAACTTGGATCAGGGTTTTCCTCAGCCAACATTTTGTAGAAATTTTGGATATAAAGTATCCTCAGACTAGGGCTCATTCTTTGGCTGCTACAGAGAAGGGTCTGATGAAAGAGACATTATGTTGGCAATTGTGTTTGCATATTTATGCTCGATTCTCATTCATCTGATTGGAGGTGCTGATCAGAGTCAGAATCTAACTCCTCTGCAGAAGAAATGTATAGCAATCTTGTATTGGAGTGCTTTGACTTGTCCAGAGAATGTTTCTGTTGTCCTTGGGTTTGTTTTACTTGCAGTGGAGCCTTTGCTGTTGAAGAACCATAGCACTGTTTCAAAACAAACTCCCTCCATAGCTCAGTTGTAACTGGATGAGGCTGTGGGGGTGGAGATCTGATAGGGCGTCTTCTGTAACGACTCTTCAAATGGTAGAATAGTGAGGATGATGAAATAATAAAAAGAGCAGTGATTCAATGCAGTTTTTCTCCATGATTTAGTATGTTGGAATTCATACCAACTGGTAACCAGGTCAGCCCAGCGGTATCTGATACCCTAGGTGAACCTTCAGCCATGCGTCCCCCCTCCCCCCAGTATCTCCTTTTCCTTATCACTTCATGTCCAGCATCTACCCCCTAGTCCAGCATCTCCACTTCCCGACCTTTCCAGGTGTCCAGTATCTTCCCTTCCGTCTCCTCTCCCATGTCTAGCATTTTTCTTTCTCCCCCCCCTCCAAGATGCTCAGCACCTCCCTTACCCTTCCCTTGCCTCTGTCACCTGAGCAAGTGTAGCTATTTCAATTATCACAAAGCTTTGTGGTTAGATGTGGAAAAGACTGGTTGCTAAGGATAACAAAAATAGGGGATCTTGCTTGCTATCTGCCCTCATGGATAGAGTATGAGGAAGGAAAACAGCACAAAACCTGTCTTGGAGAAGGTGTGATATCATACAAGTGGCTATGTTCTATTTCTGGCAGCTAGGACATGTCCTTAAAGATGTCACTGGAAAAAGAACTCTGGCTTCTCCAATTAATCAGAAAGTGGACAAGTACATGTAATGACTTCCTCTGTATCTAACCTTACAACGTTTTGAACTTTGTTCAATGCCTATTTTTTATAGTGCTCGGGGTTTCAGGGCATTTTTAAAAAATATCAGATATCATTCTTCATTTATTGCCTTTGACACATTAACAAAATCCCATTTTGTAAAAGAACAAAGAAAAGTTAAATGCTATCTTGGGTTCCAGAAGCCAAATCTACTCTATTAATTAGTTATTTTTGTATTTAAAAGTCCAAGCAGTGACCCTAATATTTGGAAACATTATACTGCAGTCTTATACGGATGTGGAAATGTCAATGTAAACAGAAATGTAGAGCAGAGAATATCCAGCAAAACATTCTGGGTTTCTAAATGGCAGGCTTACAGTCTTAGTTCTATAAGTGCTCTTGTTCCTTTCTACTTTATTAGGCAGTTGTGCACGTCAGAGTTCCACGGAGGTCTGCATTAAAAGACAAGGGGCCCGATTTTCAAAGGCATTTACATGGGTAACTGCTCTAGTTACCCGTGTAAATGCCTTAACAGGGAATTTTGGAAGGTACCTACACAGAAAGCGCCTTTGAAAATTCCCTGGTTTGTCCCTTATGAGCCCCGATGCTATGAAGTTAGCATAGGGGCATGTCAGGGGCGTTTCGGGAGCAGAGTGGGGGCAGAGGAAAGGTCTAAGCAGTTTTCCTCACCTATCTTCGAGGCGCTGGGGCTAATCAGGTAGCATCGAAAATCGCTGCTACCCGCTTAGCCTTGGCGGCTGCTAGCATGTCCAACCAACCTGGATTTTCACTTTCTTTGCCGCAGAAGTGGAAATCCGTGTTAAGGGGGTCGGCAGGCAGGCTATGTGCCGACATGGTGCATAGCCTGCTTAAATGAAAATTGGGCTCAACAAGATTTGGCGAGTGCCAATCAGTTTGGACTACTGGATTTACCGGCATTTGTTGGCACAGTTAATGCGAAATTGTATACATATTTTTATGAATTATATAGTTGAAAAAAGTAAGAAAAGAATTGCAGAGCAATTCATGCAAGTGGTTTTTTTTCAGTTTTGAGTTGAAAACTATGGAGTATGTTTACTAAAGCGTGCTAAGGTAGCAGGTATAAACAGCAGCAATAAAGGGCAGTAATCCATAAAAGGCGTTGGGCGGGTAAGGGGCATTCTGGTGTAAAGTGCCCTATGGGCAGTTTAACGCATGTTAATAGAGCACCTTGGTCATTTAACGCATGTTAACAGGGCATCACACTTTAAGGTGACAAGCATGCTTTAAGGTGCTCTAAGGTGACAAAACATGCTTTAAGGTGACAAGCATGCACCTTAAGGCACAAAAACAGCTGTAACCCTAGCACTGGATAGAGCACCAAGGAAAGTCAATGCAAAGGTGATGGAAGGAAGGACAGGTGGGAGTTGATGGACCTGCTATATCGGTGGACACCCTATGTGGCAGCTAGTAGAGCAGACGAGCATGTGGGAGGCAGCTGTACCGATACATAGGGTGGTGCCAATGTAAAGTGCTGCAATGTCAGTGTTTGACATAGGATGGGAAAGATGTGTCCCCCAGCCGAACCAGAAGGGGCAGGATGTTTTCAGTGACAGGAGGACAGAGAAGGAGTGGTGACGTGCAGATCAGGCACAGGAGAGGTGAGTGCGAAGAGCCAAAATGCGGAAAAGAGTACCAGTGTAGGTCATGGGGTAGCAGCCTGCACAAGAAGACATGACTGTACACAGCCGAGAGAGGTAGAGAGATGGGCTGAAGGAAGGATGGCGGCTGAGGAGAGGGTGGTATGGGCTGGCAGCACCGATGTGCAGAGCCCTGACTGTTACAGGCATGAAAATGATCTGAGTAGTACACAGTCACAAAAAGAACAAGTTTGAATCAAACCCTGACGCTGCTTATGGAGACCTATTGCACTAACCAGTAGGCTATACCTCCACTCGGCTCTGCACAGCAATGGCTGGAAACAAAGAGACTGCAGGTCACTGCCTAAAATGTCTGCTGTGTATGCCGGTATGAGTAGCCCCACCAGTACCCATGATGCAGTGCACATGCAGAACAGCATTCTACAGCTGATCACCAAATGGAGAATGCACTTATCCATCACCTCAGATCAGTAAGATGCACTGACAGTGTGTGATACAAGTACAGAGCAAATCAAGACACTTAAAAAAAGTTTGTCTAGGTGTAGGGTTGATGAGGATCAGCTCTGGAATTTTGTGGGTCAAAGAACAGAAGGCCCTGCTAACCGAATAAACCCCACTGGCCGTGATATTGAGCAGCACTATCATGAACATCACTACAGACCACCTTGTCACTAACTGGATATGCCTGGGACATTACAGGGGTGGAGATGGGGCGGATTTATCATTGACCTGGGTAATGACGGTTTTCAAAGCTGATATCTGGATAATATCAACATAATTTCTGACAGCAAAAGAACTGCCTTAAGTACTATACAGAAAGTGGAAATTTTCAGCCCACTATCTATATAGCAATGGGTGGCCAGCACTGAATCCGGATAGTCAGTGCCAGTCACTATCCATATACCAGTGCTGAATATCCAGATTTTATTTAAATACTGTGGATGGCATTTTAAAATAAACACTGACTGCAGATTTTAAATATTACCCCAAGAGGATTTAGATAGGGGATCTGTGAATGAGTTGATTAGGAATCGGGATTTGGTTATTAGACAATTTCTGGGCATGACAAGATTTCCTACAGTCTAAGGTCCATGGTTCCCTGTCCAAATTAAAAATACTAAAAACAACAACAAAAAAACACCCTTGAATGCTGATGTTTGGAACATTTGTGGCAGAAATCATATGACTTTGCCCATAAATCTTCATGGAGATTACAGATTAAAAGCCCCGTTTTTCATAAAACACTGAAGTAGAAATTTGAGTGACTAGGTTGAGATGTTTACAGTTCCCCAGTATTTAAAAAAAGGTCCCTGCTAAAACATATAAAGGGGTATATTTACTAAACTGCAGTAATGTAGCAGCGGCTATGTTAATGCTTGTTAGGTAACGTTAACGTGCGCTATGTAATGTTAACGTGTATTAACGTTACCTAATGAGCGTTAGCATTCCCGGCCGCGGTAAACACCGCAGAGGGTGAAGAGAGGGTGGAGAGAAGGGGTCAATGGGCGGGGAGTGGGCAGGGAGAGGCTCCTTTTACACTAACGCAGGGAAATGAAGGGATGAAAAGTACTGCAAATTAAAACCTGTCGTTAGATGCACATTTGCAGGAGAGAAAAAACATTTCAGTGTCAGCAATGTACAGCATAGGCAGGGAACCCAAGAAAAAGTGATAGTAGTGCTCCATTTGCAGCAACAGCATAGTGCCCAAGTATGAAAGGCCACTATGGCGATGGTGCAAATGGGGCATATGGGGCTGCAGGCAGGACATGTAACGGGAGCAGCTGGAGTACAGGGTGGACTAGGCGGGTGCCTAGGTGGCACATAGGAACATAGAAACCGGAAATCAGCAAGACAGCAACTGACAAAGGCCAAACAAAATCCACCTAGATCTACCTGGTCCACCCGAGCCAACAGTTGGCAGGGCACTGACCTGACATCCCCCCAGCGAACCCTCCCCCAAGCGGAAGGGACATACTATTGGTAGGCAGTGATGGGGGAGATGTGAGAATGCTCATGTATGCCCCCCGCCCCGGACCCCGCTCCCTAGGCGACACCTACCCACACAGTGGATGGCCTGGGACTGCGCACTACCAGCACCGATAGCATATGGTCATGTCAGCAGTGTGTGTGCCCATGCTGGAGAAGCAGTGGCACCTACCTGCAGTGGACCTAGGCCATGCCCTGTACCAGTACGTGGTGTGCAGTGCAACATAAAAGGTCTGGCTGAGAAAAAGTACAGGTAGCTCCAGGGACTACCATCCATCTGTGGCAAGTGTGGTGCAGTACACCCAGCCAGTGTGTCCAGCAGCAGAGAGTCACATGTTCAAGTCCCAGCTGTGGCTCCTGCAGAGCATGTCCCTATATTTTACCCTACAATGCAGATACAACAGCAGCATGTGCAAAGTCCAAAGCAGCCGCAAACAGGAATAAAAAACACCCACTCACACAGGCTCCACAATCCAAAGCTGCATGGAGAGTCAGGCTGTTAGCCCCACCACTGAGCTGCAGTTATCACCAGAGCACTACTACTACCTCCTGCACAGTTTATCATTGTCGGCACTGTGATCAGGACCAGTGTGGCGGGCAGGGTTGCCAACCACCCCTATCTTTGCACAATGCTGCCAAAGGAGTGTGTGTGTGTGTATGTCTATCCATTGTTCTGTGGCTGCCCACACCTCACTGGGCCCACAATGTCCCACTGTTACCAGCGTTAGCCTGAATATGTGCATAATGAGGAGCAAGGTATTGTGGGTATGGCCCGGACAGGGCGGATTGTCCAGGATGCATCTTCACAGGGTGTGGGGCAATGGCTGGGACACTGTAGTGCCTGACCACCACCTGCATGGACAGGGTGGCCACAGCATGGCATGCTGGGAGAGCACTCACTCTGACCGAGCAGTGATCATGGCATGTCTAGGTTCCCACATAGCGCTCTATACTATCTGTCTCCAGTGATACTTTTGTGTTCTTAGTGCTGCGTTTCTAATTGCTAAAATGTTTGCTTGATGCACATAGTTTTTCTGTGAGCATGTGCTGTGGACTGTCTGCAGTTAGACTATGCATAGTTTGAACATCTATAAGGTATTGTAGGTGCTGTCTGACTGTGCTTTCTGCTGGTGACTGACAGATGGTGATATGAGGCAGTTGGGGTTTTCCAGCCCTAACCCCAGCATTACTGCTGGTCTGTCACAGGTATCGTTCTGGCCCTCCAACCCTGGAGGGCTGCCTTATACCAGTAGGATGGAGGTTGCTTCACCAGTCCTCAGGCACCTGTTCTTTACCTATAAAAAGGGTGACTGTGGGCCCTTTGGGGTATATAGAGTATGCCACTTTGACCTGTAAAAGCACTACTACACAAACCTCAGGCAAGTCTAGAAACACCTCTGCCCTGATAACAGGTGCCCATGTCAGCCAGACCCTAACATGGGGTACGCACTAATGTGGGTGGTGTCCGGTCCCAGAGAGCCAAATGTGAGTGCAAGATACAGATGAACACCAAATTACCTTCAGATGCACTCAAAGGAACACCTATCACACACTGGCAGTGATGGGGATGTACAGCAGGAACTCTCTCTAGCACAACATGTACTGCGGACCTAGTGCTGGGCACCCATCCTATCCCTCGGGATGAACACAGAACCTGCATACTGGCATGGTCTGTAGCTACTCTGCGCCAGTATCATGCACTGTCAGTTTGTCTTTCCAAGCTGAAGTACCGGAGAGGTGCAGACCCCATTTGGTGATCAGCTGTAGACAACTATTCAGCATATGCATTGCATCATGGGTACTGGTGGGGCTACCCTATCCTGTCACTCAGAGCAGACAGTTTGTGCGGTGACCTGCAGTCCTTCTGTACCCAGCCATTGGGGTGAGATACACCACAGAAGTATAGCCTACTGGTTAGTACAATGCCATTCTCAGCAGTGTTCATGGGTTCAATTCCTCATTGTTCCCTCCTTTCATGCCTGTAACAGTCATATTTTTGCAGATCTGTGCTGCCAGCCTATAATACCCTCGCCACAATTGCCAACATTTCTTTGGTTCATCTATCTGCATCTGTCAGCTGTGTAGAGTCCTGTCTGCCTGTGCAGGCTGCCACCCCATGTCCTGCACTGCTACCCTTTCCTGCATTGCGCCTCATCGTGCTTGCCTTGCCTGTGCCTGATCTGCATGGCACCACCACTCCTCTGTCCACCCATCATTGTAACTATCCTGCCACCTAAGCCTCCACTGGGGGACACATATTCCCATCATCTGCCACCAACTGCCTTTCCAGTACTTTACATTGCCAACACCCTGTGCTGTGGTACAGTTGCCCCCACCTTGTTTGTCAACAGTACTGGGATGCACACAGATATGGCAGGTCCAGCGGCTCCCAGCTCTCCCTCCTTCACTCGCCTGTTCATTGCCTTTCCTCAGTGCTCCATCTAGTGTTAGGGCTACATCTGCCTCTGTGCCTCACAGGTCATGCATGTCATCCTGAAGCACCTTGCAGCCTTTAGGGCACACCCAATCTAGGGCACCTTAACCTTGTTAAGCCACCTTAACCTTATTGTTCCATAGCCCAGGGTTCCTTCTAAGGTGCCTTGTCCAGGGGTGCCTAACACGGCGCTTAGCCTAAGGAGCCCTATAAGGTGCCTTATGAGGCACCTTACAAGGCACCTTATAAGGCTCCTTACTTATAAGGCACCTTTAAGGCGCCTTGTAGCGCGCGTTAGTCTAAGGCGCCTTGTAATGTGCATTAGCTGATACAGCTTGCTGTAGCGATGCACTGCCTATGCCTTTATATGGGCATCTGTACCTCTACCGCGGAACCTAACACTGCTGACATTACCGCAGTTTAGTAAACATACCCTAAAGTGTCATTTTAGAAGAGACATCTGGTAAGAATCGGGAATGTCTAGAGTAGAACATCCAAAAACTGGAGGGAGTGGTAGCAGTGCACATATACAATTGTGGTTAACATTATTGACACCCTTTCATTTTAGGTATGTTGTGTTGAGAAATATTTGGAAATATTTCCACTGTATGTCATCATAATATTTTAATAGTATGTTCAAAGGTATAACAACAAAAAAAAGATGCCTATGCAACTTAGGGGTATGTTTACTAAACGGTGATAAGTGACGTTATCGCACGATAAAGTAACTTTATCGCACGATAACGTTACGTATCACGTGAGAATGTCCCCGGCGGTGTTAAGTCCCACAGAGGGTGGAGAGAAGGGGTCAATGGGCGGGGAGTGGGCGGGGAGAGGCTCCCGCTACACTAACGGTGTGAAATGAAGGGTCAAAAATTATTGCGAGTGAAAACCTCGCGTTAGAGGCACAATTGCAGGAGAGAGAAACCATTTAAGTCCACAATGTACTGCAAAGGCAGGGAGACCCAGAAAAGTGATAGTAGTGATACATGTGTAGCAACAGCATAGTGCCCAAGTATGAAAGGGCACTATGGTGATGCTGCAAATGGGGTACAGGGGGCTGCAGGTGGGACATGCAGTGGGGCATCTGGGGCACAGGGTGGACTAGGTAGATGCCTAGGTGGCACATAGGAATGCAGAAATGGAAAATAAGCAAGACAGCAACTGATCAACGTCAAACATGCCCATGACTGTGTGTGCCACAGTGTCCCAGGGGACAGTACCCAGCAGGTACCCCAAAGGGCAGATAACACTGGCAGGTTGTGCCATGGGGAAGCGTGGATGTCTATGTAGGCACCCCTACCCCAGATACCACACCATAGGCAGCCGTCTACTGGCACAATGGATGGCCTGGGACTGCGCATCACCAGCACCACTGGCATAAGAGTATGCCAGCATGGTGGTGGAGCAGTGCTTGTGGTGGAGGGGGAAGTGGCATCTGCCCACAGCAGACCAAGGCCAAGCCCTGTTTAGGTGGGTGGCGTGCAGTGCAACAGACAAGGTCTGTCTGAAGAACAGTCATGGTATCCCCAGAGAATGACCTGCCTCTGTGGCAACAGTTTGGTGCAGTACACACAGCCAGTGTGTTCAGGGACAGAAGGTCACGGGTCCAAGTCCCATCTGTGGCTCCAGCAGACCATGTCCCTACATTTTACCCTACAGAACACATACAACATAAACATGTGCACTCCCTAGAGCAGTGGTTCTCAACCTTTTTTGTACCGTGACCCCTTTTACCATTGGTCAACTTGTGGTGACCCCCAATGATAAAATCAAATGCGTCTCTCTTCCTTTACCGTTAATGCATTGTCGCTGTAATCATTTGTTGAATTATTAATATATTATAGGCCTTTGCAATAGGTGTGGGAGTGTGTGTATGTCTATCCAGTGTTTTGTGGCTGCCTACACCTTACTGAGCCCACAATGCTTACACTGTTTCCAGCATCAGCCTGCCAATGTGCATAATGAGGAGCAAGGTATTGTGCGTATGGCCCGGACAGGGCAGTCTGGGCAGGATGCATCTGCACAGGTCATAGGACAATGGCTGGGACATTGTAGTGCCCGACCACCACCTGCACGGACAGGGTGGCCACAGCATTTCATGCTGGGAGGTCACTCTCACTCTAATTGAGCAGTGACCATGGCATGTCTAGGTTCCCACATAGTGCTAGACACTGTTCTTCTCAAGTGATATCTGTCAGTTCACCTGCTTGGTGTTTATGTTTACATTTTTTTTTGTGGGTGCACATAGTTTCTCTAGCAACATGCACTATGTACTGGCTAGCAGACTGTTTGCAGTTAGCATGTGTTTGGCTGGAACACTTTGCATGGTGCTGACTGACTATACCCTCTGCTGGTGGATGTCAGATTGTGGTGGAGGGCAGCTGAGCTTTTCCAGGCCTACTGCCTGTCTGCCAGTACTCTATGTGATAGGTACAGATCTGCATAGACTGCACTGGAGGGTGCCCTTTCCCCAGCAGGACTGGGGTTGATGGTCCCCTCTACTGCCGCCATTGCTTTGATGTAGAGTGTGGTTCTGTTGGTGATAGATCCTGACCCAGAGAGGGTGGGTCCAGACACCCCCACCCCTCTTATAACAAGTGACCATAGCAACCACATATGATATGTACTATTCTGGGGACATCATACTCCACAAGGGCTAAACATGGCTGGGGAATACAGATGAACACAAGTGTATCTGCAAAGACTACCTGCTACACACTGGCACTGATGGAGATCTACAACACAGCCTATCTCAGCAAGGCCAGGTGCTGCGAACCTGGTGCTGGGCACCCCACCTCACCCTCAGGGTGAGCACAGGAACCGCACAGTGTCACAGTCTGTAGCTACTCTGTGCCAGTAACACACACGGTCAGTTCACCCTACCAGGCTGAGGTGCTGTAGGGGCGCATACCCCATCCTGTGATCAGATATAAACTGCTGTTCTGCATGTGCATTGCATCATGGGTACTGGTGGGTTTACCCTAGCCTGGTAACCACAGCATACATTTCATGCAGTGACCTGTAGTCTTTCTGTAGCCAGCCAGTGCTGTGACATCTGTTATAGAGGTGTAGTCCACTGGCCACTACAATAACTACAGAGCCAGAGCTCATGGATTTGATTCTTCAGAGGTCTCATCTAATAAGACTGTCTCTGGCAATCCCTTTTCCTGCCTGTAACAGTCAGACACATCTCTACAATCTGTGCTGCCAGCAGAAACACCCTCACCTCAGTGCCGTAACCTATAGGGCACAATATAAAGTGCCTTGTTAGCCAATGCGCTGTATAATGTGCACTTTGGCTAACAAGGCACTATAGGGAACATTATATAGGGCCTTGGCAGACAAGACACTTTATAAAAGTGCCCTATGGGGTGCCTTAGGTTAAGGCACTGAGACAAGGGTATTTTTGCTGGCAGCACAGATTGTAGAGATGTGTCTGACTGTTACAGGCAGGAAAAGTGGATTGCCTCAGACAGCCTTATTAGATGAAACCTCTGAGGGATCAAACCCATGACCTCTCAGCTCAGTAGTTATTGTATTAACCAGTGGGCTACACCTCTATAGCTTGCAACACAGCGCTGGCATGAAATTAAGGTTACCGTGCAATAACGAGCCAAGGCACCCTCTGTTGTTAAGTGCCGTCGAGTTGGAGTCGACTCATGGCGACCCTCTGGATAGCTATCCTAAATTGTGTTCGGTCTTCAGTCAGGCGGCTCATTGTTGACAGACCGGTACCCGTAGCTGCTGTTATTGTATCGATCCATCTCATTGCTGGCCTTCCTCTTTTGCGTTGACCTTCTATCTTGCCAAGCATGATGTCTTTCTCTAATGATCTCTCTCTTTGCATGATGTGTCCAAAGTATGAAAGTCGAAGTCTTGTCATCTGAGCTTCTAAAGAAAGCTTAGGTTTGATCTCCTCTAGTACCGACTGGTTTGTTCTTCAGACAGTCCATGGTATACACAGTATTTGCCGCCAGCACCATAATTCAAAGGCATCAATTTTCTTCCTGTCTGTCTTTTTCACTGTCCAGCTTTCACATCCATATGATGTTATTGAAAATACCATGGCTTGAACAAGTCGAATCTTTGTATGGATAGAGACATCTCTGCTCTTGAGAATCTTATCTAGGTCTTTCATAGCCGTTCTGCCAAGAGCAATGCGTCGTTTGATTTCTTGACTGCTTGTTGCTTCTTTATTGATAGTTGATCCAAGTAGGTTAAAGTTGTTCACAATTTCAATTTCTTCTCCTTCAACGATGAACCTGTTGATTATGCCAGTTGTCATGATCTTTGTCTTCTTTACATTAAGGTGCAGGCCCATTTTGAGACTATGTTCTCTGATTGTGAGAAGCAAATGTTTCAGATCATCTTCACTTTCAGCCAGTAATGTGGTATCATCAGCATAGCGAAGGTTGTTGATGAGTCTTCCACCAATCTTCACACCTCTGTTGTTTCATACAATCCTGCTTCTCTGATGATTTGTTCTGAATATAAATTAAACAGGTAGGGGGAAAGTATGCAGCCTTGTCTTACACCTTTGCTTATTTTAAACCATTCTGTTTCTCCTTGTTCCGTTCGAACTGTTGCTTCTTGATCAATGTACAGATTGCGCAAGAGAACGATCAGGTGTTCTGGTATACTCATGCTTCTTAATGTGGACCAGAGTTTCTCATGGTTTACACAGTCAAAAGCCTTGCTATAGTCGATAAAGCACAAATAGATATCCTTTTGGTATTCTTTAGTCTTTTCAAGGATCCATCTCACATCCGCAATGATGTCTCTCTTTCCTCGCCCTTTCCTGAACCCTGCTTGCACTTCAGGTAGTTCTTGTTCAGGTATGGTTGTAGTCTCTTTTGAATAATCTTCAGTAGAATCTTGCTGGCATGTGGGATCAGAGCAATTGTTCGATAATTTCCACAGTCAGTTGGATCACCTTTCTTTAGTATTGGTATAAACACAGATCTTTTCCAGTCAGTTGGCCATGATGTTGTCTTCCATATTTCTTGGCAGAGCCTTGTAAGTATGGTAACAGCTGCATCAGATTGCTGCAATACTTCTATAGGAATGCCATCATCAATGCCTGGTGCTTTGTTCTTTGATAAGGCTTTCAATGCTGCTTCAACTTCTTCTTTCATCACCAATGGTTCCCGATCATAAGGTACAGGTTGAAACGGCTGTTGGTCCACTTGATCTTTATCATATAAAAACTCTGTATATTCCTTCCACCGTTTCTTGATCTTCTCAGCATCATTCAACATAGAACCTTGAGCATCTTGTAACATTCAAATTCGAGGCTGGAACTTTTTCTTTAACTCTCGTAGCTTTAGGAAAGCCGATCTTGTTCTTCCTCTAATAGTTTCTGCTTCTATTTCCTTGCATGCGTCGTTGTAGTACTTTTCCTTGTCCTGTCTTGCTGCACGTTGGAAATCTCTGTTGAGTTCTGCGATTGTCTTTCTTTCTCCTCTGGCTTTAGCTTCTCTGCGTTTCTGGGCAATTTTCAGAGTTTCTTCTGTCATCCATTTTGGCCGTTTTTGCTTTTTCACCTTTTGTAGAGACTTCTCGTTTTCTTCCAACACAGCCTTCTTGATGTCATTCCATAACTCTTCCGGAGCTCTGTCATTTGATTCTAAATCAGCAAATCGATTTTGCAGGCAGTCTTTAAATTCCAGTGGTATATTCTCAAGGTCATATTTTGCTGCATTCATGAGTGGTTTGCTCTTTTTCAACTTTAGCTTGAGTTTGCATACTAGTAGTTGATGATCTGTACCACAGTCAGCTCCAGGTTTTGTCTTTGTTGATGTTATAGAGCTTTTCCATCATTGACTTCCACAGATGTAGTCAATTTGATTTTTATACAATCCATTGGGTGAAGTCCATGTGTACAGTCGCCGCTTGTGTTGCTGGAAGAAGGTGTTTGAGATGAATAGATCATTGGTCTTGCAGAATTCTATCAGTCTTTCTCCAGCTTCATTTCTGTTGCCAAGTCCATATTTTCCAACTACTTTGCCTTCTTCTTTGTTGCCAACATTTGCATTCCAGTCACCCATGACTATCAGGATATCCTGTTTGCATGTTCTGTCAATTTCAGCTTGAACTTGTTCATAGAACTCTTCAATTTCATTCTCTTCTGCAGCTGTTGTTGGGGCATATACTTGAATTATAGTTGTGTTGTGTTCATCTTCGTAGATGAATAGAGATTAAGCATTCGCTGACTGCATTGTATTTCATTACAGTTCTTGCAAGTTTCTTCTTTATTATAAATGCAACACCATTTCTTCTTTGTCTTTCATTTCCAGCATAGTAGACCATGTGATCATCTGATGCAAAGTGCCCGATGCCAGTCCATTTCAGTTCGCTGACACCCAACAAATCAAGTTGTACACGTTCCATTTCATTCTTGACCACCTCCAACTTCCCTTGGTTCATGCTTCGTACGTTCCATGTTCCAATGTGTAAGACATCTTTACAGCTTCTGACTCTCATTTCATGCGCAGCTACATCAGCAGTCAGACTTTCCGAGGGCTTTGATCCAACCACATCATAAATGCTGGCTTTACTCTGAAAAGTCTTCAGCTCTTCCCCAGTAGCTAGTTGAGTGCCTTCCGACCTGGGGGTCTCATCTTCCAGCACCATAGCACAATTTGTTTTGTTGTAATTATCCATTGGGTTTTCATGGCAAGATACAGAAGTAGATTGCCGGGCCTTTCTTCCACGAAGTTTAAGTTTGGTGTTGTTGCCGTTGTCACAAAAATGTGATCCTCCGCCGTCAACACTATCCCATTCTGCTGCTGCCCAGATGGGTGGTTTGTCTTGGTCTGGCACCTCAGCTGAGACCTGTCCATCTTGGGAGACCCTGCCAGTAGTTAAACTACCGATAGTTTAGCTCTCAGCATCACTGATGCACGCAAGCCCTCACAGCACGACAAGCTGCCTTGATGCCGGACTGCCCATTTCCTTATATGGCATTCCTCATCTTAATGCTGCACTTTTCGCAGGTAACATTAGCACGGTTTAGTAAACATACCCCTTAGATGTAGTAATTTCTGAGATAAAACAAAATATGACCTGGAAAGGATTAATGGCACCCTTCACTAATATTTGGTTGCACAACCTTTGGCAGTTATGACATCCTCCAAACGTTTCTTGTAGCCATCTATAAGTTTCATACATCTGTCTGTTAGTAGTGTCTCCCACTCTTCAACTCTCCAGCTCATTCCTTTTTTCAATGGCAGATTTCTGCTCTTTCCAAAGGTTCTTGATTGGACTGAGATCAGAAGTCATTACTGGCCAATTTAAAACAGTTCATTTGTTCTTTTTTAACTATTATTTTGTACTTTTGGATGTATGTTTTGGGTCATTGTCCTACTGGAGGACCCATGACCTTTGACCCAGACCTAGCTTTCTACACTAGGCAGCATATTTCATTCCAAAATCTCTTGGTAGTCCTCTAACTTCATGATTCCTTTAATACATTCCACACCTCCAGTTTCTGAGGCAGCAAAACAGCCCTGTAAAATTTTGAACTCCACTATATTTAACTGTAGGAAGGGTATTTTTTTCCTTATAAACTTCATTTCTTCACCTGTAATTGTATCGCTGGTCTGCATTGTTAAAGAGCTCAAGTTTGGTTTCATCTGTCCACAGAACATTCTCCCAGGACTGTGGTTTCTCAAGGTGGGTTTGACAAAGATCAGGCATGCCTTATGTCCTTCTTTGAGCAGTGGGGTCCTCCTCGACTTTCGCCCATGAAGTTCTTTGTTTAGTGTGCAGTATATGGTGCGTGTTGAAACCACCACTCCAGATTGCTTTAGGTCAGCCTTAAGCTCTTTTTCCATTTTTCCAACAGTTCACACTAACCTTCAACTTCTTAGATTCATTTTCCTCTTCCCACCACATCCTCGGAGGTTCTTGACAGTTCCTTGAGCAGAAAACTTCTTAATAACATTGCAAACTATAAACACAGGAATCCCAAGGTCTTTAGAGATGGCCTTGTACTCCTTTGAAGTTTAATGTTTGGTGATAATGACTTTTGTGATTATCTCAGGAAGCTTTCGTCTTCACCATTGTGAAAATGGAACAGGAAGTGAATGTGGCCATTTAAAACATTAGAGCCATTATTAGAGCCGCCCTCAGCCGATTCTGTCTTCCAGCCCCGCTGCATGTACAGAGCCGCTGTGCATGCTGTGGTGGACAAGGGTGGTGAGTAAGCGGAGCATGGGTGGGACCGACCCTTGGGTGTACAAGTCCAATTCCACTGACAGCTCTGTATTTCCAGAGATTGCCAGCAGGATGACCAGCTTATTCCACCTCGGAGGTGGAATAAGTGCTGGATGCCCCCTTCCCGATTGGCTGGCCAGTCCCCCAGCGGCGATGACAGAGATCGGGGGGAGTCCCTGCCACCCAATCCATGTCACAGCTGCCCCCATTGTGGTTGGGCAGCGGGGAAACAGGGGTCTGAGGCAGTGCGCAAATTGAGCCACAGGAACGATGTCCCCATAGTGATGCAGGGCTACATTGGGCCGTCTCCACAGTCCCGATCCTGCAACCACTGGGCAGTCTTGTTCCCATGGTGCAGAATTGGGTCCTAACCAGCCTGTTCTGCTTGGGGCCATCCAGATGGTCTGGATGTGCCCCTTGCTGAATCGGGCTCCATATGTATCAGCACAACATCTATAGACATAAGCACCTATTTCACAACATACACTTTCACTTGGCACTTCCACATGCACCACATTTTCAATAAGCTGCATGTACAGGAGGAGCTACTTAAGGAAAGGAGCAAAATAACACTGTCTTCTTAATTTTTTAGGAGGTTTTAGACACCACAGAGGTTAGTACAATTTTTCCATGAATCACTGGTGGTGATTCCAGGATCTACGACTCGGTTAGCTGGCATGTGTTGGTGCCTCGAGCAGGTGCAAAAGCCTGTGTGGAAATGTCTTAACGTACACTTGTATTACCATAGCAAAATATATTTTTTCAGTCTACCCAAATCACACCTAACTATACCCACTTAAAATCTCAGTGTCCCAGCTATATGACATCTAAACAGAGACTTTCTCCATTAACGTACATGCAGTCTATAAATACAGCTATTTATATATGAACATGATCTCAAATTCTATAAAACCATGATTACAGAAGCAAAGAGACAGTACTATTCAAAATTAATCCCTGCAAGATATATGCTGCCTAGGATGGCAAAACATCTGCTAAAGCTACCCCAGAGCCTGTTTAGCCTTTGGCTGAAGAGCCTTTGGCAAATGATTTTGCAAATGTCTTTGTATCTATGGGAGTGAAGTTGTGTAAGTATATTCAATCTGCTCAGGCATCTAAACATCAGAGAGCTATCTCAATGGATAAGATATACAACTAGGAGTTGCAGACTGTAAATTAGAGGGAAGAAAAAGACCCTATTATAACTGTGTATGGGAGCAATTTCCCTTGGCTTCTTCAGAGAAAGCGATTGCTTTGACAAAGGTATATAAAGGGTCATTGTGTTCTCAGTCTTTGTCCTGGAGATTTAATAAAGGAGCTGCCAAATGTGGTATTGTGCTGGCTGACAAAGTTTGCAAATCAGTCACTCGGGCAGGCTGCTTCTCAACTTCTTCAGGTAATTTGGTATGGACTTTTTTTGCGTGAGAAATAATGACCTAGATCCTACTATGTGCTCCAGTTATTGTATAATATCAACATTCTTAGCTAAAATTGTAGCGGCATTAGTGTCATCACATCTGCAGCAACATCTAAGCAATTATGAACTTCTCGATGAAATTCAGGGGCCTTTTTACTAAAGTGAGCTGGGGCTGGGCAACTAAAGCATATTTAGTGGTAGTTGCAACTGCTATGCACCAACTGCCGGGGGTGTTTAGCATGTTCCCAGCAATTACTACACTGAAAAGTACATTACGTGCAGCAGCATGCACAATTACCGCAGGTGCAAGTAATACCAAGGTAATACTGAGGGGCTCTTAAACACAAACTCTCTAAGGGGTATGTTTACTAAACCGTCTTAATGTGCGCTCTGCCACATTATCGTGCGATAAGGTACCTTATCGCCTGATGAAGGAGCGTTACCGGGCAATAAGGTACCGAAGCGCACGATAACTTGCGCAGCGGCACAAATGAGCGCTGAAGGCGGAGAAAGGCTCCCGGAGGGCGGAGGAAGGCTCCTCAGGGGCGGAGGAAGGCTCCCCAGGGGCGGAGAGAGAGGGTCAATGGGCGGAAAGTGGGAGGGGAGAGGCTCCCCACACACTAATGCTGTGAAATGAGAGGCTCAAAACTAATTCCAGTGAAACCCTGGCGTTTAAAGGGAAAATAAACCATTTCCGTCAGCAATGTGCAGCAAAACCAGGGAAACCTACAAAAAGTGATAAGTGTGATACATGTGCATGGAACAAAAGGGCAAATAAACAGTGAAAATGAACAGAAGAAAATGTAAAAAAACCATAACCAAGCTGGGCAATAGTGATATTAATGGGAAACATCAAAAAATACTCCCAAGAAAGCTCCAAATAAAAAGATATGAATTTTGGAAGGGTCTATGCTCCAGCTTCATACAAGGTGAATGAGCCCACAGTGAAATTGCGCTGATCAGGGTTTCTGACTCCATTGGTCAGGTTTCCTATGGAATGCACATGTTCCGCAACAGCAGGGCGGGCATGTCAGAACA
This sequence comes from Ichthyophis bannanicus, assembly GCA_033557465.1. Classification (NCBI taxonomy): domain Eukaryota; kingdom Metazoa; phylum Chordata; class Amphibia; order Gymnophiona; family Ichthyophiidae; genus Ichthyophis; species Ichthyophis bannanicus. The sequence goes on along the minus strand of CM066033.1, from coordinate 584,478,008 downwards.
GGCAACTGGACAGATGCTGGAAAAGGGGACACAGAGGGCTGCAGGTGGCACATGCTGTGGTGCAGCTGGGCCACAGTGCGGACTAGGGTGATGCCTAGCTGGCCCATAGGAATGCTGAAACAGTAGAGCAGCCAGACAGCAACTGATGAGGGCCCAACATGGGCACGAGTGTGCTTCCCACAGTGTCACAGGGGATAGTACCGAGCAGGTACCCCCAAGGGCACGGAATATTGGCAAGCGGTGCTGGGGAGAAGCGTGGACAGCTATGCAGGCACCTCTACCCCAGAACCCACACCATAGGCAGCTGCCTACCTGCACACTGGATGGCCTGAGACAGCGCTCCACCAGCACCACCAGCAGAACGACATGTCAGCATGGTGGCAGAGGGATACTGGTGGTGGAGGGGGCAGTGGCAGCTGCCCAGAGCAGACCGTAGCCTAGCCCTGTGTAGGTGGGTGCCATGCACTGCAAGAGACAGGCACTGTCTGACAAACAGTCATGGTATCACCAGGGAATGCACTGTCTTTGTGGCAACATGGTGGCGCAGTGCACACAACCAGTGTGTTCCAAGGCAGAAGGTCACAGGTTCAAGTCCCAGCTGTGGTTCCTGCAACCCAGCCCCCATATTTTACCCACTACTAAAACATGCTAATACAGACAGATCCTTTATTGCAGATGACGTAAACATGCCCAAAACACCTACATTTTATCCTACAGAGCACAGACACCATAAACATGCGCATTACCTAGAGCAGAGTCTCCCAAATGCAGTCCTGGAGGGCCAAACACCATTCAGGTTCCATGCTGCCTCTAATAAAGATGCCTGTGCTGCATTTCTATGCGCCGCCCCCATGGTATGCTGATGTATCTCATGCATATTCATGAAGGACAGCATGAAAACCTAAACAGTGTCTGGCCCACCAAGACTGGTGTTGGGAACCTCTGCCCTACAGCAGCGGCCAACAGGGGCAGACACACCCGCACCCACAGGCTCCATTATCCAATGCCTCCTGGAGAGGCAGGATGTTGGGCCCTGCGTGCATCTCCCAATACTAGCACTTGCATACCTTAGCAATGCCACCCTAAACCGGGGAATACGATACACATCTATCAAAAGGTTGCTATGATTACTGGCAGATAGCAATTCCGAAGTTAAGTACAATTTTCTGATTGAGCTGCTTCATAGCAATCTTTCTGATGTCTGTGGAGTGTGCTACAGGTCTTGTGTCTGACAGTGTTTACCACCCTGGGGAGTGACCCCAGCAGTATTGCGTACCATAGCCATGCCTGCACTGTGTCCAGGGCTGCCAAACACCTCTATAGTTGCACAATGCTGGCATAGGTGTGGGGAGTGTGTGTCTATCTATCCATTGTGTGGTGGCTGCCAACACCCTCCACAGCCCACACTGCTAGCACTGTTGCCAGTATTGGCCTGCCAATGTGCATAATGAGAAGCAAGGTACTGTGGGAATAGCCTGGATAGGGTGGCCTGGCCTGGATGAATCTGCACAGGGCATAGGGCAATGGCTCGGACATTTTAGTGCCCGGCCACCACCTGCACGGACAGCGTGGCCACAGCATGTCCTGCTGGGAGGTCACACTGACCATAACTGAGCTGTGACCACGGCATGGCTAGGTTCCCCCATAGTGTTATATAGTATTTCTCTTATGTGATATTTGTGGGTTCTCTTTTGGGGCCCCATCACTGACTTGTCTGCTTGGTGTGTATGCTGACATCCCAGTTCTGGATACATGGTGGGGGGCAGCTGAGCATTTACAGGCCTACTGTCTGTCTGCTATTGCTTTACGGATGTGTACAGATCTTCAGTGACTGCCCTACATCATGTAGCCATAGCACCAACACAGAATATGCACTATTCTGGGTGTATCATAGCCCATAAGGGCTAAACATGACTGAGAAATACAGATGGACATAGATGTACCCTAGTTGTGTCTGCCGGAACTACCTATCACACACAGTAGCACTGATGGGGACCTGCAGTATAGCACATTTCAGCCATGAAAGGTGCTGTGGATCTGGTGCTGGGCGCCCCACCTCACCCTCAGGGTGAGCACAGTACCTGCACAATGTGACGGTCTGTAGCTACTCTGTGCCAGTAACACACACGGTCGGTACCCCCTACCAGGATGAGGTACTGTGGGGGTGCACACGGTCAGTTCCCCCTACCAGGCCGAGGTGCTGTGGGGGTGCATACCCCATCTTGTGCTCATTTGTAGACTGCTGATTTGCATGTGCAGTGCATCATGGGTACGGGTGGGTTACCCCTATCCTGGTAACCACAGCAGACAGTTTGTGTGGTGACGTGCAGTCCTTCTGCAGCCAGCCAGGGTTCTGTTAGTAGCTATAGAGCTGTTGCCCACTGGTTACTTCACTACCTGTGGAGCTAGAGGTCATGGGTTCAAACCCATGGTGGGGTTATTTGATAGGGTTGTCAGAGGCATTGTCTATTTTTAATGTACATTAGTGCTGCCAGCAAAAACACCCTCAGTGTACTGTAACCATAAGGTGCCTCATAAGGCGCCCTATAAAGCGCCTTATAGGGCGCCCTATAAAGCTCCTTATAAGGTGCCTTATCAGGTGTCCTATAAAGTGCCTTATAAGGTGTCCTCTAAAGCGCCTTATAGGGTGCCCTATAGGGGACATTATAGGGTGCCTTGGCGGACAGTGCACTTTATAATGTGCCTTATTGAATGCCTTATAGGGTGCCTTATGCGGCACTTTAGGTTACGGCACGTGAGGGTGTGATTTCTGGCAGCTCTAATTAAAATTAAAATAAATGGCCTCGTACACGTAAAAGCTAATGCCTCAGCCAGCCTTATGCATTAGATACACTGGGGGATTGAATTCATGACCCCTGCACCATCAGTCCATGTATTAACCATTGTGCTACACCTTGGTTTCTGTGATTGCACCTCTGCGTGTCTACTTAAGATTACCGCGCGTTAACGTGCTTAGCGGCGTCTCGCCCGATAATGTGCGCAGCGCACGTTATAGCGCAATAATCCCATTTTGCTATATTAAGACTGAAACGCCCACTCCTTTTATGGCAGCTTGCACACTATCGCCGGGCGCACGTTAAGACAGTTTAGTAAACATACCCCTAAGACTTTTAAAGGGGTCTTTTTTCATTTTTAATAGCTAATTTTTTTTTTTGCTGTATTACAAAAGGGGAATTTTTGTGTTCTTGGGCAAAGCTTTTTTCTGCTGCTAGAGTTCTTTTTCTCCTCCTCTAGCCTTCAAGTTCAAAGAGGTAGGCAACTCTTTGAAGTCAATGACCTTTCGCAGGTGTTAGATTCCTCCCTTCCCACTTCAGCTCTCACCCACACTAAGGGGCATGTTTACTAAATTGCATTAACATAGCAGCGGTTACGTTAAGGCGTGTTAATGTTCCCGGCCGCGTTAAGTGAAGAAAAGGGTGGAGAGAGGGCGGGGAGAAGGGGTCAATGGGCAGGGAGTGTGTGGGGAGAGGCCCCTTTCACACTAAATTGGAGGAATTAAGGGCTGAATCCTAACGCAATTGAAAATCAGGCGTTAGCACACAATTGCAGGAGAGAGAAACCATTTCAGTCAGCAATATACAGCAAAGCCAGGGAAACCTACAAAAAGTGATAAGTGTGATACATGTGCACAGAACAAAACAACACTGAAAATGACCTGAACAAAATGTAAAACAAACATAACCAAGCTGGCCAACAGTTATATGAATGAGAAACATCAAAAAACACTACCAAGAAAGCTCCAAAGAAGGATATTAATTTTGGAAGGGTCTATGCTCTGTCCCCATACAAGGTGAATGATCCCACAGTGAAATAGTGCTGATCACGGTTTCCCCTTGTTATTGGACAGGTTTTCTATGGCATGCACATGTTCCGCAACAGCAGGGTGGGCATGTCAGAATGGGAAACTGGACAGGTGCTGGAAAAGGGGATACAAAGGGCTGCAGGCGGCACATGCTGTGGTGCAGCTGGGCCACAGTGTGGCCTAGGGTGATGCCTAGATGGCCCATAGGAATGCTGAAACAGTAGAGCAACCAGACAGCATCTGATAAGGGCCAAACATGGGCATGAGTGTGTTTCCACAGGGGCAGGTTGGGTGCTGCTCATATAATCCGCTTTAGGGTCTGCATACCACCCTTCACACATTCTGTGACCATGGCACCCACACAGAATATGCACTCTTCTGGGTGCATCATAGTCCACAAAGGCTAGACATGACTGAGGAATACGGATGGACACAGGTGTATCCTAGGTGTGTCTGCAGGATTACCTATCCCACACTGACACTGATGAGAACCTACAGCATAGTTTATTTCAGTCATGCCATGTGCTGCGGACCTGGTGCTGGGCCCCCCACTTCACCCTCAGGGTGAGCACAGGAACTGCATACTGTCATGGTCTGTAGCTACTCTGTGCCAGTAACACACACGGTCAGTTCCCCCTACCAGGCCGGGGTGCTATAGTGGCGCATACCCCATCTTGTGATCAGACATAGGCTGCTGATCTGCATGTGCAGTGCATTATGGTTTTGGGTGGGTCTACTCTATCCTGATAACCACAGCAGACAGCTTGTGTGGTCACCTGCAGTCTTTCTGTAGCCAGCCAGCGGTGTGTTAGACACTATAGAGCTGTAGCCCACTGGTTACATTGATGACTGTGGAGGCAGCGGCCATGGGTTCAATTCCTTGTTGTTCCCTCCTGTCCAGGGCAGATATTTTGCTTGCCTGTGACAGTCATATCTTTGCAGATCCCTCTCCACAGCTATCAACACTCCTTAAAAGACGTTACAAGGCTCCTAATTAGGCACAGTACAAGGCACCTTATACGGCGCATTATAAGGCATGTGACTTCTATGGTGCCTTCTAACGTGCCTTTTAACGTGCCTTCTAACGCGCCTTTTAACGTGCCTTCTAATGCACCTTATCTGACACACAGCTTTACTGCTGCCTCGCCCACTCCTTTATATGGGCATCTCTACCTTTACCACGGAATGACATTACCGCTGTTTAGTAAACATGCCCCTAAGTGAGAATTTTTGAAGCATCCAAGCTCTTCAACAAAGGTGAAGATGGTATGGTACAAAATGAAGAAAGTTGAACACGAGTCACCAGAGCCAGCAGAATAGACAATCCAACTCCTCCAGGCCTCAAATTGAAGAACCAGTATGCAGTCCTGGAAATGGAGGAAGTGAAAGCATCCCAGGAAAGGGAAGAACCAGAGCTCAAGCACCCCACAGTTGAAGAATCAGTGACTACATGGAAACAAACAATAGTGGTGGTTGGTGACTCTCTTCTGAGGCGTATTGAGGTATCCATCTGCTAGCCAAACATGATGGGGCTGGAAGGTGTGTAGTCTTTCTGGTGCCAAAATTCAAGATGTTACAGAGAGTTTGCCGAGACTCAACAAGCCTACTATTATCCGATGATGCTCATCCATATCATCACATAGAATACTGAATGTATTAAGAGTGACTTCATGGCTCTGGGACAGAGGGTGAAGCAGATAATTGTGCAGGTGGTGTTCTTTTCAATCCTCCCAGCTGAGGGTAAATATTAAGGCAGAGAAGCTCGCATTCTGGAGATGAATGCATGGCTGCATGGATGGTGTCATCAAGAACATCTTGGTTTCCAGCACTATGGGATGATTTTCTAAGGGCTGCAGAGCAGAGATAGTATCCAGCTATCCAAGAAGGATCAAAGTCTCCTCTGCAGCAGACTGACTAACCTACTGAAGAGGACTTTAAACTAGATTTGTTGGGGATGGGTGAAGAAAGCCCTCAGGTAAGTAAAAGCTCTCAGCTAAGTAAAGCATTAAATACCTCTGTAGAAATGTGTAAAAGGGGCAACATCTGGAAAGCGGTGTACATAAATGCCCATAATATGGGAAATAAGATCTCAGACATTGAGGCTTTAATGGAGAAGGCTGACTTGGATTTAGTGATGGTTACGGAGTCATTATACCATAAAGATCAAGTGGACCAAGAGCTGTTTCAACATGTACCTTATAATCAGGAACTAATGGTGATGAAAGAAGTTGAAGCAGCATTGAAAGCAAAGCACCGGGCGTTGATGGCATTCCTATTGAAGTATTATAGCAATCAGATAAAACTGTTACCATACTTATAAAGCTCTGCCAGGAAATTTGGAAAATAAATTCATGGCCAGCTGACTGGAAAAGATCTGTGTTTATAACAATACTGAAGAAAAGTGATCTGACTGACTGTGGAAATTATCGCACAATCACTCTGATCCCACATGCCAGCAAGATTCTACTGAAGATTATTCAGCAGAGACAACAACTGTACCTGGAATGAGAACTGCCTGAATTTTAAGCAGGGTTCAGGAAAGGGCGAGGAACGAGAGACATCATCGCTGTTGGAGAGGGATCCTTGAAGAAACAAAAAAATACCAAAAGGATATCCATATGTGTTTTATTGACTACAGCAAGGCTTTTGACTGTGTAAATCATGAGAAACTCTGGGCTACATTAAGAAGCATGGGTATACCAGAACACCTGATAGTTCTCTTGCACAACCTTTACATTGATCAAGAAGCAACAGTTCGAATGGAACTAGGAGAAACAGAATGATTTAAAATCAGCAAAGGTGTATGACAAGGCTGCATATTTCCCCCCTACCTTTTTAATTTATATGTAGAACAAAATATCAGAGAGGCAGGATTGTATGAAGACAACTGAGGTGTGAAGATTGGTAGAAGACTTATCAACATCCTTCACTAAGCTGATGATACCACATTACTGGCTGAAAGTGAAGGCGATCCAAAACATTTGCTTCTCAAGTTCAAGGTAGATAGTCTTAAAATGGGACTGCACCTTAAACTGTCTTAATGTTACCGGTGCTAGTTGCAGCGTTAATGTGAAGAATGCCATATAAGGTAGTGGGTGGTCCAGCAGCAAGGTAGCAAGAATCCGTATCGCACGTTAGTGGGCGCCGTGGCACGTTAACATGCGTTAACCCTAAGTTCATGCCAGTGCAGTGCTCCAACCTATGAAGATGTAGCCCACTGGTTACTGGATTGACTGTAAAAGCAGAGGTCATGGGTTTGATCCTGCAGTGGTGTTATGTAAGAAGGCTGTCTGAGGTATTTCCTCATTGTAATTTAAATTAGTGCTGTCTGAGGCATTTCCTTTTTTAATTTAAATCAGTACTGCCAGCAAAAATACCCTCACAGTGCCATAACCTAAGGTGCCGCATAAGGCACCCATAAGGCACTCCATAGGGCACATTAGAAAGTGCCCTGTGCACCATGGCACCTTATACTGTGCCCTATAGGGTGCTTTATAGGGGGCCTTATAGGGGGCCTATAGGGCGCCTTATGAGGCACCTTAAGCTACGGCACTTTGAGGGTGTTTTTGCTGGCAGCACTGATTCAAATTAAAAGGAAATGCCTCAGACAACCTTAATAAATAACACCACTGTGGGATCAAACCCATGACCTCTCCCTTAACAGTCATTGAAGTAACCAGTGGGCTACATCTCTATAGTATCTGATACACTGCTGGTTGGCTGGCTACAGAAAAACTGCAGGTCACCACACAAACTGTCTGCTGTGGTTACCAGGATAGAGTAAACCCACCCGTACCCATGATGCACTGCACATGCAGATCAGCAGCCTACATCTGATCCCAAGATGGGGTATGCACCTCTAAAGCACCCCGGCCTGGTAGGGGGAACTGACCATGTGTGTTACTGGCACAGAGTATCTACAGACCGTGACATTGTGCAGGTCCTGTGCTCACCCTGAGGGTGAGGTGGGGTGCCCAGCACCAGGTCTGCAGCACCTGGCTTGACTGAGACAGGCTGTGTTGTAGATCCCCATCAGTGCTAGATAGTCCTTGCAGACACACCTAGGGTACTCCTGTGTCCATCTGTATTTCCCAGTCATGTCTAGCCCTTGTGGACTATGATGCACCCAGAATAGTGCATGTCCTGTGCAGTTGCCATGGTCACATGTTATAAGAGAAGAATGGTGTTTTGACCCAAAAGAAGATTATGTAGCACCACCCAACCCACTCTCTGTGGGTCAGGGTGGCAGGACAGGATCTCCCACCAACAGATCCACATTCTACATCTCTGCAATGGTGGCAGTAGAGAGGACCATCAACCCCAGTCCTGCTGGGGAATAGACACTCTACAGGGCAATCAATTCAGATCTGTATGCATCACATAGGGCACTGGCAGACAGGCAGTAGGCCTGGGAAACTCAACTGCCCCCCACCACTACCTAACATTCACCAGCAGAGGGCACATTCAGTCTCCACCATGTAAGGTGTTCCAACCATACACATGCTAACTGCAGACAGTCTGCTAGCTAGTACATGTTGCATGTTCCTGGAGGAACTGTGTGCACCCAAAAATGGGATGTGAGCACACAAGCACACACACGCACAAAGCAGGTATGTCAGTGATTGAGCCCCAGAAAAAGAAACTTATAGATATCACTTGAGAGAAATACTGTACAGCACTATGGGGGAACCTTGCCATGCCATGGTCACTGCTCAGTCAGGGTGAGAGTGACCCCCCCCCCCCCAGCATGATATGCTGTGGCCACCCTGTCCATGCAGGTGGTGGTTGGGCACTACAATGTCCCAGCCATTGCCCTACACCCTGTGCAGATGCATCCTACCCAGGCCGCCCTGTCTGGGCCATACCCACAGTACCATGCTCCTCATTATGCACATTGGCAGGCTGGCTCAGTAAGGTGTAGGCAGCCACCACACACTGGATAGACATACACACACTCCCACACCTATTTCAGCATTGTGCAAATATAGAGGTGGTTGTCAGCCATGGCCGCCACACCAGTCCTGGACACAGTGCAGGCATTGCTATGGTACCCAATACCGTTAGGGTCACTCCCCAGGGTGGTAAACACTGTCAGAAACAAAAACTGAAACACACTCCACAGATATCGGAAAGGTTTTCATTGGCATTAATTTTCAGACCCTGATTTCACAGAGTTAGTGTGCCTGGGGCCTCTCCCCGCCCATTCTCCGCCCATTGACCCCTTATCTCCGCTCTCTGGGGAGCCTTACTCCGCCCTCTGCGCACCTTAACATGGCTGGAGATGTTATCGCGCGATACATGACGTTATCGCATGATAATGCGCCATTATCATGTGATAACATCACTTATCGCACGATAACATCGCCGCTGCGACATTAGCGCTGTTTAGTAAACATACCCCTTAATGTTAAGAAGACAAATAATCTGGCAACTGGCAAAATCAATAAGTTCATCATTGATGAAGAAGAACTTGAAATAGTTGACAACTTTTGCTTGGATCAACAATCAATAAAGAAATGACCTGCAGTCAAGATATTTGATGACATATTGCTCTTTGTAGAATGGCTATGAAGGACCTAGACAAGATTCCCAAGAGCAGAGATGTCTCTCTCCATATAAAGATTTGACTTGTTCAGGTCATGGTATTTTCAATTATATCATATAGATGCGAAAGTTGTACAGTGAAAAAGATAGACAGGAAGAAAATCGATGCCTTTGAATTATGGTGCTGGCGATGGATACTGTGTATGTCATGCACTGTCCGAAGAACAAACCAGTCAGTACTAGAGGATATCAAACCTAAGCTTTCCTTAGAAGCTTAGATGACAAGACTTTGACTCATACTTTGGATACATCATGTGAAGAGAGAGATCATTGGAGAAAGATATAAAGCTTGGTAAGGTAGAAGGTCACTATAAAAGAGGAAGGCCAGCAATGAGATGGATCGATACAATAATAGCAGCTATGGATCATTCTATCAACAATGAGCCACCACCGACTTGACGGCACTTAATAATAACTACAGAGACATGGTTCATAGACAACCATGTTTGGGATGTAATTATACCGAGGTATACCTTATTGAGGAATGATAGGAAGGGGAGGAGGAGTGGCACGATATGTAAAAAAAAAAATAACATTAAAGTTGCAGAATTACAGGGCTTTCTGTGGGTTAAACTAGGAAGATGGAATAGGAAATCTATTTGCATTGGTGTGATATACAGATCTCCTTCATAGGGAGAAGAAGTGAACAGAGATGTAATAGAGATAAAAAGTATTGCCATGAAAGGTAAGTGTTATTGATATGTGATTTCAATATGCTGGATGTTGTTTGGCACATTCCTGCTGCAGTGCCATCTAGAAGTAAAGGGATCCTAGATTCTCTAGAGGGAGAACTATACTGGCAACTGGTAACAGAACCTACACGTGAAGGGGCCATACTGAATCTGGTGCTTACCAATAGGGAATGTGTTTCTGATGTTATAGTGGGAGATCGTCTTGCATCCAGTGATCACAAGATGGTGTGGTTCAGTATTAGGACTAAGGCTGATAAATTCCATTCAAAAGTCTTAAACTTTAGGAAAACCAACATTGCCAAGATGGCACAATACCCCAAGGAGCTGTTAGTGGGTTGGGAACAGCAGGAGGATGTAGAAAAGCAATGGGCGAAACTGAAAGGGGACATAAGAACATAGGAACATAAGATATGCCGTACGGGGTCAGACCAAGGTCCATCAAGCCCAGTATCCTGTTTCCAATAGTGGCCAATCTAGGTCCCCAGTGATATCCTGAGTCCCTTTTAATAATGATTTATGGACCTTTCCTCCAGGAGCTTGTCAAAACCTTTTTAAACACAGCTACACTAACAGCTTTTACTACATCCTCCGGTAACAAATTCCAGAGTTTGATTACACGTTGAGTGGAAAAATATGTTCTCTTTTTAGTCTTAAAAAGGTAACCCTGTAGCTTCATTGCATGTGCCCTAGTCTTTTTATATTCTGATGATGTAAACAATCGATCTACGTTTACCCGTTTCACTCCATTCATTAATTTATAGACCTCTATCATATCTCGCCTCAACCGTCTCTTTTCCAAGTTGAAGAGCCCTAACATTTTTAGCCTCTCTTCATAGGAGTATCCTTCCATCCCCTTTACCATTTTGGTGGCTCTTCTCTGTACCTTTTCTAATAACGCTATATCCTTTTTAAGATACGGTGACCAGAATTGCACACAATATTCATGGTGCGGTCACACCATAGAATGATACAGAGTCATTATAATATCCTTTGTTTTATTTTCCTTTCCTTATGATACCTAGGATTCTATTTGCTCTCTTGGCTGCCGCTATACACTGGGCGGAGGGTTTTAACATGTTATCCACGATGACGCCTAAATCTTTTTCCTGGGAGGTGGCTCCCAATGTGGAACCTTGCATCGTGTAACTGTAGTTTGGATTGTTCTTCCCTAGGTGCATAACTTTGCACTTGTCCACATTAAATTTAATCTGCCATTTGGATGCCCAGTCTTTGAATTTATCAAGATCTTCTTGCAAGTCTCCACAATCCTCTTGGGTTTTAACAACTTTAAATAGTTTTTTGTCATCTACAAATTTGATAGCCTCACTCGTTATTCCCTTTTCCAGGTCATTTATGAATTTGTCAAAAAGCAGAGAACTCAGCTCAGATCCCTGCGGTACTCCACTATTCACCTTTTTCCATTGGAAAAATTGGCCATTTAGCCCTACCCTCTGCTTTCTATCTTTTAACCAGTTCCTGATCCACAATAGTACACTGCCTCCTATCCCATGACTTTTTAGTTTTGCCAAATGTCTCTGATGAGGAACCTTGTAAAAGGCTTTCTGAAGGTCTAGATACACTATATCAACTGACTCACCTTTGTCTACCCGTTTATTAACACCTTCAAAAAAACATAACAGATTAGTAAGGCATTTTGGAATCAGGCACTCAGTCACCACAGATCAGGATTACCCCCTACAAATAATCACCTCATCCTCCAACCTATCCCCATAAAGCCCTCTAACCCCCCTCACACCCTCCCAGCTTCCACATGTACATAGTTAGTTAGGGGTATATTTACTAAACTGCGTTAGTGTGATTCGCGTTAGGAGCCGCGTTAGTGGAAGAAATGCCAAAAAAGGACATGGGCAGTACATCGTTAGTGATAACGCGCGTTATAACGCGCAGCGCAGCAACGATCGTTACAGGGCACGTTACTGCGCATTAAGCATAAGAAGGCGCACAGACACCCAAATACAGAAACAGAGCTGTAGCACAATGGTTACTACACAGACCGATGGTACAAGGGTCATGGGTTTGATTCCCCAGTGTGCCTAATGAATAAGGCTGGCTGAGGCGTCATGTGTAACCCTTTGAAAGCCTACTATAATATTTTAATCCACAGTCTGCAGCCAGGTTAATGTTTGCATATGTCAGGAAAATTGTATCCGTCTTATTCAATATGTCCCAATAGTGACGTTCCCTCTGCCATGATCATGTATTATATACCATTTGATAGGAATATTTAGGCAGAAGTTTGTATCCCGAAAGTTTTGGGCTTGACCTGGAAAGGGTTAAGTATTGGGCTTTGAGGAAGTTTAGTTGTACTGTAATAGCGCTGCTAGCAAACACACCCTCACAGTGGCATAACCTAAGGTGCCACATAAGGCACCCTAGAAGGCACTCCATAGGGCACATTATAAAGTGCGCTGTCTGCCAAGGCACCCTATAATGTCCCCTATAGGACAGCATATAAGGCACCTTATAAGATGCTTTATAGGGCGCCTTATAAGGCACCCTATAGGGCGACGTATAAGGCGCCCTATAGGGCGCCTTATGAGCCACCCTAAGGTGACCGTACCCTGAGGGTGGTTCTGCTGGCAGCACTAATATATAATAAAAATAGACAATGCCTAAGACAGCCCTATCAATGAACCCCACTGTGGGTGGTGAACCCATGACCTCTGGCTCCATGGGCAGTGAAGTAACCAGTGGGCTAGAGCTGCTAATAAACACCTGGCTGGCTATAGGAGGACTGCACGGCACCACACCTACATTCTGCTGTGGTTACCAGGGAGATTACATACCACCACTCAACCCACCCTCTGGGGCTCAGGGTGGGGGACAGGATCTCCCACCCACAGATTCAATTTTTACCCCCCTGCAACAGTGGCAGTAGAGGGGACCATCACCCCAGTCCTGCTAGGGATCAAACACCCTACAGGGCAGGCAATGCAGAGCAATACACATCCATAACGCAATAGTAGACATATGGCAGGTCTGGAAATGCTCAGCTGCCCCCCACCATTATCTGACATTCTCCAGCAGCAAACCTCCAGCCACTGCACCCTGCACGGTGTTGCAGCAAGACACATACTAGCTACAGACAGTCCACAGTGCATGGTCCTGGAAGAGATGTATGTACCCAGAATGGGGATATCAGCATACACACCAAACAGACAAGTCAGTGATTGGGCCCCAAAAGGAAACCCATAAATATCACATAATAGAAATGCTATATAGCACTATGGGGGAACCTAGCTATGCCATGGTCACTGCTCAGTCAGGGTGAGAGTGACCTCCCAGCAGGACATGCTATGGCCACCCTGTCCATGCAGGTGGTACCGGGCACTACAATGTCCGGCCATTGCCCTATGCCCTGTGCAGATGCGGCCAGGCCAGGCCACCCTATCCAGGCTATTCCCACAGTACCTTGCTCCTCATTATGCACATTGGCAGGCCAATACTGGTAACAGTGCTAGCAGTGTGGGCTGTGGAGGGTGTTGACAGCCACCACACACTGGATAGACAGACACACACTCCCCACACCTATGCCAGCATTGTGCAACTATAGAGGTGTTGGGTAGCCCAGGCCACCACACCAGTCCTGGGCACAGTGCAGGCATCGCTATGGTATGCAATACTGTAGGAGTCACCCCCCAGATTGGTAAACACTGTCAGACACAAGACCTGTAGCACACTCCACAGACATCAGAAAGGTTCCTATGATGCAGCTCACTCCGAAAATTGTACTTAACATAGGAATTGCTATCTGCCAGTAATCATAGCAACCTTTTGATAGCTGTGTACCATATTCCCAGGTTTAGGGTGGCATTACTAAGGTATGCAAGTGCTAGTATTGGGAGATGCACGCAGAGCCCAAAGTCCTGCCTCTCCAGGAGGCTTTGGATAATGGGGCCTTTGGGTGCGGGTGTGTCTGCCCCTGTTGGCTGCTGCTTTACGGCAGAGGTTCCCAACACCAGTCCTGCGGTGCAAAACACTGTTCGGGTTTTCATGCTGTCCCTCATGAATATGCATGAGATACATCTGCATACCATGGGGGTGGCGCATAGAAATGCCGCACAGGCATCTTTATCAGAGGCAGCATGGAACCGGAATGGTGTTTGGCCCTCCAGGACTGCATTTGGGAGGCTCTGCTCTAGGTAATGTGCATGTTTATGGTGTCTGTGCTCTGTAGGGTAAAATGTAGGTGTTTTGGGCATGTTTACGTCATCTGCAAGAAAGGTTCTGTCTGTATTAGCACGTTATAGTAGTGGGTAAAATGTGAGGACTGGGTTGGCATAAACCACAGCTGGGACTTGAACCTGTGACCCTCTGCTTCTGAATACACTGGTTTTGTGCACTGCACCACCATGTTATCACAGAGATGGTGCATTCCCTGGTGACACCATGACTGTTGGTCAGACAGGGCCTGTCTGTTGCAGTGCATGGCACCCATCTACACAGGGCTAGGCCACGGTCTGCTCTGGGCTGCTGCCACTGCCCCCTCCACCACCAGTATCCCTCAGCCACCATGCTGACATGCCCTTCTGCTGGTGGAGCTGGTGGTGTGCAGTCTCAGGCCATCCAGTGTGCAGGTAGGCGGCTGCCTATGGTGTGGGTTCTGGGATAGGGGTGCCTGCATAGACGTCCACGGTCCCCCTAGCCCCGCCTGCCAATGTTCCGTGCCCTTGGGGGTAGCTGTTGGGTACTATCCCCTGTGACACTTTGGGAAACCCACTCATGTCCATGTTGGACCTTCAGCAGTTGCTGTCTGGCTGCTCCGCTGTTTCAGCATTCGTATGGGCCACCTAGGCATCACCCTAGTCCGCAATGTGGCCCAGCTCCACCACAGCATGTGCCGCCTGCGGCCCTCTGTATCCCCTTCTCCGGCATCTGTCCAGTTGCCGTTCCGACATGCCCACCCTGATGTTGCGGGACATGTGCACCTGAGCAGTGCTATGTCACTGTGGGCTCATTCACCTTGTATGTGGACAGCGTATAGACCCTTCCACGATTTATATCTGTTCTATGGAGCTTACTCGGGGGGGGGGGGGAGTGGTTGATGTTTCTCATTGATACCACTATTGGCCAGTTTGGTCATTGTTTTTTTCCAGTCTGTTGGGGTCGTGTTCAGTGTTTCTGTGACCTTTTGTTCTGTGCACTTGTATCACACTTATCACTGTTTTATGGTTTCCCTGCCTGGGCTGTACATTGCTGACACTTAAATGGTTTCTCTCCCCTGTAATGTGCCTTTAATGGCAGGTTTTCATTCGCGTTGGAATTCAGCCCTGAAATTCAGCGCGTTAGTGTGAGGGGAGCCACTCCCCACCCACTCTCCACCCATTGACCCCTTCTCTCCGCCCTCTCTCCACCTTCTGCGGTGTTTTACCGCGCCGTGGAGCATTACGATTGTTAGCGCGTTATGACGCGCTAACGATCGTTAACATTACATAACGCACGTTATGATGCGCTAATGATCGTTAACATTACATAATACGTGTTATGTACGTTTACCGCAGTTTAGTAAACATACCCCTTAGAGAAATATTGATTTGAATGTATTGAATTATACAAATTGTTCATTGTTTTCTGTTAACGTTTAAATAGTTCTCATATTAATTGTAAATGGCTTTTGATGTTCTTCATAACTCATTCTCTGTATCAACCCAGTTCAATGTTAACCGTTTTAACTTATAGAAAAATGGTATAAAAAAATTTTGTTACAGAAATAAATAAACTATGATAAAATGAGGGATATGGTAAAGAAAAGCTAAAAGAGGTAGCTACAATGCTTAAGAGTTGAAATCAGGTATGGCTATTGTTTGAAAATACAACTTGGATATCCATACTAGATTGATTGATTGATTGATTGATTGATTGATTGATTTATTTATTTATTTATTTATTTATTTATTTATTTATTTATTTAACAGTTCTTCTATACCGCTCTATTTTAGATCAGAGCGGTTTACATTTAACATCAACTATACAACACAGGGAACTTTGAGTTGTATTTACAATAAACAGGGAGATCAACTTGGAGTAACTGGGGGAAAACTATGTTCATTGTATAACTATATACATTGTATTACACTGGTACTTGATTTCAGGTAGAACATATCTACATCTTATTTACACTGGGGGTCTTAATTCTATTTCAGTGGGTACTTCTGGGCGATCAGTTGATTATCCTTTTTCATGCAGTATTCCATATAATAAAATATAATAAATATGTATTCCATATAATAAAAAAGGCAGAAGAAAGGCCAAATGCAGACAGCATAATTAAAAAGTGAGATGAAAGAAGCTATTAATCATCAAAAGACCATCTTTCAAAAATGGAAAAAAGGTTCTGAATGAAGATAAGATAAAAAGAGAATTTGAAAAGAATTAATAAAATCCTTTTCAGGTACATTAGGGGGCATGTTTACTAAACTGCGGTAATGTCATTCGCGTTAGTTTCCGCGGTAAAGGTACAGATGACCATATAAAGGCGTGGGCGGGGCATCAGTATGGCAAGCCGTCAGGTAACGCACATTATAAGGCACCTTATGAGGCACAGTACAAGGCACGTGCCTTAATGTGCCTTGTACTGTGCCTAATAAGGTGCCTTGTAACGTGCCTTATAATGTGCCTTGTACTGTGCCTAATAAGGTGCCTTGTAACATGCCTTATAATGTTCTTTGTACTGTGCTCAGTAAGGTGCCTTGTACTGTGCCTAATTAGGAGCCTTATAATGCCTTATACAGATTGCTGGCAACTGTGGTGAGGGTACTATGGTCTGACAGCACGGATCTGCAAAGATATGACTGTGACAGGCAAGCAAAATATCTGCCTTGGACAGGAGGAAACAACAAGGAATTGAACCTATGACCTCCACCTTGAATGTCAGTATACTAACCAGTAGGCTATACCTCTATGGCCTGTTGCACAGCAATGGTTGGGTACAGAAGGACTGCAGGTCACTGCACAAACCGTCTGCTCTGTATGCCAGGATAGGGTAACCCCACCAGCACCCATGATGTATTGCACATGCAGAACAGCGGCCTACAGCTGACCACCAAATGGGGTCTGCACATCTCCGGTACTGCAGCGTGGTAAGACGGACTGACAGTGCATGATACTGGCACAGAGTAGCTACGGACCATGCCATTGTGCATCTTCCATGTTCACCCTGAGGGATAGGATGGGTGCCCAGCACTAAGTTCACAGTACATGTGATACTAGAGATAGGTCCTATTGCACATCCCCAGCACTGCTAGTGAGTGACAGGTGTTCCCAACAGTGCAACTGAAGGTGCATCTGTTCCAGCTGTGTTCTGAAATCACATGTGGCCCTGTAGAACTGGACACCACCTAGATTAGTGTGTACCAATGTGTTAAGGTCTGGCTGCCATGGGTACCTGTTATCGAGGGGGAGGGGGAGGGGGAGGGGGGGGTCTAGACCTATATGAAGGTGATGTAGCACTGCCACTATGGGTCAAAGTGGTATGTGCTACATACCCCAAGGGGCCTCAATCACCCTGTTTGTAGATGAGGGTGTGGTGAGACAGGTGCTTGCACCCTGCAGCATGGCTGGAGAACCAGCAACCATAGTCCTGCTAACTGATGACAGCCCTCCAGGGCTGCTGGACCAGTGCCATAGCTGTGACCATTGCAGACCAGCAGTGATGCTTGGGGTAGGCTCAAGTGCCCCATGCCACGGTCTGCCATTCATCAACAGACAGCACAGTCAGACTGCACCTGCAGCATCCTACAAGGTGCTCCCACCATGCACAGGCAAACTGCAGACAGCCCACTGACCAGTCCATAGTACATGCTCACAAGGGAACCCTAGGTCCACTGCAGGCGGGTGCTACTGTTCCCTCCAGCACAATCACCCACCCCCTCTGCCATGCCACCATAACCATATGCTGTCAATGCCGGTGGTGCGCCATCCCAGGCCATCCAGGGGGCAGGTAGGCAGCTGCCTAAGGTGTGAGTTCTGGCGTAGGGGTGCCTACATAGATATCCATGCTTCCCCAGGCACGGCCTGTCAATGTTATGCGCCCCTTGGGGTGCCTGCTAGTTAATGTCTCCTGGATGCAACACTGTGGGCCACAGACTCATGGGCATGTCTGACCCTGGTCAGTTGCTGTCTTGCTTGTTTCCATTTTCTGCATTCCTATGTGCCACCTCAGCAACCACCTAGTCCACCCTATGCCCCAGTATCCCCCACTGCATGTCCCGCCTGCAGCCCCCATGCTCCATTTGCGCCATTACCATAGTGGCCTTTCATACCAGGGCACTATGCTGTTGGTGCAAATGTATCACTACTATCACTTTCTGGGGCTCCCTGGCTATGCTGTACATTGCTGACACAGAACTGGTTTCTCTCTCTTGCAAATGTGTGCTAACGCCAGGTTTTCAGTTGCATTAGGATTCAGCCCTTAATTTCTCCACGTTAGTGTGAAAGGGGCCTCTCCCCGCCCACTCCCTGCCCATTGATCCCTTCTCTCTGCCCTCTCTCCACCCTTTCCTGGGCTTACCACAGCTGGGAACGTTAAGGTGCATTATGTTTTATTTAGCTGTATTTATATCCCGCTTTTCACCAGGTCAAAGCGGTCAATTGGGGGATACATTTAACACGAGGGGATATGAGACACATATGATAATACTTAAAGGGAACATGGGCAATGGAGGGTTAAGTGGCTTGCCCAAGACCACAAGGAGTGCCTATAGGACTAGAAATCCCAGTCCCTCCGGCCTGAGATTGCTGTCCACAGGTGGGACTTGAACCCCCAGCCCTCCAGCCTGAAGTACCTTGTCCTAACCACTAGACCACTCCTCCCTCATGTAACCACTAGACCACTCCTCCCAGAATGTAATGTTAAGGCGCTACTACGTTACCGCAGTTTAGTAAACATACCCCTAGGAGTAGGAAGTTTGGGAGTGAGTGAGTTGGACTATTAGATCATCATGGGGTTATAGGGCAGTTCAGGGAAAACAAGGCCATATTAGAGAGACTAAGGGGATCATTTTAGAAAGTCTAGCCATGAGTTGGATGTCTGAGAATGGCCATTCAGACAAGCAAGTCACAAAGATGTCCCCAGAGCCATTTTAGAAAGCCAGGTTTATAGACATCTTCAGTGTGATCACATTCAAGTTGCAAGGGAACATGTTTGAGGTATGGCTTGGGCGATGTTACTGTGTGATTTCAGAATGCTCCAAACACTTCTGGTCCCATCAATTGAGGCATCCATGCCTATACCTGCTCCTGACCATGAATAAGATGCAAGGAACTGCTCATTCCATGGCAGCAACACTTGCAGGGGGAAGATGAAATGTGCTCCAATTGCCACAGTCAATTTCACTGAGTTGAAAAAACTTCCATGTTAATTAACAGTGCATTCCTTTTACTGCCCACCAACACATGTCTACTACTACTACTACTACTACTACTACTACTACTGCTGTTATTACTACTTATCATTTATATAGCGCTACAAGGCATATGCAGCGTTGTATAGAGAGGTGCATGTATCATATCATAGACACCCCTGTTCTGAAATACCTCTGTGGCACGTCTATGTACATGTTTTTGTGGACGTGCATTTTGAGGACCTCAGCATTTCTAAAATGGCCTGCAAATGTGAATGTACACAGCCTTGCTATATGCAAGGGCCCATTTCCAGACCCAGTTGTGAGTACATGCATCCTTCGGGACAGAGACAGCATGGTGATCTCATATGGCACTATATGTGCTCTGCTTCACTACTGCCACTCCCTGAGAAATTTGGATGCGGGACCCTGGACGTCCCAGATTCCTCCTAGATGGCCCTTCTAAAATGCCACTCCACATGAGTTCTCTGCTTTGGTCTTTACTGAGGAAAATGTAAAGGAGCTATCCTTACCAGAAATAATATTTAATGGTGAGGATTTGGAAGAACTAAAAACATTTTAGTGAACTTGGAAGATGTAACTGGCTGAAATGACAAGCCAAAGAGTAGCTTTACTAGGTTGGAAAACATAATTCAATTTTTAAAAAAGGTTCCAGTGATGATCTAAGAAACTATAGACCTATGAGCTTGACATTGGTTTTGGGTAAAATGATAGAAACTATTATAAAGAACAAAATTACTGAACACACAAATAGACATGTGGGCATGTTTATTAAACTGTGGTAATGCCATTCACATTAGGTTCCGCGTTGATGATACAGATGCCCATATAAAGGAGTGGGCAGGGCAGCATTAAAGCTGTGTCAGATAAGGCGCGTTAGAAGGTGCGTTAGAAGGCATATTAGAAGGCACCTTATTAGGCGCAGTACAAGGCACGTTAGAAGGCACCTTATGAGGTGCAGTACAAGGCACGTTAGAAGGCACCTTATTAGGCGCAGTACAGCATGTGCCTTGTACTGCGCCTTATAAGGTGCCTTCTAACGTGCCTTGTACTGCGCCCAATAAGGTGCCTTCTAACGTGCCTTCTACTGTGCCTCATAAGGTGCTTTCTAACGCGCCTTATACTGTGCCTAATTAGGAGCCTTATAAGGATTGTTGCCAACTGTGGTGAAGGTACTATGGGCTGGCAGCAAAGATCTGCAAAGATATGACTGTCACAGGCAAGCAAAATATCTGCCTTGGACAGGAGGGAACAACAAGGAATCGAGCCCATGACCTCTGCCTAGAATGTCAGCATACTAACCAGTAGGCTATACCTCTATGGCTTGCTGCATAGCAATGGCTGGGTATGGAAGGACTGCAGGTCACGGCACATACCACCTGCTCCATGCACCAGGATAGGGTAACCCCACCAGCACCCATGATGCATTGCAAATGCAGAACAGCAGCCTACAGTTGACCACCAAATGGGGTCTGCACCTCTCTGGGACTGCAGCATGGTAAGATGCACTGACAGTACTTGATACTGGCACAGAATAGCTACAGACCATGCCATTGTGCAGGTTCCATGTTCACCCTGAGGTATAGGATGGGTGCCCAGCACTAGGTCCACAGTACATGTGGTGCTAGAGATAGGTTTTGCTGCACATCCCCAGCAGTGCAGTCAAAGGTACATCTGTTCCAGCCATATGTGGCTCTGTGGGATTGGACACCACCCAGTTTAGTGCATACCTGGTGTTAAAGTCTGGTTGTCATGGGTACCTGTTATCAGGGCAGGGGGGAGTCTAGACTCGCATGAGTGCTATGTAGTACTGCCACTATAGGCCTAAGCAGTATGCCCTATATACCCCAGGGGGCCTCAATCACCCTGTTTGTAGATGAGGGGAGGGGTGGCTGCACTCTGCAGAATGGCTGTAGTACTAGCAACCACAGCCCTCAGATGACAGCCCTCCAGCGTTGCTGGGCCAGGGCCATACCGGTGACCATTGCAGGCCAGCAATGATGCTTGGGGTACGCTCAACTGCCCCACGCCACAGTCAGACCACACCTGCAGCATCCTACAAGGTATTCCCACCATGCACAGGCAAACTAGAGACAGACCACTAGCCAGTCCCTAGTGCATGCGCACAAGGGAACCCTGTGCACCCAGAAGTGGGGTGCACAGCACAAACACCAAGCAGGTATCTCTGTGATTAGACCCCCAAACCAGAAACACACAAGCATCACTAGAAACAAACAATGTGTGGCACTATGTGGGAACATAGACATGTCATGGTCACTGCTTGGTCAGAGTGAGAGAGACCCCCCCTCCCCCAGCATGACATGCTGTGGCCACCCTGTCCATGCAGGTGGTGGTCGGCCACAACAGTGTCCCAGCCATTGCCCTCCACCCTGTGCAGATGTATCCTGGCCAGTCTGCTCTGTCTTGGCCATACCCACAATACCTTGCTGCTCATTATGCACATTTGCAGGCTAATGCTGGAAGCAGTGTGAGCAATGTGGGCTCTATGAGGTGTTGGCAGACACAAAACAATGGAGAGACATACGCACACTCCTACACCTATCTCAGCATTGTGCAGAGATGGTGGTGGTTGCCAACCCTACCCACTGCACTGGTCCTGATCACAGTGCCGACATTGCTAATCTGTGCAGGGGGTAGTAGTAGTGCTCTGGTGATAACTGCATCTCTGTGCTGAGGCCAAAAACCTGACACTCCAAGAAACTGTGGATAGTGGAGCCCTTGTGAGTGAGTGTCCATGCCCCTGTGCACCACTGCATTGGGGTTTGCCCATGTTGTTGTTGTGACTGCATTGTGGGCTAAAACTATGGGGAGATGCTCTGCAGGATCCACAGATGGGACCTGAACCTCTGACCCTCTGCTCTTGGACATGCTGGCTGAGTGTACTGCACCACACTGTTCCCACAGCAGCACAGTGATCCCTGGGGTTACCCTTACGTTCCTCGGCCAGACCTCTTCTGTTGCACTGCACAACACGTACTGGTACAGGGCATAGCCTAGGTCCACTGCAGGCGAGTGCCACTGCTTCCTCCAGCACAATCACCCACTCCCTCTGTCATGCCGCCATGACCATATGCTGTTGGTGCTGGTGGTGCACCATCCCAGGCCATCCAGGGGGCAGGTAGGTGGCTGCCTAAGGTGTGGGATCTGGGGTAGGGGTGCCTACATAGATGTCTACGCTTCCTCTGGCACTGCCTGTCAATGTTATGCACCCCTTGGGGTGCCTGCTGGGTGATGTCCCCTGGATGGGACACTGTGGGAGACAGACTCATGGACATGTCTGACCCTGGCCAGTTGCTGTCTTGCTGGTTTCCATTTTCTGCGTTCCTATGTGCCAACTCGGCAACTGCCTAGTCCACCCTATGCCCCAGTAGCCCCCACTTCAGGTCCTGCCTGCAGCCCCCATGCCCCATTTGCGCCATCACCATAGTGGCCTTTCATACCAGGGCACTATGCTGTTGCTGCAAATGAAGCACTACTATCACCTTTCTTGGGCTCCCTGCCTATGCTGTACATTGCTGACACTGAAATGGTTTCTCTCTCTTGCAAATGTGTGCTAACGCCAGGTTTTCAGTTGCGTTAGGATTCAGCCCTTAATTTCTCCGCGTTAGTGTGAAGGGGCCTCTCCCTGCCCACTCCCTGCCCCTTTACCCCTTCTCTCCGCCCTCTCTCCACCCTTTTCTGGCCTTAACGCAGCCAGGAACGTAAATGATTTCCCCCATAACTAAGAATTGTTAACCCCTGTGTGGTCTGCTTCTATAACCAATCTGTATGTATACAAAAATTGTACCTGCCTTGATTCGGCAGTTTCTCAATGTAATCCTACCCGCTTCTGATCGCTGGAACGAGCGGGATACAAATACTTGCTAAATAATAATAAAAATAATAAGGTGCGTTATGTGCCGTTAAGGAGCCTTAACGTTACATTCTGTAATGTTAAGGCGCCTTAACGGCACATAACGCTCCTTAACGTAGCTGCTGCTATGTTAACGCAGTTTAGTAAACGTGCCCCATGGTTTAATGGGATAAGTCAACATTGATTTAGCCAAGAGAAGTCCTGCCTCACTAATTTTGCTCTGTTTTTTTGAAGCATGAATAAACATGTGGTTAAAAGTGAACGTACTTGAATTTTCAGAAAACATTTGACAATCCCTTATGGGGCTGCATGAGAAAGGAGGCAATATCCTGGCATGGATTAGGAACTAGTTAAAAGAGAGAAAACAGTGAATAGGGTTAAATGGCCAATTTTCCCATTGGAGAAAAGTGAATACTGGAGCGCCAAAAGGAACTGTACTGGGACCAGTGCTTTTTAACATATATGTAAATGAACTATAAATAGGAAAACAAGTGCAGTGATCAAGTTTGCATACAAAACAAAATTATTCAAAGTTGTTAAATAATGTACAGATTGAGAGCATTGCAGGAGTACCTTGGGAGACTGGAAGGCCGAGAATCCAAATGGTACCTGAAATTTAATTTGGAGACGTGCAAAGTAATGCACATAGGGAAGAATAGCCAAAACTATAGATACATAATGCAAGATTCCACATTAGGATTCACCACCCAGGAAAAGGATCTAGGCACCATCATAGACAATATATTGAAATTTTCTGTCGAGTGTGTGGTAGCAGAGAAAAATTCAAACAGAATATTAGGAGCAACTAAGAAAGGAATAGAGAATGAACTAAGAATATCAGAATGCCTCTGTAAAGGGCAACCACACCATGAGTATTATATGCAATTCTGGTCACCACATCTCAAAAAGGATATAGGGAATAAGAAAAGGTGCAGAGAAGGGAAGCCAAAATGATAAAAAAGATGGAAAAACTCTGATATGAGGAGAAGCTAATAAGGCTAGGGCTCTTCAGCTTGGGGGAGAGACAGTCAAGGAGAGATACAATGGAGTTGTACTATAGCTCTTCTTACACTCCTTTCAATGGGAATTTTTCTTAGGTTTGTTGGTGGTCTAGAAGTGGCCATAGACATACCCCAGGAACGATCTGTTTCTTTTTCCGCTGCTGCTGCTCTCACCTTTCCTCCCTTATTTCCTTCTACAATCATTTAACATTCCACACAGACCTTTCCAAAGCATTATGATACAATCAGACTTGATTGTCAGCTCTATGAAACAAGGACTGTCTCTCTTCTGTGTATCTTTATTGCAGCGCTCCTCCACTCAGTGGCGATTTGCAACTTGGAAGTATTGTAACCCCAACTATGATTTATCGGATATTTGCACCGAGGTCCCCTGCAGGGCTTAGCATAGGTCCAAGAGTGCCCTTTAATGTATGTAGTATATCCTTGGATTTCGGTACCCAAAATGCATAAAACTTTATTTTTTGTGCTGAAGCTTAGCTGCCAAGGAATAAACAGTCCTTCAATCTTGTTTAAATCACTTCTCATTCCATCTGTTCCCTTAGGCATGTCCAGCACATTGCAGATCATAGCACAAAAAGACACATTTTTCCTCCTAATCTCTCTGCAATATCTCAGAAAGTTATTGAACAAGATCAGTCTCAGGGCCGATCCTTGAGGCATTCTACAAATTGTCTTTCTTTCCTCCGAGTGAATTTCCCATTACCACTCTCCTCTGTCTTCTATTACTCAACCAGTTTCTAATCCAGTTCACCAACTTAGTACTCACCTACAGGATGCTCAGTATATTGATGAACCTCCCATGTGGGACAGTATCAAAAGCTTTGCTGAAATCCAGGTAAACCATATCAATCAGATTTGCCTGACATGATTACCCTCTAGTAAACTCATGCTGCCTTGAATCCTGAAAACTGCCAGATTCAAGAAGTTTCATTTTCTTTCTTTCAAAAGTGTCTCTGTTAAATTTCCTACCACTAAAGTCGGACTAATGGATCTCTAATGCACAGAGTTCTTTTTATTTTCAAAATTACATGCATTGTTCTAGTTGGAAAAAATATCCAGAGAGAAAGTACGTGCAAGCTGTTGTAGATATTTTTTTCTTTAGGCAAATTTCCATGTGAATATATGCTACTAAATTGTTTATTTGAATTTCTGGAATCCTGAATTTTTCTTGGGTGTAGTAGTAAAACAAAAAATGAGTAGTGAGTAAGGATCTGCCTGCCGACCCTCTTAACCCAGATTTTCACTTCCGCGGTGAAAATCCAGGTTTGGCTGGACACACCAGCAGCCGCTGAGACTAAGTGGGTAGCAGTGATTTTCTATGCTACCCGCTTAGTCCTCTGCGCCTTAAAGATAGGTGAGGTTTTTCCTCTGCCCCAGAATGTCCTCAACACACCCCAGTGCTAACCTCATAGCATCTGGGCACGTTAGGGATTTATCTGGGATTTTCCAAAGGCACTATCCATGCAGGTGCCTTTGGAAAATCCTGGATAAGGTATTTACACAGGTGACTAAGGCAGTTACCCATATAAATGCCTTCAAAAATCAGACCCTAAAATAATTAGATCTGTTTGTATTCTCAAGGTTAAACACTTTTTAAAAGATGGAGGAATATGTAAGGAGCCTTCTAACAGTGAGATATTGAACCACAGTTGAGGGTAATAAACAGAGCATCTGTTGCTTGGTCAGTAGAAGGGCTTCCATTGGGTGAGGGGTGTGCAGGGGCAAAATTTTTGTTTCATTTTTTTATTTAGGTGTATCTTTACTAAACTTAATGTAAGTTAAGTAACATTAACACGCGTTAACGTTGCCGGCCACGGTAAAGCCCGCAGAGGGTGGAGAGAGGGTGGGGAGAAGGGATCAATGGGCGGGGAGTGGGCGGGGAGAGGCTCCTGCTACACTAACGCGGGGATATGAAAGGCCGAACATTACCGGGACTGAAGACACATTTGCAGGAGGGTGAAACCACAGCATAGGCAGGGAACCCAAGTAAGGTGATAGTAGTGCTCCATTTGCAGCAACAGCATAGTGCCCAAGTATGAAAGGCCACTATGGTGATGGTGAAAATGGGGCATGGGGGCTGCAGGCAGGACATGCAGTGGGGGCAGCTGGGGCACAGGGCAGACTAGGCTGTTGCCTAGGTGGCACATAGGAACATAAAAACTGGAAATCAGCAGGACAGCAGCTGACCAAGGCCAACATGCCCAGTAGTTGGTGTTCCACAGTGTCCCATCCAGG
This sequence comes from Ichthyophis bannanicus, assembly GCA_033557465.1. Classification (NCBI taxonomy): domain Eukaryota; kingdom Metazoa; phylum Chordata; class Amphibia; order Gymnophiona; family Ichthyophiidae; genus Ichthyophis; species Ichthyophis bannanicus. The sequence continues at coordinate 584,451,375 of CM066033.1, read as the reverse complement.
GGACATTACCCAGCATGTCACACAGGCACCACTATACCTGTAATAGGGCAATCAGTGCACATCTGGGGATCACTCTAACAAGGGTCCACAGACCTTACCCAGGCTGCGTCCCAAATAGTTCATAAACCCAGCTAACTGAACACCCTTTACAGCAGCCCCTAGTAAGGCATTGCTGGATGTGACCACACATTGTTGGAAATGTATATACACCCAGTAGGCCGAACCAGGTACACCATACCTGAGTTGCATGCCCTAGCCTGTCCACAGTCGGCTGTCACAACACAAGCAACCTACACCTACCTGGTCCACCCTAGCCAATAGTTGCTAGAGCACCAACCTGACATCTCCCCAGACATCTCTCCCCCATGAGGAAGGGACATAACATTGGTCGGCAGTGATGGGGGGGATATGTGGATGTCCATATATGCCTCCCCACCCCAGAGCCCGCACCCTAGGCACCCGCCTACCTGCACAGTGGATGGCCTGGGACTGTTCACTACCAGCACTGACAGCATATGGGCATGTCAACATAGTAACATAGTAACATAGTAAGTGACGGCAGATAAAGATCAGCATGGTCCATCTAGTCTGCCCAGCAAGATGGCAAGAGTAGGTGCACCTGTCGCTCTGTGCAGGCCACTCCTCCCCATGCTTTTGTTTCTGTTTAGGGGTGAACCCACCACTCCATGTAGGACACCCTTATTTGTTCAGATGCTAGATAGTTCAGAAGTTAGATGGTACTGTTTATTTTGCTTTTATCCTGTTGCTGTAAAGGGATCCACTGTGTTTGTCCCATGCCGTTTTGAATTCCATCACCGTGTTTGCCCTCACCACTTCCATCGGGAGGGCATTCCAAGCATCCACCACCCTTTCAGTGAAGAAATATTTCCTGACATTGCCTTTCAATTTACCACCTTGCAGCTTCATGTTATGCCCTCTAGTTTTACAGCTTCCCCGTCTTTGGAAGAGGTTTGTTTGTTCATCATTTCTCTTTAAGTATTTAAAGGTCTGAATCATATCTCCCCTGTCCCTCCTCTCCTCCAAAGTGTACATATTTAGGTCTTCAAGTCTCTTCTCATAAGGCTTCTGACGCAGGCTCCAAATCATTTTGGTCGCCTTTCTCTGAACAGTTTCCAGTCTTTTTACATCTTTTGCAAGATATGGCCTCCAAAACTGAACACAGTATTCCAAGTGAGGCCTCACCAGTGACTTGTACAGTGGCATAAGTACCTCTTCCTTTCTGCTGGTAATCCCTCTTTGAATGCAGCCCAACATCCTCCTGGCTTTTGCCACCGCCTTGTCGCACTGTTTTGCCACCTTGAGATCATCAGAGATAATCACACCAAGGTCTTTCTCCTGAACCGTGCATACCAACCTCTCACCCCCTATTGTGTACTTTTCCCTTGGATTTCTGCTACCCAAGTGCATGACACTGCACTTTTTCACATTAAACCGTAGTTGCCAAGCATTAGACCAGTCTTCCAGCTTTTGTAGATCTTTCCTCATGTTATCCACTCCCTCTGGGGAGTCCACTCTGTTGCAAATTTTTGTGTCATCTGCAAAAAGACAGACTTTTCCATTCAGTCCTTCAGCAATATCACTCACAAATATATTGAACAGTGCCGGGCCCAGGACCGAACCCTGAGGCACCCCGCTAATCACCTTCCTCTCATCCGAGTGAGCTCCATGTACCATCACCCTCTGTTGTCTGTCAGTCAACCAATTTCTAATCCAGTTTACTATCTTGGGACCCATCCCCAAGCTACTGAGTTTATTGACAAGCCTCCTATGAGGAACAGTATCAAAGGCTTTGCTGAAATCCAGATAGATGACATCCATTGCATGCCCCAGATCTAGTTCCTTGGTCACCCAATCAAAGAACTCAATCAGATTTGTTTGGCAAGACCGTCCTTCGGTAAAACCATGTTGCCTGGGATCTTGCAACCTGTTGGTTTTGAGAAAGTTCACTATTCGCTCTTTCAGGAGCGCCTCCATTACTTTTCCTGCCACCGAGGTAAGGCTCACGGGCCTGTAATTTGACATGGCAGGGGGGTGTGCGCTGGTGCAGACGGGGGCAGTGGCACCTGCCTGTGGTAGACCTAGGCCATTCCCTGTTCCAGTATGTGGTGTGCAGTGCAACAGAAAAGGTCTGGCTGAGGAAATGTAAAGGTAACCCCAGGGACTGCTGTGCCACTGTGGTAACAGTGTGGTGCAGTACACATAGCTCAGTGTGTCCCAAAGCAGAGAGTCACAGGTTCAGGTCCCAGCTGTGGATCCTGCAGAGTATGTCCCTATATTTTATCCTACAATGCAGATACAACATCAACATGTGCAATCCCCAAAGCAGCGGCAAACAGGGGTACAAACACCCACTCACACAGGCTCCACTTTCCAAAGCTTCATGGAGAGTCAGTCTGTTTGCCCCAGCACGGAGCTGAAGTTATCACCAGAGCACTACTACTACCTCCTGCACAGTTTAGTAATGTCGGCACTGTGATCAGGACCAGTGTGTGTGTGTGTGTGTGTGTGTGTGTGTATGTCTGTCTATCCATTGTTTTGTGGCTACCTACACCTCACTGGGCCCAAATGACCCACTGTTACCAGCGTTAGCCTGCAAATGTGCATAATGAGGAGCACGGTATTGTGGGTATGGCCCAGACAGGGTGGATTGGCCAAGATGCATCTGCCCAGGGTGTAGGGCAATGGCTGGGACACTGTGGTGCCCGACCACCACCTGCATGGACAGGGTGGCCACAGCATGTCATGCTGGGAGGTCACTCTCACTCTGACCGAGCAGTGACCATGTCATGTCTATGTTCCCACATAGTGCTCTACACTGTTTATCTCCAGTGATGCCTGTTCCCAGTTCTTGGACCCACTCACTGAGCTATCTACTTGGTGCACATAGATTCTTTGTGAGCATGCATTATGGACTGGCTAGTGGACAGTCTGCTGTTAGTCTGTGCATGGTTGGAGCACTTTGTAGGTGCTGCAGGGGCAGTCTGACTGTGCTATCTGCTGGTGAATGGTAGACTGTGGTGTGGGGCACTTGAGGTTTTCCAGGCCTACCCCCAGCATTATGGTTGGTCTGCCACTGCCCCAATTACAGCTATGGCTTTGGCTCACCAGCCCTGGAAGGCTGTCTTTTGCTAGCATGACTGGGGTTGCTGGTCCTACAGCCCTTCTTCAGGGTTCAGGCACCTGTCCCTCCACGCCCTCACGTATGAAATGGGTGATAGTGTATACCACTCTGACCCATAGAGGTAGTGCTACAAAAACCTTATGTGAGTCTAGACACCCCTTTGCCCTGATAACAGGTGCCAATGGCAGCCAGACCTTAACACTGGGCATGCACTAATCTGGGTGGTGTCTGGTCCCAGAGGGCCACATGTGACTGCAGAACACAGATGGACACAGAATTACTTTCAGTTGCGCTGCTAGGAACACCTATCACACACTGGTAGTGATGGGAATGGGCAGAGGGCCTATCTCTAGCATCACATGTACTGCAGACCAAGTGCTGGGCGCCCATCCTAACCCTCAGGGTGAACACAGAACCTGCACAATGGCATGGTCTGTAGCTACTCTGTGCCAGTATCACACACTGTCAGTCCGTCTTACTATGCTGCAGTACCGGAGAGGTGCAGACCCCATTTGGTGATCAGCTGTAGACCGCTGTTCTGCATGTGCATTGCATCATGGGTGCTGGTGGGGTTACCCTATCCTGGCACACAGAGCAGATGGTTTGTGTGGTGACCTGCAGTCATTCTGTACCCAGCCATTGCTATGCAGCAAGCCATAGAGGTATAGCCTACTGGTTAGTACAATGATGTTCTAAGCAGTGGTCATGGGTTCAATTTCTCATTGTTCCCTCCTTTCATGCCTGTCCAACTCAGATAGTTTGCATGCCTGTAACAGTCATATCTTTGCAGATCCGTGCTGCAAGCCCATAATACCCTCACCACAGTTGCCAACAATCCTTCAGTCCATCTATCTGCATCTGTCAGCTGTGTAGAGTCCTGTCTTCCTGTGCAGGCTGCCAACCCATGTCCTGCACTGGTACCCTTTCCTGCATTGCACCTCTTTGTGCTTGCCTTGCCTGTGCCTGATCTGCATGGCACCACCACTCCTCTGTCCACCCATCATTGTAACTATTTTGCCACCTCTGCCTGCACTGGGGGACACGTATTCCCATCATCTGCCACCCACTGTCTTTCTAGTACTTTACATTGCCAACACCCTGTGCTGTGGTACAGTTGCCCCCAACATGTTTGTCAACATTACTGGCAGCCACATGGGATGTCCGCAGATATGGCAGGTCCAGCAGCTCCCAGCTCTCCCTCCTTCAATCACCTGTTCATTGCCTTTCCTCTGTGCTCTATCCTGTGTTAGGGTTACATCTGTTTCTATGCCTCACAGGTCATGCATGTCAACCTGAAGCACCTTGAAGCCCTTAGGGCACACTAACCTAGGGCACCATAACATTGTTAGGGCACCTTAACCTATGGTTCCATAACCCAGGGTGCCTTGTCATGTGCCTTATAAGGTGCCCTCTAAGGCGCCTTGTAACGCGTGTTACCTGACATGGCTTGCTGTAACGATGCACCGCCCACACCTTTATATAGGCATCCGTAACATTACCAGGGGACTTAACGACGGTAACATTACCGCAGTTTTTGTAAACATCCCCCTTAGTGTTTAAAATTGTGGTCATTTTCATTTCTTCTAGCACATGCTATTTCATTTCAGCATTCCCTAACAGAAAATTAGACATGCTAACACAAAACAATGTATACTACATGCAGAGTTGCCAAGTTAGCCGCGCAGGAGCAGAGTGAATGTCATAGGAATAACAGTAGCAACTCCCACTTGGAAAACTTCACTCTGCTCCTGCGCGGCATTTTCCTGCGTCTGACTTTACTGACAGATTGGGAAGAATGGTTGGTTCCACCCTTTAAGATGGGTACTACATCTATCTCTTTGTGCCCCCTGACTCCTGACGAAGGCCTAGGACCGAAACTTGCAAAGTTGGGTCTACAATAAAGTTTCTCTGGTTTTACTAAAGTGTTTGGCCGTGGTATTTGCCTTCCGCTGGTTGTTCTGGTTTTGGTTTTGCGGAAGGCCCCCTTCTCCTGTTTTCCGCTTATTTTCTATACTCACCAGTGCAGAGAAAAATTATATGGTAAGGTCAGGGCAAGCGTTAGAGGAGGGCAAAAAGGGCAATTTCCCTGGGCCCTCATGCCACAAGGAGCCCCAAGTCTGCCACATTCTGAAGGAGGAATAGCTTGGAGGTGGGCTTTGGGGGTCTGCTCCACAGTTTCTACTCTGGGCCCTTGTATGTCCAGCATCTTCCCTGGGTAAAGTGGCTTTTCTCCTTTCCTTTCCATATTGTATTTCTTTTTCTTGCAGTTTAACTTTGTTATTTGCTCTCAAAGCAGTATATCCAATTCAAATTAACCATAAATCATTAGATCTGAAAGTCAACTACATAATATTTATGGAAACTTTCAAACAAGAAAGTTAAAATAAAAAAATGAAGGATGGGTTCACCATGATAAACCAGCCAAGGTATTCTGTTCTAACATGTGGGAGATCCAGCTGGAGATTCCTAGCATCATCCCCTTTTGCTCAGGCACACAGAGTCTGGGGGTGCTACAGAGAACATGTTCACAGCCCCTAAAGGGAATTCCAACCTTAGTTCTGCAGCGGGGGTTCTCAACTCAGTCCTCGACATACCTAGCCAGTCAGGTTTTTAAGATAACCACAATGAATATGCGTGAGACAGATTTGCATGCACTGCCTCTGTTGTTTGCAAATTTTTCACATGTATATTCATAGTGGTTATTTTGAAAATCTGATTGGCTAGGTGTGTCCCGAGAACCCCTTTTCTAGAGTAACAACTGTCGATTGTTTTGAGTACACTTCTGTTGGGTAGATATTATATAGGGATGTGCAGAGCAAAAAATGTTGTTTTGTTTCTTCTTATTTTTTTATCTTCATTTTGTTTCCTTTTAATAGTGCTCTCTATTGTGCCATAGCATTCAAAATAGTGTAGTGTGCACTATTCATGCATGCATGAACAATGTATGCTATTGCACAATAGGGAGCACTATTGCCATTTTCATTTCAGAACAAAAGCACATCCCTAATATTATAGTGAAAACAAGGCGATATAAAAAAACACATCATGGGATGTAGTCCTTGTCTTGTATGCACATGGCACTAAATCTGATGCTTTTTTAAAAAAAATACAGTTAGAAATACTTCAGTAAAGCTCTCCTTCCTTCCTAAATGTTGGTAAATTTTGCAGTACAGAGGGTCGCCATGAGTCAACACTGACTCGACGGCACTTAACAACAACAAACAACATGACTGTGGATTGGAAGCGCTAGCTACACACTTCGGAGGGAGTATTTTTTGAGTTCTCTCCTCTCTTACATTCTGCAGGTCATCTCCTGTTACTGCACAACCTAATGCCTCCAAGTAGAGTCACTTCATTTCGCTCTAGGCACAGGAATTCTAGGGGTGTCAGTTAATGAGCGCATATTTGGTTTAGTTAGAGCTTGATCCCAGATGGGGCACATCTGGGCCATCAGGTCTGGTACGTCAGCACCCGATTCTGCACCGTGGAAGCCAGATGTTCCCGTGTGTGCAGGATCGGGCACTGAGAGACAGCCCGGCGTGCCCCTGCAGAGACGTCCTTCCCAGGGCATATCCAGCCTGCTGATGTGGATACCCGAGTTTCCCCCTCCACTCGACCCCGGTGGGGGCAGCAAGGGTCTAGATCGGGTGGCGGGGACTCATCTGACTTGCTGCTGTGGTTGCTGGGGGGCTGGCCTGCTGATTCGGAAGATCGACCATCAGCTTATTCCACCTCCGAGGTGGAATAAGTTGGCCATCCCCCTGGTGCTCCCCGGATATATAGGGCTGTGACCTGAATCGGCCCTGTATGTCTGGGTGCTGGTCCCACCCATGTTCCATCCACTCTCCGCCCCCATACTGCCTGCGCCCCCCCAGAGCATGCATAGTGGCTCTGTGCGTTCAGGGGGACCAGGAGATGTCATATGGTGCAGACGGCTAGCAGGGATGGATGTCACGCTGGGATGTACAGCCTTGCTTTCCGCCTTGCAAAATCGGGCCCTTAGTGTATGTAAATGACAGAGACTATTTTTATTGTATTGCAGCAGAAACTTGCACTGCACATATTGAGCATAAGATGCGCACAGAAAGATGATTGAAATAGCAACTCAGATATATCTACGTCAAGTGATATCAAATTAGTTTTGTTTTTTTAAATCAAAAGTCATTGCGATTTGATAACCACTGAGAAGCTAATTTAATTTTCCAGCTTCCAGGTGCTACATACAAGCCTTCAGTACAATCATTACTAGCTAATATCCACATTGTCAATTTTTCTCATTATGTTAATGATTTAATTGGAAAGAATATTAGCCTCTGACCTCGAGAAGTGGGCTTCCAGAGCACATTGTGGCATTGTGGGAAAGCTTACATTGCCACTGTGTTCGGCGTCTGTTCTATGAATAAATGAAGGATACAGTTTTCCAGCAGACTCTCAGAAGTGATAAAAGTTTGGAAGAAAATTTAAAAAACAAAACCTAGAAAATAAAAGCTTTTGAAACCGTACTTCTAAATGGCATGAATTATTTCTTCCATAGATAACACATAAGCTGCAATCTTAAATGAGATTTTGCCTGGCAACAGAGTATTAGAGACAAAATAGTTTATACGCTATGCTATTGTGATGTGCACAGTATGGAACGCAGATGCATTATGTTCACCTAAAAATAACATTTATAGAAATTTTGTTGAAATAACATGAGATGGCCAAAGTCACTGTTTAACTCCCCATAAAATAAATGATTTATGAGATTCTAACAAACAATGCCAGTGTCTAGCAGAACTTACAGCAGTTTCCAGTGCTAATGTGCCTTATGACTATTAATGAGAGCTGGCTGGCCTACTTAGCTGTACGGAAAATTGATCAAGGCAACATGAAGCTGCTCTGTTATTATTGCTGTGCCTTATTCCATACAGTGATATATTAACAGATATATGCACCCTGAGAAAGATTAGGGGCAGTTAGATAATGCAAAGGTTGATTTAGTCAGCAAGTCTGGTTTGTCAAGGGCTTTTATTTTCTATTAATATGAAATAGGGGGAAAAATTCTTGATGAATCAGGTCCTAGTGATTTTAGGATAACAAACAAATTATTCTAGAATAGCAAAAATGAAGTTATGGACTCTATATGAGACAGTAACATATATGACAGCAGATGAAGATCAGTATGGTCCATCTAGTCAGCCCAGCAAGGCAGCAAGAGTAGGTGCACCTGCCGCTCCGTGCAGGTCATCCCTCTCCATGCCTTTATTTAGGGTTATACCCACTGCTCAGTGCAGGTCACCCCTATTTGTTGACATATAAGAGACAGTTATGTTTTGATTTTATCCTGTTGTTATAAAGGGATTCACTGTGTCCGATCCATGCCATTTTGAATCCTGTCACTGTATTTGCCCCCCACCACTTCCATCGGGAGGGCATTCAAAGCATCCACCACCCTTTCAGTGAAAAAGTATTCCTGACATTACCTTTCAGTTTGCCCCCTTGCAGCTTCATGTTATACCCTCTAGTTTTACAGTTTCCCCGATTTTGAAAGAGGTTTATTTGCTCATTAATACTCTTTAAGTATTTAAAGCTCTGAATCATATCTCCCCTGTCCCTCCTCTCCTCCAGAGTGTACATATTTAGGTCTTCAAGTCTCTTAAGAACATAAGAACATAAGATATGCCATACTGGGTCAGACCAAGGTCCATCAAGCCCAGTATCCTGTTTCCAACAGTGGCCAATCTAGCTCATACGTACCTAGAAGTTTCCCCAAAAAACACAGGTTCCGCAATGCTTGTACTGGGTCAAGCATTGATATCCTGGGTCCCTTCTTAATAATGGTTTATGGACCTTTCCTCCAGGAACTTGTCCAAACCTTTTTTAAACCCAGCTACACTAACAGCCTTTACTACATCCTCCGGTAACAAATTCCAGAGTTTGATTACATGTTGAGTGAAAAAATATTTTCTTTTATTAGTCTCAAATAGTTTACCCTGTAACTTCATTGCATGTCCCCTAGTCTTTCTATATTCTGATAAAGTAAACAATCGATCTATGTTTACCTGTTCCACTCCGTTCATTAATTTATAGACTTCTATCTTATCTCCCCTCAGCCGTCTCTTTTCCAGGTTAAAGAGCCCTAACCTTTTTAGCCTTTCTTCATAGGAGTATTCTTCCATCCCCTTTACCATTTTGGGGGCTCTTCTCTGAACCTTTTCTAATAACTCTATATCCTTTTTAAGATACGGCGACCAGAATTGCACACAATATTCAAGTTGCGGTCTCACCATGGAAGAATATAAAGGCATTATAATATCTTTTGTTTTATTTTCCATTCCTTTCCTTATGATACCTAACATTCTATTTGCTCTCTTGGCCGCCGCTGCACACTGGGCCGAGGGTTTTAACATGTTATCCACAATGATGCCTAAATCTTTTTCCTGGGTGGAGGTTCCTAATGTGGAACCTTGCATTGTGTATCCACAGTTTGGGTTGCTCTTCCCTAGGTGCATAACTTTGCACTTGTCCACATTAAATTTCATCTGCAATTTGGATGCCCAGTCTTCCAATTTATCAAGATCCTCTTGCAATTTTCCACAATCCTCTTGGGTTTTAACAACTTTAAATAGTTTTGTGTCATCTGCAAATTTGATAACCTCACTCGTTATTCCACTTTCCAGGTCATTTATGAATATGTCAAAAAGCAGCGGACCCAGCACAGATCCCTGGGGTACACCACTATTCACCTTTCTCCATTGGGAAAATTGGCCATTTAGCCCAACCCTCTGCTTTCTATCTTTTAACCAGTTCTTGATCCACAGTAGTACACTGCCTCCTATCCCATGACTCTTTAGTTTTGCCAAAAGTCTCTGATGAGGGACCTTGTCAAAGGCTTTCTGAAAGTCCAGATACACTATATCAACCGACTCACCTTTGTCCACCTGTTTATTCACACTTTCAAAAAAACATAACAGATTAGTAAGACAAGATCTTCCTTGTCTAAAGCCATGATGGCTGTCTCCCATTAGGCCATGACTATCTACATGCTGAGTAATTTTATTCTTTATGATGGTTTCTACCATTTTTACCGGTACTGACGTGAGGCTCACCGGTCTGTAGTTTCCCGGATCACCCCTCGAACCCTTTTTAAAAATTGGTGTTACATTGGCGATCCTCCAATCTTCAGGTATTAGAGATGATTTTAATGATAGTTCACAGATTACTAATAGCAGGTCTGCAATCTCATATTTCAGTTCTTTCAACACCCAGCCCAGGTGATTTGCTACTCTTCAGTTTATCTAATAGTTGTAATACATCTTCCCGATGTATCGATATTTCCTTCAATTCTTCCGCACCTTTAAATACGACTTCAGTCATGGGTAACATCCCTACATCTTCCTCAGTAAAGACCGAAGCAAAGAATTCATTCAGTCTCTCCGCCTCTTAGTGCCCCTTTAACTCCTCTATCATCTAATGGACCAACTGACTCTCTCACAGGTTTTTTGCTATGAATGTACTTGAAAAAATCGTTATTTTGCGTTTTTGCTTCCACAGCAAGCTTTTCTCAAATTCTCCCTTTGCCTGCTTTATCAATGCCTTGCATTTGATTTGCCAGTGCTTGTGCTGTTTCCAGGTTTCGTCGTTTGGCTCTTTTTTCCATTTCCTGAAAGATGCTTTTTTGGCAACAACAGCCTCTCTGACCTCACCTTTAAACCATGCTGGCAGTTTTTTGGACTTCCTTCCACTTTTCTTAAAGCGTGGAATACAGCTGGTCTGGGCTGCCAAGATAGTATTTTTCAGCAACACCCAAGCTTGATGTAAGTCTTTAACCTTTGCAACTGCTCCTTTTAGTTTTTTCTTAACTATTTTCCTCATTTTATCATAGTCTCCCTTTCGAAAGTTAAAAGGTAGTACTGTGGATTTCCGTACGATCCCTCCTCCACTAATTAAATCAAAGGCGATCATGCTATGATCACTATTGCCAAGTGGCCCCAACACCCTTATCTCTTGCACTAGATCTGGTGTTCCACTAAGGACTAGGTCTAATATGGCTTCCCCTCTGGTCGGTTCATGAACCAGCTGCTCCAAGAAGCAGTCATTTATGTCATCTAGGAACTTTATCTCCCTAGCATGTCCTGACACTGACTCAGTCGATACCGGGGTAATTGAAATCACTCATTATTATTACTGCGCTGTAACTTTTGTTAGCTTCCTTGATTTCTTTGAGCATTTCATCATCCATTTGTTCATTCTGGCCTGGTGATCGATAGTACACTATGGAGTGGAGGAGTGGCCTAGTGGTTGGGGCAAGGTACTTCAGGCCAGAAGGTCGGGGGTTCAAATCCCACTAGAGGACAGCAACCTTGGGCCGGAAGGACTGGGGTTTCTAGTCCCACAGGTGCTCCTTGTGGTCTTGGGCAAGCCACTTAACCCTCCATAGCCCATGTTCCCTGTAAAATAGTTATCTCCAAGTTATAATGCCCTGTTCAATGTAATTTCAGTTTGTTCAATGTAAACCGCCTTGATATCATGAAAGGCGGTATATAAAAAAAAAAAAAAAAAATGTTAAATGTTACACCCCCACTGCCATCGCCTTCCCCTTTTTACATGGAATTTCAATCCATAGAAATTCTACAGCAAATTTTGTTTCCTGCAACACTTTAATCCTTTCTGACTCAATGCCCTCTCTAACATAGAGCGCAACCCCTCCCCCAATTTGATCAGCTCTATCATTACGATATAGTTTGTACCCAGGTATCACAGTGTCCCACTGGTTGTCCTCCTTCCACCATGTCTCTGATATTCCAATCATATCTAACCTCTCATTTAGTGCTATAGAACTGTACATCTCCAGTAAAACAGACTTCAACCCTCCGCCAACAGTCACCCTGAACAACATCATCTACAGCACAAAGAATGAAATAAAATATCTCAGAGTCACGTTCGACAACAAACTAAAGATGGATAAACACCTCCGGAATACCAATAGAGCCATATTCCATAAACTAAGAATCCTCCAGCCACTCCGTAACATCATTGAACAACACGACTTCAGAACAGTGGCGCAAGCACTCATCACGCCCCACTGGGATTACTGTAACGCCATATTGCAGGGGCTACCAAAGAAAACCCTGAATATACTACAAATGGCACAAAATGTTACAGCCAGGATCATCATGAAAAAGAGCTTCACAGAACACATCACACCAGTCCTAATTGAGCTTCACTGGCTCCCAATTACTGCCCACATAAAATACAAACTCCTAGTAACCACATTCAAACTTATACACAACATAGCGCCGTCATTCCTAACCAATCTCATCAGCGCCCAAACTCACAAAAGAAGCAGAAGAACCGCCAACTTAAACACTCTCAGTGTCCCAAAGAGTATAAGAACGGCCAAGATACACACCAGCAACAGAGCATTCTCTTACATTGCACCCATGCTATGGAATCAACTGCCACATGGCATGCGTGCAATCAACAACCTAACAGACTTTAGGAAAAAGCTCAAAACCCACCTGTTTATAACTCACTATAATCTAACAGAGTAAATAATAACCGGAACACAAAGGGTCAACCGTATCCATGACACTAGAGTGACTTTACTATATGACTTTAAGGGATTTGAACACCATGTAATGCATCTAGGTTAGTGCATCTCCCCCCAGTTTAGTTGTAATTAGTGTAACAGATTGTTTATATATAACTGCAAGTTGTAAATATTGTAACAATATGTATGTATGTAATTGCACCTGTAACAATATGTATATATGTAATTACACCTGTAAATATTGTTTCAGATTTTTGTGCAGTGTGAACCCAGTGTGAATCTTGGCATGCAATCATTCTGTATTAACTGTTGATTACCCCTCCTGATATGTATAGTCAACCGCTGCTGATCGCTGGAAGCAGCGGTATACAAATGTTCTCTAAATAAAAAAAATAAAAAAAATAAACTCTCCCATCTTATTTTTTAGACTTCTAGCATTTGCATACAAGCATGTTAGAGACTGTATTTTATTCATATTAATTTGGCTATTGGTAGACATGGGTAATTTGGGATCTTTAAGCTCTGTCTGCTCCATACTCGAGGGCATTTGGGCTACTTTACTCTTTTTTGGAACCTCTCTGTTTTTGGTAGTATCCTTCAAGGATACATTCTTCCGAACCATCCGCTCTTGGCGACTGTCGGCTTTCCCCTATTATCTAGTTTAAAAGTTGCTCTATCTCCTTTTTAAAGGTTAATTTTATTTATTTATTTATTTATTTATTACAAGCTCTTATATACCGCACTATTTAGCATCAGCGTGGTTTACATTAAACCATAGACCAGAACAACATACTGTTTGGTTTTACAGAGAACAGTTACGACAACTTGGATAACATAGGGAATTGTTAACTGAAACTATTTTCATATATACAAATAATGCCAGCAGCCTGGTTCCATCCCGGTTAAGGTGAAGCCCATCCCTATGGAAGAGCCCTTCTCATATGTCTTCTGATGCAGGCTCCAAATCATTTTGGTCACCTTCCTCTGAACCGTTTCCAGTCTTTTTATATCCTTTGTGAGATATGGTCTCCACAACTGAACACAATATTCCAAGTGAGACCTCACCAGCGACTTGTATAGTGGCATTAGTACATCTTCATTTCTTCTGGTAATTCCTCTCTGTATGCATCCCAGCATCCTTCTGGCTTTTGCCACCACCTTGGCTCACTGTTTCGCCACCTTGAGATCCTCAGAAACAATCACTCTGAGGTCCTTCTCCTGGTCTGTGCACACCAACCTCTCGCCCCGTATCACATACAATTTCTGCTTCCCAAGTGCATGACACTGCACTTCTTCACATTAAATCTTAACTGTCAAGCATTAGACCATTCTTCCAGCTTTTGTAGACCTTTCCTCATGTTATCCACCCCCTCAGAGGAATCCACTTTGTTGCAAATTTTCGTGTCACCTGCAAAAAGACACATTTTTCCATTCAGTCCTTCAGCAATATCACTCACAAATACATTGAACAGTACTGGTCCCAGGACCGAACCCTGAGGCACACCGTTAATCACCTTCCTTTTATTCGAGTGAGTTCTGTTTACCATCACCTTCTGTCATCTGTCAGTCAACCAATTTCTGATCCAGTTCACCACCTTGGGACCCATCCCCAAGCTGTTTAGTTTATTGATAAGCCTCCTATGAGGAACAGTATCAAAGGCTTTGCTGAAATCTAGGTAGATCACATCCATCGCATGCCCTTGATCTAGTTCTCTGGTCACCCAGTCAAAGAACTCATTCAGATTTGTTTGGCAAGATCATCCTTTGGTAAAAACCATGTTGCCTAGGATCATGCAACCTGTTGGTTTCGAGAAAGTCCACTATTTGCTCTTTTAGGAGCACCTCAATTACTTTTCTCACCACCGAGGTAAGACTTACTGGTCTGTAGTTTGTCACTTCTTCCCTATTACCACTTTTTTGAAGAGGTACCACATCAGCCCTTCTCCAGTCCTGTGGAACTGCTCCTGTCTCCAAAAATCTATTAAAAACATCCTTTAATGGCCCTGCAAGAACCTCTGTGAGCTCTTTCAGTATCCTGGGATGTATCCCATCCGATTTCATGGCCTTGTCCACTTTCAGTTTTGCAAGCTGTTCTAACACATCATCTTCTGTGAAAGGTGCGGTATCTACTCCATTCCCATTTTCTTTTGTGAATACAGAAGTATTTATTTAGCTTTTTCACTTTTTCAATGTCTCTTTACACAAATCTGTTCCCGGCACTTTTGAGTCCTGCAATTCAACCTCTGATTTTCCTCCTCTCCTGAATATACCCGAAAAAAGGTTTGTCACCACACTTCACATCTTTAGCCATCTTTTCTTCTGCTATCCTTACTTCTCTTTTTGTTTTATCCTGTATTCTTTTCTGTGTTCCTCTGTTTGTGAACTTCTGAATTTGGTGAAAGCTGTGTTTTTTGCCTTTATTTGTGTAGCCACTTCTTTGGAGAACCAAATACATATCCTTCTCCTCTTTATTTACTTTCCTTACATATGCATCTGTTGCTCCCTTTATTGTCTCCTTTAGATTATTTTATTTATTCACATTCTCTTATATACTGCACTATTCTGCATCAGTGCAGTTTACATTGAACAAACTGAAATTACATTGAACAGGGCATTATAACTTGGAGATAAGTATTTTACAGGGAACATATGTCATGGAGGGTTAAGTGGCTTGCCCAAGACCACAAGGAGCACCTGTGGGACTAGAAACCCCAATTCTTCTGGCCCAAAGTTGCTGTCCTCTAGTGGGATTTGAACCCCTGACCTTCTGGCCTGAAGTACCTTGCCCCAACCACTAGGCCACTCCTCCACTACACATTACTCCACTGCAATTCCACTTCCCTTATCCCCTCCCAAACCACTGACTTCTCCTTCAGGCATTTGGCCCTTTTACTGAAGTCAGTGTTTTTGAAGTCTAGGGGGTATGTTTACTAAACCATCTTAATGTTACCGGTGCTAGTTGCAGTGTTAATGTGAAGAATGCCATATAAGGTAGTGGGCGTTCCGGCGGCAAGGTAGCAAGAATCTGTATCGCGCGATAGTGGGCATCGTGGCACGTTAATGCGCGTTAACCCTAAGTTTATGCCAGCGCAAGGTTAGAAGCTATAGAGACGTAGCCCACTGGTTCCTGCAATGACTGTAGAAGCAGAGGTCATGGGTTCAATCCTGCAGTGGTGTTATGTACAAAGGCTGTCTGAGGCATTTCCCTTTTCTAATTTAAACCAGTGCTGTCTGAGGCAGTTCCCATATTTCATTTAAATCAGTGGTGTCTAAGGCATTTCCTTTTTAATTTAAATCAGTGCTGCCAGCAAAAACACCCTCACAGTGCCATAACCTAAGGTGCCTCATAAGGTGCCCTATAAGGCACTCCATAGGGCACATTATAAAGTGCCCTGTCCACCAAGGCACCTTATAATGTGCCCTATAGGGCGCTTTATAGGGCGCCCTATAGGGCACCTTATGAGGCACCTTAGGCTACAGCACTGTGAGGGTATTTCTGCTGGCTGCACTGATTTAAATTAAAAGGAATATACTCAGACAGCCATATTAAATAACACCACTGTGGGATCAAACCCATAACTTCTGCCTTCATAGTCATTGAAGTAACCAGTGGGCTACATCTCCATAGCATCTAGCACATTGCTGTCTGGCTACAGAAAGACTGCAGGTCACCAAACAAACTGTCTGCTGTGGTACCAGGATAAGGTAAACCCACCCATACCCATGATGCACTGCACATGCAGATCAGCAGCCTACATCTGATCACAAGATGGGGTATGCACCTCTATAGAACCCCGGCCTGGTAGGAGGAACTGACCGTGTGTGTTCTTGGCACAGAGTAGCTACAGACCGTGACATTGTGTGGTTCCTGTGCTCACTCTGAGGGTGAGGTGGGGCGCCCAGCACCAGGTCCACAGCACCTGGCTTGGTTGAGGTAGACTGTGCTGCAGGTCCCCATCAGTGCTAGTGTGTGGTAACAGCTACACCTGTGTTCATCTGCATCTCCCAGTCATGTTTAGCCCCTGTGAACTATGATGTACCCAGAATAGTGCATACCCTGTGTGGTTGCCATGGTCACATGTTGTAAGAGGAGGGTGGTGTTTGGACCCAAAAGCAGATTATGTAGCACGACCCAACCCACTCTCTGTGGGTCAGGGTGGGGGACAGCATCTCCCACCAACAGATCCACATTCTACATCTCTGGAGTGGTGCCAGTAGAGAGGACCATCAACCCCAGTCCTGCTGGGGAATAGGCACCCTCCAGGGCAGTGAATGCAGATCTGTATGCATCACATATGGCACTGGCAGACAGGCAGTAGGCCTGGTAAAGCTCAGCTGCCCCCACCCACTACCTGACATTCACCAGCAGAGGACATAGTCAGTCTCCACCCTGCAAGGTGTTCCAGCCATGCACATGCTAATTGCAGTCTGCTAGTTAGTTCATAGTGCATGTTCCTGAAGAAACTGTGTGCACCCAAAAATAGGATATGAGCACATACACCAAGCAAGTATGTCAGTGATTGGGCCCCAGAAAAGGGAACTCATAGATATCACTTAAGAGAAATGCTGTATAGCACTATGGGGGAACCTAGCCATACCAGGGTCACTGCTCAGTCAGGGTGAGAGTGACCTCCCAGCATGACATGCTGTGGCCACCCTGTCCATGCAGGTGGTGGTCGGGCACGGGAACTACAAGATCCCAGCCATTGCCCTATGCCCCGTGCATATGCATCCTGCCCAGGCCGCCCTGTCCGGGCCATACCCACAGTACCTGGCTCCTCTTATGCACATTGGCAGGCTAACACTGGAAACAGTGCAAGCATTGTGGGCTCAGTAAGATGTAGGCAGTCATATAACACTGGATAGACATACACACACTCCCACACCTATTTCAGCATTGTGCAAATATAGAGGTAGTTGGCATTGTTATGGTACTCAGTACTGTTAGGGTCACTCCCCGGGGTGGTAAACACTGTCAGAAATAGAAACTGAAACACACTCCACAGATATCAGAAAGGTTGCTATGATGAATCTCTGTCAACAAATTGTGTTTAATTTAGGTTTTGTCATAGCAACCTTTTGATATATGTGGAACGTGTTTCCAAGTTTAAGACGGCATTGCTAAGGTATGCAGGTGCTAGTATTGGAAGATGTTGCTCCATGCAGGGCCCAACAGCCTGACTCTCCATGAGCCGTTGGATAGTGGAGCCTGTGGGTGTGGATGTTTGTGCCCCTGTTGGCCGCTGCTCTAGGGAAGAGGGTCCCAACTCTGGTCCTGGTGAGCCAAACACTGTTCAGGTTTTCATGCTGTCCCTAATGAATATGCATGGATACATTTGCATACAATGGGGGCGGTGTATACAAATGCATCACAGGCATATTTATTAGGGACAGCATGAAACCTGAGTGGTGTTCGGCCCTCCAGGACTGCAGTTGGGAAACTCTGCTCTAGGGATTGCACATGTTTATGGTGTATGACCTCTGTAGGGTATAGGCGTTTATAGCGTGTTAATTTTATCTGCAATAAATGTTCCATCTTTATTACCATAGTTTAGTACTGGGTAAAATATAGGGACATGGTCTGCAGGAGCCACAGCTGGGTCTTGAACCTGTGACTTTCTGCCCCTGAATATACTGGCTGTGTGTACTGCATCAAACTGTTGTCGCAGAGGCAGATCATTCCTTGGGGATACCATGACTGTTCATCAGACAGACCTTGTCTGTTGCAGTGCACGGCACCCACCTAAACAGGGCTTGGCCTTGGTCTTCTGTGGGCAGATGCCACTGCCCCCTCCACCACCAGCACCCGTCTGCCACTATGCTGACATGCCCTTGTGCCGGTGGTGCTGGTGGTACGCAGTCACAGGCCATCCAGTGTGCCGGTAGGGGGCTGCCTATGGTGCGTGATATGGGGGAGGGGTGCCTGCATAGACATTCACGCTTCCCCCTGGCACCATCTGCCAATGTTATGTGCCCTTTGGGGGTACTTGCTGGGTACTGTCCCCTGGGACACTGTGGGACACACACTCGTGGACATGTTTGACCTTGGTCAGTTGCTGGCTTGCTGGTTTTCCATTTCTACATTTCTATGTGCCACCTAGGCATCTGCCTAGTCCACCCTGTGCCCCAGCTGGCCCACTGCATGTGCCGCCTACAGCCCCCTGTACGCCATTTACACCATCACCATAGTGCCCTTTCCTACGTGACCACTATGCTGTTGCTGCACATGTGAAAGCCACATAAGCAAGCTGCCCAATATATACCACAGCAAACCCTCATCAACACTATCAATGTTGGAACATTCACTTTGTGGGTGGAATCAGAATTGAACCTTCCAAAAGTGACATCTTCCTTTTTATTCTTTATGGGTAGTGTTGATTACTGTTTATCAATGTTTTTTCTATTGGTCGGCTCAATGTTTTGTATTTCTTTTTTTTTTTAAACTTTTATTTTCATTTTGCAACAAACAAAAGAAACAACACACCAAAGGAGACAAAACAAGTATACAATAAGGAAAAACAAACCCTATTACCCCCCACCCCCCTGCTTCTTCTCTGAGTCGACAGTATCAGCATGTGAGCGCTTCCAAACAATAGTGATTGTACATCAAAACGAAAATAAATAGCATCTGCGATACAGAATGATCATGTGACAGAGATTTATACAAATTTAAACAGTCAGATGAGAGCATTTAGCGGTGTGAACATAGTCATTGAGCATCTTCCATTTAGACAGATGATGGGGGGTCTGAACGGAAGAAGCAAACATACGAGGTATTTGTTCATATTTACTGTAGAGGCAGACATGATTCCACCATTCATTGGGACTCAGATGGGAGCTATTTTTCCAGTATTTCGTAATTAGGGAAATAGCAATGCCCAGCATGAAGTCTAAAAGGAAGTAAGCCGATTTTGGAAGAGAGGGGATCCCCGCAGCTGAGCGGAGTCCCACTATCCTCCAAGACAGGGGCTCGTGAAAGTGCAAAATAGATTGGATACGACCCCAGACCCGACGCCAGTAAGACTGTAGTGCGGGACATTCATACATAACATGAGTTAGTGAACCAATGGCCGCATGGCATGTCCAGCATTTATTGCCCTGGGAGGTGTTCCATTTGGCTAATCTGTCAGGAGTATAGAAACACCGGTGGGCAAGAAAGAAGAGTGTCTGAGTGAGTGAGGCGGATCTAGAGACCCGTGTCACTCTACTCCAGACAAGGCTCCATTGCTCCGGGGTCAAAGTTACATGCAGTTCCCGCTCCCATGCTTTCTGTGCTATAGGGGTACCTCTATTTACAGCAGTACTTAAGGTTTTGTAAAAGTTAGATGCTACACCCGGTGAGCTCCGATAGATCGGATAGTCTCCGACAAGTCTTGGGTAGGGGATTCCGATGGCGGGAGCACCTTAGCACTCCGAAGACAATGCTGTAGTTGCACCAACTGAAAGTAGTGTTTCGCTGGGAGACCAAATTCAATTTGCAATTCACTAAAAGTTTTCCAGCGACCATCATGGAACAACTGGGTAGGGGTCCAAATGCCCCTAGTGTACCAGGGGCTCCACGCCATCGGTTTATTTTGTATTTGAAATCGAGTATTGTACCAGAGTGGGAGTCTGTCTAACGGACAGAATCGGGAGTCTAAAGATTGAATAAGAGTATTAAAGGCACCTAAAGTGTCTAAAAGCATTGGTGGATAGTGGGAGTCTGATGGGAGAGTCATACCAGGGAGAGAAGTAAGAGGAAACGGTTTGCAAAGGTTCTCCTCTATATCTAGCCACACAGGTCTACTCGGTGCTAGATCTTCCAGCCAACGAGCGCCTTGTTTGAGAAGAAAAGAATGGTGATATTTCAGGAAATCAGGGAATCTGACACCCCCATGTTCCTTATCAGCTTGCAACTTATGCTTCGCTATCCTAGGCGTCTTGTTTTGCCATAAGTATCTAGTTAGAAGGCCCTCTAAATCTTTATATGTACGTCGAGGTAGGAGACAGGGCAACATTTCTAAAATGTAATTCACTTTAGGAACAATCATCATTTTTATGGTTTCAAGGCGACCCCACCAGGTAAGTGTTAAAGGAGTCCAACGGTGAGTAAGCGCCCGGACTTTAGAGGTTAAGTCTTTGGCATTAAAGGAGATAGCATCTTCCAAAGGAGAGCAATAGTGGACCCCAAGGTACTTGACCATGCGAGGTTGCCATAAAAAGGGAAAGGATTGCATATCTGCTTGATGAATCAGAGAGTTTAAGGGGAAGGCTACCGATTTGGTCCAATTTATCTTATACCCCGAAAGTTGTGAATATTTACCGATTTGCTCTAGGACAGCCGGCACCGAGTCTAAAGAGACAAAGAGCATAAGGTCATCAGCATATGCTGAAATTTTAATTTCTCTATGAGAGAAGGGGACTCCATGAATCTCCTCCGATTGCCGGATCAGTAAAGCTAAGGGTTCGAGTGCAAGATCGAAAAGAAGTGGAGACAGTGGGCATCCCTGACGAGTACCGCGTTGAAGGGGAAATGGCTGAGACTTTAAAGCATTAGCACAGATACTGGCTGTAGGCTGTGCGTACATGGCGTGGAGACAACGGAGAAAACCTTCTCCGAATCCATACCAGCGTAGAGTTGCAAACAGGAAAGGCCATTCTAAGCGATCAAAGGCCTTCTCAGCATCAAGTGAGAGGCCGACAAATGGTCGATCAAGATTAACTGCGGTAGTCAGTACATGACATAGAGTCCGAGCATTGTCAGCGGTTGATCTACCGGGAATGAAACCGCATTGATCTGGGTGTATCAAAGTAGACATCCTATCAGAGAGCCGGGTGGACAGAATGGTGGCAAATATTTTATAGTCCGCATTTAAGAGGGAAATTGGACGATAATTGGCTGTTAGTTGCGGATCTCTCCCCTCTTTCTCAAAAACTACTACATTTGCCATAGAAAAGGACCCAGAAGGAGATCCCTCCTCGGCCAGAGCAGAAAAATAAAGTTTCAAAACTGGAGCTAAGTCAGCGTTAAAGGTTTTGTAGAATTCAGCAGGGAGACCGTCCGGGCCGGCAGCTCGACCTGTGGCACATCTCTTGAGAGCGGAATGAATTTCTGATAAAGTGAATGGTTTGTCCATGGCCTCTCTAGCTTCGTCAGATAGGGTCGGTCGTTGTACCCCTGAGAGCAATCGTTCAAATACTTCTGGCTCAAAATCGCATTCAGATTGATAAAGCCGAGTATAAAAATCACGAAAGAGTTCTAAGATTTCTGTATCTTTAGTGACCAGGCCCCCCCCCGACGGATTACGGAGAGCGGTAACACGCTTGGCTTCTTTTTTACCTTTCAGAGCATTCGCTAATAATTTGCCAGCACGGTTATTTTCCCGGTAATACAACCCTTGTTGTGATTCAATATTTTTAGCAGCAGCAGTATATAAAAGCTGATTGTATTGAAAGCGGAGGCGTTGTAAACGGAGTAAAATACATGGGTCAGTACGGGACGTAAGGAGACGCTCCCCAGCTTGTATCTGTTGCTCTAGAATCAGTAAGTGTTGCTTTCTTTGTTTCCCCTGTCGAATTTGATAACTGGTTATGGTAGCCCGGATAGATGCCTTAAAACCCTCCCACCAAGCCCAGCTCGCTGTGTCATGGGGTGAGTTAAAATGAAAATAATCTTGGATAGCGGCCTTTATGTCAACCTGAAAATCTTTTTGATCCAGTAGGGATCTATCAAAAAACCAAGCACGGGGATGATCATCTCGCGAAGTGACATGCAATGAAAAAGATATGGCAGCATGGTCAGAAATATGGAGAGGATGAGTCCTAGCCGTGTCCACTTGAGAAATCAGTGCTTTGGAAATGAGAAAAAAATCTATTCTAGATTGTGAGTGATGGGGGGCAGAATAAAAGGTGTACTCTAAGTCAGAGGGGTGAAGCAGCCTCCATATATCTACTAGCGCAAGGTCTTGCATCAGAGCTGTAAGGGTAGCAAGACTCTTGGGTGGATTACTCGTTCTAGGCGGTTGTCTATCTATCAAAGGGTCTAACACTTGATTGAAATCGCCACCAAGTATTAATGGAGTATTGGCAGAGGCCTGTGCCAACTGCGCAATACTGGCATAGTAAGCAGGGTTATCCACATTGGGGGCATAAATACAAATACACGTGAATTCACTATCTCCAACCTTAAGATGTGCACGGGTCCATCTACCCTCCTTATCAGAGCTAGTATCTATTACAGTAGCTTGCAAAGACTTCTTAACCAGAATGGCCACCCCACACCGTTTGGAAACGGTGGGAGAATAGGCAGCCACCAGGTAAGGTTTAGCATTGAGTTTCAGTGTTTCAGCGGAATTTAGATGCGTTTCCTGAAGAAACACTAAATCAGCATGCTCATGATTAAGATAGCTAAGAATTTTCTTTCTTTTGATTGGACTATTGATGCCTTTTACATTAAGTGATAAGATCTTACATAAGGCCATTGAGCAAGGTTAAAAATTCTGAAAGAAAACATGATAGCGCACCTAGGTTCACAGTGCCCCTCACAGTAACTGTATCTGGCTGTACACATGACATGATAGAAAATAAACTAATGTAATACAATGAAGCGCCCCACATTGAAAAATAAGAACCGCAGCGCGGTAGAGAAGAAGCAGAACCCCAAAAATTACTGGCGACCATGTGTCTGCGGGGAGAAACCCCAGAGAAGGCCGAAATTGAAAACATATAACCTGTATAACTGTGCGCGCTCCGAATCCAACCGAGGCACACATCATGGAGGGATAGAAGACCAAGTAAGTCATATAAAGACAGAAAGAAAAGTCCAGGCAGTCTCTGTACTTGGCGATGACCACCGCGTCGGGCCCTTCAAAATGGCGGACAGAGCCGGCAGATAATAAGTCCAAATTGTTAAGTTAACGCATCTGCTCTGCTTCTTTGGAGTCTAGAAAGGTTGATAGTAGATCAGGATCTTCGAATGTCCTAGTTTGGTTGTGGAGAGTCACTCGGAGCTTCGCTGGATACAACAGGCCAAAGCGAGCCTGTAACTGTTGAAGTCGAGGGCGAAAAGCAAGGAGTCTCTTCCGACGGTCAACTGTGGGCTTTGCCAAATCAGGGAAGAAGGAGACTTTATGACTTTCAAACTCCAGATGACGATTCGCCCGGGCAGCATTTAGAATTTGTTCCACTTGTTGATATCGTAGTAGTCGAAAGATGATAGGCCGGGGGTCGTTCGGTGAGCGCCATATGGGTAGGAACACGATGTGCTCGATCAATTTCCAGGTCTCTATGAAATGTGATCTTCAACAAGGAGGGAAGAGTTTTGAGCAGGAATTCTCTGATATCTCCTGCTTCCGCCCCCTCCGGTATTCCAAGGAGCCTCACATTGTTGCGACGGGCTCGATTATTGCTATCTTCTAATTCTTTTTGAAGATTCTGTATCTGGCGCTCAGCCTTGTCCAGCTTGACCAAGCGCACCTCGTGCGAGTCGAGGACCACCGCCATGTTGTCCTGCCGTAATGAAAGGCTTTCAAGTCTGGCCTGGAGCACACCGAGGTCTTCTCGCATGGCTCGAAGCGCTTCTCCGTTGGACTGCACCAGTTCCTTCACTCCGCGTATTTCCTCTAAGAGCTCCTGATGCATTTCGGGGTGTTCCCGAAGTGGAACCATCTTCTGTGGGGAAGACACCTCTGTTTTGGAGCGTTTTCCGTGTGAAGAAGAAGGAGACCCGAAGTCTAAGCGCGCTGGTTTATGGGCCGCCATCCCCCCCGAGGTACCCCGGTGAGTTCGGAGCAAAAAATTGAGTTTATGTAGGTATTAAGTCAGGATTCTGTGTAGGCCTCTCGGGAGCTTCAGCGCGAAGCGTCTAACCCGCTGGACATCAGGCTCCGCCCCCAATGTTTTGTATTTCTATTTTGGTTCTGGTCATTATCTCTCTGGTTTTTGCATGTTTTGTTACTGCACATGTATCACTACTATCACTTATCTGGGTCTCCCTGCCTTTGCTGTACATTGCTGACTGAACTGGTTTCTCTCTCCTGAAAATGTGCCTCTAACGCAAGGTTTTCAGTGGCGTTAATTTTCAGACCCTGATTTCACAGCGTTAGTGTGCCTGGGTTCTCTCCCCGCCCACTCTCCGCCCATTGATCCCTTATCTCCGCCCTCTAGGGAGCCTTACTCCACCCTCTGCGCACCTTAACGCCGCCGGAGACGTTATCGTGCGATACGTGATTTTATCGCACGGTAATGTGCGATTATCTCGCGATAACGTCGCTTATCGTGCGATAACATTGCCGCTGCGACGTTAGCACTGTTTAGTAAACATATCCCTAGGACTTTGAGCTTGTTGTGATTAGACTCTGACTTGGCTTTTATCTCAAACCACACCGTGTGATGATCACTGCTGCTCACATGGGCACCCACCCGGATATTTGACATGCTATCTCCATTGGTGAGTATTAAATCCAGCATCAAGCTTTCTCTGGTTTGTACCCTCACATTTTGTCTGAGTAATGAAACTTATGATAAAAATATGGAGATATAAGTGAAGGTGAAGAATTGTAATTATATTATGTGAGAAAAAGAGAACAAAAACAATTTCAGTAAAATAAAATTGTAGACAAAATTCTCCAGGTTGCACATTCAGCTGTTTGCCAGTCCAGCAAATCTTGAACTGCTGGGCAAATGTGTATGATTTTGTTAAAGTCTTTAGGTACCATATCTCCCTCTGAGGGGCATATTTACTAAGCCCTGTGCCAGTAATATGCATGTGGATTGTGTTACTAGCAGGGCACCATACGCACCATACGCACTTAGCATGGAACACTAACATGCAGGCTAGCCACGATGCGACTGCAAAGCCTCTGTTTTACTCCGACTGCTGTAACTCAAAGGCTGCATTTTGCCTAATGGCTGAGTTGGCCTCATCCAGGATGGAGACTTTTTAATCAGTTCTGGTTTTGCACTTAAATTCCAAAGAAGAGTGGTATTTGTTGTCTCTGATTCTAGCCACTGAAATCAGCATTGCAGATCCTGTTAATCATCAGGATGAATTTGTAAGAAATCTAGAACTGGGGTGATATCTCACCCCTGAAATTAGGTGACTTGGTAGCTTTTCCTTTCTGCTGCACAGATGCAATCTGAAAATAAAGACATAAAAGCATATTTTTCTTGGAGGCACTGGAATATGAGTAAGGCTACTACTAGGTTTACTGAAATAAGAATTATTATTCATGTACTCATGTTCCTTTTCTTTCATTCTCATAGGGCGAGCTTGGAGTTGGCAGTAACAAACAACGTTTACTGTGTGATAAGATTTTCTCAAGTTATCATAATTTAATGAACAGCTCCTGAAATCCACATACTATTTTTACATTTTATATGATATGATACTTTATCTACTAATTTTACCAAGGCTAGCAATTTGTCTTCATTTGCTTTGCTAGTTCCCATATGTCAATTATTTTTCTTTTGTAGAACTTATCTCTATGGTAAAATAAATGATTGTACTGAACAAAATTTGCTTGCAATAATTGTGAAAACACCATTTACCAAGGAAAAGCATGCAGGACATGGTTTCATATAACTGTATTTTCTTGATTGGTTATGTTTATCAGTATTCATATTTTATTTTATATTTCTGATGTTTTGTGTGTTTATTTTTATGTCTTAAAATAAATGAATATACTATATAAAAGCAGTGTTAAACATTCAAATCAAAATTTATGATTTTCAGTTGATAAATTCAATTATGCATCATACCAAAAGCATTTTTATTCCTCTTGAATTTTTTACTTTTCATTACTTTATTCTAAAGAATTAAATGGGCTCAAATTTGTACCAAGAATGATTCGTTTGTCACTTCATTAGTTGAACACATTCATTCTCTCTTTTCATCATAGCCCATAAATGGCTAATCTTAATTTTGGGGCTTGTTTACTAAAGGATTTCAAAAACAAAGCAAAAGAAAAAAATCTCTGTTAAGAAAGGGCCTCATGCAGAAATGTGGGTTGCGGGGCTACACATCCCAGCTTGAAGTGCAGCCCCGCAAGCCGTCTGGGCCCGATTCCCCCTCCGGTTCGCCTCTTACGTCCTGATGAGCGGAAGAGCTGGCAGGGAGTGGGAGAATGCAGGATTGGGGCAGAGCGGGGCGGGCCAGTCTGGCAGTGCGTACACAGCCAATTCAGGTCTCGGCCCTGTATGTGCTGCCGGGCCCATGGGGACGTGCTGCTTATTCCACCTCAAAGGTGGAAAAAAGCTGTATTTTTGGCATGATTGGGGCCGGGGATGCCCCCCAGGGCTGGAGAACAGTGCAGGGGGGTCCTGGCCTCCCGATCCAGGCTATGGCAGCCAGCCTTGGGTTAAGCGGCAGAGAAAAGGGGGGCCAGAGCCGTGGGAGATGGGAACGCCTGTGGGGAGGACGTCCTCGCAGGTGGCAGGGGCACGGCGGGCCATCCTCAGACACAATTCTGGCCACCGTGGGAACATTTTGTTCCCATGGTCCAGAATCAGATCCAAACGGGACACCCCGGATGTGCCTCTATTGGAATCGGGCTCCACTTCGATAAAATAAATTGCTGGAGTTTTCAACATACAATACTAATGGAATACCATAAGGAAAAAAAGACCTAGGGGGATGTTTACTAAACCATCTTAATGTTACCAGCGCTAGTTGCAGCGTTAATGTGAAGAATGCCATATAAGGTAGTGGGCGTTCCGGAGGGAAGGTAGCAAGGAATCGGTATCACGCGATAGTGGGTGCCGTGGCTCGTTAACACACGTTAACCCTAAGTTCATGTCAGCGCTGTGTTAGAAGCTATAAAGATGTAGCCACTGGTTACTGCAATGACGGCAGAGGTCATGGGTTCGATCCTGCAGTGGTGTTAAGAAGAAGGCTGTCTGAGACAGTTCCTTTTAATTTAAATCAGTGCTGCCAGCAAAAACACCCTCACAGTGCCGTAACCTAAGGTGCCTCATAAGGCGCCCTATAAGGCACTCCATAGGGCACATTATAAAGTGCCCTGTCCACCAAAGCACCTTATAATGTTCCCTATAGGGTGCTTTATAGGGCGCCTTAGGTTACGGCAATGTGAGGGTGTTTTTGCTGGCAGAACCATCTTAATGTTACCGGTGCTAGTTGCAGTGTTAATGTGAAGAATGCCATATAAGGTAGTGGGCAATCCGGTGGCAAGGTAGCAAGAATCTGTATCGCACGATAGTGGGCGCAGTGGCACGTTAATGCGTGTTAACCCTAAGTTCATGCCAGCGCAGGGTTAGAAGCTATAGAGATGTAGCCCACTGGTTCCTGCAATGACTGTAGAAGCAGAGGTCATGGGTTCAATCCTGCAGTGGTGTTATGTAAGAAGGCTGTCTGAGGCATTTCCCTTTTCTAATTTAAATCAGTGCTGTCTGAGGCAGTTCCCGTATTTCATTTAAATCAGTGGTGTCTGAGGCATTTCCTTTTTTAATTTAAATCAGTGCTGCCAGCAAAAACACCCTCACAGTGCCGTAACCTAGGGTGCCTCATAAGGCGCCCTATAAGGCACTCCATAGGGCACATGATAAAGTGACCTGTCCACCAAAGCACCTTATAATGTGCCCTATAGAGGGCCTTATGAGGCATCTTAGGCTACAGCACTGTGAGGGTGTTTTTGCTGGCTGCACTGATTTAAATTAAAAGGAAAAGCCTCAGACAGCCTTATTAAATAACACCACTGTGGGATAGAACTCATGACCTCTGCCTTCATAGTCATTGAAGTAACCATAGAAACATAGAAATATGATGACAGAAAAAGACCACATGGCCTATCTAGTCTGTCCTTCCATATCAACACTACAACAGTCCCCTTTTTACCTTTAGAGATCCTCTGTGTTTGTCCCATGATTTTTTGAATTCAGTTACTGTCCTCATCTCTACCACCTCCACTGGGAGACTATTCCATGGATCCACTACTCTTTCCGTAAAGAAATATTTCCGCATATCACTCCTGAATCTATCTCCCTTCACCCTCATCCCATGTCCCCTCATAGCAGAACTTGCTTTCAATTGAAAGAGGCTCTCTCCCTGAACATTTATGCCATGGAGGTATTTAAACATCTCAATCATATCACCTCTAAGGTGTACATATTAATATCCTTAAGTCTGTCCTCATATGCTTTATAATGAAGCCCACTAATCATTTTAGTAGCCACCCTCTGCACCGACTCCATCCTGTTCACATCCTTTTGAAGGTGCGGTCTCCAGAATTGCACAATCTACTCCAAATGAGGTTGCACCAAAGACTTATACAGAGGCATTATCACCTCCTTTTTTCTGCTAGCCATTCCTCTCCGTATGCACCCAAGCATCCTTATAGCTTTTGCCGTCGCCTTTTCTACCTGTTTAGCTACTTTAAGATCATCAGACACAATCACGCCTAGGTCCCGCTCTTCTTTAGTGGACAAAAGTACATCACCCCCTATACTATATTGCTCCCTTGGATTGCTGCAACCCAAATGCATGACCTTACATTTCTTTTACATTAAATCCCAGCTGCTAAATTCTAGACCATTCTTCAAGCTTAGCTAGATCCCTCCTCATGTTATCTACACCTTCCTGGGTGTCTACTCTATTGCAGATTTTGGTATCATCCGCAAAGAGGCAAACCTTACCCGACAGCCATTCCGCTATATCACTAACAAAGATGTTAAAAAGAATCAGACCAAGGACAGAACCTGGGGCACACCACTGGTAACATCCTTCTCCTCAGAGTGAGCTCCATTTACTTGTACTCTTTGTCGCCTCCCACTCAACCAATTTCTAATCCAAGCAGTAACTTTAGGGTCCCTCCCTAGGGTGCTCAGTTTGTTTATAAGTCGCCTGTGAGGAACAGTGTCAAAGGCTTTACTGAAATCTAAATACACCACATCTAGAGCTCTCCCTCGGTCCAACTCCCTGGTCACCCAGTCAAAGAAATCAATCAGATTTATCTGACAAGACCTGCCTCTGGTGAATCCATGCTGCCTCGGATCCTGCAATCCGCTGGACTCCAGAAACCTCACTATTTTCTCTTTCAGCAGCATTTCCAATAATTTACTCACCACCGAAGTAAAAACTAACCGGCCTGTAGTTTTCAACCACATCCTTACTTCCGCTTTTGTGTAAAGGCACCACATGAGCATCTCTTCAGTCCTTTGGCACCACTCCCAACTCCAACGAGGCATTGAAAAGGTCAGTCAGTGGAGTTGCTAGAACGTCCCCAAGTTCCCTCAGTATTCTAGGGTGTATCCCATCTGGTCCCATCGCTTTGTCTACTTTAAGTTGAGCTAGTTTCTCACGAACACAGTCTTCTGAAAATTGTTCAAGATGTCCCTCGCTTCTGTTCCTATTTGTGGGTGTTTTCTGAGGTCCTGCTCCTGGTTCTTCATCTGTGAACACAGAACAAGAATATTTGTTAAGCAATTCCGCTTTATCCTTATCAGCTTCTACATATTCCTCCCCTGCACCCTTGAGTCTGACAATACCACTTTTGCCCTTCCTCTTCTCACTAATATATCTGAAAAATGTCTTATCCCCCATTTTATTGCATTGTCTATTTCCTCCTCCTTTTGAATCTTTGCCTTCTTGACTACTTTGCTAGCTTCTCTAAGTTTTTCCAAATACAGATGCCTGTCTTCCTCTCTCTGTGATCTCTTGTATTTCATGAAGGCCTCCCTCTTTTTCTTCACTTTTTCAGCTACTTCTTTCAAAAACCATAGCGGTCTCCTTTTCCTTTTACCTTCATTTACCATTTTAACAAAAAGGTTGGTTGCCCTTAAAATATCCCCTTTCAGTTTTGCCCACTGTTTTTCTACATCCCCCAGCTGTTCCCATCCCACTAACGACTCCCTGAGGTATTGGCCCATCTTCGCAAAGTTAGTCTTCCTAAAGTCTAAGATCCTCACCTTTGAATGGATTCTAACAGCCCTAGTCCTAATACTGAACCACAAAATGATCTCCCACTACAACATCAGAAACACTTTCACCATTGGTAAGCACCAAGTCCAGTATGGCCCCTTCACGTGTGGGGTCTGTTACCAATTGCCTGAATAGTTCTCCCTGCAGAGAATCCAGGATCTCCTTACTTCTAGATGATACTGCAGCAGGAATGTGCCAATCAACATCTGTCATATTGAAATCTCCTATCAGTAGCACATCCCCTTTCCTAGCAATGCTGCGTATGTCTTCAATTAACTCTCTGTCCACCTCTTCCTCTTGTGAGGGAGGTCTGTATATCACACCAATGCAAATAGATTTCTCTTTCCCTCTTTCTAGTTTAACCCACAATGCCTCCTCTCTCCCTTTTAAGCTCTGTAATTCCAAAGCTTTAATAGTAGTTTTTACATATCGTGCCACTCCTCCTCCCCTTCTTCCTACCCTATCCTTTCTGAATAAAGTATAGCCAGGTATAGTTATATCCCAATCATGGTTTTCTGTGAACCATGTTTTTGTAACTGCCACTAAGGGGTATGTTTACTAAACTGCGCTAATGTGCGCTACTGTGCGCTAATGTGCGCTGCGCGACGTTAGCGTGCGCTAAGGTACCTTAGCGCACGCTAATGTCGCGTACGGGGCACAAATATGCACGCTCATGTGTGCAGCGCTCATGTGCGCGGCGTGCTAATGTGCGATGAAGGCGGGGAAAGGCTCCCGGAGGGCGGAGGAAGGCTCCCCAGGGGCGGAGAGAAGGGGTCAATGGGTGGAGAGTGGGAGGGGAGAGGCTCCCCGCACATTAGCGAGGCTGAAATCCGAGGCAAAAAATACCGCGAGTGAAAACCTCATGTTAGAGCCGATTTAAAGGGAAGAGAAACCATTTATGTCAGCAGTGTACAGCAAACCCAGGGAAACCTACAAAAAGTGATGTGTGATACATGTGCACAGAACAAAAGGGCAAATAAACACTAAAAATGACCCCAACAAAATATAGAAAAAACATAATAAAGCTGGGCAACAGTGGTTTTAATGTGAAACATCAAAAAACACTCCCGAGAAAGCACCCAAAAAAAGATATGAATTATGGAAAGGTCTACACTCCGTCCCCATACAAGGTGAATGATCCCACAGAAATAGCACTGATCAGGGTTCCCTCTGCATCGGACAGGTGTCCTATGGCGTGCACATGTCCTGCAACAGTAGGGCGGGCATGTCGGAACGGGCAACAGGTCAGATGCCTGAAAAGGGGCCACAGAGGGCTGCAGGCGGCACATGCTGTGGTGCAGCCGGGGCACAGTGCGGACCAGGCAGATGCCTAGGTGGCACATAGGAATGCTGAAACTGTACAGCAGCCAGCCAGCAACTGATGAGGGCCAAAAATGGGCATGATTGTGCGTCCCACCATGTCACAGGGGATAGTACCCAGCAGGTACCCCCAAGGGCACAGAACAGCGGCAGGCGGTGCTTGGGGGGAAGCGTGGACATCTATGCAGGCACCCCTACCCCAGAACCCGCAGCATAGACAGCCGCCTACCCGCACACAGGATGGCCTGAGACTGCGTACCACCAGCACCACCAGCAGAAGGGCATGTCAGCAAAGTGGCAGAGGGGCACTGGTGTTGGAGGGGGCAGTGGCAGCTGCCCACAGCAGTCCAGGCCCAGTCCTGTGTAGGTGGGTGCCGTCCACTGCAACAGACAGGCTCTGTCGGATGTACAGTCATGGACTCCCCAGGGAATGCAGCATATCTGTGGCAACATGGTGGTGCAGTGCACACAGACAGTGTGTCCAAGAGCATAAGATCACAGGTTCAAGTCCCAGCTGTGGCTCCTGCCAACCCAGTCCCCATATTTTACCCATGAAGAAAACATGGTAGGAAAGACTGAACCTTTATTGCTGAGAACATAAGCATGGGTCAAACACCTATATTTTACCCCACACAGCACAAACACCATAAAAATGCGCATGACCTACGGCAGAATCCCCCAAATGCAGTCCAGGAGGGCCACAAATCCGTCAGGGTCTATGCTGTCTCCAATCTAAGGATGGAGCGGTACTGGCGGCGGAGGTGGCACGGGCTGGTGCCCACAGCAGACCATGGCCTAGCCCTGTCCAGGTGGGTGCCGTGCACTGCAACAAACAGGCCCTGTCGGATGTACAGTCATGGACTCCCCAGGGAATGCAGAATATCTATGGCAACACAGTGGTGCAGTGCACACAGACAGTGTGTCCAAGAGCAGAAGGTCACAGGTTCAAATCCTAGCTGTTGCTCCTGCCAATATATTCTCCATATTTTTCCCACTAAAAACACGTGTAGTAAAGACTGAATCTTTGCTGCCCAGAACCAAAATGTGGGTGAAATGCTCATATTTTACCTTAAACAGCACACACCACATAAACATGTGCATTACCTACAGCAGAGTCCCCCAAATGCAGTTCTGGAGGGTGACAAATCATTCAGGTTTTATGCTGTCTCCAATATAAGGCAATGTCAGCATGGTGGCGGAGGGTTACTGGTGTTGGAGGGGGCAGTGGCTGCAGCCCACAGCACACGATGGCCTAGCCCTCTTCACGTGGGTGCCATGCACTGCAACAGACAGGGCCTGTCGGACGAACAGCCATGGACTCCCCTGGTAATGCACTGTTTCTGTGCCAAGACGGTGGTGCAGCGCACACTGCCAGTGCCTTCAGGAGCAGAAGGTCACAGGTTCAAATC
The DNA here is from genome assembly GCA_033557465.1 of Ichthyophis bannanicus. Taxonomy (NCBI): domain Eukaryota; kingdom Metazoa; phylum Chordata; class Amphibia; order Gymnophiona; family Ichthyophiidae; genus Ichthyophis; species Ichthyophis bannanicus. The sequence goes on along the minus strand of CM066033.1, from coordinate 584,418,058 downwards.
CCAGCTGTCAGCCCTGCCAACCCAGTCCCCACATTTTACCCACCACACAAATGTGGTAATACAGACAGAACCTTTAGTGCAGAGAACGTAAACATGCCCAATACATCTATATTTTACCCTACAGAGCACAGACACCAGAAACATGCGCATTACCTAGAGCACAGTCCCCCAAATGCAGTCCTGGAGGGTCACAAATCATTCACGTTATATGCTGTTTCTAATAAAGATGCGTGTGGTTCATTTCCATGCATCGCCCCCATGGTATGCAGATGTATCTCATGCATATTCATTAAGGACAGCAAGAAAACATGAACAGTGTATGGCCCACCAGGACTGGAGTTGGGGACTTCTGCCCTAGAGCAGCGGCCAACAGGAGCAGAAAGAACCACACCCACAGGCTCCATTATCCAAAGCCTCATGGACAGGCAGGATATCGGGCCTTGCGTACATCTCACAATACTAGTATGTGCAGACCTTAGCAATGCCACCCTAAACCTGGGAATACAGTACACATATATCACAATGTTGCTATGATTACTAGCAGATAGCAATTCCTAAGTTAAGCACAATCTGCTCATTGAGCTGTATCATACCAATATCTCTGATGTCTGTGGAGTGTGTTTCAGGTCTGGTGTCTGACAGTGTTCACCACCCTGGGGAGTGACCCCAACAGTATCGCATACCATAGCCATACCTGCGCTGTGTCCAGGACTGTTGAGTTGGCCTGGACTGCAAAAACTATCTATAGTAGCACTATGCTGGCATAGGTGTGGGAGTGTGTGTCTGTCCATCCAGTGTGTGATGGTTGCAACACCTTACTCAGCCCACACTGTTTGCAATGTGTCCAGTGTTAGCTTGCCAATGTGCATAATGAGGAGCAAGGTACTGTGGGTATAGCTCGGATAGGGTGGCCTGGGCAGGATGCATGAGCACAGGGCATAGGGCAATGGCTGGGACATTGTAGTGGCCAGCCATCAGCTGCATGGACAGGGTGGCCCCTGCATGTCCTCCTGGGAGGTCACTCTCACCCTGACTGAGCAGTCACCATGGCATGGCTAGGTCTCCCATAGTGCTAACAGCATCTCTTTCAAGTGATATCTGTGGGTTGCTTTTTGGGGCCCAATTGCTAACCTATCCGCTTGGTGGGTGTGCTGACATCCCAGTTTTGGGTGCACACATTTCCTCCAGTAATGTGCACTATGGACTAGCTAGCAGACTGGTTGCAGTTAGTCTGTGTAAGGCTGGAACACCTTGCAGGGTGCAGCGGCTGCAGATTCAGTGTGCTCGCTGCTGGAGAATGTCAGATAGTGGTGGTGGGCAGCTGAGCATTTCTAGGTCTCCTGTCTGTCTGCTATCACCATATGGATGTGTACAGAAATGCATGGACTGCCCTGTATGTTGTCTGTCCCCCAGCTCGACCTAGGTTGATAGACCCCTCCACCAGCACCATTGCAGTAATGTGGATCTGTTGGTGGGAGATCCTGAGCTCTAGAGGGCAGTTTGGGTGGTACTACATAATTCGCCTATGGGTCCAAACAGCCTGCCCCTGCCCCCCCCCCCCACCGTGCCGCCCCCCCTCCCCCGCTGCCCCCGCACATGTATCACTACTATCACTTTTCTGGGTCTCCCTGCCTTTGCTGTACATTTCTGACTGAACTGGTTTCTCTCTCTGCATGAGGGAGGAGTGGCTCAGTGGTTGGGACAGGTTACCTCAAGCCAGAAGGCCAGGGGTTCAATTCCCACATGGGGACAAGCAACTTCATGCCAGAGGGACTGGGGTCTCTAGTCCCATGGCCACTCCTTGTGGCCTTCGGCAAGCCACTTAACCCTCCATTACCTCAGGTACACTTAGACTGTGAGCCCTTTGGGGACAAGGGAATAAAAAGTACCTGTTAGTACACACGTAAACCACACTGATTCTAAAGAGCACTGATTCTAAAGAACAGTTATAATGCCCTGTTCAATGTAATTTCAGTTTGTTCAATGTAAACCGCACTGATGCAGAATAGCACGGTATATAAGAGAATGTAAATAAATAAATAAGAGCATGGTATAAATAAATAAATGTGCCTCTAACATGAGGTTTTCACTGCCATTAATTTTCAGACCTTCATTTCACAGCGTTAGTGTGCATAGAGCCTCTCCCCGTCCACCCTCTGCCCTCTGGGGATCCTTACTCCACTCTCTGTGTGTCTTAATGCTGCTGGAGACATTATCGCGTGATAACGTTACGTATCACACGCAAACTGCACCACTGCAACATTATCACTGTTTAGCAAACATCCCCCTAGTTTCCTTTCTCACTCTGCTACACAGAGGGACAACCTCTGTGTCAAAGGAGGATGTAATGATCAGAACATCATAGAGGTTATTCCGATTTGCATTTAGTGGGGATATACGTCCGTGTTGGATGTATATCCCTGCTAAACACCAGGGTGCCGATTCCAGTCAAGGAGTTCCCTGCATGTACTGCAGAGATATGCAGGGAGCTCTGGATGGAGGCAGGAGGGGGTGATTTGGAGGAGGATCGAGGGCAGGGAGTAGGCAGGATTCTGACCCCAGACGTACAGGGCTGATTCTGGTGTCTGCCTTGTACACACGGGATTGGCAATCTAGACGGTGGACTTATTCCACTTTGGTGAGCAGGGCAGGGGGTTCACCACAGCCTGATCGCAGCCTCAGAAGGCCCGATTGGGTGCCGGGTGGTGGGGAACAGGACATTTGTTGTGATGCAGGCGATCAGGGTGTTGGCACTGAGCCGCGGTGCCATGGCAACAGGACAGTGCATAGTCATAGATTACGGGATGCCATGGCACGGCGGCTCCATGCAAGAGCCCAGACTGGGTTAGCTGGGCAGGATCCAGGACATCCAGCAGGCTGGATTCCGGGAACGTCCTGCCCGTCTAGGCCTTTTGCACCAGGTTCTGATCATACATATAGCCCCCGCAGAATCAGAATCGGGTGTAAATCCAGCCTGTCCAAATTCTGGACATCCGGACAGGCTGAACGGGCTCCAAACAGAATTGGCCTCCACACATTTTTTTTTTTTTTTACTTTTTTCAAAATTCTTATATTTTCCAAATTCTTCATAATACAGTTTATATTTCTTCTTTTAGTTATTTTATTTATTTATTTATTACAATTTTTTATATACCGCACTATTCGGCATCAGCGCGGTTTACATTATAACACAACGACCATAACAACAAGCTGTTAGGTTTTACATCGAACAGGGGTACAAACATGGATAACAGGGGTCAACTATATACAACTATAACTTCCAATATACTCTTATTGCAGCAAATTACAGTTATCAAACAATCCCATGTTAATAAATGTCCCCAAACACCTTGATTATTATGATAAGGCGGTTTAGAAATACTGTTAAATAAATAAATAAAATAAATAAATCTGGAGCATAAATCTCAAAAAATTCCTTGCAATTTACATCCATATGCCTGGTAAACATCTTCGTTTTGCTTAACTGCTGCATCAAGGGCTTTCTGCTTAAACACTATAGATGCTCATCGTCTGATGTATAGAACGCAGCCTCTTTATACTCAATTCAAATTGTCCAATCAATACTCTGTTCACTCCAGCATCCAATCATTTTATTGCAGATATAATCAATGGTTTCATCCCTATAGATCCACTTCAGGAACAATGCATATACAATCAGTCCATTGAGACTCTTTGGCTCTAAGGTCTTCAAATGAAAAATCCACCACTATTCCAACTGCATTAAGATTCTGTCACGATCTCCCCTCAGATCGCTTTCTTAAACATGATCTATGACCATACTCCGCAAGTCCTCAAACGTATGCCCATAAGGCATACAGTGCTGCACCATAGAAACTTCCTGTTTATTTATACAATGTTTATGCTTTGCCATCCGCACACGAAACTGCTGGGTAATCTTGCCTATGTATACTTTTCATGAGGGGCGAGATAGTGAATATTTAAGCAATGGACAGTGACGAGTGATATGAGGAGAGGAGGGCGGTCGGTTTGGGAGAGAATGTGGATGAATGTAAGTTACGGTTACATAAAATGGTGATTGGTTGAAAGGCAGGTTATTTTTTCACAAGCATGGCAATTTTGAGAAATCTGGTTTTGAGAATGTGTGCAGTTGGTTAATGAGTCTGCAGTGCAGATACCAGTAAGTTGGTTTAAGGATTTTTCTTTTTGTTATTGTTTTTAGATTTAAGCATTGATATATATACTTTTGGAGCTGAGTTACATGAATGGGTGCTAGCTGAGAACTGCAGATTGATAGTACATAGAATGTGGTTGTTAATTATGGACATTATAAGGCCAGAGTACATAAGAACATAAGATATGCCATACTGGGTCAGACCAAGGTCCATCAAGCCCAGTATCCTTTTTCCAAAAGTGGCCAATCTAGGTCACAAGTACCTAGCAATTTCCCCAAAAGACAAATGTTTCACAATGCTTGAATTGGGGCAAGCAGTGGATATCCCGAGTCCCCTTTAATAATGATTTATGGACCTTTCCTCCAGGAACTTGTAAATGAAGTGGAGGTGATGTTTTTTTGTAGAAACTAGTATAAAGAACAAGATTTGTACCCCCAAGGCTGGGTAACCCCTGAAGAAGCATATGTGAAACGCTGTTTAGATGTCTAGAGCGGCATTCATCACCAATCTTAATAGATGCATTGTAAAAAGTGCCTATATTGCATCAATCCGTATAGATTCATCAAAATTCATCAAAACTTAATATCCTTTTAGAAAACTGATTTGCTGATTGTTACCATTTCTAAAGATGAGACCAGAGAAAACCACTATTATTTTTAACAAATGATTGCTTATTTATATTGCTCATTTCCAACCTTGTGGTAGTTTCACCTTAAATGTCTTCTTCAGGGAAAGAACTCTCAAACTACTTAACAAAAATAAGAAAAATAGCAACCAGAGTAGCCTGGACACCATGGGCTCTCCACACATTCTTTAACATCTACCCACCTTCCACTCCCCCCTTCCCAGCACCCCTCCCCCTAATTTCCTCCAAATGACAACAAACACTTGAATGGCAGTCAAAAACTGGTCACAGCTTTATTAACCACAATGAATGTCAACATGCCAACCTAAGCCAACATTTGTCAACTCTGCAACATAACACAAACCCTCCACCTTCCTGGACAATACTCCACCAGCCATATTATTAGCAAAGTGGATTGGGAACTGGTTAAAAGATAGAAAGCAGAGAGTAGGGCTAAATGGCCAATTTTCCAAATGGAAAAAGGTGAATAGTGGAGTACCCCAGGGATCTGTTCTGGGTCCGCTACTTTTTGACATATTCATAAATGACCTGGAAAAGGGAATAACTAGTGAGGTTATCAAATTTGCAGACGACACAAAACTGTTTAAAGTTGTTAAAACCCAAGAGGACTTTGGAAAACTGCAGGAGGATCTGGATAAATTGGAAGACTGGGCATCCAAATGGCAGATGAAATTTAATGTGGACAAGTGCAATGTTATGCACCTAGGAAAGAACAACCCACACTATGGTTACACAATGCAAGGTTCCACATTGGGAACCACCACCCAGGAAAAAGATTTAGGAGTCATCGTGGGTAACATGTTAAAACCCTCTGCCCAGTGTGCAGCGGCAGCCAAGAAAGCAAATAGAATGCTAGGTATCATAAGGAAAGGAATGGAAAATAAAACAAAGGATATTATAATGCCTCTGTATCGTTCCATGGTACGACCGCACCTTGAATATTGTGTGCAATTCTGGTCGCTGTATCTTAAAAAAGACATAGCGTTATTAGAAAAGGTACAGAGAAGAGCCACCAAAATGGTAAATGGGATGGAAGGCTACTCCTATGAAGAAAGGCTACAAAGGATAGGGCTCTTCAACCTGGAAAAGAGACGGCTGAGGGGAGATATGATAAGAGGTCTATAAATTAATGAATGGAGTGGAACGGGTAAACGTAGATCGATTGTTTACGCTATCAGAATATAGAAAGACTAGGGGACATGTAATGAAGCTACAGGGTAAACTATTTAAGACAAATAAGAGAAAATATTTTTTCACTCAACATGTAATCAAACTCTGGAATTTGTTACCGGAGGATGTAGTAAGAGCTGTTAGTGTAGCTGGGTTTAAAAAAGATTTGGACAAGTTCCTGGAGGAAAGGTCCATAAAGCATTATTAAAAAGGGACCCAGGAAATCAATGCTTGACCCAATACAAGCATTGTGGAACCTGTGTCTCTTGGGGATACTGCTAGGTACGTATGACCTAGATTGGCCACTGTTGGAAACAGGATACTGGGCTTGATGGACCTTGGTCTGACCCAGTATGGCATATCTTATGTTGTTATGTTCTTAAAGTGGTGCACCATCCACTCTCCCCACTGCTGCCCTCACCATATTATTAGCAAAGACCGGCCTCCCCCGAATGAGTAAAGATCCACAACCAAGATCTTTGCCCACCCCTATCACAATAAGCTGAGCTCCCAAAATTCCACTCACCAGCCATTAGACCCTGCTGGAAAAGCATCAGTTGGCTCGGGTCATCAGCCACTGGCACCGGGTAGTGAAACTATCATTGTGCCACCCCCCCCTACATGCCATGAGGAAAACTGCAACCATTACCGCACCTCCTGGGTGACCACCTCCAAGACCTCCTGCCTGTCATTCAGAAGCAAGTCTTGCCCAACCGGTGAAAGGTGAACTCCATCTTTGCGATACAGCCCCGCACATCCTACCTCTACCCAAAGATGTTTAATTTAGAATCCTCCTGTCTGAACAACCAATGATCAAATCTGTTGTTTCACCTTCACCAACCCTCTTGCCCAGCACCACTGTGACTGACAAGAGGGCCTTGGTATGATGTTGGGGATATCAGAAGGTGGGGGACTTTCTTGCAGGTAAAGGGTAGTTAGGAGGGCGGGTCTGGACAATCTGCTCGGCTTGTTTATCATTCAAGCTAGGGTCGCATGTTTATCCAGGGTGGCAGTCCACTTGCGCCTGGCTGGGTTTTCTTTTTTCAGTAAGGCAGTGGGCTGGGGCAATCCAATGATGACTTTCATGGTGAAATGTTTCCTTGTGAGGTAGGAAAGGGCATCCTCAGCTGCGCATGATTGGGAGGCATTGCCTGTAATTGCAACTTCTATATATGAGGTGATTTTGTTTAGAGCATTTTTCAGGGCGTTCGAAGTTAGTGAGTTAGACTCGCACTCTGCTAAGGTGGGTCATGCAGGTATCCTTCCTCTAGGGCATGTTATGGTAGAGGGGGTGCAGGTGCGCATATTTCTTACCCTCTCCAAAATGGATCAGTGCAGTAGAGGGGCGTGGGTAGTGCTGAGTGGGGTGGGAGGACTAGCAACTTGCCCAGTGCAGAATATGCAGGCTTATTTAGCTAGGCGACACAAGGCCATGGACATGCTTTTCATGCATGAGAATTTGTGGCCAGTGATGCAATTTCAGTTCACTGCAGTGTTGCACAAAGTGCTGCGGTTTTTGGGCTACGAGAAGAGGCAGATTACCTCCCATTCATTTCGGATAGGGGCTGCTATGAGTGCTTCGGCAGTGGGGCTCGGTGAATTAGTGATTAGATTGGCCACTGTTGGAAACAGGATACTGGGCTTGATGGACCTTGGTCTGACCCAGTATGGCATATCTTATGTTCTTATGTTCTTCTGGATTGGTGGGTAGTCTTCAGCTACTTACACTGGTTATTTCTGTTCGCAAGCTGACTAGATGTAGGTCTGAGTAGCAGTGGGAGGGGGAGAGTTGTGCATTAATTGGTTTGCTGATTTTACAGATTGCAGCCATCTTCAGCTAGAGTGATGGATAGTAGGAGACTCCTTTGTTTATTGGGCCAGGCGAAGAGCCCCCTCGTGGCCCTTGGATACAGACCTTTGCTTGGCACCGGTGGGGATATGGCTGGGGGAGAGAGGGATGTGTTGGTGTCTACTGCTCCCGGTTCTGCAGCATCATACCAGCCAGTGTTGATGACCTGTTGGACTTGTCATCCACCTCGGTGGCATTAATCTCTCAGAATGGACTTGTAAACAACTTATATGAGCGGTGCGATAGGACTTTGCAGCCATTCGTAGACTATTGCCGGGTGTGATTATTGGGTGGTCCGACATCATACCAAGGCCCTCTTGTCAGTCACAGTGGTGATGGGCAAGAAGTTTGGTGAAGGTGAAATAATAGATTTGGCCATTGGGTTGTTCAGACAGGCGAGTTCCAAATTAAACATCCTTGAGTGGAGGTAGGGCACAGGGCACCACCTTAATTGTAAGGAAAATGCTGTCTACATCCCCAACAGTTAACGCAGTGGCGTTGCACTTAACATGCCATAATTTTTGAGCTTTAGGTGCAACACCTTAGTGCCCTTTAGTGAAAGGTCCTCTAAGTGTTAAAGCAGGCATTTACTTAGCCACCTACTTTTCTTTATAAAATACTAGCGTAATTTCAGAAATTGAGTCTTAAATTAAGGGGCAGACATTTACACCTGCCCTAGAACTGGCACTCGAATTCTGCCTATGTGTATACCCACTGTCAAAATAAGCGCAACAAGCATGTGTACCTTCACAATGGTTGGAATTTTATAAGAGGTCATTCACATGCATAAGTGGTCATGCCCCAGTTAGACATGTAAATATTGTCGAAAAGTATTCAGCCCCTTATACAATTGCCCTCTCAATGCTTGAATTTTAATGCTGAAAAAGCATAATATTTTGCAGTTCTTACCTCTTCCAAAACCACACCCCTTTTCCAGATGGATAAATTTGCCCATTCTAGAGCAAGATTTATCCATAAAATCGCTCTGAATTTTTAAAAATTGCTTTTAAAAATCAACCTGTGAGAGTCAGATCCTTAGCCCAAACTGGGCACTGATTCATTTAGGCAAATTTTCAGTTGAAAAATCTAGGAACCTACATTCAGCTGAAAATTCATCTAAACCTAGGTAACCAAACTTTGATCAGATAGATTAGGTGCTTATATGAAAATATGGAGTTTTTTTATAAGGTGTGTCTACATTTCCATGTGCAATTAAGCAGATAAATCAAGGTATTTTAATTGTTTACATGCATAAATGGCCACTTACAAAGATAATGTAGTTGGTCACTATTCTGAAAATATGCGCATCAGACCGATGATATGTACTTTTACTGTGGGAGTGCATAAGGACAGAACATGAGCAGAACACAAATTCATAAAATTATTATGCTGATTCCTGGTGACCTAGCAGCTCCTGGGTTTTCTTGGCCATGTAACCAGCAATACCGTGTTTACCTGAAAATAAGACCGGGTCTTATATTTATTTTTGCTCCAAAAGATGCACTAGGGCTTATTTTCAGGGGATGCCTTTTTTTTTTTCATATAGAACAATCCACATTTATTCGTGAACAGCAATCCTCATTTATTCATGTTCAACAATCCAACTTTTTTAAAGTACAGCAATCTGCATTTACTCATGTACAGCAATCTACATTTATTCAAATACAATCATGTCATCTTCTTCTGGAACATCATCAAAACTCTCCAAACGCCAAATTCTGGCCTGATTTTCTTGCGACTTCATTCCCTGTAGAATCGTTGGCCCCAATCTCTCATGTCAAGCAATAGAGCTCTCCTTAAATGAGCCCTTCTTGTCCAAGCACTCAATGTACTGTTCTATACCTCTCAATCAGTACTGATAGCACTTGAAGCTGATTGGCTGCCACCTAATGACAGGCTGCCAATCAGTGAAGTGTTAGTATGCTGTTGCTGCTGCTGCGGGAGGCACGCATGGGGAAGCGGGGGATGCGGGCAGCGTGACAGCACAGAATGCGATCACCTGTGATCACACGGAATAAGTGGTGCTGCGGCGCCCGCCCACACAGATGATCAGCACCTGCCCTCACTGATGACCAGCACCCGCCTGCCATGAACAGTCGGAAATCAAATATTCATGCAGCCAGTGCAAACCCCCCCACCCCCTCCCAGGTACCGAATTTGTCAGTCCGCCCATGATCTGCACTAGGTCTTATTTTTGGCGTAGGGCTTATATTATGGGAATCTCAGAAAAACATGCTAGGTCTTATTTTCAGGGGATGCCTTATTTTCGTGGATCGTTAGGGACTTTCTTCTGAGGCAATAGTGGGGTTAAGTAACTTACCCAAGGTGTGCTAGGAATTGAACGCTGGTCTCTGGCTACTAAACCAGGTCTCTAACCATTAGGCTACTCCTCCACTCTGAAAAATAGTATACATTTGTGCATGTTCTTGAAATTTCTAGGCTTAGGCATTTACATCCACCATAGGGCTGACAAAAGTGTTCGCACCTTTTAACACACATTTTTGACCACTTATGCCCCTAGCTTATAAAAGAAAAAGTACATGTATACCTTACTTTATAAAACAGGCATGACACTTGCATATTAAAATGTGCAGAAATTTAGCCAATCCTATTAAAATTACTCTATATGTAGCTTGACCACAGAATTTGGCTGATTTAACTTTAAAGAATGTGCGAAAATGCGCTGCTTCACTTCAACAGACAAGAAAGTAACCAATAGTGTGGAGTGCGAAGAAATAATATCCAAAGAGTCTTCCAAAAAGGCTGTCAAGTTAGAAATAGTAGGAACAATCTCGTCCATACCTCCTTCAGCGAGATTAACATTTTTAACACTAGATAAAAGGTAATATGCTTGTGAAATTACAATAGGTTCATGAATATTCAGTATTTCTTTGAAATATTTATCCAAAAGGATTTTCGATGATAACAAGGAAGAATAGGGAAAATTTAGGAAACGTAGATTACAGGAACAAAAGGAATTCTCAAGAGCCTCCATTTTAGAATATAATATCAAGGAATCTTTAACGCCGGCTGCACTAGCAGCAGTGAGAGGAAGCACCTGGGAACCCATAGTTTTAACTGCCCTGTCAACCATAGTAACCTTCTCATCAATTTGACGAAAAGATACAACAGCCTCTTGAGAAAAGGTACACAATGCATTTAGCGTAGAAGGCATTTTCTTGTCTATAGTAAGCAAAGCACTCCAAGGGGTATGTTTACTAAACTGCGTTAGTGTGATTCGTGTTAGGAGCCGCGGTACAGACAGAAATCCCAAATAAGGACATGGGCGGTACATCGTTACAGATAACGCGCGTTACCAGGCGCCAGAAATGAACGAGCGCTACAGGGCACGTAACTGCGCGTTAATCTTAAGAAGGCGCGCAGGCATACAAGGACAGCAACAGAGCTGTAGCACAATGGTTACAACACTGACTGATGGTACAGGGGTCATGGGTTTGATTCCCCAGTAGGCCTAATGTATAAGGCTGGCTGAGGCAGCACCCTTTACATTTAAGTAGTGATTGTTGAGGCATGTGACGTGTATTTTAATTAGTGCTGCCAGCAAACACACCCTGGTATAACCTAAGGTGCCGCATAAGGCACTCCATAGGGCACATTATAAAGTGTCCGCCAAGGCACCCTATAATGTCCCCTATAGGACACCTTATAAGGCTGTGAACAAAGCCCTGGCTGGCTGAAGAAGGACTGCATGTCACCACACAAACTGTCTGCTGTGGTCACCAGGATAGGGTTAACCCACCCGTACCCATGATGCACTGCGCATGCAAATCAGCAGTCGACAGATGGGCACAAGATTGGGTATGCACCCCCATAGCACCTCGGCCTGGTAGGGGGAACAGACCGTGTGTGGCACTGCCACAGAGTAGCCACAGACAGTCACATTGTGCGGGTACTGTGCCCACCCTGAGGATGAGGTGGGGCGCCCAGCACCAGGTCCACAGCACCTTTCATGACTGAAATATGCCATGCGGCAGGTCCCCATCAGTGTGTGATAGGTAGTTCTGTTAGACACACCTAGGATACATCTGTGTCCTGCTGTATGTCTCGGTCATGTCCAGTCCATATGGGTGACGATGTACCCAGAATAGGTCATATCCTGTGTTGGTGCCATGGTTACCTGCTGTAGGTGAAAGGAGGGGGGGTGTATGGACCCATAGGGAGATCTTGTACCACCACACAACCCACTCTCTGGGGCTCAGGGTGGAAAACAGGATCACCCACCAATAGACCCACAGTCTACCTCCCTGCAATGGTAGCAGTAGAGGGTACCATCAACCCCCGTCCTGCTGGGGAACAGACAGAGCGGTACACATCCATAATGCACTGGATAGACAGATACACACTCCCCACACCTATGCCAGCATTGTGCAACTATAGAGGTGTTGGGCAGCCCAGGCCACCACACCAGTCCTGGGCACAATGCAGGCATGGCTATGGTACGCAATACTGTAGGAGTCACTCCCCAGGTTGGTGAACACTGTCAGACACAAGACCTGTAACACACTCCACAGACATCAGAAAGGTTGTACAGCCTAGGCAGGGAAACATAAAAAAAGTGATAAGTGTGATACATGTGCACAGAACAAAAGGGCACATAAACACTGAAAATGACCTCAACAAACTGGAAAAAAACCATAACGAAGCTGGCCAATAGTGGTATCAATGAGAAACATCAACCCCTCCCCACCCGAGTAAGCTCCATAGAAAAGATATAAATCGTGGAAGGGTCTATATTCCGTCCCCATGCAAGGTGAATGAGCCCACAGTGAAACAGCGCTGCTCAGGGTTTTCCCCACCATCGGACAGGGTTCCTATGGCGTGCACATGTCCCGCAACATCAGGGCGGGCATGTTGGAACGGCAACTGGACAGATGCTGGAGAGGGGGATACAGAGGGCCGCAGGCGGCACATGCTGTGGTGGAGCTGGGCCACAGTGCGGACTAGGGTGATGCCTAGGTGGCCCATACGAATGCTGAAACAGCAGAGCAGCCAGACAGCAACTGCTGAAGGCCCAACATGGGCACGAGTGTGTTTCCCACAGTGTCACAGGGGATAGTACCCAACAGCTACCCCCAAGGGCATGGAACATTGGCAGGCGGGGCTGGGGGGAGCGGGGACGTCTATGCAGACACCCTTACCCCAGAACCCACACCATAGGCAGCCGCCTACCTGCACATGGGATGGCCTGAGACTGCGCACCACCAGAACCACCAGCAGAAGGGCATGTCAGCATGGTGGCTGAGGGATACTGGTGGTGGAGGGGGCAGTGGCAGCTGCCCAGAGCAGACCGTGGCCTAGCCCTGTGTAGGTGGGTGCCGTGTACTGCAACAGATGGGCCCTGTCTGACGAACAGTCAAGGTATCACCAAAGAATGTACTGACTCTGTGACAACAAGGTGGTGCAGTGCACAAAACCAGTATATTCAGAAGCAGCGGGTCACAGGTTCCAGTCCCAGCTGTGGTTCCTTCCAACCCAATCGCCATATTTTACTCACTACTACAACGTGCTAATACAAGCAGCACCTTTATTGCAGATGACGTAAACATGCCCAAGACACCTACATTTTACCCTACAGAGCACAGACACCATAAACATGCACATTACCTAGAGCAGAGTCTCCCAAATGCAGTCCTGGAGGGCCAAACACCATTCCGGTTCCATGCTGCCTCTGATAAAGATGCCTGTGCTGCATTTCTATGCGCCACCCCCATGGTATGCAGATGTATCTCATGCATATTCATGAGGGACAGCATGAAAACCCAAACAGTGTTTGGCACCGCAGGACTGGAGTTGGTTACCTCTGCCGTAAAGCAGCAGCCAACAGGGGCAGACACACCTGCACCCACAGGCCCCATTATCCAAAGCCTCCTGGAGAGGCAGGACTTTGGGCTCTGCGTGCATCTCCCAATACTAGCACTTGCATACCTTAGTAATGCCACCCTAAACCTGGGAATATGGTACACATCTATCAAAAGGTTGCTATGATTACTGGCAGATAGCAATTCCTAGGTTAAGTACAATTTCCTGAGTGAGCTGCATCATAGCAACCTTTCTGATGTCTGTGGAGTGTGCTACAGGTCTTGTGTCTGTCAGTGTTCACCAACCTGGGGAGTGACTCCTACAGTATTGCGTACCATAGCCATGCCTGCATTGTGCCCAGGACTGGTGTGGTGGTCTGGGCTGCCCAATACCTCTATAGTTGCACAATGCTGGCATAGGTGTGGGGAGTGTGTATCTGTCTATCCAGTGTGTGGTGGCTGCCAACACCCTCCACAGCCCACACTGCTAGCACTGTTGCCAGTATTGGCCTGCCAATGTGCATAATGAGGAGCAAGGTACTGTGGGAATAGCCTGGATAGGGTGGCCTGGCCTGGATGCATCTGCACAGGGCATAGGGCAATGGCTCAGACATTGTAGTGCCTGGCCACCACCTGCATGGACAGGGTGGCCATAGCATGTCCTGCTGGGAGGTCACGCTCACCCTGACTGAGCAGTGACCATGGCATGGCTAGGTTCCCCCATAGTGCTGTATAGCATTTTTCTCATGTGATATTTATGGGTTTTCTTTTGGGGCCCAATCACTGACTTATCTGCTTGGTGTGTATGCTGACATCCCTGTTCTAGGTACATGCATCTTCTCCAGGACCATGCACTATGGACTAGCTAGCAGACTGTCTGCAGCTAGTATGTGTCTTGCTGGAACACCTTGCAGGGTGCAGTGGCTGGAGGCTTGCTGCTGGAGAATGTCAGATAATGGTGGGGGCAGCTGAGCATTTCTAGTCCTGCTGTCTGTCTGCTATTGTGTTATGGATGTGTACCACTCTGTCTGTTCCCCAGCAGGACTGGGGTTGATGGTCCCCTTTACTGCTACCATTGCAGGGAGGTAGAATGTGGATCTATTGGTGGGTGATCCTGTTTCCCACCCTGAGTCCCAGAGGGTGGGTTGTGTGGTGGTACATAATCTGCCTATGGGTCCATACACTCCCCCCTTTCACCTACAGCAGGTAACCATGGCACCAACACAGGATATGCACTATTCTGGGTGCATCATCGTCCATAAGGACTAGACATGACTGAAAAATACAGAAGGACACAGATGTATCCTAGGTGTGTCTAACGGAACTACCTATCACACACTGATGGGGACCTGCAGCATGGCGTGTTTCAGCCATGAAAGGTGCTGTGAACTTGGTGCTGGGCGCCCCACCTCAACCTCAGGGTGGGCACAGTACCCGCACAATGTGACTGTCTGTGGCTACTCTGTGCCAGTACCACACACGGTCTGTTCACCCTACCAGGCCGAGGTTCTTTGGGGGTGCATACCCAATCTTGTGCCCATCCGTCGACTGCTGATTTGCATGTGCAGTGCATCATGGGTACGGGTGGGTTAACCCTATCCTGGTGACCACAGCAGACAGTTTGTGTGGTGACGTGCTGTCCTTCTGCAGCCAGCCAGGGCTTTGTTCACAGCCTTATAAGGTGTCCTATAGGGGACATTATAGGGTGCCTTGGCGGACAGTACACTTTATAATGTGCCCTATGGAGTGCGTTATGGGGTGTCCTATGCGGCACCTTAGGTTATGCCACCGTGAGGGTGTGTTTGCTGGCAGCACTAATTAAAATACACGTCACATGCCTCAACAATCACTACTTAAATGTAAAGGGTGCTGCCTCAGCCAGCCTTATACATTAGGCTTACTGGGGAATTGAACCCATGACCCCTATACCATCAGTCAATGTTGTAACCATTGTGCTACAGCTCTGCTGCTGTCCTTGTATGCCTGCGCACCTTCTTAAGATTAACGCGCAGTAACGTGCCCTGTAGCGCTCGTTCATTTCTGGCACCTGGTAACGCGCGTTATCAGTAACGATGCATCGCCCATGTCCTTATTTGGGATTTCTGTCTGTACCACGGCTCCTAACGCGAATCACACTAACGCAGTTTAGTAAACATACCCCTTAGAGAGGCTCCTTCTGGAGAGGACTGCGCGAGCGGCGGAGGAGCAAAATGTTTGTCCAAAGGACCGACTGGCTTATTTCTGGTACCAGCCTCCAGACCTTTATTCGCAACCCTCGCTTTCCGTTTCCCCATTGCAGCACGCTCACAGGGAAAGGGAACTAGACACCGCTAATGCCGCTGTGCCGCCGAAGGGGCGCCAAAGGGACATATCTGCCCCTTTGACCACGCCCCTTCGAACGACGCTCCACAGTCAAAGACAAACTACAATAAATAACCAAAGAAGGTCCCCACCGGGTATGTAGTTGCCCCGGGTGCGCCTGTCCGATCCTCCAAGGCACACAGGAATGCTGAGCACGATGTCTGATCAGCTGCAGTCCCAGAGCTAATGTTATGCTCCAAATACCTCCAGCGTCTCTCAGCCCGCTCCGGAGAGCAACTGCAGAGGTAAGATATTAATATTGGCTGCTCCCACTGTTCTTTGTTGGCCATACAGCCCAGACCTTCAGTTGTCTAGCCAGCTGTCTCCTTATTCTGTTCTCTTTCTCATGTAGTAAGCCCTCTCCCATCTGAATGACATAGCTGGCCAACAGGGAGGCTGCTCTTGAGATGCTGCAGCCCCTCTTTCACATAGATGCCTTTAGGACCTTTTGCACTTCACTGCGGAACACAGGTGGAGACACCTTCTTGACTACTGAAGAACAGGCAGGCCCAGTCTCTATTTCATGGCAAGATTAGGTGAAGAGCAGAGACTCCAAAATTGTATTTTTGTAGAAAATAGGGGAAGATTAGAGTGCCCAATCAGAAATGTCAGGAGTCAATGGAGGCCCTTGCCTATCCTTGAATTTTTTTTTTTTATAATCTTTATTGGCATTTATAATAACACTCAGGTATTCACATGGATTAAAACAGAAAAATATGGGAACTCCACAACAAACTAGATATGTTAATACATATATAATGAAAAATAACAAAACTCATCTTATCCCAAACATTAGTCCACAATAGTATGGAGGGGGGCTATAGGAAATACCAAAGACCCCAATTTACATTCCTATCTTGAAAGTAAAGCAGGGCCTAAGGAAAAAAAGAACCTGTTATTAGCAGGATAAGACTTACACGTTAGCCGAAATGGGACCAACCACCACCCTGGCCTCTTCCCTTGCACCTAAAAAATCTGAGAGTTGCTTTGATTCAAAAAACAGGAAATTCTTCCCTTGATAGGAAATATAACACTTAGGGGCATGTTTACTAAACTGCGGTAACGTAGCAGCAGCTACGTTAAGGCACGTTATGTAACGTTAAGGCGCATTAATGTAACGTAACATTAACATGCCTTAACGTTACATAACGCGCCTTAACGTTCCCGGCCGCGGTAAGTCCCACAGAGGGTGGAGAGAGGGTGGAGAGAAGGGGTCAATGGGTGGGGAGTGGGTGGGGAGAGGCCCCTTCAACACTAACGCGGAGAAATTAAGGGCTGAATCCTAACGCAACTGAAAACCTGGCGTTAGCACACATTTGCAAGAGAGAGAAACCATTTCAGTGTCAGCAATGTACAGCATAGGCAGGGAGCCCAAGAAAGGTGATACTAGTACTCCATTTGCAGCAACAGCATAGTGCCCTGGTATGAAAGGCCACTATGGTGATGGCGCAAATGGGGCATGGGGGCTGCAGGCGGGACACGCAGTGGGGGTTACTGGGCCACAGGGTGGACTAGGCGGTTGCCGAGGTGGCACATAGGAATGCAGAAAATGGAAACCAGCAAGACAGCAACTGACCAGGGTCAGACATGCCCATGTGTCTGTGTCCCACAGTGTCCCATCCAGGAGACATTACCCAGCGGGTACTCCAAGGGGCGCATAACATTGATAGGCGATGCCAGGGGACATGTGGACATTTATGTAGGCACCCCTACCCCAGAAACCCACACCTTAGGCAGCCGCCTACCTGCCCCCTGGATGGCCTATGATGGCGCACCACCGGCACCGACAGCATGTGGTCATGGCGGCATGGCAGAGGGGATGGGTGATTGTGCTGGAGGAAGCAGTGGCACCCGCCTGCAGTGGACCTAGGCCATGCCCTGTACCAGTATGTGGTGTGCAGTGCAACAGAAGAGGTCTGGCTGAGGAACGTAAGGGTAGCCCCAGGGACCACTATGCTGCTGTGGCAACAGTTTGGTGCATACACCCATCCAGCATGTCCAAGAGCAGAGAGTCAGAGGTTCAGGTCCTGTCTGTGGATCCTGCAGAGTATCTCCCCATAGTTTTAGCCCACAATGCAGCCACAACAACAACATGGACAAACCCCAACACCGTGGTGCACAGGGGTATGGACATCCACTCACAAAGGCTCCACTATCCACAGCTTCATGGCGTGTCAGGCTGTTGGCCCCAGCACAGAGCTGCACTTATCACTAGAGCACTACTACTACCCCCTGCACAGATTAACAATGTCGGCACTGTGATCAGGACCAGTGCAGCAGATAGGGTTGTCAACCACCTCCATCTCTGCACAATGCTGAGATAGGTGTGGGAGTGTGTGTATGACTCTCCATTGTTTTGTGTCTGCAAACACCTCACTGAGCCCACATTGCTCACGCTGCTTCCAGTGTTGGCCTGCAAATGTGCATAATGAGGAGCAAGGTATTGTGGGTATGGCCCAGACAGGGCAGATTGGCCAGGATGCATCTGCACAGGGTAGAGAGCAATGACTGAGACACTGTAGTGCTCAACCACCACCTATTAGACAACTTTTTGGTGGTGGTGAGAATTTAGAAGAAATGTGACACATTCTATCTACCCTTTTGATGTCTAGGACATCTGTACCTTGCCCACTCACAATCTTAAATGACAGAGATGTAAGGCAGGGGTCTCCAAATCCAGCCCTGGAGGACCACAAACCAATCAGGTTATTTCTAATGCATACATATCTCATGCATATTCATTAGGTATATCCCAAAAACCTGCAGGGTTGCAGACCTCCAGGAATGGATTTGAGTAGCTCTGACTTAGACACATAGTGGCAGTACTACATAGCTCTCATGTGAGTCTAGACACCCCACTGCCCTGATAACAGGTATCCATAGCAACCAGACCTTAACACCAGGTACACACTAGTCTAGGTGGTGTCTGGTCTTATAGGGCCACATATACCTTTGGTTGCACTGCTAGGAACACCTGTCACACACTGGCAGTGCTGGGGATGTGCAGCAGGACATATCTCTAGTATCACATGTACTGTGGACCTAGTGCTGGGCACCCATCCTATCCTTCAGGTTGAACACGGAACCTGCACAATGGCATGGTCTGTAGCTACTCTGTGCCAGTATCACACACTGTCAGTCTGTCTTACCACACTGCAGTACTGGAGAGGTGCAGACCCCGTTTGGTGGTCAGCTGTAGGCCGCTGTTCTGCATGTGCAATGCATCATGGGTGTTGGTGGGGTTACCCTATCCTGGAACACAGAACAGGTTTGTGCAGTGACCTGCAGTCCTTCTCTACCCAGCCATTGCTGTGCAACAGGCCATAGAGGTATAGACTACTGGTTAGTACACTGATGTTCTAGGTAGAGGTCATGGGTTCAATTCCTCATTGTCCTCTCCTGTCCAAGGCAGATATTTTGCTTGCCTGTGACAGTCATACCTTTGCAGATCCATGCTGCCAGCTCATAGTACCCTCACCACAGTTTCCAGCAATCCTTATAAGGCGTTATAAGGCTCCTAATTAGGCACAGTAGAAGGGACGTTACAAAGCACCTTATTAGGCACAGTACAAGGCACGTTATAAGGCACCTTATTAGGCACGTTATAAGGCACGTTACAAGGCACCTTATTAGGCACAGTACAAGGCATGTTAAGGCACGTGTCTAGTACTGTGCCTAATAAGGTGCCTTATAACGTGCCTTATAACGCGCCTTATAACGTGCGTTACCTGACACGGCTTGCCATAATGATGCCCCACCCACGCCTTTATATGGGCATCTGTGCCTTTACCGCAGAACTTAATGCGAATGACATTACTGCAGTTTAGTAAACATGCCCTTAGAAGGATATTTTAACACAAAAGTAGCACCCAAGGATGTGGTCCTAGCACGATATGCCAGGAATTCCTTCCTCCTTAATTGGGTGGCACGAGAGAGATCAGGAAATATACGTACATTTGAACCTAAAAACGTCTCATTAATATTTTTGAAAAAAGACTGAAGAATCAATGCCTTATTGGCCTCCAGAGCCAGAGTCACAAGCATAGTAGTTCTTTCGGTGATCACGTCCATAGAACTTTCCAGGAATCCTGTCAAGTCCCCAATTCCACTCACTGATGCCTCCATGTTATTTCCCCATGCTCCAGAGATGTTAACCATCAAATACTGAGCCCTAGTTACTGGGGGCAAGTGCTCAGCTGGAATTTTTAGCACTTCCCCAAAATACTTTCACACCATTTCCAATGGGGACAGGAGTGGAGACCTCGGGAAGTTCAAAAGACGGAGATTGTTTCGTCATGCAAGAATTTCAAGATGCTCAGTTTTTCATGTCAGCACTGTTCTTTCTTTTATTAGAACCACATGCTCCTCCTGAAGGTGACTGACATCCTCCTTCACCTTTAACAAAGAACCCTCTTGCAACTCCTGGTTCTTGGAAGCTTCCAATTTCAAAACTGATATCTCAGTACTTACAAAATCCACAACTGTAGATAGAGTTGTGGTCAATGCAGAGATGGCGTCCCACAGCGCGTCCAAGGTAATCACCGCCGGCTTCTCTAACACCCGACTCGCAGGTAGCAGCCCTCCTCCAGGCTCCAACAGACGCGGATTCACCGCACGATTGGACGGTTCAGATATGCTGCCACCCTCAAGCTGACTCTCCCCTCTGGAAGGTAGGGCAAACCCTTGCAGCACTTATCCCTCACCGCCAGGCTGCGGAGTACTCACCCGAAGACCCGGCGAAGACAGAAAACAAACGCCGTCGGGAGTTGACACACTTCCTGGTTGTGTCGGGGGCGCCCGCTGATCTGGAGAAAGACTCACTCCAGATGCGCCCAGCACAGACAACTGCTCTTCCTGTCGTGCTGGCGAAGGCACTGCTTCGGACCCCGTGGCCGCAAAACCACAAAGCTCCAAAGTCCTCTGGCCAGCAACAGAAGCCTGCGAGGGAGCTCCTTGAATTTTTAAAGCAATTATTTACATTGGTTTATGGATATTACCAGAATAAAATCTTCTATTTGTCAAGTGATCACTAGATAACATTATCATTTTGGAATAACAAATTCTGATGAGAATGGTAGATTTTTTTTTTGTTTGTTTCATGTGTGATTATTTTTTTCCTAAACTTGGGTGCCCCAAGCTATTGCTTCTTACCATTGGAAAAATTATTGTTTTGGGAATGTAATGAGTTTCACAAGACTCAGCAGTGCTTGAACGTGGCCTCTGCTTGGTTTACAGGAAGGGCCCTGAAAAGGTGTTTGCATTAACTTAGAATGTTGTTTGGGCCTGTGCTTTCTAGACCACATAGGACCCCTCTTCTAATTACAGAAAGTCATCTTGGCAACTGTTTATTCTTGCAAAGTGCTGGAAGGGATCTTAAGATGTGCAAGCATTGTCCTCTTCACTTAATTTACAGGTTAATGAAACATGAACACTGCATGAATTAGCACCGTATCTGATATAAACCTTACAAAAGCATTTACAGTTATATTAATTAATCAAAAGAGCATATGTAACTAAACTTTATAGTAGAACTAATTTGTTAGTAACAGATACAATAGAGATTTCATATCTGAATGTCAGCAAGGTTTTTAACTCAGGTCTACATTCAAAACAGGTAAGCACATTAAATGGTTGAAAACTACAGGCCGGTTAGTTTAACTTCGGTGGTGAGTAAATTATTGGACGTGCTGCTGAAAGAGAAAATAGTGAGGTTTCTGTAGTCCAGTGGATTACAGAATCCGAGGCAGCATGGATTCACCAGAGGCAGGTCTTGTCAGACAAATCTGACTGATTTCTATGACTGGGTGACCAGGGAGTTGGAACGAGGGAGAGCCCTAGATGTGGTGTATTTAGATTTCAGTAAAGCCTTTGACACCATTCCTCACAGGCAACTTATAAACAAACTGAGCACCCTAGGGATGGACCCTAAAGTTACTGCTTGGGTTAGAAATTGGTTGAGTGGGAGGCGACAAAGGGTACAGGTAAATGGAGCTCACTCTGAGGTGAAGGAGGTTACCAGTGGTGTGCCCCAGGGATCTGTCTTTGCTCTGATTCTTTTTTAAATCTTTGTTAGTGATATAGCAGAAAGGCTATCGGATAAGGCTTGCCTCTTTAAGGATGATACCAAAATCTGCAATAGAGTAGACACCCAGGAAGGTGTAGATACCATGAGGAGGGATCTAGCTAAGCTTGAAGAATGGTCTAGAATTTGGCAGCTGAGATTTAATGTTAAAAAATGCAAGATCATGCATTTGGGCTGCAGCAATCCAAGGGAGCAAAATGGTATAGGGGGTGAAGTAGTTTTGTCCATTAAGGAAGAGCGGGACCTAGGTGTGATTGTGTCTGATTATCTTAAAGTAGCTAAACAAGTAGATAAGGTGAGAAAATCTGGATTGTAGAGGATCCAGAAGGGCCTGAGAAAGTCAAGGAACGTATGGTTCACCACCATTGCAAGTAGTTTAGAAACAAAGGGGAAGAGAGAGATGGGTCGATAGTAAGAAGGACAAGTAGTATCTAGTTAGGGTTTCTTGAGGAAAGGAATCACTACAGCATGCTTGAAGGCTGCAGGGAAAATTGAAGTGGAGAGCGATAGGTTCAGAATATGAGAGATGGAAGGGACTACAGTGGAGGAGATGAAGCTAAGGAGAGGGGTGGGAATAGGTCAGAAGAGCATGTAGTGAGTTTGGATGAGGAAAGAATATGAGTGGTTTCCTCCTCAGAGATCATAAAAAAGGAAGAAAGGGTAGCAGAGATAGGGGAGGAAAGTTGGGAGTGAATAGGGGGAGGAGGAGAAGTATCTGTCCTTGGGGTAATTGGAGTGTGATCTTGTGGATTTTGTCATGGAAGTGGTTAGCTAGGGTTTGGGCAGAAAGGGAGGGAAAGGTCAGTGGTGGAGGCAACTTGAGGAGAGAGTTGAGTTTTGTAAAGAGATGCCAAGGGTAAGAGGCAAGAGAGTTAGTCAGATAAGAACATAAGATATGCCATACTGGGTCAGACCAAGGTCCATCAAGCCCAGTATCCTGTTTCTAACATTGGCCAATCTAGATCACAAGTACCTGGCAGTTTCCCCAAAAGATACAGGTTCCACAATGCTTGTATTGGGTCAAGCAGTGGATATTCTGGGTCCCCTTTAATAATGGTTTATGGACCTTTCCTCCAGGAACTTGCCCGGCTACACTAGCAACTTTTACTACATCCTCCAGTAGCAAATTCCAGAGTTTGATTACACCTTGAGTGAAAAAATATTTTCTCTTATTAGTCTTAAATAGGTTACCTTGTAGCTTTAATGCATGCCCCCTAGTCTTTCTATATTTTGATGCTGTAAACAATTGATTTACATTTACATGTTCCACTCCATTCATTAATTTATAGACATAGCGAGTGCTATGGCTGACTGGAAAGAGACAAGCATGAATTTGAAGTGTAGAAAGTCTGCAAGGGTGTGGGGTTTGTGCCAAGCATGCTCAGCTGAGCGGGTGCAGGATAGAAGACAGCAGGTAGTGGAAGACAGCCAGGGTTGAAGTATAGTACGCCTCACAGGAAGTGGCATGGGTGGAGCAAGAGCATCCAGAGCAGAGGAGAGAGCAGCATTATAGGAAGCTACTGCCTCATCAACAGACAGATGACATAGTGGAGGAAAGTGGAGGAGAGAGCCAAGGAGTCAATAGCATGAACATTTCTAAAGAGATTGGAGGAGACAGGGTGAGGTTGAGGCGGTGAGTGATGAAAAGTGAAGCTTAGCAGATGATAGTCTGATGAAGGATGGAGGAGTGGCCTAGTGGTTGGGGCAAGGTACTTCAGGTCAGAAGGTTGGGGGTTCAAATCCCACTAGAGGACAGCAACCTTGGGCCAGAAGGACTGGGGTTTCTGGTCCCACAGGTGTTCCTTGTGGTCTTGGGCAAGCCACTTAACCCTCCATAGCCCATGTTCCCTGTAAAATAGTTATCTCCAAGTTATAATGCCCTGTTCAATGTAATTTCAATTTGTTCAATGTAAAACTGCACTGATGCAGAATAGCGTGGTATATAAGAGAATGTAAATAAATAAGTGAGATACAGAGGTTTGAGGGTAAGCAATTAGAGAAGAATACAAGGTCAAGGTAGTGGCCTTGCTGGTGAATAGAGGCAGTAGAGCAAAGCTGGAGGTTGAATGATGAGATAAGGAACAGGAGCTTTACAGCATGAGTCAGAGGTCTTTTCATTCCAACTTGCTTATCATCCCACCACCTTCCCAGTTCAAATTCAAACTAGCCTGTGCCTCAGCCTTCAGTTTCATAGGGCCTTTACTGTGGAATTCATTACCTCCTGACTTGCATCTGGAGGAATCTTTATAGAAATTTAAACTAGGATTAAAGCACTGGCTTCTCCATAAAGCATTCGGAGAAGATTGGATTTTTGGCTATCGCAAAAAATCCTCCCTCTTCATGCCAATTTGTGTCCCCGGGTTATTGGAAATTATCTTTTTTAGGAATTTTAGTGTCATGCTACTCACTCTTACCCAGTGTATCCTGTGCTGAGTTTATGCTGATCTATGTTACTCTGTTATGGACTTTTTGGATTTTTAGAAACTGCTGTGATAGTTGTTTCAAACCAAATGGCAATATATCAAATCTAGTCAAATAAATAAATGTATTCATTCATCCATTCATTCACAAGTAGAACTATAATTAGATGGTCTCAAGTTGACCCTACTTTGTTTTGGTCATAAGAGACTACATATGATCTAAGATTTTAATAGATATAACTTTCTCAAAATTAATGTTACTTCATAACTTGTGGATCAGAATGAAATAGAATACCTAGATATTTTGTTTCCTGTGAGTATCAGAGAAATCAAACATTCTTATTGAACTTTTCTTTTTTTTAAATTGTTTATTTATAATTTCCAACAACACAACCAGAACAACAAAAGCACAAACCAGCACACAACCCTACCCACCCACCCTCCCCGTCTCCAATGGCTCGACAACAACATCAATTATTTAAACAGAGCAATGACTTCACCCACATGTCTTAAACAATGATTCTCTAAGATACTCTAGGGGGTATGTTTACTAAAATCCCGGTAAAGTGCGGGCCCCGGTAGTGTGCGGTTGCCATATAAGGAGTGGGTGTTCCATCCTGAAAAAGAAAAGCCGGAATTTAAATATGCGCTAAGGTGCGTGGCGCCCTTGTGCGCCCCGCACCTTAGCGCATCAGATGGCTACGCGGGAGGCATATGTGGTACACTGATGGGCAAGCAGAAGAGCAGAGCCACAGCACAATGGTTAAGGCACCTACCAATGGTGCAGGGATCAGGGGTTCAATCCCCACAGAGCCCAATAAAGACAGCTGGCTGAGGCAGTAATTTAGGGGGCATTGAAATAATGGGCAGCATAAGGCAGCATGCTAATGTTTCTGGAGGCATATGCATAAGGCAGCACACTAATGTTTTTGGAGGCATATTAATAATGGGCGGCATAAGGCGGCACGCTAATGTTTTTGGGGTAGTTTAATATTGTGAGGCATATGGCGGCTCGCTGATGTGCAAGCACAGGAACCAAACCACAGCCAAATGGTTAAGACACTGGCCAATGGTGCAGGGATTAGGGGTTCAATCCCTAATGTGCACAATGAAAAAGCCTGGCTGAGGCAGTGATGTTTTTGTAAAAGTGCTATAGGAGGCATATTCATTTTGTGAGGCCTAAGGCGGCGCACTGTTAATATTTTGCATCATAAGGTGGTGCGCTGTGAAGTTTTGGTGTCATAAGGCGGTGCGTTGAAGGTTTGGCGGTTTGGGCGGCATAAGGCGGTGCGCTGTCAGGTGTGGACAGCATAAGGCGGTGCGCTGTTAATGTTGTGAGGCATAAGGCGGTTCGCTGATGTGCAAGCATGGGAACAGAACCACAGCACAATGGTTAAGACACTGCCCATTGGTGCAGGGATCAGGGGTTCAGTCCCGCCCAGTGAACAAGGCTGGCTGAGGCGTTATTTTAGGAGCCATAGAAATAATGGGAGCTATAAGGCGGCGCGGTAATGTTTGTGGGGGCATGTTAATATTGTGAGGCATATGGTGGCTCGCTGATGTGCAAACACAGGGACAGTACCACAGCACAATGGTTAAGACACTGCCCAATGGTGCAGGGATCAGGGGTTCAATCCCCTGCTGTGCCTAATGAATAAGGCTGGCTGAGCCATTACCTGTTTTGAGCAAAAGTGCTCTAGGAGGCATTTCCCTCTTTTATTGTAATTACTACTGCTAGCAAATGCACTCTCAAAGCACTGTAATATAAGGTGCTGCATAAGGCGCCCTATAATGGTACCCTAGAGGTTACCTTTTTAAAGTACACTGTCCACCAAGGCACCCTACAATGTTGCTTATAGGGCGCTTTATAGGGTGCTGTATGAGGCAGGGCAAGGTCCGAGCACTGTTTCTGCTGGCAGCAATGTGCATAGTAACGCATGGAAATCTTAAGTAGGTGTGCAGACATGCAAGAAGGAACAGCAGTGTAGCACAATGATTAAGATGTAGACTGACGGTGCAGGGGTCATGGGTTTAAACCAGCAGTGAATAAGGCTGGCATAGGTATGTCTGCTTTCTGCATGCAACTGTACACCAATCTGTGCTGCCATCTAAAAATAACCCCACCCTAGTGCCCTAAATTAATGCACCTTTTAGGGTGCACCAGAACGCACATCATAGACAACCACGTCAGCAAAGGCGAGTTATAATGTTCCCCAGTGGCCATGTTGAAAAGTTGGCAACTCCCAGGGCACCATAGTAGGTACCCCATAAGCTGCCTGAATCGAAGGTGTGACATAAGATGCCCCAAGGATGTCTAGGTGAACTAAAAAATGTTTGCCAAGAGCAGTAAGATCCCACAATCTGAAGGGCAACAGAGGTATGTGCCAAACACACATGTAACCCAAACACTGCACAGAGCTGAAAGGAAAGACAATGCATAAGTAGAAGAAGGACGTAAATTACAGCTGCTGGACTACACAAATCAGCCCCAGGCCATGTGGCAGCTACAGAAATGGACAAACATATTGGGGCTAGCTGTAGCTATGCACAGAGTGATGGTAATGTACCATGCTATAATGACAGTGTGTGACAGAGGATGGGAAGATGTGTGCAGCAGAGGAGGCTGAAATGGCAGGATAGGTGAAATATCAGGATGACAGTGGAGTAGCAGTGCCATACAGAGCACACACATGAGAGGCAACCAGGGAGAGATGAAATGCAGGAATGTGTAGGAGTGCAGGACGTGGTGTAGCAGCATGCACATCAGGGTAGGATGGCACAACAGCTGGCAGACAGAAGATGGACAGAAGTGTGGTTCACAACTCAGATGAGGGTACAATGTGCTCACAGCACAAATCTTCCCACATATGACCGTCCTACAAATGGAAACCACCTCTGCAGGACAAGCATACACATCGAAGAGAACAGAGAGGAATGACACCTACGACAACTACCACAAATGCCAATGCACGAACCGGTAGGCCACACCACCAACGTGAGCTCATTAGCAAAGGCTGCATCCAAAAATAGTGCAGGCCATCACACAAGATGCATGTTGGTTGTAAGGACAGGCAAACCCACAACAGTAATCATGAACAAATGCACATGCAGATCTGCTGTGTACAGATCAGATCCCAGGCTGTATTTGGGACCAGGGACATATGCACACACACACAATGAAATGTTATGCAGCGGATACAGCATGCAAAAGTGGAAAGAAACTAAACCCCAAGGGCAGCAGAGGATGCTCGGTGGAGATGGGTAGCAATCTGGGACAGGACAGGAGAGAACTCAACATGAAAACAGGTGTACCACACACCAGCTGAACCGCAGCACTACCAAACCCCCAGGTGCACTGCCCTGTAAACACCATAAAGAAAGAGACCTATGTAACAGATAATATCTGATGGCTAGGCAGCACAGAGTGCACACCTTGCTGTACACTGAAGAGAGGCAAGGGTGTGTGTAGAGGTGATGAATCTGCTGGTAACTAATGGTCAAGTTACCACAACAGAACAAATAAAAAAAGCCACATGTGGGGATCAAACCTGCAAACTACTGAGTTAAAACACATGCCTCTAACCACTCCCACAAACAGCACACTGAGCACAAGGCAGAACTAATAGTCCAAAGGGAGGGTCTGTATGGGAACCTGTAATACCCAGTGATGTGCCAAATGGCTGACACATACACAGTTGCCATCGTACAAGGATGTGAGCACAGGTGGGCCATGGACATTTATTTATTTTATTTTATTTATTTATTTATTACAATTTCTTATATACCGCGCTATTTAGAATCAGCGCGGTTTACATCATAACATAACGACCATAACGACAACTGTCAGGTTTTACATTAAACAGGAGTACAAACTTGGATAACCGGGTTAACTATATACATAAGCTATCTACACTGCAGATAAAAATTGTAAGGGCCTTTCTAGATTGGGTCATTTCTTGGGAGGGACATGACCAGCAAATCATTAGACACAAGTGTAAATTTGCTCAAAGAGTGGAGGAGTAGCCTAGTGGTCAGAAAACTGTCTTGGACACCAAGCAACCAGGGCTCAATTCACACTAGCACTCAATGTGGCCTTGGGCAAGTCACTCCAGTGACATTGACAAGAAAACCCTGGAGTGTCAGGGTTACAAGGAGTCAGGACTGATTCAAAGGCACACATTGCACTGCATGTTTGTCACCATGATTAAGCAGCAAAAGAGACAAATGTCTGTCAAAGACATATATTTATTTTGGTTACCCCTCACAGATACTGTAGACAGTGCAATCATAATATCAAGGTGAGTGCATCCCTCGTCAAAGATGGAAACACATTTAGCAGGGCACCAACCCACATGCTACAGAAAGGTCACTGCCCTGACCACAAATGAAGGGCATGAGATATAATGTGCAGCAAGTGCATGTTATGCACTGGGCAGCAGGCCCCCACCCCCCACCTGCTGCTGCATGGCTCAAATGTGTGACACACATATGAGTGCATGTAGACCATAGGCGTTGCATGATGAGGACCCAAAACACATCACCTGTCCCCCCAAACATAGCCATCAGGCAACACACGAGGCACACAAATGAAAAAAACATATGTTGTCACAATGTTGTAATGTGAAAAACACATTCTGAAAGTAATGTTCCACCTCCCACATAATGCCTGATCTACGAATCACAAATGCTACAATGTACACCCAAAAAATCATCAAAAGCACAAGGAGCATATGCTAACAGGTAGCAGAGGCACATGAACACAGAGAGAATACAAACCAAACAACCTGCAGAAAGCTGCAGAGATAACACCATGCAGGAGGTCCCCTTGCAGTGTTTGTTGGGTAGACAGTATTTGGACACATATAGCACGGTACATGGAATGCAGAATTGAAGGAGGACAAAGGACACCCACAGTGCCACACACCAAATATAAAGGGGCAATGAGAGTGTCGTTAAGGCAGGGGATAAACAGGACCGTGCAGACGTGCAATGCAAGGTGTGTACATACATGCATAGTGTCACGTCTGTACAGTAAACAAACACAATAATCAGCATGTAAATATGGAAATGATGGGCAAACATCTTACAGTGAACCACACAGAAGCCATAGGTCCACATGCTGTGGGTCACAAACATAGTCAGTCATAAGCACAAACACCACCCGCATACCAACATGATACAGTGATGTCACACATGCATGTAAACACCCTTGCCCATTGCAAACATCAATCAAGGATGGTGGTGGGCATGAAAGTGTTGTTGTGCCAAAACCTGTATCATGTCCAGGTGGAGGGTGGGTGGACATAGATAATAGGACCGCTCCATCTTTGCCCCTATGCCACAAACATGGCTGTATGCTCGTGTGGAAACAAACAGATGAGCGTATCCTGTGTGCCATGTCACACACATGGCCAAAACACAACAACTACACAACTGGAGAGGAATGTACAACATACAGTGACAATGTCAGTCCCTGCTGCACACAGCGTCCAAAGAGCAAAGTGTATCTGCAATCCAACAGGTCAGGCCAAAACTCTCCATGCAACCCTGGGCATGCATAGTCAAGTGTCACATTCCAATATGCCACAGTCCTTGAAAGTTCATCTGTGTCCCTGCTATGAGCAGGACTCCCAGCCACAGCATGGCAGAAACAGTGTGTTGTACAGGTCTGTCATGGGCAAAGCAGCAGTCCAAGAGCAATACTGTCTACCACAGGCATGTGTTACACTCTCATAAGTCAAACATCCAATGGCACAATTCTCCAGAAACAATTCCATGGTGTTCTGTCCTCCAACAGGTGTTTGTTGGGGAGGCCAGATGCACTGTAAGAAATGGGTCCGATATGTCTTCTGCCCTGTGTCAGGAGAGGATAAGTATGGTCTTGTTAGACACCTTGCAAAAACAACACAAATTGCAGAGAGTCACACCTTAGAAAATACCGAAGAAAGGGATGCAAAGGCAAACATTACATGATCTTAACATTAAATAAAACCCAGATTGTAGATATCAGTAAATGTCTATGCAGACACGGGTGGCACATGGATATGGTTATGTCCATTTCCATGTCACACACACATCTCACTGCTACACACTAAATGCATCTGTTTGTGTGAACAGAGAGGCAACATGACATGTACATGAGTCAAACAGTAACTCATCAACAGGTACAGCCAAATGTAATCCCCAAATAACAAAGGTCCAACATACCCTGTGTGTGCATCATGTGTACGTCATCGATTCCTTGAGCTACTCAACAGCCACATCAGGTCACAGTGAAGGGAGACAATGTCAGCCAAACATGTAGAATCACCATGTAAATTCACTGATGATGCATGTCCACATGATGCCGATGTCTGAGAGAAAGAACAGTTGCTCAACAGTGGTCCCTCAAAACACACGACACAGTTCTGCTCACAGCTCACAACACATGTTGTGAATGTTGACAAGGTAAATAGCACTACGGTAGAGGTAGCACAGTCACCACTGCCCCCCAGGTACTCACACCCCTCACACCACATGATAATGCACCATGCCTGGACACTGCATCACCACACAGTCAACCCATAAACACGCACCCACACAGTATGCGTAGGTCAGCAGGACAGCTGTAATACATGGCCTGTATGTGCACAAGTGCCAATTTGTGGACATAAAGGCCCAGTGACATGCAGTGATACCCTGTTGATAGCTGATAGAACAATGTTGGTGGAGGCAGCAAGTGTAGGTTCCCCCAAACAAGAAAAAAACACACACACATGTAGCTATGCTGTAAATATGCCAGAAACAGTGTTGTAGAGGACAGACTGGACACAAACACATGGGGATATGTGTGACAACAGCAAAATATGGGTAAGGGGGGCTTAAGGAAAACAAGTGAACCACAACATCTACCCAATATGACACATCACAGACGACATGTTGTACCCCTGACTGCAGGCACAGACAATGTAGCTGTAGATCCACCTACCCCTGACCACAGCATCTTGGCTGATGTACAGTCACGTGCCAATGCTCCACAGCAACAGCATCCTCACGAAGTATGTCCTGTGCAGTGGAAAACACAAGAGAAACAAACATATGTCATGTTCGAGCTGTGAAACACACACTGCAGCTCCCTGTCCCCATCTGTCAGACCCCACCACATGACCTACGGACTGACTGATCACTATCACACTGTACTGATCTCTCACATGGGAGAGGCAGCACGGAGGTGTCAGATGCTAAAGAAAGGTCTCACTAATCCCTCTGTCGCCTCCCTTACCTCTCTGTTGTTGTACACAATGGTCAATAGAGGTGTCTGCTCACACCATGTTTTTGCTCCATCCCAAGGTCACACTATTAGTCTGTGTCCCCCATGTTGCCACCAATACCCCCGCTCCGTGTGTAGTGCTCTCCCAATGTTGTCTGCTACCCCACTGTAAATTGCTGGAACACATGGAAATATGCATTTAACACCTCCTGTATCCCCTGGTCAAATACATATTCTGCAGTGTACATCTCATACCCCATATAATATTGACAGCTGTGTGCTGATGATGTGCTGAAATACATGGCAATGTCAGCGCCATGTCTGCAAAACCACACCCCCATGTCTGTTTGTGACCTGACCATGATGGCTGCATGTCATCCCACTGTGTGACAGTGAGAATGTCAAACCATGGATAGCCTATATGTGCACCTGAACCTAATAACTCTCATCTAAGTCTCTGTGTGTATGTGGACATAACATCCCTCGCTAGGGTCCGCAAGGTATTTGTTGATGTTGACTGTGCTCTCCTACCCTACACACATACACAGCATGTACCAGAACCATGTGGCATATGTTGAGATAGCATCACCTACATATGCTATGTTCCTCATGAAAAGCCGCAAAACACAAAATCCACCCACACATGCAGCGTCACAGTTGGCTACTGTAACCCACCCTTTGCTGATCAGACTCGCATCACCTCTGTATCTGTGTACATATGCATTACTGCACTGAATGGCTATCATCCAAAAAAAACTGTAGCAATGATATGGCCCCCTGGCTGCACACTGCACAGGTCCCCATCCCTCACCATATCCATGTCAGGGCTACGTGATGAAGTATACATGAGGGAACACTGTGGGGTTGCATTTACACCCATCACAAATAATCAATACCATCATGGGAAAGTAGTCATGCGCATGTGTACTGTGCTATGTATGACAAGTGGCACCACACCTAACAAACATACAGACATAGCCAGCTGACACGAGCATAACACCCACACAAGCACCTACAAATTGTACTATATAAACAAACACCCCGCAGGAGAGCTGTCCACAAACATGGACCTCCCTCCCACTGTGAATACCGCACCATATGCCTGCCACCGTGCTCCACACAGACCATCAAACCAACTAACTGTGTTTGCACAGCAGCTGCTATCTGGGAATGTGACCCACAAAACTAACTGGGAATGTGACCCACAAAACCTCCCAAGGGTGTATGAACACCCACCCACATAATCCACTAACAGCTGCTGTTCTGCCCTGTCCACTTGGTTGGTCACACACTCATGGCTATATGTGACCTTGGGGTTTTCAGTTTAATGACAATGCAGTGTTGCATCTGAATGCTATATGATCTGAAACATAAACCTCTATAACCATCACACACACAGAACAGCACATATATGTGGGAATATATGCAATATGTACCAGAGAAGATCTCTGCAATCAACCTCCGCCTGACCGCTGTGCCCTCTTGTGTGTCACCACTGGCACGTACAGGGGGGCACGGTGGATCGTCCTCCAGATCCTCATTAATCTCTGCAGGAATATCGTGCCTGAGAGCAATGTTGTGCAGGATGCAACAGGCTATGATTATCTCTGCCACAGTCATTGGCTTATATTGTAAGGCACCGCCTGTCCTATCCAGACACCTGAAGCGACTTTTCAACACGCCAAAGGTGTGCTCTATGACAGAGCGGCTGGAGGCGTGGGCCTTATTGTACCTCCGCTCTGCACGTGTCCGTGGCTGACGCACAGGGGTCAGCAGCCAGGGGCGACACCCATACCCTGCATCACCTGCAGAAAGAAATGTTGCATGTGAATGCATGAGCGCATGTTACCCCAAATTGACACAGGTATAGACATGATAAACAAATCAAGAACACATCCTGACAGAAATATATGACAGCACAACTATGCATTTTAAAAAAATAGACATATGGTGATAGAAATGGAACACATGGCCCATGGAGTCTGTACATACATGCCAAAGAACAGAACAGTCCCATTTGTACCTCTAGAGATCCTCTATGTGTGGCACATGCGTATTGTACAGCAGTTAGTGTCATGATCTCCACCACCTCCAACGTTAGACTATACCACCAATACACTGATCACATGTGCAAAGTATATGTCATCAAAGTACACAACACAAAAATGTGATGTGATGCGATGTAGGCTCACACCCAGAACATGTATGCCATGGAGGTCTGACAAGGTCAAAACAATATCAGCTATATTCCCCCTGTCCTCCAAGGTCTACATATCAACATTTAGCAGGCTAACTCCATATGCTGGTTACTGCTGACCACCAATCATTTTAGTAGTCACCCTCTGCACTGTCTCCATCATGTTCCCAGCGTTTTGAAGCTGTGGTCCACAGAACTGCACACTGTAGCCCACATGAGCGTGCAACAATCACATATACAGAGGCAGAGTACTTTCCTGTGTATGTGCTACCAATACCTCTCTGTATGCACCCAAATAGCCCCCTTGCCCTTGCTGTCACCTTTCCACAATGCTCTGCAACATTAGGATCTGCACCTACAATGACGCCTATGTCCCCCACATCTACAGTGGTCAAAGGTACTGCAACCCCTAGACTTTGTTTCTCCCCTGCTATGACACAGGCCAAATGCATGATCATACATATGCAAACATGTACTCCCAGTTGCAGAGGTCAGGAACATCCATCCTACATAGCTACACACCCCTCCATGTTATCTACTGCTTCCTGGGTGACAACCCCAGTACTGAGTGAGTGTGTGAACCTCACACACACATGACAAGGGTTAGGTGTATGGGTTGTCAATAACATAAATGTTGCATGACATAACACACCTACCAGAACATTAACCGGCATCACAGGTGGGTGTGAAGGGCACCAACCCCCCCCCCCCCCCATGTGTGCAGATGGCACACACACACACACACACACACACTATTAGCAATCCAACACCAGGACACACATTTGCACACGTGCGTAGTTATTTGAACACCATCAGCAGGGTCTGATCAGATATTGTTACAATCCTGATGTCACATTTCTAATCATGTCCCGTGTTACTCAACGTTTACACTCCGGTAACAATGTAAACTCTAAACAGTCGTCAGTCGTTTTAACGTGAGGTACGTTTCCAAATGCACAGACAGCAAACAGCGCACTATATAAGAGATGTCACTGAAACACATAAATAGATGCATTACTAAATAAGTAATATGGAAATACTCACCCAGCAATATACAGTCCCCATACTGTCCCTCCTCAAATTGTCTGAATAGTGCTGAGTGATGCAGGATATAGGAGTCATGGGTGGATCCTGCAAACCTAGGGACCACATTCAGAATATGCAGATTAGCATCACATACAACCTGAACATTCAGGGAATGGTAGTGTTTGCGGTTGCGGAACACTACCTCCCTGTCTCTAGGCGGGACCAGGGCAACATGTGTGCAATCAATAGCTCCCATCACGTGTGGTATCCCGGCTAACACCTCAAAGGCCTGGTTCAGGGTCCCCCACTGTTTCCTATTGTGAGGAAGGCCTATGTAATTCCCCAACCGGCTGACCATGGCACGCAGTACTTGGTGGAGACAGCTTGAGAAGGTGGGGCGGCTCATGCCACCCACTGTGGCCACAGATGACTGGAAACAGCCAGAGGCAAAGAAATGTAAGGCAGCAAGGAGCTTGACTAAACCTGGTATGGCATGGGACCGATCAGTCAGGGGCTCGAGGTCAGGTCTCAGATCCTCATAGAGCTCCCTAATAGCCCTTGTGCTCAGTCGGTACAGGGAGATGACCTGGTCCTCACGCATGCCCTGGAGCTGTGCCTTGGGCCTGTAGAGGTGAGGCTGCCACCCTGCACCTCAGCACGCCTTCTGCGCCGTCCAAGCACAGCACCTGCCCGGACCGCCCCCACAGCTGCAGGTCTGATTTGCTGAGGGTCTACACCCATGCCCTGTGCCTCAGCCCCATGGACACCATCACCCCTGTCCTGCAACCGCAGCATCCGCCCACGTCTCAGGGCACATGCAGCAACATAAATCCCCGCCATAAACCCCTCTAGTGTGGCTACACAAACACACACACACACACCTCCCTAGACAGTGTACACCTTACAAACCACACAAGACAATAGACACACAATACAATACAACACACTACAACCAACACACACAATCTAATCCACAACACCTGCCTTGCTCTCTCCGTATCTCACAACCAACACACACCTCACCTACGAAACAACCCTCAATGTGGACCAATTCTGCAGGCAGTTTTATACAGGTTTCTGGATTTGCGGACTTTGCGCATGCGCAGTGCGAGGGCGCTGCTTGTGCGCCGTGCGCACGTGCAACAGTTTGTGCATGTGCGTCTGTGTGTGTGCGGCATGCATGTGCAACTCGTTACGCATGGGCGTCTGTCTGTGCGCATCGCGCATGTGCAACTGTTTTGGCATGTGCATCTGTGTGTGTGCGGCGTGCATGTGTATCTCGTTACGCATGGGCATATGCGTCGCATGTGCGTGTAGATGCACACAGTCAAACGCACATGTGCAAACAGTTGCACATGCGCACCGTGTACAGATGCACCTCACCAAACGCCCGCCCGCCCATGCGCAATGGCACATACGTGCCGCGGCCAAGCAGCGCCGTTGCACAAACAGCGCATGTGCAACGTAACTAACGCAAGCAAAAACTATAAATCACCCTGCACACCTGGTCCATGTTGAGGGTTGGTTGAGGAGTGGTAGGCAGGTGAGCGTAGTGTGTGAGCAGGGAGTTGTGTAGCTGGCGTGGAGTTTCTGGAGGTAGTGTGCAGGTTTCATTGTATTGTATTGTGGTCTATTGGGTCTGTATTGTGCTGTGTAGTGTGCCGAGTATTGTGTTGTGTTGTTTGTAGTGTGATCATAGTTGTCTCGTCTGTGTTGTGTTGCGTGTAGGTGAGGGAGAAAGGGTGAGGTAAGGTTAGGTGAGGAGGGGTGTGGGGAGAGGAGAGGGTGATAGAGAGGGAGAGCGAGAGGGAGAGGGAGAGGGAGAGGGAGAGAGAGAGGGAGAGAGGGTGAGGGTGAGGAGGTGGGGGATGTGTGCCCACCTGCTCCTCTGGAGGCAGGGCCTGCTGGCCCTATGGAGGCTGAACCAGTAGCAGGGCCATCAGGAAAGGGCCAGGCTGCACAGAGCAGACACACAGCTAAAATAAAAAGGGTCCCTGTGCCGGAAATACAGAGGAGGAGGGCCACACGGTTCACAGATGCTGAGAACCACAACCTCCTTGCTATGGTGTTGGAAAATTATGAGGTCCTGTTTGGGAGGCTCAGCAGCCGCACAATGGTGGCTGGACGTAATGCAGTGTGGGAGGAGGTGCGCGTCGCAGTTGCTGAGGTAGGGGGCCCACCACGCGACATCGAAAGCTTGAAAAAACGCTTTTCTGATATTAAAAGGGGGGTGCGCCAACACATGGCTGCTGAACAACACCATGCCAGGGGCACAGGTGGCAGGGGCCCCCTCCCCCCCCATGCTCACGCCCCTGGAACAGCAGCTTGCTGAAAGACTGGGGCCCATCTACACATCTGGGCTGCCTGCAGCCCTGGACACAGCCCATCCGCATGCAGGTAAGTATGCTACGTATACCTATAACCCCTCAAGACCATCCTGATTTCCCCATTCTGTAGACAGCAGACATCTGCAAATGCACTCCCATACCTCTCTCCCAAGCCCCATCATTGACCTATGCTGGTGTCACAGGTATGTGCTGTACCCTTGCACACCCTGTTCTGTTCAACACAAAGGCACGAGCCCACCACAAAGGTTAAATCAAGCCAATACCAAGATGTGGAGAACTCAGAAGGACAACTAATTTTTGTTGTTAAAGACATGCCACTGACCCAACACAGGCTGAGTTTTGCTGCCGGCCTCAGGGGCAAGAAGTGGACCTAAAAGCTGCTCTTCCTCCCTGAACATACATGTAATACTACACCTTGGCAACTCAATTTCCAAAGCGTGTGAAAGGGAGGGTTCCCACACACTATGCAGCAATTGGAGACTGCAGAAATGCCAGGCGTAGATGTCATGCACATCACAAAACGCGTCTCATCTTTAACTGTGCTATCTCCTCCCTTCACTTCAAAGTGAAATCTGAACAACCGTCAATTAAATGTGTTCAGATCCGACTTTGTAGTGAAGGAAGAAGATAGCACAGTGAAAGACGGAAAGAGTGTTTTGATTTGCATTGCAGCTATGCCTGGCATTTCATCAGTCTCCAATTGCTGCATAGTGTATGGGAACCTCCCCTATCACACACGTTTGACAATGAATTGGCAAGGTGTAGTATTACACGTATGCTCAGGGAAGAAGAGCAGATGTGTGGTCCACGTCTTGCACCTGAAAAAGGCAGCGAAACATGGCCTGTGTCGGACAGTGACATATTTTTTTTCCAAAAATATGTTTTTGTCCCTCTGAGCTCTCCACGTCTTGGTATTGGCTTGTTTCACCCTGTTCATTTGCCATGTTCCAGGGACACATTCAACATGTGTCCCTCATCCCATCATTCCCCCCACCTGTCACAAACATGTCCACGTGTACCAGCCCCTAACCTACCCCCACAACAGTGCTTGCCATCCCCTGTATTATTGCACATCATGCATGCACCTGCCAGCACACAGACACACAGTGGCCGTGGTCTGTGTGCTGGCATGTGCATGTGATATGTCGGTGGCCGTGGATGGCGCAGTGACACGACGACGCCTGTCCCCTGCTTCCGCCTGCAGTGTCTGACAGGGGCCCACAGAGACCTGTGCTGTGCTGTGTTCCCCCGCACCCTCCACCCTACCTGCTCCCCTCCCCGAAACCCCTCCCACCACCCTCTCCACCCACACAATAACCCCCACCCTCACATGTTCCACATGTCCCCCACCCCCTGACCCCCCTCCCCCGCATCCCCCCTCTACCCAGCAGCAGCCCCCTCGGGCAGGAACTGGTGGGCCTCATCCTCCTCTTCTGTCTCTTCCACCTCCACCTCCGTGTCATGCTGCACCACATCCTCGTCCTCCTCCTCCTTCATCTCCTGCTCCTCCTCCTCCGCCTCCTCTGTATCTTGCTCCTCCACCTCCTCTTCACCCTCCTCCTCCGTCTCTGCTCCTTCCTCCGACTCAATCTCCTCCTCCTCCTCCACCACCACCACCTCCCTCTCCCTTGCATGGCGGGTGGTGGGCCGGCGAAATGCGTAGGCGGAGGTGTCATGGTCCGCGCTGCTGTCCTCTCCCTCTGTGAAAGATGACATACATTACGACACGGGTACACAAGGAGGAGCAAGACCCCTGCAGGTAGTCCAAACAAACACAAGAGGCAGGAGATGTTGGAAGAGCTGAAGGGTCTTTATGGTTCCCTTTTGAACAATAAAGACCCTTCAGCTCTTCCAAAATCTCCTGCTTCTTGTATACATTACGACACGTCCATGTGTGTCACATAACACATGTACATATGCAGGCAACACACAGGCTGGTGGGCCAATGTGACATTTGAAACTGGGAGTCATCCCTGGCAATACTCACCATCATGTTGTGGCTCCGCCCCCCAGCTGAAGCGGGCAAGGAACTCTGGGTGGAACTGACGGAGTTCCCGCCCCTTCTTCCTCAGGTCCTCCACCTGTGGATATGCAAACATAGGTTGGGGTCATCACTTTCCAGTTTCCACAGGTGTTTGGACAACATAGACAAACCCCTGTGTGGGCAGCATCTTCCTGCTCCCTCTCCCCTGCTGTCTGTTTTGCATATACAGCATAGTTACACACCTGTAACAGTTGGTCACTGGGAAATGTGTGAATAGGGCTGCACATGTGTGTTGACGTGGAAACAACGGGGCCTGTCTGGGGTTGACAAGCAGCGTCATATAGGACACCAGCTAGCAGCATTGCACAGCGCCTACATGCTGCCCCCCCCCATATCACCACCTCCAGACAACACATTGGTGGAATGGTGGGAGAGATAGAGACAGACAGAGGGGGAGAGAGAGGGGGAGTGAGCGAGAGTGAGAGAGACAGGGACGGTGAGAGAGGGTGACACATCCCCTAGAGGCAATGTTGTGTTTGTGCGGATCAACCTCTTAGTTTCCGTGACATCATCTGGTACAGGTGTGTAGGTATGCGGTTCCCGGAACACAGAGGAACATAGTTCCCACTGGTGGGGGCCCCTAGTC
This sequence comes from Ichthyophis bannanicus, assembly GCA_033557465.1. Classification (NCBI taxonomy): domain Eukaryota; kingdom Metazoa; phylum Chordata; class Amphibia; order Gymnophiona; family Ichthyophiidae; genus Ichthyophis; species Ichthyophis bannanicus. Next base: position 584,378,107 of record CM066033.1, on the reverse strand, counting down.
GTAGATGCCAGGGAAGTGTCCCCAGAGTGGTGGGGCCCTGTGGAGGGGTTCCACTACCTACCATGGATCTCTGCCATCCCCTATGCACCCCACATGTCATCCATGAGCCAGAATGAGGGAACCTAACTGTGTACCTGTGGCATGTGACACACCTGTAGAGCGGTCTATATCTGCATTTCCGTAGAGTTACGATGATCTGCTGCGGTGGTACATGTGTAGGGTCCATGTGTGCTGGACCACAGCACTACTGATTGTGTCTGAACGATATTTGACATTGCCATGGACATAGACCGCCAGGAGATGGGTATGTTGCTCTGTGTCAACCGCCCCCAGTTTACGGGCCTTGCTGCAATATGACAGAGAGCCTGTGAGACTTCATTTCGCCACCTGGGACATGGCTACCTGATTGTCTGTGTGAACTACTCGTGTGTTGCCCTATCAGGGCTGGTTGAATGTCTGGGGGGACAGGCTCATTGCTCCGAGCCCCCAAATGTCTGTGCTGGAATGACTCCCCTGGACCTCCAGGTGGCTGTGGGTGAGGTGTTCAGTAGATGAGCACCCCACCCCACCTTGACAGCATCTGTTGTGAGGGTGGGCAGAGGTGGCGTTTGCGGGACAGGTGACACCTCCCAACTTTCTGCTGCTTACCGCCCCCAGTCCAGGGGCTGAGTGGGGTTGTCTGCAATCACTCTCCAATCAGAGTGACAGCCTGTTGCATGCGTCCACTGGGAGGGGCGGGAGCGTTGGGCTGCTCCCAGTGCAGACGTGCATAGGGGGACACATGCCATGTAGCTGCCATGTGCCCCAGCTGCTGGAGCATCTCTCGGTCCGAGAGGCACGTTGCTTGTAGTGGCCAGGATCACAGTTGCACAATGCAAGGATAGCGAGGCTGCAGCAGATGGGTGGTTGTCAGTCTTCTACCTTCCTGTGCTCATCTGACCTCCAGCGATTGGTTGCGAGTCTGGAGGGATGCCCTGCGATCTCTGAGACGGCATACATCTTGCCATACACGTGGTGTGTGAGAGGGAGAGTGGACCGGTCCTCAGTCTTTGACTCTGTCCAGATGGGCCACTCATCCAGGTGTGGTTATACACATGTCTCCCTTGTACGGGGAAGGGCAGCTCCCCCAGCCATGCACCTTGTGCATACTCTGGGTGCTGCAGCCGGGCCCAGGGGGTGGGCTTTGTAGTGATAGTGCCCTCCCTGAAAGCCAAAACCCAGTAAACTTACGGGGTATTTGGTGGCTGTGCACATGGGTGTAGGCATCCTTGTGAACTGTGGATGGGGGCCAGTCAGGACTGTGGGGGTATGGGGATACGTTTCCTATTTCATGGCATGTGTACATCTCTATGAAGCATAACCTGCCCAGTTCTGTGGGAGCTCAGATGTGTCTGTGCCCTCCTGTTGTCTCAGTTATGTGGAGATAGGGGCTGTGAAACACAGAACCCTGTTGTGGAGGTGTTCCCACTTGTACCCCTCCTGAACTAGGTAACGCTTTACCTCTGGGACCATTTGGGGTGCGTTTGTGGGAACTGACCTTCTGTTCTGTTGTGGGGAGGGGAGGCTTCGGGAAAGTGGCCTGTGGCACCTCCTATGATGGACAGAGTCTAGGGTTCCGATTGTCTGTCCCACCATCCGTGCATGCGGTGACATAGACCTCATGGGATTGTTGGCATATGTTTTACGTGGATGGCCAAGGGGGGGGGGCATGTACCTTATCAAGGACCCCAAGGCCCTGTGGAGGCTGACGCTGCTGTGTCTGCTACAGCTGGGTGGCTCGCAAATTTGGTGGCTCCGTAGATTAGTGACCCTTTTCATCAGATTGGGCAGAGGGTGGTCCATGCTGGGCATATGACTGCTAGCATCCGTTGGTTCTGGACATGGAGGTGTCTTTGTCGGCTTTCCCCTTTGCAGGATTGCAGATCCTGGACAGCCTGTTCAGAGTGGGCCTGTCATCATCCACTTCTTTGGATGTTTGCTGCCACCATGTCCCTGACAGGTTGCAATGAGTACAGGGGGTGTAGCACAGTTTATCCTGTATACAGTGTTCCAGTTCGGCGGCTGCAAGCCAGGCACGTGTCTATGACACAATGGCAATGGTGAAGACTCAGCCTGTGCCCTCAAACCAGTCCAATGGTACCCTGTTGGCAACAGTTGGCTTTGTCTGGGCATGCCTGACAGGTGCTACATATACCCTTCCTCTGTCATACGGGAGGGGCGGACGTAGGAGTTATAGATGTAGTGCGAGCTCCATCAGAACCGTACCCATCTACATGATTTTGGACAATATCCTGGCTGACAGCAGGGATGCATGGCAGGCATGGCAACCCAAGGCATCTACGTTCCTGTGCCCCTGCCAGAAGGGTTGACGGCATGTCATCTGTGACAGTATATTCTCATCATAGCGTAACCCACCACAATAGAGTGCTGAGGGGGCTATGTTATTTGGGAGGCTGGTGACGCAGGTCTCAGGGTAGATATTATCCTGCTAGTGGCCATATGGGGAGGTTTTGAGAGGTGTATCCCATCCTTTTCAGTAGAGTATCCATTACGTTCTGATGTCGTGGCAGGGTTGACGCCACCCTTGGCGTCTGGGGATATTGGTGATTGTCTGGATCCTGTGGCCTGTGCTTTGATTCAGTTGCCACTGGACCGGTGTGGACCCTGACTACATGTCTGTGCAGATCCTGGTGGGACATATCCTCAGGCGATGGCAATAGACTCATGGGACATGCAGGCCCCTCCTGGAGACTTACATTAGTACCCTCGGAGCTGTCACAGTCACCAGGCCCCTCAGAGGATTGGACATATATGTCACTGGGCGCTCAGACTTAGTGTGATTCTGGTACTGAGAAGCGTGGGTACATGGGTGACCTGGTACCAGTGTGTCACAGACTGCACCCATCAGCACTGATGGTCCGTTTGCCCATGCTGTGACCCGAATCTGTGTGGGTTCTGGTGACACAATGTGTGTGGTCTGGGGTGGTAACGAGGACCTTGATGCCCCAGGATAGCCGCAGGACAGCGTTTGGTGGCCAGCATCCTCTGGTCCAGTGACACTGGCTATGCCTGTGTAGTGGTACTGGCCCCAGCCAGTACCCAGGAGCATGGCCCAAGGGGGGTCAGACGAGGTTACGGCCTCCAGACCTTGCTGTGGCCACAAAATGGCGTGTGGAGACTGGGGATTCCTCCAGGGCTTTTTGGCCATAGTGCGTTCCTCACGGGCAACGCCGGGGCATCCCGATGTTTGGAGGGGGTAGGACCCTCTCAGAACCGGCCAGCTGTTGGTTTGGCTCCATGGGATGCACAGGGGGGAGGTCACTTCCCTGGTGACATGGCTGCCACCACAGCCACGTCAGTGTGGTCGTGGGTATTGAGCTTGGCTGCTCCGTTTGGCCAACCACTCTTGTATGCCATCCCACATGTCAAACAATCAGACATTGAGTGAGTGGGCCCTAGGCATTCGGGACAGCAAACATGGTTGTCAGTGACAGAGGAGCTACCGGCACATTTTGCACATGTCTTCAGAAACATGGATTAATTTTCCATGATGACAGTGGATTTACGGCCTATGCACAAATCAAGGGGAGACGTTCAAAGGACGTTTTCACTCTACTCCTGGTATTTTGTTTGGGTGAGGTCAACACAGCTCCTAGGGATGGGAGTTAACATACACCATTGTTACCGGTAGGGAAGATGTCGGCAGGCGCAGACACAGGAGTGGCAATACCATTGAGGTGTTTTGCGCTCACAGGAACAATGACCTGCTGGTTTGGCATAACATGATGAACTGGGGAGCAGCATTTGGGAGAGGAATCAGGGCAGCACACAGGCGCTGTGTGATGCTCCCATATGCTTCCCCATTGGCCGCTGTGGAGTGGTCACACACAGGCTGCAACAGGGCAGACAATACCGACATGTGACAACTAATCGCTGCTTGTCCCTGGTGATTAGCTGTCCCCAGTGCCACCTGCATGCATAGCTGTGGGTCTGGGCATGTGTGCAGTGACACCTATGTGTTTTGGGCATGGCACCCTGAATGCACCAGTCCATTCCCCTGTGGCCCCCTTGACTGACATGGTGTAGCCCTGCCACGTTATGGTTGTCAAACATGATGTCCATCCTTCTCCCCCCCTAACCCTGTATGTGGTATGTTTTACACATTTGGGGTGACATTATCTAGACATGTCATCCAACACACACCCAGTGGCAAAATGTTATCCCAGCACACATGGGTGATGTGACCATACATGGGACGTTCGGTGGGTGGCCATATACACCTTACCAGGGGCCACGTCCATGACATGTGGCTTTGTACAAGTCCATGGATAGCAATGTTTGACACACTACAGGCGCTGTGTGACCTGTCTGTCATGGGGATAATGGTAGGTACGTCTGACCTATTTGGCCACTGTTGCACGCAGCATACTGCTAATGGTGGACGTGCATCTTTCACATTTAGGCCTATCGGATGTTGTTATGTTCCTCTGACCTCGGCCCTCGTTGGTTATGGGAGGTGTGACTGCAAACACTATGGGGCAGGGGCCTTTGCATCAGCTATGACCTATTGCCACCTCTGCTCATGTGTGGGTTTCAGTCTGTGGTGTGCAACATGAACAGGTGCATGTATCCTTCCAACAACATCTGTGATATTCATCTGCAAACAGGTGTGTGCTGCCTGGGGGCTGGGAAGATGTGTGACCTGACTCACCATGCATTGCTGGGGACATGTCTCTGTTACAGACCTTAGGAATTGGATCTCTTAGTTAATGTGGGTGAGGTTTTGTTTATGCACATCCACATCTGCATCTACCTGATCATCTGGGTACATCTACGGTGTGTGTGCCGAGCTGAGGACCCCATGGACTGTGTGAGATGTGCAACCTACCCACCATAGCCTAGGAACATATCTGACTGACATACCCTCAGTTACAGTCAGCTCTCGGGCCCCCTGGGTCTTGGGTGTCCTACAGCACCTCAGCAGCGAAATACAACATAGCAGCAGGGTGTTTCCACGGAAAGCATACGCAGGTATCAGGCCTCCTGGAGATGGGGAGAATGGATTCAACAGCATAGGCACACTGCACCATAGCACCAGGGTGACTGGGGGCCCACTCTGATGGGCTCCCTGTACTCCTGGGGATAGGGGGGATGTATTAAACAACATTGGCAAATGACCCCATAGCACCAGGGTGACTGGGAGCCCACTCTGATGGGCTCCCTGTACTCCTGGGGATAGGGGGGGATCTATTAAACAACATTGGCAAACGACCCCATAGCACCAGGGTGACTGGGGGCCCATTCTGATGGGCTCCCTGTACTCCTGGGGATAGGGGGGATGTATTAAACAACATTGGCAAACGACCCCATAGCACCAGGGTGACTGGGGGCCCACTCTGATGGGCTCCCTGTACTCCAGGGGATAGGGGGGATGTATTAAACAACATTGGCAAACGACCCCATAGCACCAGGGTGACTGGGGGCCCACTTTGATGGGCTGCCTATACTCCTGGGGATAGGGGGGATCTATTAAACAACACTGGCAAACGACCCCATAGCACCAGGGTGACTGTGGGCCTACTTTGATGGGCCCTCTGTACTCCTGGGGATAGGGTGGGTGTGTTAAACAACATTGTCAAACATCCCCATATCTCTTGGGTGACTGTGGGCCTACTTTGATGGCCTCTCAGGGCTCCTGGGGATAGGGGGGATGTGTTAAACAACATTAGCAAACATCCCCATATCTCCAGGGTGACTGTGGGCCTACTTTGATGGCCTCTCTGTACTCCGGGGATAGGGGGGATGTGTTAGACAACATTGTCAAACATCCCCATATCTCCAGGGTGACTGTGGGCCTACTTTGATGGCCTCTCAGGGCTCCTGGGGATAGGGGGGATGTGTTAAACAACATTAGCAAACATCCACATATCTCCAGGGTGACAGTAGGCCTACTTTGATGGCCTCTCTGTACTCCTGGGGATAGGGGGGATGTGTTAGACAACATTGTCAAACATCCCCATATCTCCAGGGTGACTGTGGGCCTACTTTGATGGGCTCTCTGTACTCCTGGGGATAGGGGGGATGTGTTAAACAACATTGTCAAACATCCCCATATCTCCAGGGTGACTGTGGGGCTACGTTGATGGGCTCTCTGTACTCCTGGGGATAGGGGGGATGTGTTAAACAACATTAGCAAACATCCCCATATCTCCAGGGTGACTGAGGGCCTACTTTGATGTCCTCTCTGTACTCCTGGGGATAGGGGGGTTGCCTTGAACAACACTGGCAAACAACCCCATATCTCCAGGGTGACTTAGGGCCCACTCTGATGGGCTCTCAGGGCTCCTGGGGATAGGGGGGTTGCATCAAACAACATTGGCAAACAACCCCATAGCACCAGGGTGATGGAGGGCCCACTCTGATGGGCTCTCAGGGCTCCTGGGGATAGGGGGGTTGCCTTGAACAACATTGGCAAACAACCCCATATCTCCAGGGTGTCTGACAGACCATGTGATGCACGTTTCACAACCCCTGAGGATTGCCCATATGTGTTACCCTGCAGATGCAGATCCCGCCATCAGCACATGATGTTTCCAGACCCTCCTTAGGCAAATCTATGGGCTAGCTGTGTTACAGTGTGTTGTAGCACATCAACAGCAGTAGATGCCATGACTCCAGGATGGCATCATGCCCTATGTGACCACGTCCGTCAACACCTGGGTACATGGCAAACTACTCAGATGTGCTACATAGAGATTTCTACATGTGGTTTCACCTGCTGCACTTTACTGATGTAGACTACCTACACACAGCAGCATGGACAGCTGCAATCACCCCTGTCTGTGTATATGGTTATTATGACCTGTGGCCATACACTTACCTCCCGTTGGTTCTCGGCCACACGGTTGTACTGCCTTGTGATGCGCTCCCAGGCCCTCCGCACCTTTCCTGTGTCCCTTCCGCTGGAGGCCCCTGGGAACAGCTTGTGCAGCTTGGGCCCTATCAATGTCGCCAGGTGGCGCAGCTGGCGGCGACTGAATGCTGGCTTCCTACTTCGGGACGCCATTTTCCTGTCTGCACATATAGACGCGGTGACGCACGTGACGCAACTTCCGCATTTGTGCATAGCAGCTCGCGCACATGCGTGCCGCATGGCTACGCGACAGAGATAGGCGCTCTATTGCGTTCCGCATGGCTGCGTGGCAGGAATTTGCACATTGCAAATGCACGCATCTTTCTGCCACACTGGGTAGGGTGTCGACAACAGTATGTCTACTGATCTCTGCAGCCACACATAGCGCCGATGTGTCTCTCATGTACAAAAGAGCACTTACATTATTATGGATTATTCTTGTTTACACAGTGTGGTCTTGAACCTATGGACACATATCCACTGATTGCTAGTGCATTGTCTGATGAGGTGTGCTATGTGTGTCACATAGCAGGTACTGCCAGGACACTTATAACAAGGGGTGCTGACAAACCATCAGCGTCAGCAATCAGACACCCTGGTAATTTGGGGTTGTGTGTGCCCCTGGAGTATGTTCAGTGGTGCATCTCCATGTGTGCCCTGCAAGGATGTGGGGGTTGCCATAGGGGGGTGGGGGATGCACCATATTTGAACATTGCACATGCACAATAGGTTGCGTGCTGACCATTATGAGGTGATGTAGGTCGGCCTGCCACCTTACTGCATGTTATCCTTTACTATGTGTGCTGGCATACAGTCCCGGTGGCAGAGGTGTAGCACAATGGTTGTTACATGGACTGCTAAACCAGGGGTCATGGGTTCAATTATCCAGTGGGGCTCTGGATTACGTGTCTCAGGCAGCACACATTATTATACAGCAGTGCCAACTTAGGCATAGTGCTTTTAATGTACATTGGTGCTGCGTGCGGCATATATCTTCTTACGTTGCAACAGTGTTACTTGCGGCAGTCTCCTTTCTACATTACATATGTACTGCCAGGAGCAACACCCTTACAGTGCTATAAACGTCATGTGCAGTGAAGCATTGTTCCTACTGTATCAACGCACCCCTGATAACCGCAGCACACAGTCTGCAGGATTTCCTCTTTAGCCAGCCAGGCATCTGTTCTCAGCTATAGAGCTGTGTCCCACAGCTCACCTCGCTGCCTGTGAAGCCAGAGGATGTGTGTTTCCGTCCACAGTGGGGTTATTTGTGGGTGCAGCCAATGATGGGTGTTTTAATGGAAATTAGTGGTGGCAGCTCTAGGATCCTCACAGTGCTGTAAGCCTCAGGTGCCCCATAAGCCACCTTATAGGGCAGCCTAGGGTTACAGCACTGTGATGGTTTCTCTGTTGGCAGTACTACATGACATTACACACATACTGCCCCAGGCAGCCCCCATGTACCCTGTAGAATAGTTATCTCCATGTTACAATGCCCTGTTCAATGTATGGCCAGTTTGTGCAAAGTAAACAGCACTGATGCTGACTAGCACAGTATATGCAGCAATGTGCCTATCTAAAAATGTTTGCTGCGTAACCGCACTAGGGATTTGAAACAACAATCTGTTGCTTCACAGGCATTGCATTCACCACTGGACTACAGCTCTATATGTGTGAGAAGAAGTCTGGCTGGCTACAATATAACGTCTGCAGACTGTGTGTTGTGCTTAACAGGGTAGGGGTGCTCCACTCGCACCCATGATGCACTGCACATGCAAAGCAGCAGTCTACAGATTTTACGAGGATGGGGTGTGCACCCCCACAGCACCTAGGCCTAGTGGTGGGTACAGACCTTCTGTGTTGCTGCTACAGAGTGGCTACAGACCGTCTCAGTGTGGGGGGCCTGTGCTCACCCTGAGGGTGAGGTGGGGCGCACATCACATGTCCTGGCTGAGATGGCCTGTACCTCAGGTCCAATGTGTGCCAATGTTTGATAGGTTGCTCAATCAGACACACCTTTGGTACATCTCTGTCCATCTATATATCCCAGTCACATCTGGGCCTTGTGGACTACGATGCCCATGGAATAGTGCATATCCTGTGTGGGTGCCATGGCCACATGATGTATGTGCAAGGAAAGGAGCTGTATGGACACCTAGGCAGAGTGTGTCAGCCCACCGAACCTGCCCTCTGGAACCCAGGATCCCCCAAAAACAGATCCACATTCTATATCCCTGCAATGGTGGCAGCGGCAGACAGGGCCATCAACCTCAGTCCAGCTGCGGTTGGAGGAACCGACAGAGCACCTTCTACAGTGCTGTACGCATCCATACTTCATGCACAGACAGATGCTAGGCCTTGAAACGCCACACCACACCACCTTCTGACATTTTCCAGCAGCGAGCACAGTGAGTCCCCAGCTGCTGAACCCTGCAAGGTGTTCCAGCCATACACACACTAACTGCAAACAGTCCGCTAGCTAGTCCATTGTGCATGCTCCCACCAGGCAGTTAACTCAGCAATTGGGCCCCAGAACTACAGAAGCCATATACATCACATGAAAGACCTACTATATGCCACAATGGCGGAACCTAGCCATGCTGTGGTCACTGCTGGGTCAGGGTGAGAGTGACCTCCCAGCAGGACATGCTGTGGACACCATGTCTGTGCAGGTGGTGGCCAGGCACTACAATGTCCCAGCCATTGCCCTATGCCCTGTGCAGTTGCATCCTGCTCATGCCACCCTGCCTGGGCTATACCCACAGTGCCTTGCTACTCATTATGCACATTGGCAGGCCAATAATGGAACAGTGCTATCAGCTTGGGCTGCGGAGGGTTTTGTCAACCACCATACACTGGATGGACAGACACACACTCCCCACACCTATGGCAGCATTGAGCAGCTGTAGAGGTATTTGGCAGCCCTGGCAACCGCGCCATTACTGGGCACGGTGCAGGCATGGCTATGTTAGGCGGAACCGTTGGTGTCATTCTCCAGGGTGGTGGACTCTGTCAGACAAATGACCTTTCGGACATTCCACAGACATCAGAGAGGTTGGTATGATACAGCTCATTGAGCTGATTGTGCTTAACTTTGGCATTTCTATGTGCCAGGAGTCATAGTAGCCTTTTGATATCTGTGTACCGTATACCCGTGTTTACTGTGGCATTGCTAATGTATGCACATGCTAGTATTGGGAGATGCACACAGGGCCCAAAATCCTGCCTCTGCATTTGACTTTGGATGATGGGGCCTGCAGGTGCAGGTGTTTCTGCCCCTGTTGGCCGCTGCTTTAGGGCAGAGGTTCCCAACTACAGTCCTGGTGGGCCAAACACTGTTCAGGTTTTCATGATGTCCCTGATGAATATGCCTATGATACCTCTGCATACCATGGGGCCGGGACCTGGAATTGCAGCACAGGCATCTTTATTGGAGACTGCATCCAACCTGAGGGATATTTTAGCCTCCAGGACTGCATTTGGGGGACTCTGCTGTAGGCAATGCATATGTTTATGTGGTGTGTGTTATTTAAGGAAAGATATGAGTGTTTCACCCACGCTTATGTCCTCCACATTAAGGGTTCAGTCTTTACTATCATGCTTTCTTCAATGTGTAAAATGTGGGTATTGGTATGGCAGGTGCCCCAGCTGGGCTTTGAACCGGTGACCTTCTGGTCCAAAAGGCACTGGCTGCATCCGCTGCACCACCATCTTAGCACAGAAACAGTGCTGGGGTGTCCATGGCTGTTTGTCAGACAGGGACTGTCTTTTGGGGTGCACTGAACCCACGTGAGGGGGCTGGGCCACCACCTGCTGTGACCAGCACACACTGCCCCCTCCACCACCGGTACCCCTCTGGCAACATGCTATTCTGCACCATTGCTGTTTACATTGCACAGGCATCTTCATTAGGGGCAGCATGGAACCTGACTGCTGTTTGGCCCTCCAGGGCTGCCTTTGGGAGACTCTGCTCTAGGTACCGCTTTTTTATGGTGTTTGTGTTCATTGGGGTTGAATATATGCATTTGAGACATGTTTCTGTTCCCAGGAATACCTGGCAGTCTTTACTACCATGTTTTCTTCATGTGTAAAATAACAGGATTGGGTTGGTAGCTGACACAGCTGGGATTTGAACCTGTGACCTTCTGTTCTTGCACACACTGTCTGTGTGCACTGCGCCACTGTGTTGTCATTGGAGATCAACGAGCAAAATATGCTTAACGTAGGAATTGATATCTGCCAGTTATCATGGGCAACGTTTGATAGCTGTGTACCATATACCCAGGTGTAGGGTGGCAGTGCTAAGGTATGCAACTGCTAGTATTGGTAGATACAGGCAGGGCCCAATGTCCTACCTCTCCATGAACACCAATAACAGAAAAAACTAAACCCACAAAGTGAAACCCCTATTCAAACTCAATTTTTGTCAGAAGAGACTGGAGGAGACTGGAATGGACATCCAATCACACCAGACAGCCTTTTCTATTTTTCTTTTTTTATAAACACTAAAACATTTTTTACTTAGCTCATCAGTATATTCCAGTGAAGTTTCCATGTGCCAAACTTTTCTCTCGAATAGCGGTCGGATAGTTCAAGCACGACGTACGTTTCAGGCCATTAAGCCCTGTTTCAAGTGGTTACTTTCTTCCAATGGGGCCTGTGGGGGTGTGTGTGGGTGTGTCTGGCCCTGTTGGCTGCTGCTTTACGGCAGAGTGTCCCAACTCCAGTCCTGGTGTTCCAACCACTGTTCGGGTTTTCATGCTGTCCCTCATGAGCTACATCAGCATATCATGGGGGTGGTGCATAGATATGCAGCACAGGCATCTTTATTAGAGGCAGCATGGATCCTGAATGGTGTGGGGCCCTCTAGGACTGCATTTGGGAGACTCTGCTCTAGGTAATGCGGCTGTTTATGGTGTCTGTGTTTGGTGTGGTAAAATATAGGCATATTAACCATGCGTATGTTCTCAGCAATACAGGTTTGTCCTTACTATCATGGTTTAGTTGTAGGAAAAATATGTGGATTGGATTGGCAGTAGCCCCAGCTGGGCTTTGAACCTGTGACCTTCTGTTCCTACAGACACTGTCTGTGTGCACTGCACCACCGTATTGCCACAGATGTGCTGTGTTCCTTGGGGAGTCCATGACTGTACATCCGACAGAGCCTGTCTGTTGCGGTGGACGGTGCCAGCCTGCACAGGCCTAGGCCACTGTCTGCTGTGGTTTGCAGCCACTGCCCCCTCCACCACCTGTACCCCTCCGCCAACATGAATACATGTCCCTATCTGGGAAAAACATATGACCTGAGTGAGTTGTAGCACTCCAGGACTGACTTTGGAGGACTCGGCTGTAGGTAATGCCCATTGTTATGGTTTGAGTGTGGTGTTGGGTAAAATATAGGTGTTGGGACCATACTTATGTTCTCTGCAATAAAGGAGTGTCTGTACTCTCACTGTTTAGTGGTGGGTAAAAGTATGGGGACTGGGTTGGCAGGAGCCCCAGCTTGGATTTGAACCTGTGACTCTCTGGTCCTACAGGCACTGGCTGTGTCTGCTGCACTACACTGTGGCCACAGAGACAGTGCAGTCTCTGGGGATAGGAAACCTGGCCGCATGAATCAGACACCCTGCTCTGCACAATTTTACTGTGGGCTCGTTTACCTTGTATGGGGACAAAGGTGCACAAAAACCTCAAATATGCCCTCCAAAAAAGGGGAGAAAAATAAAAAAACAGGCTGCGCAACAGTGATATCAATGGGCAACCTGAAATACACTCCCAGGAAAGCTCCATTACAATGCAGTGCTTTTGAAAGAGTCTACGGAGTGTAGACCCTTCCAGACATCATTTCTTTTTTGGGGGGCTTTCCTGGGAGTGTTTTTTATTGTTTCCCATTAATATCACTGTTGCCCAGCTGGATTATAATTTTCTTAGAATTTGTTGTGGTCATTTTCATATTATATTTGCAATTTTGTTCTGTGCACATGTATCACACTGCTCACGTGTTTTGGGTTTCCCCGGTTTTGCTGTACATTGCTGACGGAAATGGTTTCTCTTCCCTTTAAATGCGCTCTACCGCGAGTGTTTCACTCGCGGTAGTTTTTACTTATATATTCGGCCCCGCTCCTGTGCGGGGAGACTCTCCCCTCCCACTTTACACCCATTGACCCCGTCTCTCCGCCCCTCGGGGGCCTTCCTCCGCCCTCCGTTCACCTTTCCCCGCCTCTATCGCACATCAGCGCACCACAGACGTGCGCGTTTTCGTTGCACATGTGCGGGGCCCATTAATGTGACGCGCACGCGTGAGGGGCGCTTAAGAGCACTTAAGTGCAGCATTTTAGCACGCTCAGGTGCGCCCCGCACAAGTGCGCAGTTTAGTAAACATACCCCTAGGTCAAGCAAATAACATCAGCTGAGACCCAACACCCCGCAAGATACCCCGGCCGACGCTGCATAGTCATCCAGCCATTTCCATTTGTTCCCTTCCACCCCCGAACCTTGCGGAGGGATAGGCCGCCCCTTCCGGCACCTCTGCCATTGTTTACAGCCCCATGCCTTTTCATAACTGGCATAGAGTGAAACCATGTTCCACCAATGATTACTCTCCAGTTTGCCCGCATCTTTCCAGCAGAGCATGATCAGTTTCAAAGCAACAACGATCAAAAAATTTAACAGAAAGAGCTGTTCCTTCTTTAGAGGCAAAGTTAGGCATGCGGACCGGAGAAAAACCAAGTCCCACGACAGAGGTGCCCGAAAGAGAAGTATCTTTTGTACAGTTTCCCACACACTCCGCCAGAAACTCTGGATGCTAGGACAATCAAACATCATATGCTGCAGGGTGCCTAGGGGTGCTGCGCATGTCCAGCACTGAGCCTTTACTCCAGGAGCCCAACGGGAGAGGCGACTGGGCGTCAAGTACGCCCTATGAGAGATGAAATAAAGTGACTGGGTAATTGCCGCAGCGCTGGAAGCTCTATTCGCCCTAGACCAAAGAGTAGATCATTGCTGGGGCAAAATTGTTAAACCTAGTTCAGCCTCCCAGCACTTTTCTAGAACTGCTAATGAAGCGGGCCACACGTTTCTTAGAGTCGCATAAAGATTTGAGGCTGTCCCCTTACCCTCCGAACAGGCAAGCAATAGCTGCTGCAAGCCCCCCTCTTCGGCAAGGCTGGCAATATCAATCTTGGCCTGCACGAGGCAGCTTCTCAACTGGACCCATTGGAACCAACAGCTATCCGGTAAATCAAACTCTCGAGCAAGTGTCTTCCAGGGTTTCCAACCGCGGAGATTGGCTATATGACCCAACGTCCAAATACCCTTATCTTGCCAACGCTTCCAAGAGATCACTTTCCCCCCAATCTTAAATCTAGGGTTATGCCATATAGGAGACTCCCTGGACAATGGATTCTCACCAGTCAATACCTCTGCTAGACCAAAGGAAGCTCTTTGAGTAGCTAAGATAGCCGGGGAGGCCTTAGCGACAGACGGGAACTTCATAGCTAACAACAAATGTAGAGGGACATGAGACACCATCCTTTTCTCAATTTCTAACCAAACCGGGCTTAGTCCCTTGACCGCCCTAGTACACCAAAGAGCTCCCTGCTTCAGCAAGAAGGCCTGTTGATAAGCCTGGAAGTCAGGAAAGTTGACTCCCCCCTGTTCCCTGCTCGCTTTGAGCTTCTTTGCCGCGATTCTGGGGGGCTTCCCCGCCCAAAGAAACCTTAGTAATTGACGCTCCCACCCTTTGAACACCCTAACTGGCAACTCCACCGGGAGCATTTCCAAAATATAGTAAATCTTAGGAGACAAGACCATCTTGATTGCTTCCATCCTGCCCCACCACGTCAGATATAAAGGAGACCATTTTACCGAAAAAACTCGGAGCAGCTCTTTGATCTTCGTGCAGTTTGTAGATATAGTCTCTTCTGCGGAAAAGCAATATTTAACTCCCAAATATTTGATAGGCTTGGTTTCCCAAACAAAGGGGTGATCCCCTAGAGCATAAGAAAAGGTCACCCTGTTCATGGGAAACGCCACCGACTTCCCCCAGTTTATCTTATACCCTGAGATTTCCGAATAAGCACCCATAATGCCTAGAACTTCTTCCACCTGACTAGGCTGAACAAAAAGCAATAAATCATCAGCATAAGCTGACAGTTTTACCTGCAGATCCCCTACTTGGATGCCCCGAATCTTCTCGGAGTGCCGAATTGCTATGACTAAGGGCTCTAAAGCGAGATTAAACAATATAGGGGACAGGGGGCAGCCTTGCCTAGTGCCACGATGCAAGGCAAAAGGGGCAGATAACAGCCCATTCACCAGAACGCTGGCCTGGGGACTAAAATATAACACCTTGATCAGAGCGATGAAAGGATCACCAAAACCGAACCACTGCAAAACCCGATACATAAAAGCCCACTCTAACCTATCAAAAGCCTTTTCGGCGTCTAAGGAAAGCCCAACCATAGGGCAGTCTTGCGAGCGAGTTACAGCAAATAGATCTATGAGAAGACGGGCATTGTCCGCAGTCGACCTCCCTGCTAGAAACCCGCACTGGTCGGAGTGTATTAATCCTGAGACCACCGTCGATAGCCTCCTGGCTAAGACGCCAGCAAAGATCTTATAGTCTGCGTTTAACAGAGAAATTGGCCTATCATTGCCCACCTTAAGGGGGTCTCTGCCCTCCTTTGCTAGCACAACTATAGTCGCCGCATTGAAACCCCCTAACTGCGGGGATTGCTCTACAAGCAACTGGAAAAAACAGGTCATCTGGGGGACTAAATCCTCCTGGAACACTTGATAAAATTCAGCAGGTATGCCATCAGGGCCCACCGCCTTGCCCCTCTTTGCATTCCTAAGGACTTCCTGAACTTCACCTGCCCCTATTGGTATGTCCAACCCCTTCGCCTTTTGAGTACTAAGAACAGGGTGAGGCAGGCTACCAAGGAAATTTTGATACATTGCATCACTACACACACCTGCCGAAGAGTACAGGTCATGATAAAAGGACCTAAAGTTCTCCCCAATCTCACTACTCTTCGTGAGCAGCCCCTGAGCATCCGATGCTAACGCCGCTATAAGGGATTTCTCCCTAGGGGGGTTGAGCACCGAGGCTAAGAGCCCTCCAGCTTTATTTTGCTCAATATAATATCGCGTCCCTTGCTTATGCTGCACCCTGCAGACCTCCGAACTCAAAAGAGAATTATACTGATGCCTTAATTTCTGCAGACGTAACAAAACGCAAGGCTCAGCCCTTGCTCTCAAGAGCCCTCCCCAGCAGAAATTTGAGATTCAAGCTCAACCAACACAGCCTTCCGCTGCTTGGCCAGACGGATAGAGTAACTAGTTATCTGGGCCCGGATAGACGCCTTAAAGGCCTCCCACCAGGCCCAGCCCGCGGTATCTGAGGGGAGGTTTTTAGCAAAAAATTCCTTAATCTCCATCCGTATGAAATCACAGAAAACCGGGTCCTCCAACTGTTCCCTGGGAAAAAACCAACCTGGCTTTCGAGGTGCCTCCATCCCCTGCATCAAAATTAAAAAAACGGCCACGTGATCTGATACCGTAGTGGCGTAGATACCAGCCTCGATTGTCAATTCCACCAAAGATCTAGATATTAACAGGAAATCAATGCGTGAATGTGAATTATGCGGGAGCGAGTGGAAAGTGAATTCCTTATCTGTAGGGTGTAAGACACGCCATATATCGGACAAACCCAACTCCTGCATCATAGACAGAAGGACAGAAACTGCTCTACCAGGTTTGGGGGATCTGAACGGCTGTCAGTCCACTAATGGGTCCAGTACCAAGTTAAAGTCCCCTCCCAAAATCAAGGGGTAGGACCTCAACTCATAGGCTTCTTCCGCTACCCTCTGGAAGAAGGGGACATCATCACTATTGGGGCCATAAATATTCAAGACAGCCAATTTCTCACCATTGACATGTATTAAAACCTTAGCCCACCTCCCTTGCGGGTCTGCACGACCCAGCTCAAACTGTGGTTGAAGAGCTTTTCGAACCAGCGTTATTACACCGTTCTTTTTACCAGCTACTGCAGCATGCACCGCTACCACATAACGTCCCGTACCCAATTTCATTGCTTCCACAGAGGACAGATGGGACTCCTGGAGTAATACTACGTCAGCACCCTGCTTAGCACAATACAGTAAGATTTTCTTACGCTTGATTGGATTGTTGATCCCTTTCACATTCAGTGAAAGAATCTTAAGGGACCCCATAGAGCTTAACTAATGAAATGACATCAACACTCGAGCCCCTTGGGAGCATCAATAACCCCCAGCTCTGTGCACTACCCCCAGCAGTTACCATTGGAGACAACAACCCCCCCAACCAAACCCACCACCCTGGGTGAGCCATCAATCCCGCAAGATTGCCCTCTGACACCCACCCCCACCCTATGGACTCCTCACCCATAACCCCCTGCTACCCCAGTTTACAACACCATGATTCCCACTCATAACCCAGCCATCCAGCCCCAGAAAAAAAAAAAAAAAGAAAACCACTCCCCCGCACAACAAGACATACTGCTCCCAAAAACATACTTCCTGCCAACACTCATACTTAGACCAGCTCCCACTCACTCTACCACAAACAGACACTAGCGATATATATATCAAGATGAGGCCCTGGCCGAGGCTTAAATCCCAGCACAGCGGTCCATGGCTCTAGTCCTTGCCAAAAGAATCTCAAACAAAGCTTTCAGCGCATTACGGCAGCTTCCTGCTCCTCAATAAAGGCACGGAGAAGTTGAGGATCCTCAAAAGTCCGAGTCTGGTTGTGAAGAGTGACTCTGAGCCGGGCAGGAGAAAACAATCCATATCGGGCTTGAAGGTTTTGTAGGCGCGGTCTTAGTGCTAACATTTGCTTCCGACGAACCACTGTAGACTTATTAAAGTCCGGGAAGAAGGCAATATTCAATCCCTCAAATTTCAATGGTGCCAAGGTTCTGGCCGCTGACATGACTTGAGTAACTTGCTGATATCTCAACAGCTTCATAATGATAGGGCGTGGCCTCGAGGAGTGAGGGCCCTGCTGCGAAGGGACTCTGTGCGCCCTCTCAATCTCAAATGGGCGATCAAAAGTAATCCGAAGCAAATCAGGAATAGTTTTGCACAGAAAGCCCATCATGTCCCGTCCTTCTACCCCTTCAGGTATCCAAACTAGTCTGATGTTATTCCGAAGCGCTCTATTACTGAGGTCCTTGAGATTGCGCTCCAAGATGGAAATGCGCTTGGAGTTAGCAGAGACCTCCTTCAAGCATTCCTCGTGCACCTCCACTCTTATAGAGAGCCCTTCCATCCTTTCAGAGAGCGTACCAAGCTGTACCTTCAATTCTTTAAGCTCTGCCACATCAGCTTGCACCCCACACAGGGTTTCTCCATTCGCGACAACCAACTCCTGCACAGCCTTAATTTCGGCCAGAAGCTCCTGCAGGCCTTCTAAACTTTCCTTCGCGCCTACGGCCTTCTGCGGCGAGGGAGGGTCGGATTTCAACCGCTTGGTTCCCGCATTCGCAGGTGAGCTAAAATCCAGCCGGGAGGGTTTGCCAGACGTCATTGTCGTATTCTGGTGCCCTCTAAGATTTCAAAGACAGTATTTCTCCACGGAGGGACAGGATGCCTTTCAGGATTCCGGGGAGGGAAAGGATCAAGCGGCCATCTTGCACCGTCGCAGGCTCCGCCTCCATTCTTATTGAACTTTGATTACAATATGCTTTGAATGATAACATTTCAGATTTATCAGGGGATGCACAACAGGAATGTAAATTCCTTATTCATCTATTGGTAAAATGTGACAGATTTTTTCACTGCAAATTAATTGAATGCACAGTACCATGTTTTGAATGAAACATCATTCATCAAGTTACTTTTTGTCAGACACTCATGCATGGTCAAACATACTGGAGCTAGTCTAAGAGAGAGGGAACAGGAATAGGTGGAGGGCAAGCCAGAAGCATGAAGCACCTCAGTCAATCATGTTGGAACTCTGACAAGCACCCAAACAAGGCATATCCTTGCTTAACTTATCAAAATCCCATGGGTTATGATGTCAGAGCTGGGCTGGAAGAAAGGCACAGGATCAGAGCAGGGAATAATTTTCTTTCAGGCTTTCAAAGGAGGACAGAATTGGGTAGTCGGGCTTCCAGTAATTATGCCAAAAAAGAAGGAACAATTCTGCCATAGAACACACAGTGATAGCATAGACCTCTGTTACCAATGGAGAAAACTATGATATATGTCTTTTCAAATCTGTGAGGATTGATGGCTGCCTAGATTTGGAAAGAACATATAGGGTGGTAAAGAAAGTGACAGAGAGGGACACAGGAGGCTAGAGCAACGTGTACATACGGTTTGATTATGCTTAATGCTTGGTTAGCTTTCCAAGTTTGTAAGAATTGTTAGCTGTTATAGGCAGGCAGACAGGCAGGCAGTGAAGTGTCAGAAGTGGAATAACGTGTTTATGAAGAGAGAGGGGAAAAAGGTTTGATGGACACAGAGAGATCGTGCATCTGCCTTATAAGCATTACTTACTTACTTCTAAATTCCAAAAGCGCTAGTGAGTTATACAGATCTGTAAAGATACATAAAAGAGAGACAGTTGCTTATGATGCATTCATACTAGATTATAAAGCCTGAACAAAGGTAGGCGTGGAAATAATGGTACAAGGAAAGAGAGGGCAGGTAAGATCGGCAGTGGCACATTTACAGAGTAGTGTAGTCCACCAAATGAGCTAAAGTGAGATTTTCTCAAAAGTAGAATAGCAATATCAACAGCGTCCAGTGCAAATGTAAAAGATCAGCTGTCAGGTTTCATCTCCACAGAGGTGTAAAGGAGGGCAGAGGTGGTACAGGGTGGAGGGATATGAAAGAAGCAGACGGTAAAGGCACCAGAGAAGAGCAGAGCTGCAGGAATATCCAAGTCTCTACTGAGAAGTGAATGCAGCTGAGGAATCCTCATGTCAGAATAAAATGACCTTAAGAAGCACGTGAGTGGAGAGAAGCTGATGGCCATCTTGCTAATATTGGCAAGAAGTATCGTTTGAAGAAACATTCTTTCTAGCTCAGTTCAAGGGAAGTTGCTGATCATAGGCTGGGGAATATCCTGCAATGAAAATAGCAGCAACAGGAGAACTACTTTGCTTAGGTCTCAATTACAAACTGTTCTGCAGGACATCTTTTAGCAGGCAGGTGATCTCCAGTCTCTATAATCACTTGTGTGCTGAGCCATAGACAGAGATGGCAAAGGCAGAGGGTAGCAGCAGGCATTTCACCCATGACATCTGGGCTAATCAGAATACTATATGTGCCTATTTCTACATGTCAATCGGATGAGGCAGGAACAGGCTGTGCACCAGGGGGAGGATACACAAGGCTGCACTGCATACCTTGGTGATGGATGTTAGAAATACCTTAGCACCTTTGGCAAGGGCAATGTTGCAGGGCTGGCAGATAAGCCATAGACAGAGTTCTGTGCTTCCTGGTGTTTTTGTAACAGATAGTGGGATGAACATGATTAAGGTAATGAAGGGAGGGGGCTTTATGGTATCAGATGCTTTGCCCACTTGCTTCTCCTTTTTTTCGGAGGTTCTCTTGGCCTGGGAAGCACGGAAGAGGTAGTCCAGTCCTAAAGCTGCTGATCATGAATGCTGAAATGATCATTTTCACCACGAGAAGCAGGAGTATCAGCTTATATGCTCATTTAGGATGCTGGCACTGGGTGAAGTTACACTTAGCAGATGCTGGAAAGTTCAGTGGAACAATTTTGCAGTCATCATTGGAGAGCAAATCGGTATTGAAAGCCCCCTGTGGTGCCAGGATTGGACAGATACGGCTCAGATCTTAGAAGCCCTGAAGCCCTTCAAGGATGCAATGGAGGAATCGAGCATTCTAATGCAGTGCTTACTCTATCAAGGTCTTAGTATGGAGCAAGAAGAATCAGTGTCTTCACTTTAATCTTTTCTATGAATGGATGAATAAACATATCTCCTAATATTGTACTGAACATACTTAGGAGTATGTTTACTAAACTCCGGTAATGTTACCCGCGTTTAGTTCCCCGGTATTGTTATGGATGCCCATATAAAGGAGTGGGCGGTGCATCGGTAAAGCAAGCCATGTCTGGTAATGTGCGTTACAAGGTGTGTAATGCGCGGTACAGTGCGGCATAGACCCACTGCACGTGAACACCACAGCCAACAGGAAGCAGCAGCGCATCCGAAGGGATTGCAATCTAAGGTGTGCTGACAGTAGAAGATGCACTGAGGGATGTGCAGACATGGTGCCACATGAGAAACAGAGCTGAAGGTGTAAGGCCATGGACCACAGGCAGCTGATATCGCAGTCTGTAATGGGGACATGAGCCACAGTTAACACATCCACACACACCATGAAATGGTGTGCAGTGAATCCAGCATGCAGAGGCGTAAACAACAGTAACGGAAAGGGCATCAGGGGTCAGTCTGAAGGGCCAGCTGTGTGGATGGTGTGTGTATAAGGGCAAAATGGGCAGGGAATCCAAAAAGGAGTAAGAGGGAATTGAACTGGTACACTGAAGAGCCCAAACACAGCTCATTGACACCAATACTGAGCCACCTGCCCACCCAGGCAACCCAAATAAAGGGAGCATATGTAACAGCTAGCATGTGACAGATAGGCTGCATGGAGGGGACATTGCAGTGTACAGGGAAGAGCGGGAAGGGTGTACGGAGAAGGGACAAAGCCAGAGCCATTGTAAGGTAAGGAGAGCAGAACAAACGAAAAGAATGGAAAAGGAACCTGTGGGACTCAAACCCACAACCTATGTTGGCTCCACGCACATCTGCAACCACTATCCCAAACAACCACAACAAGCACAATGCAAATATGTTTCACCAAGTGGCCATCATGTCTGCTAGATTATCATGCAGTAGTGTGTCCTGTGATAAGGAAGCTTATCATAATTCAGGAAGGAGCTATAATGGAGGTGAAGTGACTCTGAACAAGCACCCTGTCTGTTCTGGTAGAAATAATAAAACAGAATGTTTCCATAAAAGACTACCAGTCCCAGAATGCACCAGGTTTCCAACAGCCATTAGAAGAGCTGAAGTGGGGAAACGTGTGTTCAATCAGGAGGGCTATGAGGTAATCCCCAAGCACTCATCTCCAAGGGCAGGGCTTGATTCAGCACAGCTGTGCTGTGCTAGGGTGGAGCATTCATCTAAGCAGGATAAAAAAAAAGCTTATTCTACAGAGAATCATCATCGAGAGGATCAGAAGCACCTTGATCATCCTGACCATCATCATCAGCAAAAGCCAGAGCTGACGGACAGAGAGAACAAGAAACACTTTGGAAGAAAGAAGATAAAAGCATTTGGAAGGTCTAAAGGAGTCCATAGCAGTACGTATACTGGGAGGCATTCCAGAGGCAAGCATACACCATTGGACTGGGGAAAGCCAGAGGAGTGGGGTTGCAGAGCCAGGAATCCCCGGACGGCACCTGTGAGGGAGACGGCTGCACTTGGAAGGGACCCTAAGACCAGTGCAAGAAGGTATGTGAAGAGAGATCCAGTGTCCAGGGATCTTGATTGGAAGGCTGGACATAAGAACTGGACTACATACTGGCCAGGATATTTAGAGAGGAACTCTAACAGCAATGGAAGCTCAGGTATGAACACTGATCTATGCCCTAGCTCTTCACTGGGAAGACAGCAGGGAAACAAGTATTGTCCTGAGAGTGTTCCATTGAGAAATTCCTCTGTGCCAATCCATGATAGTGAACCTATGATAATTGAAGAAGGGGAAGATGTTATAAATGGGGACTTTGAATACATGGATTGCTCTCTGTCTAAACTTCTATGGTAATATGCTGTTACAAAATACAACAACCATCACAAAGAAATATAAACCTGTTCTTTAATCTACTCAGAAAAGCTTCTGAGTAGGATTTGAGCCACGTAATAGAAAGTAAACCAGCCAAGAGGGTTTCAGCTGGTAATGGTTAGCAATTGAGCTTTGCCTAATTGCCTGTGAGCTCTGGAGGGACACTTCTGAGTGTGTGTGAAGATACAGGAAGATATCCCTGAAAAAGAACAGTTTTTTTCCTACTTTGTGGGTTTTGTTTGTTCTTTGAAGCACTGCTAAGGAGAATTAGCAGGAGCTTACAGAAAAGACCTTTCTGTTCCCATCAAGGTCTTTATGCTTTGATTTGATTGCTTAACAAGTTCAGCTGTTGTTTTTCCTTATTTGTTTTTCTAAGTAAATACTGAAAGCAAGTATTCCTTTTTATGTGCTACCAAGTATATCTGTGTTGGGAGAAATAACCCCATAAATAAAATATCTTCTTTGCTTTACATTCGAGCAAGCACAACTAATTTATTGTGAACGGCTGAGTCTGGTATGAATGGACTACATTTCCCACAATCCTTTGCAAGTCATATTAATATTTGCCTTTGCCAAGACTGTGGACATTCTCACCCAGCGCCCCCGTTCACAGTCCTACGTGTTCTGCATCCTCAGTGCATTGCGTAGAATGCACGCAGCAGGGTGTCTAACACACAGCGTGCACAATAATGCATGTGATGCTACAGAGCTTTCTACATGCCTTGTGAGATACGTCTAGACACCTTAGCATATGCAGTCAGATTATGGCACACAACCACACACATACATTGCAATACTGCACACTACAGTAGAATACCTGTCCATTGCCCTTCCCCTGTGTTCCCACCGGTTCTACAACTACAGCTGTACCCCAGCTGCCAACCATGGTCTGACATTCACCAGCAGCAGACACAGTCAGACTGTATCTGCTGCACCACGCCAGGGGTCCCCACCATACAGGAACTATCCTGCATGTTCACAGTAGAACTATACACACCCAAACCTAGGTTGTATGGCACAGGCACCCGGCAGGTACCCGAGTGACTGGCCCCCAAACTGGAGGCACACGCATATCATTATAGCACTATGTGGGAACATAGCCATGCCATGGTCACTGTTTGGTCAGTGTGAGAGTGCCCTAACAGCAAGACATGCTGTGGCCACCTTGTCCATGCAGGTGGTGGTTGGGCACTACAATGCCCCAGCCATTTCCCTACACCCTCTGCAATGCATCCTGCCCAGTCCGCCCTGCCCGGTCCATACCCACAATACCTTGCTCCTCATTATGCACATTTGCAGGCTAACACTGGTAATAGTGGGACATTGTGGGCCCAGTGAGGTGTAGGCAGCCACGAAATAATGGATAGACATATACAGTACACACACACACACACATACACGCACCAATTGAAGCATTGTGCAAAGATAGGGGTGGTTGGCAACCCTGCCCGGCCACACTGGTCCTGATCACAGCGCAGACATTGCCAGACTGTGCAGGAGGTAGTGGTAGTGCTCCAGTGGTGACTGCGGCTCCATGCTGGGGCCAACAGCCTGACGATGCATGGAGCTTTGGATAGAGGAGCCTGTGTGAGTGGGTGTTTGCACCCCTTTTGGCCGCTGCTTTGGGGATTGCACATGTTGATGTTGTATCTGCATTGTAGGATAAAATATAAGGACATGCTCTACAGGATCTACAGCTGGGACCTGAATCTGTAACCCTCTGCTCCAAGGTACACTGGCTGTGTGTACTGCACCACACTGTTGCCACAGAAGCACAGTAGTCCCTGGGGCTACCTTTACCTCACCTCAGCCAGACCTTTTCTGTTGCACTGCACACCACGTACTGGTACAGGACATGGCCTGGTTGCACTGCAGGCAGGTGCCACTGCCTCCTACAGCACCAACACATGCCCCCCTGCCATGCTGCCTGGCCATATGCTGTCGGTGCTGGTAGTGCGCAGTACCAGGCCATCCACTGTACAGGTAGGCAGTCGCCTAAAGAGCGGGGTCTGGGGTGGGGAGGCATACATGGACATCCCCACATCCCTTCCATCACCACCTACCAATATTATGTCCTTTCCATATGGCGGAGGGATAGATAGGGGGATGTCGGGTCAGTGCCCTAGCAACTATTGGCTAGGGTGCACCAGGTAGATGTATGTGGCTTATGTTTCGCCTTGGTCAGCTGCTGTTTTGCTGATTTCCAGTTTCTGTGTTCCTATGTGCCACCTAGGCGACAGCCTAGTCCACCCTGTGCCCCAGCTGCCCCCACTACATGTCCCACCTGCAGCCCCCTATGCCCCATTGACATAGGGGCCTTTCATACTTGGGCACTATGCTGTTGCTACATATGGATCACTACTATCACTTTTCACCCTCCTGTATATCTGCATCTAACGGCAGGTTTTCCCGGTAATGTTCAGCCCTTCAGTACCCCTCGTTAGTGTTGCAGGAGCTTCTCCCCGCCCGCTCCCCGCCCATTAGCCCCTTCTCTCTGCCCTCTCTCTGCCCCCTGTGGGACTCACTGTGGACGGTGATGTTAACGCGTGTTAGGTGCCCTTACGCCGCTGCTATGTTAACGCAGTTTAGTAAACATACCCCTTAGTGCACAATAATGAATATTCTACAGGCAGCATTAGAGTGTTTTCAGCAATGACAGGGATTGAAGGCAGAGGTTTTAGTGATGGTGGGCTCCTTGCATGTTTGAAACCCCTCAGAAAGGAGAATGTTTACATGCTGGCTGCTCTCTGTAACCCACTGATGAAAGGAACTATGATTTTGCAGTGCAGCACACTGAATTACTGGAAGACGCTGGTGATTCAGATGGAGGAAAGGGAGCGCCAGAGACAGGGGGATGGTAGTGATGCAGA
Organism: Ichthyophis bannanicus; assembly: GCA_033557465.1. Classification (NCBI taxonomy): domain Eukaryota; kingdom Metazoa; phylum Chordata; class Amphibia; order Gymnophiona; family Ichthyophiidae; genus Ichthyophis; species Ichthyophis bannanicus. Next base: position 584,352,449 of record CM066033.1, on the reverse strand, counting down.
AGGGGAAAGAGTAGATGCATCAGCAAGCCATAAAGGGACTATGAGCAGCAGCATCCTCTCAGCTACCACTTCACACTCACGTCTATGCACCAGTGCCCCATGAACCCAAATACAGGAAACTAGAAGCTCTAGCTGCAGTGATACACAGCACAGACTAATCTGCCACAAGTCACATTTCCATATGAATTTCAGTGGTTTGTATGACACTTTGAATGCTGCTTTTGCACATCTACCTACAATATAGCTTTTTGCATCCTCATTTTGGGAGTTTGACCCTGGTGAAGTCTTTGTCACTAAAATTTGGCCGAGTTGTGCTTCTCTCAACAAAGAAATCTGTGCAATAAGGCCCTGGCCTGCATCCGCTCTTTGTGTTTGCTGGCTGTTTGGTCTGTGGAATTTCTATGTTCTAGTCCAGGGATCACCAACCCCGGTCCTGGAGGGCACCAAACCAAACCATTCAGGTTTTCAGGCTGTTCCTAATGAATATGCAAGAGATATATTTGCATGCACTGCCCCCATTGTATTTAAATGTATCTCATGCATATTCATTAGGGACAGCCTGAAAATCTGAATGGTTTGGTTTAGTGCCCTCCAGGACTGGAGTTGGAGATCCCTGAACTAGAAGGTAGAACTTCTGACTCCAGTCCTGGAGGGCACCAAACTGTTCAGATTTTCACGCCGTTCCTAATGAGTATGCATGAGATACATTTGAATACAATGGGGGTAGTGCATGCAAATGTATTTCATGTATATTCATTAGGGACAGCCTGAAGACCTGAATTGTTGGTGCCCTCCAGGACTGGAGTTGGAGACCCCAGTATCTAGTCTGTTTTCACGTTTGGACTTCATAGCTTTTCACATGCAATTTACATGCCTATGTTTGAATTTTCAAAGATATACATATATGCTTGCACATTAAATATATGCTTACATGCTTATCAGGCAGACAATATTCTAAAAGCCCATTTCTGTAGGCAAATGAAAATGAAAATGGATTTGAAAATGGATTTGAAAATTGTTTTCTTGAACGTTTTCAATCAGCAGTCCCAGTAGAGGTGATGGGGACAAAACAGTGACAGAAGAGGATGGAATTAAAGCAAACTTAAATTTTACATTTCAAAAAATATAGGAAGTGACCTGCATGGAGTAGTGGGTACAAACCTAAACAAAGACACAGAGGGGGATAACCTGCACAGAGCAGTGGGTAAAACCCTCAATGAAGGCATGAGGGGAGTAACCTTCACAGAGCAGCAGGTGCACCTACTCTTGCCACCTCACTGAGTAGACTAGATGGACCATGCTGGTCTTTATCTGCCATCATTTACGATGCTACTATATGTTACTGTATCTGAAGAGGGAAGTTTTTTGAATTCAAAACCGTATATGGATTGAGGTCAATTCCGAAAACGTGCGCGTCCAGGCAGCAGGCACATACAAATGGAAACGTGCAGAAATGTAACCCAGTTCCGCACATGCGGGGATAGATCCAGCCGCATACACAGAATCACCCACATAGACGTGCTAGGTGTGATCCGCCCACAGTGCTACACTGTACAAAGATGGGTATACGCCGACAATGGCTGTGGAGGTCCCCACAATCACCGTATTCTAAAATGATTTACATCTGCGACCCTGCCTGTCTCCGCAATCTACCCATGAATGGCCACATCTCCCCTTTAAAACATGCAGCTTTTAAGCAGCTGTGGACGTGGACAGTGCTGTTATGAGGCAGAATTACAATGTAAGTTGACAATACCCATAGGAGGATGAAAGTTAGATGATAGAAATTAGTCTGTGATATTGCCCAGAACATTACAAAGCAAGCACCGTGCACTGTACTGTAGCAGGAAAACAGGTAGAGTGTGATCCATTTGGTACAAGTAGCAGTGCAGAACTACATACATGGCAGTGGATGACCTCCCATAGCATGGACATCTCAGAAACAAGTCTGTACAATGCTAAGTAAGTACATGAATCCAGCAGAACAGGCCCCCCCCCCCCCATAGTGAATCAGACAAACATTTCCCTATCACTAATAAAGGGCCAATGGAATGACAGCAGTCAGCAGTGCAAGCATCACAGAGACATGCCCAGAGACACCAAAGTCGCTCCCTACAACTATGCACATTGTGTAGCGCAATGCTGGTGCACCTTGGCATGGCATACTCTGTTCCACGCCCTCCTGCTGAGGTCCCCTTAGTAGTGACAGGAAAGTGTATAGACAGGTACGTGAATGCGGACCTGCCTTGCTCACTCCTGCCTGTTCTCACTTGCACCTGGTGATGCTGCAGTCAGCCCTATAGTCCAGGTACCTGTCAGGCATACCTCTTCCCCCCCCCTCCGTATATGGATGAGTAATCTTGTTTCCCCCGTGCAGCACTCCAACCACACACACACACATGCACTCTCACTTGCAGTCCCACAGAAGCAGACATCTGCCAACAGCATGCCCTGCACCGAATAACATAGATGATGGAATGGAAACCATGGAAATCAGTACTTCCAACCCATCATCATACCTGATCACTGCATTTCAAGATGCATACCGACATACACAATACCTACACAGGTGGACCTCAAACAGTCACAGAACTGCTTTAGGCTAAAACAACCCATCAAGTATATCAGTCGCAAGGGTCAAACCTTGAATGCGCTTTGCAAATCAATGGTCTATATATGTAACCAACCGCAACGGTGACCTATGCACATGATATGTGCCACAGGGCCACCAGCATAGACCTTCCCCATTATTGTGTTCTGAGAGTTTTATATCTGACCTTTTCTGCATCCGGGGACTGTGCACATTGCATAGGGCATATTATAAAGGTCTGCTGTGTGGAGCGCAACACTCCAGCTGGCAGAGTGCTGCACATGGCACCGATGGCTGAGCTTACATTTTCACATGGAGTCCTAGGGCTCCATAACGCTTTGCCCCTTAGCTCACTCAGCAAATGCCAGCATAGCTGGTAAGCACACCTGTGCCCTTCCCCATACATTTGTGGGGGTGTTTTTTTTTTTTGTTACTAGGACCTCAAACTTCTCTCTCCTTTGCTTTCTTTTCAGGAACACTACATGGTGTGGCTTTCCAGCCTACAGACAACCTGTGTCTTTTGGGGAAACTGCTAGGTACTTGTGACCTAGATTGGCCATTGTTGGAAACAGGATACTGGACTTGATGGACCTTGGTCTGACCCAGTATGGCATTTCTTATGTTCTTATGTTCTAACAGTACAAAGCATAGGTTACACATCTATTCACCGCTATGGGCTGCATTGAGGTGCAGGGCAGAAATATTTGTAAGTCCTACCTTTATTCCACCTTTCAGCAGGTATAACCTGGATGTCTGCAGGAACTACTGTGGACATACACGAGCAGCACCGGAATATGCTTTATACATTGATTGGCTGGCCACACCCTTGTCATGCCCCTTTCTGCTCACATTCTGGGATCCCCGTTTGTGTGCCATATACGTGCAGGGTTGCCATTATGCAGCACACGGTTTAACACATCTTTGCAAGATACATGTCTATCCTGCACTTTAAGGCGGCTTATTCGTAGTTCAGAATGACCCCCATAGTGCTTATGTTTGTCCAGGAAAGAAGTTTTTTTATTTATTTAGCTAAGCTTATATACCGCTTTTCTCTGGGTCAAAGTGGTCAAAGGATATCATAACACTGAAATAGTCAAATATTTGAGTCTCAATTTTGAAAACAAAATAAATTTAACTATGGGGCATGTTTACTAAGCAGTCGTAACGTGCAGCCGGCGTTAGTGTGCAGGATGCCATATAAGGTAGTAGGAATTCCTGTCTTAAGGTAGCATTTAGGGTTATCGTGCGATAAGGTACGTTTTCATGCGATAGAGGGAGCCGTGGCATGTTAATGCATGTTAGCCTTAATTAGGTGCGCTGACGTATAAACACAGCAACAGAGGTGTAGCATAATGGTTACTACATTGATTGATGAAACAGGGGTCATGAGTTTGATCCCCCAGTGGGCCCGATGAGTAAGTCTATCTAAGGCATTACCTTTTACTTTAAATCAGTTTGTGTGGTGATCTACAGTCCTTCTGTAGCCAGTCAGGGGTTTGTTAGTAACTATAGCTCACTGGTAACTTCACTGCCTATGAAGCCAGAGGTCATGGGTTTGATCCCACAGTGGGGTTATATGATAGGGCAGTCTGAGGCATTTTCTTTTTTAATTTAAATTAGTGCTGCCAGCAAACACACCCTCACAGTGCCATAACTTAAGGTGCCGCATAAGGCGCCCTATAAGGCACTCCAGAGAGCACATTATAAAGTGCACTGTCCGCCAAGGCACCTTATAATGTTCCTTATAGGGCACCTTATAAGGTGCCTTATAGGGCGCTTTATAGGGCACCTTATAGAGCGCTTTAGAAGGTGCCTTATGAGGCACCTTAAGGCTACAGCACTGTGAGGGTGGTTTTGCTGGCAGCACTAATTTACAGTAAAAAATAAAATGCCTCAGACAGGCCTATCAAACTCATGACCTCTGGCTCCACAAGCAGTGAAGTTACCAGTGGGCTACAGCTACTAACAAACCCCTGGCTGGCTACAGAAGGACTGCATGTCACCACACAAACTGTCTGCTGTGGTTACCAGGATAGGGTTAACCCACCCGTACCCATGATGCACTGCACATGCAAATCAGCAGTCTACAGATGATCACAAGATGGGGTATGCACCCCCACAGCACCTCGGACTGGTAAGGGGAAATGACTGTGTGCACCCCCACAGCACCTCAGCCTGGTAGGGGGTACTGACCGTGTGTGTTACTGGCACAGAGTAGCTAAAGACTGTCACATTGTGCGGGTACAGTGCTCACCCTAAGGGTGAGGTGGGGCACCCAGTACCAGGTCCACAGCACCTTTCATGGCTGAAACAAGCCATGCTGCAGGTCCCCATCAGTGCTAGTGTGTGTGATAGGTAGTTCCTGCAGACACACCTGGGATACATTTATGTCCATCTGTATTTCTCAGTCATGTTTAGCCCTTATGGGCGATGATGCACCCAGAATAGTGCATATCCTGTGTTGGTGCCATGGTCACATGATGTAGGTGGAGGGTAGAGGAGTTTGGACCTGTAGGCAGATTATGTAACACCACCCAACCTACCCTCTGTGGCTCAGGGTGGGAAACAGGATCTCCCACCAACAGATCCACATTCTGCCTCCCTGCAAGGGTGGCAGTAGAGGGGACCATCAACCCCAGTCCTGCTGCAGAACACACACCCTACAGCAATGCAGATCTGTACACATCCATAAGGCAAGGCAGACAGAAGGCCTGGAAATGCTCAGCTGCCCCCCCCCCCCAAACTATCTGACATTCTGCAGCAACAAGAGCCTCCAGCTGCTGCAACCTGCAAGATGTTCCAGTCAGACACATACTAACTGCAGACCATCTGCTAGCTAGTCCATAGTGCATGTTCCTGGAAAAGATGCATGTATCCAGAACATGGATATCAGCACCAAGCAGATAAGTCAGTGATCAGGACCCAAAAGGAAACCCATAAATATCACATGAGAGAAAACAGATGCACAGCGCTATGGGGGAACCTAGCCATGCCGTGGTCACTGCTCAGTCAGGGTGAGAGTGACCTCCCAGCAGGACATGCTGTGGCCAACCTGTCCCTGCAGGTGGTTGTCAGGCACTACAATCTCCGAGCCATTGCCCTATGCCCTGTGCAGATGCATCCTGGCCAGGCCACCCTGTCCAGGCTATACCCATGGTACCTTGCTCCTCATTATGCACATTGGCAGGCTAACACTGGCAACAGTGTGGGCTGAGGAAGGTGTTGGCAGACACCACACACTGGATAGACAAACACACGCTCCCACACCTATGCCAGCATTGTGCAGATATAGAGGCTCTTGGCAGCCCTGGCCACCGCACCAGTCCTGGGCACAGTGCAGGCATGGCTATGGTACACAATACTGTTGGGGTCACTCCCCAGAGTGGTAAACACTGTCAGACACCAGACCTGAAGCACACTCCACAGTCATCAGAAAGGTTGCTATGATGCATCTCACTCAGAAAATTGTGCTTAACTTAGGAATTGCTATCTGCCAGTAATCATAGCAACCGTTTGATAGGTAAGTACCATATTCCCAGGTTTAGGGTAGCATTGCTAAGGTATGCAAGTGCTAGTATTGGGAGATGCACGCAGGGCCCAACATCCTGCCTCTCCAGGAGGCTTTGGATAATGGAGCCTGTGGGTGAGGGTGTGTCTGCCCCTGTTGGCTGCTGCTCTAGGGCAGAGGTTCCCAACTCCAGTCCTGGTGGGGCAAACACTGTTCGGGTTTTCATGCTGTCCCTAATGAATATGCATGAGATACATCTGCATACCATGGGGGCAGTGCATAGACATGCTGCCCAGCCGTGTTTATTAGAGGCAGCATGGAACCTGAATGGTGTTTGGCCCTCCAGGACTGCATTTGGGAGACTCTGCTCTAGGTAATGTGCATGTTTATGGTGTCTGTGCTCTGTAGGGTACAATGTAGGCGTACTGGGCATGTTTCTGTTATCTGCAATAAAGATTCTGTCTGTACTACCATGTTTTAGTAGTGGTAAAATATGGGGACTAGGTTGGCAGGAACCACAGCTGGGACTTGAACCAGTGACTTTTTGCTCCTGAACACACTGGCTGTGTTCATTGCACCACCGTGTTGCCACAGAGACTGTGCATTCCCTGAAGATACCATGACTGTTTGTCAGACAGAGCCTGTCTGTAGAAGTGCACGGCACCCACCTAAACAGGGCTAGGCCATGTTCTGCTCTGGGCTGCTGCCACTGCCCCCTCCACCACCAGTACCCCTCTGCCACCATGCTGACATGCCCTTCTGCTGGTGGTGTGCAGTCTCAGGCCATGCAGTGTGTGAGTAGGCGGCTGCCTATGGTGCGTGTTCTGGGGTAGGGGTGCCTGCATAGCTGTCCACGCTTCCCCCCAGCACCGCCTGCCAATGTTCCGTGCCATTGGGGGTATCTGATGGGTACTATCCCCTGTGACACCGTGAGAAGCACACTCGTGCCCATGTTGGGCCCTCAGCAGTTGCTGTCTGGTTGCTCTACTGTTTCAGCATTCCTATGGGCCAGCTAGGCATCACCCTAGTCTGCACTGTGGCCCAGCTGCACCACAGCATGTGCCGCCTGCAGCCCTCTGTGTCCCCTTTTCCAGCATCTGTCCAGTTGCCCATTCCGACATGCCCGTCCTGCTGTTATGGAACATGTGCACGCCATAGGAAACCTGACCAATGTAGTCAGAAACCCTGATCAGCGCAATTTCACTGTGGGCTCATTCACCTTGTATGTGGACGGAGCATAGACCCTTCCAAAATTCATATCTTTTTTTTGGAGCTTTCTTGGGAGTGTTTTTTGATGTTTCCCATTCATATCACTGTTGGCCAGCTTGGTTATTTTTGTTTTACATTTTCTTCTGTTCATTTTCAGTGTTTATTTGCCCTTTTGTTCCGTGCACATGTATCACACTTATCACTTATTGTAGGTATCCCTGGTTTTGCTGTACATTGCTGACGGAAATGGTTTCTTTTCCCTTTAAATCAGCTCTAACGCCAGGGTTTCACTGGCGTTAGTTTTCAGCCTCGGATTTCACAGTGTTAGTGTGCAGGGAGCCTCTCCCCTCCCACTCTCTGCCCATTGATCCTCTCTCTCTGCCCCTGGGGAGCCTTTCTCCACCTTCAGTGCTCATTTGTGCCGCTATGCGTTAACACGTGCTAAGGCGCCTTATCGCCTGGTAAAGTGCCATTATCGCATGATAAGGCACCTTATCATGCGATAATGTGACAGCAGCGCAAATAGCACCCTTTAGCAAACATACCCCTATGAGGCATTATTAGAACTAAATGGGTAAGTAATTAAGTATTAAATAAAAATCTCTATATCCACACAAGGAACAGTGAGAAATCAAATAAAACCAATGTTATTATTCTTACAATCATATTTCTATTCTTCAAAAAACTTTTTACTGTATATTAACATTAGAAGTATTATTTAAATAGAAAAGATGAACAGCTAATAGAATGCGTGCCTTTGAATCAGTGCAGACTCAGCAGCTCCTGGGCTCTCTTGGCAGTGTGACTGGAAGTAGATGGCCAGTCTTTTCTTCTGAGGCAATGGAGGGTTAAGTGACTTATTGAAAGCCACAAGGAGTACTAGTGGGAATCAAACCCTGGTCTTTTGGTTACTCAGTCAATGGTTCTAACCACTAGACTACTCCAAACAGGTAAGGTGCTGAAAATGTAATGCGCTGGTCCAATCTCAGATCTCCTTGAGCTGAACAGATCTTCTCCTGCCTTTGTGGTCTCCATCCTCTGAATGATGATAATCAAGGGGACCGTTTACTAAAGCCCATTAGGATTTTGCACTTAAAATGCATTTAGCATGAAAACTAATGTGCGTTAAGTGCAAGACTCCATGGTAACTGTTGGGGTGTGGGCTGCATGGTCCCACATAGATGTATATCCTAATGCATGGTACAATTAACATGGGTGCACCTAACATCACCCATAGAGATATTGCTAGGTGCACCTGCGCTAGTTGCCATATTGCCAGTTGGCACATGATCTGTACTCCCACGCTAACTGCAATGTGCTCTTCATGCACATTTTGCCTTTACCCCGCCCATTACACGTCCCTTTGCATGATGCATTTTGGTGGCTGGTAGCCGGCATGTCTGCGTGGGAGCTATCACAGTGGGCTGTTACCATCCACTAAAATGCATGTTAAACCACTTAGCAGACTTTATTCAAAGAGCCCCTAAATGGTTCTATCTACAATAAATACATGAACAAACCCCATTTTCATTAAAAAGGGATAAGATTTCTGATCAAGCACAAATGTTCAACTGATTTTTTTCTCTTAGGAAAACAACTTTTCAAGTGTTGGAGTTCATAACTTTTGACTCTCAGAAGAAACTCTGGAGGGAGATCTGCTTAACATATGAAGCCTGAAGTATGGAAGCAGAAGACTGCGGAGAGTTTTAAAACTCACATATAATTCCGACTCCATACTTGGGGATGAATCTCCTCCCACATTTACTCCTCCAAAACACAGGACCAAAATGTGCCAGAAAGAAAGAAACAAGAAATCCAATTGGACAATTCATTTTTTTCAGCAATTGTCATGCTTATATGCAGAAGGTAGGCAGCGAAGGAAAAATGTTTGAATTCTGAGCTGTGCACCTTAATTAGTTCAGTTCATCCATATTTAGTGAATGTCAGCACAGTCTAGCAGTTAGTAACAAGGTTCTGTGGAGGCAGGAATAAAATAAATCCCCACCATCAAAATTTCATAATATTTTCTGCTGCAAATGTCTAATTATACTGTAGAAATATGTATGTGGACCTTTCTAGCACTGGTCTGCCCATCTTTAATGAAACTGACACTATGCAGCGCTAAAAGCTTTGAACTTAGTGTGATATTTGATTAAAAAAATCACTGAAGGAAAATTAATGTAGGAAAGAACAACTGGATAATCACAGAGGATACTGATAGAAGCAGACGTATGAGGAATACAGTATTCTGGCATGCAAACAATTGCAAGTCACGAAAAAGTAAAGCAGTTAATAAGGAGTTTTGCTTTGGTGAAAGCGAGGAAAAGAACACATTTTAGACAGCAGGTGGCAGAAGGTGTTATTTGCTCGATGAAGAAAGGAATGACCTACTTTTCAGGGTGGATGTCTGCCTACCAAAATCCAAGACATTGTAAAAAGTCGGGATATGCATGTCAAAACTTTTCAATTTGGTTAGAATTCATCCTTGGACACCATTCAGAAAGTGTTCAATGCTGAATAATTCATGCATCTGTCCCCATTCAAGCCTATTGGGAAACCACTTTTACAATGGAACAGTGAGGCTTCCAATCCATTTTCAATCAAACCTGCTTGAAACTTGCTGGCAGGCATCTATAATGGAGGAAACAGTACCATAAGTCATCAAGAGTGTCACAAACACCCCAAGACACCAGAAGAGGGGCAAAGGACACAAGGAGTTGAAAGAAGACTGCAAACAGTCATTAGAAGGGCAAAGAGGGACAAAGAGCAGAATGATCACTCCAAGAGAGTAGACAAGGGCAAGATGGTTTAAGAGAGCTAAAACGGCATCAACATTGGTAGGAAGACTCCAGGTAATTAGCAGTGGGGCGAAGAGGCAACAACACTGCTGGAGAACTGCAAAAAGTGTGAGTGTGCTAAAGAAGCAAGTAACATTGACTGGAAGGCACAGGAACACTGGAAAAGAACAGTACAGCACCAAAACTAGCTGTAAGACCCTAAGACACCAGAAGAGAAACATAGTAGCAAGACAGGCTGAAAGACCCTAAAACAGCCGAAGAGGACCAGAAGAGCACCTTGATCAGTTGCAAGGCCCTAAACACCCAAATAGGACCATCACAGCATGAAGGTCAGCGGCCACATACCCTGACTACTTAAAGAAGACCAAAACAGCACTCTGCAAGCTCCTAAGACATTCAAAGAAGACCAGAACAGCACCAAATAGACTTCACTGCAGCAAAAAAAGCTGCAGGAGCCCCAGGTCACAGGAATGGAGTGAGTTTAGTTAAGCTGTGTGCCAGTAAGTTAGAGACCCTAGCACGGATGGCTTTGCTCCTACCATTGGAACCTTAAGATCCTTCCAGGGTGAAAGAAAAATTTATGGACTGCTTGGATGACATCCTGAGGGATTTAAACAAGAATCAGAGGATGCACCATGATGAAGGTCCCAAAAGCAATGGGAGTAGGGTGACAGCACTGACCAAGACAACCCAGAAGACCTGAGAAAGATAATGCAGCATCAAGATAGTCAACAATTACAGTAATGGAGGATGGTGGATGTGAGTGTGAACTGCCTGTGACATGTCACCCCGTTGAACACTAGGTTCATTTGGCTGATCTGGCTGGCTAGGTAGGTGTCCCCTTTCTCCTTCACTGCTCCACATTCATCCTTTCCAAAGCTATATGCTTGTTTGAAGAGAATGATCTTCCCAATAGAAGAAGTACTGTTCTTTGGTCAAGGGTCTAAATAGCTGCACTCCCCTGCTAGAACTTCCAAACATATAAACAGAAAATGATGGCAGATAAGGACCATATGGCCTAATCAGTCTGCCCATCCATTCCAAATGCTAAGTTCTACAATCCTTTCTTCTCCCTTAGATATTATCTGTGTTTCTCCCATTCTTTCCTGAATTCAGATATAGTATTTGGGGTATGTTTACTAAACCGTCTTAATTTTACCGGCGCTAGTTGCAGCATTAATGTGAAGAATGCCATATAAGGTAGTGGGTGTTCCAGAGGGAAGGTTGCAAGGAATCGGTATCGTGCGATAGTGGGCGCCGTGGCACGTTAATGCGCGTTAACCCTAAGTTCATGCCAGCACAGTAGGAGAAGCTATAAAGATGTAGCCCACTGGTTCAGGGTGGGGGACAGGATCTACCAACAGATCCACATTCTACATCTCTGGAATGGTGGCAGTAGAGGGGACCATCAACCCCAGTTCTGCTGGGGAATACGCACCCTATAGGGAAGTCAATACAGCTCAGTAAGCATCACATAAGGCACTGGCAGACAGGCAGTAGGCCTGGAAAAGCTCAGATGCCCCCCCACCACTATCTGACATTCACCAGCCAAGGGCACAGTCAGTCTCCACCCGCTGCACCCTGCAAGGGGTGCCAGCCATACACATGCTAACTGCAGACAGTCAGCTAGCTAATACATAGTCCATGGTCCTGGAGGAACTGTGCGCACCAAAACATTCCAATTTGGAACAACATTCCATCGGAATTAAGATCCTTACAGCAAATCATGGAGTTCAGGAAAAAACTTAAAACACATTTATTCTCAACACACTACGGATCCTTGTCGAACTCACCTATTCAACAAGAAAAAGGATAGTTCCACCAAGCTGACATAACCTATCTCCGACCTGGAATAAGAGATAAAACCTCAAACCGATGATTTTGAATACATACATACCTTGTACATAGTTATAATCTGGAATCTTGTATATAGTTTACAACTGTTAATTGTAAGATTGAATTTCTTTGTAGTTCACATTGTTATCTATAAAAACAACATTGTCTTGTTTACTGTTGTTCCATGTAAACCGCAGCTGATCAATGGAAGGTGCGGTATATAAAAATTCACTAATTAAATTAAATTAAATTAAATTAAAACATGGGATATGAGCACACACACCAAACAAGTATGTCAGTGAATGGGCCCCAGAAAAAGAAACTCACAGATATAGCTTAAAAAACACACTGTCTAGCACTATGGGGGGACCTAGCCATGCCATGGTCACTGCTCAGTCAGGGTGAGAGTCACCTCCCAGCATGACACTACCATGTCCCAGCCATTGTCCTATGCCCTGTGCAGATGCATCCTGCCCAGACTGCTGTGTCCGGGCCATACCCACAATGCCTTGCTCCTCATTATGCACATTGGCAGGCTAACACTGGAGACAGTGCAAGCATTGGGGGCTCAGTACGGTGTAAGCAGCCACAAAGCACTGGGTAGACATACACACACTCCCACACCTATGTCAGCATTGTGCAAAGATAGAGGTGGTTGGCAGCCCTGGCTGCCACACCAGTCCTGGGCACAGTGCAGGCATTGCTATGAAACTCAATATTGTTAGGGTCACTCTCTGAGGTGGTAAACACTGTCAGTAACAAAATATGAAACACACTCCATAAATATCAAAAGGTTGCTATGATGAATCTCTGTTAACAAATTGTGTTTAATGTAGGATCTGTTATCTGATGTTGATCATATCAACCCTTTGTTATATGTGGAACGTGTTTCCATGTTTATGACGGCACTATGCAGGTGCTAATATTGGTAGATGCTGCTATGCACAGGGCCCAACAGCCTGACTTTCCATGAGGCTTTGGATAGTGGAGCCTGTGGGTGTGGGTGTTTCTGTCCCTGTTGGCTTATGCTCTCGGGCAGAGGTTCCCAACTCCGGTCCTGGTGGGCCCAACACGATTCAGGTTTTCATGATGTCCCTAATGAATATGCATGAGATACATTTGCATACAATGGGGGCGGTGCATACAAATGCATCTCAAGCATATTTCTTAGGGACAGCATGAAACCTGAATGTTGTTTGGCCCTCCAGGACTGCAGTTAGGAACCTCTGCTCTAGGGACTGCACATATCTATGGTGTATGTGCTCTGTAGGGTAAAATATAGGCGTTTATGGCATGTTTATTTTATCTGCAATGAAGGTTCCTTCTATACTACCATGGTTTAGTACTGGGTAAAATATAGGGACATGGTCTGCAGGAGCCACAGCTGGGACTTGAACCTGTGATTTTCTGCCCCTGAACACACTGACTGTGTGTACTGCACCAAACATTTGCCACAGAGACAGGTCATTCCCTGGGGATACCATTACTATTCGTCAGACAGACCTTGTCTTTTGCAGTGCATCGCACCCACCTAAACAGGGCTTGGCCTTGGTCTGCTGTGGGCAGATGCCACTGCCCCCTCCACCACCAGCACCTCTCCGCCACCATGCTGACATGGCCTTATGCCAGTGATACTGGTGGTGCGCAGTCTCAGGCCATCCAGTGTGCTGGTAGTTGGCTGCCTATGGTGCGTGATATGGGGTAGGGGTGCCTGCATAGACATTCACGCTTCCCCCTGGCACCGCCTGCCAATGTTATGTGCCCTTTGGGGTACTTGCTGGGTGATGTCCATTGTGGCACTGTGGGACACACACTCGTGGACATGTTTGCCCGTGGTCAGTTGCTGTCTTGCTGGATTTCCGTTTCTACATTCCTATGTGTCACCTGGGCATATAGCTAGTCCACCCTGTGCCCCACTGCATGTCCTGCCTGCAGCCACCTGTACCCCATTTACAGCCTCACCATAGTGCCCTTTCGTACTTGGGCACTATGCTGTTGCTGCACATGTATCACTGCTATCACTTTTCTTGGTCTCCCTGCCTTTGCTGTACATTGCTGACTGAAATGGTTTCTCTCTCCTACAAATGTGCCTCTAACACGAGGTTTTCACAGGAGTTAAGTTTCAGATCCTGATTTCACAGTGTTAGTGTGCCTGGGGCCTCTCCCCGCCTATTCTCCGGCAATTGACCCCTTATCTACACCCTCTGGGGAGCCTTACTCCACCCTCTGTGCACCTTAACGCCGCCGGAGACGTTAACATGCGATAAGTGATGTTATCGCCTGGTAATGTTACATTATTGCGCGATAACGTCACTTATCGCCCAATAACATCGCCGCTGCGACGTTAGCGTTGTTTAGTAAACATACCCCTTTGTCTTCTACTGGGAGGCTATTTCACACATCCACCTCCTTTTCCATAAAGAAATCTTTCCTTAGATTACTCCTGATTCTATCCCCTTGTACCTTTATCCTATTACCCTCATTATAGAGCTTCATTTCAATTGAAAAAAGAGGCCACCTCTTGTGCATATATGCCACAGAGGTATTTAAATGTTTCTATCATATCTCACCTCTCCTACTTTTCTTCCTTGTCTGTCATTTTATGCTTTATACTGTAGACTATGGACCATTTTAGTAGCCACACGCTGCACTGATTCCATCTTATTTATATCTTTCTGAAGGTGCGGTCTCCAGAACTGCACATAATACTTCAAATGAGTTCTTACCAGAGATTTATACAGAGGCTCTATCACCTCCTTTTTCCTATTTGCCATTCTTCTCCCTATTTACCCAAGCATCAGTCTGCCTTTTGCCATTACCTTTTCTGCCTGTTTGACACCGAAGGAGCATCTGTTCATTTGTTAGCATTCCTGACCTGTGGTGCTTATGAGGAAACTGAAAAAGAAGTTGGACACCGCATCTGGAGTGGTGTGTAGCCCATGGACAAGCATCTCCTCCCTAAGGAGATAAGAGTTCCTGCTTCAGATACTGTTTCCTCCATATCTTCTCATTTTGGAGCATCTTCGAGCTTCCTGGACTGCACCCCAGCCCCTCACCCGACAATGTTTACACCGCCTGCAACTATCACAAATGAAGTACCATTAGAACAAAACACCTCTCAGTTATTTAAGTAGAGTATAAGCCTGTGATTCAGTCTCCTCCAATAGTAGAAGAGGAAGGGGACATGGAATCTCAGGTTTCTTTATCTGATGTGTGGAAAGTTGTTACATGTACTGAAAGGACTTTGGTATCTACAGTCTCCAATCTGTGCCACTTTTCACAAGAGACGGTGGCATGAATGGATGTAGTGAAAGAACGGGTGGAAGTTCTTTCTAATATAGTTTCTAAAATTCAAACACAGTTTGCTTCCTTTCAGGCTTTAAATTCATCTAATGTTGAGGATCGTTTGCTAATGTATCATAGGATGGAGTTGTTTGATAACATGCTTAGGTTAAAAAATATTCGATTTCTTAATTTTCCTCGTCATAGATTACTAGCTGGTGAAATATTACTTTGTAAATACTTTAAAGAGGTGTTATGTTTATCTAATGCTGATTCTATTGACCTGTCTAAGTGAATTTACCTTAATGGAGGCGATTGTCTGAGGAATTCTCCAGAGGGTTTGATGTATTACAATTGCCTATTGATTTGAATCATACTCAATTTCTTGAGGAAACTCAGGACAACGTATCTTAGTAGTTTATTTTATTTCTGAACAGGACAAAGTTACTTTAAAGCTAAAGATGTTCCCTTTTATGCTGCCAGAGTTTTGCTATTTCTGGATGTCTCCAGGGCTACACAACTCAGGAGGGATTTTTAGACTCTGAAGCCTAGGGTCTTGGCCCTAGAGAGCGTCCTTTTTTCTTCGTTAACCATTTAAGGGGTATGTTTACTAAACCGTCTTATTGTGCGCTCTGTGATGTTATCACGCGATAAGGTACCTTATCGCGCAATATGGCGCTTTATCACGTGATAAGGTACCTTAGCGCGCGATAACACGCGTGGCAGCGCAAACGAGCGCTGAAGGCAGAGAAAGGCTCCCGGAGGGCGGAGGAAGGCTCCCCAGGGGCGGAGAGAAGGGGTCAATGGGTGGAGAGTGGGAGGGGAGAGGCTCTCTGCACACTAACGCTGTGAAATCTGAGGCTTAAAACTAACGCCAGTGAAACCCTGGCGTTAGAGCTGATTTAAAGGGAAGAGAAACCATTTCTGTCAGCAATGTACAGCAAAATCAGGGAAACCTTCAAAAAAGTGATAAGTGTGATACATGTACTTGTACACGGAACAAAAGTGCAAATAAACACTGAAAATGAACCCAACAAAATATAAAAAAAACATAACCACGCTGGGCAATAGTGATATTAATGGAAAACATCGAAAAACACTCTCAAGAAAGCTCCAAAAAAAAGGATATGAATTTTGGAAGGGTCTACGCTCCATTCCCATACAAGGTGAATGATCCCACAGTGAAATAGCGCTGATCAGGATTTCCCTCTCCATTGGACAGGTTTCCTATGGCATGCACATGTTCCACAACAGTAGGGCGGGCATGTTGGAATGGGCAACTGGACAGATGCTGGGAAAGGGGACACAGAGGGCTGCAGACGGCACATGCTGTGCTGCAGCTGACCCACAGTGCGGACTAGGGTGATGCCTAGGTGGCCCATAGGAATGCTGAAACAGTAGAGCAGCCAGACAGCAACTGATGAGGGCCCAGCATGGGCACGAGTGTGCTTCCCACAGTGTCACAGGGGATAGTACCCAGCAGGTACTGTGGGACCTGGCACTGCCATACCCCCAAGGGCACAGCACATTGGCAGGCGGTGCTGGGGGGAAGCATGGACAGATATGCAGGCACCCCTACCCCAGAACCTGCACCATAGGCAGCCACCTACCCGCACAATGGATGGCCTGAGACTGCACTCCACCAGAACCACCAGCAGACAGGCATGTCAGCAGGGAGGCAGAGGGGTACTAGTGGTGGAGGGGGCAGTGGCAGCTGCCCAGAGCACACCGTGGCCTAGCCCTGTGTAGGTGGGTGCCATACACTGCAACAGACAGGCCCTGTCTGATGAACAGTCATGGTATCCCCAGGGAATGCTCTGTCTCTGTGGCAACATGGTGGTGCAGTGCACACAGCCAGTGTGTTCAGAAGCAGGAGGTCACAAATTCAAGTCCCAACTGTGGTTCCTGCCAACCCAGCCCCCATATTTTACCCACTACCACAACGTGCTAATACAAATAGAACCTGTAGTGCAGATGACGTAGACATGCCCAAAACACCTACATTTTACCCTACAGAGCACAGACACCATAAACATGTGCATTACCTAGAGCAGAGTCTCCCAAATGCAGTCCTGGAGGGCCAAACACCATTCAGGCTCCATGCTGCCTCTAATAAAGATGCCTGTGCTGCATTTCTATGTGCCGCCCCCAAGGTATGCAGATTTATCTCATGCATATTCATGAGGGATAACATGAAAACCTGAACAGTGTTTGGCACACCAGGACTGGAGTTGGGAACCTCTGCCGTAAAGCAGCAGCAAACAGGGGCAGACACACTTGCACCCACAGGCTCCATTATCCAATGCCTCCTGGAGAGGCAGGACATTGGGCCCTGTGTGCATCTCCCAATACTAGCACTTGCATACCTTAGCAATGCCACCCTAAACCCAGGAATACGGTACACAGCTATCAAAAGGTTGCTATGATTACTGGCAGATAGCAATTCTGAAGTACAAGTTTCTGATTGAGCTGCATCATGGCAACCTTTCTGATGTCTGTAGAGTGCGCTATGGGTCTTGTGTCTGACAGTGTTTACCACCCTGGGGAGTGACCCCAACAGTATTGTGTACCATAGCCATGCCTGCACTGTGGACAGGGTGTGGTGGCCAGGGCTATCAAACACCTTTATAGTTGTACAATGCTGGTATAGGTGTGGGAGTGTGTGTCTGTCTATCCAGTGTGTGGTGGCTGCAAACACCCTCCACAGCCCACACTGCCAGCACTGTTGCCAGTATGGCCTGGCCAGGATGCATCTGCACAGGGCGTAGGGCAATGGCTGGGACATTGTAGTGCCTGACAACCACCAGCACAGATAGGGTAGCCACAGCATGTCCTGCTGGGAGAGCACTCTCACCCTGACTGAGCAGTGACCACGGCATGGCTAGGTTCCCCCATAGTGCTCAATAATATTTTTTTCATGTGATATTCATGGGTTCTCTTTTGGGGCCCAATCACTGACTTATCTGCTTGGTGTGTGTGCTGACATCCCAGTTCTGGGTGCATGCATCTTCTCCAGGAACATGCACTATAGACTAGCTAGCAGAGAATAAAGAATAAAATTACTCAGCATGTAGATAGTCACAACCTAATGGGAGACAGCCAACATGGCTTTAGACAAGGAAGATCTTGTCTTACTAATCTGTTATGTTTTTTTGAAGGAGTGAATAAACAGGTGGACAAAGGTGAGTCGGTTGATATTGTGTATCTGGATTTTCAGAAAGCCTTTGACAAGGTCCCTCATCAGAGACTTTTGGCAAAACTAAAGAGTCATGGGATAGGAGGCAGTGTACTATTGTGGATCAGGAACTGGTTAAAAGATAGAAAGCAGAGGGTAGGGTTAAATGGCCAATTTTCCCAATGGAGAAAGGTGAATAGTGGTGTACCCCAGGGATCTGTGCTGGGTCCGCTGCTTTTTGACATATTCATAAATGATCTGGAAAGTGGAATAACGAGTGAGGTTATCAAATTTGCAGATGACACAAAACTATTTAAAGTTGTTAAAACCCAAGAGGATTGTGAAACATTGCAAGAGGATCTTGATAAATTGGAAGACTGGGAATCAAAATGGCAGATGAAATTTAATGTGGACAAGTGCAAGGTTATGCACCTAGGGAAGAACAACCCAAACTATGGTTACACGATGCAAGGTTCCACATTAGGAACCACCACCCAGGAAAAAGATTTAGGCGTCATTGTGGATACCATGTTAAAACCCTCGGCCCAGTGTGCAGCGGCGGCAAAGAGAGCAAATAGAATGCTAGGTATCATAAGGAAAGGAATGGAAAATAAAACAAAAGATATTATAATGCCTCTATATCGTTCCATGGTGAGACCGCACCTTGAATATTGTGTGCAATTCTGGTCGCCGTATCTTAAAAAGGATATAGCGATTTTAGAAAAGGTTCAGAGAAGAGCCACCAAAATGGTAAAGGGGATGGAAGGATACTCCTATGAAGAAAGGCTAAAAAGGTTAGGGCTCTTTAACCTGGAAAAGAGACGGCTGAGGGGAGATATGATAGAAGTCTATAAATTAATGAACGGAGTGGAATGGGTAAACGTTGATCGATTATTTACGTTATCAGAATATAGAAAGACTAGGGGACATGCAATGAAGCTACAGGGTAAACTATTTAAGACTAATAAAAGAAAATATTTTTTCACTCAACGTGTAATCAAACTCTGGAATTTGTTACCGGAGGATGTAGTAAAGGCTGTTAGTGTAGCTGGGTTTAAAAAAGGTTTGGACAAGTTCCTGGAGGAAAGGTCCATAAACCATTATTAAGAAGTGACCGAAGATATCAATGCTTGACCCAGTACAAGCATTGTGGAACTTGTGTCTCTTGGGGAAACTGCTAGGTACATATGACCTACATTGGCCACTGTTGGAAACAGAATACTGGGCTTGATGGACCTTGGTCTGACCCAGTATGGCATATCTTATGTTCTTATGTTCTTATGACTGTCTGCAGCTAGTATGTGTCATGCTGGAACACCTTGCAGGGTGCAGTGGCTGGAGGCTTGCTGCAGGAGAATATCAGATAGTGGTGGGGTGCAGCTGAGCATTTCTGGGCTTAATGTCTGTCTGCTATTGCTTTATGGATGTGTACAGAGCTGAATTGACTGCCCTGTAGGGTGTCTGTTCCCCAGCAAGACTGTGGTTGATGGTCCCCTCTATTGCTGCCATTGCAGGGAGGTAAAATGTGGATGTGTTGGTGGGAGACCCTGTTTCTTACCCTCAGCCCCAGAGAGTGGGTTGGGTGGTGGTACATAATCCACCTATGGGTCCATAAAGGCTAAACCTGACTGAGAAATAGAGATGTATCCAAAGCATGTCTGCAGGAACTACCTATCTCACACAGTAGCACTGCTGGGGACCTGCAGTATGGCCTATTTCTGTTACGGAAGGTGCTGTGGACCTGGTGATGGGCACCCCATCTCACCCTCAGGGTGAGCACCGTACCCGCACAATGTGACGGTGTGTAGCTACTCTGTGCCAGTAACACACATGGTCAGTTCCCCCTACCAGGCCGAGGTGCTGTGGGGGTGCATACCCCATCTTGTGTTCATCTGTAGAATGCTGATTTGCATGTGCAGTGCATCATGAGTACGGGTGGGTTAACCCTATCCTGGTGATCACAGCAGACTGTTTGTGTGGTGACATGCAGTCCTTCTGCAGCCAGCCAGGGGCTTGTTAGCAGCTGTAGCCCACTGGTTACTTCACTGCCTGTGGAGCCAGAGGTCATGTATTCAAACCCACAGTGGGGTTATTTGATAGTGCTGTCCAAAGCATTATCTATTTTTAATGTACATTAGTGCTGCCAGCAAAAACACCCTCAACGTACTGTAACCATAAGGTGCCTCAGAAGGTGCTTTATAGGGCGCCCTATAAAGTGCCTTCTGAGGCACCTTATGGTTGCCGTCCAAATAAGGTGCCTTATAAGGTATCCTATGGAGCGCCTTATAGGGTGCCCTATAGGGGACATTATAGGGTGCAGTGGTGGACAGTGCACTTTATGTGCCCTATGGAGTGCCTTATAGGGTGCCTTATGCGGCACCTTAGGTTACGGCACGTGAGGGTGTGTTTGCTGGCAGCAATAATTAAAATACAAATAAACTGCCTCAAGAAACAATACTTACATGTCAAAGCTGATGCCTCAGCCTGCCTTATGCATTAGGCACACTGGGGGATTGAACTCATGACCCCTGTATCATTAGTCAGTGTATTAACCATTGTATTACACCTCTGTTTCTGCATTTGCATGTCTGGGTGCCTACTTAAAATTGCCGCGCGTTAACGCGCTTAGCGGTGCTTAGCCCGTTAATGTGCGCAGCAGCGCACGCTATTGCACGATAATCCCGTTTTGCTACTTTAAGACTAAAACGCCCACTCCTTTTATGGCAGCCTGCACACTATCGCCGGGCGCACGTTAAGACGGTTTAGTAAACATACCCCTAAATGTCTGATATCACTGCAAGGGAATAAGTATGTGTTTCTTGATCTTTTACAATTGAAGGCTTTAATAGCAGGAAAGGAGGGGCAAGCTTCTGTCGAGTGAGTTAGGTAGTATATCGGTAATGGGCAAAAGGTGGAGAACTTTTCTCTCCTTAATTTATGGTTTGATAAATTTTCTTTTTTGTCTGATTTGACTGTTTTCTCCCAGGGATGTGGGCTATATTTTATGTAAGTTGTTTCTGGAATGTTCCACAAATTGTTTCCTTTGTTTTTGTTGTCTCGCCTCACAACCTGGAAGGGCTAGCTGGGTAGCTCCGATTTTCGATGCTACCCGCTTAGCCCCTGCGCCTGAAAGATAGGCAAGGAAAAACCTCGCCTATCTTTAAGGTGCAAAGGGCTAAGTGGGTAGCATTGAAAATTGTTGCTAACCAGTTAGCCCTTTCCTTCTCCCCCTTCCGTCCCAGAATGCCCTAACATACCCCAATGCTAACTGGGTGCGTTAGGGACTGATCCAGGATTTTCGAATGGCACTACCCTTATAGGTGCCCTTTGAAAATCCCAGATATGGCATTTACATGGGTAAGTAGGGCAGCTACCTATGTAAATGCCTCTGAAAATTGGGCTCTATTTTTTGTAATACATATTGAAATTCTAATTAAAAAAGCGTTACCGCAGTTTAGTAAACATACCCCATATTATACTTTTTGACCAACTACAACTTGAATAGTTTCTTTTGGATAAAGAATCCACTTAATATGTTTTTTTTTTTGCCTTGAGCTTTTGTTTGTATTGGGGCTTTATAGATATAGGACAATGTGTGGCGATAAGCTATTGAATAGATATTTCTCTTTTTTGTATACTTCAGTTTAGTCCTCCCTGACCATGTTATGGACTAGAAGCTTTGAAAATTGTGTTTAACTAAATGTCTGACTTTGTTTTTTGTTAAAATCAGAACGTTTTAATTCTGTTATGGAGCTGTATTTGAAAAATTACTAAAGATAAAAAACAAACAAACCACAAATCCAAAGCATGCAATGGCACTGTGGAAGGACAGTTTACTATGTCTAATCGTTCCACTGGACCATCAGAAGATACAGTGAAATAATATTTTTGTAACAATCTTTCTCACCTATTGTCTATAACAGCAGCTGTGAGGGTGGGAGGGAAGGGCATCTTATTGTATCTATTTATTCCATCCCATGTTCATAGAATACACTTAATAAGTATCTGACACAGCACACTTGGGCTGATGGTACTCCAGGGTAGCAAAGGTCTAGTGGGTGACACAGGAAACTAAAGACAAGTAGTCCCTGCCCCACGATTTGGAAATTCAGTCTAATAGCAGCATTAGCAAGGCAAAGACATGCCTCCTCTCCCTAGTCTGTTGAAGAGTAGGAGCAGGAAGTCAGGTTCCATGGGCAGTGCAAGGCTTAAGCCAGGCTGGGCGGGTGACCCTGAGGCCAGTATCTGTGATAGCATACTTGGAGTGACAGTATTCCAGGGCAGCAGAGGCCTAGTGGCTGTTACAGAGTGCTAGAAGATAAGAAGTCCCTTCCCTCTAAGGGGTTCTTTTACTAAATGGTGTTAGCTGACAGTGCATATTCTGGTGCACGCTGGATGCACGTTGGGACACGAGTTGCCAGCTAGTGCAGGCCCATGACAGTTATTGCAGGACAATTTCTGCACTGTTTAACTTGCGTTAGGATTGTGAGTGGGCAGGGTAGGGGCAGAGAGTGGGAATGGTGTGCTCTGTGCAGTTAGCATGGGATTCACACCGCGCGCTAACTGCATTAGCATGGGATCACCTAACGCAGCCTCAATAGGAGGCATTAGTGTGGGTGCACCTAACACCACATGTGCTATGGGACAAGGCTCCATGTTAACTGTCAGGGAAATGCCTTCCACACCCCTGACAGTTAACACAGAGGTGTTGCACCTAATGCATCATCATTTCAGAGCTTTTGCCGCATTAGGTGCAACATCATAGTGCCCTTTAGTAAAAGGTTCCCTAAGAGCTGGAAAATCCAGTTCAATAAGAGCATTAGCTAGACAAACATATTCCCCCTTTCCCCAGTCTATTGAAGAGTGGAGTAGGGAACCAAGGTCAGTAGGCAGTGCAGGGCCTATCCTAGGCCAGATGGGTGAGATCAGAACCAATATGTGATGTAGCACACTTGGATAATGGTACTCTTGAGCAGTAGATGCTTAGTGGGTGGTGTAGAGCACTAAAAAACAAGCAATGCCTTCCTGTAAGAGTTGGGAGTCCAGTCTGAGAATATCATAATTATTGGTATGGGTACATTTGCAAAATGAAATGGTCACAGATGGAGAGAAGGAAGGGAAGGTGAGAGCAGCACTTGCAGAAGCTCTTCTAGTCTGTTGACTGAGCCAAAGAGATATGTATTTACAAGGCAAGTAGAAAGAGCTGATCTTCCAGTGAAACTTTGAAAGAGTCTAGTGTCTAGTGTCTTCTTCTCAGAGGAGCAAAAGTTTACAATTATAATGGGGGGAGATGAGAGAAGCAGCAGGTGAAGGCAACAGAGTAGAGTAGCAGAAGCACCATATTCCCTGAAAGTATATGGAAATGGTCTGTGGAGATACAGGATCTGAGAAAGGTACCTGGGCAGGTGCATCTCAGTCATCATATTTAAAGTTTACTGGCTTGAAGAAGTTGCTGTTAGCATGCTAATTAGTTAGGAGGTAGAAGATGACACTGGCAGTGCTAAGGTCAAGAGTCCTGACAGGTAGAGGGGACAATAGAGTATGAAGGATGCCTCTGACCTTTCATCCTCTCCTCCCGTTCCTGTCCAGCATCAGCACCACCAAGAGCAGAATCCCCTCCAAGGAAGTAGAGGGGAAATCTGGTGAAATCTCTGTCAAGTATCTGGGTCATGTCATTTCTGGACAATGGATACATCCTGACCTAGAGAAAGTTTGAGCAATAGCAGAGTGGCCCAAACCAACAGATCTGAAGGAACTGAGATCTTTCCTCAGATTTGTGGGGTATTTTCACTCTTGTGGAAGGCTACTCTCAAACAGAAAGAACCCTTGAATAATCTGCTAAAGAGTACTGGTAGTGCTAAAGGACAGAAGAAGTGTATTCTCATGCAGAGCAAACAAGCTTTAGTTAGCCATCAGACATCATGAAAGCAGGGGCGGCGCGAAAGTGATGCGGGCCATGTGTGGAGACTCATTGCAGGGCCTCATTTGCATAAATATTTTCATTTATGAAATGGACCTCATTTGCAAGAATTTAATAGGCCCAGTATTCAGCAGTGTTGACTAGCACTGCTAAACCAGCTAGCTGATGCTGCTGAACTTTAGACCTGGATAGTCATTGCCGGGGCCATCTCCAAGCCCTGGAATTGAATATCCAGATTGCCTGGATTGCTGTGGAGTTAAGCAACCAGCAGTGATATTCAGACACTGTCTGGGTAGCTCCAGTGGCAAAATTGTGCCATCTTTTACTGTGCCTGACTTTTTCCACGTTGCAATAACCGGGCAGCAGCTCAATATTACTACTTCCCAGTTACCACCGTGTGCTATCCCAGAAATTCTCTGATGCCAACCGGTTAGCATCAAGGTGTGCAGGAGCAGCACCTGCAGATATTCAGCAGCACTAACTGTGATAGTGCCGCTGAAATCCTGACCAAAAGGCTTAACATGGCTAGTAGTTCTGCTAACAATGGTAATCCCTTTAAATAGCGGACCCAATGTATTTTAAAATTTATATGCCACCCACCTAATATCCTAGGTGGCTTCCAAACATACATACACAATTTATTAAAACAGACATTACAATAAAATAATCATGAAACAAAACTAATACAACTTACGTACACTCAAAAATCAAACCATTATAAATGTTTACAAACTGGATTTATTTGGTCAGTGCTATGACCAGGTTACTGATAAGGAAGGAATTGCTAAAAAATGAGAAAAACTAATCCTACTAGGTATGAGTTTACGATCCTAGTGCCCAGGCTGTATTGATCTGTGTCAGAGCTGGAAAAGCCCAGAAATCCATAATGTGAAGCCATAAGGCCACTAGTCAAAATTAAAACATAAGACCCACAGTATAGGATCGATAGGGTAAACCTACCATTCCACAACAGCACTAACTTCCAAAACTCACACAAGAAGAAGCCTACCCAGAAAAGGGAAGCACCTTAAATACCGCAGTGGAACCTACATCCATACAGCTACTGGGAAAGCTGAACAAGCCAGATCCCTACATAGAAACTCCTTATTCACAGAACACCTGGCCTTGATCACACACTTAGAACATAGATAGACTCTCTCTAAGTACAGAATAAGTAACCACAAACTAAAAATAGAAATACTATGGGGTATGTTTACTAAACCATCTTAACATGCGCCTGGCGATAGTGTGCAGGCTGCCATAAGCAAAACGGGATTATTGCGCGATAACGCGCGCTGCGCACATTATTGTGCAAGAAGCCGCTAAGCACGTTAACGCGCGGTAACCTTAAATGGGCGTGTAGACATACAAACACAAAAACAGAGGTATAGCACAATGGTCAATACACCGACTGATGGTACAGGGGTTATGAGTTTGATCCCCCAGAGTGCCTAATGAAAAAGGCTGGCTAAGGTATCACCCTATACATTTAAGTAGTGCTTTTATAGGCAACAGGGGCATAAACACCCACACCCACAGGCTCCACTATCCAAAGCCTCATGGAGAGTCAGGCTGTTGGGCCCTGCACGCAGCAGCATCTCCCAATACTAGCACTTGCATACCTTAGCAATGCCGCCCTAAACTTGGGAACACATTCCACATATATCAAAAGGTTACTATGATTAATGGCAGATAACCATTCCTATGTGTACGTAATGCGTGCAGCCTCCACGCACATGCGCAACGCAAGCAAGGACGCACACACGTTAAAAAAAAAAATACACATGCACACGTGGAAAATGCTGAGGGGTTTGTGTAGGCAAGGGAGACGAGGCGTGCAGTGTTGCTGTTGGTGAAGCAAGGGAAGTGTCAGAGGCAGGTTTGGTGTGAAGAGTGGCTGGGTTGATGAGTGCTGGTGGAGTTTTGTGGCTGGGTTGGTGACTGGTGGGTGAGATGAGTGTCTGGCTTTGAGTGAGTTTGAGGACTTGAGGGGGCTGGAGTTTATGGCGGGCTTTGTGGTTGCTGCATGTGCAGTGGGAGGTGAGCAGGGGCTGCGGTTGCCTGACGGGGGAGATGATGTCCATGGGACTTAGGCAGAGGGCATGGGTTTAGTCCCGCTGCAACACAGACCTGCAGCTGTGGCGGCAGGCCAGGCAGGGGTTATGCTGGCATGGCGCAGGAGGCATGCAGAGTTGCAGGCTTGCCAGCCTCTCCTCTATAGGCCCAGCTCCAGGGCATGCGTGAGGACCAGGTTTGGTCAAACTCTTTGGTGCCCTACATTTCTTTGCCTCTGGCTGTTTCCAGTCATCTGTGGCCACAGTGGATGGCATGCGCCGCCCCACCTTCTCACACTGTCTCCACCAGATACTGCGTTGTGTTTTCAGGGAGGACTGGGGAGATATAGCTGATGACAACTAGACATAAACCACAAGCCTCAACTACAAGCTGGGTATATGTGTAGAGGAGGAGAGTGCAGTCCAAAACAACACCTACATTTTGGACCTTAGAGAGAGGAAGTTTTGGCCACACACACAAAGACGCTCTGATGGGAGGGGAGGGTTTAGGTGCACATACAGGATATCCATGCTTTGCCATTATCAATTTCACACAGTGGGATGACATGCAGCCATCAATGACAGGTGGCAACAAGACATAGGGGTGTGGTTTGACAGACATAACTCAGGCATGGAGAGATATATTTGCAACTCATCAGCACACAGCTGTTAATGTGAGTCAAGGTATGAGATATACACACACCAAGAAAATATATATGGATAGAGGATAAGGATGGAGCCCCTGCATATTTCCCTGTGTTACAGGAACTGAGAGCGGTGTAGCAGACGACATTGAGACACCAGAACACACACTGAAGGGGCATTGGGAGCAATATGGGGGACACAGGATAGAACTGTGTGCTTAGAGCCAAACAGGGACACGGTAGCAAGGAGATAATTCTGTTTCACATTTTTTATAGAACCAGAGAGGTGAGGAAGGGGACAGACAGAGTATGGATCCTTTTTGTTTGCCACACACACTTCAGTGATAACTGTAACATGAAACGAATCTGTACAGTGTGATGGGGAACAGTCAGTCTGTTAAGGATCTTGGGGGGTCTGCGAGCTGAAGACGTGAAGGTGCAGTGTGCGTTGCACAGCTCCAACATGACATATGTATGTTTCTCTTGTGTTTATCAATCCACAGGACATACTTGGTGACCCTCCTGGTGCTGTGGTGCATTGGCAGGTGACTGTACGTCATCCAACATGCAGTAGTCTGGGGTAGGTGGACCTACAGCTACTTTGTCTGTGACGACAGTCAGGGGGAGCACATGTCTGCAGTGATCTGTCATAATGTACATATCTTGATGTTCACCTCTTTTCCCTGCAACCCCATACCCCATATGTTGCTGTTGGCATACATATCCACATGTGTTCCTGGCCAGTTTGTCTTCTCCAACACTGTCTCTGGGATACGTCCAACAGAGCTGCGTGTGTGTGCAGGTCCTAAGTGTTTGGGTGGTGGAATGCATGTGCACCCTTCCCTAACATTGTAGCATCAGCCAACAGCAGGGTATCATTGCATTTAACAGGCCTTTTCCACTAATCTCCAATTGTGCACATACAGGCTGTATGCTACTGCTGGCACACTCACCTTAGCACACTGTGTGGGTGTGTGTTTTTGGGTTGACTGTGTGATGATGCAGCGTGCAAGTATTTTGAATTATCATGTGGTGTGAGGAGTCTGTACACCTGGGGAGTGGTGGTGACTGTGCTATCTCTACCTTACTGCTGTTTACCTTGTGAACATTGTGGACATGTGTTGTGTGTTGTGAGCTGACCTATCTCTTGTGTGCTGACAGACCACTGCGCAACAGCATTTGTGTATCACAGATATCACCATAATGTGGACATGCATCAGCAGTGGCTGGACATGGGGACATGGTGACTCTACACATTTCGATGACATCTTCTCCCTTCACTGTGATGTGTTATGGCCTTTGAGAGCCTCAGGGGATCCCAAACATGCACTTGCTGCAAACACATGGTAGGTTGCACCTTTGGTCTTTTGTGAATGACATCAACCTTTACATGTTAATAATTTACTGTTTGTCTCATAGACATTTCCTGTTGCGTCTCTGTACATGAACGCTAATGCATATGGGGTGGAGCTATGAAACGCCTGTGTAACATGGGCATGGACATGACCATATCCATGTGACACCCTCGCCTGTGGTTCCAATTCAAAATGTCCCCAACATGCATTGTGTTCTGTGTTGTGATCATGTTATATTTGCCTGTATGATGTTTCCTTACTTACATATTGATGTTTTACTCTCTGCAATTTGGGCTGATGTTGCAAGCAGCACACCACTACATTGTTTATCCTCTTCTGACACAGGGCAGTGAACACACAAAGCACATCTACTACAGTGCATCTGGCATCACCATCAACCACCTGTTGAAGGACACAACAACACCATGGAACTATCCCTGGGAAATGGTGCCATAGGATGTTTGACCTCTGCGAGTGGGGCACATGCCTAGGATGGACAGTATTATTGTTGGACTGCTACTTTGGGCATGACAGGCCTGTCCAACACACTGTTGCTGCTTTGCTCTGGCTGGGTGTCATGTTCATCGCAGGAGACACACATGACCTTTCCAGTACTGTGGCATACTGGGATGTCACACTTGACTATGCATGCCCAGGGTTTCAAGGACAGTCGTAACATGACTTGTTGGATTGCAGACACCCTTTGCACTTTGGACACTGTGTACTGGTTTCCATGTTTGCAGCAGAGACTGACATTGTCACTGTATGTTGTACATCCTTCTGACATTGTGTTGTTGTGTTTTGCCCATGTGTGTGACATGGAACGCAGGATACACTCATCTGTTTGTTTCAACACGAGCATACAGCCATGCATGAGGCACAGGGGGAGCAATAGAGAGGTCCTCTTCTCCATGTCCACCTAGCCTCCACTTGGACATGACACAGTATTTGCCACGACACTACTTTACTGCACACCAACATCTTGGGTTGTTGTTTGCAATCACCAAGGGTGTTACAGTGCATGTGTGGCATCACTGTATCATGTTTCAATGTACACGGTGCATGTTCATGTGACTGACTATGTTGGTGCAACACAGCATGTTGTAATATGGCTTCTGTGTGGGTTACTGTAACATGTTTGACCTTTCTTTCCATCTCTATATACAAGTTATTGTGTCTGTTTACTGTACAGACGTGACGCTCTGCATTGATTTACAAACCTAGCATTGCATGTCTGTACAGTCCTATTTATCCCCTGAGGTAACGACACTCACATTGCTCCGTTATATTTGGAGTGTGGCAGTGTGGGTGTCCATTTTATTCCTTTATTTGTGCATTCCATGTACCGTGATATATGTGTACAGACACTGTATCCACACCAACCAGTGCAGGGGGACCTTCTGCATAGTGTTATCTCTGCATGTTTCTGCGGATGGTTTCATTGGAATTCTCCGTGTTCATGTGCCTCTGCTACCTGTTAGCATACCCTCATTGTGCATTTGATGATTGTTTAGGGTTACATTGTTGCAGCTTTGATTCCTATATCAGGCATTATGTGACAGCTGTAACATAAATTTCAATATGTGTGTTTACACTTTCTTACTTTTAACAACATATGCTGTTTCATTTGTGTGCCTCCTGTGTTGGCAGACAGATATGTTTTAAGGAACAGATCATGACTGATGTGTGTTGGGCCCTCATCATGCACCGCCTACTGTCTACATGCACACATATGTAACTAACGCATTTGGGGCATGCATCAGCATGTGGGGGGTGGGGGCCTAATGCATACTGCACACCATGCACCTGATGCACATTATCTCTCCTGCCCATCATCTGTAGACGGGCCAGTGACTTTTCTGTAACATGTGGGTTGCTGCCCTGCAAAATGTGTTTGCAGATTTTCCCCTGGGATCCACTCACCTTGATATTATGATAGGCGGTATCTACACTATCTGTGATGATTAACCAAAATAAAAATATTTGTTTGACGTACATTTGTCTCTGCTGCTGCTTGATCACACTGACACTTGTATTTAGTGATTTCCTGGTTATGTACATGGCCCACCTGTGCTCACATCCTTGTACGGTGCCAGCTGTCTATTTGCCAGCTGTTTGCCACATCACTGGGTGTTACAGGTTCCATACACACCTTCCCTTTGAGGTACTATTTTTGCATTGTGCTCATTGTGATTGTTTGGGATAGTGGTTACAGACATGTGTTGTAACACCGTAGACTGCAGGTTTGATCCCCACATGGAATAGTCTCCCAGTGGAGGTGGTAGAGATGAGGACAGTAACTGAATTCAAAAAAGCATGGGACCAACACAGAGGATCTCTAAAGGTAAAAAGTGGACTGTTGTAGTTGTTGTTATGGAAGGACAGACTAGATAGGCCATGTGGTCTTTTTCTGTAATCATGTTTCTATGTTTCTATGTTTTTCTGTTGTGCTAACCTGACCATTAGGTACCTACAAGTTCATCACCTATGCACACACACTTCCATCTCTTAACTGTACACCAAAGTGTGCCCTCTGTGCTGCCTATCCATCACATATTAGCTGTTACATATGTCTCTTTCTTTATAGTGCTTATGTGGCAGTCTGCTTGGGGGATTGGCATTGCTATGGTTCAGCTGGTCTGTGGCACACCTATTTGCAGGTTCAATTCTCTCCTGTTCTGTTCCATATTTTTCCCTGCTCCAGAGTATCCCCTGTCACCATTTGGGTTTAGGTTCTTTCCTCTTTTGCATGCTGTATCCACTGCATAACATTTCATTGTGTGTGTGCATGTAGTTATATGTGGCTCTGGTCCCAATTACAGACTGTGATCTGATCTGTACACACCAGATCTGCTTGTGCATTTCATCATGGTTACTGTTGGAGGTTTGCCTATCCTGGCAGACAGCAGATTTCTTGTGTGAGCCCTGCAGTATTCTTGTATGCAGCCTTTGCTAATGACCTCACGTTGGTGGTGTGGCCTACCAGTTTGTGCATCAACATTTGTGCTAATGGTCATAGGTTTTATTCCTCTCTCTTCTCTTTCATTTGTATGCCTGTCCTACACAGATACTTTTCATTCCTGTGACAGTCATATCTGTGCAGATCTGTGCTGTTAGCACATTGTACCCTTACCACAGTTGCCAACCATCCTTTTGTCCATTTATGTGTGTCTGCCAGCTGTGTGCCCTCCTACCCTGATGTGCATGTTGCTACCCCACGTCCTGCACTGCTACACATTTCTGCATTGCAGCTCTTCCTGGTTGCCTCTCCTGTATGTGCTCTGCATGGCACTGCTACTCCTCTGTCCTCCTGTCATTACACCTATCCTGCCACCTCTACCTCCTCTGCTGGACACATCTTCCCATCCTCTGCCACACACTGTCATTGTTGCATGGTACATTACCATCACCCTGTGCATCGCTACAGCTGCCCCCCAATTTGTTTGTCCATTTTTCCAGCTGCCACATGGGCTGGACACAGATTTGTCTGGTCCATCAGCTCAGATCTACTTCCTTCCATTACTTGTGCATTGTCTTTCCTTGTTGCTCTGTGCAGTGTTAGGGTTACATCTGTGTTTGGCCCATACCTTTCTTGCTTTTCAACTTGGGGGACCTTACTGCCCTTGGCCAACATTTTTTGAGTCCCCTATACATCCTTGGGGCATCTTAAGCCACACCTTAGAATCAGCCAGCTTATGGGGTGCCTACTATGGTGCCTTGGGTATTGACAACCTTTTGACATGGCCTCTGGGGCACATTATAACCCACCTTGGCTGACGTGGTGGTTTAGGATGTGCCTTCTGGTGCGCCCTAAAAGGTGCATTAGTTTATGGCACTGGGGTGCGGGTATTTTTAGCTGGCAGCACAGATTGTTGGACTGTTTCAAGCAGGAAAAGGAACTGCCTTGGCAAACCTTATTCATTAAGCCCACTGGGGGATTGAACTCATGATCCCTCTTTTAGCAGACATTGTATTAACCAGTGTGCTACACCTCTATTGCTGTGGTTGTGGGTCAGCATGCGAAGTTAAGGTTAACGTGCGGTAACGTGCGCAGTTCCCTCTATCTTGCGATAATGGACACGACACACTTTATCGCGCGATAACCTGCGATTGCTACCTTAAGACCGGAACGCCCACTCCTTCTATGGCATCCTTCACATTATCACTGCAACTAGCGCCGGGAACATTAAGACGGTTTAGTAAACATACCCCTTTGTTATTCCTGATATCTGGCCTGGACAATCAGCATACAAGGTTTAACAAAGGAAGACTGAAAAGTGTTACAGAGAAAGGATTACTTTCTAGCCTCAGTTATTCAGATATTGCCAAGTGGTGAAAAGCCAAGTAAGATTCAGAAAGTTCAGGAGACTTTTGAAGTTCATATACTTCTTCGACAATGATCAAAGTTTTCTTTGCATGATAGAACATTATACCAGATGTTTGTGAAGCCACAAAAAGTTCTCATGACCAGCAAGTCTTTCCAAAAAGCCATGAACCCAAAGACTTAGAAGGAATGCACAATGAGAATGGTCATCTGGGTTTTTAAAGAACTTTGGATCTAGCTAGGTACCGTTCTATTGGCCTGGAATGACTGCAGTTTGTGATGAGGAGAGTATGGCTGAGCCCATGGAATTGGAAGAAAATCAGTCATTTACCTTTAAAGAAAGAGACAGGCAAGGAATCAGTAGCTCTCAAACTGCAGGCAGAGAAAAAAAAACATGCAGCTACTGAGGACAGGACAGACCCAAGCTCTGCTAATCCAAGGGCAGGCTTGGAAATTAATGAGGGACACCTGGGTGAAGACACTCTTATAAACCCAGGGAAATATTGGAGGAAAGAACGGAGAGAGAGAACAGCCAGAGAGAGGGCAACAGGAACAGGATGAGGCAGCACACGCAGCAGCACACTGGAAGGAAAGATACAGGAAACCAGCACTCAAGAGAGTTGACCAGGGAGAACACTGGAAAATTCAGTGGGGAGAGAAGCACCAGAGAAAGGCCCAGAGAGTTCACCGTGGAGGAGAGCGGTGGAGACTTCCGAGGGAATCTTAGAGGTGAAAGCCCTAGTCAGAAGGAAAGCCAGGATTGCAGGGAAACTGCAATTGGTTTTAAAACTAGGAGAGCTGTGCCAGATAGAAGTGCTGATAAGGGTCAGGCTGCAGTGCCAACTGTTCCTGAACCAGCTAAAAAGCTGCAACTTCCAAAAAGGTGCGTGAATAAAAGGGTAGCCAAAAGTGCCGTAAGCCAGTTAGAGGCATTGTGTCATTTGATGCAAGAAAAGAATCTCCACGTTCCTGGTGGAAACCCTGTGCATAGGGAAAAGCCTCAGTGGAGAAAGGTTCTGGAACTTTTAGAGAATATTAAGCCTGAAGTTTTTCATATTGGCTTAAAGCCAGATTTACCAGACACAGGTCCTGAGGAAATGCAGATAGACTATTATGAATCTGATGAGGGGCCTGAAGATTCAGTAATGGATTGTTCTCTGTGCCAGAAGGCAGAATAAAAAGTTCTTGGATAAAAGAAGGGAAAAGCCTATAACCTGAATGTCCTAGAAGGCAGTGTGAAAACAGGGAGAAATGTGTTTAGCCAGGAATGCTAAAGAACCCTGTTGCTGAAGAAAGGATATTTCTTTTGGGTTTGAAGAAAAGAGAAACCTTGCTGAGTGCTGAATGGTTTTGAAAAACAGCGACACATGTTAGAAAGCTACATAAAGCAGTTTCATTGTTTGTTTGGGATAAATGCCTATGGATTATTGTTTGGAGAAAGAATCCTGTTTGTTTTGCGTTGAGCCTTAATGCTC
The DNA here is from genome assembly GCA_033557465.1 of Ichthyophis bannanicus. Lineage (NCBI taxonomy): Eukaryota > Metazoa > Chordata > Amphibia > Gymnophiona > Ichthyophiidae > Ichthyophis > Ichthyophis bannanicus. The sequence goes on along the minus strand of CM066033.1, from coordinate 584,318,279 downwards.
TTTAGAAAAAGAAATAAATTCCTGTGTTTTGCCTTGTAAACCCTCGGTCTCCACACTACTTGTTTTTTTCTAAACAACACAACTACAAATCCCAGCAGCCCCGGCACTGGATGAGGAAGAAAACTCTATAATTAAAGGCCTAACAAGTGCAGCCCTAGGCTTATAGGCTGTTGCCTAGGCCAGGGGCCCCCACAGGTGGCATAGTTTTTCGGATCTTTTTCTATGCATGCGCCAGGATTTACAACCACTCAAGAATTCAACACACGACAGTGCTAACTGCCGAAGCCCTGCTGAGGATTAATAGGGGAAGTGCAGCTGAGGTCAAAAAGCTGGAGTCAAGGAGGACAAGGCGGTGGACTTCATTTCTGCTAAGCTGGAGTCTACACCGGTTGCAGGTAACCCGTAGATAAAAAGGGGTTTTAAAGGATACCTGTACAGGGGTGCAGCACTGTTGATATAAACCAGAAAAGGAGCAGATATATTTGTTTGTACCGCACTTGGTGGTGTTTTGTCTTTTCTTGTTGCAGCGCAAAAGTTAGCCATGGAATGTAAGGAGCTATTACAGTGGATGGCTGGACAATTCGAGAAACAGCATGAAATGTCCATAGAAGCTCAGGAGCAAACTGCTGCAGTGATGCAGGCGCAGCAGAAACCTCTTCTGGACATGATGGGAGCGTGGCTGGGAGCTCAGGAGAAAGCAGCAGAACCAGCACGGACTACTCCAGGTTCCATAGGAGCTTTGCACACACATGGGCTAGGGTTACAGCCTAGCGAGACATTTTCATTTGGTCAATTAACTCAGAATGATGATATAGATGATTTTCTAGAGGCATTTGATAGGGTGGCTCACATAACCGGATGGCCTAAGGAGCAATGGGCCATTTGCCTGGCCACTTTGCTTACCGGAGAAGCACTGGTGGCGTACAGGGTCATGCCTGCAGCCTTGGCAAGCGATTATGAGGAGCTGAAAAAAGCTATAAGAGACCGCCTAGGCTTAACGCGCATGGTATATCATCGTCTCTTAAGAAATAGTAAATTGAAGCCTGGTGAAACACCGAAAGCTCTCTGCCAAAGAATTAAGAGCTTGGTATTAAAATGGTTAACACCAGAGGCTAGATCCGTAGAATCCATTATAGACAGCATTGTACTGGAACAATTTATGGCCGCAGTCCCGAAGGACATACAAACCTTCCTGATTTTACAAAACTGTCGGAACACCAATGAAGCAACCTTATTGGCTGAGCGCTTTATGGAAGCGGAATTGGCAGGCCAGGGAAAAGGGGGTGCTTCTAAAAGGGCAGATTGCGTATCATCAGAAAGGAAGGTAAGGCCAAAGGGGGATGAAATGAAAACATGTATGCCAATGGTTAAAACTACTCTATACGAAAAAAATGCCCGCGTCTAGTATGAGGAAGTCTCCGTTCTCTCTAAGGCAGTATTGCTCGTCTCTAAGGCAGTATTGCGGCGTCTTTTTGTTATCACGAGCAATACTGCCTTAGAGAGAACAGAGACTTCCTCATACTAGACGCGGGCAGCATTATAGGTCCATACCAGATCCCCTGAAGAACCTGAATAGGAGAAACGCAACGAAGGCGTTGGGGGGATGCGTCGGGATCGGGATCATTAAGTAGCACTGAAGTGATTTACAGTTATGTGCAGTGGCATAAGAAGTCAAGAAGTGAGGGATTACCCGTAGCAAAGAATTTTCAATGCATGGAACATAACCACGGGGGAACCCTGGGGATTAAGATTTGACTTGCCATAACCACATACTGACAATAGCCACAGTGGAGGTCGTTGATGTGATATAGCACATATGTTTCCGAGTTGATGTTTAATCTACGGAACTGGTGCTAGGCTGAGACCACCCTGTGGAGTTTTAGTAAAGATACGAGATTGAATAAGAAGTAATGGGATCATAGTTCTGAAGGAACATTCCTTATGTCTGTTGTATTGAACGTGTTACTATTATTTTACCTAAAAGAAGGGAAAAGCCTATAACCTGAATGTCCTAGAAGGCAGTGTGAAAACAGGGAGAAATGTGTTTAGCCAGGAATGCTAAAGAACCCTGTTGCTGAAGAAAAGATATTTCTTTTGGGTTTGAAGAGAAGAGAAACCTTGCTGATTGCTGAATGGTTTTGAAAAACAGCGACACATGTTAAAAAGCTACATAAAGGGGGGCGGAGCCCGATGTCCAGCGGGATGGTCGCATAACGCTGAGGCTCCCGAGAGGCCTACTCAGAATCCTGAATTAACACCGGACATACTTGAACTTCTGCTCTGATCTTGCCGGGGCACATTGGTGAGATGGCGGGGACCAAACCCACGCGCCTGGAATTTGGATCTCCAGCGGCTTCTCACGGCAAACGCTCCAAAACTGAACCCCCGTCCCCGCAGAAGGGGCTGGCTTTGCGCGAGGGCCCCGAAATGCAGCAGGAAATCCTCGCAGAGATTAGAGGGGTTAAGGACCTCGTGCAGTCAAACGGTGAAGCACTCCGAGCGCTGCGGGAAGATCTTGGTGTACTGCAAGGCAGGCTAGAGGGGCTCTCTTCGCGTCAGGACAAAATGGAGAGCATATTAGACTCCCATGCGGCCCGGTTGTCCAAACTCGACAAAGTTGAACGTCAGGTGCGGGCCTTGCAGAAAGAAGTGGAAGATGGCAATAATAGAGCGCGCCGCAACAACCTACGACTCGTGGGCATACCGGAGGGAGCGGAATCGGGAGACATGAAGGAGTTTTTATGTAAAATCCTCCCTTCCCTGCTCCAAATCACCTTTACCAAAGAATTGGAGATCGATCGCGCTCATCGTGTACCCACAAACATAACGCTCAACAGGAAGACCCCGCGGCCTATCATCTTTCGACTTTTGAGATATCAACATGTGGAGCAAATTCTCAGTGCCTCTCGGGCAAAGGGCCATATGGAGTTTGAGAGCCACAAGATCTCCTTCTATCCTGACTTGGCTAAACCCACGGTCGACCGCCGAAAGCGCTTTCTGGAATTCCGGCCGAGGCTTCAACAACTATAAGCACGCTATGGCCTGATGTATCCGGCCAAGCTCCGAGTCACGCTTCACAATCAGACAAGAACATTTGAGGACCCTGATCTACTAGCGGAGTTTTTGGATTCTAAAGAAGCCAACTTGATGCGCTGACTTCCAGAATATTCCTGCAAGTATTCTCATATCCGCTGTACCTGCCATATTGGATTTGCCGCGGCTCAGCAAAGAGTCTTGTGAGGGCGGTTTGTTGCCTTATTTTTGATGATATCTGTGACCCGACTCCATCTACCCACAGTAGCCTCGATGAGTATCAGAGACAGTGTTAATTATGGACTCTGGTGTTTCTTTTCTTTTTTTATGTCTCTATCTTCCTCTCTAGGGCCTCCTCCCGCAGACATATGGTCGCCATATTCATTGGGGGTTTTGCTTCTTCTCTAAGTTACTTTGGTACATACTTTTCAATATGGGGTGTATTAGCCAGCATACTCGGTGATTATGTCATTGTTGTACAGATTCTGATTATGTTGTATGTTTTCAAGCGCCCTTACTTAAAATGTCTATTACCGATTGATGGCACCATGTAAGATTTTCTCATTGAACGTAAAAGGAATCAATAATCCGATAAAACGGAAGAAAATCCTAAGCTATCTAAGTCATGAAGCTGCGGACCTGATTTTCCTCCAAGAAACGCATTTAAATTCGAAGGAAACTCTTAAACTCAATATTAAACCTTACATGGTGGCCGCCTATTCCCCAGCCGTTTCTAAGAAATGTGGGGTTGCCATACTGGTTAGGAAATCTCTGCATGCTACTATTATTGCGACTAGCTCAGATACTGCAGGTAGATGGTCCAGAGTTCACCTCAAGATAGGTAGCCTTGAAGTTACATGTATATGCCTTTATGCTCCTAATGTGGATGGCCCTGCCTTTTTTGCTACCATTGCTCAGGTTGCGCAGGCCTCTGCTAATACTTCATTGATAATAGGGGGGGATTTCAATTTAGTTCTTGATCCCCTGATTGACAAACAGCCGCCTAGGACAAGTGCTCCCCCCAAGAGTCACACCACGCTTACCTCTGTGATCAAAGATCTTGCTTTAGTTGATCTATGGAGGTTACTACACCCCAATGAGCTTGACTTTACCTTCTTCTCTTCCCCTCACAAATCCCAGTCTCGCATAGATTTCTTTCTAATATCAAAACTGTTAGTTCCTCAGGTGGACACTGCAAAGATTCACTCCCAACATATTTCAGATCATGCTGCTATTTCTTTTCAATTACACACTACTGCACCCCAAGGGAATTCGGGGGCCTGGTTCTTTGATAGAGCCCTGTTAACTCAGCCAGAGTTCCAGTTAGAAATTCGAGCAGCCATACAGGATTACTTCCATTTTAATTTACCCCAGGATACTGCGAATTGGGCTTGGTGGGAGGGTTTCAAAGCGGCCATTCGAGCAACGATCACTAGCTATCAAATCTGCCTGCGGAAACAACGCAAACAGCAGCTACTCATACTAGACCAACAAATCAAAGCAGGCGAACGAGTTCTAACTTCACGTACTGATCCATGTGTCTTAATCCGCTTACAGCGTCTCCGTTTTCAATATAATGCAATCCTCTCAACTGCAGCTTCTAAGAGTATTGAGCTTCAACGAGGGACATACTATCGTGAAAACAACCGAGCCGGTCGACTTTTAGCCAACGCCTTGAAAGGTCAAAAAGAAGCCAAACGCGTAGCGGCCCTTCGAGCCCCACAGGGAGGGGGCATATTGACCACAGACTCCGATATTGTAGAACTCTTTCGGGATTTCTATACCCGCCTATATCAATCTGAATGTGAGTTCTCATCAGAGACCTTCGAGCGATTGTTTTCTGGTATTCAGCGGCCGACCCTCTCTGAAGCTGATAGGGATGCGCTGGATGAACCCTTCTCTACTTCAGAGATCCAATCTGCCCTAAAACGAACAGCCTCGGGTAGAGCCGCAGGGCCTGATGGTCTCCCGACCGAATTCTACAGAACGTTCAGTGCAGATTTAGTTCCCTACTTAAAACTCTATTTTACTGCCCTTGCGGTAGATACATCCTCTTTGGGATCCTTTTCTGCAGCTAATGTGGTAGTATTTGAGAAAGAAGGCAGAGACCCGCTGCTAACTGCCAACTACCGTCCAATCTCCCTACTTAATGCCGATTATAAGATCTTCGCAACGATCTTGGCCACCCGGCTATCTGACAGGATGGCCACCCTAATCCATCCCGACCAATGCGGTTTTATACCCGGCCGATCCACCGCTGACAATGCTCGGACCTTGTGCCATGTGCTATCCAGTGCTGCCAATCTAGATCACCCATGGGTGGGTCTTTCCCTAGATGCTGAAAAAGCCTTTGATCGCCTAGAATGGCCCTTCTTATTTGCAGTTCTCCGATGGTATGGCTTTGGGGAGGGCTTCCTCCGATACCTCCAAGTCATGTATACTCAACCCGTTGCCAGTATTTGTGTAAATGCCATTAAGTCTCAGCCTTTTAATCTCCAAAGAGGCACGCGTCAAGGTTGCCCCCTATCACCAATGCTCTTTGATCTAGCTCTTGAACCCCTCGCCCTCCTTATTAGACAGTCCGCACGTATTCGAGGTGTCCCCTTCAGTCACAGAGAGATTAAACTCTCTGCATATGCAGATGACCTTATGCTTTTCGTATCCCTTGATTCGGTTCCAGCTGTCTTGGATCTGATTGATGGATACTCGCAATTATCGGGCTATAAAATTAACTGGACCAAATCTGTAGCATTCCCACTGAACCGCTGGGTACATGAGGCTGACATGCAGGCCTTTCCTTTCCTTTGGCAATCCCGCATGGTGAAATATCTTGGGGTCCATTACTGTTCTCCTTTAGAAGACACTATTAGTTTTAATGCCAAAGAGGTAGTCTCCAAAGTCCGTGAGCTCACAAATCGTTGGTCTCCCTTATCCCTTACATGGTGGGGCCGCCTAGAAACTGTGAAAATGATGATAGTCCCCAAAGTGAACTACATTTTAGAAATGCTGCCATGCTTACTCCCGCTACACACTTACAAAGATATTGAGGGCCTTCTCGTCCGCTATCTCTGGCAGGGCAAACCACCAAGGATAGCTAAACAAAAACTACAGTCTGCGAAGGAACTAGGGGGTACCAGATTTCCTGATTTTCTCAGATATCATCAAGCCTTCCTACTTAAACAAGGTGCCCGATGGCTAGATGCCTTAACAGACAGCAGACCAGTTTGGCTTGATATAGAAGAGGAGCTTAGTAGCCCAATTCCGTTGATCCATCTCCCCGGTATGTCCCATCAAGTAGACACCCGCCATCCCCCAATGATTGTCGATACTCTTGCGGCCTTTAACACTCTCATTCTATCACTGGGCCCAAACGTATGTCCTCAGGACGGACTCCCGCTGTGGAATAACCCCAGAATTCAAGTCTTAAATAGAACGATAGCATGGAAACCCTGGTACTCTAGGGGGATCTGGACACCCCAACAGCTCTTCTCTGCAGCTCGTTGGAAAACCTTTTCTGATTAGAAAAGGAATTTGCGTTACCAGCGAAACATTACTTTCAATTGATGCAGCTTCAACACTGCCTCAAAAGTGCTCAAATCATGCCGCCCTCTGTCCCTACTGAGGACGGGCTATTAGAACTAGTTCACTCTATTAGTAGTACACAGGGGGTAGCCTCTAACTTTTATAAAATATTATGTCAGGGTACAGATACTGCCACTTTTAGAGCCCAACAAGCCTGGGAGCGCGAACTGCAAACCACTTTAACCCCTGTGCAATGGAGCGTTTTCTGGAGCAAAGTAGTGCGGGTTTCCCGGTCTGCCTCAGTTACCCAAACTCTCTTCTTTTTTGCACATAGATGCTTTTATACTCCAGAAAAAATAGCCAAATGGAACACAACTGCTAGGGACCAGTGTTGGTCTTGCCATACTGCTGTGGGAACCCTCGCTCATGTTATTTATGAATGTCCTCAACTACAGGTTTACTGGGGGCGGGTCTGGGGTCGTATTCAATTTATCTTACACCTTCACGAGCCTCTCTCTTGGAAGATTGTGGGACTCCGCTCAGTGGCGGAGGTCCCCTCTCTTCCTAAGAAGGGTCGCTTTCTCCTTGATTTCATGCTGGGTATAGCCATATGTTTAATCACGAGGAATTGGAAGGATAGCTCTCGACTTACTGTCAATGAATGGTGGAACCTCGTCTGCTTATATAGTAAATATGAGCAGATATCTCGGAGAGCTATTCCCCATACCCAAACTCACTCTCGCTTGTCTAAATGGCAGATGCTCAATGATTATGTACAATCTGCTCATTGTTCCGACATGTCTGTTTAATGTGCACTCATCATGTTTCAGATCACCGTTAGGTTTTGTAACACAATAATGTCAGTACACGCCCGCTTCGGGAATGATTAGTTTTCTAGAGAAGAAGCAGGGGGGAGGGGGGTGGCAGGGGTTTACTTTGGTGTATGTATCACATTCTATGTATCTGTCTTTTAGCTGTATGTCTTCCTTTCCTTTGTTGTTATAAAACGAAAATAAAGAATTAAAAAAAAAAAAAAAAGCTACATAAAGCAGTTTCATTGTTTGTTTGGAATAAATGCCTATGGATTATTGTTTGGAGAAAGAATCCTGTTTGTTTTGCGTTGAGCCTTAATGTTCTTTAGAAAAAGAAATAAATTCCTGTGTTTTGCCTTGTAAACCCTCGGTCTCCACACTACTTGTTTTTTTCTAAACAACACAACTACAAATCCCAGCAGCCCCGGCGCTGGATGAGGAAGACAACTATATAATTAAAGGACTAACAAGTGCAGCCCTAGGCTTATAGGCTGTTGCCTGGGCCAGGGGTGCCCACAAGTTGCAGACAAGAAATGCACAAGCTGTGAACGATGCAAAAGAAGAAAGCTAGCTCCCATGGAATTAGTTTTTAAAGACCTTCTGGCACTAGAACCTGATTCAAAAGATATTAGGAATATCCTTGTAGAAACTGACCAATTTTCTAAATATGTGCAGATTTATTCCTAAAGTGATCATACAAAACTGTTGCTGCAATCCTATGGGAGAACTTTATCTGTCACTATGGTTTTATGAAAAGAATTCATTTGTGACTGACCCAGGTGCAAACTTTGAATCACAACCAATTGCAAATATGTGCAAGATAACAGGCCCATAGTCAAGCACTATGTACCCTACCATCCTAGAGGAAATCCTGTGGAATGATTTAACACGGTGGTTCTCAACCCATTCCTCTGGGACCTCTAGGCCAGTCAGGTTTTCAGGATATCCACAATGAATATGCATGAGATAGATCTACGTACAATGGGAGCAGTGCATGCAGATCTATCTCATGCATATTCATTGTGGCTACCCTGAAAACCTGACTGGACTAGGGGTCCCAGAGGACTGGATTGAGAACCACCGTGTTAAGTCATTCCACAGGATTTCCTCTAGGATGGTAGGGTACATAGTGCTTGACTATGGGCCTGTTATCTTGCAGAACCTTATTGACCATGTTAGAGACATTAGAAGAAAGGCATAAAGAGAATTGAAGAAATCTCTAGATTATGCTTATAATTGCACATACAATGACACAACTGGTAAATCCCCATTCTTTCTGATGTATGGAAGATGACCCCTACTTCCCATTGATCTCTATTTGGATATTAGTCCTGTATGACATAATGCCAAAAACACGAGCAATATGTGAAAGAACTGATGCGCAGATGGAAACATGCTTGCACATTGGCTATAAGCGAGGCTGAAAAGAGACAAGGATGGGATGAAAAAGTGATTTCTTCTACCACAGAAAAAGAAGACAGTCTTAATAAGGAACATGAGTTTGCAAAAGAAAGTCAAAATATCTAAATTGTTGGGAGTGAACAGTGTATACAGTAGTGAAATAGTATGGTAAAGGATTACCAGTACACCTTGTGAAACCAGAGAATTCTGATGGTCCAGAAAGAACATTACATAGAGATATGTTGAGGCTCTGTGGCTTCATCTCAGCAGAGGACAAAACCTTAGATGATTTGTTCCCAGATAAAGCCAAAAGAATGCAGACTGGATGGTCTCAGAAACAGAAAGGTGAGGTTTCAGAAATACAAGAAGAAAGGGACAATATTACTCAACCTAAATGTGGGCCTGGATTGAATTCTAATGCAGAAGAATTATGTCTAGAATACGTCTCAGTCTTAACTGGTAGACTACTCTATGTGCAGTAATAAGAGCCAAATGATGTAACTGAAATACTTCAACCAAATAGTGAATTGAAGAAAAATACACAAAACTCTGATTTGGATATAGATAACAGATTGAATGATCTAGTCAATGAGACAGAATCAATCTATAGTGGTCAAGACACTGAAATTGCCAATACTCTGAGTCACGGAGGGAAGAGATTTCCTTCTAAATTTAAAGATTTTGTAGTTAATAAACAGGAGATTTCACATGAGCAGAGCAATGATCCAAGAATAAGGCATAAGAGTTCCATGCAATACATACTTTCATTCATACACCAAAAGAATCAGTTGATGCTCGAACATATGAGCAAACATGTAGAATTGCTAATAACCAATACCTGCTGTGCGAGTTAGAATTCAGTCAGGGACAACTGATTTTAAGGGGGCGGGGAAGATGCAACTTCTACAATGATTTCTCACATATCTATACTGAAGTCCCTTAAAGAGTAGTAGTACTCCCACTTCGACTATTGGTAACTGTTCTTCGCTGGTCTCTCACTGACTCATCTCTCTCCCTTTCAATACATTCAAAACTCAGCAGAACAGCTAATCTTCTGCCAGTGTTACTATGCCGACATAACCCCTCTTCTAAAGTCACTTCATTGACTCCCTATTCCTTTCCACATCCAATTCAAACTTCTCCTGACTTACACGTGCATTCATTCTACAGCTCCTCATCACCTCTCATCTCTAATCTCTCCCTACACCTCATCTCAGGAACTCTACTCATCAGGTAAATCACTTTTATATGTGTCCTTCTTTCCCACTGCTGACTCCAGACTCTGTTCATTCCATCTTGCTGCATCATATGCCTGGAATAGATAATACGTCAAGCTCAATCCCTGGTCCTATTCAGATCCAGACTACAACCCTACCTCTTTGAGGCTTCTTGGATCCTGACCCCCTTATTTTCCTTGTGTCTTACAACTATTTCTTCTTAGTTTATCCTGGTGCCCTCTTTGTTCTGTTTGTCTTGAATAGATTGAAAGCTCTATGAGCAGGGACTGTCTCTTATGTGTATATACAGTGCTGCATATGGGTTGTAGCGCTATAGAAATATTACGTTGTAGTAGCAGTAGTAGTAGTAGTGTGAGCCCAGCAGATTCCCATTCAGTCTTTAGAAGCCTCCTGCTGTTGATTTAGTCAGTTGGGAAAGACAAGAGACCTTTGAGGAGCCTACAAAGTGGAAATCCTTCTCAAAGCTTAATGAGCTTTCAAATATAAAAGTCATAAAGGGATCTTTGTTATTTTGTTTCTTTGAAATAAGGGAAGCAACTTATCTTTTAGTAGTATGCTGCTGGTTGAGGGAACTAAGGAACCTTTGCTAATGTCATGGTTAAATTTACTGTACAGTTCTTCATCTTGTATCAGTTAACCTCCAGTTGTAGTTGCTACTAGTTGTAGAAATGTATTATAATGGTCAGCTTTATTGTACTAAAAACTAAGGGAGGGGGAATATTTACTGGTGGCAGCTGGCTGTTATAACATAGTTAGCCGCTGAATCTTTAACCTGGATATTCAAGGCTGGGGTCATATCCAGCCCCAGCATTGAATATCCAGCCTGTCATGCAGCAGGAGCTGATGGAAGCAAAGATGCAAGAAAAGAAGCTGTTTTTCATAATATAAAAGATGTGCACGAGATGCAATTCCCGCACAGAGCAGCTAGAGGGAGCAGGTGTGCACTCACAGAGGCTGACTGGACACACCTAGCTAATCAACACCACCTGACAAGCAGCCCAGAAAGCTCAAACACAGGAGAGCTTTATAAGCAAGAGGAAGGAGGGTGGAGATAGAGGTGGACTGGAGAGAAGCACCAGGAGCAAAGCCGTGTGAGAGAAATGCACCACGAGCAGGGGCCAAGAAGAAGGAAGCACCAGGAGCATTGAGCTAAGCCCTAGGAGTGAATGGGAAAGCAATGCTGAGCAAAGGAACAGTCACTTTGGGAAGCAGAGCAGTGCTGAAGGAAGAAGCCAGAAGTTAGGCTTGGAAAGAGGCCTGCGCTTACCGGAGGAACCAGTGACCAGACTGAAAGGTAACAAGAGCTTTCAGGGAAAAGACTGGCACGAGGATTGTGTCCCAGGAGAACTACTGGAAGGAGAAAGTTCTTGTTCTACATGCTGTTGGAAACCAAGGTATGCTGACTCTGTTTTTAAGAGAAAAAGCTCACCTCATAAGTGCCCTTTTAAAAGCAATGCTCGTTTTACAAGAAAGGAAAATAAACCTACCTTGTATAACCCAGATTGTAAAAGCACAAAGGTAAGCCACACTCACTGGCGAACCTTAGAAGAACTCTACAAACACCCAGAGAATAAGAATAGCGACTGGCCAGTTCCAATAGCCAGAGAAACCCCAGATACAGAAAGGGATAACTCTGACTCAGAGCCGATGCAAGTGGAATTTGTGGAGCCTAGTCTTTTGTCTCAAGAGGAGATGGACTGTTCTCTATGCGTTACAAGCAGTATAGAATCACTGCTAGACTTGTAAATAATATATGCTGACTCCAGAGTGTTACTTGTATGCTAAAAGGAAGAAGAGTATTGAAACGCTTGAGTTACTCTAGGATGCTTTACTTAATCCTTGTTACAACTGTGAAGCATAACAGTTTTTCTTTACCATGAGTTTGTTTCATTCCTGAAGTAAAGGACATTTTCCTCTATGTTGTGACCCACCTGAATCTTTTGCATAAAGGGAAATAAAAGCCTATGTTATCCCTGTACTCTGCATTCACAATTTACTTCTTAATAGGAGCTGAACTACTAAGACCAGGCTGCACCTGGCTCTTAAAGGAACCTCCTCTTATATTTATTTATTTATTTAAGCGTACATTTGTAACCTGCTGCTTCCAGTGATCAGCAGCGGCATCTATACATGGGGGGTTTGGCTGTACCGGCCAGAATTAGGGTACATAAGAACATAAGAACATAAGATATGCCATACTGGGTCAGACCAAGGTCCATCAAGCCCAGTATTCTGTTTCCAACAGTGGCCAATCTAGGTCATACGTACCTAGCAGTTTCCCCAAGGGACACAGGTTCCACAATGCTTGTATTGGTTCAAGCATTGATATCCTGGGTCCCTTCTTAATAATGGTTTATGGACCTTTCCTCCAGGAACTTGTCCAAACCTTTTTTAAGCCCAGCTACACTAACAGCCTTTACTACATCCTCCGGTAACAAATTCCAGAGTTTGATTACACGTTGAGTGAAAAAATATTTTCTTTTATTAGTCTTAAATAGTTTACCCTGTAGCTTCATTGCATGTCCCCTAGTCTTTCTATATTCTGATAAGGTAAACAATCGATCTACGTTTACCCGTTCCACTCCGTTCATTAATTTATAGACTTCTATCATATCTCCCCTCAGCCATCTCTTTTCCAGGTTAAAGAGCCCCAACCTTTTTAGCCTTTCTTCATAGGAGTAGCCTTCCATCCCCTTTACCATTTTGGTGGCTCTTCTCTGAACCTTTTCTAAAATTGCTATATCCTTTTTAAGATATGGCGACCAGAATTGCACACAATATTCAAGGTGCGGTCTCACCATGGAACGATATAGAGGCATTATAATATCTTTTGTTTTATTTTCCATTCCTTTCCTTATCATACCTAGCATTCTATTTGCTCTCTTGGCCGCCGCTGCACACTGGGCCGAGGGTTTTAACATGGTATCCACAAGGACGCCTAAATCTTTTTCTTGGGTGGTGGTTCCTAATGTGGAACCTTGCATCGTGTAACCATAGTTTGGGTTGTTCTTCCCTAGGTGCATAACCTTGCACTTCTCCACATTAAATTTCATCTGCCATTTTGATGCCCAGTCTTCCAATTTATCAAGATCCTCTTGCAATTTTCCACAATCCTCCTGGGTTTTAACAACTTTAAATAGTTTTGTGTCATCAGCAAATTTGATAACCTCACTCGTTATTCCACTTTCCAGGTCATTTATGAATATGTCAAAAAGCAGCGGACCCAGCACAGATCCCTGGGGTACACCACTATTCACCTTTCTCCATTGGGAAAATTGGCCATTTAGCCCTACCCTCTGCTTTCTATCTTTTAACCAGTTCCTGATCCACAGTAGTACACTGCCTCCTATCCCATGACTCTTTAGTTTTGCCAAAAGTCTCTCATGAGGGACCTTGTCAAAGGCTTTCTGAAAGTCCAGATACACAATATCAACCGACTCACCTTTGTCCACCTGTTTATTCACTCCTTCAAAAAAACATAACAGATTAGTAAGACAAGATCTTCCTTGTCTAAAGCCATGTTGGCTGTCTCCCATTAGGTCATGACTATCTATATGCTGAGTAATTTTATTCTTTATGATGGTTTCTACCATTTTTCCCGGTACTGATGTCAGGCTCACCGGTCTGTAGTTTCCCGGATCACCCCTCGAACCCTTTTTAAAAATTGGTGTTACATTGGCGATCCTCCAATCCTCAGGTATTAGAGATGATTTTAATGATAGTTCACAGATTACTGATAGCAGGTCTGCAATCTCAAATTTCAGTTCTTTCAACACCCTTGGATGTATACCATCCGGCCCAGGTGATTTGCTACTCTTCAGTTTATCTAATAGTTGTAGGACATCTTCCCGATGTATCGATATTTCCTTCAATTCTTCCACACCTTTAAATACCACTTCAGTCGTGGGTAACATCCCTACATCTTCCTCAGTAAAGACCGAAGCAAAGAATTCATTCAGTCTCTCCGCTATCGCCTTGTCGCCTCTTAGTGCTCCTTTAACCCCTTTATCATCTAATGGACCAACTGACTCTCTCACGGGTTTTTTGCTACGAATGTACTTGAAAAGGTCTTTATTTCGCGTTTTTGCTTCCGCAGCAAGCTTCTTCTCAAATTCTCTCTTTGCCTGCCTTATCAATGCCTTGCATTTGACTTGCCAGTGCTTGTGCTGTTTCCAGGTTTCATCATTTGGCTCTTTTTTCCATTTCTTGAAAGATGCTTTTTTGGCAACAACAGCCTCTCTGACCTCAGCTTTAAACCATGCTGGCAATTTTTTGGACTTCCTTCCACTTTTCTTAAAGCGTGGAATACAGCTGGTCTGGGCTTCCAAGATAGTATTATTCAACAACACCCAAGCATGATGTACGTCTTTAACCTTTGCAACTGCTCCTTTTAGTTTTTTCTTAACTGTTTTCCTCATTCTATCATAGTCTCCCTTTCGAAAGTTAAAGGGTAGTACTGTGGATTTCCTTACTATCCCTCCTCCACTAATTAAATCAAAGGCGATCATGCTATGATCACTATTGCCAAGTGGCCCCAACACCCTTATCTCTTGCACTACATCTGGTGTTCCACTAAGGACTAGGTCTAATATTGCTTCCCCTCTGGTCGGTTCATGAACCAGCTGCTCCAAGAAGCAGTCATTTATTTCATCTAGGAACTTTACCTCCCTAGCATGTCCTGTTGTGACACTGACCCAGTCGATGCCGGGGTAATTGAAATCACCCATTATTATTACTGCACTGTAACTTTTGCTAGCTTCCTTGATTTCTTTGAGCATTTCATCATCCATTTGTTCATTCTGGCCAGGCGGACGATAGTACACCCCCACTGCCATCGCCTTCCCCTTTTTACATGGAATTTCAATCCATAGAGATTCTACAGCAAATTTTGTTTCTTGCAAAACTTTAATCCTTTCTGACTCAATGCCCTCTCTAACATAGAGCGCAACCCCTCCACCAATTTGATCAGCTCTATCATTTCGATATAGTTTGTACCCAGGTATCACAGTGTCCCACTGGTTGTCCTCCTTCCACCATGTCTCTGATATTCCAATCATATCTAACCTCTCGTTTAGTGCTATATATTCTAACTCTCCCATCTTGTTTTGTAGACTTCTAGCATTTGCATACAAGCATTTTAGAGACTGTATTTTATTCATATTAATTTGGCTATTGGTAGACATGGGTAATTTGGGATCTTTAAGTTCTGTCTGCTCCATACTCGAGGGCATTTGGGCTACTTTACTCCTTTTTGGAACCTCTCTGCTTTTTGTAGTATCCTTCAAGGATACATTCTTCCGAACCATGCGCTCTTGGGCGACTGTCGGCTTTCCCCTATTATCTAGTTTAAAAGCTGCTCTATCTCCTTTTTAAAGGTTAATGCCAGCAGCCTGGTTCCATCCCGGTTAAGGTGAAGCCCATCCCTTCGGAAGAGCCCCTCCTTTCCCCAGAATGTTCCCCAGTTCCTAACAAATCCGAACCCCTCATCTCTGCACCATTGTCTCATCCACGCATTGAGACTCCGGAGCTCTGCCTGCCTATTGGGTCCTGCGCGTGGAACGGGAAGCATTTCGGAGAACGCTACCCTGGAAGTTCTGGATTTCAACTTCCTACCTAAAAGCCTAAATTTAGCTTCCAGAACCTCCCTACCACATTTTCCTATGTCATTGGTACCAACATGTACCAAGACAGCAGACTCCTCCCCAGCACTATCTAAGACCTTATCTAGGTGGCGTGTGAGGTCCGCTACCTTCGCACCAGGCAGGCATGTTACCAGGCGATCCTCACGTCCACCAGCCACCCAGCTATCTACATGCCTAATGATCGAATCACCAACTACAACTGCTGTCCTAACCCTTCCCGCATGGGCACTTGGCCCTGGAGAAACCTCCTCGGTGCGATTTGGGGGGCGATAGTGCACAACAATCAAGGGGTTAAAGGATTTACAGTTGATTGCATATTGAAGTTACATACAGGGTCCTTAATACATACAGGGTACTTAATACATATTTACAGTTGCTGCCTGTTAGGACCTACAAGGGTCCTTATATACAATTTACACTTTGTTGGGTTTGTTTCAAGTGGTTACGTACAGGGTACTTAATACATATTTACAATTGTTGTCAGTTAGGACCTAAAGGATTCTTGTACAATTTACACTTTGTTGAGTTTATTTCAAGTGGTTAGCATATTTCATGCGGTTAAGTTGTAATGTACTTGGAAGAGGTGTGTCTTCAGTAATTTTCTAAACTCTTTCAGGTCACTGATTTCACGTAGGTCACTTGGCAAACGGTTCCAGAGTGTCGGAGCTGCAAGGGAGAAAGCTCGGTTGCTGGTGCAAGCATTAACCTTTGTGAAGTACTTCGGGATACAGAGGGTGTTGAGGTTAAGCGTTCTTCTACTTCTGTTGTTAGGTAGTTTAAATATTAAGCTGTTGAGGTGTGAGGGCGCTACATCATGTATGAGTTTGAAAGTAGTGACTAGGACTTTGTATTGTATGCGAGCTGTGATGGGGAGCCAGTGAAGCTCAATTAGTGTGGGTGTGATGTGGTCAGAGAGTCCTTTCTTCATGATGATTCGGGCTGCTACATTTTGTGCCATTTGTAATATATTTATAGTTTTTCTTGGCAAGCCTTGCAGTATGGCATTGCAATAGTCCAGATGTGGAATGATGAGGGCTTGCGTGACAGATCTGAAGTCATTATGATCAAGGATGTTACGTAGGGGCTGCAGTATTCTTAGTTTGTGAAAAATAGCCCGGTTGGTGATTCGAAGGTGCTTGTCCATGTGTAGGTTGCTGTCAAGCATCACTCCCAAATATTTTATCTCTGTTTTGATGTTGTAGTTATTATTGTTCATGGTGACCGTTGCTGGGGGCTCGAATCCCGGTTTCCTGGAGATACACATAGCTTCTGTTTTCTTGTGGTTAATGGACATATTGTTGCGTTGGAGCCAGACTTGAAGTTCGTGTAGGCATTCTTCTAGCTTGCAGAGGTTTGGGTTGTTTACGTCTAGTTGAGTATATAGCATTAGGTCGTCTGCGTAGATATGGTAGTTTATGCCATGGTGCTGGAAGATCTTGCATACTGGTTGAATGTATAGGTTGAATAGGAGGGAGGAGAGGGCGGAGCCCTGTGGAATGCCTTGGGTTTGCGGGAAAGGGGTGGCTTTGACATTGTTGAAATTGACCTGCTGCATTCGGTTTGTAATATAGGAGGAGAACCATTTTAGGGGGGTTCCTGTGATGCCTATGCACTCGAGTCGCTTTAATAGTGTGGGGTGATGCACAGAGTCGAAAGCTGCTGAAATGTCTATGAATATAAGCATATCTTTGTGTCCAACCTACCCCTATGACCACTGGCCATTAGGGACGGTATGCGACAAGCCACAACATTGAATACACAGCTCCCTCCCAATGGGACAACCTACCTCAGGCACTAAGAGATAACAATGACCTAAAAGATTTCCAGAAAGACTTAAAAACCTATCTATTCCAGGAATACTACAACTTACCCTAATGCAGCAATACATCAGGCTACGTAAATAACCATGAAATGCTTGTAAACATATTTCTAACACTAGGCTATGTAAATACCCATGAAACGTATGTAAATATGCACATAAGCTTGCAATGATCATACTGTACAATTCCAAATTTGTGTTATGCATATGTTATGCATATGTAAACAAATTAAACTACTGTTATATGTAAAAGGATTGCTGTGATGAAAGTTTAATGTAAAACCGCTACTGATCGCTGGAGGAAGCGGTATACAAATGTAACCAAATAAATAAATAAAATAAATAAATAAATATCTAGGTTGCTCAGATGGGCAGGAAGCTAAATCGGGCAGCGGTGATATTCAGTCACTGCCTGGTTAGCTTCTGCGGTAAAAGCTAGGCCAATCTTTGCTGTGCCTTACTTTCACCTTTTTTGCAATAACCAGGCAGCGGCTCAATATCGCCACTGCCTGGTTATGGCTGCTGCTGCCCCTGGACTGTCTCCGGACCATTCCAGTGCCAACGGTTAGCATCGGGGCATGAAGCAGCAGCACCCGCAGATATTCAGTGGCACTAATCGTATTATCCCAGATAGAGGAGCTGACATGGTTAGCAGGTCTGTAACTGCCACTCAGTATAGGTTACCCTGATTACATCATTTCCGTCCTCGGGTCTTTTTGATCTTCTGTGTGCATCTCATGCTTTTTTGAATTCTGTTATCTTTTTAACTCCTGCGCCTTCTCTGGCATTCCAGGTATCCATCAACTTGTGTTCCTTAGTTTTCTCAGAGCTTCACATCTTATCCCTTGTTCTACATCGTCCCTTCTTTTAAAAATGTTTTGCCTCTTGCACACTAATGCAGTACCTTTCAGGTATTTAAAGGCCTGTAGCATATTCCCCCATATCTCCTCTCCTCTCTGGTGCTTCAGTATTATCCCATATGGCTTCTGGTGCAGATCAGAATCATCCTTCCCTTTCAGAACCAATGTTTAAAGACTTGGAGATTGATTCAGAAAGGTGATGTTCCACCTCGACCTTTAGATTGGCACCCAGGGTGATGGCCCTTTTTGTTACACCTTGCAATGGCCCTGCCCACATTAAAACAAATGTGGAATGCGTAGAAAGATTTAGAAACAATTTTAGAAATGGTATCAGATGGACAAATGCAACCAAAGAACTGTTAAGATAAAATAAGCAGATGTAAAGAACAATGCATCTTAAAAAAAAAAAAAAAAGAAAAGCTCAGCTTTGGGTAGTTCATTTCACAGCATTTCTAGCCTGCCAATCTGAACTAGCTTGTTCCTGGTGGGTTACAGTTTTCTTATGAAAGTGACAACTGAGGGTAGGCTTTAATTACTTTCTGCAATCATGACCATGCACTTTACAGGAAAGATGCAGTAAATACTTTTATCCCTAGAACAAATAAATCAAATATCTATCCCCTGTGGTGAAAAGAAGTATGTTAATTTAGAAGGAATTATAAGAATTATAGAACATTTCAGAAGCAAAAACAGTCACAACTGTAACATTAATTTGTTTTAAAGCAAAATTTAGTTGCGAAGTAAAAGGGTTTGGGTATGAGGTCTAAGGACAGGCATTAAGGATAAAGGAGGCCATGCTGATGAAGCAGCAGTCTATTTTCATTGTGCATATTGTCACGCCCCCATTACCTCCCCGTATAGGCGGTTGCCTGGAAGAGGGGGACGTGACTATAATATTTATAAATCCTTGTAAGTGCTGATGTCTGGGTTCCGTGTAGTTGTGGGCCAAACGAAGACAGCCAAGGTTAAGTGGTAACAATAACTTTATTGTCGCACAGGAATTTGTTATCTACCATCCCCTGAACAGAAACAAAATGTGGATACTTTCTAATGCCAAATAAAGTCCAAGATGTGATAAAGTCCAACCTGATCCTTCTCAGGGTTGTCAGTTCAAATATATACAGGTTGTCCAAACTTCTCTTCAGTTCTGAACAGCTTTACTTTGCAGCTAATTCAATTGTATAGCATTCACAGTTCATAGCTGTTTAATGAGGTTGAATTTTACACTCTAGCAGAACGCTGCTTCTCCACGTGTAACAACTCAATGGCATGAAGTAACTTCTCCAGCACTTATCACAAGCATAAAGATATACAGCTTTTAGTCATGACAACAGTAAGCACACTCTGCCTCCATCTCAGAACAACTGCTATCTGTTATAGCTGATTCAATTTGCATTGGTTCAACTTCAGAGTCAGATATATTCTGGTTGGTATCAGGGTACTGCAGAGCAACAGGCTTCCACTGTTCTAATTGGTTTCTAAGCTATTTCCATTTATAACTCTTTCCACTTCGTGGTATCTGAGAGGAACTAGAATTACCAGCTTCCTTTAAAACAGGGTTAAGGTAATCCAACTGGCTTAACTTTCTTCTAGTATGTCTGGCTTTCACAGGTTGGTAAAAAGGCAAGTCTCTGTCTTTGTACTGCTTCACTATTTCCCATGTAGCAACTTGCTTAGCAGGGTCTGGCTCTAGCCTTCGTCTCTTTAGCACATAATCAGCTGTTTGCTTAAGAGCAGCTGGGCTATTCTCAGAGCTTATGCTAGTAACACGCTGCCTGCCCTGGGAACGTTTATGCAGCTTATCAAACAGAACTTTACTTTTGTTCAATCTCCCACCTGTACCCACAGCTTCTAGGGAAGATTCCAGGGAAGAACTTCTGTCTCTTCTGGGTAAGGTTTCCAGCCTCTCCCCATGAGATTTAAAGTAGCTTCTAACCTGCTTCTCCTTGCTGTTTGGCCCGTTGTAATTTCTCTCCCTCAGAGGAAGCTTTCTCAGCTGCTTTTCCAGAGACCTCTCTTTCTCCAAGCAGTCCTGCTGGCAACTTCCCAAGCACCGTGTGTTATCCTGGTAGTGGTTGCTCCTTCCTTTGCCTCCTTCTGAATCCCAGTCAGAGTCACGACCTGACTCTCCAACTGAATCTTGATTACCACCTGGAAGTGAATCACCTTCTCCTTCCCCTTCTCCTTCTCTATCTGTTCCTTCCTGGTTAAGAGCATGGGGCTGCCCTATCCGGTTTGACTCCGCCCCCTTGCCTCTTACGTCAGCTCCCTGGGTTGTCATGGAGCTGGGGTGTGGCTCTCTCACTGACTTTCTATGCAGAGAGTTTCTCTGGGCTGGTGCTTTAACCCCTTCCCTGCCTGCATTGCTGTGTGCATTTGGGGAAAGAAGTTGTTTTAAACCCCTTTTCTGGTGTTTAAGCAATCTGCATCATCACAATATGAATTAACATTTTAGCATTATAGCATAGTAAATACCAGAAGATAAAGGCCAAAATGTCCATCCAGACTGCCCAATAGAGATTCATCCAGTTTGAGAAAATGATTTATAAAATTCCCTATACAACCCATCTAACAACCCCTTTTATGTCTCTTTCCTGTCCCTTCAACCATCTTCTCACTACTTTCTTCCGTATTGTCCCATAATGTTCAAAAATCTGATGGCCCCATCACCTTCATTCAAAAGTCATTCCAGGCCTTCTGTTTTTCTTGCCAAACCAACACTTAAATGGCCAGGTCCCCTTCTCTATCTTGTTAATTTTTGCAATAGCCTCTACTGCCACCAAGGTTATAATGTTGGTACAGTACAGTAGATGAGTGGAGGAGTAGCCTAATGGTTAGAAGAGTGGCTGGGTGACAGTGTTCAATTCTTTGTGGCTTTGGGCAAGTCACTTTACTCTCCATTGCCTTGGAAGAAAGGCCTGGCAATCTACTGCCAGTGACACCTTGCCAAAAAACCCCAGAAGCTGTTGGGTCACCAGAAATCAGCATTGACTTGATGACACGCACATAGAAGATGAAGCAATCCTCACAGTCACCAAGGATAGTGATGCTGGTATAGTAGATGGTTGAATTATTTTTGTCTTCCTCTAGAGTAGCAGTGGGAGAGGAGGAGAAGCCTAGTAGTTAGAGCACCAACCTCGTGACCAAGCAACCAAGGTGACCAAGGGGTATGTTTACTAAACTGTCTTAATGTGCGCTCTGACATGTTAGTGCGCGATAAGGCGCCTTATCACACGATAATGGCACTTTACCGTGCGATAAGGTGCCTTATCGCGCGCTAACGCGCTCAGCGGCGCTCAGTGGTGCAAACGAGTGCTGAAGGCGGAGTAAAGGCTCCCTGAGGGCGGAGGAAGGCTCCCCAGGGGCGGAGAGAAGGGGTCAATGGGTGGAGAGTGGGAGGGAAGAGGCTCCCTGCACACTAACACTGTGGATTTCAGGGCTGAAAACTAACGCCAGTGAAACCCTGGCATTAGAGTAGAATTAAAGGGAAGAGAAACCATTTCCGTTAGCAATGTACAGCAAAGCCAGGGAAACCTACAAAGGTGATAAGTGTGATACATGTGCACAGAACAAAAGGGCAGATAAACATTGAAAATGACCTGAACAAACTGGAAAAAAAACATAACCTAGCTGGACAATAGCGATATCAATGGGAAACATAAAAAAACACTACCGAGAAAGCTCCAAAAAAAAGATATCAATTTTGGAAGGGCTATGCTCTGTCCCCATACAAGGTGAATGATCCCACAGTGAAATAATGTTGATCAGGGCTTTCCCTTGTTACTGGACAGGTTTCCTATGGCATGCACATGTCCCGCAACAGCAGGGTGGGCATGTCAGAATGGGCAACTGGACAGATGCTGGAAAAGGGGACACAGAGGGCTGCAGGCGGCACATGCTGTGGTGCAGCTGGGCCACAGTGCGGACTAGGGTGATGCCTAGGTGGCCCATATGAATGCTGAAACAGTAGAGCAGCCAGACAGCAACTGAGGAGGGCCCAACATGGGCACGAGTGTGTTTCCCACAGTGTCACAGGGGATAGTACCCAGCAGGTACCCCCAAGGGTACAGAACATTTGCAGGCGGTGCTGGGGGGAAGCGTGGACATCTATGCAGGCACCTCTACCCCAAAACACGCACCATAGTCAGCCGCCTACCTGCACACTGGATGGCCCGAGACTGCGCACCACCAGCACCACCAGCAGAAGGGCATGTCAGCATGGTGACAGAGGGGTACTGGTGGTGGAGGAGGCAGTGGCTGCTGCCCACAGCAGACCATGGCCCAGCCCTGTTTAGGTGGGTGCCGTGCACTGCAACAGACAGGCTCTGTCTGACAAACAGTCATGGTATCTCCAGGGAATGCACTGTCTCTGTGGCAACAAGGTGGTGCAGGGCACACAGCCAGTGTGTTAAGGCACAGAAAGTCACAGGTTCAAGTCCCAGCTGTGGTTCCTGCCAACCCAGTCCCCCCATATTTTACCCACTACTAAAATGCGGTAATACAGACAGAACCTTTAGTGAAGATAACGTAAACATGCCCAAAACGCCTACATTTTACCCTACAGAGCACAGACACCATAAACATGTGCATTACCTAGAGCAGAGTCTCCCAAAAGCAGTCCTGGAGGGCCAAACACCATTCAGGTCCCATGCTGTCTCCAATAACTATGGCTGTGCTGCATTTCTATGCACCGCCCCCATGGTATGCAGATGTATCTCATGCATATTCATTAGGGACAGCATGAAAACCCGAACAGTGTTTGGCCCACCAGGACCGGAGTTGGGAACCTCTGCCCTAGAGCAGCGGCCAACAGGGCAGACTCACCCGCACCCACAGGCTCCATCATCCAAAGCCACTTGGAGAGGCAGGATTTTGGGCCCTGTGTGCATCTCCTAATACTAGCACTTGCATACCTTTGCAATGCCACCCTAAACCTGGGAATATGGTACACATCTATCAAAAGGTTGCTATGATTACTGGCAGATAGCAATTCCTAAGTTAAGCACAATTTGCTGATTGAGCTGCATCATAGCAACCTTTCTGATGTCTGTGGAGTGTGCTACAGGTCTTGTGTCTGACAGTGTTTACCACCCTGGGGAGTGACTCCTACAGTATTGCGTACCATAGCCATGCCTGCACTGTGCCCAGGACTGGTTCGGTGGCCAGGGCTGCCAAACACCTCTATAGTTGCACAATGCTGGCATAGGTGTGGGGAGTGTGTGTCTGTCTATCCAGTGTGTGGTGGCTGCCAACACCCTCCTCAGCCCACACTGCTAGCACTGTTGCCAGTATTGGCCTGCCAATGTGCATAATGAGGAGCAAGGTACTGTGGGTATAGCCCAGACAGGGCGGCCTGGGCAGGATGCATCTGCACAGGGCATAGGGCAATGGCTGGGACATTGTAGTGCCCGGCCACCACCTGCACAGACAGGGTGGCCACAGCATGTCCTGCTTGGAGGTCACTCTCACCCTGACTGAGCAGTGACCATGGCATGGCTTGGTCCCCCCCATAGTGCTACATAGTATTTTTCTTAAGTGATATATGTGGGTTCTCCTTTTGGGGGCCAATCACTGATTTATCTGCTTGGTGGGTGTGCTCACATCCCCTCCAGAAACATGCACTGTGGACTAGCTAGCAGACTGTCTGCAGTTAGCATGTGTGTGGCTGGAGGCTCGCTGCTGGGGAATGCCAGACAGTGGTGGGGGGCAGCTGTGCATTTCCAGGCCTTCTGTCTGTTATTGCCTTATGGAATGCTACAGATCTGCACTGACTGCCCTGTAGTGCATCTGTTCCCCAGCAGGACTGGGGTTGTTGGTCTTTTCTACTGCCCCCATGGCAGGGCTGTAGAATGTGGATCTGTTGGGGGGAGATCCTGTTCCTCACCCTGATCCCCAGAGAGCAAGTTCGGTGGTACTACATAATCTGCCTATGGGTCCAAACACCACCACCCTTGAATCATGCGGCCATGGCACCCACAGAGAATATGCACTATTCTGGTGCATCATAGTCCACAAGGGCTAGACGTGACTGGGATATACATATGGGCACAGGTGTATTGTAGGTGTGTCTGAAAGAACTACCTATCACACACTGGCACTAATGGGGACCTGCAGCATAGTCTATCTCAGGGAGGGCAGGTGCTGTGGACCTGGTGCTGGGCGCCTCACCTCACCCTCAGGGTGAGCACAGTACCCGCACAATGTGATGGTCTGTACCTACTCTGTGCCAGTAACGCGCACGGTCAGTACCCCCTACCAGGCCTAGGTGCTGTGGGGGTGCATACCCCATCTTGTGATCATCTGTAGACTGCTGCTTTGCATGTGCAGTGCATCATGAATACGAGTGGCTTAACTCTATCCTGGTAACAACAGCAGACAGTTTGTGTGGTGACCTGCAGTCCTTCTGTGGCCAGCCAGAGGTTTGTTTGTAGCTGTAGAGCTGTAGCCTACTGGTTACTTCACTGCCTATGGAGCCAGAGGATGTGGGTTTGATCCCACAGTGGGGTTATTTATTAGGGCTGTCTGGGGCAGTTTCTTTTTTTAATCTAAATTAGTACTGCCAGCAAAAACACCCTCACAGTGCTATAGCCTTAAGGTGCCTTATAAGGCGCCTTATGGGGCACCTGAGGATTACAGCACTATGAGGGTGTTTTTGCTGACAGTACTAATTTAAATTAAAAAAAGAAACTGCCCCAGACAGCTCCAATAAATAACCCCACTGTGGGATCTAACCCACAACGTTTGGCTCTACAGGCAGTGAAGTAACCAGTGGGCTACAGCTCTGAACAACCCCCTGGCTGGCTACAGAAGGACTGCAGGTCACCACACGAACTGTCTGCTGTGGTTACCAGGTTAGGGTTAATCCACTCATTACAGCACTGTGAGGGTGTTTTTGCTGGCAGCACTGCTTTAAAGTAAAAAGGAAAATGCCTCTAACAGCACTGCTTTATAGTAATGGGTAATGCCTCAGACAGCCTTACTCATTAACCCCACTGGGGGATCAAACTCATGACCCCTGGTTCAGCAGTCAATGTATTAACCATTGTGCTACCCTTCTCTTGTTGTGTTTGTTGGTCAGCACGCCTACTTCAGGCTAATGTGCATTGACGTGCCACGGCTCCCTTTATCGCACGATAACCAGAAATGCTACGTTAAGACCGACACGCCCACTCCTTATATGGCATCCTGCACACTAACGCCGGCTGCACATTAAGACTGCTTAGTAAACATACCCCCCAAAAAACCCAGAGGCTGCTGGGTTGCCAGGAGTCAGCCTTGAATCAAGGACATGCATTGCATTCTTTTGCAGATTAGCACTTTCTTGGTTGCTTCAAAAAAGTTGAATTCCATATGTTTCCAGTCTAATGGCCTTGTTTACTAAAGCCTTTTAAGGATTTGCGATTAATGTGCTAATCAAACACATGTTAATTGCAAAGCCCCTGCATTAGCTGTCAAGGGAGTGACCAGTATGTTCCTGACAGCTTACATGTGACGGGCCTCTTGAACGTGCGCTCCAATAAGGTGGGTTTCCTTAATGGTGCCCATAGAGGAGTCATTAGATAAACTCACGTTAAGAGCTGAATTGCCGCTGAATGTTCTGCAATTGTCCTGACTAGTGGTATTACTAGTGGTAATGTGCTCTCCACACCCACACTCTGCCCATTCACTACCCCATACCGCAATCACTTGATGAATGTGTGCTTTAGCGTGCTGTGGCAGATGTGATAGTGTTAGTATTTCCGACTGCCAGTTGCCATGCATTAAACCACACATTAAGCAGCTAACGAACTTTAATAAAAGGGGCTCTAAGTTTAGCCTAAATATTTATTCCGATGCATAGATATTTGTAATCCTTGTCTCATACTTATGAAAATGTATCTGCTCATTTCTTTACAATCAATTATTTGACCCCTCACAATTCAGTATTAGTTTACATAGCTAATAATTCACCTGCCAGTCGAATGAACAGCAATTGCTTCTTATTTAATCATAAAAACTAAAACAAAGCAATAAAGTCATGGGTACTGCATACAATATAGGACATAGATACTTTTGCAAGAAGACATCTAATATATTTACACAGAAAAATTAGCTATTAAGTTCATACTTTGAACAAAATGAAATTTTAAACTACAACAGAAATCAACAAAGAAAAATTCTGGAATCCTTTGAATCTATGTTCAACCTGTGGAATTAGTACTCCTAGAGCCATATTTAGAAAATGAATCACAATAATTAGCATTTTTTGGACACACTGGGTACAGTTAATATCACAAAACACTGTATTTAATACAATAATTATAAGGAATTATTAATGTAGACATTACTACTAAGAAAAGTACTATGTATCATATTTCTAATTTAGAATATGAACATCTTACACTAGGAAATTATTACCATATTTAGCATACCACAATGAGTTTAAGAAGTCTGAACATCTTCCAAGATCGGTACTGTATAATTATGCTGTCATTTAAGACATAAGTCTATTTATTGGGAAGTTCTAATGCATAGACTAAAAGGAAAAGTAATGGAGCAATGTTCCCGCATTCAGCTCATATGAAACCAGTATTTATTCACTCAGGCTTAGCTTTTACCAAGGCATAGTGAAGCAGTATATTATTGGGGGATGAAGGGAGGAAAAAATAGCTAAAAAAACAAACAAGACCCACCGGTGCAGAAAATCTCAATCAGAAAACAGGATGCAGTTCAGTAAAAGCTGCACCTGCCAGGGAATTCAAATAATAGCCAGTCTTGGAACTTAAGCATCTAAGTGGTGAAAAGAAAGTTATTACATTTGCAGATTGTACAACGTTTTGTAACCTGAGCACAGATCTTTCTCTAGCTGAGCAATGATCACTGCCAAATGTTATTGGCATGACTGATAACTGCCAGGGATGTGCAGGCAAAAACATTTTGTTTCATTTCCTATGTCATTTCCAGTTTATTTAGTTTTGTTTTATTTTAAAGAAGTAACACTGGCAGCTGCCTAAAGGAAAAACATAGCTGAAAGGTTATTAGAGGTTTCAGGCAATTAAAAACTTAACTGGATATTTTTTCACACAGTCAGAAGCTGGTTTTTAACTAGTGACCTTTGGATTAAAAAGCCGGCAATTTGTGGCAGAGCCATCACTTACAGTATGTCTAGGTATACTTATCATTTACATAGGGGTATGTTTACTAAACTGTCTTAACGTGCGCTCTGCAATGTTATCGCACAATATGGTACCTTATCGCGCGATGATGGCGCTTTTTAAGGCGCACAGGTACCATATTGCACGATAACGCGCGCTGCGGCGCAAATGAGCACTGAAGGCAGGGAAAGGCTCCCGGAGGATGGAGGAAGGCTCCCCAGGGGCGGAGAGAAGGGGTCAATGGGTGGAGAGTGGGAGGGGAGAGGCTCTCTGCACACCAACGCTGTGAAATCCGAGGCTCAAAACTAACGCCAGTGAAACCCTGGCGTTAGAGCTGATTTAAAAGGAAAAGAAACCATTTCCGTCAGCAATGTACAGCAAAACCAGGGAAACCTACCAGAAGTGATAAGTGCGATACATGTGCACGGAACAAAAGTACAAATAAACATTGAAAAGGACCCCAACAAAATATACAAAAAACATAACCAAGCTGGGCAATAGTGATAGTAATGGGAAACATCAAAAAACACTCTCAAGAAAGTCCCAAAAAAAAGATATGAATTTTGGAAGGGTCTACGCTCCGTCCCCATACAAGGTGAATAATCCCACAGTGAAATAGAACTGATCAGGGTTTCCCTCTCCATTGGACAGGTTACCTATGGCATGCATATGTTCCACAACAGCAGGGCGGGCATGTCGGAATGGGCAACTGGACAGATGCTGGGAAAGGGGATACAGAGGGCTGCAGGCGGCACATGCTGTGGTGCAGCTGGGGCACAGTGCGGACTAGGCAGATGCCTAGGTGGCACTTAGGAATGCTGAAACTGTACAGCACCCAGACAGCAACTGATGAGGGCCCAACATGGGCACGAGAGTGTTTATCACAGTGTCACAGGGGATGGTACCCAGCAGGTACCTCCAAGGGCACAGAACATTGGCAGGCGGTGTTCGGGGGAAGCGTGGACATCTATGCAGGCACCCCTACCCCAGAACATGCACCATAGGCAGCCGCCTACCTGCACACTGGATGGCTTGAGACTGCACACCACCAGCACCACCAGCAGAAGGGCATGTCAGCATGGTGGCAGAGTGGTACTGGTGGTGGAGGGGGGCAGTGGCAGCTGCCCAGAGCAGACCATGGCCTAGCCCTGTGTAGGTGGGTGCCATGTACTGCAACAGACAGGCCCTGCCAGACAAACAGTCATGGTATCACCAGGGAATGCACTGTCTCTGTGGCAACACGGTGGTGCAGTGCACACAACCAGTGTGTTAAGAGGTAGAAGGTCATAGGTTCAAGTCCCAGCTATGGTACCTGCCAACCCAGTCCCCATATTTTACCCACTACTACAACATGCTAATACAGACAGAACCTTTATTGCAGATGACGTAAACATGCCCAAAACACCTACATTTTACCCTACAGAGCAAAGACACCATAAACAGGCGCATTACCTAGAGCAGAGTCTCCCAAATGCAGTCCTGGAGGTCCAAACACCATTCAGGTTCCATGCTGCCTCTAATAAAGATGCCTGTGCTGCATATCTATGCACCACCCCCATTGTATGCAGATGTATCTCATGCATATTCATGAGTGACAGCATGAAAACCCGAACAGTGTTTGGCACACCAGGACTGGAGTTGGGAATCTCTGCCGTAAAGCAGCAGCCAACAGGGGCAGACACACCCACACCCACAGGCTCCATTAGCCAATGCCTCCTGGAGAGGCAGGACATTGCGCCCTGCGTGCATCTCCCAATACTAGCACTTGCATACATTAGCAATGCCACCCTACACCTGGGAATATGGTACACAGCTATCAAATGTTTGCTATGATTACTGGCAGATAGCAATTCCTACGTTAAGCACAGTTTGCTGATTGAGCTCTATCATAGCAACCTTTCTGATGTCTGTGGAGTGTGCTTCAGGTCTGGTGTCTGACAGTGTTTACCACCCTGGGGAGTGACCCCCAACAGTACTGCATACCATATCCATGCCTGCACTGTGCCCAGGACTGGTGTGGTGGCCAGGGCTGCTAAACACCTCTATAGTAGCACAATGCTGGCATAGGTGTGGGAGTGTGTTTCTGTCTATCCAGTGTGTGGTGGCTGCAAACACCCTCCACAGCCCACACTGCCAGCACTGTTGCCAGTATTGGCCTGCCAATGTGCATAATGAGGAGCAAGGTACCATGGGTATAGCCCGGACAGGGTGGCCTGGCCAGGATGCATCTGCACAGGGCATAGGGCACTGGCTGGGACATTGTAGTGCCCGGCCACCACCTGCACAGACAGGGTGGCCACAGCATGTTCCGCTGGGAGATCACTCTCACCCTGACTGAGCAATGACCACGGCATGGCTAGGCTCCCCCATAGTGCTATATAGTATTTTTCTCATGTGATTTTTATGGGTTCTCTTTTGGGGCCCAGTCATTGACTTATCTGCTTGGTGTGTATGCTAATATCCCAGTTCTGGGTGCACGCATTTCCACCAGGAACATGCACTATAGACTAGCTAGCAGATTGTCTGCAGCTGGTATGTATCTTGATAGAATGCTTTGCAGGGTGCAGCGGCTGAAGGCTTGCTGCAGGAGAATATCAGATAGTGGTGGGGGGCAACTTAGCATATCCAGGCCTAATGTCTGTCTGCTATTGCATTATGGATGTGTACAGAGCTGCATTGACTATGCTGTAGGGCAGGGGTGGGGAACCCTGGTCCTGGAGAGCCGCAGACCAGTCAGGTTTTCGGGATATCCCTAATGAATATGCATGAGATATATATGCATTAGAGATATCCTGCCAACCTGACTGGTTTGTGGCCCTCCAGGGCTGGATTTGGAGACCCCTGCCTTACACCTCTGTCATTTAAGATTGTGAGTGGGCAAGGTGCAGATGTCCAAGACATAAAAAAGCTTAAATAGAATGTGTCACATTCCTCCTCGATTCTCACCACCACCAAAAGGTTGTCTAATAGACAATATTTTGGTGGTGGTGAGAAGTGAGGAGGAATGTGACACATTCTATTTAACCTGTTTGATGTCTTGGACATCTGCACCTTGCCCACTCACAATCTTAAATGACAGAGGTGTAAGGCAGGGGTCTCCAAATCCAGCCCTGGAGTGCCACAAACCAGTCAGGTTGGCAGGATATCTCTAATGCATATATATCTCATGCATATTCATTAGGGATATCCCAAAAACCTGACTGGTTTGCAGCTTTCCAGGACCAGGGTTCCCCACCCCTGCTGTAGGGTGTCTGTTTCCCAGCAGGTAGAATGTGGATCTGTTGGTGGGAGACCTGTTTACCCCCCTCAGCCCTGGAGGAAGAGGAGGGTGGTGGTACATAATCCTCCTAGGAATCCATAGGGGCTAAACCTGACTGAGACATACAGATATATCCAAGGTGTGTCTGCAGAAACTACCTATCTCACACATTAGCACTGTGGACCTGGTGCTGGGTGCCCCACCTCACCCTCAGGGTGAGTGCAGTACCTGCACAATGTGACGGTGTGTAGCTCCTCTGTGCCAGTACCACACACGGTCAGTTCCCCCTACCAGGCAGAGGTGCTGTGGGGGTGCATACCCCATCTTGTGATCATCTGTAGACTGCTGATTTGCATGTGCAGTGCATCATGGGTATGGGTGGGTTAACCCTATCCTGGTGACCACAGCAGACTGTTTGTGTGGTGACGTGCAGTCCTTCTGCAGCCAGCCAGGGGTTTGCTAGCAGCTATGAGCTGTAGCCCACTGGTTATTTCACTACTTGTGGAGCCAGAGGTCATGGGTTCAAACCCACAGTAGGGGTCTTTTGATAGGGCTGTCCAAAGCGTTGTCTTTTTTTAATGTACATTAGTGCTGCCAGCAAAACACACTCAGGGTACTGTAATCATAAGGTGCCTCAGAAGGCGCCCTATAAGGCACCTTATAGGGCACCCTATAAAGCGCCTTCTGAGGCACCTTATGGTTACAGTCTGTATAAGGTGCCTTATAAGGTGTCCTATGGAGCGCCTTATAGGGTGCCCTATAGGGGACATTATAGGGTGCCGTGGTGGACCGTGCACTTTATAATGTGCCCTATGGGGTGCCTTATAGGGTGCCTTATGCGGCACCTTAGGTTACTGCACGTGAGGGTGGGTTTGCTGGCAGCAATAAATAAAATACCTCATGAAACAATACTTACACATCACAGCTGATGCATCAGCCAGCATTATGCATTAGGCACACTGTGGGATTGAACTCATGACCCCTATATCATCAGTCAGTGTATTAACCATTGTACTACACTTCTGTTTTTATGTTTGGATGTCTGTGCGCCTACTTAAGATTACCGCGCGGTAACGCGCTTAGTGGCGCTTCGCACGATCATGTGCGCAGCAGCGCGCGTTATCGCGCGATACTCCCGTTTTGCTGCTTTAAGACTGAAACGCCCACTCCTTTTATGGCAGCCTGCACACTATCGCCAGGCGCACGTTAAGACAGTTTAGTAAACATACCCCATAGTGTTACAAGGCATGCACAGCGCTATACAGGCCCATGTAAAAGACAGTCCCTGCTCTTAAGAGCTTACAATCTAGTCAAGACAAACAACACAACAGCTATCAGAGCTCTTTACCAAACCTAATTCAGAGCCTGGCCGATCATCACTTTGATTCTTTTGACTCCTTTTTTTAGAAATTTACTCCAAAGATTTTTCTTTTGCCATATTCTTGGGTCAGAAATTCTGCCATGTTTAAGTATATTAGGAGAGACATTTACTAAGTCTAATCCAGATCCTGGTTGTCCAGTTAGTGATCATCAACCAGGATCTGGATTAAGCTTGGTGAACATCTCTGAGTGCATACTTAGACATGATTTCACTGAGGTTTTGGCACAGGAACATGGCAAAAGGAGTGGAGGAGTGGCCTAGTGGTTGGGGCAAGGTACTTCAGGCTGGAAGGTTGGGGGTTCAAATCCCACTAGAGGACAGCAACCTTGGGCTGGAAGGACTGGGATTTCTAGTCCCACAGGTGCTCCTTGTGGTCTTGGGCAAGCCACTTAACTCTCCATAGCCCATGTTCCCTGTAAAATAGTTATCTCCAAGTTATAATGCCCTGTTCAATGTAATTTCAGTTTGTTCAATGTAAACTGCACTGATGCAGAATAGCATGGTATATAAGAGAATGTAAATAAATAAAAGAAAAATCTTCAGAGAAAATCTCTATAACAGGAGTCAATATATTCACAAGGCAGTTAGCAATTACAGAGAGCACTAGACCAGACAAACTCTGGGCCAATCAGAAAACATGAAGGACCATCATCAGCAGAGTTAAGGGCATGGTGATGTAATAACTCTTCTGCAAGATGCCTGTCTTTCAATCCCAAGGTTATTGGTTTGAGACCAGCCTGTTAGGAAACTAGAGGGGGAAAACAAATTATGGATTTTTTCAGTGTCATTTTTGGATTAAAAATGATATCAAAAGAAATAGGAAATTTCAATGATATTTCCCAAGCTGTTTCAAATTAATGCACATCCCTATTAACTGCACCATGTTATCTGCTATGTTAGCATTTAGAATGTAGTAATGACCTTCACGTTAACTGCAAGGCACAGTTCCCACACATATTAGGTCTCTTCATGTTAGATGTTTAATGCAGCAAGTAGCTCATGCTAACAGTTAAGGCATGTTAACAGAATGGCACATCATTAAAAGTCATATTAACAGCAAACATGGTTTAGTTAATAGGCACCCAGAGGAAATAATTTTATAAAAAGTAGGATGAGTGCTAAAAAGAGTACATTAGAGGAGTAGTTACCAATGTTCATTAAGGGAATAAAGCAGCTTATTTTGCAAATAATGCATAATAAAAGACAAAAAACATGTACTGTTTGCCCCTTAATACAGATTATTTAATGCAACACAATTTAAATGAGGTTAAAAGCATGCAATTTTATGCAAAGCAGGTCATTGTTACAGAAAATGAATAAAGCAGCTTACATTTGACTTGAAAGCTGCATTTTTTCATGGAAAAATAATGGTCTTTGAGCTGACTTACTTTTCCTCCTAGGAGCATCTAGTTGCCAGTAGGTGGTCTGATGCTCTCAGGGAGCCTCTTAAAGGAGCTGGTGTTAGTAAATTTGCATTCCCCTTAAATTACAGCTCCATCTTCCTTGGATACAAGCGTCAGATTCTTCCAGCTTCAAGTCCCTCACCTTCAAGCCCCAAACTGCACCCCCTCAACATGTTCCTTCACAACCTTGATCCACCCTATCATCTCCTGGGACTTTTCCAGACTAGTGAGGTGCAGGAATGATATCAGAATGCTGTCACCCCATTAGCACCCAGGTTCAAAGTGTCACTACTTGATCCCTAGTGGTAGTCTCATAGTATTACTGCTAGGAATCAGACTGTCTAATAAGGGGCCAATTCACTAGAGGCAGAGCTAATAGTTTTTAGTGTTTATGCTAAGGTTGACTTGTGTCCTCTTTGCAGTAATAATGAGCAGTGACATCATAAAAAGGCCATACTGAAGGGAATACAGTCATTTTAATGAGCGTACAGTTTGATTTTTCAAATCCCCCCTCCTCCAATAATTCACCCACACTGCAAGGCTCCTGTGGCCTGTGAGCTCAGTAACATTTAACATCAACTAAAATGAGCTGCTAAGTGTGCAATGCCCCACAACACTGGGAAATCTAGCAGGACATTTAGCAAGGATTAGTTAATAAAAAGTATTATCGCTCTATTAGCATATTTAGATGGGCATGCATCCTCACTGTTGATATTCAAATAGACATAGAATCTTGAGTATTCTACTGAAGTTGATTTGTTTAAAGATTTCTTTGTAAAGTGGAGTATAAACATTCAAATAAAACATCACTAATGAACCAAGCCCCCAGATAAGTAAAAGCCCTCACATCAGTAAAATATTAAAAAATAGTATCCAAAGGGAACTAAGGGCAACATTTGGAGAGCTGCATATTCTAATGCCCATAGTATGTGAAATTAACTTCCAAATTTAGAAGCTGTAATTGGAGAAGCTGACTTGGATACAGTAGCAGTCGTGGAGATATGGTACACAGAAAACAATGACTGGGACATTAGATAAAAATAAATAAAGCTATTTATAAATACATACTGGCTTCCTGGGAAATCATTTAAAATAGTTTTCAAGAATAGCAATAAAAATACCAGGCTCTAATTGATACAGGAAAGACAAGGTAGGAAGCAGGGGGGTGGAGAGTCTCTATAGTATACAGTATGCGAAAAATAATATTAAGGCCACAGAACTGCAGGGCTTATGAGGAAAGGAGGAGGCACTGTATGTTAGTCTGGAAAGAGGGAATGGAAAATCGCATTTACATTGATGTGATATACAGACCTTCCTTGTAGGCAGAAGAAATAGAGATTTAATGGAAGACATCAACAATATCGCTAAGAAAGGGGAAGTACTATTAATAAGAGATTTCAGTTTGGGCAGATATTCCTGCTGTGAGGTTTTCTAGAAGTAGGGAGATCCTGGATTCTTTACAGAGAGAATTGTTTTGGCAACTGGTATCGGAATCATGTGGGAGGGGGCAATTCTGGACTTGATGCTTACAGATGCGGAGAGTGTTTTCAGTGTTATAGTGGGTGGATTATCTGGTGTGCAGTAATCATCTGATGGTGTTTCAATATTAAGACACTGGTGGAGATGGATCATTCAAAAGGGAGGGTCCTCTACTTCAGGAAAATTAACTTTTCAAAGATGGAGGAATACTTGAAGGAGTCATTTACTAAATAGGAACATCTGGGGTAAATAGAACAACAAAAGGCAAAATTGAAAGGAGATATTTTAAATGTTAACAAACTTTTTTGTTAGGAAAGTAAATAGAGGTAAGAGGAAAAGCAGGCTGCTATAGCTTTCAAAAGTAGTAGCTAAAACATAAGGAAAAGAGGTTAGCCATCATAAGCTCTAAATACAGCATAAGAACATAAGAACATAAGAAATGCCATACTGGATCAGACCGAGGTCCATCAAGCCCAGTATCCTGTTTCCAACAGTGGCCAATCTAGGTCATACGTACCTAGCAGTTTCCCCAAAAGACACAGGTTCTGCAGTGCTTGTACTAGGTCAAGCATTGATATCCTGGGTCCCTTTTTAATAGTGGTTTATGGACCTTTCCTCCAGGAACTTGTCCAAACCTTTTTTAAACCCAGCTATACTAACAGCCCTTACTACATCCTCCGGTAACAGATTCCAGAGTTTGATTACACGTTGAGTGAAGAAATATTTTCTCTTATTTGTCTTAAATAGTTTACCCCGTAGCTTCATTACATGTCCCCTAGTCCTTCTATATTCTGATAGCGTAGACAATTGATCCACGTTTATCCGTTCCACTCCATTCATTAATTTATAGACCTCTATCATATCTCCCCTCAGCCGTCTCTTTTCCAGGTTAAAGAGCCCTAACCTTTTTAGCCTCTCTTCATAGGAGTAGCCTTCCATCCCCTTCACCAATTTGGTGGCTCTTCTCTGTACTTTTTCTAATAACTCCATGTCCTTTTTAAGATACGGTGACCAGAATTGCACACAATATTCAAGGTGCGGTCGTACCATGGAGCGATACAGAGGCATTATAATATCCTTTGTTTTATTCTCCATCCCTTTCCTTATGATACCTAGCATTCTATTTGCTTTCTTGGCCGCCGCTGCACACTGGGCGGAGGGTTTTAACATGTTATCCACGATGACTCCTAAATCTTTTTCCTGGGTGGTGGTTTCTAATGTGGAGCCTTGCATCGTGTAACTATAGTGTGGGTTGTTCTTTCCTAGGTGCATAACTTTGCACTTGTCCACATTAAATTTCATCTGCCATTTGGATGCCCAGTCTTCCAATTTATCCAGATATTCCTGCAGTTTTCCACAATCCTCTTGGGTTTTAACAACTTTAAACAGTTTTGTGTCATCTGCAAATTTGATAACCTCACTAGTTATTCCCTTTTCCAGGTCATTTATGAATATGTCAAAAAGTAGCGGACCCAGTACAGATCCCTGGGGTACTCCACTATTCACCTTTTTCCATTGGGAATATTGGCCATTTAGCCCTACCCTCTGCTTTCTATCTTTTAACCAGTTCCTGATCCACAATAGTACACTGCCTCCTATCCCATGACTTTTTAGCTTTGCCAAAAGTCTCTGATGGGGGACCTTGTCAAAAGCTTTCTGAAAGTCCAGATACACTATATCAACCGACTCACCTTTGTCTACCTGTTTATGCACACCTTCAAAAAAACAGATCAGATTAGTAAGACAAGATCTTCCTTGTCTAAAGCCATGTTGGCTGTCTCCCATTAGGCCATGACTATCTACATGCTGTGTAATTTTGTTCTTTATGATGGTTTCTACCATTTTCCCTGGTACTGACGTCAGGCTCACCGGTCTGTAATTTCCCGGGTAACCCCTGGAACCCTTTTTAAAAATTGGTGTTACGTTGGCGACCCTCCAATCTTCAGGTATTACAGATGATTTTAATGAAAGTTCACAGATTACCAATAGCAGGGCTGCAATCTCATATTTCAGTTCTTTCAACACTCTGGGATGTATACCATCCGGTCCAGGTGATTTGCTACTATTCAGTTTATCAAATAGTTGTAATATATCTTCCCGGTGTAGCGATATTTCTCTCAATTCCTCTGCAGTATCACCTTTAAATACCACTTCAGTCTTGGGTAACATCCCTACATCTTCCTCAGTAAAGACCGAAGCAAAGAATTCATTCAGTCTCTCTGCTATAGCCTTGTCTCCTCTTACTGCCCCTTTTACCCCTCTATCATCTAACGGTCCAATTGACTCTCTCACAGGCCTTTTGCTACGAATGTACTTGAAAAAGTCTTTATTTCGTGTTTTTGCTTCCGTAGCAAGTTTCTTCTCAAATTCCCGCTTTGCCTGCCTTATCAATGCTTTGCATTTAACTTGCCAGTGCTTGTGCTGTTTCCAGTTTTCATCATTTGGCTCTTTTTTTCCATTTCCTGAAGGTTGCTCTTTTGGCAGCAACAGCCTCTCTGACCTCACCTTTAAACCATGCTGGCAGTTTTTTGGACTTTCTTCCACTTTTCTTAATGCGTGGAATACAGCTGGTCTGGGCTTCGAGGATAGTATTTTTAAATAACACCCAAGCTTGCTGTAAGTCTTTAACCTTTGGAACCGCTCCTTTTAGTTTTTTCCGAACTATATTCCTCATTCTATCATAGTCTCCCTTTTGAAAGTTAAAAGGTAGTACTGTGGATTCCTTTACTATCTGTCCTCCACTGATTAAATCAAACATGATCATACTATGATCACTATTGCCAAGTGGTCCCAACACCCTTATTTCTTGCACCAGATCTGGCGTTCCACTAAGGACTAGGTCCAGTATGGCTTCCCCTCTGGTTGGTTCATGAATCAGCTGCTCCAAGAAGCAGTCATTTATTTCATCTAGAAACTTTATCTCGTTAGCTTGTCCTGCTGTGACACTGTCCCAGTCGATACCGGGGTAATTGAAATCACCCATTATTACTACTCTGTTGTGGCTTTTGTTAGCTTCCTTGATTTCTTTGAGCATTTCATCATCCATTTGTTCATTCTGGCCAGGTGGTCGATAGTATACTCCCACTGCCATCACCTTCCCCTTCATTTATTTATTTTTATTTATTTATTTAACTATTTCTTTTATACCGCCCCTTCCAGAGATCAAGGGCGGTTTACATATAACAGGTTAACAGTCTTGTACACAGTTTGTATACATTTTACATAGAACAATAGAAATCAACTATTTACATTGAACATTGTACATAGAACAATAGAAATCAACTATTTACATTGAACAGTAAATATATTAAAGAAAAACAATAAGCATAAATGGAATTTCAATCCATAGAGATTCTACAGCAAATTTTGTTCCCTGCAAAACTTTAATCCTTTCTGACTCAATGCCCTCTCTAACATAGAGCGCAACCCCTCCACCAATTTGTTCAGCTCTATCATTACGATATAGTTTGTATCCAGGTATCACAGTGTCCCACTGGTTATCCTCCTTCCACCATGTCTCTGAGAGTGCAATCATATCTAACCTCTCATTTAGTGCTATATATTCTAATTCTCCCATCTTATTGTTTAGACTTCTAGCATTGGCATACAAGCATTTTAGAGACTGTATTTTATTAATATTAATCTGGCTATTGGTAGGCATGGGTAATTGGGAATCTTTATGCTCTGTCTGCTCCTTACTCAAGGGCATTTGGGCTACTATACTCCCTTTTGGAACCTCACTGCTTTTGGTAGTATCCTTCAAGGATACCTTTGTCCGAACCATGCGCTCTTGGGTGACTGTCGGCTTTCCCCTATTTTCTAGTTTAAAAGCTTCTCTATCTCTTTTTTAAAGGTTAATGCCAGCAGTCTGGTCCCATCCTGATTAAGGTGAAGCCCATCCCTTCGGAAGAGCCCCCCCCTTTCCCCAGAATGTTCCCCAGTTCCTAACAAATCCAAAACCCTCATCCTTGCACCATTGTCTCATCCACGCATTGAGACTCCGGAGCTCTGCCTGTCTTTTGGGTCCTGCACGTGGAACAGGAAGCATTTCGGAGAACGCTATCCTGGAAGTTCTGGATTTCAACTTCCTACCTAAAAGCTTAAATTTAGCCTCCAGAACTTCCCTACCACATTTTCCTATGTCATTGGTACCAACATGTACCAAGACAGCAGACTCCCCCCAAGCACTATCTATGATCCTATCTAGGCGGTGCGTGAGATCTGCTACCTTCGCACCAGGCAGGCATGTTACCAGGCGATCCTCACGTCCACCAGCCACCCAGCTATCTACATTCCTAATGATTGAATCACCAACTATAACAGCTGTCCTGACCCTCCCCTCATGGGGACATGGCCCTGGAGAAACGTCCTCGGTGCGAGAGGGTTTTACATCACCTGGAGGACAGGTCCTAGTTACAGGATCACTTCCTGCCACACCAGGGTGATGCTCTCCTGTCACGTGACCTCTCTCCTCCATGGCAACAGGGATGCTGCCAGACTGGAGGTGGGACTTCAGGACTATATCCCTGTAGGTCTCGTCCATGTACTTCTCTGTCTTTCTTATGTCTTCCAGGTCTGCTACTCTAGCCTCTAGAGAACGGACTCGTTCCCTGAGAGCAAAGAGCTCCCTGCACTTAGTGCATATGTAGGACCTCTCACCAACTGGGAGAAAATCATACATGTGACACTCAATGCAAAAGACTGGAGAACCCCCATCTCGTTGCTGGACCTCTGTCTGCATCTTAGTTTAAAGCTTGTGTTTAGGTCTTTTAAATTCGGTATATAATAAGGATTGGTGTAGATGCTTATACTAATAAAAGTGTATCTAATACCCCTAATACACCCTGTGTACCTGAAGCTTAATTAATCTCAGGTCCTCTGTGTATGACTGATTTGGATTAAGAGCTGCACCTGAGAGCAGCCCCTTTCCTCTAAGATGTGCAAGTACCTATAAAACTACAATTACCCCAGGGGTGGGTGGGTGCTGGGGAGGGAGGGAGGGAGATAAGTCCTATTAAAGAGGGCAGTTACAAGGTACCCTGTCCTGAACCCTCAGCAGGGGGATGGGGGTACCACACAAAGCCCAGTTAGTTGAGAGAGGCAAGGTAAGTACAGCTGAGAAGGCTGAACTAGCACACCACTAAGACAAACAATAAATAATTAAACAAACAGTTAGACAAACAGTAAATAATTAAATAAACAGCTAGAACTCACAGTAAGATGTCCCAGGAGGCAAATATCCACTCACTAGCAGAGCTCTGTAAAAGTACAGCCCTTCTCTGATCAGAGAAAAGCAAACTAAAACAGACTATGCACACGTGGAGAAAACAGGAAGAAGGCTACACAATACCTCAGGGGGAGGGGGGGAGGGGCAGGATTCACTCAGGCAGGCAAGGACAGGAAAAAAGTTTAACAAACAGCAGAAAGAGGAAGACACACAACAGTATCTGGAGAAGCTCAGAGAAGCTGCTAAAGTAGTCAGGAAACTGAAGATGTAAATGGAATTAAAAATAGCCAAAACACTAACATTTTTTTAGGTATGTTAGTGACAGAAGGAAGTACAAAGGTGGCATTCTAAGGCTCAAGAGTAAAGCAGAGAAATATGTAGAAGCTGATGAAAATAAAGAATAACAGATATTTCTTTTCTATGTTTACAAATTAAGAGCTAGGAATGGGACCTCAGCAAACGCCCACACAAATCGGAATGGAAGTGAGGTAGCGAAATGAGCTATTTTCAGAAAACTGTATTAATGAAGAGCTAACTAAATTAAAAGCAGACAAAGTAATGGTGCCAGATGGGATTCATCCGAAGATATTGAAAGAACTTAGAGGAGTACTGGTGGCTCCATTGTCTGACCTTTTCAATGCTTCTTTGGAATCGGGAATGATCCCAGAAGACCAGAGATGGGTGAATGTGGTTCCTGTCCACAAAAGTAGAAGTAAAAAAAGAGGTTGATAACTACAGACTGTCTAATCTGTGGAGATTAAATTAATGGAAACACTGCTAAATGAGCAAAAGCAATTTCTGCTGCAGTGCTGAAATCCAAGGTATTACACAATCCAAGACCGCATGGCCTTATCAGAGGTAAGCCTTGTTTGATGAATCTGATTTCTTTGACTAAGTTACTAAAGAATTGGATTAGGGGAGTGTGCTAGATGTGGAACCTAGATTTCATCAAGGTCTTTGACATCTATCCACATAAACTAAGTACCCTTGGAATGGACCCTAAAGTGACTGACTTGTTGAGTGAGAGTTGACAGAGGATAGTAGCAAATGCAGTTCACACTGAAGAGAGAAGCATTATCAGTGGAGTGCAGCAGGATTTGGTCCTTGATCCTGTTTATTTTTAACAATTTTGTAAGACATCCTGGAAGGTGTGGATAACATGAGGAGGGATTTAGCAGAGCACGAAGAATGGGGAAGAATGCTTAAAAATGAAAGGTCATGCATTTGAGCTGCAAAACCCCAAGAGAGCATATAGTATAGTGCAGGCATGTCCAACTTCAAACAGGTCGTGATCTACTTTTTCCGGCCAAAAGTGCCGGTGATCTACCACCATAAAAATTAAGTTTCAAATTAGTTTCAAATTAAATTTTAACCCAATAAAGTTGGAGGATTCCCCCCCCCCC
Source organism: Ichthyophis bannanicus (assembly GCA_033557465.1). Classification (NCBI taxonomy): domain Eukaryota; kingdom Metazoa; phylum Chordata; class Amphibia; order Gymnophiona; family Ichthyophiidae; genus Ichthyophis; species Ichthyophis bannanicus. The sequence goes on along the minus strand of CM066033.1, from coordinate 584,276,666 downwards.
CCATTTTTAATGAACCTTCTGTCATTTACTTGGATGTGATCAGCAGTAAAAGCAAATTAAGCAAAAACAAAACAGAGAGACGAAGATCCAGTAAGAACTGCAAGGGGAAATGGAAAGTACATTTTTTCTTAAAGTTTTATTGAGTAATAACTTTCTTTAACTTTTATTGAGTAATTTGTGTTAAATTTAGGTTGAGTATTGATCCAGGCTCATCTTGCACAATCTTTAATATTTCGCTCCTGCTCATTAGTGAGATGTCTGAGCCTGCATTTTATCAACCAGCTTTTTGAAGTTGGGTGAATATTGTGTGAGGGCCAGTCACAGGGATTCCTGGAGATGTTCATCTGTCATGTTGGAACATTGTGTACTCTTTGTCATATTCAGATGGGAAAACGCAGATTCACACAAATAAGTTGAACCGAAACAGGAATGTACAGCTTCACTGCATCTTCTCAAGTTGGGAAATTTGTCTCTAGGCACTAGCTTCGAAAACGATTCTTGCTCAGCACGGGTCTTGAGAAAAATGTCATTTTTAAGGGTTAATATTTCATTTTCAAGAGATGGCTTGTTCAATTAGTAATTTTTACTGATAGCAGCTGCAGTTTCTTTAATGTCCACATCTACTTTGAATGGGTATGACAAGTACTCCACAACTGTTCCAATTTTTTGGAAGTCACAGAATCTATTTTCGAATTCCTGGATAACAGAACAGATTTCTGTCACATACTTCTCGTTCTGAAAAACAAAATTTGGATATTGTCCCAGATGGTCCTGCGTATTAGGAAAATGATCAAAAGTGTTGTTTGCAAGGTCAGTCATCATTAACTCAAATTTGCTCTTGTAGGATGAAACTGTACTCATCATCTCGCCAATGCATTTGTTTTTACCTTGTAGTTCAAGGTTCAAATCACTTAGTTCGCCTGTAAAGTCAGCGAGAAATGCCAGATCACATAACCACTCCTCATCTTCCAACTCTGCTTGGTCATCTCCCCTCTCCTTTGCTGAATGAAAAAACTTATTTCATTCAGCAAATCATGAAATCTTTGCAGAAATTTGTGCCTACTTAGCCACCTTACATCTGTGTGCAAAATGATTTCCGCTGCCCCTTCATCAAGAGTAAGATTGAAAAGCCATCTTTGAAGTGATCTTCCATGAACTGAATTTACAATTTTGAAAGTGATATCCATGACAGTCTTTGTATTGAGTCTCTTGCTTGCCAAAGCTTGATGGTGAATGATGCAGTGGTAAGCAAGGAAATCTAGGAAGTCGTCATGCTGTCTACAGAGGGCTATGAAACTGTTAACCTCACCTCTCATTGCTTTTGCTCCATCAGTAGTGATGGAAACAAGTCTATGCAATGGAAGATTACACTTTGTCACAAAAGAATGGAAAGAACTGAATATTTCCTGCCCAGTAGTTCTCCCTTTTAAAGAAATCATTCCAAGTAGTTCTTCTTTAACACTGAAGTCTTCAAAAACCATCCGGATAAAGACTAGTAACTGGGCTATGTCTCTTATGTCTGTAGATTCATCCAGTTGGAGTGAGAATGCAACACAATTTGAAACATCCTCCAACAATTGGTCAGTTGTGTCTCCACACATGTTTTCTATTCACTGCATGACGGTGTTTCTTGACAATTGTACATCTTGAATAGCAGTTATGATCTCTTTCTTATTTTTAAATCCTTCAAAAAGATTGTCAGCTGCTTCAAGAAAACAATCTTTTACAAATTCCCCTTCAGTAATGTGGCAGGTGAAGGCCTGTGATCCACAGTGTCTGACATAAACAGACAGGCCTAACTAGCTTGACCTGTAAATGAAGCCTGTGAAGAGGCCCATAGGAATTACACGTTCCCCAACATGCTGCTATTGTAGAATTAGAACTCAGTAAAGTATTGAATTAGCTTAGACAAGTAGAATTGAAACCTGGAAAAATACAGAAAAATATGTTTAAAAGCCACTGATAAGAGAATACAGCTGTAAGGGATTTAATTAAAACTGCTGACAGAAAGGTTACAGAGCCCTGCTTCCCCGCACGTACTAACTAGACCAATGGCCTTGGAAATAGGAAAGTAACAAGTTGGTGAACTGGCCATTGTAATTGGGACTAGAAGGGGGGTGAGCAGGTGCTGAGCCCACTCAAAGAACATAATTGGATAATCATATCAGTACCGGGACCGGGACCAATAGAAGGGGTACGGGAGGTACGGGAGGTTACCGGGACCAATGAAATGTTTTCCTATACCTAGAATGGAGCAAAAGTCTATAAAAGTTGTTGTATTGCCAGAGAACATTGCTCAGCCATTTTGAATTTGATCTTGCTTGAGACTTGTGCACAAATAAATGATTTGGACCTTCTGAACAGACTCCTGGTATCATTGGTTTGTCTGCGCTCTGCTGCTACATATTCTTGGTGCATTGGCCGGGAAGTTGAGGAATCAGAGTGTATATAGGGCAATATACCACGACTTCCGCCTCTACAGGTCAGGTTTGGTCCTGCCGGGATCGCGCCTTTCCGACGGGGGCTGCTCCCTGGCGCCGCCGGTCCCTTGCATCGGAGGGAGCTGGCCGGACCTCGGCGGGTGCCGGGCCCGGCTGGAGCCAACACCTCGAACCCGAGTGAGGGGAGTCCGAGGTCCAACTCATGCGCTTGCTTGGGAAGTTTGAGGACCGGATCCGGTGAGTAAAGTTTTGATTTGTTATGTCTAGACAGATAAGAAAGAGCAGTGCTGCCATTTGGATATTGAACTTGGAACTTGGAAATTGGTAAGAGAGCTTGATCACCTCTCAAAGACGGGCCGAGTAACCCCGCATGGGTATTCGCAGGGCGAAACCCCCGTCTTCTTGTATTTTGGAATTTGAACAAGACTAGTCAGAATAGATAGAAATGAATGCATTCTGGGATACGTTGCTAGCATGATTGTGTGAATGAAGTGTGAATGAGAGTTCTGGCAGCACGGGCCAAGCGAAGGCGGACCCCTGAGTAACGCATTTCCTGACCGGGCGACCGCGTTCAGGTCGTAAAAAGGGGGAAGCGATTGTCGTCTTGTCTTGTTATTCATTTTCCCTAAATGTTTCTAGGGCCGTGAGGACCCCTTACCCACGGTCCGCCCTCCTTTTCCCTTTTGTCTGTTGTTGCGCGCACACATCGAAATGGGAGGGGCGGGGTCTACTAGGAACACTCCATTAGAATGTATGATCGCACATTTTAAAGAAGGATATTCCGGAGACTATGGTATTAAAATGACTGCAGCTCGTTTACAGATTTTGTGTACTAGGGAGTGGCCCGATCTAGACCCTACCTGGCCCCGAGAGGGAACCTTTAATGTAGGACATATTCAGTTAGTGCACCGTAGAGTGCGAATAGCGCACCCCGATCAGTACCCCTATATAGATTCCTGGTTAAGTATTTGTGAAGATCCGCCCCCTTGGGCGAAGCGCTGTTATGAAGAACAGTGCAGAATAATGTTAGCAAAGGCAGATTATAGTCAGAAAATAGAACAGCCTAGAAAGAAAGGGAAAGGTGAGAAATCCAGGAAGAAACCCATCCTGGTAGATCCTGATTCCCCAGAAATGATTACCCGACAGCCCCAAACCCAGCGCCCAGTGAGAGTAGCCCCACGTCCTGCCCCAGAGCCCCGGAGACAGCAAGAACGGGACCCAACCCCTGAGCCATTACCCAAAGAGCAGGTAGATGAGCTCCCTTTAATTGAAGAAGATGATTCTACCGAGACAGAAAAAGGAGAATCAGATACAGAAACAGAGAAGGAAGAAACTGAAAATTCCCCGAGTGATACTGACAGTGTAAAAGTGGCTGCCAGTGTTAGCTCGCCAGTGAAAAGTAAATCTAAAGTAAAGCACGAAGAAAAGAAGAAAATAACCCCTGACAGGACAGTTACGAGAATATCTCTCAGATCCCAAAAGACATCTACTGCCAAGATGATGCCTTTACGGCAAGTCCCGGGAATACCCATAAGAAATGAAGATAATGAGGTGGTGGCGGGACCCCTAAATTATGTGTATGTCCCCTTCTCTACCACTGATTTGTTAAATTGGAGGACACATTATGCCTCCTATACCAATAAGCCCCAAGAGCTTACAGAATTAGTGAATACTATTATGGAAACCCACCAACCAACATGGGCAGATTGCCGCCAACTCCTGTCCACTTTATTTACTACAGAGAAGCGGACACGAATTAGAAAAGCAGCTATAGACTGGCTGGCGGATAACCCGGTAGCTCCAGGAGAAAGGGGGGAGGAAAGAATAGATAATCGGGAAGCGGCCCAAAGAGAATTCCCGAATGAAGACCCCCGATGGGATCCAAATACAGAAAGAGGAGCTAGAGCCCTAGCCCGTTTTCGCCAAGGCTTTATACAGGGCCTGAAAAGAGGGGGCCCGAAAGCTATGAATCTTTCCAAAGTTACTGAAGTTACCCAAGGCATAGATGAGAGCCCAGCAGTGTTTTATGAAAGATTAACTGAAGCATATAGAATGTATACTCCCTATGATCCCGATGCACCAGGAAGTTTATGCATGGTGAATTCTGCTTTTGTAAATCAGTCTCAACCAGACATTAGACGTAAATTACAGAAATTAGAAGGGTTTGCGGGCATGAATGCAACTCAGTTATTGGAAGTCGCTCATAAAGTGTATGTGAATCGTGATAATGAAAGGCAGAGAGAATGTGATCGAAAGATGAAGAAGAAAGCGGATTTTTTGGCTGCGGCCATAGTTGAACAGAAAAGGGGAGGTATCCCTAGTCGACGGAGCAGAGGAAGGGGGCGGGGCCGAGGCGGAGGTCGGCCCCAGCTAGGCGTAAACCAATGCGCCTACTGCAGGGAGGAAGGACATTGGAGAGATGCATGCCCGCAACTCGAAGACGCCCATCAAGATGACGAAAACAATCATCAATGGAGAGAAGAAAGACGAGGCCGTCCCCGAAACCGCGAAGGAGCCAATTGAGAGCAATACCAGCCAGAAAGAGGAGAAGCCGTACAAGCATTGGCTATGACAGCCCATGATGAAGATGACGTGGATTAGGACAGACCGGGCTCCGAATTTGCTTTAGGTCTCCAGGAGCCTATGGTCGGAATACAAATAGGAGACCAAGTTATGAACTTTATGGTTGATACTGGAGCAGAACATTCAGTAGTAGACAAGAAGATAGCCCCATTTTCTACAAAAGCAGTCACTATTGTAGGAGCAACTGGTGCCAAAGCTACAAAACCTTTTCTTCAGAATCACATATGCAGTCTAGGAGGACAACAAATAACTCATCAATTCCTTTATATGCCAGAATGTCCAGTGCCACTACTGGGACGAGATATGTTAGCTAAGCTACAAGCCCAAGTATCCTTCACTGAAAGAGGAGAAATGCAAATGACAGTAAATTCTCAAGCCAAACCAGCAGGAATAATGCTGCTTACAGTTCCCCGAGAAGAAGAATGGAGATATTACAGTGATGAATCTGCCCAAGACACCTATTTTGAACAAACTTTGAAAAGCATTGATGCACCACCTGGAGTATGGGCAGAAGGCAGTCCTCCAGGCCTAGCCAAACATATAGCTCCAATAATTGTAACTCTCAAGCCTAGTGCTACACCAGTACATGTCAAGCAGTACCCTCTCCCAAGAGCTGTTTTTCTTTAATATATTTACTGTTCAATGTAAATAGTTGATTTCTATTGTTCTATGTACAATGTTCAATGTAAATAGTTGATTTCTATTGTTCTATGTAAAATGTAAAATGTATACAAACTGTGTACAAGACTGTTAACCTGTTATATGTAAACCGCCCTTGATCTCTGGAAGGGGCGGTATAAAAGAAATAGTTAAATAAATAAATAAAAATAAATAAATAAATCCCCATGGAACACTCCACTTCTGCCAGTGAAAAAGCCTGGAACAGATGACTACCGCCCAGTGCAAGATCTAAGAAGAGTGAATGAAGCAGTTGAGACCATACATCCAGTTGTACCCAATCCTTACACTCTTCTTTTTGACTGATACCTGCTGAAGCTACCCACTTCACTGTACTAGATTTAAAAGATGCATTCTTTTGCATAAGATTAGCCCCCATAAGTCAGATATTATTTGCATTTGAATGGCAGGACCCTATCTCGGGAAGAGGGGGCCAACTTACTTGGACACGATTACCCCAAGGATTCAAGAATTCGCCTACCATCTTTAGTGCTGCGCTGAATCAAGACCTTTCAGCTATCCAGTGGCCCCGGGGAAGGGAGTGCTTCTCCAATACGTGGACGATCTGCTGATAGCTGCTGTATCAGAAAGTGAATGTATACAAGCCACCAAAGACCTCTTGCAGTTACTAGATGAAGCTGGATACAAAGTTTCCAGAGCAAAAGCACAACTATGCCAAAAAGAAGTGAAATACTTGGGCTTTCGTATAACCCAAGGAAGCCGAAAATTAGGCAGAGAGAGAAAAGAAGCAGTATGCAGAATTCCAACCCCAACTACCAGAAAGCAAGTCAGATCCTTTCTGGGAGCGGCAGGATATTGCCGAATCTGGATTCCCAACTTTGCCCAAATCACCAAACCACTGTATGAAGCCACAAAAGGAGAAGAAAAATCGCCACTGGAGTGGGGACCTGAGCAGGATACAGCCTTCAAGATGTTAAAGGAAGAATTGATGTCATCACCAGCCCTTGGACTACCAGATGTTCACAAGCCTTTCCACTGTACATGAAGCACAAGGAAATGCCTTAGGCATGTTGACTCAGAAATTGGGAAATTGGGAGCGACCTGTAGCATACCTATCAAAACAATTGGACACTGTGGCCAAAGGATGGCCACCTTGCTTGAGAGCAGTTGCAGCCACAGCATTGTTAGTGAGTGAAGCAGATAAGCTCACACTAGGACAGAATCTACGAGTCACTGTGCCACATGCAGGGGCGGCCCAAGGGGGGTGCGGGGCCATGTGCGGAGACTCGGTGCGGGGCCTCATTTGCATAAGTGGTCTTATTTGCATAATGTTACCAGACACTAACTTTTAGTAAATATGTCTCTTAATGAGTGTATGGATAAAGAAAGACTAAAAGATTTCTACATTACTATAATCCAACCGCCAGGCACATTAGGAACTACTACAAATGCTGCCCATTTAGAACCCATAGCAAACCCGCCGTACCCTGACAGGATTACCGGGACTCACAAAGCACCATACCCTACCTATCAAAAGGCAACACTGCAAATATTAAACCAATACATTTCAGAGAATACTGGGGAAAGAGAACAAGTGGCAATGTCAAATAGGAATTACATAAATAGAATACCTCAGCTCAGTTACACATGCAGAACATAGACCATCACCAAACAAGGAATCACAATTTAGAAACAGGAAGGCAATAATTAAACTGGGAACCCCAAAAGCCAAACTTGGAATGTACAACACCACTGTAGAAATAAAACTATAAATTAATTTCCTCTTGTACCAAACAAAGCGCAGACGTTAATGATGCACATTTCCCAGAGCTTTCATATTCCAGTTAATAAATTCAAAATAAAGAGATATCTTTCTACCTTTTGTGCATTTTCTTCAGTTGCAGTTGCTCCAGCCACTTTCTTCTGGTTTCTTCATGTTTTCTGCTAACTGTCCATCGTCTGCTGTCCATTTGTTCTTTCTTCTCTCTTCTAGTTTTTTTTTTCCATTCTCTCTCTCTACATCTGCTTTAACATACTAATCTTTCTCCTTTTGCTCTTTCCTCATTCCTATTTCATCCACACAAATTTTACCTCTCCATCCTCAATCACCACTTACTCTCCCAATACCCGGCCAATTGTAGATTTTTCATCCCTCCCACACAAAATATATTTTTCCCCTCTCCATTTTACTCTCCCAACCCCATCCCATTCTAATCCTCCCCCAACATCAGCTCCCTTCTAGTTCCAGTCTCAGCCAGCATCCATTCCCTTCTAGTCCCTGCATCAGCCCATTTCCAGTCCTAGCCCCCCATCAACCCATTTCCAGTCCTAGCCCCCCATCAACCCATTTCCAGTCCTAGCTCCCCCATCCATTTTCAGTCTGAGTCCCTCCATCAGCTCATTTACAATCCTAGCCCCCATCAGCCCATTTCTAGTCATTTCCTAGCCCCACCATCAGCCCATGTCAAATCCTAGCTCCCCTCCACTCAGCCCAATTCCAGTCCAAGCCCCCCATGAGCCTACTTCCAGTTCTAGCCCCTCCATGAGTCCATTTCAATTCAAACCCCCACCACAGCCCATTTCCAATCTTAGCTCCCCCCAACAGCCCATTTCCAGTCCTATCCTAGCTGCTCCGTCCGCCCATTTTCAGTCCTAGCTCCCTTCCCTCACAGCCCATTTCCATTCCAAGCTCCCTCCCCATCAGCTATTTGCAGTTCAAGCCTCCCCTTCCACTCAGGCCATTTCCAGTCATAGCAACCCCCCAACCCATTACCAGTCCTAGCCCCCCATCAACCCACTTCCAGTCCTAACCCCCATCACCCCATTTTCAGTTTAAGCCCCCCAATAACCCATTACCAGTCCTAACCCCCCATCAGCCCACTTCCAGTCTTAACCCCATCAGCCCATTTCCAGTCAGCCCCCCATAGCTCATTGCCAGTCCTAACCCCCCCATCAGCCCACAGCCCATTACCAGTCCTAACCACATCAGCCCACCTCAAGTCCTAACCCCTCCCCATCAGCCCATTTCCTGTCCTAGCCCCCCGTAGCCCATTATCAGTCCTAACCCCCCCATAGCCCATTAGCAGTCCTAACCCCCATCACCTCATTTCCAGACAGCCCCCATCAGCCCACAGCCCATTACCAGTCTTAACCCCCCCCATAGCCCATTAGCAGTCCTAACCCCCATCACCTCATTTCCAGACAGCCCCCATCAGCCCACAGCCCATTACCAGTCTTAACCCCCCCCATAGCCCATTATCAGTCCTAACCCCCCCAACAGCCCACAGCCCATTACCAGTCCTAGCCCCCCCATAGCCCATTATCAGTCCTAACCCCCCCATAGCCCATTACCAGTCCTAACCCCCCCATCGCCCCATTTCCAGACAGCCCCCAGCCCCTTGCCAGTCTTAACCCCCCCCCTTGCCAGTCCTTGCCGCTTAACCCCCCCTTGCCAGTCTTAACCCCCCCTTGCCAGTCTTAACACCCCCCCTTTGCCAATCTTAACCCCCCCTTGCCAATCTTAACACCACCCCCTTTGCCAATCTTAACACCCCCCTTTGCCAGTCTTAACCCCCCCTTGCCAATCTTAACACCACCCCCTTTGCCAATCTTAACACCCCCCTTTTGCCTGTTTTAACCCCCCCTTGCCATTCTTAACACCCCCCCTTTGCCAATCTTAACCCCCCCTTGCCAATCTTAACCCCCCCCTTTGCCAATCTTAACACCCCCCTTGTGCAAGTATTAACCCCCTTGCCAGTCTTAAACCCCCCCCTTTGCCAATCTTAACCCCCCCTTTGCCAATCTTAACCCCCCCTTGCCAATCTTAACACCCCCCCTTTGCCAGTCTTAACCCCCCCCTTGCCAGTATTAATACCCCCCCTTTGCCTATCTTAACCCCCCCTTGTCAATCTTAACCCCCCTTTGCCAATCTTAACACCCCCCCTTTGCCAGTATTAAACCCCCTTGCCAGTCTTAAACCCCCCCCTTTGCCAATCTTAACCCCCCCATTTGCCAATATTAACCCCCCTTGACAATCTTAACACCCCCCCTTTGCCAATCTTAACCCCCCCTTGCCAGTCTTAACACCCCCCCTTTGCCAATCTTAACCCCCCCCCCCCCCCGGGCTTATGGCACAATTAAAAAAACAAACTGGCTCTGGCTGCTGCCGCTACCACCGCGGCAGCGGCAGAATGGAGTGTCCCGCGGGGCCTCCTCTTCTCCCTCAGCCCCTCTGCAAAGGCTTTGAGATTCGCGAAGGGAGAGCGTCTCCCTCGCGTCTCTGTGAAGCCCGCAGGGGCTAATGGGAAATTTCCCATCAGCCCCTCGCGTCTGAAGGGGCAGATGGGAAATTTCCCATTAGCCCCTGCGGGCTTCACAGAGACGCGAGGGAGACGCTCTCCCTTCGCGAATCTCAAAGCCTTTGCAGAGGGGCTGAAGGCTTCACAGAGACGCGAGGGAGACGCTCTCCCTTCGTGAATCTCAAAGCCTTTGCAGAGGGGCTGAAGGAGAAGAGGAGGCCCCGCGGGACACTCCATTCTGCCGCTGCCGCGGTGGTAGCGGCAGCGGTAGCAGCCAGAGCCAGGGTTTTTTTTTTAAAGTCATTTAAAAAAAAAGCAGAATGTTCTTTGCGCGGGGCCCCCTGAAACGCGGGGCCCTGTGCAAAAAACATTCTTGCTCAATGGACGGGCCGGCCCTGGCCACATGCAGTCCTTGCCCTTATGGAACAGAACAATCTAGTTTGGTCTTGAACTCGAGAGTAAAATTGCAGTTGAGCCCAAAGTTATATATTTTACTCAATTATAAATTGCTAAATTTCCAGATAAGCCTAACTTCCGTTTTCATATTATGCATATTGGATAAGTCAACCATATAATTCTCTCAAAACGCTTGAAAAACACATGTTTAAAAACAAAAAGGGTCGTTGATGTACATCAGGAGCAGTTATTGGCTTTTGTCAATGTCACTGAAAAAGCTCCGTGAGAGTCTGAGACCCGCTGTCTAAAAAACATGTGTATATGTTAAAGAGGTTTACAATATATCATTATTTGCTTTTATCTGGAAATTTAGCAATTTATAATTGAGTAAAATATATAACTTTGGGCTTATGGAACAGAAAGCAAATCATTGGCTCACCAATTCTCGAATGTTGAAATATCAAAGCATGTTATGTGAAAACCCACAGATACAACTGGAAGTGAACCATGCCTTGAATCCAGCCACATTGATACCTATTAGTGAAGAACTCCCAGAACATGACTGTATAGAAGTCATGGACACTGTATTCTCAAGCCGACCTGACCTGACAGATGTGCCCATAGACAATCCTGACCAAGTCTATTACGTAGATGGAAGCAGTCTCATCATCAATGGACGACGCTATGCCGGATATGCAGTAGTCACTCAACATGAAGTCGTTGAGTCATCAGCTCTAGCCTCAGGTACATCAGCCCAGAAAGCAGAATTGATAGCACTTACTCGAGCACTACTGTTAGGTGCAAAACTTGTGCTAAATGTATATACAGACTCTAAATATGCCTTCACTACCCTACATGCCCATGGAGCTCTCTATAAAGAACGAGGGCTCATCACGTCTGGAGGAAAATCAGTCAAGTATGGCCCCGAGATACTGATGTTACTTGATGCAGTATGGGCCCCAACTCGTGTAGCTGTCATGCATTGCAGAGGACATCAAGCAGGAAAAGGAGAAGTTGCCCGAGGAAATAGGTTTGCAGATGCCTCAGCACGACAAGCAGCTATGACAGGACAAATTACACCACAAGCCATGCCAATGCAGGCAGCATTGTTTCCAGTACCCTTGAACTTATGGACACCACGATATACCACCAAAGAATTAGATTACTACTGTAACAAGGAAGATGGAGTACTGAAAGATGGGTGGATTGAGCTGCCACCAGCAGAGGGCAGTCAACCCCCAGGACGAATAGTAATTCCCGAATTGTTAGGTCCATCCTTTGTCAAAGCCTTCCATGAAGCCACCCACTATGGGAAAAGTGCTATGGAAAAAGCACTCAGACCACATTTCTGCATTACCATGTTAGCATCCCTATCAGCTTCAGTGGCACGCCAGTGTTTCATTTGTGCCAAAAATAATGCCAAGCAAGGTCCCACACCAACACCCCGAGTTCAGTCAGGAGGTGTAACCCCCATGCACCACCTGCAAATTGATTTTACTGAAATGCCAAAAGCCAATGGATATCACTACCTATTAGTATTAGTTTGTATATTCTCTGGGTGGGTAGAAGCCTTCCCAACCAGATCTGAAAAAGCTCGAGAAGTCACCAAAGTTTTACTGAGAGAGATTGTCCCTAGATTTGGAATTCCAGCAGTAATAGGGTCAGACAATGGGCCCTCATTTGTTTCTCAGATTACTCAACAGTTAGCAAAAGCTTTGCAGATACAATGGAAGCTTCACACTGCATACAGACCCCAGAGTTCAGGGAAAGTTGAGCGAATGAATCGTACTTTAAAAGCCCAAATGTCTAAGCTTTGTCAGGAGACACGCCTGAAGTGGCCCCAAGTGCTCCCAATAGCTTTACTCAGAATACGCTCCGCTCCTGTGAAGTCAACATGATTTTCCCCTTTTGAAGTTCTGTATGGTAAACCCCCACCAATAGTGCAGGGAATTAGAGGAAGTCTAGCCCAAATTGGTTCAGAAATAACCAGGCAAGAACTCCTAGCTCTTAGTTTTGTTCTGCAGACTCTCCATGCGTGGGTCCAAGACCAGTTGCCTATCAACTTGACGGAACCCTTGCATCCTTATCAGCCTGGTACCTCGGTGTGGATCAAAGATTGGAAGAAGACACCGCTGGAACCCCATTGGAAGGGACCGTACACCGTCATCCTGTCTACCCCAACTGCAGTAAAGGTAGCAGAAATCGATTCCTGGATCCACCACAGCAGAGTCAAGTCCGCAGCTGAACCAGAACCTGAGCAGTGGACAGCAGAACAGCATCCTGATGCACCTTTGCGAGTTACTCTGAGACAGCAACCAGCAGCTTAGACACTTTGTCACAGTGCCCTGTAGTAGCCAAGTCTTTCGAAGAGGATTGCTGTTTTCCATACAGCAAGAGTTTGTTTCAACGAACCTCATGTGTGTGATTTTACACACTGCTTTGATGCTACATTGATTGACCATATTTCAGAAGCCAACTGAAATTGATAAGTTGGTTAATGTGTGATGGACAACTTGAGGATCTTCAATCAACACTCAGCACCCGTTGAATTGCTTCATTAGCAAACGGGACGAAGAAAAGAACGTCGTGATCAAGATTTTCAAGCTGAGGATTCAGAAGAACTCCAATCAACATGTATCTTTATTTTTGCTTTGCCCTGGTTGCCTGTTTTGGAGGCTTTGAACTGACTCATGCCTTACCTCCATGCACTGCTTGCATTACTTCTACTCGAATTGGACTGAAAGTAACTCAGACTTTGATTTATCACTCTTACTATTCCTGCACTGGTAAAGTGACTCGGTGTATTTATAACACCACTGAACTGAATGTCTGTACCAAGGGTAAATCTAAAGTATGCTTTAATCCGCATCAGAATCCATCCTATTACACCTTGGAAATGCGATGGAAAGATGCAGATGGACCTTTGATCAATGCCACATGCCCACTCACAGATCCTAGTCAACCTGCTGTTTTATCTTTTGATGCTTGTGAAGTAATCAACAGAGATAGCCGTTCTAAGTGTGGTAGTTGGGAAAAATCATACACATGGAATGACAAATATATGTGTCCAGAAGGGACCATTGGATGGGGAGCATGCACAGGAAAGAAAGTCTCAGCTGATGTATATAGTACAGCCACAGAGTCAGATTACTTCTGCCCAAGATGGGAATGTGTCTTCTATGCCACCTGGGTTGGTGGGAGAGAGAATGTTAACAAAGATAATCGCATAGCTGCATTACGAAGGCCATATGTCAAAGGTATAGACCAATGCAAGAAAAACGCTTGCAATCCCTTAGAGTTGGTTATTCGGAGACCCGAATATTGGAAACAAGGATCCCGATTTGTTATACGAATTGCAGGGACTGGATCAGATCCAGGAACCATAGTATATATAAGATTAAATACCCAGGCCCATAAATCATCTAAGTACCAAATCCATGACACATTCTATGAAGCCATGCATGTAAATAAGTTTGAAATTCCCCATCCCTCCCAGAATTTATTTTTAGAATTAGCTGGAGCAGTAGTGTCCAGTCTAAATATCTCAGATTGTTACTTTTGTGGGGGGACACAAATGGGCGACCAATGGCCATGGGAAGCCCAAGAATTGAATTACTCTATGACTTACAATCAAACTGAACTACATAAGACTACCAGCGAATGGGTGTTAGCGCACTCAATAGTTGGACGTCTTTGCTATGCACGAACTGGACCCCAGTTCAAACAACAGGTAGGACAGCTGGTCTGTCTTAGCCAGAAGTTCTATAATGACACCACCAAAAAGACGTCTTGGTGGTCAGGAATTAAAGAACCTGAACCACCTAACCCATTAGCTAGATTTCCTGAGCTTTCTCATTTATGGACAAATCTTGCCAAGCCTCATGCCTGGCAAGCCCCACCTGGCCTATATTGGATCTGTGGAAACAGAGCATATGCCCGACTTCCCACACACTGGGGAGGGGCGTGTGTCTTAGGGACCATCAGACCTTCTTTCTTCCTTTTAAACACGGAACATGGAGAACAATTAGGATACCCAGTGTACACAACCAATCACAGACACAAAAGAGCACTGAGACAGAAGAGAGCACCCCTCCAAGTAGGCAAGTGGGAGAAGTGGAAGGGTGATGATTGGCCACCAGAAAGAATCATTGAATATTATGGGCCTGCCACCTGGAATGATGATGGTATGTGGGGCTATCGAACCCCAGTCTATATGATTAATCGTATTATTCGCTTACAAGCAGTAGTTGAAATAATAACCAATGAAACTAGCCAAGCTCTTACGCTTTTAGCTAGACAAAGTACTCAGATGCGCACTGCTATATATCAGAGCCACTTAGCACTTGATTATTTGTTAGCAGCTGAAGGAGGAGTATGTGGTAAGCTGAATTTAACTAATTGTTGTTTAAAAATAGATGATAAAGGTCAAGTAGTTGAAGAAATTGCTGAAAATTTGCGAAAGCAAGCTTATGTGCCAGTACAAACTTGGCATTCACTAAAGTTTCCTAACTGGTTTGCTAATCTTTTCTCATGGCTAGGAGGACTTAAAACTTTCCTTATACTAGTACTAATAATCATTGCTGTCATTTTACTGTTACCATGTATAATCCCATGTTGTATGCGTTCTATTCATAGTGCTATTGAAAGTACAGTAGAGCGGAAGACCGCAACTAAGATTATGGCCTTATACCAACCTAAACCTCCTGCATATAGTCGGAAACCTCTGACCATGATATAACCATTTTAAGTGATTTAATTCTCACACCTTATTAAGTAATAGGGTGAGATTAATCAAAGGGGGAATGTGGCAGGTGAAGGCCTGTGATCCACAGTGTCTGACATAAACAGACAGGCCTAACTAGCTTGACCTGTAAATGAAGCCTGTGAAGAGGCCCATAGGAATTACACGTTCCCCAACATGCTGCTATTGTAGAATTAGAACTCAGTAAAGTATTGAATTAGCTTAGACAAGTAGAATTGAAACCTGGAAAAATACAGAAAAATATGTTTAAAAGCCACTGATAAGAGAATACAGCTGTAAGGGATTTAATTAAAACTGCTGACAGAAAGGTTACAGAGCCCTGCTTCCCCGCACGTACTAACTAGACCAATGGCCTTGGAAATAGGAAAGTAACAAGTTGGTGAACTGGCCATTGTAATTGGGACTAGAAGGGGGGTGAGCAGGTGCTGAGCCCACTCAAAGAACATAATTGGATAATCATATCAGTACCGGGACCAATAGAAGGGGTACGGGAGGTACGGGAGGTTACCGGGACCAATGAAATGTTTTCCTATACCTAGAATGGAGCAAAAGTCTATAAAAGT
This sequence comes from Ichthyophis bannanicus, assembly GCA_033557465.1. Taxonomy (NCBI): domain Eukaryota; kingdom Metazoa; phylum Chordata; class Amphibia; order Gymnophiona; family Ichthyophiidae; genus Ichthyophis; species Ichthyophis bannanicus. Next base: position 584,260,984 of record CM066033.1, on the reverse strand, counting down.
TGTTGTATTGCCAGAGAACATTGCTCAGCCATTTTGAATTTGATCTTGCTTGAGACTTGTGCACAAATAAATGATTTGGACCTTCTGAACAGACTCCTGGTATCATTGGTTTGTCTGCGCTCTGCTGCTACAGTGAAAGGTTTGCATTTCTTTGCGATCAGGTTGCTGACCTTGAAGGATGCTATGTTTGCATTGACCGAATGTGACCTTGGCTTCGCCATCAACTGTTGCTGAGTAGCCAATTATGATTTAAATTCTTTGAGCTTCAGTTTACGAATTTCACTTTTGGGTGGAAAATCAGCATCAAACTTATTGCTATGCAGAGCCTTATGATGACGTTCCAGATTACCCTTTTTGGGCAAGGATACTGGGGCATTACAAATTAGACAACAACACTTGTCTTTCACCATGATGAAGACGTAGTCCATTTCCCATTCATCATGAAAGTGGTAGGTTTTGCTCTTCTTTGGAGCACTCATCTTCGTTATACTGGGGTGGCTGGATGTAAGAAGGCCAAATCTGCTAAGTTAGTATAAACACTGTCTGAATCTGATCCAAAACTGTCACTGTCCCAAAGTATTAAAGATCAACAGGAACTGAAGACGTCTGGATGATGTGCAATACAAGGACTGGAGATGCCAAAACCACACATGCAGTTCTAAAAGTAAAAATAAGAATTCATCATACTGGCACCAATAATCAAATACCACCAAACAATCATCAAAAAAACTCAAACACCTGTCCAGCAAACCAGATAAAATTAAATACCGCCAAACAAGTTCAAATACCAACACACACAATTTAATAAATTCTGCACACAGTGTAGGATCAACGCAAAGGCTAGGCAAAATAAAATTGCAGAGGAAAGCAAAAGTCACAGTGGTTTGAACCAATTCGAAGGCAAGGCATAGGCAAGTTAGAACAAAATTGGAAAAGTCTGCCAAAATCACCAATTCTTAACACTTTGTTGTGTCTGCCTGAAAACGTTTAATGAAAGCAAACTATAAAGCGACCAACGACCAGCACACGACACAACTAATATGGTAAGTGCATTCAGGTAAAGCCCGGGCGAATGGATATCGCCTGGTATATAACATACTTCTAAGGGGTGTTGGGGTGGGACCATGAATGGGTGATTCTGAGAGGCAGGAGACCAGGTATGACACCGGGCCTGTGGCTTCTCGTCATGAGGCATGGGTGTCAGCCCCCTGGGGTACCCACAAACTATTGGCACTAAAACAATAAGCGCCCCCAATACACCCGCAGGCAAGTTTCCCCCAGGCAGGGAAAAAAGACAGTCAAAGGATCAGCAGCGACGGCAAGCCCTCGGCAGATGACCTGCTGGCACGAGCTCTCTCCTAGCAACGGGGCGAGCTGCTGGAGAGATGGAGCCAAGTGGGGCTGGCGATCTACCTCTGACCCCTCCGCGATCTACAGGTAGAATGCGATCTACCTGTTGGACATGCCTGGTATAGTGGGTAAAGTATTTCAATGCATGAAAAAAAAGTGGGATCTGGGGGTGATCATATCAGATGACATTAAAGTGGCCAAACAGGTAGAAAAGGTGTCTTCAGAAACAAGAAGGATGCTTCGATGCATACAGAGAGGAATGGTGTGCAGGAAAAAGGAGGTGATAATGCCTTTTTATATGTCTCTAATGAGACCTCATTTGTCGTATTGTGTATAAATCAGTAGACTGCACCTTTGAAAGGATATAAATACGATGGAGTCAGTCAAGAAGGCAGCTACTAAAATGGTCAGTTGTCTTCATCATAAGTCATATGAGGATAGACTTAAATATTTGAAAATGTATACTTTGGAGGAAAGGTGGGAGAGGGATGTCATGATAGAGACAATTAAATAGCTCCATGGTGTAAATGCACAGGAGGAGAGCCTCTTTCAGTTGCAAGAAAGCTCTGGAACAAGGGATCATTGTAATATTGTAAACCGCGCTGATATCGAATAGTGCCGTATATAAGCAACTGTAATAAATAAATAAAATAAATAAATCATAGGATGAAGGTGAAAGGGGATAGACTCAGAAGTAATCTTAGGAAATATTTTTTTTCGGAAAGGATGGTGGATGCATGGAACGGCCTCCCAGTGGAGGTGATGGAGCATGGGAAAGCATGGGACAAGTACAGAAGATCTCTGAGGGAGAAAAAGGAATTGTAAAGCATAATAGTTCTTATGGATTGAAAGATTGGATAGGCTGTGTGGTCTTTATCGTCATTTTCTCGGTTTCCATTTAATGTGGTTGTAAAAGGCCTGTAGTATTTGCACTGTTAGCAGCCTTTGGTTCAGATTTCCAATTATGCTTACAAAATAGTATATTTAATAAGCAAAATGCAAGCAAATTATTCTTTGAGCTATTATCGTTACTGCATACAATTGTGCCCTAGCACTCAATCTACTACACAAATATTTGCATCCATTCTTCACACCCACATCCACACCACTTTCACTTACAATTGAACATTCCTGTTTTTTAATACATACATAAATTTGATTTATAAATTTGATTAAAAAGGACGGGCCACTGTGGTAGCAGGTAAAGTCCTGTGTACTGTGCTGGCCATTCCAACAAACAAAGTTTATTTGTGGTTTAATGTGTGCTGGGTTCTTCATGGACTTTTTAATACATATTGTCACAACTAGGGGGCACTATGGGTCACTTGCAGGCTGATGAGAGTCCCAGAATATCAAGGGCTACTGCATTTCCCCAGCTAACAGCCACTCTCTGTATTGTAACAACAAAGTTGCCAAGTTACCCTGTTCCAGGAGTGAGATTTTAAGCCAGTCTTGGATATCTGACAATCTCATTCTGATGCATTATGGGACCTGCAGCATTGATTCCAATGGGTAAAATAAGGGACTACAAATACCATATTGAATTGCCATGCAAATTTAAAACCAGAACTGGCAAAAAATCTCACTCCTGGAACTAGATAACTTGACCTTGTTACAGAATTGCCAAGTTCTAAACAACTTTTATATTACGCATTGTTTTTATTTCCCAGCCTTGCAAGGATGAACACATACAAAAAGAAATGAATAAGGATGGCTTATAACAAAAGATTCACTTTCAGAAAGAAAAATATTCAAGGCATGTAAGCTGCTCTAAGACATCACTATTTTTTTTAAAGAGTTTTCACCACAAGGCTCCTAGAAAGCTTCCTAGTTTCCCAACCTTTAATGAGTGTAGGCAGTCTGTGCCTAAATGATAGGCAAGGAAAATCCTCACCTATCTTTAAGGCGCAGGAGCTAACCGGCAGCATGCAATATCGCTGCTGCCTGGTTAGCTACTATGGCTTACGGACTGTGCGGCGATCCCTGGATATTCAACGCAGGGACCGCATATGACCCCAGCATTGAATATCCGGAGTTAAGGGTCGGCAGGCAGGTCTATGCACCATAGAGGTGCATAGCCTGCCCAACACAATATCGGGCCCGTAGTGTTTAGTTTGACCTGTAACATGCAGATATAGATAAACAAAAAATAAAGCAAAAGCATGACACAGAGTGATAAGATGAAATTGTACAATGTGGCAGTTTTTTCCTAATAAAAGAAAGTACTGCAGCCAATCTAAGGGAGGGGTTACAGGAGACTACTCAGGTTTACAGGCCTGTGAATTCCTCCTTAAAGCTTTAAGCATAACTTGTTATGATATAATTCTGTGTGTTTTGATTTCATTTCATTTCTTCTCACTTGTTTCTAAAGATCAGAGATAGAAAACCAAGAACTGAGGCCCCGGCAAGGCAGTCAGGAACACATTACACACAACACTTGATGAGACAGGGAACATAGATCCATGTGGTAAGTGTCTTCCCTGTGTGCTAAATGCAAGACAAATCCTGGGCACACTCCCAACATTTACTGCACAAGCAGTTTTGTAGTTAAGGTGTAGTAATGCAAGACCTTACAGCACTATAGTAAACAGGCTCTATAATTCGCGCTTCCAGAGTGAACTGTAACTCTCAAGTCCAAAAAATCACTCCACAAACATTTCAGCACAGGTACAGCAAAATAAAGCTGTGAATACAACTTCCAATGAGAGGAGAAAAAGGCCTCAGAATACATGGAGTTTAAAACTGGTGCATAAGAGAGATAATGGCAATGATGTATTTAATGTTGAATAGACTTGATTCAGCAATACAACATACTTTGGGGTATGTTTACTAAAGCCCCGGAAAAGTGTGGGCCCCGGTAGTGTGCGGGTGCCATATAAGGAGTGGGCGCTCCGTCCTGAAAAAGGAAAGGCGGAATTTACATATACGCTAAGGTGCGCGGCGCCCATGTGCGCCCCGCACCTTAGCGCATGAGATAGCTGCGTGGGAGGCATAAGTGGCGTGCTGAAATGCAAGAAAAAGAGCAGAGCCACAGCACAATGGTTAAGACACTGACCAATGGTGCAAGGACCAGGGGTTCAATCCCCCACAGTGCCCAATGAAGACAGCTGGCTGAGGGGTTAATTTATGAGACCCAGAAATACTGGGCGGCATAAGGCAGCGCGCTGATGTTTATGGAGGCATTATAATACTGGGTGGTATAAGTGGCGCGCTGATGTGTAGGAAGAAGAGTAGAGCCACAGCGCAATGGTTAAGGCACTGACCAATGGTGCATGGGTCAGGGGTTCAATCTCCCACAGTGCCCAATGGAGACATCTGGCTGAGGCATTATTTTAGGAGGCATTTAAATGATGGGCGGTATAAGGCGGCGCGCTGATGGGCATAAGGCGGTGCGCTAATGTTTTAGCCGCCCAGTATTAAAAGGCCTCCTAAAACACCCAGTATTATAATGCCTCCATGAGTTTGCTCCCCAGTGTGCCTAATACGTAAGGCTGGCTGTGGCATCAGCTTTGCATTCTACATATTTTGTTCTGCAGCACTTTAATTTTATGTTATTAATTGCTGCCAGCAAACACGCCCTCACGTGCCGTAATTGAAGGTGCCGTATAAGGCACCCTATAAGGCACTCCATAGGGCACATTAGAAATTGCACTGTCCGCCACAGCACCCTAAAATGTCCCCTATAGGGCACCCTATAGGTTGCGTCACAGGATATTGTATAGTGCACCTTATATGGATGGGAACCATAAGGTGCCCTATAGGGCACCCTCAGAGGCACCTTATGGGTACAGTACGCTGAGGGTGTTTTTGCTGGCATCAAAATATGTACATTAAATAAAATGTGTTGGACAACCTTATCAAATAACCCCACTGTGGGCTTGAACCCATGACCTCTGGTTTCAGAGGCAGTGAAGTAACCATTGGGCTATAGCTCCATAGCTACTAGCAAGCCCCTGGCTGGCTGCAGAGAGCATGCACGTCACCACACAGACAGTCTGCTGTGGTCACCAGGATAGGGTTAGCCCACCCATACCCATGATGCACTGCACATGCAAATCAGCTGTCCACAGATTAACACGATGGGCAATGCACCCCCACAGCACCTCGGCCCGGTAGAGGGAAGTGACCATGCGCACCCACACACCACCTCGGCCTGGTAGGTATTACTGACCGTGTTTTTTACTGGCACAGAGTAGCTACACACCGTCACATTGTGCGGGTACTGTGCTCACCCTGAGGGTGCAATGAGGCGCCCAGGACCAGGTCCACAACACCTTCCATAGCTTAAAGAGACCATGCTGGAGGTCCAAAGCAGTGTTAATGTTTGAGATAGGTAGTTCCTGCACAAGCACCTTGGATATCTGTGTCTGACACAGTCAGGTATAGCCCCTATGAACCCCTAGGTGGGCCATGTACCACCACCACCACCACCCCCTTCCTCCAGGGCTGAGGATGGCAAACAGGGTCTCCTATTAATAGATCCACATTCTACCTCCCTGCAAAGGTGGCAGTAGAGGGGTCCATCAACCCCAGTCCTGCTGAGGAGCAGACACCCCCACAGGGCAATCAATGCAGCTCTAGACACATCCATCACACAATAGCAGACAGATATTAGGCCTGGATATGGTGAGCTGCACCCCACCACTATCTGATATTCTCCTGCAGCAAGTCATCAGCCACTGCACCCTGCAAGCTACTCCATCACAACACATACCAGCTGCAAACAGTGTGCTAGTTAGTCCACAGTGCATGTTCCCAGTGGAGATGCATGCACCCAGAACTGGGATGTCAGCATACACAGCAAACAGATAAATCAGTGACTGGGTCCCAAAAGGAAACCCATATCTATCACATGAGAGAAATGCTATATAGCACTATGGGGGTGCCTAGCCATGCTGTGGTCACTGCACAGTCAGGGTGAGAGTGATCTCTCAGCAGGACATACTGAGGTCACCCTGTCTGTGTAGGTGGTGGCCAGGCACTAAAATGTCCCAGTCAGTGCCCTATGCCCTGTGCAGATGCACCCTGGCCAGGCCACCCTGTCCGGCCTATACCCATGGTACCTTGCTCCTCATTATGCACATTGGCAGCCCAATACTGGCAACATTGCTGGCAGTGTGGGCTGTGGAAGGTGTTTGCAGCCACCACACACTGGATAGGCAGACAGCCACCCCACACCTATGCCAGCATTGTGCTACTATAGAGGAGTCCAGCTGCCATACCCACCACACCAGTCCTGGGCACAGTACAGGCATGGATATGGTACGCACTACTGTTGGGGGTCACTCCCCAGGGTGGTAAACACTGTCAGAGACCAGATCTGCAGCGCACACCGCAAACATCACAATGATTGTTATGGTGGAGATCAATGAGCAAAATGTGCTTAACGTAGGAATTGATATCTGCCAGTTCTCATGGGCAATGTTTGATAGCTGTGTACCATATACCCAGGTGTAGGGTGGCAGTGCTAAGGTATGCAACTGCTAGTATTGGGAGATACAGGCAGGGCCCAATGTCCTGCCTCTCCATGAGGCATTGGCCAATGGGGCCTGTGGGGGTGTGTGTGGGGGTGTCTGGCCCTGTTGGCTGCTGCTTTACGGCAGAGTGTCCCAACTCCAGTCCTGGTGTTCCAACCACTGTTCGGGTTTTCATGCTGTCCCTCATAGATATGCCTGAGCTACATCAGCATACCATGGGGGTGGTGCATAGATATGCAGCATAGGCATCCTTATTAGAGGCAGCATGGATCCTGAATGGTGTGGGGCCCTCCAGGACTGCCTTTGGGAGACTCTGCTCTAGGTAATGCGGCTGTTCATGGTGTCTGTGTTTGGTGTGGTAAAATATAGGCGTATGAACCATACGTATGTTCTCAGCAATAAAGGTTTGTCCGTACTATCATGGTTTAGTTGTAGGAAAAATATGTGGACTGGTTTGGCAGTAGCCCCAGCTGGGCTTTGAACCTGTGACCTTCTGTTCCTGCACACACTGTCTGTGTGCACTGCACCACCGTGTTGCTGCAGAAGTGTGGTGTTTCCTGGGGAGTCCATGACTGTACATCCGACAGAGCCTGTCTGTTGCGGTGGACGGTGCCAGCCTGCACAGGCCTAGGCCACTGTCTGCTGTGGTTTGCAGCCACTGCCCCCTCCACCACCTGTACCCTTCCGCCAACATGCAGACATGTCCCTATCTGGGAAAAAGCATATGACCTGATTGAGTTGTGGCACTCCAGGACTGAATTTGGGGGACTCGGCTGTAGGTAATGCCCATTGTTATGGTTTGTGTGTGGTGTAGGGTAAAATATAGGTGTTGGAACCATGCTTATGTTCTCTGCAATAAAGGAGTGTCTGTACTATCACTGTTTAGTGGTGGGTAAAGCTATGGAGACTGGGTTGGCAGGAGACCCAGCTGGGATTTGAAGCTATGATTCTCTGGTCCTACAGGCACTGGTTGTGTCTGCTGCACCACACTGTGGCCACAGAGGCAGTGCAGTCTCTGGAGATAGGAAGCCTGGCCGCACGAGTCAGACACCCTGCTCTGCACAATTTTACTGTGGGCTCGTTTACCTTGTATGGGGACAAAGTGCAAATAAATCTCACAAATGCCCTCCAAAAAAGGGGAAGAAAAGCAAAACCAAGCTGCACAACAGTGATATCAATGGGCAACCTGGAAAACACTCCCAGGAAAGCTCCATTAAAATGCAGTGCTTTTGAATGAGTCTACGGAGCGTAGACCCTTCCAAAAATCATTTCTTTTTTTTTTAGCTTTCCTGGGAGTGTTTTTTATGGTTGCCCATTAATATCACTGTTGCCCAGCTGGATTATAATTTATTTGGAATTTGTTGTGGTCATTTGCAATTTATAATTGCTATTTTGTTCTGTGCACATGTATCACACTGCTCACGTTTTGCATGTTTCCTCGGTTTAGCTGTACATTGCTGACGGAAATGGTTTCTCTTCCCTTTAAATCGGCTCTAACGCGAGGTTTTCACTCGCGGTATTTTTTTGCCGAAATTCAGCCACGCTCCTGTGCAGGGAGCCTCTCCCCTCCCACTCTCCACCCATTGACCCCGTCCCTCTGCTCCTCGGGGGCCTTCCTCCGCCCTCCATACGCCTTTCCCCGCCTCTATCGCACATCAGCGCCCCGCACACATGCGCGGGCCCGTTACTGTGAAGCGCACGCGTGCGGGGCACTTAAGAGCACTTAAGTGCATCATTATCGTAAGCTACTGTGCGCCACGCACGTGTGCGCGGTTTAGTAAACATACCCCTAAGTTGCAGAGCAGTTTCATTTAAAATGAATTACAGACCAGGCAGGCTGGCACCGTCCACCGCAACAGACAGGCTCTGTCGGATGTACAGTCATGGACTCCCCAGAGAACACAGCATTTATTTATTTATTTATTTATTTAGACAGTTTTGTATACCGCCTTATCCTTCAATCAAAGCGGTCACAACACAATTGGGGGATACATTTAACACGCGGGGACATGAGACACATACACTAATACTTACAGGGAACATGGGCAATGGAGAGTTAAGTGGCTTGCCCAAGACCACAGGGAGCATCCGTGGGACTAGAAACCCCAGTCCTTCCGGCCCAAGGTTGCTGTCCTCTAGTGGGATTTGAACCCCCGACCTTCCGGCCTGAAGTACCTTGCCCCAACCACTAGGCTACTCCTCCCTCCATATCTGTGGCAACATGGTGGTGCAGTGCACACAGACAGTGTGTGCAGGAACAGAAGGTCACAGGTCCAAAGCCCAGCTGGGGCTACTGCCAATCCAGTCCACATATTTTTCCTACAACTAAACCGTGATAGTACGGACAAACCTTTATTGCTGAGAACATACGCATGGTTCATACGCCTATATTTTACCACACCAAACACAGACACCATAAACAGCCGCATTACCTAGAGCAGAGTCTCCCAAATGCAGTCCTGGAGGGCCCCACACCATTCAGGATCCATGCTGCCTCTAATAAAAATGCCTGTGCTGCATATCTATGCACCACCCCCATGGTATGCTGATGTAGCTCATGCATATCTATGAGGGACAGCATGAAAACCCGAACAGTGGGTGGGCTAACCCTATCCTGGTGACCACAGCAGACTGTCTGTGTGGTGACGTGCATGCTCTCTACAGCCAGCCAGGGGCTTGCTAGCAGCTATAGAGCTGTAGCCCAATGGTTACTTCACTGCCTCTGAAACCAGAGGTCATGGGTTCAAACCCACAGTGGGGTTATTTGATAGGGTTGTCCAATGCATTTTTTTAATGTACATATTTTGATGCCAGCAAAAACACCCTCAGCGTACTGTACCCATAAGGTGCCTCTGAGGGTGCTTTATAGGGCGGCCTATAGGGCACCTTATGGTTCCCGTCCATATAAGGTGCACTATACAATATCCTGTGACGCAACCTATAGGGTGCCCTATAGGGGACATTTTAGGGTGCTGTGGCGGACAGTGCAATTTCTAATGTGCCCTATGGAGTGCCTTATAGGGTGCCTTATACGGCACCTTCCATTACGGCACGTGAGGGCGTGTTTGCTGGCAGCAATTAATAACATAAAATTAAAGTGCTGCAGGACAAAATATGTACAATGCAAAGCTGATGCCACAGCCAGCCTTATGTATTAGGCACACTGGGGAGCAAACTCATGACCCCTGTATCAGCAGTCAGTGCCTTAACCATTGTGCTCCACTGCTGCTCCTCCTTGCCTGTCAGCGCACCTACTTATGCTTTTCATTCCTTAAACTGCACAGTGCTGCCATAAAAAACAGTATACTGACCTTGCGGTACCTCATACGGCACCCTCTAAAGCGCCCTATAAGCAACATTCTAGGGTGCGTTGGCTGACTGCACTTTAAAATGTGCCTTATAGGGCACCTTATGTTAATACGCTTTGGCAGTGCGTTTGCTAGTAGTGATAATTAAAATGCCTCCTAAAGCAATCTTTCCCTTAATATGTTCTGCCTCAGCCAGCCTTGTTCATTGGGCACTTTGGGGGATTGAACGCCTGATCCCTACACCATTGGTAATTGCCTTAACCATTGTGCGCACCGCCTTATGCCCATCAGTGCACTGCCTTATACCACCCATCATTTGAATGCCTCAGCCAGCTGTCTCCATTGGGCACTGTGGGGGATTGAACCCCAGATCCCTGCACCATTGGTAATTGCCTTAACCATTGTGCTTTGGCTCTGCTTTTCTTCTTGCACATCAGCGTGCCACTTATGCCTCCCACGCAGCTATCTCATGCGCTAAGGTGCAGGGCGCACATGGGAGCCGCGCACCTTAGCGCATATGTAAATTCCGGCTTTTCTTTTTCAGGACGGAACGCCCACTCCTTATATGGCACCCGCACACTATCGGGGCCCGCACTTTACCGGGTATTTAGTAAACATACCCCTTAATGAAAAAGTGCCTAATTCTTCTTTAATTTTGATTGTATTTAATTCATGTAGTGCATGTTCTCAGTGAAGACTAGTGCTTATTCTCTAATATACCTATGAAGTCCTTTTGAGTAAATATTCAAATATAATAGTTAAATCTTCTTTTTATTACCTTCCCATCTTCGCATGAATTCATCCTTACCTATCACAGAATGATTTATGACTAGAATTTTGCATGTTCTAGTAACATCAAGATATAACGACTTCAGTGTTCTGCATCTGGATTTGCCAAAAATAAAACTACAGAGATCACAGTTAATACGAAATATTGCTGCTCAGTGATAGCTAAAATTACTTCTCTGTGAGCATAACACAGCAATTTTAAGTAAACACCACTGATTTCCAATTGGTTTCCATGGTGAATTAAAAATTTTATCTTGTCTTTTTGGAGCTGTAAATGACAGGGACTCACAATATTTTCATGTATGAGATCTTATACACCGTCAAGATCATTACGATCATCTCAGGAGGTTTTACTGACTTTTCCCTCAGTAAAAAAGATTAAATAATCAGAGACTTTAAAAAAAGCAATCTCTTCTGCCAGGCCTTCTTTATGCAGCTTGCTCCCTAGAGACTAGAGAGACCTGAAGGACTATCTAACCTTCAGGAAACATCTTAAAATCTAGTTATTTACAGCTGCCTTTGGTCATTCTTAAGAAACGGTTTAATAGTTGTTAAGATGTCTAATGGATTGTTGTCTTTAGGAAATGCATTAAAGTTAGGCTACATATTGCACTCTTTGACAAAGCATGATTCTAATTTGTAAAGAAAAATTGAATGTACTAGATCTAATAATTATTTTTCAGATTAATAAATACACTATGATACTTGATTTCCATAAACTAGATTCTTATTTATGCTGGGGCCTGTTTACTAAGGTGCAGTAAGCAGCTATGACATGACTTAGTATGCACTAACAGTTTCAACACAGGCATGGTAATGGTTACAGCATGCCAAACACCACATGGTATCCTAGGGACTCAATCAAAGAAGAAATTTCCAACATGGAGCTTCCCTAGATATAATCTATTCTCAGTTTTTACGGTATAGACAATTCTGTTCCACTACTACTGAGTTTTGAATGAAAACTGGGAGCCTGAAGAAGTTTCAAGAAAGGGACTATCCAGAGGGAGCCATCTCTAGAGCCTACAGGAGGGCTTATAGTAACCACTGGGAGTGGTTGTTGGAGTAGTCTCAGAACAAAGTGGATGTGTCTGGTAAAGAGAACTCAGTTATTCATTTCTGTCTATGCAGATCACATCATTTATTAAAAGGCATTGGAGTGTTCTCCAGGTGCAGTCCAGCTTGCAAAAAAATTGGAGTTGCATATAGTAGGGGTAAATATTGAGAGATTTATTGTATCCAGAGGTAATAAGATCAAGAGATGGAAGTAACCGTGATAAAAAGTGTGACAAATGTCAAGTTTGTGAGATTACCAAAGAAGGCAGCAAATTTAAGTCTACCTTCCTAAACAGGACTGTCAAATTGTATCATAAAACATCTTGTACTACTTCTTACGTCATTCACAACAAAACAGAGGATTCCAATATCTGTAAGTCACTTAATACTTTCTCATAAGCTCTTTGAAAACAATTGTAAATATTATAATAACTTTTTAAGACCATCAGATAAAGGCTAAACACAGTGGGGGTCATTCTGAACCATGAATCAGGTTCTTGGACGTGTACATAGAAACATAGAAACATGAAGGCAGAAAAATACCACATGGCCTATCTAGTTTGCCTTTCATATCTACTACTACAATAGTCCCCTCTTTTCTCTTAGAAATCCTCTGTGTTTCTCCTATGCTTTTTTGAATTCAGATACTGTCCTCATCTCTACCACCTCCACTGGGAGGCTATTCCACACATCAACCACTCTTTTTATAAAGAAATATTGCTGCATATTACTCCTGAGTCTATCCCCTTTTACCCTCATCCTATGTCCCCTCATAGCAGAGCTTGCTTTCAATCGAAAGAGGCTTTCCTCCTGTGCATATATGCCATGGAGATATTTAAACATCTCTATCATATCTCCTTTATTCTGCCTTTCCTCTAAGGTATATATATTAAGATCCTTATGTCTGTCCTCATATGCTTCATAATGAAGACCACTAACCATTTTAGTGGCCACCCTCTGCACTGACTCCAACCTGTTTATATCCTTTTGAAGGTGTGGTCTCCAGAACTGCATACAATACTCCAAATGAGATCACACCAAAGACTTATATAGATGTACTATCACCTCCTTTTTTCTGCTGGACATTCTTCTCCCTATGCACCCAAGCATCCTTCTAGCTTTTGTTGTATAACGTGCATAAAAATGCAAACCCATATTCTGTAACAGAAGAGACATAGGCGTACAGCCCGCATGAATGTGGAACCCTGAACATCCAAAAAGGAGCGGGATCAGGGCATGACCAGCTGCAGGGATGTCCAAGTTGTATTCCATTCATGGCAGTGTACGTATGGCTGCCTGAGACTACATGTGCAAGTTAGACCAACTGAAACATAGAATAAGGGCGGGAGATAGACCAATAAACAGCAGGGGACAGTTAAGGCGCAGGCACCATGGAAAAAACCACAACTGAATATGTCCCTGATGAATGCGGCACAAAAAGACATGGAGACAGGCTGATGCTGATGTAAAGCACGTATTTATGTGCAGGGATAGGAGATACAAATACAGAAAATACACCACATACAGAGGCCCGTCTGACCCATGCCATCCTTCACATGACACCCCCATGTGACACCCCAGAATACCACACTGCCCACACCACATACCCATGTGTCCCCCACAGCCCATGGCAGACCACCCCCACCCACCTGCCCAATCCTCAACCACAGAAATACTGGAGCATGCACACCCCAGGCAGACAGACCTGACTGCGAGACAAGGACTACTGCCATCCCCCACATCCCCTTGCCTGCCCCTAACCCCTCCCCTGCCCTGAGATCATCATGCTGGCCCCCTGTGCTGGGACATATGCCAGAGGGGAGACAGCTGTGACCTCTTAGGATGAGCTGCTGCTAGTGCTGGTATCCCCGCTGTGGCCTCCCACAGCCCCATGGAATTTTGGGAATACCATAGGTGGCCCCACACCCTAAGGCACAGGACTCAGGCTCCTAGACTATCCCCCCAGCTATGTCCCCCAATTGATGCTGCCCATGCACTGCTATGTGTTTCTGCCCTACTGGTTGAAGGCATGGCAGTAGACACAGGATCATGTGCAGGTGCCACAGCAACATCAGACTGTGGTGGAGCTGGTGACTCCATCCTAGAAGTGGCAGATGGCAGCCCAGGGACAGAGATGGCGTCTGGTGCACCCTGAGACCTGCCCAGCTGGCCAAACAGTCTCAAGCTGGGTGCCCATGCGGCCTAAGGAGGCATTCAGATTGGATGTGGCAGCTACATGCTGTCCCTGGAGGGCCAACTGTCTCTTCTGGAGGACCAGCTGCTGCTTCTGGAATGTAACACCCTTATGAAGAAGCTCCATCTTTGCCCTCATGTGCTCCACATTTTATTTATTTATTTATTTAACTATATTTATATCCCGCTTTTCACCGGGTCAAAGCGGTGGGATGTATAACAGGGGGGGGGGGATCAATAGTGGGGGGGGGGGGCCCATCACCGGGGGCTCAACATTGATGATTTTGGGGCGAACATAGAGACTGACAGGATAGTAGAGTTACTGGTCTGGAGTTCTTGAAGAGAAATAGGGGGGGTTCCTATTCAGAGATGTTCTTGGAATAGGACGGTTTTTAGCTGCTTTTTGAATGATGGGAGATCACCGTTGTTCCTGATGTGGCTTGGTAAAGAGTTCCAGAGGGATGGGGCATAGAGTTCAAAGGCTCTGTTGCAGGTCCGTTGTGTTGCTTTGGTTCTTTTGTGGGGGACGGCAATGGAGCTGTTGGAGGATTGTCTGGTTGTTCTGCTGTGGGTTGGGCGAGGCAGTAGGGTGCGGAGTGGGGTGCCTTGTGTTTGGTGGATGGTTTTGTGGGTGAGTAGAAGAGCTTTGTACTTGATTCTTGCTTTGATGGGGAGAATATGAAGGTCTCTCAGAATTGGGGTGATGTGGTCCCGTTTCTTTGCATTGTGTATTATTCTCGCCGTGGTGTTTAGGGCAGTTCGGAGGGGATTGGTTTGTGCGGCAGGTAGGCCATGGTAGATTATGTTGCAGTAGTCCAGATGAGGGAGTGTCAGAGCTTGCATTACTGTCCTGAAGTCCTGTGGTTCGAGGAGAGGTCGGAGACGTTGTACCGTTTTCACTTTGTGGAATACAGTTCTAGTAGTCTTGTTGATTTGCTGCTTAAGGGTTAGGGCTTGGTCAATGATGATGCCGAGATATCTTATGTGTGGTTGTATTTGAATTTGCGTGGTTCCCATGGTGCCTCCTATTGTCCGAGCAGGCACTGAATGCCCTGCACAGGCAACACAAATGTGTGGTGGAATGTCTGTTCCCTGTGGATGGCCCCCTCCCTGTTGCTCTGGTGGCTCCAGAGATGTGGGAGCTGGCCCTCCCCATCCTCTGACATGATGTCTTCCTGCCCCTCTGTGTTGTCAGGCCCTGTCCCCATGTCAGTGGGGCGGCCTGTATATGATCCCTCCACCTCCTCTGGCACCACAGAGGTTGTAGCATCAGTAGGTGACTGGGGCAGTGGTGGAGCAGGTTGTGGCATAGCTGGCATGGGGGCAGTGCTGGGTTCCACAACTGCAGCAGCACATGTTGAGAGAGGCATGACCTAGAAAATCATCAGTAATGGATGCATGTAGTGCTCACACATGCACATGTAGAGTTATAAGCCAAAGGACCCAGAGACACAGCAGCACAGATGTGTGTGCACAGCAGAGACAGAGCCACACACCATAGTGCAACCCTCTCCCTGAATATGCAGGTCATCTACACTGCCAATATGGAGATCACCAATGGCGTGGCCCGCTACCCTGGTACATACAATAATGCCTACTACATCCTTGCCCAGTCTGGGATACAAGAGGCCTTTGAGTCTGGTGCCATCACCGGTGGCTGGCTGCTGGGTAAAGTAGGACAGCACAGCAGAGTGTACACATGCATGCGGGTCACTATGCATGCATGCGGGCCACCAAGTGCAAGCCATCTGGGCACTGCTACCATATCAACGTGCACAAGGTATTGGACATAAAACAATGGGCTGCACTGACACTGCCATATGCCTGCATGAGGGGCCTGCACACCTGTCACACTACGGCATGCTAGTGGGTGCACATTGTCTGAGCATGCTCATCAACGGGTTGGTGGTATGGTGTGGACACAATACCCAGCATGGGCATGTGCAGTCTGGCACTGGGAAGGCACATATGCATATAGGGCATGCTGGGCATGGAAGTGGTACATGGATCAGCATGCACACTGCAGATAACAGAAGGTACCCACTGCAGCACTGGCTGATGATGCTGTTTATCAGACCACACACACTCAGGGAGCAGAGAAACAACCGGGTGCATAGGATGACCCGCTCCATCATTGAGAGGACGTTTGGACTGCTCAAGAGTTGGTTCCGCTGCCTGGATCGGTCTAGTGGAGAGCTCCTCTATGAGCCGAGGAAGGTGTACAGGATGTTCATGGCCTGCTGCATGCTGCATAATTATGCAGTTCACTGGAGGCAGCTACCACCGGATGTAGCAGTGGCCGAGGCAGGGGATAAGGATGAGGACAATGTGCCATCACAGCCAGACAATGGTGTGGTGTTACAGAGAGATGCGGTGGCATGGCTGAACCTCCTACAGACACACTTCGCATGAGGTCGGCCTGCCCTGCTGTGGTATTCTGGTGGCAGGTGGGTGCCTGCTGCTAGGGATACAGGTCCAGGACCATGGGGGCACTGCCCCAGGTGTACACCATTGGGGGTGGGAGGCAGATGCCTGGCATGGCCCCACACTAGACATGGGTGTGTGCACTGGCCAGCACGGGGGACATGTGACCATGCCACATGTGCCTCCGCAACATGCTGCTGTGCACAGATGTGGGCAATGAACAGTCCCCATGAGCTGACACATCCCAGTCTGCACCTATGTTGTCTATACACTGTGGCCCAGGATGTGTGGGCCATATACAAGCCCAACGCACCTATCACACCCACACACCCCTGGCCTGTCATGGCCCTTTTGCGTACCTCATGATCTGCTCCCCATGGTGCCATTCATGCATCCACCACCTGCTCTGCTGTCTACCTCCCTCCTTTGATGTATCAATATCATCCCTCTGCCCATATGACCCCTGCGGACCGCCATATGCGTGCCCCTACTCAAGGTGAACCCCTCCTTGCGTATGTTCCCTCCAGTCCCTGTGTGCTCTGACCCACAACAACAACAACCCACACAGCCATGTTGTCCCCCTAACCCTCAGATCACATACACTCTCCCTGCATACAGCAGATGCCCCAGCTGGTATAGTGCCAGATGCACCCATACCTGGCCTGTCACCTCACCTCTTCCCACAATGTACCACACCAATAGGCAAGGCCCCCCCCCCTGGGATCTGGTAGCACCAGCCACCAGGGTTGAAAGGGATCCCGCGACCCCTCGCACACAGGTATACTGGACCTGTTGAGGGTGGATTGTGCACCTGTACCTGCACAGCTGAGGCATTGCACCCTGCACAGAGCTGCGACTGCAGTGGCCCATGGTGAGGAATGACAAGGAGACCAGGAGTTTGGTAAACATTGTTTATTTAAATAAAAGGGCTGGCCATGCAACACACATGTGGTCATACCAGCAATGGCACATATGTGTCAGGAACATACATGCACTCATGTCCATTGTAGCCTAATGGGGGCCACACCCAACTTCCCTGTGGGCTGGGTGGGGATGTGAGGGCCTCTGTGAGCCATAATATCTCCTGGGACAGCGCCTAGAGGTTGCCACAGATGCCTTGCAGGTACTGTGCAATGAGGTCTAGGGGCCCTGTATGAACAGCAGGGCCCTGGTTCCTAGTGCCCTCTGTGTCTGCGGTGTGCTGCAGGGTCGCGCTGTCCATGTGAGTGTCTGGTACTCATTGCATAGCATAGTACCAGGCCACATGGTCCATGGTTCACATTCCCACCCTCTGCCCCATGTATACTCACAACCCCTGCCCCCTCCACATGCTTGCAGGCTGCCACCACTTCTGCCCCTTGGCCCATCCTCGCCCTCCTGCCCACTCCTATCAGCTCCCACTTCTCCCCTCCCTTTCTGCCTCCCATGGCCTGCTCCTATCCCCTACCACTTCCCCCTCCTCTCTCTCATCCCCCACCTTCCCTTGCTCACTCACATCGCCCTACCTTCAACTGCTCACTCACATCTCCTCCCATCTCCCCCTGCTCACTCCTGCCCCCTCCCCTAGCCCCTGCCTGCTCCCATCCATGCACACCCCCCTAGGCAGACCCACTCTGTCCCCCCCCTCCTCCTCCTCCTGCAATACACCAGTACTGTGTGGCATGTCAGGGAATTCACCCTCCTCAAGGGTGTTGCTGTCCCCGGTCCCCTTGACTTCCTCAGGGGCACCCCCCCAAGCAAGCTCCACATTGCTCCCCTCAGTCCATGCTGACTCACTGGCCAGGCACAGGACTTGCCATGGTGTGGTTCCTTCCACAGGTCGTACTGTGCTATCACACCCCTCCACCTCAGGGGAGCTGGGTACCTCCATTAGTGTGAGGGTAACACTATCCTCCTCCCCACTCTCTCCTGAGGTGGAGGAGCTTGATAGCACAATGGGGCTGCTGGTGGCCATTGTTGCTGTTGGTCCAGTGACATCACTACTTGGGCTGCCAGTGTGGGGCCATGCCACATGCCCACATGTGTCCGTGACTGCCCCTGTACGACTCTCTGCATCTCCTCTTCTACCTCATTATCCTCGTCTTCATCCTTCTCATCCTCTTCATTGGCCTCCTCAGGTGTAGGGGGCTGGGAATCCTCAAGGGGGATAGCTGTGTTCAATACAAGGGGTCATGCATTAATGGCAATGTTTGGGGGTGCATGGCAGGCGTGTCCCTACAACATGATCTGTCTGTATCCACCCCTGCAGTGGGCTGGCTCATTGTGTCCAGGCCGGGTGTGGTGACACGGCACCTGTGCTGTTACAGTTCCTGCTTACTCACCCTTCTCTCGCTGCATCTGCCGGCGGATGCAGTTTAACAGGCAGGGACGTGTGCACTGGATGGCCCGGTAATGCACCTGGTATGCTTCAGTATCCCTCATGATGCAGAAGCAGCTGTGGACACAAACACTGGTGATCTACATGAGTGCCTGTGTTTCCTCCTTCACAGATCTGTCCCTACCTATGCCTACATGATAAACCCCACCTGCAGATGCTGGGGAAAGACCCATTGTACTGACACATAGTAGGTGCTACCTCTCCATGGATTGCAACTAACCCTGCTCCACCTCACCTCCAGACCTTTGTGTGCCTGTACAGCATAGTGGCCAGACCATGGGCTGGAGACCACGAGGAGGGTAGTTCACTACCGTGTTGGACTTCGGGGCTGTGGCCCTACCCGAAGTGACCATTGCAGCATTGCACTGCACATTACCTGCTCAAGTCTGCCTCTGCATGCCTGTGCTGGGACAGCACTGCTGACATATTGCATGTGCACAGGCAGCCCCATGCTGGGGTGTGGATTTGGGCTACTGGTTTGGCCATTGTCTTTAGTGCTGGTGGCTGGGGGTTCCATCTCTGCTTGTTTTGGGTGTGCTGCTGGTATGCCAATCACACTTATTTATTTATTTAAAAGGATTTATATACCATTTTCTCCACATGGTTTACTTTGGTAGATCTAACTCTTACATTAGGGCCTCAACTCTGCCTTCTCAATTGCAGGGGTTGCCAAGCACCTACATCTCTCTACCCATATATTGGTGGGGAGCAGCCCTCAGTGCACATATGGCTGCCTTTAGTTTCGTAGCCCCAATGACTTCTGTCACCACACTGTCTTTTCTCCTCCAATGTTTGGGTTGGTAGAATCCAACCTTTGGCAGTTCTGGCAATATGCGAGGTTGAACCCTATTGTAAATATGAGATCTGCAACCATAGACCATGTAGTGAGACTGCACAGCAAATGCCACAGGGACACAGGTAATCCCAGGACA
The DNA here is from genome assembly GCA_033557465.1 of Ichthyophis bannanicus. Taxonomy (NCBI): domain Eukaryota; kingdom Metazoa; phylum Chordata; class Amphibia; order Gymnophiona; family Ichthyophiidae; genus Ichthyophis; species Ichthyophis bannanicus. The sequence continues at coordinate 584,241,078 of CM066033.1, read as the reverse complement.
TAAGATGTGTAGGTGGCACACCAGCAGCCCAACCAAGACAGTATTTGCAGGCATGGATCATAACACCAGACACCAGCATCAAGGACAGTGGCTGAAACCCATGCCCCATCATGCAGCAGGCTGTGGCTATGCTGGCTGTCTGAGTTGTTGGGCCAAGCACAGACAGACTGAGACACATCAGCAGACCTTTGTATTCTCACTGAGGTCCTTTCTCCTCCAATGTATGCATTGGTCAACTTGGTCCTTTGGCAATTCTGGCACTATGGGGTGTTGGGCTATGGCTGTTTTGTGTATGTTAGGTGTCAAGTCCTTGGTAGAGTTTTTTTGGTGTTTGTGTGGGTTTATCTTTGCACTTCCATGCCAGTCCTGACCATCAGCTGGGCACAAGAGTATGTGGTGTCCAGTCTTCATGTCTTGGGTTTATTGCTGCTGCTGGGCACTCTTGCACAGGTCTGCATGCCTTTCTTTGGCCACAGCAGGGTTTTGTGGCAATATGGGGTTGACTGCTGCCTTGCCTGGATCTCGCGGCGCTCGCTGCCTTTTACCATGTGCCTGTTTCTGGGCCCTGCAACCTGTCCTATGGGGTGTGTGGGGGGCTCTGGCCTGGTGGTTTGGGCATTTTGCTGGAGGCTGGGGGTTCAATCCCCACCTCCTCTGTTTGCTTTTGGCTGACCTTTCACATCTGCTGCCATTGCCTGTGGTACAGTCCTTTTGGCATTGTTGCCTGTGCTTTACCATATTCGTGTTGTACAGCTTGGGCTGGCATTATCTTGTGGTGCCACTACACTGTTAAAGATGTTTGGGATGGATGCTATGCTTCATAGTGTTCTTTCTATCTAGTATATTTCTTTCTCTGCCTCACAGTGATATGCCATCCTCAGCACTGAATATTCCACAGGGACTTTGTTGTGTGTGTGTATGCATGTGTCTCTATTGGCTCATCAGTCCCTGGTATCTCTGGGCCACAATGTTTCTTGTTGCCCGTGTCCTGCTCTTACCTCTGTGCTACCTTCCTTCCTTACTGCATGTGGGCCCTGTTGTTCTGTCCAGATTACTGTGGTATGGTCTCACTGTATGTGTGCTCTCTGGGTCCACCACACCCACACTCTCATTGCTTTGTGGCTGTTTGCCTGACTCTGTGCACTGTTCTTCTCCCTTCACAGGCATTCTTCCTACCCTCACACAGCCTCCCTCCTCCCTTTTCCTGACATCTCTCTGTCACTCATATATTGTTTGCATATCTGTTATCCTTTCGGTTTTCCCTGCTTACTGTGATAGGGTAGTCCTGATCCGCTCCCAGCCCCTGCGTGCTGCTGCATGGGTCAGTCTCCTGTGCCTCATGGGGAGCAGAGTTGCCACCTCCTCAAAGACTAACCTGCAGAGCAGGTATGTCTCTGCCTCCGAGAAATTTTGGAGCTGTGTGGCCATTTTCCAACTCTGCTCTGTGCTTGCCTGTGGGGGTCATCACTCCATCCTGTTTCCTGTTGCACATGGGCCACAGTGCAGGTGTGGATGCTTTCAGACATCCATATGGACATGGCATCGGACATACATGTGACCGCTGGTTTGGGTCCACATGCGGGGCGTGTTTTCATGCACAGCACTGTTGCACATCTTCGTTTTTTGTACGTGCAGAGCGCACAGGCAGGAGCAGCGATCTGTGCGTTTATTCACATGCATGTTTTCCATTTGCTTGTGTACGTACATTCGTGTGCGCATGGTATCCCATCTCAGTGAGGCACATCCACATCTTGTACATTCTTCCCGACATGTATGTTGTCATTTGAACTGGCCTCAGTGTAAATGCACTTATATCTTTAGCCACAAGCACCATCATCTGGTCTCTATACCCCGTGCTTATTTTTCTTTTTCTTTTCTATTTTATTTTATATGTAACAGTTCTAAATAGATTAGGTTCATTTATCCAAAAAATGCTTAAAAATGGCTTACATATAAAATAGAAAAGAAAAAGAAAAAAAAAGCATGAGGGTATAGAGACCAGATGATGGTGGTGCTTATGGCTATAGATATAAGTGTATTTACACTGGGCCTGATTTTTGAAGGCATTTACACAGCTAACTGCCCTAGCTACCCATGTAAATGCCTTAACAGGGAATTTTTGAAGGTACCTACATGGGTAGTGCCTTAGAAAATTCCCTGGTTTGTCCCTTACGCGCCCCGATGCTATGCGGTTAGCACTGGGACTTGTCGGGGGCATTCTGGGGTGGTGCGGAGGTGGGCTATGGCGCTACCTGTATAGCACTGATTTTTGATGCTACACGGTTAGCACTCTGCACCTTAAAGATAGGCGAGGAAAACCCTTGCCTATCTGTAATGTGCTGGGGCTAGCCATGTAGCATCAAAAATAGGTGCTACATGGGTAGCTCCTAGCTGTGCAGCGATACCCGGATTTTCGATGCCGGGGCCTGGCCCCGGCATGGAAAATCTGGGTTAGGCGGGAGGGGGCAGGCTATGTACCGACATGGCACATAGTACCACCCAGACCAAAGTCGGGCCCACTATGTTTAGCCACAACATCGTTATGCACACAAACACTCCAATTCACATTTATAAATGCTCAGTCAGTGAGGAATAAACTTCCCATAATTCAAGACCTCATTACATCCCAAAAATCTGATGTCCTTTGTATAACTGAAACATGGATATCTGAAATTGATACTGTGCACATGAATCAGCTCACCCTACATGACAATAATCTCTTCCAGTGCTCATGCTCCCATTGCATAGGGGGAGGTGTGGCGATAATAACATGAACAAGCCTTCACCTCCGGAACCACACAGCAGAAAGCACAGAAGAATCCGACATACTTGTGGTCACCAACAAACAACTAACAATTTGCCTGATATACTGAGCCCCTACAACAACCTCTGATTTCTCTGACATTCTTTAGCAAGCAACTGACATCACCAATACCAATAAGGACCTGGTAATCCTAGCCAACTTCAATCTTCCCTCTGTACAAGAAAGGCATGCAACTGCCTTCCTTGAAGCAATGCAAGCCATGGAATTGTCACAAATAATCTGCACACCAACACACAAAAAAGGTAACACTCTTGATCTCTTCTTCCTCATCTATCAAAGCACCTGTGCAGGACACAATCCTGCCCCACTAACCACACCGGTACCTTGGTCAGACCATAATCTTATCACCTTCACTACTCCCAATCAAACGGTGTTACGGAAGGGTAACATTTGACACAGCGCTCTTGATGAGCCCGAAACATGCACGTCGTGTGCATAAAAACCCGGTGCTTACTTATGGGGGATGAACATCACCTGCTCATGAGATAAGTGTTGTTTCACTATGGTGAACTTTGAGTTGCATTTGGGGTTTCATACTCGTTGAACAAAAAGGGATCTCCCGGCACAGAGAGGAGAGGGTTCTATCTCTCCCACTCATGCTGGTGGACCCCGACAAAAATTCTGTAAAATCTTGGACAGAAATGTTTTGACAGAGCTCAATGGTGGATTTCAATGACTTTCCTTGTTCTGTTAATGTAGCAGAAACATAAAACTCGGTATTAGACAACTCCAGGACTTCTGTAACATTCAATACATCCATATTCAAGTCAGTAGAATGGTCATAGGCTTCCTTCTTGGCAAATGGTATGTTCTTGTAATTGGTGGGAGCATATTCTTTGACACAAGAAGGACCTCTACCAAATATTTCTAAAAAATCATTTCCAAAGCCTATACCCTAGTAGTCTGTGGAAAATTCAATACATGCAAATTAAACGTGAGGGTAGCATTTTCAAGTGACTGATTTTAAATCTCAACGCTGTGTTATCTTTACGCAAGGAAACATTAGTATCTGATAATAATGAGCGCTTCTGAGCATGAACTTGAGAGACAGATTTCAAGGTCTTATATCACTTACAGTTGCCGAAATCAATTCTGAGTTCTTCTGTACCTTAGTGGTCAATTTGACTGTTTGCTTAGAAACATTGTCAGACAAGAGGGCTATGGCATTCCAAATGGCCTCCAAAGTAAACTGTTCCTGGTGTGACAGAGCAGTCACAAGAGGAGTAAAAATAAGTACCTCCACTAGCCAAACTCCAGCTGCTTTAATAACAGCCCCAGGGCCGTTCAATGAAGATGATTCCACTGCCGGCAACGGTCCTGGGGCATCTCTGGGAACTCCAGAGATCGCCGTCCTAGGGTGAACCTGCTGCTCCCCTTGGGCAAGGGCTTCAACCATGCAGACTTCCGATGAGTGGGCCTTGGAGCTGCTAGTAGATGGGAGGGGTCCCCTGGGCGTGGAGGCAGCATCCACACTTCTGGGGAGAGAGAGAACTCACGTCCAAAAAGCAATGAAAGATCCTCCGGCCCTGCCGCTGCCACAGTTGGATTCAACTCAGCATGTATCACCTCAGACACTCAAATCCATAGGATCCACACTGAGGGGAATGGGATCTGAGAGCTTTTTCCCGGCCTTCCTCTTATGCTTCGGCATTGAGGTAATTCAGAGCTGCAGCACTACATGCCCATCTTAACCACGTCCCCCTCCTCCCCACACTGCACCAAACAAAATTCTTCTTGAGAGCTTCTCTGTTCCTCTTTTTCAATGAATTGCATCTAGAGAAGTTCTGTGTTTGAGATTTTTTCTTTGAACAGTTACAGCATGGCCATAAGAACATAAAATATGCCATACTGGATCAGATCAAGGGTCCATCAAGCGCAGTATCCTGTTTACAATGCAGCCAGTCTTCCCGGTTTATTGATATTTCTTTCAATTCTTATGATACATCACCTTTAAATACCATTTCAGGCATGGGTAACTTCCCTACATCTTCTTCAGTAAAGACCGGAGCAAGGAATTCATTCAGTCTCTCTGCTATGGTCTTGTTCTCCCTTAGCGCCCCTTTTACCCTTTTCTCAGATTTAGGTAGTTTGTTCCAGGCATAAGGAGCAGCAAGGTGAAAGGATTGAAGTCTGGAGTTAGCAGTGGAAGAAAAGGGCACAGACAGAAGCAATCCGCCAGAAGATTGGAGTTCACGAGAAGGGGTGTAGGGAGAGATAAGAGGGTAAAGGTAATGAGGAGCAGCAGAATGAGTGCATTTATAGGTCAGTAGGAGAAGTTTGAAATCGATATGGAAATAGATGGGGAACCAAAGAAGCGACTTGAAAAGAGGGGTTATATGAGCATATCGAGGTTGACAGAAGATTAGCCGCGCAGTCAAGTTTTGAACAGATTGAAGAGGAGAGAGATGATTCAGAGGGATAACAGCAAGGAGGAGGTTGCAATAATCTAGAAGGGAGATGAGCAAAGAGATGAGTGGGAGAAGATAGCCACCATGACAGAGGGAAGTGACTGAAACTGAGTCATCTGGGAGGAGCCAGTTCTCAGAGCAAGAAGATGGAGAACATTAGAGATAAAGAGATCATAAATAAAGGCAAGTTTATTTGATATGGAGTATGCATTCCACAAGGCACATGACAAAGGGAGAGGAGGGGGGGAAAGGAGAGAGATATGAATAAGTTTTGAGGAGTTGTGTGAGGAGCTGTCCTGGGAGTGAGAAAGAATTCTAGGGGTGGCCAAGATTTGGAGTGATTTCTCCAGATGATAGAAGGAGAAGGAGCAGAAGAGTGTGGGGCAGAGGAGACAACATGGTGGTAATGAGGGCAAGGGTCTTTCAGAGAGAGGAGATGGCTGAATGAAGCACAGAATGGTGTAGTTCAAGAGCTGATGATACAGCAGATTTATTTTATTTATTTATTTACATTCTCTTATATACCATGCTATTCTGCATCAGTGCAGTTTACATTGAACAGGGCATTATAACTTGGAGATAACTATTTTACAGGGAACATGGGCTATGGAGGGTTAAGTGGCTTGCCCAAGACCACAAGGAGCACCTGTGGGACTAGAAACCCCAGTCCTTCCAGCCCAAGGTTGCTGTCCTCTAGTGGGATTTGAACCCCTGACCTTCTGGCCTGAAGTACCTTGCCCCAACCACTAGGCCACTCCTCCACTCCACTCCACTCCAGATGACTAGATGGTAGGAGAAGAGAGGATGGTAAAAAGGGGAAGATAAGGGGAAGGGGTTGAAGTTGTTGGTAAGAGGGGAGAAGACTAGGGAGTGTCAACAATGGGAAGAGAAAGTGAAGTGGAGCCATAAGAAAGAAATGGAGAGGAGAAAAGAAGACAGAATAAATAAATGAAGGATAGGTAGGAGAGAGAGATCTAGGGGATTAAGGAGCACTTGGGAGTAATAGTGGAATAAATACATCCTTTAAGAAGTGGCTATGTAGCAAAAGTTAGCTGATCTGAAAAAAAAAATTAAATTAAATATCTATCTAAAGTTGATAATTGAATAGACCAAGATAGAAACATAGAAACATGATGACAGAAAAAGACCACGTGCCCTATCTAGTCTGCCCTTCCATATCAACTACAATAGTGCCCTTTTTACCTTTAGAGAGCCTCTGTGTTTGTCCCATGCTTTTTTGAATTCAGATAGGGGGCTATTTCAAGGCATGAATAGCGGGGCTGGATGTCCATCCCCGCTATTCATGCCTTCTCCTGATCTCGTTTAACTTCCCCGCATGTTTGGGAAAGTTAGATCAGGGCAGAAAAGGGGCAGATCGGGAGCGATGTTAGGGCGGGCAGTGGGTGGTCATCGGCCCTAGATGTACAGGGCCGATTCCAATGTTGGCCCTGTACGTCCGGGGCCGGCGGCTTGGACAGGGAACTTATTCCACCTCTGAGATGGAATAGGTTTCCCTAGTCGGGAGGATAGGGCAGGCCCGGGCCTGGAAAGTGGCGGGAGGGGGCATATGAGATTCCCCGCAGCCCGAACCTGGCCTTAGGAGGCTAAATCGGTGGTCAGGCTGCAGGGAAAGCACTTTTGCAGCCGGCAGTCGGGGATCACAACTTCTCAATGGAGCCCAGTGCCATGGCGCTGTAGCTCCATTGAAGAGCCCTGACTGAGTTAGCCAAGGAAGGCCTGTACGTGCAGACCAGACGGAATCAGAGTCCTGGCCTGCACGGACTAGCCTCTTCACGATTCTGATCCCGTGGGGCTAGATGTGCCCCACAGGATCAGAATTGCAACTCCCTCTGTGCCTCCGGTTCTGGATGGATGCACAGAGGGCCCGGACGTGCAGATCAGAATCGGGCCCATACCATCTTTGTGTCCAACACCTCCAATGGGAGACTATTCCATGCATCTATCACTCTTTCCATAAATAAATATTTCCGCATATTACTCCTGAGTCTATCCCCTTTATGCCTTGGAGGTATTTAAATGTCTCTATCATATCGCCCCTATCCCACTTTTCCTCTAAAGTATACATATTAAGATCTTTAAGTCTGTCCTCATATGCTACACAACAAAGACCACTAATCATTTTAGTAGCCACTCTCTGTACTGACTCCAACCTACTTATATCCTTTGGAAGGCACAGTCTCCAGAATTGCACACAATATTCCAAATGAGGTCACACCAGAGACTTATACAGAGGCATTATCACCTCCATTTTTCTGCTGATCATTCTTCTCCCTATACACCCAAGCATCCTTCTGGCTTTCACAGTCGCCTTTTCTACCTTAGCTACTTTAAGATCATCAGACACAATCACGCCTAGGTCCCACTCTTCTTTCGTGGACAGAAATACCTCATCCCCTACACTGTACTGTTGCAGCGAAGTGCACGCAATGAATAAAACCAGGAGTCAGTTCGAAGATCCAAGCTGTTGTAGAAATAATAACTAATGAAACTAGTAGAGCACTAACCCTGTTAGCTAAACAAGCCACGCAGATGTGTACAGCCATTTATCAGAATCGCTTAGCATTAGATTATTTACTTGCTGCTGAAGGAGGAGTATGTGGAAAGCTGAATTTAACTAACTGTTGTTTGCAAATCGATAATGAAGGACAAGTTGTAGAAGATATAGCCAATCACATGAGAAAGCAAACCTATGTACCAGTCCAGACCTGGCATGGCTTGCAACTCGATGGATGGTTTGGTTCTCTGTTTTCAGGAATGGGCGGCCTGAAAACACTTGTGTTCATTGTCCTATTCATATTGGCTATCTGCTTGTTTCTCCCATGTTTCCTAACCTTATGCTTGCGTATGCTGAACTCAACCATTGATAGTATTGTTGAACGTAAAGCAGCTACAAAAGTATTAGCTATGTGGCAATATTCCCTTGTACCCCAACATGATGCTGAAGACCAAGTATAATGTATGATTTGATTCTCACCCTTTCTCACTTGCGGGTGAGAATAATCAAAGGGGGGAATGTGGCAGGCTATGGCCTAGAATAGCCTGTAACTGTATGAGAGGCCTGTAAGCTAGGCCTGAGTCCCAGCCCCCACCTGAGAATAAGAATGCTGAGAAAAACCAAAGTCAGTAAAAGTTAGAGAAACTGCTTTAAACTGCTTTTTGATAAGGTTGTATAAATCCTTTGTTGAATTCTTCTATGCTGATGAAAGACATGTTCCAGTACTCTATATTCACACATTTTCTAAGCTAGCAGTGACCTTGTAGGAGAAATGTTTCAAAGTCTTAGAACTGTGCCTTTGTTAGAGAATTCTGAGCAGGGGGAACAGAGTGCTAGGCTCAGAGAGAGATCCTAATTGGATGGGTGCAAGGGTCAGTAGGACCAATAGAAAGTTTGCCTGTATTAAACTGAAGAAGAAAGGTATAAAAGGTATTGTTTACTGGACTCCATTGCTCAGACTATTTTGAAGGTGACATTTGCCTGAGACTTGTGCACAATAAATTGGCTTGGATCTTCAAACTGACTCCTGGTTTTATTCATTGCGTGCACTTCGCTGCAACACTTCCACTGTATTTGTAAAGCACGGGCTAGCTGCTGAGTTACTTGTGACACAAAGGAGGGCCCATTGTCTGACCCTATGGTCAAGGGTATTCCAAACCGAGGAATGATTTCATGGAGCAGAGCCTTAGTGACTTCTCTGGCCTTTTCAGTTCTGGTGGGGAAAGCCTCCACCCACCCAGAGAAGGTACAAACTAGAACCAGTAGGTAGTGATATCCATTTGCTCGTGGCATTTCTGCAAAGTCTATTTGGATATTTCCCATGGGGGTAACTCCCGCTGATTGAACTCTTGGAGGTAGGACAGGACCCTGTCGGGCATTATTCTTTGCACAGATTACACATTTTCAGGCTATTGAGGCAGTTAAGGGTCCCAATAATGAGATACAGAAATATGGTTTCAGAGCTTTTTCCATTGTAGTTTTTCCATAGTGTGTAGCTTGATGAAAGGCGTGGACAAAGGCTGGACCCAGGGCCTCAGGGATCACAGTCATACCAGGGGGTGAGCCTCCCTCGGGTGGTGGTAACACTATCCATCCAGTCTCTGATAGCTGCCCCCCCTCATTCTGACAATAGTAGTCCAGTTCATTCGGGGTATATCGTGGTGTCCAAGCACTGAGAGGTACTGGAAATATGGCTGCTTGAACTGTAATACTGGGGGTAGAGATTTTTCCATTGATTGCTGCTTCTATGGCTGAGGCATCGGCAAGTCTGTTCCCTCGGGATACTTCTCCATCTCCAGTCTGGTGACCTCGGCAGTGCACTACAGCAACTTGTTTGGGAGCCCACACTGCTTCCAATAAAGTCAATATTTCTGGGCCATACTTGATGGACTTGCCTCCCGAGGTTATCAATCCGCGTTCTTTGTACAAAGCTCCATGGGCATGTAATGTTGTAAAGGCATACCTGGAATCTGTGTAGACATTCAGACGGATCCCAGTCCCTATTCTCAGTGCTCGAGTGAGGGCTATTAATTCGGCCTTCTGCGCCGAAGTTCCTGGGGCCAGAGCTGATGATTATATTACCATGTCCAGGGTCACCAGTGCATAACCAGCACATCGTTGTCCATTAATTACAAGACTGCTTCCATCCACGAAGAAAGTTCTTTCTGGGTTGTTCAAGGGGATATCCGTTAGGTCTGGGCGGTTTGAGTATACAGTGTCCATTACTTCTAGGCAATCATGGTCAGGAGGGCCTGGTCTGGCCGGCAGTAGAGTAGCAGGGTTCAAGGTTTGACTGACACTCAATTTTAGTCGGGGATTTTCACACAGCATACTTTGATATTTCAACATTCGTGCGTTGGTGAACCAGTAGTTCCCTTTATGTTCCATTAGAGTTAAAACAGACTGCGGTACAGTGACTTGAAGATTCTGTCCCAAAGTGAGCTTGTCAGCTTCTCTCACTAAGAGGGCTGTGGCTGCTACGGCTCTTAGGCAAGGTGGCCATCCTTTTGCAACAGGGTCCAATTGTTTTGATAGATAGGCTACAGGTCATTGCCAGGATCCGAGGGGCTGAGTCAGGACTCCCAGCGCGTTTCCACATGACTCATTGACATAAAGACAAAATGGTTTCTGTACATCTGGTAGGCCCAAGGCTGGTGATGACATTAATGCTGTTTTCAGAGATTTGAATGCTTCATCCTGTTCTAGGCCCCATTCCATGGGTGATCGTTCCACTCCCTTCGTGGCTTGGTACAAAGGTTTTGCCAAGAGTGCAAAATTGGGTATCCATATCCGGCAATAGCCCGCAGCTCCCAAGAAGGCCCGCACCTGCTTTCTGGTGGTGGGGGTTGGGATGCGGCATACTGCTTCCTTTCGCTCAAGTCCCAATTTCCGGATTCCTCTGGACAGATGGAACCCTAGGTATTTCACTTCTGTTTGGCACAACTGCGCTTTTGCTCTTGAGACCTTGTATCCGGCGTCATTCAGGAGGTGCAAGAGATCACTGGTAGCTTGCACACATTCAGTCTTGGAGTTGGTGGCTATAAGCAGATCATCTACATACTGAAGTAAGATTCTTCTTCCTGGGGTCACAGAGTAGTTTGAAAGATCTTGGTTGAGAGCTGCACTGAAGATGGTGGGTGAATTCTTGAATCCTTGAGGCAAGCGAGTCCAAGTGAGTTGGCCCCGTCTTCCTGTAGTAGGGTTCTCCCATTCAAACATGAACAAGAGTTGGCTGGCAGATGCCAGATGGATACCGAAAAAGGCATCTTTTAAATCCAGAACGGTGAAATGAGTAGCTTCTGATGGAATCAGTCCCAGGAGGGTATAGGGATTTGGTACTACTGGATGTATGGTTTCAACTGCATTGTTCACTCGTCGCAAATCCTGCACTGGGCGGTAGTCAACTGTCCCAGGCTTCTTGACTGGGAGGAGGGGGGTGTTCCAGGGCGATTGGCATTCTTTGAAGAGTCCATACTGTAGTAATTTCTTTAGGTGACCATGGATGCCTTTGATTGCTGGTCGTGGGAGAGGATATTGTCGCACATGCACTGGTTCTGCTCCTGGTTTAAGGGTGACAAGCACAGGAGCTATATTCTTGGCTAGGCCAGGAGGATTATCCTCCGTCCACACTCCGGGTGGAGCTAAGATGTTGGTGTGTATACGGGGGCTAGCTACCTTGGATGAAGGTGGACTATAGAACCACCATTCTTCTTCTCGGGGGACAGTCAGCACCATCAGTCCAGCAGATTCTGAATTCACAGTCATCTCCATTTTTCCTCCTTTGACAAAGGATATCAATGCTTGACCCAGTACAAGCATTGTGGAACTTGTGTCTCTTGGGGAAACTGCTAGGTACATATGACCTAGATTGGCCACTGTTGGAAACAGAATACTGGGCTTGATGGACCTTGGTCTGACCCAGTATGGCATATCTTATGTTCTTATGCGCCTGGAGCTTAGCAAGCATGTCTCGGCCCAAAAGGGGAACTGGGCATTGAGGTATGTACAGGAACTGATGTGTTATCTTCCATCCCCCCAATTCGCAGGCACGGTTCTGCAGGAAAGGTCTTTTGGTTCTAGTTCCAGTGGCGCCAACAATGGTGACAGATCGGGAAGACAAAGGATCCACTGGCTTAGCCACTACTGAATGTTCGGCCCCTGTATCCACCATAAAGTCCATGTACTGGTCCCCAATCTTTAAGTTGACCATAGGCTTCTGGGGACCCAGGGAAAACTTGGAGCCCGGTCTGGCCTAGTCCTCATCCACATAGTCATCTTAGGTGGTCGCCATTCCTTCCACGGCGGCAGTGGCTTCTTCCTGCCGGAACTGTGCGCGCTGTATTCCCCCTCGCTGCTGGAATCGCCCCCCCCCCCCCCCCGCTCTCCTGGTGCTCCCTCCTCCCCTCCAGGGGGTGGAGCTACTATTCAGGCATTCATTCTTCCAATGTCCTTCTTCCTTACAATAGGCGCACTGATTTGCACCTAAGGGGGACCGAGCGCTCCCTCGGCCCCTTCCCCATCCTCGAGTCCTTCTGTTTGGGTATCCTCCACGTCCTTCGACTAGAGCTGCAGCAAGCAGCTCGGCTTTCTTCTTCATCTTTCTTTCACTTTCCCTTTTACATTCTTGATCACGATTCACAAACACCTTCTGGGCAACTTCCATTAGCTGTGCTGTATTCATGCCCGCAAATCCTTCCAACTTTTGCAGTTTCCGTTTTATGTCTCCCTGGGACTGACTCACAAAAGCAGCGTTCACCATACGCAAATTCTCCTGGGCTGCTGGATCATACGGGGTATAAAGTCTATAAGCTTCAGTTAGTCGTTCATAAAAGGCAGCTGGACTTTCATCTGGGCCCTGAAGAACGTCTGCTACCTTCCCAATATTCATGGCTTTCTGGCCTCCCCTCCTCAGGCATTGCAGTAGGGCCTGGCGGAAACGGGTGAGGGCCCTCTCGCCCTCTGCACTATTTGGATCCCATTTTGGATCTTCATTTGGGAAATCTACGGCCGCTGCTTGTCGGGGATCTAGGTCTCTTCTGTCTACAGGGTTCTCTTCCAGCCATCGGGTAGTTGCTTGCACTATTCGTGCCTGCTCTTCAGTAGTAAAAAGGGTAGACAAGAGCTGGTGGCAATCAGGCCAGGTAGGCTGATGGGTCTGCATGATACTAGACATTAATTCTGTCAGATCTTGGGGTTTTTCCGTATAAGAGGTATAGTGCGTTTTCCAGTTTAATAAATCTGTGGTAGAAAAGGGCACATAAAAAAGACTATTTGGCCCGGCCACAACCTGATCTTCGTCATTGAGAATGGGTAATCCGGGGACTTGGCGTAATGGCATCTGGCAAACTTCTTTATGGCTCATCTCCCTGCTTCGGAGGGCGTAGCGCAAATTTGCACGCCCAGCGGTGACTCTTCCGCTGGGGCCTGGACTAATGGATGACCCTGGACTGGCAGTTGATCCCCCGCTGGCAGTTCCTTCAGGAGATGGTAGTCCTGCCGGGGAACTTTGTTCAGGACTGGGACTCCTGCTCCGGGGAGGGGGTTGCTCTCCTTCAGGCAACAGAGGTGGCTGATGGGGTGGAGGTACTTCAGCTGGGGGGACTCTCTCTTCTCCTGGCTCTACTCGGGGTAACGGTGGAGCTGACGGGACCGGTTTATACAGGAATAGGGGTGGATAATTCGGGATTTCTGCAGGTTCTGGGGATGAGCAAATGGGAGGCTTTTCTTCCTTAACCCCAGGGACCCCCTTCATAGTTGCTAACATTATCCTGCACTGATCTTCACGGCAACGCTTCATCCAAGAGGGTTGCCTTTCACAAATATCTAACCAGGAGTCTATATAGGGAAACTGGTCGGGGTAATTCCAACGCACTACCCCATGCACTCGGGGCACAATTCTAACATCAAAAGTACCATCTGGTGGCCACATGGTGTCCAGCACCGGCCACTCCCTACCACATAATTTTTCTAATCGGGACGGCGACATTTTCGTCCTGTAGTCACCGCTAAATCCCTTCTTAAAATTCGTGATCATACAGTTCAGCGGAGTTTGCACAGACCCCGCCCCTCCCATTATGACATACGAGACAACAGACAAAGAGGGCGGGTAGTATGGCTGCAGGTAAGGGGTCCGTACAGCCCATGGAACAACAAGGGAGACAAACACCAAACGCTTCCTCCTTTTCGTGACCTGGGCGTGGTCGCCCGGCCAGGAACTGCGCTACTCAGGAGTCCGCTCTTGTGTGGTCTATGTTTCAAGACCTCTCATTCACTCAAACAGACAAGCATGCCACCGAGTTCCCAAAATTCCATAAAGGCCTACCTTACTTATCCATGAGGGGTGGGGTTTCGTCCTCGCGCATACTCATGCAAAGAGTACTCAGCCACACCCTGAGAGGTGATCAGGCTCTCGTTACCTTAAACCGTATTAGTCCCGTGCATGCGGGACTTTCCCATAGCTAACTGACTAAGAACCAGTCAAATTGCTACTCACCAGATCCGGCCACTAATGCGCTGCGCAACCAGTCCCTCCTTGGGTTGAATCCTGGACTCCCCTCGGGTTCGGAGGTGTTGGGTCAGAATTGGGCCCATACCGTCTTTGTGTCCAACACCTCCAATGGGAGACTATTCCATGCATCTATCACTCTTTCCGTAAATGAATATTTCCGCATATTACTCCTGAGTTTATCCCCTTTATGTCTTGGAGGTATTTAAATGTCTCTATCATATCGCCCCTATCCCACTTTTCCTCTAAAGTATACATATTAAGATCTTTAAGTCTGTCCTCATATGCTACACAACAAAGACCACTAATCATTTTAGTAGCCACTCTCTGTACTGACTCCAACCTACTTATATCCTTTTGAAGGCACAGTCTCCAGAATTGCACACAATATTCCAAATGAGGTCACACCAGAGACTTATACAGAGGCATTATCACCTCCATTTTTCTGCTGGTCATTCTTCTCCCTATACACCCAAGCATCCTTCTGGCTTTCGCAGTCGCCTTTTCTACCTTAGCTACTTTAAGATCATCAGACACAATCACGCCTAGGTCCCACTCTTCTTTTGTGGACAGAAATACCTCATCCCCTACACTGTACCACTCTGTCTATGCCAGTCTGGACCAGGTGGTATTGCCAGTAGTAATGTGTCTCTGTCTATTTCATTCCAGGCCAGGCAGTATTACTAGATTACCAGATAGGGAGTATTAAACCTCTTGTTGAAGATAAAATATTTTCCCTAAAAGAGAAAAGGAAAATGTTAAGGGATGTTTGCTTGAAGTTGAGGGAAGCACCTTTGAACAACTTGGAGAGAAATAAAACAGAGACTGTGAGGTGGCAGCTGGCAAAGTGGTTGACTGATTGCTTAACATCTGTCAAGATATTTTATTAAGACAACCAATGCAGAAATAACATCCCAGATAAATAGATGGATAAATATAGTAAATAACCCGAGTACTTAACTTTTTTAATAAATAGATTAATAATAAAATTCAGATTGAACAAAAAGTTAGAGTCCATAGGCCATGTAACACAGTCAAGGGACCCTACCTGTCCATGTTTTGGCACATGCCTGCAGTGGGGGGTCATATGGATATTCCTACTGCAGCAACCAAGTCATGTAACTAGTGCAATATAATTTCAAAACCACCTCCTCATTGGAGTGGATCACACTCATTCGATTATAGCAGACACATATCGAAGCTCTTCCGATGTACTTGTACAATAATAGTGTAGCAGCAGAGCGCAGACAAACCAATGATACCAGGAGTCTGTTCAGAAGGTCCAAATCATTTATTTGTGCACAAGTCTCAAGCAAAGTCAATTTCAAAATGGCTGAGCAAAGTTCTCTGGCAATACAACAACTTTTATAGACTTTAGCTCTATTCTAGGTATAGCAAGACATTTCATTGGTCCCGGTGTAGCAGCAAAGCGCAGACAAACCAATGATACCAGGAGTCTGTTCAGAAGGTCCAAATCATTTATTTGTGCACAAGTCTCAAGCAAGTCAATTTCAAAATGGCTGAGCAAAGTTTTCAAGCATTACAACAACTTTTATAGACTTCTGTTCCATTCTAGGTATAGAAAAACACTTCATTGGTCCCGGTACTCTCCCGTACCTCCCGTAGCCCTTCTATTGGTCCCGGTACTGATAAGTTTCTCCAATTATGTTCCTTCTGTGGGCTTCTGTGGGCATGACACCTGCCTGCCCCCCTTCTAGTCCCAATTACAATGGTCAGTTCATCAACTTGTTACTTTCACACTTTCAAGGTTATGGGACCCATTTGTGCGTGCAGAAGAGCAAGGTTCTGTAACTCATCTGTCAGCACTCCTCATTATTTCTCTGCAAATGTACTTTTTCTTATCAGTAACTTTTAAACATGTCTTTTCTGTATTTTTCCATTTCTTAATTCTGCAGTTCTGCTTATCTAAGCTAATTCAATATTTCTACTGAGTTCTTTCTTACAATAGCAGCATATTGGGGGATGTGCAATCCTATATGCCTCTCCACAGGCCTCATTTACAGGTCAAGCTAGTCATGCTGGCCTGCCTATGTCAGACACCGTGGGTCACAGGCCTGCACCAGCCACATTCCCCCCTTTGATTAATCTCACCCTATTACTTAATAAGGTGTGAGAATTAAATCACTTTCTAGAAGATTCACATCCTAATTAAAGGATTCTTACTAGTTCCAGGGCTAGCTTTGTATAAAGCCATTATTTTAGTCGCGGTCTTCCGCTCTACTGTATTATCAATAGCACTATGAAGGGAACGCATACAACATGGGATTAAACATGGTAAGCAGAGGACAACAGCAACAAGGATTAGTACTAAGATAACGAAAGTCTTAAATCCTCCCAGCCAAGAGAAAAGGTTAGCAAACCAATTAGGAAATTTCAAGGCGTGCCAAGTCTGTACTGGCACATAAGCATGTCTTTGCATATCTTTAGCAATTTCTTCAACTACTTGACCCTTATCATCTATTTTCAAACAGCAATTAGTTAAATTCAGTTTACCACATACTCCTCCTTCAGCTGCTAGCAAATAATCAAGTGCTAAGCGATTCTGATATATGGCAGTGCGCATCTGTGTACTTTGTCTAGCTAAGAGCGTGAGAGCATGACTAGTTTCATTGGTTATTATTTCAACTACTGCTTGTAAGCGAATAATACGATTGATCATATAAATTGGGGTACGATAACCATACATACCATCATCATTCCAAGTGGCAGGTCCATAATACTCAATAATTCTTTCTGGTGGCCAATCATCACCTCGCCACTTCTCCCACTTGCCTATCTGTAAGGCCTCTCTTTTCTGTCTTGATGCTCCTTTGTGTTTGTGGGTTGTGTATACAGGGTATCCTAATTGTTCTCCATGTTCAGTGTTTAACAGGAAGAAGGAAGGTCTGATGGTTCCTAAGACACATGCTCCTCCCCATTGTGGTGGGAGTTGCGCATATGCTCGGTTTCCACAGATCCAATATAGGCCAGGTGGGGCTTGCCAGGCTTGGACTTTGGCAAGGTTAGTCCATAGACCTGCAAGTTCAGGAAATCTAGCTAATGGGTTAGGAGGTTCAGGATGTCTAATTCCTGACCACCAAGCTGTCTTTTTGGTTGTGGCATTGTAGTATTTCTGGCTAAGACAGACCAGCTGTCCTACCTTTTGGGTGAACTGGGGTCCAGTTCTAGCAAAGCAAAGACGTCCAACGATTGAGTGCGCTAACACCCATTCACTGGTTGTCTTATGTAATTCAGTCTGATTGTAAATCATGGAATAATTCAATTCTTGGGCTTCCCATGGCCACTGATCTCCCATTTGGGTTCCGCCACAGAAATAACAATCTGTGATCTTAAGACTAGAGACTACTGCTCCGGCTAATTCTAGAAACAAATTCTGTGAAGGGTGAGGGATCTCAAACTTATTTACATGCATAGCTTCATAAAAAGTATTATGAATATGATATTTAGATGACTTGTGGGCTTGAGTATTCAATCTAATATACACAATGGTCCCTGGATCTGTTCCTCCTCCAGCAATACGTAAACCAAACTTATATCCTTGTTTCCATGCATGGGGATTATGTACACGCAAGTGCAAAGGGTTGCAAGCATCTTTCTGACATTTATCATTTGTGGTTGGCTTGGTTAGAGTAGCCATCCGCTTATCTATCTTCTCATTAGTTATACCAGTGTTCCAAGTAGCATAGAAAACACATTCCCAATATGGGCAATAGTAATCTGCTGCTGTAGCAGTACTATACCCTGATCCTGTTTTACCTGTACATTTCCACCAATTTGTGGCACCTTCTGGACACATATACTTATGGTCATTTCGATACGCTTTCTCCCATGTACCACAGGTGGACTGACTATCTCTATTAATAGCATTACATGCATCAAAATTCAAAACAGCAGGTTTAGTAATGTCCTTAAGTGGTGGTGTAGCAGCTAATATAGGTCCATCTGCATCCTTCCATCTTATTTCCAACGTGTAATAGGATGGATTCTGATGCGGATTATAGCATGCTTTGATTTTGCCATGAGTGCAAACATTTAGTTCAGTGGTGTTATAGATACACCGAGTTACTGTTCCCTTGCAGGTATAGTAAGAATGGTAAAGCAAAGTCTGAGTTACTTTCAGTCCAGTTCTAGTAGAAGTTATGCAAGCAGTGCATGGAGGTAGAGCATAAGTCTGTTCAAAACCTCCAAAGAAGGCAACCAAGGCAAAGCAGAAGCAAAGATACATGTTGATGTTGATTGGAGTTCTTCTGAATCCTCAGCTTGCTGATCTTGATCACGACGGTCTATTATTCTTCGTCCCGTTTGCTAATGAAGCAATTTAACGGGTGCTGAGTGTTGATTGAAGATCCTCAAGATGTCCAGCACACATTAACCAACTTAGCAATTCAGTTGGCTTGTGAAGTCTGGCTTAGTCAATGTAGTCTCAAAGTAGTGTGTCAAATCACACACAAATTGGGTTCGTTGAAACAAAGCTGTTGCTGCATGGAAAACAGCAATCCTCTTCGAAAGACTTGGCTACTGCAAAGCACTTGTGATGAAGTGTCTATGCTGCTGGTTGCCGTCTCAGAGTAACTCGCAAGGGTACATCAGGGTGCTGCTCTGCTGTCCACCGCTCTGGTTCAGGATTGGCGGCGGGCTTGACTCTGCTGTGGTGGATCCAGGCGTCGATCTCGGCTACCTTTACTGCAGTTGGGGTAGACAGGATGACGGTGTACGGTCCCTTCCAATGGGGTTCCAATGGTATCTTCTTCCAATCTTTGATCCACACCGAAGTTCCAGGCTGGTAGGGATGCAAGGGTTCCGTCAAGTTGATAGGCAACTGGTCTTGGATCCACGCATGGAGAGTCTGCAGAACAAAACTAAGAGCTAGGAGTTCTTGTCTGGTTACTTCTGAACCAATCTGGGCTAAACTTCCTTTGATTCCCTGCACTATTGGTGGGGGTTTACCATACAAAACTTCAAAAGGGGAAAAACCTGTTGACTTTACAGGGGCTGAGCGTATTCTGAGTAAAGCTATTGGGAGCACTTGGGGCCATTTCAAGTGTGTCTCCTGACAAAGCTTAGACATTTGGGCTTTCAAGGTATGATTCATTCGCTCAACTTTCCCTGAACTCTGGGGTCTGTATGCAGTGTGGAGCTTCCACTGTATCTGCAAAGCTTTTGCTAACTGCTGAGTAACTTGGGAGACAAATGAGGGTCCATTGTCTGACCCTATTACTGCTGGAATTCCAAATCTGGGGACAATCTCTCTCATTAAGGCTTTGGTAACTTCTCGGGCTTTCTCAGTTCTGGTTGGGAATGCTTCTACCCACCCAGAGAAAGTACAAACTAATACTAGTAGGTAATGGTACCCATTGGCTTTTGGCATTTCGGTGAAATCAACTTGGAGGTTGTGCATGGGGGTCACACCTCTTGACTGAACTCAGGGTGCTGTAATAAGGCCTTGCTTGGCATTATTCTTGGCACAGGTTTGACATTGTCGTGCTACTGAGGCTGATATGGTTGTCATCAGAGGGATGTAGAAATGTGGTCTGAGTGCTTTCTCCATAGCACTCTTCCCATAATGGGTAGCTTCGTGGAAAGCTTTGACAAAGGATGGTCCTAATAGTTCAGGAATTACTATTCTTCCTGGAGGTTGACTGCCCTCTTCTGGTGGCAGCTCAATCCATCCATCTTTCACTACTCCATTTTCTTTGTCACAATAGTAATCTAATTCTTTGGTGGTATATCGTGGGGTCCATAGATTCAAGGGTACTGGAAACAATGCTGCTTGCATTGGCATAGCTTGTGGGGCAATCTGTCCGGTCATAGCTGCTTGTCGTGCTGAGGCATCTGCAAATCTATTTCCTCGAGCAACTTCTCCTTTTCCTGCTTGATGTCCTCTGCAATGCATGACAGCTACACGTGTTGGGGCCCAGACTGCATCAAGTAACATCAATATCTCGGGACCATATTTGACTGATTTTCCTCCGGATGTGATGAGCCCTCTTTCTTTATAGAGGGCTCCATGGGCATGCAAGGTAGTGAAGGCATATTTGGAATCTGTATATACATTTAGCACAAGTTTTTCTCCTAACAACAATGCTCTGGTGAGTGCTATCAATTCGGCTTTCTGGGCTGATGTGCCTGAGGCTAGAGCTGATGATTCAACTACTTCATGTTGAGTGACAACTGCATATCCAGCACAGCGTCGTCCGTCAAGGATGAGACTGCTCCCATCAACATAATAGATCTGGTCGGGATTGTCTATGGGCAAATCTGTTAAGTCAGGTCGACTAGAGAACACAGTTTCCATGACTTCAATACAGTCATGTTCTGGGAGTTCTTCACTGATGGGTATCAAGGTAGCTGGGTTCAAGGCATGGCTCACTTCAAGTTGTATCTGTGGGTTTTCACATAGCATGCTCTGGTACTTTAACATTCGAGAATTGGTGAGCCAATAATTTGCTTTCTGTTCCATAAGGGCAAGGACTGCATGTGGCACAGTGACTCGTATGTTCTGTCCTAGTGTGAGTTTGTCTGCTTCACTCACTAGTAGCGCTGTAGCTGCAACTGCTCTCAAGCAAGGTGGCCATCCTTTGGCCACAGGGTCCAATTGTTTCGATAGGTAGGCTACAGGTCGCTCCCAATTTCCTAATTTCTGAGTCAACATGCCTAGGGCATTTCCCTGTGTTTCATGTACAAACAAGTGGAAAGGTTTGTGGACATCTGGTAGTCCAAGTGCTGGTGATGACATCAATTCTTCTTTCAATTTCTGGAAGGCTGTATCCTGCTCAAGTCCCCACTCCAGTGGTGACTTTTCTTCTCCTTTTGTGGCTTCATACAGTGGTTTGGCAATTTGTGCAAAGTTGGGTATCCAGATTCGGCAATATCCTGCTGCTCCCAGAAAGGCTCTGACTTGCTTTCTGGTTGTTGGAGTTGGAATTCTGCATACTGCTTCTTTTCTTTCTCTGCCTAATCTTCTGCTTCCTTGGGTAATACGAAAACCCAAGTATTTCACTTCTTTTTGACATAGCTGTGCTTTGGCTCTGGAAACTTTGTATCCAGCTTCATCTAGTAACTGCAAGAGATCTTTGGTGGCTAGTATACATTCACTTTCTGATACGGCAGCTATCAACAGATCATCCACATACTGGAGAAGCACTCTCTTCCCCGGGGCTACTGGATAGCTTGAAAGGTCTTGATTTAGTGCAGCACTAAAGATGGTAGGTGAATTCTTGAATCCTTGGGGTAATCTTGTCCAGGTGAGTTGGCCCCCTCTTCCAGAGATGGGGTCCTGCCATTCAAATGCAAACAATATTTGGCTTACAGGGGCTAATCTTATGCAAAAGAATGCATCTTTTAAATCCAGTACAGTGAAATGGGTAGCTTCAGCAGGTATCAGTCCTAGAAGAGTGTAAGGATTGGGTACAACTGGGTGTATAGTTTCAACTGTATCATTTACTCTTCTCAAATCTTGCACTGGGCGATAATCATCTGTCCCAGGTTTCTTTACTGGCAAAAGTGGGGTGTTCCATGGGGATTGACATACTTTTAGTAGGCCATATTCGAGCAATCTCTGTAGGTGGCGATGGATGCCTTCAATTGCGGCTCTTGGGAGAGGGTACTGTTTGACGTGCACTGGGGTAGCACTAGGCTTGAGGGTTACAATCACTGGAGCTATATGCTTGGCTAGGCCTGGGGGACTGCCTTCTGCCCATACTCCAGGTGGTGCATCAATACTTTTCAAAGTTTGTTCAAAATAGGTATCTTGTATCGAATCATCAATGTAGTATCTCCATTCTTCTTCTCGGGGAACCGTTAGCAGCATCACTCCTGCTGGTTTGGTTTGGGGATTTACTGTCATTTGCATTTCTCCTTGTTCAGAGAAAGATATTTGTGCTTGAAGCTTAGCTAGCATATCTCGTCCCAGTAGTGGTACTGGACATTCGGGCATGTAAAGGAATTGATGAGTTACTTGCTGTCCTCCTAGACTGCATATTCGGTTTTGAAGAAAAGACTTTGTGGCTTTGGCACCAGTTGCTCCTATAATGGTGACTGCTCTTTTAGTGAATGGGGCTATCTTTTTGTCTATTACTGAATGTTCTGCTCCAGTATCAACCATAAAGTTCATAATTTGGTCTCCTATTTGTATTCCGACCATAGGCTCCTGGAGACCTAAAGCAAACTTGGAGCCCGGTCTGTCCTAATCCACGTCATCCTTATCATGGGCTTGTGTGGCCAATGCTTGAATGGCTCCTCCTCCCCTCTCTCTCTGGAATTGTTCTCGATTGGCTCCTCCTCGGCCTCGGGGACGGCCTCGTCTTTCTTCTCGCCACTGATGATCGTTGTCGTCATCTTGCTGGGCGTCTTCGAGTTGCGGGCACGTATCTCTCCAATGTCCTTCCTCTCTGCAATAGGCGCATTGGTTCACGCCTAGTCTCTGGGTCCGGCCTCCGCCTTGACCCCGCCCTCTTCCTCTGCTCCTTCGACTAGGGACACCTCCCCTTTTCTTTTCAACTATGGCCGCAGCCAAAAAATCAGCTTTCTTCTTCATCTTTCTATCACATTCTCTCTGTCTTTCAGTATCACGATTCACATACACTTTATGAGCGACTTCCAATAACTGTGTTGCATTCATGCCCGCAAACCCTTCTAATTTCTGTAATTTACGTCTAATGTCTGGTTGAGACTGGTTTACAAAAGCAGAATTCACCATGCATAAACTTCCTGGTGCCTCGGGATCATAGGGAGTATACATTCTGTATGCTTCAGTTAATCTTTCATAATAATCTGCTGGGCTCTCATCTATTCCTTGGATAACTCCTGCGACTTTGGAAAGGTTCATAGCTTTTTGGCCCCCCCTTTTCAGGCCTTGTAAAAAGCCTTGGCGAAAACGGGCTAGGGCTGTGGATCCTTCATCTGTATTTGGATCCCATTGGGGGTCTTCATTCGGGAATTCTCTCTGAGCTGCTTCTCTACGATCTATTATATTCTGTCCCTGTGCCGGAGCTGCAGGGTTTTCTGCCATCCATTCAATAGCTGCTTTTCTAATTCTCGCTCGTTCTTCTGTAGTGAATAGGGTGGTCAGGAGCTGACGGCAATCTGGCCAAGTGGGTTGGTGAGTTTCCATAATACTAGTTACTAATTCTGTCAGCTCCTGGGGCTTGCTAGTATAGGAGGCATAGTGCGACCTCCAATTTAATAAATCAGTTGTAGAGAAAGGAATATACACATAAGTTAGGGGTCCCGCTACCACTTCATCATTATCATTCTTTACGGGCACTCCCGGGACTTGCCTTAAGGGAAACAGTTTGGCTGTCCCAGGCGTCATTTGGGATCTAAGGGTTATTGTCGTTGCCTTTGCAGGAGTCGCTTTCTTTTTCTCAACTGGTTTTGCTTTGGGTTTCTCTTTCACTGGCGTGCTAGTGCTAGCGCTGGCTTTCTCGATTATTTGTACACTGTCCTCCTCCTCTTCTGGGGAATTTCCTTCTTCTCCTCCTTCTATCTCCGCTTCTGACTCACTTTTTACGTCCTCCACTTCTCTTTCCACTGATTCTTCCTCTTTCTAATCACTAGTAGGTGGACCGGGGTTGGGTCCCGCCTCGGCTCTGTCCGTCTCTGGGGTTCTGGGGCAGGACGACGCCGGCCTACTCTTACTGGACCTGGGGTTCGGGGCTGCCTGAGGACTACTTCTGGGGAATCAGGATCTGCCAGGATGGGTTTCTTCGTGGCTTTCTTATCCTGCTCTTTCATTCTAGGCTGTTCCGTTTTCTGTCTAGAATCTGTTTTAGCTAACATTATTCTGCACTGTTCCTCATAACAGTGCTGCGCCCAGGAGGGCGGATCTTCACAAATACTTAACCAAGAATCTATATAGGGGTACTGATCGGGGTGCGCTACCCGCACTCTACGATGTATTGACTGAATAATCTCTACAGTGAACGTTCCCTCTCGGGGCCAGATGGGGTCTAGATCGGGCCACTCCCTAGTACACAAAATCTGCAAACGGGCTGCTGTCATTTTAATACCATAATCTCCTGAATATCCCTCTTTAAAATGTGCGATCATACATTCTAATGGAGTGTTTCTAGTAGACCCCGCCCCTCCCATTTCGATGTGTGCGCGCAACAACAGACAGAAGGGAAAAGGAGGGCGGACCGTGGGTAAGGGGTCCTCACGGCCCTGGAAACGTATAGGGAATACAAATAACAAGACAAGACGACAATCGCTTCCCCCTTTTCGCGACCTGAACGCGGTCGCCCGGTCAGGAAATGCGCTAATCAGGGGTCCACCTTCACTTGGTCCGTGCTGCCAGACCTCTCATTCACACTTCGTTCACACAATCATGCTAGCAACGTATCCCAGAATGCATTCGTTTCTATCTGTTCTGACTAGTCTTTTTCCCAATTACAAAAAGGATGAGGGTTTCACCTAGCGAATTCCCATGCCAGGCTACTCGGCTCTTCCTTGAGAGTTGATCATGCTCTCTTACCAATTCCCAATATCTCGAGATTACAAATTCCAATGGCAGTACTGCTCTTTCTATTTCTGTCTAGACCCAAAATCAAAACTATACTCACCGGATCCGGTCCTCAAACTTCCCAAGCAGGCGCATGAGTTGGACCTCGGACTCCCCTCACTCGGGTTCGAGGCGTTGGCTCCAAACGGGCCCGGCACCCGCCGAGGTCCGACCAGCTCCCTCCGATACAAGGGACCGGTGGCGCCAGGGAGCGGCCCTCGTCGGAAGGGCGCGATCCCGGCAGGACCAAGCCTATAGAGGCGGAAAGTCGTGGTATATTGCCCTATATACACTTTGATTCCACAACTTCCCGGCCAATGCACCAAGGAATATGTAGCAGCAAAGCGCAGACAAACCAATGATACCAGGAGTCTGTTCAGAAGGTCCAAATCATTTATTTGTGCACAAGTCTCAAGCAAGTCAATTTCAAAATGGCTGAGCAAAGTTGTGGGTCACAGGCCTGCACCTGCCACACCGGTACTCTCCCGTACCTCCCGTACCCCTTCTATTGGTCCCGGTACTGATATGATTATCCAATTATGTTCTTTCAGTGGGCTCAGCACCTGCTTACCCACCTTCTATTCCCAATTTCAATGGCCAGTTCATCAACTTGTTACTTTCCTTCTCTCAAGGCCATTGAGCCAGTTTGTACGTGTAGGGAGCAGGGCTCTGTAACTCATCTGTCAGCAGTCTTAATTAAATCCCTTACAACTGTATTCTCTTATCAGTAACTTTTAAACATATTTTTCTGTATTTTCCCAACTTTCAGTTCTGCTTGTCTAAGCTAATCCAATACTTTTACTGAGTTCCAGTTCTACAGGAGCATATTGGGGGATGTGCAATTCCCATAGGCCTCTTCACTAGCCTCATTTACAGGTCAAGCTAGTTAGGCTTGCTTGCTTATGTCGGACACTGTGGATCACAGGCCTCCACCTGCCACAATAGCATCAGCACCTATGCTATTCTAGTATTCAGACCGTTGGGACCTTCATCCTCCTCCCCCCCCCCCCAAATATCATAACTGAACAGTAAGAAATGCAGACACACATTATATTTTCTGACAAGAGATAAACCAAGAATTTCTAGTACTAGTGAGATATCTTTCTCTCCCTGCATTTTCTTGCCATAATCCCTCTTCAGTTGCAGAAAATATCACATTCTGCAGTGGTACCAAAGGGCGATGGGGGTGGAGGGGGAACATTTTACAGGAGAAAGAGCTGTCATTCATGGAGTATAGCTACAGAACTCAACAGAAAACAATTATTCAAGAAGAAGATTTATTTGGCATTTTATTTTATTGAGCTATATGTCTTTATTTTAGGAAGGCTGGAAAAAAAACGTTTGCACTCCACATTGCCATAACAACAGACTATACTCTTTTAGAACAAGAATCACGCTGTGTGTCAACTGAAACTCGTTACCATAGCAACTGACTGCATATTTTAAGTGCAGTTCCCTGGTTTTAATCAGTCAAATTGCCCCTTTCTGGCAAAAAAGCAATCACATATCCCTTTCTTTGAAAAAGGAACACAAGAAAAACAGTTTAAGAGAAATAAAAAAAGTCAAATTCACTTCTTTATGCTATTTGTTTCTGCCTTTTCTAACAGGCTCAAAAATATGAAACCATTATTATTTGTCTCTTGCAGCCCACATAATATGTACCATAAACTCTTTAGCCTGGAACTTGACTAAAAATAACAGCGCTGGAGGTGTGTTTTGAAAGGAAAATGAGATTGAATAAGAACATGCTGAGGACCTAACATAATCACAATCTGCAGAAGTCCATCTAAAACTGTTCAGGTTAGAAAAATTGCATATTGCAACTTGAGTGTTCATGAAAGTCCTGTAAGATGGCATCCTTATAGCGAATGGCATCCTTAACTGAATTGACGATGTGTGATATTTGCCTATTAGATAAAAGTTTATTTTTCATTATTAATCCTTAAATGTAGGAGGGAAATTCATGCGTATTAAGTCTAATTTGCATTCCTATATATAAGAGTGGACTCAGTTCACCCAACTCTGCTGCCCCCTCCTTCAGATCTCCATTGACCCTTCATCCCCTTCCAAAACAAAATTCCTTTCCCAGAGCCTATACTAACTCCTTCTTACCCATCTAAATAGTAACCCTTCTGAAGCAGCATCTCTGCCACAGAAGTTGCATGTGTGTAAATTTTGAGCCCATGTCACAAAGAAGTCAATATTGAAAAGCCCATTGAACAGGCAAAAATAACCAATTCCATTGACACAGTTATGTTTATCTAGATATTCTGGATATCTGGCTAAAGGTACTGCTGATTATTTGACTAAACAGACACATAAATATTTTCTGTGGGTAAAATGTAGGACAGCGGCTTATGAGAATGGAATCTCTTGCAGAAATTTAGCCACGCGGTGCTTGATATCTCACAACCCGGATAGTTTTAAAAAACAACCCCAAATGTCCAAACCTGACTCCATTCCCTCTTACATAGCCAAATTTGTACAAATACTGATTTTAGCCACATAAATTTAGCAAGGTAAGAGGAGAAGGAAATTCAGAATGATTAAAGTTTATTGGGTTAAAACCTAGTTCCAGCCAAGTAAATTTTTAGAATATTGACCCTTTGTAGTCTTACCACCATTTTTTGTGACAAGTTTCCTCCTTCTGGTGTGTATTTCCTACAGTCAATTCTCTATCATCAAAGGTAGTGTAGGCATATAACATGAAAACAGTCTTTGCATTTGCAACACCTCAAATAGCGAGACACTCAGATCTTTACAGTCATATATAACAGAAGTCAAAATTCAAACTGGAACTGAAAGCATGCACTAGACATCAAAATAATAGAAAATGTTTCTAAGAATAGAAGAACATATATAGAAAAAAATACCCTCAACTGCTTCTGGGGAAAGTGAAGGTGTAGTGATGATGATGATGGTGATTAAGGATGTGTTTCCTTTAAACGGAAACAGGAAAAGTCAGTAAGATTTCCTGTTTCATTTCATCTTGAATAGAAAAACAAACACATTTTCATGTGGTTTTCATTTTTGTTTCTTTTTCAAGATTGTACATGAAAATGACTTATCTAAATTTGATGCCTTCCTGATGCTTGGGTTGATAATTGATAAATTAGGAACGGCTTAGTTCATGCCTACCCCAGATCTTATTAAGGATTATTTGTGGTTTGTCTGTCCCCTTAAACAAAGAAGAAAGCAAAGTTCGCTATTGCTAAGAAGTTCTTTCAGGTCATAATTCTTCTATTTGGCTTTTATGAATCCTCTGCCCCCTTATAGTAAAAGAGCAAAATGTTCCAAGGAATGTGCTATTAGCCTGCCTGGTGAGGATGTTAAAATTCTTGACCAGGAAGGGATGAGAATTTTCCAAGGAGTTATGCTTAGCTTAAGAATAATGGCCTATCAATCATACATGGTAAAATATATGTGCTAATGTATCCAGGAAATTAGGATTTTTGTAGACCACATACCTCAAAAGGAAAGGATCAATTTTTTGGATCAAATAGCTGATGATGATGAGTGTTGAAACCCTTCGCCCAGTGTGTAGCGGCGGCCAAGAAAGCAAATAGAATGCTAGGAATCATAAAGAAAGGAATGGAGACTACATTCACGGATACTGTAACGCCTCTGTATCGTTCCATGCTGCGACTACATCTTGAATATTGTGTGCAATTCCGGTCACCATATCTTAAAAAGGATAAAGCAGAATTAGAAAAGGTACAGAGAAGAGCCAACAAAATGGTAAAGGGGATGGAAGGATACCCCTATAAGGAAAGGCTTAAAAGGTTAGGGCTCTACAACTTAGAAAAGAGACGAATGAGGAGAGATATAATAGAGGTCTTTAAATTAATGAACGGAGTGGAATGGATAAATGTAGATTGGTTGTTTATGCCATCAAAAAGTAGAAAGACTAGGGGACAGGCAATAAAGCTACAATGTAACTCATTTAAGAATAATAAGAGAAAATATTTTTTCACTCAACGTGTAATCAAACTCTGGAATTCGTTACCGGAGGGTGTAGTAAAAGAAGGATTAAAAAAGGTTTGGACAAGTTCCTGGAGGAAAGGTCTATAAACCAATTTTAAAGAGGACCCAGGAAATCCACTGCTTACCCTGAGACAAGCATTGTGGAACCTGTGCACATTTTTGGGAACCGGGCAGGTACTTATGACCTGGATTGGCCATTGTTGAAAACAGGATACTGGGTTTGATGGAACTTGGTCAGACTCCGTATGGCATTTCTTATGTTCTTACATAATCTTCTGAGATCAGCAAAAGAATCATTCTATACTGCAGTATATACATCCTCTGTTGCAGTACAAACAAGAAGGCTTCAATGGTTATGGACACTAGGATTTAGGGAAGACATCTATGATAGATTGGCTGATGCCCTGTGTTCTAGGAAAACTTGTTCAGTAACAAGCAGGGCCAGCTCAAACATTTAGCAAGACTAGGTATTTACCTAGGTCAGGAAAGATAAGCAGCAATCAAAGAAAACAGCCATCAGTATATTCTTTTACCTGCAGGGAGAGTGGACACACACATACATACAATGCAAAGTTAAATATTTGAAAATTTGGGGGCCAGTATTCATTGGTGGCAGCCAGTGCTTGTAAAGCGACTGGCCATCACTGTTTAAACATAGACCTGGATATTCAATTTCAGGGTCATAGCCAGCTACCGGCATTTGGTTTGTCCAGTTAGTGGTTTAGTTAACTGGACAGCAGTGATAGTCAACAGCTGGACAGATAGCTAAACCATCTAAAGTTAGACCAGTCTTTTATGTACCTAACCTTAGCCAGTTTACATTAACTGATGAGAAGCTGATAATAGCTGCAGACCGGATAACATGGGCAGCACCCCTGGAACACCCTCAGAACGCGGTTATTTATTTATTTATTTATTTACAGTCTCTTATATACCGCACTATTCAGCATCAGCGCGGTTTACATGGAACAGAAATGCTCAGTACAGTTAACATGTATGAGTTTACAGATAACAGGGCAAGTAACTTGGATAACAGGGGTAAACTATTTACAGAACTTGCTACATAAACTTGGATACCGGTGGTAAACTATTTACAAATATTGCTACATAAAGTCGTATGATCAAGAATTCCATAGAAACAACTGCACCACTAAGGGTTAGGGAATCTTTCTTGGCATTTTGTTGGGAAACCACATATTTGCTTAGTGGGTTGCATCTCTGTCTCGGTGGGTGAGGTTGGGTTCAATGAGGTACTTATTGAAAAGATGGTATTTGAGGGCTTTCCTAAACTGTGTAAGGCCCTTAATAGCCCGGATATCTGGAGGTAATGCGTTCCAGCATCTTGGTGCGCTGATACTAAACGCCCTATTGGCTGTAGATGCAGTGCAAACTGTTAATGCTTTCGGGACTTTTAGGGTGTTTGTAGCTGTGGATCTCCTTGCTCTATTAGGAGATATGGTATGGATGAGGGCCATTATTGATTCAGGGGAGAGCTTGTTAATAGCTTTAAAAGTGAGTAGCAGAGTCTTGAAAATGATTCTAGCCTGGGTAGGTAGCCAATGTAATTGTATCAGCAAAGGTGTCACGTGGTCGCATCTGGGGGCTCCATGGATGACCCTTGCTGCAGCGTTCATGGCGAGCTGCAGGGGGTGTAAGGTGGATAGGGGCAGGCCTTGAAGGATGGCATTGGCATAGTCAAAATGAGGTATGATCAATGCCTGGTATATAGTTCTGAAGTCATTTGGTTCCAGCATGGATCGTAAATGCCTAAGTGAGCGGATCTTGTAATATACAGTTCTGACTGTGTTCCCTATGTGGGCTTTCATGTCTAGGCGTTGATCCAAGGTGACTCCCAGGTAGCGTATTGATGGTTTAGTTTGTAGTTCTGCTTCTTTTACTTTAAGGAATTGTGGTGGGGAGAAGTTAGGGTTCCTCGTAATGAAGAGTACTTCCGTTTTCTTATGTTGTATTCGGAGGTTTTGGGAGAGAAGCCAGTCAGATATTGCATTGAAGCAGCTCGTCAGTGGAGAGAGGTCCAGATGTTCCGTAGAGAAGGGTATGTACAGCAGGACATCGTCAGCGTATAACATGCAGTCGACATTGAAGGATCGGATGATCTTGCAAATTGGCTGCATGTAAATGTTAAACAGGAGGGCTGAAATGGAGGACCCTTGTGGGACTCCCTGGCTTTGGTGGAAAGGTTCTGATGTCATCCCTCCAGAACGCACATGCTGCCATCTTCCAGACAAGTAAGATCTGCACCATTCAAGCGCTCTACCAGTAATTCCTTTCTCAATTAGTCGACCTAAGAGAAGCTCATGACTTACTGAGTCAAAAGCTGCAGCGATGTCCAGAAAGATGAGAGCAAATCCTTGACGGATGTCATCAATGCCAGTGATTATCTTGCAGAAGAGGGTGGTAAGAAGGGTTTCCACTCCGTGGGATTCCCTAAAGCCATGTTGGCAGGGGTCTAATGGTGAGGTAGTGTCAACGTGATCTTGTAGTTGTCGTTGTACCTCTTTTTCGATGATCTTCGCAAGTAAAGGTATACTGGATATAGGTCTATATGAATCTACTTTATGGGGGTCGAGTTTGCCGTTTTTCAGAAGAGGTCTGATAGAGGTGTGCTTAAGAGCGGAGGGGAAGGAACCTGTTGTGAAGGAGAGGTTCATTATATTGGAAAGTATTGGGCTGAAGTAGCTGCGGAGCTCCTTAATCCAGAAGGCTGGGCATGGGTCGGACTGAGATGTGGTGGTGTTAAGGGCCATAATAGTGTCTTCAATTCCTTTTTTGGTAGGGGTAGAGAATATGGTTAGAGCTGTGGGGCCATCTCGTTCCGGAGTGGTGGTGGTTGTAGTCGAGATGTTGATAGTCCGGCATATCTTGGATTGTGCGTAGTTAGCAAAATCTTGTGGGTGAATCTCAATTGGAGGTCCGGGGTTGGTTCCTTTGATAGAGTCTTGACTAGTTCAAAAAGATCGTGGGGTTTATTAAGTGATCTCTTTAAGGTCTCTGAGTAGTATTGTTTCATTGCATCAGTGGTTGCCTTGCGGTGTGCAGCCAGATGACAGTTGTATGCTGTCTGGTCAATTGATGAGTGGGATCGGCGCCAGCGCTTCTCGAGTTTCCGTAATTGGGTAAGAGAAACTCTAAGATCGGCTGTGTACCATGGAGCGCTCATTCTTTTCCTTGGGGGCTTGTTGGTTGGTGTGCGTAGGGCGATTGCACTAAGGCAATTGTTCCAGTGAGTAATCAGGTCGTCAAGGTTCAAGGTGGTTTCGCTAATGAGTTGTTGCGTTTCCGTGAGGATAAGGTCTCTGTTGAAAGGCTTGAAACATCTGGAGTGAAGTCTCGTAGCGGTGCTTGGTATCTTATTGAACTTTGAATCGGTTTTGTGCAAAGGGATCTGGAAGATGATCAGTTTGTGATCTGACCATGGAACAGGAGTTATGGACGTTATAGGGTCATGCGATGTGTTAAGAGATATCTGAGGGGCGAATACTAGGTCCAGAATATTTCCTTTAGTATGGGTAGGTTCCTTCACTAATTGTTTGAAGCCGAGATTTGTAAGGGCATCAAGGAAGGATAACACTTGATTGTCCTGCAGTGTTGGCAGGTTGAAATCACCTAGGATCCAATTTGGGATGTTTGGGTTATGCGTGTTGGAGGCGAGATCAATTATTGCAGCAAGATCATCCGGAGAAGCTGAAGGTGCTCTGTAAAGCAGGTTGATTGAGCAGCGTTTGTTGGATATGGTGACGGTTTCAAGGTGATTAGTGTTGGTGGTGTCAACCGTCTGGAAATGGAGATCTGTCCTGGTGATGATGAGCACCCCTCCTCCTCTTTTGTCTCGTCTATGACTTGTGTGAGCTGTGAAGTTCGGGGGGAGGAGTTGGTTGAGTATGACGTTGTCCTCGTCGGATAGCCATGTCTCAGTGACCAAGAGTATATCAAGGTCGTGGAGGGAAATCATGTCGATGACAGCTGGCCACTTCTTCCGGATAGAACGGGCATTAATGAGGGCACAATTTAGGTTATGAGGGTAGGAGTTTTCAACCTTCTTGGATTGCACAGAGTGTTGAAGCGCAATGTGTAGCAGATGTGGGTGATGTGCACGGGAGTCCCAATTTACATTGTTACGGGATGCACCAGACCATCTTCTTCCATGGCTTTGTAATATTGGTATCTGGTTGGAAAGAGGTGTCAAGGTAAGAGAGCAGGAGAACCAACTAGCAAGGATGATGTAACATCCGATTATGGTGGTAAAGGGGGAACCCATTGTGGTAGGGCACTGTGTGATTGTGCAATGGGTAGATTAGGGCAGAATTACTTGTGATTGTGGACAAGGATTGTGGGGAGAAGTGTTGACAACAAAGCAATGGTAACTAGCTAGATAGCATTAAGGAATTGTTGACAATAGTACAATGGCTGGATAGCAGTAAGGAATTACTGACAACAGTATAATAGTAACAATTACTGACTACAGTACAATGTTAACAGTACAGTGGCGAGATGGCAGTAAGAAATTACTGACTACAGTACAATAGTAACAAATACTGACTATAGCACAATGGTAACAGTGCAGTGGTTAGAAAGCATTAAGGAATTACTGACAACAGTACAATGTAAACTGACATTGATAAGGCTGTTGATGGTAGTATACTGAGGTTAGGATTGTGATACTATACTTGCGGTAAGCAGCGTGAGAGCAGGATCATCTGATGAGAGAGGTATGCTCGGTTCCTATCACTTGGTGACTTTCGCTAGCACTGGGCTTTACGAGGAGAAGTGAAAGTGCTGCTGGTGAGCGAGCTCAACACAGAGGAGCTCAAGCTGCTGGGTTGTTTGGAGGTGGTTTTTGATGCAATGGCTACTATGTTGAGTGGGCCAGCTGCCTAAGGGCCACGCCAAAGGGCCCTCTGGCGAGGCCCTCAGGCGCGGGCCCGCAAGGCGCGGGCGCGCCGGCTGGCGCTGTCTTTTTCAAGCAGCAGGCGGCTGTCCCGATTGGACCGTTCGCCTGAAGATGGCCGCTGCTGCTGCTGCTGTAGGGTGGCTCGATCCCCCGATGGGGAGAGCTGCTCAGATGGTGGCTGGCGGCTGAATTCTCCTCGCGCCGGCTGGCGCGGTCTTTTTCAAGCAGCAGGCGGCTGTCCCGATTGGACCGTTCGCCTGAAGATGGCCGCTGCTGCTGCTGCTGTAGGGTGGCTCGATCCCCCGATGGGGAGAGCTGCTCAGATGGTGGCTGGCGGCTGAATTCTCCTCGCGCCGGCTGGCGCGGTCTTTTTCAAGCAGCAGGCGGCTGTCCCGATTGGACCGTTCGCCTGAAGATGGCCGCTGCTGCTGCTGCTGTAGGGTGGCTCGATCCCCCGATGGGGAGAGCTGCTCAGATGGTGGCTGGCGGCTGAATTCTCCTCGCGCCGGCTGGCGCGGTCTTTTTCAAGCAGCAGGTGGCTGTCCCGATTGGACCGTTCGCCTGAAGATGGCCGCTGCTGCTGCTGCTGTAGGGTGGCTCGATCCCCCGATGGGGAGAGCTGCTCAGATGGTGGCTGGCGGCTGAATTCTCCTCGCGCCGGCTGGCGCGGTCTTTTTCAAGCAGCAGGCGGCTGTCCCGATTGGACCGTTCGCCTGAAGATGGCCGCTGCTGCTGCTGCTGTAGGGTGGCTCGATCCCCCGATGGGGAGAGCTGCTCAGATGGTGGCTGGCGGCTGAATTCTCCTCGCGCCGGCTGGCGCGGTCTTTTTCAAGCAGCAGGCGGCTGTCCCGATTGGACCGTTCGCCTGAAGATGGCCGCTGCTGCTGCTGCTGTAGGGTGGCTCGATCCCCCGATGGGGAGAGCTGCTCAGATGGTGGCTGGCGGCTGAATTCTCCTCGCGCCGGCTGTAAAAATGTATATAATGTAGCATCGGGGCATGTACTGGCATTAGAAGGGAATATTTAGCGGCACTGCTCATCTGGATTAATGTGGTTAGCATGTTTGCTAACCGTGTTAATCCTTTTGAATACGCCCCCTTGGTGTCTAGTTTATACATTTTTACAGGATTGTTGTGGAAGTGGTAGTGCTGGGATGATCATGATTGTTGAATTTAATTATCAGAACCTCAAGGAGGGCGTAAGGCTGAAGGTTCCTAGGTCATCCAATACCCCGGCACTGGCCTTATTAATAAGGTTAAAGAAACTGTAGCTCTACTGTAATTAGAGATCATTGTACTGTTTTGCAGACTGTATCCTCAAAAACCGCAGATCGAGTGTCTGCATCTAATGGGCCCGATATTGAGTTAGGATAGGTAGGCGCAAATACAGCAGCAGCCATCAGTGCCATTCTCTAACCTCAGATATTCAATGCCAGGGTCATACGTGGTTCCGGCATTGAATATCCAGGGTCACCGCACATGCCCGGAAGCTGCAGAGTCTAACTGGGTAGCAGCTATATTGCACTGCTGCTCGGTTAGCTTCTATAGGTAAAGATAGGCTAGCTTTTGCAGCACCTATTTTTTACCCATAGAAGCTAACCGAGTAGCTGTTAAATATCGCTGCTACCCATTTGGCCTCTGTCACTGCCCACAAAGTGCCCTGGAACGCCCATGACATGCCCCAATGCTAAGCGGTTAGCACTGAGGCATGTAGGGGAGAAGATTGGAATGGTTAGTGTAGTTGAATATCCCACTGAGCAGTATTTATATGGTGTACAGGGTTGTAAACCATGTAAATGCCTTTCGAATATCGGGCTCAATACTGTATACCTACCATAAAAACACAATAGGCAGTGCATGAACAGAGGGGTCAGTTTCAGCATCAGCAACATCAACAACTACAAAGATATAGATCAACAGTTTTGATGCTATTAAGTATAAGCAGATCTCCATCTAAAGGGCTGCCTTCCTCCACAGATTGGTGGCATACTATGGGGGTTATTTTGAAGGCCTTATTTGCAATTTTCACATGGAAATAACATCTATATGTAACTGGTGATTTCATAAAGGGCTATATTTACACATGGATGTCCATAATACATAGAAATTGCAAGAGGATGTGTCAGTGGCATGGTTAGGGCATGGACTGGGCAAGTCAAAAATGTGCACATTCTATAGGGAAAACATGTATGACCAAAATTTTCCATATTGAGATTTAAGCTGCTCGTTAGCACATACAGGTTTTTAAAAAGTGTAGCTTCTTCAGTCC
This sequence comes from Ichthyophis bannanicus, assembly GCA_033557465.1. Lineage (NCBI taxonomy): Eukaryota > Metazoa > Chordata > Amphibia > Gymnophiona > Ichthyophiidae > Ichthyophis > Ichthyophis bannanicus. The sequence continues at coordinate 584,205,141 of CM066033.1, read as the reverse complement.
CCCATTGTTTATTTTCACCTCTAGATTGAGAAATTAAATAAGGCTAGCGGCCTCTGTAGTTAATTCTGGCATTCAAATGGACAAGCTTTACAAACTACCAATTTTCGTACATGTGTAAGTTGCATGTGTAAGTTCTAAAATATTGACTTCCACATGTAAATTGCATATGTAAATTGTAAATTACAGGGAAGATATCAATGTGTTGATCATCATCTTTGTAGACTTTGTATGCCTAATTCAAAAATATGCAATGCTTATCATCCGGAGGCTGAGATTGCGCCGATTATATGGGAAGGGTAGATATACTCCTTCTTACTTCAGCTTTTATTATTGCAAACAGATGCAACCTAAAATGTTGCGTTCTCCTAAGGTTGCCAGTAAAGGTTAGAGGGATGATGTGACTCTTATAACGTCTTGTACGTTATTTAATTCTCAATCAGTGTGTACAAAAATGATATTATATGAGATTTAGTTGGTGATTATCAACCTGGATTAGTTTATATTATAGAACCAAGGTTAGGAGATTCTGCAAGCCCACTTTGGGAAGCTATTTGCCCAATGGGTTACCATGCATTGCACTTCCCTAGGCCAACAAAAAGGGGAAGTGGAATAATAGTTTTATATATGCAGTGGTTGTCATTATATCTTTTTAACAGTTATACTTAGTGCAATATTGAGACAATATAATTTGGTTTAAGTAGAAATGAATGTCTGGGTATGTTGCTGTTATATTGTGCTTGAAGCGGGACTGAGAATAGTTTTAGTGTTAGATGGGATATGATAATACAGCATTGTTTAAATTTTAAGTAAGAGAGTGTATGTGATAATTTTAGGAGATTTTAACATGCAATTTGATGACCTGGCTGATATATTAACTGCGAGTTTTAAATCAAATATATAAGGTTTGGGACTATACGAGTATGTGGAATCCATTTCTGAAAGGGACATGTCTGGGCCCCATGCATGTCTCCAGATAGGACATGCACGCAGAGGCCTGATTCTACAAACCCGCACAGACACATACAGGGTGTTGTAAAAATGGCGTGTGGCCGTGGCCGGCAAAGCAAGTACAACAGGCATTCTATCAGTCATCTTGCACCATGCGCACTTGTAGGCCATGCACACACTGTCCAGCTGGTCTGTACATCCCCAACCCCATTTCCTGCAGCTCACATGCGACCGGATCCAGGAAGAAGAAGCCCCCCCCCACCACCATAATGCACATATCAACATGGCTACCAAGCAGCCCAACTTTGGCGAGGTGAAGACGAGGCTGCTGGTGATCATGGTCATCAAGAAGGAGGATATTCTCCTCCCCACTGGGCAGAAGCAACCAGCCCACACAGCAGCATGCAGGGGCTGAGAACATATAGGACCATTCTCACCCAATAAGTACAGCACAACAGAGGCAGACAAACCTGGAAGCAGAGAGAAATGGGCAGACTGGAGTGAAATTTTCAAATAAAAAGGGCTTTATGGACTTTTGAGCAGGAAGGTTTTCATCTTGCTGTTCTTGTCTATTTAGCCCGACAAATTTACATAAAAAAATATTTAGTTTTGATAGCAGGGGCTCCAATCACTGATGACTTTCTGTTTATTGACAGGCAGAAAGCTGGCAGGCTGCACAATGACAGGAAAGCACAGCACAGATAGAGAAGCCCGACAGCTGTGGCTCAGGAAAAAAGGGAGAACAGGATGCACGCAGGCCCACACTGAAGGCACATGGAGTCACAGAGACAGATGGAAGGGACATGAATAGCAGAGAGCAGTCCAAGAAAGTCAGCTACATCCCCAGGTCAAACAGATGCCCCCCGTGAAGCCCAAAATAAAAGTGCCCTATACATGCCCTGAGGTGGGAGGTGAACCCAGGACCCCAACCACTGTGGTTTAGGGCCAGAACATGTGGCTACATCTGCAATTGTTCCTAAGCAACTGGAAAAGAGAGAGCATGTCTAGTCAGAGAGGAGGCTCAGTGTGAATGGTAGAGGTGCAAAATGAAGCAGCCCAGGAGGGAGAGGAAGCCAGGACCCCAATCACTGTGGTCCAGGGCCATAACCATGAGGCTACAGCTGTCAGTGCTCCCAAGCCCCGGGAGGTGAGGAAACATATCCCTGTACATATACACTAAATGCAAAGACCAGCTGCTGTCCCCCCCTTCCCTGGCATGGCAAGTCAGGGTGATGTGCCATTAAGAGCAGATGGGGACACAGCACATGAGGGTCATTTGCAGAGTGCCAGCAGAACCACCTCATAGAGTAAGCAGGTCTGTGTTCTGGCACAAGTGAATGATGAGGTCTGTCTCTAGCCCACAGTTGTTTCCGTATCCTGCATGACACGGAGGCCTACCTTGTGCGGTACAGCTCAAGCCGTGCACATACCCACAGCTGATATGGCGTATTCAGCAGCAGCTGCTGGAGGAACAGGGTGAGTAGCCATGCAGATACCCTGTCTGAGCAGCAAGCCGACAGGCTCCCCAACATGAAGGTGGGCTAACACATGTAAGACACCGCTGTGACATGGACTCTACAGAAACAGCATGCCCCCACGCCAGGGTCCCACAACACAGTCTCGGCCCACACTGTCCCACTCACTGCAGAGATGGGATGTGCTGGAACACCCTATGTGTGTGGCTGGTCCCCCAGCAACTACATTTGTGAAGCTAACCATGACCTCCTTCCCCTACAGTGACAGCACAGCAGGAGGACTCCCCACCCCTGTCCCCAGATGGCTCTACCCCTGATACTATGGGGTACAAATACACCCCCCAGCCCCAGTGGGAGCAGCTGTATGAACAGCAGTGTGGGCAGCAACAGTGCACAGCAAATCCCCATCCTCCTGTCCAGCCCAAAACCATCTGTGGATGAAGAGGAAATTGATGAGGGGATGGCAGAGGAGGCAGCATTCTCCTCCTCTACCTCCCTTGAAGGGGGCAGAGCTGATGGCAGTAGGCAGGGGGGCCTATGTCCAACAACACACCTGGGGGATAGTGCGTAGCAGGGTGTTGGTCAGGTCCCACAGGTACCATGTGCAGAAGCCCTGGTGACAGGGAGTGACCTCTGGACCCTCATCCTCCAGCCTATGGTGGAGGGTGCATGTGGCATGGCAGGGCATGTAGCTGTAGAGGTCCCATGGAGTGTGTTGGGTGAGGCTGTAGTGACACAGACTGAGGGGCCAAGCAGGGATAGGGAGGGTGTTGTGGCTGAGTGCATGCAGGAGGGTGAGTGGTTAGAGGGTGGTGGTGAGGGTGAGGTGTCTGTGTGCCAGCAGGTGGAGCATGTGGGAGAGTGTGAGTGTCAAAATGGTGTGAGTGATGGAGAGGGCATGAAGTGCATGCAGGGGGAGAGTGTTAGGGCGTATGAGGGACAGGAGGGGGTAGTGAAGGAGAGGGCTCAGAGTACATGCAGGGGGAGCATGTGGGGGTATGTGAGTGGTAGAAGGGAGGAGGAAAAGTATGTGGATGGTGGGGAAGAAGGGTGTGGGTGCAGGTGAGGGTTGGTGGGCAGAGTGGATGTGGGATCTGAACAGGAGTGTTGGGAAGGATGTGACAATGCAGCTGGAGGGGGATGTGGATGGCGAGGAGTCAGTAGGTTGACCAGGTTATAGAAGCTGTGGTTGCCAGGAGACAGTGGCAGTGCCAGGTCACATCAGTGATGAGGGTGGTGATACTGTGGAGTTGCCATCATCCATGTCCACATGGGAGCAGTGTGCCCATGTTGGTAGGCCACGTGTCCCACCTCTGTCTGAATTGTGACCTGATAAGGGGGCCCAGGAGTCAGTCAGAGGCCCTAAGGACACACCAGCCCTGGCCCATCTGGAGCATGTGCTGGCATGCAGCATTGCAAGGCTGCGCAGACCCCTCTCACACCTTTTATGCTATGTGGAGGGTCTCAAGGGCAAGGTGTGGGGCCTGAGGGGTGAGATCAAGGACCTGTGTCTGCTGCTGGAGGCCATCTGCAGCCCTACACACCACCCCCCAGTCACACAGTGGGCAGCCCTGTGGGTCACTGAGAGGGGCCACACCATCTGGGAGGCACCCAAGGGCAACAGTGGCACTAAGAGGCATGGTTGCCGCCAGTGGCTGCTGGTGCAGTGACAGCCACCAGAGCAGACTGGTCACCAATGTTAATGACACTGTAGGTGTGGCAAGGGTGGGGCTGGGTGCCAAGGGGCACACCTGTTGGTCAGTGTGTGTGGACACGTTTGCCCCTATTCTTTGTCTGTCCCATGAAAGTTGGCTGGGAAAATAAAGTGTTATGCAGTTCACCGTGTGTGCCTATGTGTCTGTTGACCAAAGTGGCCCTGGCCACCAATGGCCCTGGACATATGTATCATGCCATGGGGGTACGCTGTGCTGCACACCACATATACATGGGTGTCAATGAATGTCTGAGGCATATAGCCAGGTAGACTGTCCACCACAGTAGCAGGAGATGGTGCAAACACCCAGGGGCTTTGGGGGGGCTACGGGGATGGGGGAGCCATGAACATGTGGCAGCAGCACAGCCAGGAGCCCACGGGGGTGGCTTAGACCAGAGCGAATGGATGGTACCATGCTAGGATTCAGGTGTTGGGAGGCATTAGCGATGCTCGATGTTGAAGATATTTTCAGAAAATTGTGGCGAATAGTATTTGGTAACGTCTATGAGAATTGCATTATTGGAATCCCTGATGAAGCAGAGCAGGTGAAACAGAAGCTTTTGTTGGTCATTCAAAGCGGGTATTCAGAAACCTTTCGCGATAGCAGAGGTAATTCGCTACTTTTTCGGTGATACAAAGCCAAATGGAGAGAACTGACGTCTAACCGCTGGTGCTGACTGGAGTCTCTACAATGCTCAGATAAGTGAATCATTGCTATGAAAATGGTGTATAATATTATTGAATTGAAGAGTACTTTGTTTCTCTCTTTCAGGAATTAACTGAGCAGTTTGCGAGCTTCAGTTTTGCTAAGGTGTAGAGGATTTGAAATTTAAAATAAAATATAAAAAATAAAAAACTTTTTAAATTTTTAGAATCCCTAAAAGTACTTTTTCGGGTGTAAGTAATTGATTAGATTTGGATTACTTTTATGTAAATTTAAATTAAAATGTAGAAAGGTTGTGACCCGTGATGTGAAGTCTGCCATTCGATCCTATGGTGATTGATTTCGCCACATGTAGGGGAAAGGCTATCCTGAGGTCATTTATACCTTATATGATTGTGTGAGAGTTGTCAGATAGATTAGAGAACTGTGTAAGTTTTGTAGATTGGTGTTACTAAGTGTATTTATATTTATTATACCATGCTAGGTGTACCATGTGTATGTGGGACACAAGTGCCTGTCTCGCGCCCCTCCCCCATGGTTGCCCACAGGTGTGCGCCATCTGCAGTGGGCAATGGGGGGTGCCAGATGGCCAAGGGACAGGTGTACCATGTGATGTGTGTGTCCCTGGTGTATCAGCCATGGGTACCATACCATGGATGCCCATGTAGACATAGGGGCACCCATGCAGGGCAAAATCAGTGAATGCCCCTGAACATATTTATTATTATTATTACAGTTTCTTATATACCGCGCTATTTAGAATCAGCGCGGTTTACATCATAACAAAACGACCATAACGACAAACTGTCAGGTTTTACATTGAACAGGAGTACAAACTTGGATAACTGGGTTAACTATATATTAACATATATTATGCCACACACAGGATCTGGAGGGGGGGGTATGTTATGTGTCTGGGCAGTCACTGCACACCTGGCACATGTCAGCAAAAATAGTGGCAGGGCAAAAACCCAAACCTACCATCCCTGGACCCAGGGGCAGCCCACAAACCAGTTGGCCATGGTAGAGCACTGGCAGTCAATATGCACAATGCACAGTGGCATGGCCTGGACATACAGGCCATGTCTGGACAGTGCAGACATGCATAGGTCTGTGCCGGCTGCAGCACGTACCCCATCTCCTCCCCATTCACTGGCATGTGCTTTGGTTGTTATGGGTGGGATATTTATGTACCAGGCTGTCAGGCAAAGTGTGCCTGGGCAAGGCTAGCATGTGTCAACACACCTCATCTGGATGGCGCGCCCACCTGCACATCTGCATCGGCTCAGTCTCATAAGGCAGTGGCTGCCTGTGCCACAAGACAAAGTTATGTAGCATGCAGCATACCATTGATATCTTGTACACCTTGCGAGGCCTTTACAGCAGTTTGCCCTGGACCAGTCCAGGCAGCAGAACCGGCACTTCAGCTGGCTGAAGGTCCTCTCTATGATGCCCCTTGTGGTCTGGTGTGCACAGTTGTACCGGTGCTGTGCTGGGTTGCTGGGGTGGAGTATGTGTGTCATCAGCCAGTTGGGGTAGCCCCAGTCACCTGCAGGGGAGATAGAACACCAAACTGCTAATCAGCTGGTGTGCTGGTGAGGGGGCCATGTATGACAGGCATGTAGTGGACTGTGGACAGCTGAATATGCAGATCCGAGTCTATAGATACTGTCAGGAGGGTCCCAGGGGTAACAGCAGGCCACTGTGTGTCTGCAGTCCAGCACAGGTGCATGGCCACCCCCAAAGACAGTGTGGTCTCTGCTGGGGTGTGTGCCTAGTCACTGTGTGTATGTTTAGTGCCCCTGCCCTGTGCCTGGCCCATGGCAATCAGACCCCTGTGAGGTGGTAGATGGGTCTGCATGACACACCATCATGTGCAGGCCTGTTGCTGCCACCCCTATCACCTGCCTCGATTCCCTGCTGCATGCATAGGGCCACTGTGCCTGCTGCAGGGGACCAGGGCATGATGCATGTGGAAGGTGTGTGTGTGTGTGTGTGTGGGGGGGGCTGGGACCAATCCCCAGATGGACAGGGAGAGAGCATACCATGCCAATGTATGTGGGGGTTCTAACAGGGGTGCCCCATGCATGGTGATGGGGCAGACCACCCTCCCATACATGCCCAGCCACCCCCCCCCCTCATAGCCAGAGGGTCATTACACAGGACTCTGGGGTTATGGAGGGACAACATCACCTGCCCAGCAGACCTATCACCATGTGTTGCACCCTGGGCTCCCAGGGTGTCTGTGCATATGCCCACCTAGCAGCCATCCACCACTGATGTGGCATCCCTCAAAATGTCATGGATACCTGATCAGCTCAGGACATAGGCATCATGGCAGGAACCTGGGTACCTGGCGCATACATCTGTAATCTCCCCATTCGCATTTCAGACCACTTACACATTAACAGAGTGGAATGCCTTGCGGTTGCAGTACGCAGCCTCACTCTGTTGAGGTGGTCAGAGGGCAATGTGTGTGCCATCTACCACATCTAGGTCTGATGGGAACCCTGCTACAATGTAGAATTCCTGCGTGGGCTGGTGCTGGTCCTGCTGCATTGATGGGAAGCAGAGGTTCTGCACCATGGACCACAGGTAGGTGCCCAGAAACTGGGTGAGGCACCATGAAACCGCAGGCTGTCTGAGTCTCCCCACAGCTGAAAGCACCATCTGAAACAATCCTATCACCAGGAAAGTTAACTGGCATCACCTTCAGGTGCACTGGAATTGGATCGCCCCTCTTCATGGGGCTTTCTAGTCAAGGCTCATACTGCTGACAGAGATCATGTATTGCTGCCCTGTCGAAACAATACCTTGCCACACATACCACATTGCTCATGCCCATGTACTTGATCCTCTGGGAAACGGGCGTGGGGATGCCTGTGACCCATGTCCTGCCTACCACAGGTACAGCAGTGCAGCAGGGCAACAAAATATCAACACTGGATGTCCTGCATATTGTCCTTGTCCAGCCATTGGCTGCACATTAAATAGCAGCCATCGCACATATAGTGGAGTGTCACAGAGAGCTGCAGGTGGCACCGTCCCTGTCACACACTGTGTGGGTCCTGCCACATAACAGTTAGGGCCAGGCCATGCACAGACATATACATGGCACATGCGCAGGGGCGCACATTCACAGCCACATGCATCATAAAGTTTGTATGTGGCCTGGCCTCACCATATCCCCTGTTGCTGAAGTACTGTGCCTGCTTCCTTCTGTGGCTGCTGTCTTTGCATTCACATTCCCCTCCAATGTTCTCACTGTGGGAGGCAAACCACTGGTCCTCTGCATCCCATGCACATAGCATCCCCTCCATTCTGTGTGGCTGCGATAGCTTTGTGGGGGTGCGGGCTCAGATATGTGTGCACGTGATTCTGGTCACGTCGGTGCAGGGGCATATGCATTGGCATGTCCTGGCATGGATGTCCAAACAGGCCCATCACAGCCTCCCGTGTGTTACCTCTGTGACACAGACAGTCCATGTCATAACACCTAAGGTCACTGCCAGGAAAGCAAGGTTCTCCAAGAGTGAGGTGACCCTCATGCTGGAGGATATCTTCCAGCGACTGCCACAATTGGTGGGGGATGCATCCACATGTCTGGGTGCCTATGAGAAGCAGCAGCTATGGCTTGATGTGTGCTGCTGTAGCCATATATCACCTGAACCAAGATATTAAGGATGTAAAGCACAGGTGGCAGGCTTGACATGATACTGCCGGGAAACTACAGACCAGTGAGCCTGACATCAGTACCGGGAAAAATGGTAGAAACCATCATAAAGAATAAAATTACTCAGCATGTAGATAGTCACGACCTAATGGGAGACAGCCAACATGGCTTTAGACAAGGAAGATCTTGTCTTACTAATCTGTTATGTTTTTTTGAAGGAGTGAATAAACAGGTGGACAAAGGTGAGTCGGTTGATATTGTGTATCTGGACTTTCAGAAAGCCTTTGACAAAGTCCCTCATGAGAGACTTTTGGCAAAACTAAAGAGTCATGGGATAGGAGGCAGTGTACTACTGTGGATCAGGAACTGGTTAAAAGATAGAAAGCAGAGGGTAGGGCTAAATGGCCAATTTTCCCAATGGAGAAAGGTGAATAGTGGTGTACCCCAGGGATCTGTGCTGGGTCCGCTGCTTTTTGACATATTCATAAATGACCTGGAAAGTGGAATAACAAGTGAGGTTATCAAATTTGCAGATGACACAAACTATTTAAAGTTGTTAAAACCCAGGAGGATTGTGGAAAATTGCAAGAGGATCTTGATAAATTGGAAGACTGGGCATCAAAATGGCAGATGAAATTTAATGTGGAGAAGTGCAAGGTTATGCACCTAGGGAAGAACAACCCAAACTATGGTTACACGATGCAAGGTTCCACATTAGGAACCACCACCCAGGAAAAAGATTTAGGCATCATTGTGGATACCTTGTTAAAACCCTCGGCCCAGTGTGCAGCGGCGGCCAAGAGAGCAAATAGAATGCTAGGTATGATAAGGAAAGGAATGGAAAATAAAACAAAAGATATTATAATGCCTCTATATCGTTCCATGGTGAGACCGCACCTTTAATATTGTGTGCAATTCTGGTCGCCGTATCTTAAAAAGGATATAGCGATTTTAGAAAAGGTTCAGAGAAGAGCCACCAAAATGGTAAAGGGGATGGAAGGCTACTCCTATGAAGAAAGGCTAAAAGGTTGGGGCTCTTTAGCCTGGAGAAGAGACGGCTGAGGGGAGATATGATAGAAGTCTATAAATTAATGAACGGAGTGGAACGGGTAAACGTAGATCGATTGTTTACCTTATCAGAATATGGAAAGACTAGGGGACATGCAATGAAGCTACAGGGTAAACTATTTAAGACTAATAAAAGAAAATATTTTTTCACTCAACGTGTAATCAAACTCTGGAATTTGTTACCGGAGGATGTAGTAAAGGCTATTAGTGTAGCTGGGTTTAAAAAAGGTTTGGACAAGTTCCTGGAGGAAAGGTCCATAAACCATTATTAAGAAGGGACCCAGGATATCAATGCTTGAACCAATACAAGCATTGTGGAACCTGTGTCCCTTGGGGAAACTGCTAGGTACGTATGACCTAGATTGGCCACTGTTGGAAACAGAATGCTGGGCTTGATGGACCTTGGTCTGACCCAGTATGGCATATCTTATGTTCTTATGTTCTAAGGGTCCAAAGGTGTGCAGAGGGAGCAGCTGACTGACCTGGAACAGCACATCCATGCTACAATTGACCCTGCCACCTCAGGGGGGATAGGCCCTCTCAATACATCTGAGTCATCCCAGGAGCAAGGTACATGTGTGAAAAAAGTGTTTATTATGTGCTTTTGCTTCCATGGCAAGCTTCTTTTCAAAATTTCTCTTTGCCTGCCTTATTAATACCTTGCATTTAACTTGTCAGTATTTATGCTTTTTCCTGCTTTTGTCATTTGGCTCTTTTTTCCATTTTCTGAAAGATTCTTTTTTAGCTATAACAGCCTCTCTGACCTCACTTTAAGTCATACTGGCTGTTGTTTGGCCTTCTTCCACCTTTTTTTAGGCATGGGATACATCTGGTCTGGGCTTCCAAGATAGTATTTTTAAATAACGCCTAGGTCTGAAGTAAACTTTTAATCTTTGCAGTTTCTCCTTTTAGTTTTTTTCTGCACCATTTTCCTAATTTTATTATAGTCTCCTTTTTGAAAGTTAAATGCTAGTGTAGTCAATTTCCTTGCTATCCTCCCTCCATTTAATAAATCAGATGTGATCATGTCATGATTGCTATTGCCAAGTAGCCACAAAATAGTTACCTCTCACACTAAATCCTGCATTCCACTGAGGACTAGGTCTATAATAGTGTCCCCATGTGTTGGTTCCTGAACTAGCTGTTTCATGAAGCAGTCATTTACTTCATCTAGAAACTTTATCTCTCTAGCATGTCCTGATGTGACAGTGATCCAATCAATATCAGGATAATTGAAATCTCCCATTATTACTATGTTGTAAACTTTGCTAGCTTCCCTAATTTCTGTTAGCATTTCATCTCTGTCTGTTCATTCTGTCCAGGTGTATGTTAGTATACCCCCCACTGCCATTCCCTTCCCCTTTTTACATGGAATTTCTAGCTATAGAGACTCTACACTATATTTTGTTTCTTGCAAAATATTTTTCCTGTTTAACTCAATGTCCTCTTTAGCATATAGAGCCACTCCTCCACCAATGCACTGTTCTTTATTGCTGAAAGCTCCTCTATTCTAATCATTGGTCCAACTCCAAATCCTTCCAATTTAAGATACATTATAGTCCCCTTTTTTTTAAATACTTTTTATGTTCTTAACAACTTGATACTTATCAGCATTCCATGACAGTCCAACAATATTTGCCAACAGCATCTGCCCTGATTTGGCACCCAGTTTTTTGGAAAGTTTTGCTTCAGGGGATCTCTTGATATATAGCAGCTGTGGGAAAACAGCTCTTGTCAACAAGCTGTTCTCAAAACGACATCTTCCGGGTTTCATGTTGTTTGCAATTTCCAGTTTCGTGCTGTTACTGCTCTGCTCTATCTTTGTCTATGTATTAAAATGCCCCACAAAAACTGCAGAAATCATGGCTATCATGAAGCCATGTATATTTATATCAGTTCAGGAGTTCATTTAACAGACCAGACATGGAAGGCCTCATCAGTGCTATCAAATCCCACATCGACCTGGGAGCAACAGACCTCGATGACCTAACAAGCAATTGGGATTCCGGAATTCAGTCCATAGCAATCCCCAAAGGGAACCAGACATCAAGCACATCCAAACAACCATCAGAACCTTGGTATAACATAACATTGACCAGAATGAAGAGAGACCTCAGGAAGCACGAAAAAATGTGGAGACGCACCAAATCCACCGAACTAAGAACTGTATACCTTAATCTCCTCTCAAGATACAAAGAAGAAGTAAACACAGCAAAGAGAATACACCATACCAACATCCTGAACAAAGCCATCAACAAACCACGTGAACTTTTCGCACTAGTAAGATCGCTTACCAAAACAGCGCCACCAGAACATCAGGATAGCCCCATCCATCCACAAACACTAGCAAATCACTATGCAAGCAAGCTGACTTCCACCACCGCCCCCACGACAAAGGAAGGCACACTGCACCAAAGAACAGAAGAGAAGCAAGAACCAACATGGAACACATTCCACAACCTTGATGAACAACAAACCACAAACATTCTAACCTCCATAAATACCACCACCTCACCACTCGACCCATGCCCAACTGCATGGATCAAAGCGGCAAAAAAAGAGATCAACCAGCAGATAGCCCACATTATAAATCAGTCGCTAAGTCAAGGAATAATGCCCAAACAACTAAAACGATCGATAATAAGGCCAATCCTAAAAAACAATACTCTCAACAAGGAAGACCCGACCTCATATAGACCCATATCCAGCATTTCATTCCTTGCAAAAATCATTGAAAAGGCAGTGCTCCTACAACTGCAAGATCACCTTGATGACCACGATACCTTAGACAAACAGCAGTACGGGTTCCGAAGAAATCATGGAGTTGAAACACTTTTGATAGCGCTAATGAACAACCTCCTTAAAGGACTTGAAGACAGAAAGAAAATGTTTATACTCATTTTCATTGACATCTCCGCCGCCTTCGACACTGTACATCATGGGATCCTCCTAAACAAGCTGGAATCCATAGGAGTTGGGGGAACCCCCCTCAAATGGTTCTCCTCCTACATATCGAATAGAAGACCTCAAGTACAATTCAATGGCGAACAAGCTGAACCGTTCTCTCAAACACAGGGCATTCCACAGGGATCAGCCCTCTCGGCTCTACTGTTCAACATTTACATGCAACCCCTATGCAAAATCTTTGAAAGACATGACATCAGCTACCACATCTATGCAGATGATATCATGTTATACACACAACTGGACGCCACGGACCCCAATTATACACAGCTCGAAAACTGCCTGGATGAAATGTTGCAATGGCTACAGAAAAATAACATGCCGATAACCACCACAAACAACCGAGGTCATGTATATATCCAGCAAACCGAACTTCAAGCCCCCTGATACAATCACCCTGTGCAATAACACATACAAGGCGAAGGATGAGATCAAATACCTAGGTGTCACGCTCGACTGCAACCTAAAAATGGAGACCCACCTACGTAAAACGAACAAAGCCATCTTCAATAAACTTAGAGTGATACAACCGCTAAGAAAAATAATAGATCCATGTGACTTCCGATCAGTGGCGCAAGCACTCATTATGCCACATCTGGACTACTGTAATGCCATCCTTCAAGGTCTGCCCAAGAAATCAATAAATATCCTTCAGTTGGCCCAAAACGTAACTGCCAGGATCATAATGGGAACAAGCATTGCAGAACACATCACCCCCATACTAATAAACCTACATTGGCTTCCAATTGCAGCAAGGATACAGTACAAGATGCTAGTAACCGCATTCAAACTTATCAATAACATAGCCCCCTCATTCCTGACCACCCTTATCAGCACACAACCTGCAAATAGAGACAGAAGAAATACCAACTTGGGCACCCTACAGGTCCCCACCACCATCAGAACAGTAAAAACAAGTACATCTCGAAGAGCATTCGCATTCTCTGCACCAACAATATGGAATCAACTCCCTTTTGAACTGCGCTTAATCACGGACATTGCAATCTTCAGGAAAGAGTTAAAAACTCACCTATTCAAATGCTATTATAATCAGCCATGACTCTCAAGTGCGTTAGATACCACTTTATGTAGGAATATGTGAAGATGTATAATACAAGGATAATTCCGAATATATAAATTATGGAAAAGGTGTAATTCAAAAAGAAGGGTAATTGTACAATTCTAAATAAGTATGTATAAATGTAAATATGTATAACGAAGTCCCCCATGACACTAACCCTGTGTGCTGTGACCTACCCTCAGATCTATATAATTACTGTCCCCTCCCTGTCCTGATTGACATCCCCAGAAGAAGAATCGAACCACTGCTGATCGCTGGAAGCAGCGGTATATAAGTGTGTATTAAATAAATAAATAATAAATAAATGTATTCATGTATAATATGCACAACCACCTGTCTTTATAAAGAGCGTTCGTAAATCACAACTCTTCCCATGCTGTTGCCAAAAATCATCCTTCAAATATGCCTACAACAGAGTTGCATACAAGTATGTGAGTTGCTGCCATTGCATCTACTTAAATGTATGGAGTAATTTTCCAGCAGCATTTCATGCTCATATACTGGCATATGCATGAAAAAGCCTTCATAAAATTATGCCATTGGGGATATGAATTTTTAGAAGATGTTTTATAAAGTCCTTCGTGAGCGTACTTGGAAAATTTGAAAGTTGTGAGATAGGAGAGAATATCTTAGGGGCATGTTTACTAAATTGTGGTAAGCGGTTTTGCAGGTAATGTGTGACATAAATAAAAATGCCATGTGATAGCTGCAAAATCTGTGTGGTATGTGCAGGGGGAGTGGCTAGCACCAGCCCTGGAGATACTGCACAGGACTAGTGCTTATTGCATCATCCTGCAATCACTGTATCACAGGTAATGCCGACATAGGGATCACGGGATCAAGGCCAGGAGAAAGGGGAGGACAGAACAACTAGTTGCTCTATCTTCTCTGATTGATGCAGTATCAGTCTGATCAGTCTGATCTACTCTCCATGCCTCTCGCCCCCCCCCCCCATTAGTAATCTCGCACTAGTGCCTTGGATCTGCCAATCAAGGGCACCGGCACCAGTAATGTTCTTCCTTCCTCCCCCTTCAGCACCATCCCACCGGACAGCACCTAACCCCTTAGTATTACCATCCGGAGGGTGCTTCAGGGCAGCTCCCATTACCCCCCTTAAAAAATCCTTCTGGCTACCTAGTTGGCTCCCCTTCCCTCTTATCCTCCTTAAAAAAAATCCTGGCTAGTCAGTTGCTCTGGCCCCACCTTACCTCCCACCGACATCATCTTCTCGCTGGGAGCAGCACCGCGAGAGTAGTGCAATTTTAGCTAGTGAATCAACGCGGGCAGGATCTGGGAGGATAGCTCCTGACCCCTTGATACTAGACCACCAGGGAGAATTGAGGAGGGGTGGGGGGTCAAGGGGATACAGGGGGTCAGAGAGACTGACTTGCTGGGGGCCTATCTAGTAGCGGGATATTTTTTTGAGGAGCTGTAGCCAGGATGGTTTATTACTGTGGAAGTGGTAATGGAGAGGGTGTTCCAAAGAGAGCCCCCCCCCAATAAAACAGAACTACAGGGTTGGGTGCAGTTCAGGTGGGGGGGGGGGAGGTTGTTGAAAGCAGGTTACTGGTGCCAAGATGAGGAGAAATTTCTTTAAGAGGAGAGTACCAACAGCTGCAGTTTCCAGTGCAAATATGAAAGTCCAGTTATCTGTTATCATCTACATAAAAAGGCAAAATAAACCAGAATCAAGAGTGGGAGAGGCAAGATACCAGCATCAAGCAAAGTCATTGCCAACAGAACAAATAATCAGGCACACCCTGTTCTCTGCTGGAGGAGGATTTGACAAACAAAATCTGATGAATCATCATGTGAGGGATTTCTATCAGCATAATCAAATATTAATATATGTTTCATAGCTGAGCAGGCTCTTAAAAGTCTAGTTGAAAATGTGCTAAGTACTGAGGAAGTAAGAAGTATTACTGCTATGATCAAGAGCACCTCGCAAGGAAAGCAAGTAGTAGAAAGTGTGAAAGCTGCCCCTGGCCTTTCGTCTTCAGGTTTTCCCTCAGCCCCAGTTCCAGCAACAGCAGCAGCATTCCTCAAGAAAGTAGAAAAGAAATTCCATTAAAAAAAAATCAGAGGTCTGAAGGCATTTTTTACATGCTTGAAGACCATGCAATGCAAAACCCACGCAGAGGGAAAACTAATGGGCCATCTTTTGAACAGTGACATGCTTTTGAAATGGGTTCAAGGGAGGGCACACATTCTATGCTAGAAGCTCTATTCTGTACTGCAGTTAGCAGCAGCAGGAAAGAAATCCAGTTCACAAGCTGAGCCCCTAGCTTCTTCCCCAGTGAAATGGAAGGCTAGTAGCCCTGAAGTCCATCTAAGCAAGTCACCAGGGAAGAGATGGGGCAGCGTTCAACATCTCTGTCCAGGTCAAGCAGCAGGCAGTATGGAGATGGTGACGTGGTGCTTCAGAGAAATGGTTGCCCTGGATGAGCAAACAATGCATCTCTAAGCCCCCATTAATCAAATGCTCTCAGCAGGTGATTCCCAGCCTGTATAATCAGTGAATGCCTGATTACAAGAACAGCTGGCCAAGGTTGAGGGTATTAACATATATTTCACCAGCAATATTTGGAGTAGACAGAATGCTGCTTCTCACTAGTGACAGCTAGATGTCTACTTCTCACTTGTAACATAGAAACATAGAAACATGATGACAGAAAAAGACCACATGGCCTATCTAGTCTGTCCTTCCATAACAACAACTACAACAGTCCACTTTTTACCTTTAGAGATCCTCTGTGTTGGTCCCATGCTTTTTTGAATTCAGTTACTGTCCTCATCTCTACCACCTCCACTGGGAGACTATTCCATGGATCCACTACTCTTTCTGTAAATAAATATTTCCGCATATCACTCCTGAATCTATCTCCCTTCACCCTCATCCCATGTCCCCTCGTAGCAGAACTTGCTTTCAATTGAATTGAAACATGTCAGCAGAAAACATAGAAACATGTCAGCAGAAAAAGACCATATGGCCTATCTAGTCTGTCTTTCCATATTAGCTACTATAGTCCCTTTTTTTCCTTTAGAGATCTTCTGTGTATGTAGCATGATTTCTTGGATCAGATACCCTCCTCATCTCTAGTACCTCCATTGGGAAACTATTCCACAATCTACCACTCTTTCTGTAAAGAAATATTTGCACATATTACTCCAGAGTCTATCACCTTTCACCTTCATCCTATGCTCTCTCATTGCAAAGCTTACTTTCAATCAAAAGAGGCTCTCGTCTTGTGCATTTATGTCATGGAGGCATTTAAAAATCTCTATCGTATCTCCTCTATCCCATCTTTTAATAAGGTTTGCTGCTTTTTAGCATATTTGTAAATGATCTGGAAATGGGAATAATGAGTGAGGTAATCAAATTTTCAGAAGACATAAAATTATTCAAAGTTGTTAAAACCCAAGAGGATTATGAAAATTTCAAGAGGACCTTAATAAATTGGAAGACTGGATGTTCAAATGGCAGAATACTTAGAAATTTAATATGGACAAGTGCAAAGTTATGCACCCCGGAAAGAACAACCCAAACAATGGTTACGCGATGCAAGGTTCCACATTAGGAACCACCACTCAGGAAAAAGATTTAGGCGTCATTGTGGATAACATGTTGAAACCCTCCACCCAGTGTGCAGCGGCAGCCAAGAAAGCAAATAGAATGCTATGAATCACAAGGAAAGGAAAGGATATTATAATGTCTCTGTATCGTTCCATGGTGCAACTGCACCTTGAATATTGTGTGCAATTCTGGTCGCTGAATCTTAAAAAGGATATAGCATTATTAGAAAAGGTACAAAGAAGAGCCACCAAAATGGTAAAGGGGATGGAAGGATACCCCTATGAGAAGAGGCTAAAAAGGGTAGGGCTCTTCAACCTGGAAAAGAGATGGCTAAAGGGAGAGATCATTGAGGTCTATAAATTAATGAATGGAGTGGAACGGGTAAACGTAGATTATGCTATCAAAATATAGAAAGACTAGGGAACATGCAATAAAGCTACAGTATAACCTAATTAAGACTAATAAGAGAAAATATTTTTTCACTCAACACGTAATCAAGCTCTGGAATTCGTTATCGGAGGATGTAGTAAAAGCTGTTAACGTTGCTGGGTTTAAAAAAGGTTTGGATATGTTCCTGGAAGAAAGGTCCATAAACCATTAGGTTGCCCAGGAAATCCACTGCTTGCCCCAATACAAGCATTGTGGAACCTTTGTCTTTTGGGGAAACTGCTATGTACTTGTGACCTAGGTTGGCCACTGTTAGAAACAGGATACTGGGCTAGATGGACTATGGTCTGACACAGTATGGGCCTTATTCTCTGCTGCCCCCCAGAAGCTGTTACTGTAGGTGGATGCCTTGGTTATTTATTTATTTAATTGATTAATTAACAATTTTTTCTATATCACTTTATCCTACGGTCAAAGTGGTTTACATTACAACAGAACAGTATACTTTGAACAGGGAAATCAACTTGGAGGTATTAGCCAACATTAGCTTAGGCTTATAAGTCTAGGGCATCATTAATGACGTATGGTGCTCAGAGTGGGTGAAGTATAGGGGGTAAACTTGGGAAGGTGAAGGGGCAGGGGGTGAGTAGCTGATTGGTGGCTAGTTAAGATATGTCATCCGAGAAGCAGTCTTTGAATATATGCGTCTTTAGGGCTTTTCTGAAAGTTCATGTATCCATTGTGGTCCATAGCTTACTGGGTATAGAGTTCCAAAAGTGATTAGCATAGAGTGAGAAGGCTCTCTTTGAGGTGGTAGAGGTGGTTTTCATGAATAGCAGTGGTATGCTTAGCATGTTCTGTGAGCCAGTTCGCCATTTTCTGTTATCTGGTGTGACCTGAAGCAGGGAATGCAGGTGTGGTGAGGATGAGTTGTTGAGAATCTTGTAGGTTCTGAGAATGGATATGTATTTTTTACATTCTAGTATTGGTAGCCAGTGAAATTGTCTGAGTAGTGGTGTTATGTTTTTTTGTGAGTTGAAAGGAATTTTTGCTCAGTGTTGAGTGTGAGTTGGAGTGGGTGGATAGTTGCTTTCGGTAGACCTTTGAAGATTATATTACAGTAGTCAAAATGCAGAAAGATAGTTGCTTGGAGGACTGAATGAAAGTTGTGATTGCTTAGAAGAGGTTTGAGGTGCTTGATTATTTATAATTTCAAGTAGATGCTCCTTGTAATGTTCCGTATGTGTCCTGTGAAGGTGAGGTGTTGATCCAATGTGACTCTAAGGTATTATAAATCATGTTTCACTTGGATTTGGGTCCCACTAATAGTTATGGAGCTTGGTGGTTTAAAGTTATTCTCTCTGGTGATGTGCATGGCCTCTGTCTTCTTGAAATTTATGGCCATATTGTGCCTTCTGTGCCACTCACTGACCGAGGAGAAGCAGTTTGTTATGGGTGTGATATCCGGGTTTGATGTATTGTTAGGTGTGCAGATCATTACATTGTCAGCGTAGATGTGATATGGGATGTTGAATGCTTTTATGACAGCACAGATTGGGTGGAGAAATATGTTGAATATTAACAAAGAGAAAATGGAGCCGTGTGAGACAGAGATTGAGTGAATGGCCTGGATTTTGTAAGGCCTGATCTTACTTGCAGTTGATGGTCTATTAGATAGGATTTGAACCAGATGAGGGGTGTGTCTGATAGTCCAAGAGCTTGTAGTCGCTGAATGATTAAGTTGTGTGGTATGAAGTCAAATGCTGCTTTTATATCTAGAAAGATGAGTATGAAGCCAGTTTTGGGTTTATCAGTATCTTTGATTAGATTGTTTAGCAGGGCGATCATTAAGGATTCCACTCCATGGTGTGGTCTGAATCCATATTGTTGGTAGTCGAGTGGATAATGTGCTTCTATATGGTCCTGGAGTTGATGGTAGACAAATTTTTCTAGTACTTTGGCCATGATGAGAAGGCTGGCTATGGGCCTGTAGGAGGTTGGTTGATTGATATTTTTAGAGGTTCCTTTCCTTACAGGTCGGATGGATGCAGTTTTGAGATCGGGGCTGGGGGGGGGGGGGGGGGGGGGGGGGGGTGGGGGGGGGGGGGGGGGGTGGGGGGGGGGGGGGGGGGGGGTGGGGGGGGGGGGGGGGGGGGGGGGGGGGGGGTGGGGGGGGGGGGGGGGGGGGGGGGGAGGGGTAGGTAACCTTGTTGCAGTGATAGCTGGATAATCTTCAGTATTGTTGGAATGAGCTCTTGTCTTGCTATCTTGATCCAGTTGACTGGACAACGGTCAAGTGGTGACGTGGTCTTCTTGATGCTTGTGATAATTTTCTCAAGGTAATCAGGTGTGATATTGCTGAATGAGCTCTATGTGTTCTGGTATGTGGTTTCTTGCTATTCAGTTTGCGTTATGAGTGTATTAGTGCTATTAGCATGGTCTGAAGTCAGCGTCTGGAAGTAATTTGCCATCATTTGTGGGGAAAGGTTGTTTTTTTCGGTTTACTGTGTTGTATCTTTGCTCAGTGATTTCACTATGTCGAAGAGCTCTCATGGGCGATTAAGAGAGCTTTGAATTAGCTTGTGTAGTAGTCTTTCTTTGCTTTGGATGTAGCTGCTTGGTATGCTTGTAGTTTGTACTTGTAGTTCTTGAGGCTGTCTCTTAATCTAGTGTTTCTCCATTTTCTCTCTGTGATTTGTAGGTTTTGCTTCATGTCCTTCAGTAGCGGGGTGTACCAGGTTTCTGTTCTTTGTCTTGTGTGCTGGTTGGATGTGGGTGGTTTTGTTGCAATATCTGTGATGGTTTTGTTCCTTTTATGTATTATGGAGTTTATGTCTTTGGGGTGTATTGGAGTTTAGGTAGGATGTTTGCAAGAAAAGCTTATTTTTCCAGTTTGTGAAACCTGCACACGGTGTGTTCTGAGATGTGTTGTTTGGAGTTGCTAGTGCTGAGTGGTATGTTGATTGAAATCATCTTGTGGTCTAACCAGGGGACATCAACAGTGATGGGAGGTGGAATTGGGTGTTCGTTCAGTAAGTTTTGTTGCAGAAAGTTCATGCTGAGGGTGTTACTACTACTACTACTGCTGTGGCAAAGTGCAATCAATGAATAAGTCCAGGAGTCGATTGACAGGGTCCAAGTCAGTTTATTGTGCACAAGGCCCAGTCAGTCAAAGCTTCAAAAAGAACTGAGCAAAAGTTTATACAGAGACATAACTTTTTATACCTCTTTTTCAGTTTGATACATGAGAATTTTCTATTGGTTCTTGCTCGATACATGCAAACCTCTCATTGGTCTTACATTCCCTGCACCTGTCCAATTAGAAATCCCTCCAGAGCCTAGCAACCAGCCCCCTCCTTTAGGATTGCTTGAACAATGGTACAGTTCTTAATTCTACTTCAAGGCTAACCTTGGCTTCAGGAATGCATATTCTGAAACATTTCTGTTCTTTCACACACAAGAGAATAATAGAAGACTTATGAATTCATGAAAACTTCTTATAAAGCATTTTAAAACAGTTCTCTTATTTTTCACAGATTTTTGGTTCTTTTCTAGCTATAATGGGAGTTAGGATCCAGGCCTAACTTACAGGCCTTTCATAGTAGCAGGCCATGCTAGGCCATAGCCTACCTCATTCCCCCCTTTGATTATTCTCACCCACAAGTGAGGAAGGGTGAGAATTAAATCACTCATTAGTCAATCAACACATTATACTGGTGTAATGGCATCATCATCGTGGGGTATAGGGTAATATCGCCACATAGCTAATACTTTCGCAGCTGCCTTTCACTCTATAGTGTTATCAATTGATGATGTTATCATGCGTAAGCAAAGGGGTAGGAGACAAGGGAGCAATAAGCACATGGCTAATAAGAATAGTACGATCAACATAAGGGATTTCAGACCACCAATCCAAGAAAACAATGAACCAAACCACCCATCCATCTTTAAACTGTGCCAGGTCTGGACAGGCACAAATGTCTGCTCTCTCATCTGGATGGCTAAATCTTCAACTACATGCCCATTATTGTCAATCTGTAAACAACAATTACTTGGGTTCAACTTCCTACATACCCCACCTTCAGCTGCTAACAAATAATCTAAAGCTAAACGATTTAGATAAATGGCTGTACGCATTTGCGTACTTTGCTTTGCTAGAAGGGTTAGTGCTTTACTAGTTTCATTGGTTATTATTTCAACAACAGCTTGCAAACGTATTATTCGATTAATCATATAAACAGGGGTACGATATCCCCAAGTCCCATCCTGCTCCCAAGTAGCAGGTCCATAGTATGAGATGATTCTTTCTGGTGGCCATTCTTCACCATCCCATTTGTCCCATTGGCCTATTTTCAAGGCCTCCTTCAGCTGTCGACTTCTGTTCACAGGATATCCCAGCTGTTCTCCCTGGGATGTAGGCAGAAGGAAAAAGGAAGGTCGTATGGTTCCCAATACACATGCGCCTCCCCAGTGATGAGGAAGTCTGGCATATGCTCGGGTTCCGCAAATCCAGTACAGTCCAGGTGGTGCTTGCCAGGAATTATATGCTGCTAAGTTAGTCCAAATGCTGGCAAGTCTGGGGAATTGGACTAGAGGATTGGAAGGTTCAGTAGCGTTGGCTCCTGACCACCAAGATGTTTTCTTAGTGGTACTGTTGTAAAACCTCTGATTGAGACAGACCAGCTGCCCCACTTCCATATTAAACATTGGTCCATAGCGAGAAAAACATAAATTACCCACGATGGAGTGGGCCAATACCCATTCACTTGTGGTATTGCGTATATTAGTCTGATTATATGGAACAGAATAGTTCAGCTCTTGTGCTTCCCAAGGCCATTGGTCTCCCATTTTTGTTCCTCCACAAAACAAACAGTCTGAAACATGGAGACTAGAAGCAACAGCTCCCGCTAATTCAAGAAATAAGTTCTGGGAGGCTGGAGGGATTTCAAACTCTGATTTCATGGCTTCATAGAAAGAGTGATGTATACGATAGGGTGAGGATAAATGGGTTTTGGTGTTCAATTGCAGATATAAGATAGTTCCAGGATCTACTCCTCCTCCTGCAATACGCAACCCAAACTTGTATCCTTGTTTCCAGTGACTGGGGTTGGCTATGAAGAGTTGTAGAGGATTACAGGCACCTTTCTGGCATTTCTTGGGTTCTGGTAAGATGATCTTCGTTAGGCTGCCTTTGCGATGATCGCCGTCTTGTCCCGTCGGTGCATTCTTCCAGGTAGCAAAATATACACATTCCAATTTTGGGCAAAAGTAATCATTTTTAGATGCGGTGGTGTAAATAGTGGCTGCAGTACTCTTTCCTGTACATTTTCCCCATCCATAGGCTCCTTCTGGACACATTTATTTATCATCATGGTAGTAGGCTCCTCCCATGACCCACATCTGTGGTAAGCATTTCTGTTGATGGCTTCACAAGCGTCAAAGTTCAAGGTGATAGGTTTGGTGGGGTCGGTAAGGGGTTTTGTCGTATTCAGGATGACTCCATCTTCATCATTCCAGCGTATCTCAAATGTATAGTATGATGGGTTTTGTCGAGGGGTATAACAAGTTTTACTTCTTCCCTTTGTGCAAATGTTCAGTTTGGTGCCCTTATAAACACACCGGCTGACTGTACCATTGCAAGTATAGTAGGAATGATAGAGCAAAGTCTGAGTAATCTTTTGTCCTGTTCGGGTGGTGGTTATGCAAGCTATACAAGGGGGTAGAGCAAAAGTCTTTTCCAGGATTCCCAGGATCACCACTCCCACAAGGCAATAGTGGAAGAACATTGTGATTACAGTCTCTGGAGGTTAACTGGAAAGTTGAGGATAATGAACTGTGCTGAGTTTTTTTCTGTCTCTGTAGTGATGGTCACTTTTGCGTGACGTAAGTGGATGCTGAAGAGTCTCTATAAAGCTGGCTGTCTCCTCAAGGTGAGTCACAATGGAGTCTCTGGATCATTCACTGATGTCCATTGGCCAGGATCAGGAGCAGCTGCTGGCTTCACTCGACTGTGGTGGATCCAGGGTTCGAACTCTGCAACTTTTACTGCGGTGGGGGTTGACAGGATGACGACGTAGGGTCCCTTCCAAAGCGGCGCCAGCGGGGTTTTTCTCCACTCTTTCACCCACACGGACGTTCCTGGCTTGAAGGGATGCAGAGGCTCGGTCAGGTTGATGGGTAGTCGGTCTTGCACCCACGTTTGGAGTTTCTGAAAAACAGAACCTAAAGCTAATAGTTCTTGTCTAGTTATTTCAGATCCTATCTGCCTCATGTCTCCCTTTATTCCCTGCACTATGGGTGGAGGTCGCCCATACAAAATCTCAAAAGGGGAGACACCTAAGGATCTGGTGGGAGCTGAACGTATCCTAAGAAGGGCTATGGGAAGGACCTGGAGCCACTTCAAGTGTGTTTCTTGGCAGAGCTTGGATAACTGAGTTTTCAAGGTTCTATTCATACGCTCTACTTTCCCTGAGCTCTGGGGTCTGTAAGCAGTGTGCAACTTCCATTTTATTTGCAGAGCTTGAGCTAACTGTTGGGTCACTTGGGATACAAATGATGGACCATTGTCTGACCCTATAGTTGATGGTATTCCAAATCGGGGAATGATCTCATGGAGCAATACCCTAGTGACTTCTCGGGCTTTCTCAGTTTGGGTGGGGTAGGCTTCTACCCACCCTGAAAATGTGCAAACTAACACTAACATATAGTGATATCCATTTACACGGGGCATTTCAGCAAAGTCTATCTGTATATCACTCATGGGGGTCACCCCTACAGACTGAACTCTTGGGGGTGGAACAGGACCTTGCTTGACATTATTTTTGGCACATATCAGGCATTGCTGTGCCACTGAGGCGGTCAGGGATCCTAGCAATGAAATACAGAAATGGGGTCTCAGGGCTTCCTTCATGGCTGTTTTTCCATAATGTGTGGCTTGGTGGAAAGCTTGGACAAAGGCTGGCCCTAATGCTTCAGGGATGACTGTAGGACCTGGAGGTGGGCTACCTTCTGGGGGTGGTAGCACTATCCAACCTTGTTCTGTCAAGACTCCTCCCTCCTTTTCACAATAATAGTCTAACTCTCTTGTGTATCGGGGTGCCCAGGAACTAAGGGGCACAGGGAATAGGGCTGCTTGCATTACAGTATCCTGGGTCCTAACTTATCCTGTGGTGGCTGCCTTTCGGGCAGTGACATCTGCAAATCTATTCCCTTGGGCAACTTCTCCTGCTCCTGCCTGATGACCTCTGCAGTGCATGACTGCCACTTGTTTGGGGGCCCATACAGCATCTAATAACATCAATATCTCGGGCCCATACCTAATGTCTTTAACCCCTGAAGTGATCAACCCTCGCTCTTTATACAAGGCTCCACGTGCATGCAAAGTAGTGAAGGCATATTTGGAATCTGTGTACACATTTATGCGGAGTCCTTCTCCTAATGTCAAGGCGCTGGTGAGGGCTATCAATTCAGCTTTCTGTGCAGAAGTTCCTGGGGTCAGGGCTGAGGGCTCAACTACCAGATCAAGGGTCACCACTGCATATCCAGCACAACAATGTCCATTGATGACCAAACTGCTTCCATCTACAAAGAAATTCCGTTCTGGGTCTTCTAGAGGGACATCGGTCAAATCAGGGCGACTTGAAAATACAGTGTCCATGGTTTCTAAGCAATTATGATCAGGTGGCCCAGGACCAATTGGAAACAATGTAGCAGGGTTCAGAGCTTGACTAACTTTCAACTGTATCCAAGGGTTTTCACACAACATGCTTTGATACTTCAACATTCGTGCATTGGTTAACCAGAAGTTTCCTTTGTGTTCCATGAGAGTCAGAACAGAGTGTGGCACTGTAACTTGAAGAGTTTGTCCTAGTGTGAGTTTGTCTGCTTCACCCACCAGGAGGGCTGTTGCTGCAACAGCTCTCAGTCAAGGGGGCCATCCTTTTGCAACTACATCCAACTGTTTTGACAGATAAGCTACTGGCCGTTGCCAGGATCCAAGAGATTGGGTCAATACTCCCAATGCGTTTCCTTGTGACTCATGGACAAAAAGATGGAAAGGCTTCTGAACATCTGGAAGACCTAAAGCTGGAGATGACATCAGGGCCTTTTTCAGAGTTTGGAATGCTACATCTTCTTTGGGTCCCCAGTCTAGTGGGGATTTTTCCATTCCTCTGGTGGCTTGGTATAGTGGTTTTGCAATCAGGGCAAAGTTGGAGATCCATATGCGACAATATCCCGCGGCCCCCAGGAAGGCTCTTACTTGCCTCCTAGTGGTTGGTGTGGGGATATTACATACAGCTTCTTTGCGTACTGGTCCTAAACCTTGGATCCCACTGGACAACTGAAATCCTAAATACTTGACTTCAGTTTGGCATAGTTGTCCTTTGGCTCTTGAAACTTTGTATCCGGCATCTTTGAGAAGGTACAAAAGTTCACTAGTAGCTTGTAGGCATTCACTTTCTGAGTTGGTGGCTATGAGCAAGTCATCTACATACTGAAGAAGAACCCTTTTTTCTGGGTCCACTGGGTAACTTGAGAGATCTTGATTCAGGGCAGCACTGAAGAGAGTAGGTGAATTCTTGAATCCTTGGGGTAATCTGGTCCAGGTGAGCTGATCCCGCCTTCCTGTTGTGGGGTTTTGCCATTCAAAAGCAAATAAAAGTTGACTGGTGGGTGCTAGGCGCACACAGAAAAAGGCATCTTTCAGGTCCAGGACGGTGAAGTGAGTAGCCTCAGCGGGGATCAGTCCCAAGAGAGTATAAGGGTTTGGTACTACTGGGTGTATGGCTTCAACTGCATCATTTACTCGCCTTAGATCTTGTACTGGGCAGTAGTCCCCTGTCCCAGGCTTCTTTACTGGGAGAAGGGGGGTGTTCCAAGGTGACTGGCATTCCTTGAGAAGTCCGTACTTCAGCAGTTTCATTAAATGGCAGTGAATTCCTTCTATGGCTGGTCGAGGGAGAGGATACTGCTTCACATGCACTGGTTCCACTCCTGGCTTGAGGGTGACAATGACAGGGGCTATGTTCTTCGCTAGGCCAGGCGGATTATCTTCTGCCCATACTTCAGGTGGGGCTATGAGGTTGGTAGGTATACAGGGACTGGTTGACTTTATTGGAGGTGCACTATAGAACCGCCACTCTTCTTCTCGGGGAACAGTAAGCACCATTAATCCAGCAGGCTTTGGGTTCACAGTCATTTTCATTTTCCCCCTTCAGCAAAGGATATTTGGGCCTGGAGCTTGGCAAGCATGTCTCGGCCCAGTAGTGGAATAGGGCACTCAGGCATATACAAGAACTGGTGCGTTATCTTCTGTCCCCCTAGTTCACACATGCGGTTCTGCAAGAATGGTTTTGTGGCTTTATTTCCAGTGGCTCCTATAATGGTGACAGATCGTGAGGACAGTGGAACTACTGGCTTGGCTACTACTGAATGTTCTGCTCCTGTATCTACCATGAATTCCATGTATTGGTCCCCTATCTTTAAACTGACCATAGGCTCCTGGGGACCCAGGGTGAACATGGAGCCCGGTCTGGCCTAGTCTTCATCTATGTCATCCAGGTCATAGCCCATTGCTACTGCCACTCCCTCAATGGCTTCTTCCCTCTCCTGCTGGAACTGTGTTCGATTCATTACTTCTCTCCTTCGAAATCTTCCTCCGGTCCTCCAGGGACTCCCTCCTCCCCTTGCAGGGGCGGAGTCCAGATGCGGGCACTCATTTCTCCAATGTCCTTCTTCCTTGCAGTAGGCGCATTGATTTGCACCTAATGGAGGCCTGTCACTTCCGCGGCCTCGTTCACGTCCTCTGGTCCTTTGATTAGGAATACCTCCTCCACGTTGTTCGGTTATAGCAGCAGCAAGAAGATCTGCCTTCTTCTTCATCTTTCGTTCACTTTCTCTATCTCGTTCATTTTCACGATTCACAAATACTTTCTGAGCGACTTCCATTAACTGAGCTGTGTTCATGCCCGCAAATCCATCCAATTTCTGTAATTTTCGCTTTATGTCTCTCTGGGACTGATTAACAAAGGCCGCATTTACCATGCGTAAATTTTCCTGAGTGGTGGGATCATATGGGGTATACAGTCTATAAGCTTCAGACAACTGCTCATGAAAGGCCGCTGGGCTCTCATCTGGACCCTGGAGAACTTCTGATACTTTCCCGATATTCATGGCCCTCTGGCCTCCCTTCTTCAGGCCCTGCACTAAGGCCTGGCGAAATCTGATTAAGGCTGCTGCCCCCCTTTCTTCATTCGGGTTCCACCCGGGATCTTCATTGGGATATTCCGCAGCAGCTGCTTGCGGGGGATTTATTCCCCCCCCCCTTCTACAGGGTTCTCTTCTAACCACCGGAGGGCTGCTTGCCCGATCCGGCCTCGCTCCTCAGTGGTGAAGAGGGTGGACAGGAGCTGGCGACAATCGGCCCAGGTAGGCTGATGGGTTTGCATAATGCTATACATTAATTCTGTTAATTCCTGGGGCTTGGCTGTGTAGGAAGCATAATGCGTTTTCCAGTTTAATAAATCTGTGGTAGAAAAGGGTACATAAACTAAGCTGGTTGGTCCTGGCACCATCAGGCCCTGATCATTTAAAACAGGTATTCCAGGCACTTGGCGTAAAGATCGCGCCCTTGGGCGCGTGCTCCTTCCTGCCCCCACCACCATCTACAGCTCTCCCCTGCACGGGGATAGAGCCTCCGGCAGAGAGGGCAGCAGCCGACCATCTTCCGCCCAATCCAGGCACACCGAGGACACTTTAAAGATCGCGCCATCGGGCGCGTGCTCCTTCCTGCCCCCACCACCATCTACAGCTCTCCCCTGCACGGGGATAGAGCCTCCGGCAGAGAGGGCAGCAGCCGACCATCTTTCGCCCAATCCGGGCTCACCGAGGACACTTTAAAGATCGCGCCATCGGGCGCGCCCGCGCCTTACGGGCCCGCGCCTGAGGGCCCTTTGGCGTGGCCCTTAGGCGGGGACCTGGTGGAGGCCTAGGAACAAGGGAGCGAGCAGACCGCACCAAAGCACCACCTCCAACAAGCCAGCAGCCCAATCGGGGCCTTTACAATGCCAGAAAACAGCGATACCAGCGGGCCCGTGCAAGTCGACCCACATTCCAATCGAACAGAAAGCTAAGTCTATCTCTCAACCAACCAATAGCTAGAGCTCCCCTGAGGTTGAACTCGCTTAACGACAGCTCCGTACAGATCTGTCAGCTCTACTGTGCTTCCCTTATCTTGACCCCCTCTATTTTACCCTTGGAACCGAGAACGACCTTCAACTGAACCAACCACAGCAAGTATATAATTAAATGAACTAATCTCTCACTACCTACTGTACTACCCACTCTTCATGGACTGTTACCATAACTAGTCTATACTGTTGTCAGTACTCACACATGGACTATTACCATAACTAGTCTATACTGTTGTCAGTACTCACACATGGACTGTTACCATAACTAGTCTATACTGTTGTCAGTACCCAGCTATCTATACTATTGCCTGTATCTATACTGTTGCCAGTGTCTATACGGTCACTAGTGTCTGTATTTATACTGTTGCCAGTAATTATATCTATACTGTTGCCAGTAATACTGTCCCTAGGAGATAGATATATTGTTGCCAGTGGATAAATAGACTATCACTAGTAGATAGATATACTGTTGCCAGTAATATTGTCACTAGGAGATAAATATACTGTTGTTAAGAACCAATTATACTGTTGTCAGTAGATAAAAACACTGTTGCCAGTAATCATACTCTCTGTTGCCATAGCTATACAAACTATCACCAATAGATAAATATACTGCGATCAGCTAATCCTGTAGAACTCCCTCCACTCAACCCCCCCCAACCCAACACCACCACACAACAGTCCTCTCGCAAAGCCACCAATAAAACCCTCCATAACTCAAAAACATAATGGCAGACCTAAAAACAAAAACATTGCAAGCCTCTTTCCTACTAACAACCCTCCTACTCCAACAAATCTACACATACAAATTCAACAATCCCCCTTGCAACAGCATCCCCATAATTTATAACCCAAACCGCAATTTAGCACACCCCCCAATACACAATAACCCATTCAACCTGCCACCACACAACAATACCCACAAACATTCCCCTAGACTAATACAGATAAACTGCAAAAACTACGCAAACAATAAAACCTCCCCCAATGAAGACAATAAATTAAAGCTGATCCTAATAAACATTCGCTCAATTCGAAATAAAATACCAATTGTAAATGACATAATAAAAGACGAACAGCCTGACTTCTTTTTCATCACGGAAACATGGCTAACATCCACAGACACAATATTATTAAACCAACTCAACATATCACAATATGATATTTTCAACTGCCACCATGACATAAAAAGAGGAGGTGGCACACTTATACTCACCAAGAAAGACTTACAATACACCCTAACAAACTCAAACAATGTTGAAGGCATGGACATAATAAACATCGAAAACAGAACACTAGCATTCTCCCTAATCTATAGACCACCATCAGCAGATCACAAAAATCTTTCTCCTATCCTTGAACTAGCATGCACAGCATCCCAGAGAAAACCTCTTATAATACTAGGTGACCTTAACCTCCCATCCTTAAACCAATCACAAAAAAACAACTTCATAGACTCAATGACCCAAATGGGATATAACCAGATAATCAATACCCCCACACATAATAAAGGAAACTCACTAGACCTCATTTTCCTCCCTTCCCCCTTCAACCTACATCAACTACAATCTCCCCCAACAACTACAGAGGTACCTTGGTCTGACCACCATCTGATAACCTTTCATCTACTAACACAAGTACCATCACAGTCCCCAAACGCAACAGCTCACCGCTCACGTTTTACCCGCTTTGACAATGACACATTCCTTGACAAGGTACTACCTAAGCTCACTACAAGCCTATCTGACATCGACCTAACGATAGAGAACTGGAACCAAACAATCCAAGAAGCAGCTACCTCCACTCAAACATCCCAGAAGAAAAAGAAAGAATCACAAAAATGGTTCACGAAAAACATTGCCCTACTAAAAAGACAACTACGTAAACAAGAAAAACCTGGAGAAACACCAAATCACATGATAACAAAACCAAATATATAAACTTACTTAATAAATACAAAGAAACAATCAACAACTCAAAAAGAGATTACTATTCCAATCTAATAAATCTTGCTCTCAACCGACCAAGAGAACTCTTCTTAATCGTCAAAACACTAACAAAAACACATAATCCAGAACCGAACCAGGACATTATAAACGTCCAAACCTTAGCATTACACTTTGCTGAAAAGCTAAAGGTAAAATCTTGCTCCCCAACCATCACGATAGAATATACACAGACCAGTAACTATGAATGGACAACATTCCACAAAGTTGATCGTAAACACATCCTCAACATCATAACAATGATCAACACTACAACTTCCCCGCTTGACCCATGCCCGGTGTCATGGATCAAGTATACTAAGGAATCCCTTGCAGAAAACATCCAATACATAGTAAACCAATCTCTCACACAAGGAACCATGCCCAACACCCTAAAGCTCTCCTCGATCCGTCCCATAATAAAAAACAATAAACTTGACCCAAAGGACCCCAACTCCTACAGACCAATTGCCAGCATACCGCTAATCGCTAAAATAATAGAAAAAACTATACAACTCCAACTACAGGAATACATAGATGAGCAAAAACTTCTTGATGCGCATCAATTCGGATTCCGCCCCTTCCATGGAGTGGAAACCCTCCTAATCGCCTTGACAGACCTCCTCATCCGTGGTACTAATGAAAATAGCAAAGGTTTCCTCCTCCTCTTCATAGACCTATCTGCTGCATTTGACAGCATTAATCACAAAACACTCATCAACAGACTTGAAAACCTAAAAATAGGAGGAACCGTCCTTGAATGGTTCAAATCATACATTTCAAACAGACTCATACAGATACAATTAGGCAAAGAAACATCAGAAACCTTCCCTCAAGGCCAGGGTATCCCTCAGGGATCGGCACTCTCTGCCCTCCTCTTCAATTTATACCTCCAACCAATTACAGACATATTCAAGAAGTATGAAATTAACCATTTCATATACGCGGACGATATCATGCTCGCCATCCCCATAAACACCAACAACCCCAAATACGATAGACTACTCCAATGCATGAATGAGACCACCATATGGCTTGAAAACAACCACCTAAGCATCAATCTCAAAAAGACTGAAGCAATGTTCATAACGAGAAAACCTGACATGGACCACAACTACCCTACCACAATCACAATAAATAACACACCAATACCTATTAAAAAGGAGGTAAAATACCTTGGAATAATTCTGGACCATTCACTCACCATGATCCCACACATAAAACATACAGTAAAAATGATATTCTATAAACTCAAGACAATACAACACCTGAGACCCCTACTCAACACACATGACTTTAGATCAGTGGTCAACTCCCTCATCACCCCCCACTTTGACTACTGCAATAGCATTCTAAATGGCCTACCACTAAAAAGCATATACCTCCTCCAAAGAGCACAAAACATATGTGCCAAGATGGTCACAAAAGCTAAGCTAACAGACCACGTGACCCCAATACTACTAGATCTTCATTGGCTCCCCATAAGCAGCCGAATAAAATATAAAATCCTCCTTACTACCTTTAAACTCCTCAATAACATCTCTCCCTCCCAACTATCTACCCTATTACAAACCCCATCAGAAACTAGAACACGAAGACAGAACGCAACCCACTCCCTCAACATAAAAACTAATTTCAGAAGGACCAGAGCAACGACAAGTGATAGAGCCTTCTCCTTTGCTGCCCCTACCCTCTGGAACGAAATCCCATTAACCCTCCGCAAAATAAAAGACCTTCACCAATTCAAAAAAGAACTAAAAACATACCTTTTCACAAAACACTTTGAGATCCCCTACCAACAAAAAACCTCTCCGATACAATCACAGAAACACATTCACAGTTCTCAAGACAGAACAAATGATTAAACATAAGAAAGACACTTACTCTACTCTGCCTTACCCTACAGACAAAGATTTACACAAACAAATGGCTATATCTCTATTGTAAATAATACCGGTAACTCAATTATGTTGTGATGACCTGTACATAGTTTGAATAGTGTTATTCTAGTTAATGTTCAAAACATGTTCAATGTAACTAAACGTGTACATAGTTAACACAAGTTCCATGTAAAATATACAGAAGTATATTGATTTTTGTTCGATGTGAACCGCCCCTGATCTCTGGAAGGGGCGGTATATAAGAAACTGTTAAATAAATAAATAAATAAATAAATTAGGTGCCCTGCTTTCTCCTTCTTCTTGGGAGTTACGCTTCTTAAATTATAAGGCTCCCGGGCACTAGTCTCCTTGGTGGGTGACCCTAAACTGGCAGGAGAGCTTCCGCTTTCTATCTCATCAGAAGACTCGAGTCCCCCTGCTGTGCTTGGGCCTGACCTGGGACTTTCACTCGGGGTAGGATGCTTCTTAGGCTGTTGCTTCGGTATTTTCTGGGGCTCCTCGTCGGGCTCTACTTCAAGTTGCGGGGCTGTGGGGACTAATTTCTGTGGGTGCCGAGGTAAATTATCCAAAATATCTGAGGACTCTGGGTCAGAATACACAGGCAGCCTTGCTTCCTTAGCCTTTTTGGTTCCCCTAGTAGTAGCTACAAATATTTTACAGTGCTCCTCATAACAGTGCTTCATCCATGAGGGCTGCTGTTCACATACACTTAACCAGGAATCTATATAGGGGAACTGGTCAGGATACACTCTTAATATAAGCTGATGAAGTCGTAAAACTGTCTCAAAATCAAAGGTGCCCCCTCGGGGCCATGAAGCAGCTAATGCGGGCCACTCCCTTTCACATAACATTTTTAATCTGGATGGAGTCATGTTCGTACCATAATCGCCCGAAAATCCTTTACGGAAATTCTTGATCATACATGCCAACGGAGTGTGCGTGGACTCCGTCCCTCCCATAATCTAAATGTACCTACACGTACACTACCTACGTACACAACGTACCTGCGCACGTTACGTACCCTACGTCCCTACGTACACGTAATGACGTACAAGACAACGAACAATACGGATAGGTAGTATGGCTGTAGGTAAGGGGTCTGTACAGCCCACAGAACACTGGGGGGGGGGGGACAAACACCACTCGCTTCCTCCTGTTCGCGACCTGGGCGCGGTTGCCCAGCCAGGAACTGCGCTACTTAGGAGTCCGCTCTCGCTCGGTCTGTATTTCAAGACCTCTCACTCACACACGCAAGCATATTTCAACAAGATATCATATTTCAATATTTCAAGTGCCCAGGTTTTCTGACTAACTGACTATTCCAAACAAGAAGGGTTGATGGCTTCAGCTTCCACTTTCCTTACGCGGAGCTTACTAGGACCGCCCTTATGGGAGGTGATCAGGCTCCCTTGTCTCGCGCATACTCATGCGAGATTTCCCAGTTAGTCTATACCAAATATACCAAATCAGTCTTGCGCACGCAAGACGCTGTCCCAGGCTGTTCTTCCTGACTATCAAATCATGAAAATGGCTACTCACCGGATTCGGTCCCCGATACCACACCAGCTTCTGAATTGGAACCTGGACTCCCCCAGGTCGGAGGTGTTGGCCAGCTGGACCCGATGGCCCGCCAAGGCAGGCGGAACCCTCTCCGGCACAAAAGGGCCGGCGGCGCCTGAGGTCTCCCCTGCGGTCGGACAGACACAGTTCCAACCGGGCCAAACCTCAAGGCAAATTACGTGGATTACTCACTTGAATACCATTTACCACTCGCACTTCCCAGCCAACGCACCAAGAATATGCTGTGGCAAAGTGCAATTGTGGCAGGTGTAGGCCTGTGATCCACAATGTCTGACATAAGTAAGCCTAACTAGCTTGACCTGTAAATGAAGCTTGTGAAGAGGCCTATAGGAATTGCACATCCCCAATATGCTGCTATAGAATTGAGAACTCAGTAAAAGTACTGAATTAGCTTAGATAAGCAGAACAGATGGAAAAATACAGAAATTCATGTTTAAAACTGCTGACAGAAAAGTTCTAGAGCCCTGCTTCACTGCACGTAGCAACTAGCCCAATAGCCTTGAAAGAAGGAAAGTAACAAGTTAGTGAACTGACCATTGTAATTGGGACTAGAAGGGGGGTGAGCATGTGCCAAGCCCACTGAGAGAACACAATTGGATAATCATATCAGTACCGGGACCAATAGAAGAGGTACGGGAGGTACGGGAGGTTACCGGGACCAATGAAATGTTTTTCTATACCTAGAATGGAGTAAAAGTCTATAAAAGTTGTTGTATTGCCAGAAAACTTTGCTCAGCCATTTTGAATTTGATTTTGCTTGAGATTTGTGCACAAATAAATGATTTGGACCTTCTGAACAGACTCCCGGTATCATTGGTTTGTCTGCACTCTGCTGCTACATATTCTTGGTGCGTTGGCCGGGAAGTTGTGGAATCAGAGTGTATATAGGGCAATATACCACGACATTCCGCCTCTATAGGCTTGGTCCTGCCGGGATCGCGCCCTACCGACGGGGGCTGCTTCCTGGCGCCGCCGGTCCATTGCATCGGAGGAAGTTGGTTGGACCTCGGCGGGTGCCGGGCCCGGCTGGAGCCAACGCCTCGAACTCGAGTGAGGGGAGTCCGAGGTCCAACTCATGCGCCTGCTTGGGAAGTTTGAGGACCGGATCCGGTGAGTATAGTTTTGATTTGCTGTCTAGACAGATATAGAAAGAGCAGCGCTGCCATTGGAACTTGGCATTTGTAATCTCGAGAATTTGGAACTTGGAAATTGGTAAGAGAGCTTGATCACCTCTCAAAGACGGACCGAGTACCCCCGCATGAGTATTCGCAGGGCGAAACTCCCGTCTTCTTGTATTTTGGTAATTGAACAAGACTAGTCAAAATAGATAAAAACGAATGCATTCTGGGATACGTTGCTAGCATGATTGTGTGAATGAAGTGTGTATGAGAGGTCTGGCAGCACAGACCAAGCGAAGGCGGACCCCTGACTAGCGCATTTCCTGACCGGGCGACCGCGTTCAGGTCGCGAAAAGGGGGAAGCGATTGTCGTCCTGTCTTGTTATTTGTTTCCCTTATATGTTTCCAGGACCGTGAGGACCCCTTACCCACGGTCCGACTTCCTTTTCCCTTCTGTCTGTTGTTGCGCGCACACATCGAAATGGGAGGGGCGGGGCCTACTAGGAACACTCCATTAGAATGTATGATCGCACATTTTAAAGAGGGATATTCAGGAGATTATGGTATTAAAATGACTGCAGCCCGTTTACAGATTTTGTGTACTAGGGAGTGGCCCGATCTAGACCCTACCTGGCCTCGAGAGGGAACCTTAAATGTAGAAATTATCCAGTTAGTTCATAGTAGAGTACGGATAGCGCACCCCGATCAGTATTCCTATATAGATTCTTGGTTAAGTATTTGTGAAGATCCTCCCCCTTGGGCGCAGCGCTGCTATGAGGAGCAGTGCAGAATAATGTTAGCGAAAACAGATCATAGTCAGAAAACAGAAAATAAACAGCCTAGCAAGAAAGGGAAAGATGAGAAGTCCAGGAAAAAGCCCATCCTGGTCGATCCTGATTCCCCAGAAGTAATTCTCCGACAGCCTAGAACCCCGGGCCCAGTAAGAGTAGCCCGGCGTCCTGCCCCAGAGCCCCGAAGACAACGGGTGCGGGACCCAACCCCCGAGCCACCTCCTGAAGAGCAGGAAGATGAGCTCCCGTTAGTTGAAGATGATTTTACTGAAGCAGAGACAGAGAAAAGCGAGTCAGATTCAGAAACAGAGAGGGAAGAAATTGAGGATTCCCTGAGTGAGACTGATAGTATAGAAGCGACCGTCAGTGTTAGTCTGCCAGTAAAAAGTAAATCCAAGACAAAGCATATAGAAAAGAAAGTAACTCGTACTAAGCCTGCAGAGAAGAAGAAAAAGAGCCCTGAGAGGAGAAGTACGAAAATATCGCTTAGATCCCAAAAGACCTCTACTGCTAAGATGATGCCCTTACGGCAAGTCCCGGGAATACCTGTAAGAAATGATGATAATGAGGTGGTAGCGGGACCCCTAAGCTATGTGTATGTCCCTTTCTCTACAACTGATTTGTTAAATTGGAAGTCGCATTATGCCTCCTATACTAATAAACCCCAAGAGCTTACAGAATTAGTGAATACTATTATGGAAACCCATCAACCCACATGGGCAGATTGCCGTCAGCTCCTGTCCACCTTATTTACTACGGAGGAGCGGACACGAATTAGAAAAGTAGCCATAGACTGGCTGGCAAATAACCCTGTAGCTCCAGAACGAGGAGAAGACAGAATAGATCATCGGGAAGCGGCCCAGAGGCAATTCCCAAATGAAGACCCCCATTGGGATCCGAATACTGAAAGAGGATCCAGAGCCCTAGCCCGTTTTCGCCAAGGCTTGTTACAAGGCCTGAAAAGGGGGGGCCAGAAAGCCATGAACCTTTCCAAAGTTACTGAAGTTAACCAAGGCATAGATGAGAGTCCAGCAGTGTTTTATGAAAGATTAACTGAAGCATATAGAATGTATACTCCCTATGATCCCGATGCACCAGGAAGTTTATGCATGGTGAATTCTGCTTTTGTAAATCAGTCTCAACCAGACATTAGACGCAAATTACAGAAATTAGAAGGGTTTGCGGGCATGAATGCAACACAGTTATTGGAAGTCGCTCATAAAGTGTATGTGAATCGTGATAATGAAAGACAGAAAGAATGTGATCGAAAGATGAGAAAGAAAGCTGATTTTTTGGCCGCAGCCATAGTTGAACAGAAAAGGGGAGGTGTCCCTAATCGAAGGAGCAGAGGAAGGGGGCGGGGCCGAGGTGGAAGCCGGTCCCAGCAGCTAGGCGTGAACCAATGCGCCTATTGCAGAGAAGAAGGACATTGGAGAGATGCTTGCCCGCAACTCGAAGACGCCCACGAAGATGACGAAAGCAATCATCAATGGAGAGAAGAAAGACGAGGCTGTCCCCGACATCGCGGAGGAGCCAATCGAGAACAATTCCAGCGAGAAAGAGGAGAAGCCATACAAGCATTGGCTACGACAGCCCATGATGAAGATGACGTGGATTAGGACAGACCGGGCTCCGAATTTGCTTTAGGTCTCCAGGAGCCTATGGTCGGAATACAAATAGGAGATCAAGTTGTGAACTTTATGGTTGACACTGGAGCAGAACATTCAGTAGTAGACAAGAAAATAGCCCCATTCTCTACAAAAGCAGTCACCATTATAGGAGCAACTGGTGCCAAAGCTACAAAACCTTTTCTTCAAAATCGCATATGCAGTCTAGGAGGACAGCAAATAACTCATCAATTCCTTTACATGCCAGAATGTCCAGTGCCACTACTGGGACGAGATATGTTAGCCAAGCTACAAGCCCAAATATCCTTCTCCGAGGGAGGAGAAATGCAAATGACAGTAACTTCGCAAGCCAAACCAGCAGGGATAATGCTGCTCACAGTTCCCCGAGAAGAAGAATGGAGATACTACAGTGATGATTCTGTCCAAGACACTTATTTTGAACAAACCTTGAAAAGTATTGATGCCCCACCTGGAGTATGGGCAGAAGGCAGTCCTCCAGGCCTAGCCAAGCATATAGCTCCAGTAATTGTGATTCTCAAGCCTAGTGCTACACCAGTACATGTCAAACAGTACCCTCTCCCACGAGCCACAATTGAAGGCATTCATCGCCATTTGCAAAGATTACTGGAGCATGGTCTATTGAAAGTATGTCAATCTCCATGGAACACCCCACTTCTACCAGTGAAAAAGCCTGGAACAGATGACTACCGCCCAGTACAAGATCTAAGAAGAGTGAATGAAGCAGTTGAAACTATACATCCAGTTGTACCCAATCCTTATACTCTTCTAGGACTGATTCCTGCTGAAGCCACCCACTTTACTGTTCTAGATTTGAAAGATGCATTCTTTTGCATAAGACTAGCCCCCGTGAGTCAGATATTATTTGCATTTGAATGGCAGGACCCCATCTCTGGAAGAGGGGGCCAACTTACCTGGACACGATTACCCCAAGGATTTAAGAATTCGCCTACCATCTTTAGTGCTGCACTGAATCAAGACCTTTCCAGCTATCCAGTGGTCCCGGGGAAGAGAGTACTTCTCCAGTACGTGGACGATCTGCTGATAGCTGCTGTATCAGAAAGTGAATGTATACAAGCTACCAAAGACC
Source organism: Ichthyophis bannanicus (assembly GCA_033557465.1). Classification (NCBI taxonomy): domain Eukaryota; kingdom Metazoa; phylum Chordata; class Amphibia; order Gymnophiona; family Ichthyophiidae; genus Ichthyophis; species Ichthyophis bannanicus. The sequence continues at coordinate 584,166,289 of CM066033.1, read as the reverse complement.
TCTTGCAGTTACTAGATGAAGCTGGATACAAAGTTTCCAGAGCCAAAGCACAACTATGCCAAAAAGAAGTGAAATACTTGGGCTTTCGTATAACCCAAGGAAGTCAAAAATTAGGCAGAGAAAGAAAAGAAGCAGTATGCAGAATTCCAACCCCAACAACCAGAAAGCAAGTCAGAGCCTTTCTGGGGGCAGCAGGATATTGCCGAATCTGGATACCCAATTTTGCCCAAATTGCTAAGCCACTGTATGAAGCCACAAAAGGAGAAGAAAAGTCGCCACTGGAGTGGGGACCTGAGCAGGATACAGCCTTCAAGACATTGAAGGAAGAATTGATGTCATCACCAGCCCTTGGACTACCAGATGTTCACAAACCTTTCCACTTGTTCGTACATGAAGCACAAGGAAATGCCTTAGGCATGTTGACTCAGAAATTGGGAAATTGGGAACGACCTGTAGCATACCTATCGAAACAATTGGACACTGTGGCCAAAGGATGGCCACCCTGCCTGAGAGCAGTTGCAGCTACAGCTTTGTTAGTGAGTGAAGCAGACAAACTCACACTAGGACAGAATATACGAGTCACTGTGCCACATGCAGTCCTTGCCCTTATGGAACAGAAAGCAAATCATTGGCTCACCAATTCTCGAATGTTGAAATATCAGAGCATGCTATGTGAAAACCCACAGATACAATTGGAAGTGAGCCATGCCTTGAATCCAGCCACATTGATACCTATCAGTGAAGAACTTCCAGAGCATGACTGTATAGAAGTCATGGACACTGTGTTCTCAAGCCGACCTGACTTGACAGATGTGCCCATAGACAATCCTGACCAAATCTACTATGTTGATGGAAGTAGTCTCATCATCAATGGACGACGCTGTGCCGGATATGCAGTAGTCACTCAACATGAAGTTGTTGAATCATCAGCCTTAGCCTCAGGCACATCAGCCCAGAAAGCAGAATTGATAGCACTCACCCGAGCACTACTATTAGGAGAAAAACTTGTGTTGAATGTATATACAGACTCTAAGTATGCCTTCACCACCTTACATGCCCATGGAGCTCTCTACAAAGAAAGAGGACTCATCACATCCGGAGGAAAATCAGTTAAGTATGGCCCCGAGATACTGATGCTACTTGACGCAGTATGGGCCCCAACTCGTGTAGCTGTCATGCACTGCAGAGGACATCAAGCAGGAAAAGGAGAAGTTGCCCGAGGAAACAGATTTGCAGATGCCTCAGCACGACAAGCAGCTATGACAGGACAAATTTCGTCACAAGCCATGCCGATGCAGGCAGCATTGTTTCCAGTACCCTTGAACTCATGGACACCACGATATACCACCAAAGAATTAGACTACTACTGTAACAAAGAAGATGGAGTACTGAAAGATGGGTGGATTGAACTGCCACCAGCAGAGGGCAGTCAACCCCCAGGACAAATAGTAATTCCTGAATTGTTAGGACCAGCCTTTGTCAAAGCTTTCCATGAAGCCACACACTATGGGAAGACTGCTATGGAAAAAGCACTCAGACCACATTTCTACATTACTCTATTGACAACCATATCAGCCTCAGTAGCACGCCAGTGTCAAATTTGTGCCAAAAATAATGCCAAGCAAGGTCTCATCACACCACCTCGAGTTCAGTCAGGAGGTGTAACCCCCATGCACCACCTGCAGATTGATTTCACTGAAATGCCAAAAGCCAGTGGATACCACTACCTATTAGTATTAGTTTGTACTTTCTCTGGGTGGGTAGAAGCCTTCCCAACCAGAACTGAAAAAGCCAGAGAAGTCACCAAAGTTTTATTGAGAGAGATTGTCCCTAGATTTGGGATTCCAGCAAGTAATAGGGTCAGACAATGGACCCTCATTTGTTTCTCAGATTACCCAACAGTTAGCAAAAGCCCTACAGATACAATGGAAACTCCACACTGCATATAGACCCCAGAGTTCAGGGAAAGTTGAGCGAATGAATCGTACCTTAAAAGCCCAAATGTCTAAGCTTTGCCAGGAGACACACTTGAAATGGCCCCAAGTGCTCCCAATAGCTTTACTCAGAATACGCTCAGCACCTGTGAAGTCAACAGGTTTTTCCCCTTTTGAAGTTCTGTATGGTAAACCCCCGCCAATAGTGCAAGGAATTAAAGGAAGTCTAGCCCAAATTGGTTCAGAAATAACCAGGCAAGAACTCCTAGCTCTTAGTTTTGTTCTGCAGACTCTCCATGCGTGGATCCAAGATCAGTTGCCTATCAACTTGACTGAACCCCTGCATCCCTACCAGCCTGGTACCTCGGTGTGGATCAAAGATTGGAAGAAGACACCGTTGGAACCCCATTGGAAGGGACCATACATCGTCATCTTGTCTACCCCAACTGCAGTAAAGGTAGCGGAGATCGACGCCTGGATCCACCACAGCAGAGTCAAGCCCGCAGCAGCTCCAGAACCTGAGCAGTGGACAGCGGAACAGCATCGCGATGCACCTTTATGAGTCACTTTGAGACGGCAACCAGCAGCATAGAACACTTTGTCACAGTGCCTTGCAGTAGCCAAGTCTTTCGAAGAGGATTGCTGTTTTCCATACAGCAACAGTTTTGTTTCAACGAACCCAATCTGCGTGTGATTTTGCACACTACTTTAATATCACTTTGACTAACCATACTTCAAAAGCCAACTGAAATTGCTAAGTTGGTTACTGTGTGATGGACAACTTGAGGATCTTCAATCAACAACTCAGCACCCGTTGAAATTGCTTAATTAGCACGCGGGACGAAGAAAAAGATCGTCGTGGTCAAGATTTGCAAGCTGAGGATTCAGAAGAACTCCAATCAACATATATTTTTATCTGTGCTTAGCCCTGGTTGCCTGTTTTGGAGGTTTAGAAATGACTTATGCTTTACCTCCATGTACTGCTTGTGTTACTTCTACTCGAACTGGACTAAAAGTAACTCAGACTTTGGTTTATCATTCTCACTATAAATGCACTGGTAAAGTGACTCGGTGTGTTTATAACACCACTGAACTAAATATTTGCATCAAAGGTAGCTCCAGAGTATGCTATAATCCGCATCAGAACCCATCATATTATACATTGGAAATGCGATGGAATGATGCAGATGGACCTATAATTAATGCTACGCGACCACTTAAAGATGCTAGTATACCTGCTGTTTTATATTTTGATGCATGTGATGTTATAAATAGAGATGGTCGTTCCAGATGCGGTACCTGGGAAAAAGCCTATCGTAATGATCATAAATATATGTGCCCAGAAGGTGCCACGGGATGGAAAAAGTGTACTGATAAGAAAGAGTCATATAGTACTGCCCCAGCTGCAGATTACTATTGCCCAAACTGGGAATGTGTTTTTTATGCTACATGGAATACTGGTATCACAGATGAACAGAGAGATAAACGAGTTGCCACTTTGACTAAGTCAAAAACAGATGACAAATGTAAGAAAGGTGCTTGTAACCCTTTGCAATTAAGGGTTCGTAATCCTAATGCATGGAAACAAGGATATAAGTTTGGTTTACGTATTGCAGGAGGAGCAGTAGATCCAGGAACTATTGTGTATATAAGATTGAATACCCAAGCTTACAAGTCATCTAAATACCACATCCATAACACTTTTTATGAAGCTATGCATGTAAATAAGTTTGAGATTCCCCATCCATCCCAGAATTTATTTCTAGAATTAGCTGGAGCAGTAGTGTCCAGTCTAAAGATTTCAGATTGTTATTTCTGTGGCGGAACCCAAATGGGTGACCAATGGCCATGGGAGGCCCAAGAGTTGAATTACTCTCTGACTTACAATCAGACTAAAATACACAAGACTACTAGTGAATGGGTGTTAGCGCACTCAATCATTGGACGTCTTTGTTATGCCAGAACAGGACCTCAGTTCACCCAACTGGTAGGACAGCTGGTCTGTCTTAGCCAGAAGTTCTATAATGCCACTACCAAGAAGACATTATGGTGGTCAGGAAGTAAAGAACCTGAACCTCCTAACCCATTAGCCAGATTTCCTGAACTTGCTAGTTTATGGACTAACCTTGCCAAAACACATGCTTGGCAAGCCCCACCTGGCCTGTATTGGATCTGTGGAAACCGAGCATATGCACAACTCCCATCACACTGGGGAGGAGCATGTGTCTTAGGGACCATCAGACCTTCTTTCTTTCTCCTACCCACGGAACATGGAGAACAATTAGGATACCCAGTATACACTACCCACAGACACAAAAGAGCAGTGCGACGAAAGAAAGCACCTCTTCAGATAGGCAAATGGGAGAAGTGGGAGGGTGATGATTGGCCACCAGAAAGAATTATTGAGTATTATGGGCCTGCCACTTGGAATGATGATGGTATGTACGGTTATCGAACACCAATTTATATGATTAATCGTATTATTCGCTTACAAGCTGTAGTTGAAATAATAACTAATGAAACTAGTCATGCTCTCACACTTTTAGCTAGACAAAGCACCCAAATGCGCACTGCCATATACCAGAATCGTCTAGCACTTGATTATTTGTTAGCAGCTGAAGGAGGAGTATGTGGTAAACTGAATTTAACTAATTGTTGTCTGAAAATAGATGACAAAGGTCAAGTAGTTGAAGAAATTGCTGAAGATATGCGTAAACATGCTTATGTGCCAGTACAGACTTGGCACCCACTAAGGTTACCTAACTGGTTTGCTAATCTTTTCTCATGGCTAGGAGGACTAAAGACTTTTCTAATACTAGTATTAATGATTTTTGTTGTTATTTTTCTATTGCCATGTATAATCCCATGCTGTATGCGTTCTATTCACAGTGCTATTGATAGTACAGTAGAGCGGAAAACCGCAACTAAAATAATGGCCCTATACAAAGCTAGTCCTAGTCGAAATCCTTCAATCATGATATAACTATTTCAAGGTGATTTATTCTCACACCTTATTAACTAATAGGGTGAGATTAATCAAAGGGGGGAATGTGGCAGGTGTAGGCCTGTGATCCACAATGTCTGACATAAGTAAGCCTAACTAGCGACCTGTAAATGAAGCTTGTGAAGAGGCCTATAGGAATTGCACATCCCCAATATGCTGCTATAGAATTGAGAACTCAGTAAAAGTACTGAATTAGCTTAGATAAGCAGAACAGATGGAAAAATACAGAAATTCATGTTTAAAACTGCTGACAGAAAAGTTCTAGAGCCCTGCTTCACTGCACATAGCAACTAGCCCAATAGCCTTGAAAGAAGGAAAGTAACAAGTTAGTGAACTGACCATTGTAATTGGGACTAGAAGGGGGGTGAGCAGGTGCCAAGCCCACTGAGAGAACACAATTGGATAATCATATCAGTACCGGGACCAATAGAAGAGGTACGGGAGGTACGGGAGGTTACCGGGACCAATGAAATGTTTTTCTATACCTAGAATGGAGTAAAAGTCTATAAAAGTTGTTGTATTGCCAGAAAACTTTGCTCAGCCATTTTGAATTTGATTTTGCTTGAGACTTGTGCACAAATAAATGATTTGGACCTTCTGAACAGACTCCTGGTATCATTGGTTTGTCTGCACTCTGCTGCTACACAATCAATGAATAAGTCCAGGAGTCGATTGACAGGGTCCAAGTCAGTTTATTGTGCACAAGGCCCAGTCAGTCAAAGCTTCAAAAGGAACTGAGCAAAGGTTTATACAGAGACATAACTTTTTATTCCTCTTTTTCAGTTTGATACATGAGAATTTTCTATTGGTTCTAGCTCGATACATGCAAACTTCTCATTGGTCTTACATTCCCTGCACCTGTCCAATTAGAAATCCCTCCGGAGCCTAGCAACCGGCCCCCTCCTTTAGGATTGCTTGAACAATGGTACAGTTCTTAATTCTACTTCAAGGCTAACCTTGGCTTCAGGAATGCATATTCTGAAACATTTCTGTTCTTTCACACACAAGAGAATAATAGAAGACTTATGAATTCATGAAAACTTCTTATTAAGCATTTTAAAACAGTTCTCTTATTTTTCACAGATTTTTGGTTCTTTTCTAGCTATAATGGGAGTTAGGATCCAGGCCTAACTTACAGGCCTTTCATAGTAGCAGGCCATGCTAGGCCATAGCCTACCTCACTATTACTCAGCATTTGTATAGTGCTACAAGTCATATGCAGCGCTGCACAGACATGTAAGAGGAAGTCTCTGCTCATCAGAGTTTACAATCTAGTCAAGACAGACAACACAGAAGGTGTAGACAGGGATAAAACAAGAGGGGAAGGTAAAGAAACAAGGAGATCAGGTGAGTGAAGATCTAAAAGCAGCAGCGAAGAAGTGAGTTTTCAGCCTGGATTTGAAAAGGGTCAGAGAAGATGCCTGGCATACAAACACAGGTAGTTTGTTCCAGGCATAAGGTGTAGCAAGGTGAAAGGAGCGAAGTCTGGAGTTATTATTAGAAGAGAAAGGCACAGATAGAAGCAGTTTGCCAGAAGAGCAGAGTTTCCGGGGTGGGGGGGGGGGGGGGCGCGTAGTGAGAGATAAGTGAAGAAAGGTAGCGAGGAGCTGCAGAGTGAATGCATTTATATGTCAGCAGGAGAAGTTTGAACTGGATGCGGAAACAGATAGAGAACCAATAAAGTGACTTGAGAAGAAGAATAATAAGGGCATGATGAGGCTGGCGGAAGATTAGCTGCGTAGCAGAGTGTTGAACAGATTGAAGGGGGGAGAGATGATTCAAAGGGAGACCAGGTTACAGTAGTCAAGGAATAGGTTACAGTAGTCAAGACTGGAGGTGATTAAGGAGTAGATAAGTGTCTTAGTAGTGTGTTCAGAAAGGAATGGACTGATTTTGTTGATGTTACAGAGAAAGAAATGGCAGGTCTTAGCAAGTAAATGGATGTGTGTGGAGAAGGAGAGAGAGAGGAGTCAAAGTCAACCCCAAGGTTGCGAGCTGAGGAAACAAGAAGGAGTAGAGAGTTATCCACAGAGATTGAGAAAGGAGGAAGAGGAGAGGAGGCTTTAGGAGAAAAGATTAGAAGCTCAGTCCTGGCCATGTTCAATTTCAAGCGGCGGTGAGACATCCAAGCAGCAATGTCAGAGAGGCAGGCAGAGATCCAGGTCTGGATTGCCGATGAGATTTCAGGCATAGAGCGATAGATCTTGGAGTCATTGGCATAAAGATGGTACTGAAAGCCATGGGAAGAGATGAGCGCACCAAGGGACTGGGTATATAGAGAGAAAAGGAGTGGACTTGGGATACACCAACTGAGAGCGGAATAGCAGAAGGGGAGGAGCCACTAGAACTAACACTGAAAGAATGATGAGAGAGATAGTAGGAGAACCAGGATAGTACAGAGCCCTTAAAACCATGAGACAACAGGGTATCGAGGAGAAGGTTGTGGTCAACAGTGTCAAAAACAGCAGAGAGGTCAAGAAGGATGAGGACAGAGTAAAGACCCTTGGATTTTGCCAGGAACAAGTCACTTGAAACTTTGTCAAGAGCCGTTTCAGTAGAGTGTAAAGGATGGAAGCCAGATTGTAAAGGATCCAGGAGGGCATGAGAGGAGAGGAAGTCAAGGCAGTGGCAGTGAACCGTGCATTTGAGTAGTTTAGAAATGAAGGGGAGGAGGGAGATGGATCAATAATTAGAAGGACAGATGGGATCGAGTGAGGGTTTCTTGAGGAGAGGTGTAACTGCAGCATGCTCAAAGGCTGTAAGGACAGTTGTAGTGGAGAGCGATAGATTGAGAATATGAGAGAAGTAAGGGACAGCTATGGAGGAAATGGGGCTTAGGAGATGTATAGGGATAGGATCAGAGGAGCAGGTAGTGAGTTTGGAGGAAGAAAGGTGTGCAGTTTCCTCTTCAGAGATCACAAGAAAGGAAGAGAGGGTAGCAGAGGTAGAGGGGGAAAGTTGGGAGTGAAGAGGGGGAGGAGAGGAAGCAGCTGACTTTGTGGGGAATTGGAGGGTGATCTTGTGGCTTTTGTCATGGAAATTGTCAGCCAGGGTTTGGGAAGAAAGGGAGGGAGGGGTCGGAGATGGAGTCACTTTGAGGAGAGAGCTGAGAGTAGTAAAGAGATGGCGAGGGTCAGAGGCAAGAGAGTTAGTCAGATGGACATACTAGTCTTGTTTGACAAGAGCTATAGCTGACGGGAAAGAGACAAGCATGAATTTGAAGTGTAGAAAGTCTGCAAAGGAGTGAGATTTGAGCCAAGCACTCTCAGCAGAATGGGCGCAACAATGTAAATAGCGGGTAGTGGATGAAAGCCAGGGCTGGGGTGCAGAACGCCTCACAGGACATGGCATGGGCGGAGCAAGAGCATCCAGAGCAGAGGAGTGTGCAGTGTTATAGGAAGCTACTGCCTCATCAACAGACTTAGATGACATAGTGGAGGAAAGAGATGAAGAAACAGTGGAAGAGAGAACCAAAGGATCAATAGCATGAAGATTTCTAAATAGGTTGGAGGAGACAGGACGGAGTTGAGGCAGCGGGTGATGAAGAGTGAAGCTTGAAAGGTGATGGTCAGATAAGGGAAGAACTGAGCTAAAGAAGTTCGAGGGTAAGCAACTAGAGAAAAATACCAGGTCAAGGCAGTGGCCATGCTGGTGAGTGGGGGCAGTATAGCAAAGCTGGAGGTCAAACGAGGAGGTAAAGGAGAGGAGGTTTAAAGCATAAGGATCAGAGGAGTTATTAACATGAATGTTAAGATCACCGAGAATAAAAGTGGGGGAAGAGGAATCCAGAAAGAAGAAAAGCCATGAGTCACAGACAATGAGAAAGGTAGAAGTAGACTTGTTAGGAGCTCGATAAATAACAGCTACCCGGAGAGGTAGTGGAGTGAAAAGGCGGATGGAATGGACTTCAAAAGAGGGAAAGGAGTGAGACTGAGGCAGCAGGAGGGTTGGAATTGGCAGGAGGAAGAAAGTATAAGCCCAACACCATCACCACAGACAGTGGGACGAGGCATGTGGGAGAACTGATAGCCCCCATGACAGAGAGCAGCAACAGATACAGTGTCTTCAGGGAGGAGCCAGGTCTAAGTTAGAGCAAGAAGATAGAGAGCGTTAGAGATAAAGAGATCATGAGTAAAAGCAAGTTTATTAGAGATGGAGGGTATATTCCACAAGGCACAAGAGAAAGGGAAGTGGAATGGGAAAGGAGAGGGATATGAATAAGATTAGAGGTGTTGCATGAAGATCTCTTCTCGAAGAGGTCTAGGAGGGCAGGTGTTCCCTTTGATGTGAATGGGTTGACTGATGATTTGCTATAGTCTAGGGATTCTATAGCTTCCAGAAAGGTCTTTGCTTTGCTTGGTGATGTGGAGGCGAGGTTGACGTCACCTAGTAGCATGAGGTAGTTTTTGTTTGAATTGTTGCTACAGATGTTTTCTAGGATTGTGTTCAGTTGGTCAGAGCCAGCGTTTGGGATCTGTAGGCAAATTGTCAGATGTTTTTGAGAGGGTGCAGAAGTTCAGTTTTTTTTCTTGTTAGAATGCAGCCGCCACCACCATGGCTTTTAGTCCTTGGAGAGCTGAAGAGGTGGTAGTCTTGTGGGGCAAGTTGGTCTAGTAGGACTATTTCAGTTTCAATGAACCAGGACTTGGTTATATTATGAGTATCAATGTGGTTGTCAATTAGTACATCTGAAAGGAGATGTATCTTGTTTCTTACAGATTGGGCATTTAGAAGGGTGCATTTTAAAGGGAGGATATCCCTTACATGTGTTTGTGGTGGAAGTATATTTGTGAGTGTTTGCGCTATCGTTTGTATGAGGTGTTGTGTATGTCTGTGTTTGTTTCGATGATAGCTGGGGGAGTGATAATGAGAGGGTGTGTGTGGATGATTGGCATGTGTGCTGGTATGTATGCTGGAGTTGGGAAAGAAGGAGTGGTTAGTGTGTGTATGAGCAGTGTGGAGAGGCATAGTAGTATGGTGAGCAGAGTCATCATTGCGTCTGAATTCCAGTTGGTTAGATGTTAGCTTGATGTCCTTTTTATTGGTGTGTAGAGGTGATAGGTTTCCATTGATTGGGGAGCGTTGCTATGCTGATGTACTAGCAGCCGTCATCGTTTTGCCTTCTGTAGATACAGCCCTTGGTGGGTTGTTTCTGTGGAGACGTTGCTTTTGCAGTCTTTCTTCTTTCATTCCTGTGGGTCTGGGAGGTGCAGGCACACCGGCAGCATTTGTATTTTTAAAGTCCTGCTGGGTGGTGGAGGTTGGCTGGCTTAGGGAGCAGAGAGGAGCTCACCTCCTCACTCCCCAGACAATCACTGGCTGCTGCTGCTCTTCCCACACCAGCATTACTTATAAGTAGTATAATGGGTACACTACTCATCAAACTGATTGACAGGTGAGATAAGGATGACAGGAGCCAATCAGCGCTCACTTCCAGTGTATGTCCCACCTCAGGCCATGCCCCTCCCATAGAAGTGAATGGTGAGTTAGCCCCACCCATCCACACCCCCAGGCGTGGCCACCCCCCCCCCACACACACACTTTGGCACACCCCCACCCCCAAGGATGACATCAGCCAATCAGCGCCCACTTCCGGGTTTGTGCCACACCCACACTCCAGTCTACATCATCGGAAATGACATCACCGGAAACAGTGTGTCATCGGAAATGGACACCGTCCATTTCTGATGACATCAGCAGAAGCAGAGTGACTGACTCTGGAAATGTGGTTTGCTTCTGGTTAATGCTGACATCTGCATGCCTGCACTATGCAAAAGCAGGAACCCTGAAAAACAAAACGAAAAAAAATGCTTTCCCCCTGCCCCAGTTCTTTTTTTTCACAAAGCAGTGCAATGATTTATGTGTATTGCAGGCTATTTAGAATTGATTGTTAAAAATAACCCTTTGGTAGCAGCAACAGGAACACAATGCATTTGGTATCCAGGCTTTTCACAGAGACACAGCCCTTGCTATAGAAGCTTTTCTCCTAGGACAAGCAGGATGTGTCAGCCACACATGGTGACATCATCCGACGGCGCCATGACGGAAGTGCTCTCTAGCTCAGAAGCTTCTGAGCATGTGTGAGGTGGTCCCACTTCCCCGGCCCGCCCCTAGCCCGGTCAATCTTTCTTCTTCTGCCTTTGCCTCAAGACGGGGTTTTTTTTTTCAGCTCTCAGTTACAATCAGCTTCAGTATGCCCAAACCGGGTTTTAAAAAATGCCTACAGTGCAATCGCAAGATGAACGTTACTGACACTCACCAGCGTTGCCTCAGATGCCTCGGAGCTTCACACGATATTGAGGACTGTTCCAGCTGCGCTCGCATGTCCCCCAGGGCAAGGAAGCACAGAGGCCACACTTTAAAGGACTTTCTGGCTTCATCGGAATCAGCCCGAACATCTCCTGCACAAGCCGGGACTTCGGAGCGGCACAGGGCAGCGACACGGGATATGTCTCACAAAGCCTCCATCCCCGATCGCCTATGCCTGGGATCCAACGTATCGCCATCCACAGAGAACCCGACCTCCCCCGCTGCTTCCGCGGTGCCCAGGGTAAGCTCCCCATTAGCCGACAACTTCTCGGGACTTTTTCCGCTGCCATGCGGCTCCCCTGAATCAGGCCAAAATGGCGCCGCCCACGTGGCCCCACCTGGCTCCGCCTCCGGACCTTCCCACTCTGCCCTGATTGATCAGAGCGGATCCTCCAACCGCGCCGACGCCAGCTCTCCTGATCAGCACCGACAGCCCTCTCCTCGGTCTAGCGCTGTGGGTGCCCGCTCCAAAAGAGATCACCGGCGCGCTGCTGAAGTCCGCGCAGAGGGAGACCAACGGCGTGGCAAACATAAACGCCGCTCCAACAGCCAGGAAGCCTCCGATCGGCACGGCAGCAGCAAGGGTGCCCACGTTCATAAAAAAAGCAAGAGGCGCGCTACAGATGCGGCAGCCAGGCACCGGAGACACAGGGACAGACATTCCTACTCCAGTGGGAGGAGTGCTAACAGTGGCTCTTCCCGCGGCCGCAAGAAGAGCAGATGATCCAGTTCTGACTCCAGCTTCCACAGAGGGCACAGGAGCAGCCACTCTGAAGAATCTAGCACCTCTGCAGCCATCCTGCAATTACTGACTTGCCTTGTGGATCAGACCTCACCTCCGCGTCTGGACCACGAGCGAGTAGCCTCTATGGACATACCACCACCAGCAGTAGCCCTGCCTAGCCCTGAGCGGTCCCTCTCCCCACGGTCACCATACCAAACCCCTCCCAGAGTGCAGACTCCTTCTCCAGAACCTGCTCTGGATTCAGGAGGGAGCGACGAGGAAGGGATGGGACCAGGTTCATCCACCTCCAAGACCATGCCAAATGAACCTGAGGACCCACCTACACAGGTACCTGAAGACCTTACCTACCCCAAATTCCTGAGGAAGGTTGTGAACAAGCTGGGTCTAACCACTGAGGAAGCCTCTGACGAAAAGGATCCGTAGGTCATGAAATACCTCAACGGCCCTAAACCAGCTCTGGCTCTCCCCCTCCACCGGAAACTGAAAGACAAGCAGTCAACCCTCTGGCAGTCTCCTGCCTCCAGCCAGGCCTGTGCCAGATGCCTAGACAGCAAATACCTCCTCCACATGGCACCAGGATTCAACAAGTCTCAACTGCCTCACCAGTCAATTGTGGTGGCATCAGCACTAAAAAGAACTAAGTTTGCACGTACGCAAGCTAACCACCCACCAGGCCGAGACCCCAAGCTCCTCGACGACGTGGGGAGGAAGGTTTTTCAAGGGGCGATGCTCAGTGCCAAGATAGCAGCACATCAGTTCCAGCACATCCTATTCCAGGACGCCCTCCTGGCCGATCTCAAGGGCCAGCTGCATACCCTTCCCAAAGAATCACAGCTGGCAACTTCAACCACAATGCAGGAGCTGGCCAAATGCAGCAAGCACCTGATGAGCACAGCCTTTGATGCCTTTGACACTGCCGTCCAGACGGTGGACACGGCCATTTCAGCCCACCGCTGGGAATGGCTTCATGCGTCCGGTCTCTCAGACAATACCCATGACAGGATCGCTGACGCGCCCTGCACGGGCGACTCCCTGTTTGGAGACAAGGTCGCAGACACAGTGAACAGTCTTAAAGAGGACTGTACCACTTTAAAGATGCTAGCGGCGGACGGACTTGAATGCCCCTCCTGGTCACAAGAGATACTATGGTTCCAACCGGCAGTGGCAAGCACTGAAATTCAAACAAACCTACAATAAATCGTCCTTTCAGAGACAGCAACCACGGGAGCGCAAACAGAAACAGACCAACACCCAGCAATCTGGTAAGAACACCTCCTTCTTCTGACAACTCGACTCGGCTGGGCCCTGTGCTGAGCGTTCCGGCAGCTCTTCCGGTGGGGGGTCACTTGTCCAATTTCCTGTCGGCCTGGCAGGAGATCACCACGGACAAGTGGGTCCTCCAGATCATCCAGTCAGGCTACCGCTTACGTTTCTCCTCCCCACCGTGGCAGCACATGCAGCCCACCAGCCAGCCTCCACTGCACCTGGAGACTTCGCTTTTGGACCTTCTGCAACAACTTCTCCTGGCCCGGACGATAGAACGGGTGCCCCCCAGCGAAATCAACACTGGCTTCTACTCCCGGTACTTTCTTATCCCCAAGAAGTCTGGTGGCCTCCGCCCAATTCTGGACCTCCGCAAACTAAACAACTTCATCACGAAGGAGAAGTTCAGAATGTACTCGCTAAACTCCATTCTTCCCCTCATCAGAGCTGGGGACTGGATGGCTACACTGGACCTGCAGGACACTTACTCTCACATTCCAGTCCATGCCTCACACAGGCAATTCCTGAGGTTCATAGCACCGGGGTGCCACTACCAATAACATGTCCTTCCTTTCGGGCTCTCCCCGGCACCCAGAGTCTTCACGAAGTGTGTAGCTGTGGCCCCTGCACACCTGCGCAGACAAGGCATCGTCATATTTCCCTACCTGGATGACTGGCTGCTGTCGGCGCCCTCTGCCCCCGAGCTCAGGAGCGCAGTGCGCAAGATGACAGCCCTAATAGCCAGACTGGGCTTCCTTCTCAACAAAGAGAAGTCCCGGTTGGACCCTGTTCAGCATACAGAATTCATCGGGGCGATAATCGACACCTGTGCCTCCAAAGCCTTCCTTCCCGAGCACCGGATGAAGATCATCATTCACCTGACCAAGAACGTGTCAACAGCAAGACAGACCATGGCCCATGACATCCTGCGCCTCCTGGGTCACATGGCAGCGACGACCTCGGTCCTGCCCTTGGCGAGATTGCACATGCGCACCCTCCAGTGGCATCTCCAGACACACTGGGAGCAATCCTCTCAACCACTCACCACCCGCATCCCGACCAAGACCAAGGTTGTCCAGAGCCTGCGTTGGTGGGCAGACCCAGCCAACCTCTCAGTGGGCAAAGATCTACAACCCCGCGAATATCAACTCATCCTTACCACGGACGCCTCCTCCACGGGGTGGGGGGCTCACCTGCTGCATCTCAGCACACAAGGAACCTGGACCAGAGCAGAACAATCCCTCCACATCAACGTCCTCGAGCTTCGGGCGGTCAAGTATGCCTTCAAGACGTTCATGTCTCACCTGGCAGGAAAGTCAGTCCTGGTACAGACAGACAACCAGGTGACCATGTTCTACATCAACAAGCAAGGGGGCACGGGATCACGTTCTCTATGCAAGGAGGCCCTCGAGACCTGGTCATTAGCGCTAGCCAAAAAATTGTTTTCTACAGGCGACCTACCTTCCCGGGGACCAGAACGCCTTAGTGGACAGACTGAGCAGGCAGTTCCAACCCCACGAGTGGACGCTTCACGAGGAGGTGGCTGGCAACATCTTCCAGCTTTGGGGAACTCCCCAGATCGACCTATTTGCGACCAAAGTCAACACAAGATGCCCATTGTTCTGCTCCAAGCACCCGTCGAGCCAGAGAGTGGCTTCGGATGCGTTCGCCATACCCTGGGGGGGGGGGGGTTTGGAATTGGCATACGCCTTTCCTCCAACCCCTCTCATGACAGCCACGGTACAATGAATCATCAAGGACAAGGCGCACATCATTCTGATCGCCCCTTACTGGCCACGACAGATGTGGTTCTCCCTTCTGCTGCAGCTCGCCCAGGAGCCACTGGTCCGATTACCGATGAGACCAGACCTGCTCACCCAGAACGATGGCAGGACCTGGCATCCCAACCTTCAGACACTAGCCTTGACAGCCTGGAGGTTGAAAGGGTAAACCTCAATGACCTCCACCTAACCTCGGAGGTGCAGCATATTGTCCTGGCTTCCCGGAGAATGTCCACTAGAAAGTCTTACAGCCTTAAGTGGAGACGTTTCAGTATATGGTGTGCAGGCCAAGGAGTCCGACCAGCCTCTTGCCCTGTGCCCAAGGTCCTGTAGTACCTCTCTTTTCTCTTCAACCTTGGCTTAAAACTGCAATCCATCAAGGTACACCTCACAGCCATTGCGTCTCTGCATGAACTCCGAAGTGACTCAGCCACGGGCTCCCTCACCGCCCTTCCCATCATGACGCGCTTCATGAGAGGCCTCAGAAATTTGCAACCCCCTGTCAAGAAACCAGTACCTTCTTGGGACCTCAATGTCATCCTACAACAGCTTACGCCAGAGCCGTTCGAGCCCCTGCTCACGGCGGGTGGAAAATACCTATCCTGGAAAACACTCTTCCTCATCGCCATCACCTCAGGGAGGAGGGTTAGCGAACTACAGGCCCTAGTGGCTCACCCACCGTACACGAAGATCTACCATAACCGGGCATCCCTCCGAACCCATCCTATGTTTGTACCTAAGGTCGCCTCTGCATTTCATGTCAACCAGTCAGTGGAGCTGCCCTCCTTCTTTCCAGCTCCGCACTCCTCGCCCGAGGAGCAGTGACTTCACTCACTGGATTGCGTCCGAGCCCTGCGCATCTACATCGACAGGACATCTGCCGTTCGGCTGGGGACCCAGCTCTTCGTGTCATTTGACCCTAACAGACCAGGGCGACCCATCACCAAGCGCACACTCTCCCATTGGATATCAGACTGCGTCGCCTACTCCCTGCAAAAGGCAGGCGCCCTCCCGGCGAATAAGGCGAGTGCACACCAGCTCTGCACTCTAGCCACCTCTCTCGCCAGCTCGCAGGAGATCCCAGTGAACGATTTCTGCAAAGCCGCCACCTAGTCCTCTCAACTCACCTTCCAAAAGCACTACTGCCTCGACCTCCACGCAGAGGCCGACAGCTCCTTTGGCCAAGCAGTCCTGTCTGCGGCCACAGCACCTATGACCGTTGGGACCCAGCCGGACCATCTGACCAGCCCCGGCCCTCGAGGGGCAGCTACTCAAGTCTCTCTGTCCCAGTGCTGAGCATGGGGCCTCGATACGGCGTGTATTCTGCTAGTTGCACAGTTTATGTTTTGCACTGCTTGTTTTTGCACAGTTGATGTTATTCTACCTCATTGCACGTTGTTTTACACAGTTGATGTTATTCTACCTCATTGCCTAAGAGTGTTGCACTTTACACTGTATGCCAGTTGTGTTTCCCAATAAACACCTGTATTGTTCTGTCGCATGCCTCCCTCATTCTCCACAGTGTTCAACGCATAGCTTGGGAGACACTAGGTGTGGCTGACACATCCTGCTTGTCCTAGGAGAAAACAGAGTTACTTACCTGTAACAGAGTTCTCCGTGGATAGCCGGATAAGTCAGCCACACGATCCCACCCACCTCCCCTGTATGAGGGTGGCCTGCGCAGCTCATGTCCTAGCCGCAGGGGCATAGCTAGTCACTCACTGACCGGGCTAGGGGTGGGCCGGGGAGGTGGGACCACCTCACACATGCTCAGAAGCTTCTGAGCTAGAGAGCACTTCCGTCATGGCGTCGTCGGATGACGTCACCAGGTGTGGCTGACTTATCCTGCTGTCCATGGAGAACTCTGTTACAGGTAAGTAAATCTGTTTTCTTTCCAAAATGTTAAACTGCAATTAGCACATCTTTGTTAGAGAAACCAGTGCTGTCCATGTGATAGAATTTTGTTTTTAAGACCTCACTGTTAGACAGAAGTATTCTGGCAGTCCTGTAGTTCAGACTGAAATACAGAGAAAGAGACCTGAGTTCAAATCCCACCACAGCTATTTTTTTTTTTAGTGGCTTTGACAAAAAAAAACAATGCAGAGAAAACAAGTCTGGACATGTTTCTAGGAAAGGATAAGGTAACACATGTGATTGGTAGAAAGAACAGGCTATACTTTAAAACTCACAGGATTTGTGGAATAAATACACTGAAGATGTTAGCAAAATAAAAAGAATAGTTTGTCCATGAAAGAAGAGTTGGACCTGGGCAAGATTGTTTCTGATGATCTTAAAGTGGCTAAACAGCTAGAAAAGGCAATGGTGAAAGCCAGAAGGATGCTTGGGTGCATAGGGAGAGGAATGGCCAGTTTATAAAAAGGAGCTGATAGTGCCTCTATATAAGTCTCTGGTACAAGCTTATTTGGAGTAGTGTGTAAAATTCTGGAGACCACACTTTCAAACGGATATTAAAAGGATGGGGTTAGTGCAGAGAGTGGCTACTAAAATGGTTAGTGGTCTTTGTTATAAGCATATGAGGACAGACTTAAAGATCTTAATGTGCATACGTTAGAAGAAAGGTGGGATAGAAGAGATATGATAGAGATGTTTAAATACCCCCATGGCATAAATACACAAGAGGAGAGCCTCTTTCGATTGAAAGGAAACTGTGCTATGAGGGGACATAGGATGAGGATGAAAGGGGATAGACTCAGGAGTAATATGCAGGATTATTTCTTTATGGTAAGAATGGTAGATCTGTGGAATAGTCTCCCAGTGGAGGTAGTAGAGAAAAGGACAGTATCTGAATTCAGAAAAGCATGGGACAAACACAGATCTCTAAAGGAAAAAAGGGACTGCTGTAGTTGTTGTCACTCTTGTCCTGTCTCTGGTAATCTCCCGATTGGATTACTGTAATGCTATCTATGCAGGCCTCCCTTCTTCCCAGCTCTGCCGCCTCCAACTAGTTCAGAATGCCGCCGCCCGTCTTGTCACCTCCTCCCCTGCTCGCTCCCATGTGTCCCCGTGCCTCCTCTCTCTGCACTGGCTTCCGATCAAGTTCAGGTTTGTCTTTAAGTTGTTTATCATCACACATAAGGTTCTTCACACTGACACCCCCCAGTACCTGGCCAACATCATTCGTCTTCAGCCCTCTCCTCGCCTTCTTTGTTCGACCCACGGCAACCGTCTCGTCCTCCCTTCTCCCACTCAGGCCCACCTGGAATCTACCCGCCGTTCCACCTTTTTCTTCCTAGGGCCCGCCCTGTGGAACTCCCTTCCCCTATCTCTCTGCACTGAATTGTCCTATATCCGCTTCAAAGCCCTCCTCAAAACTCACCTTTTCTGTCAGGCTTTTGATCTTCCTCCCCCTGCTGATGGTGCCTCATCCCCCAGTCGTGCCCTCCAACCTCCATGATTCCTTCCCATTTTCCTTTCTTCCCTTCCCTCTCCCCCCCCCCCCCCATCTCCCCATCCCTCTTTGGGCCTTTTTCTGTCTTCTATCTTATTTAGCTGTCTCTCTCTGTCCTATCGTTTTTTGGCGTTCTCTTCCGTCTTTTGTTTCCAGTAGCTGACATTTTTGTATTGTACACCGCCCTGATGCTTCGGCCTGGGCGGTTTATGAAGTGCTGTGAATAAAGATAAAGATAAAGACAGACTAGATAGGCCATGTGGTCTTTTTCTGTCATCATGTTTCTATATGTCTTCTTATTAGACACATTTTGCCAAAGCAATAGTGCCTATTGTGGAGGTCCTATCTGTCTCTGTGATTCTAATACAGGAAATTACCACAGGCTGCAATGAAGCATGGCCATGCCTGATGGTGGGACTCCATTCCCAACAGGCAGAAGAGTGCTAGAGGCTGTGACTGTGGCTAAAACTGCCCCACCCCACACTAGCAAGTGGTGATGGGTAAAAAGACAATCTAACTTTAAATAAAAAAGTATTTGTTTAAAGTAATATGTGCTGGTTTTTTTTTTTTTTGTTTCCTGTATTCTCTTTGGGGAGATATTACTGTAAATTTGATAAAGATTACATTTAAAAAAAAGGAAAACATTATACAGTCAAACCTCGATTTTCATATGCCCCAGTTTTCGTTAGCTTCGGTTTTCAACGACTTTTTTCATTGCGATTTTGTCACGGTTCTCGTACATCCGCTCGGTTTTTGTACAATTAAAATGGTCCGGGGGGGGGGGGGGGGATGCTCAGTACAGTACAGTACTTGTTTTTACGATCCAGAGCTCTTTGCTTTCAGAGATCCTGCAGTACTGTACTGTGAGAGTGTGGCTTCCGACACTCCCTGCTGATGGCAAAACTTTGAGGGATCTGTCCGATGAGGTGAGAGAAGTGCCAGGAGCTGTTCTGCTGATGCTGAGAATCGGAGGCGGGGAGAGAGTTGGCGATCAGAGGTGTGTGAGAGAAGTGCCGGGAGCTGTTCTGCTCATGCTGATGCTGAGAATCGGAGGCGGGGGAGAGAGTCGGCGATCAGAGGTGTGTGAGAGAAGTGCCGGGAGCTGTTCTGCTCATGCTGATGCTGAGAATCAGAGGCGGGGAGAGAGTCGGCGATCAGAGGTTTGTGCTGTTCGGTGAGGTGAGAGAAGTGCCGGGAGCTGTTGTGCTGGTCTGATTCTTACGACTCTCAATTAGGATTCCCTGCTGGGACTCCCTGCTGAAAGGGGTCTTCCAAAACTGCCAGTCCTGCTGCTGCTGAGAATCGGAGGCGAGGGAGAGAGTCGTTCTGCTGCCTGGTTGAGACTTCGGGGGCCCGTGCTGCTGCAGCCATTGCCACATGGCTCTGGAACGCATGCTCAGCTCTGCGTTCCAGGTTGCCTGAGCGGGAGAGTGGTGTTTCCGGTGACTGTGGCTGGTGCCTTTACTGGAGGCTTTTTTTTTGTGGATCCTTCTTGTTTTGTTCTCTTTTTTTTAATTCCTGTGCCCGATCTCCTCTCTGGGTGTCTGGCTGCATCTTGCCAACAAGAGTCTTCAATAAAGGTAAAAGTGATGTTAAATATTCATTTATACATTTCATTAGTCATTTATATTTATTTCTCATTGTTTTCTGTATGTAAAAATATAGTTATTCTCTATAAAATGTATTTTTTGTGAATATATTTGGGTGTCTGGAACAGATTAATTGGATTTACATTATTTCTTAGGGGAAATATTGCTTCAGTTTTCATACATTTCGGTTTTAGTCAGACTTTTTCGAACAGATTAATCATGAAAGCCGAGGTTTGACTGTATGTGAATTTCCAGTGGTGGCACTTACACAGATCGAGCTGCTGAAAATATTTATACATTAAGGGGTCTAGTTACTAAGGTGTGCTAATGTTAACATGCCTAATTCACTGGTAATGCACGTTATTTTAACACAGGTCTCATGTTATTTATTGGAAGCGAGTTAGCATGCATAAATATTAGCACACCTTAGTAACTAGATCTCTAATGGATATCTTATCCATTTAAACTTGAATGGTAGACTCGCTGCTGAATATTGACTTCACGGGAATTTTCAATGACAAAAAAAACCCTCATAAAAAGAGGCAATCACTATCATTCCGGATGTTAGTATGGTAGCTTGATGGCATGAATTTATCACTGATAATGAAAGCAGCAGTATAAGGAAACATGCCCACACATGCAAGTAAAGCAAATGCCTGCTGTTCGTACATGACCAGACTGAAAGAACGATTTGTAGAGCAGAAATCAATATACCTGTATTGTGCTTGTCATTACTGCATCTACTTTTCTCGTACCATCACCAAATACTGTCAGTAGGGTACATGCATCCAAGGCAAAATTATTACTTGGTTTCTACAGTGAAATGAATCAGTGAAAGGATTTTTTTTTTAAGTGTGTTCTTCAGAAAGAAAAGTGCAGGTTTGATAGTGAACATTACTAGTCAGTTGTTTTGATTGCTATTGAACACAACGTCATCATGTATATGATCAGAGGAAAATGAAAGATTTCTTTTGTTTGCTATCATCAACCAGGTGAAAAATTGCCAGGACAGTCTAATTTCATGTGCAGAAAACAAAAATAGTTTAAAAGACCTTTAAAATAAAATTCTTATGTTTCAAATTATTGCAAAACTTGCAATAAAGTTTTAATGATATACTCGTATCTTTATTCAGGAGTGTTCTGTCACTAAAAAGCTGTTCACACCAAATGTTGACTAAAAGAATATGGAAATGATTGTACTATACATGTTTTAAATCACGATGTGACAGTGTATTCATCACTCATTAAAAATATTGCAAGAGAAAGGATAAAATTCACTGACTGATATTTTTGGAGCTTCTCTAATGTAACACAGGGAAGAATATTCAGATTTTCTTAAATTAGAAAAGAGACATCTTGCCAAAAGCTGAGAGGGTCCTTGAAGCGGAGTTCTGGAAAGGGGGAGAAAATGAACTTGCATCGTTTGAGACCAAGTGCTAAAAAAGAAATAATCTTACTGTCCAATGACACTACTATTACTGATCATTTGTATAGCGCTACAAGGTGTACACATGTATAAACACATGTAAAATATCAGAGCTTACAATCTAGTCAAGACAGACAACACAACAGCTGAGGACATTATATATCTAGGGGAATGGTAAGGAAATAATAGGAAACTAAATTTTCAGCCTGAAATTGAAAAGGGCCAGAAATGAAGTCTGACCCACAGACTCAGGTAGTTTGTTCCAGGCATAAAGAAAATTGATGCCTTTGAATTTTGGTACTGGTGAAGAATACTGTGTATACCATGAACTGACTGAAGAACAACCCAGTCAGTACTAGGAGAGATCAAACCTATGCTTTCTTCAACAGGTTTTATCATTTCAATCAAAGTAGTTTATGTTGAAACCTAAACTTGGTAATGTACATTAAACAGGGACATTGATAACTTGGATTTTCTTGAGGCAATGGAGGGTTAAGTGACTTGCCCAAGGAGTGCTAGTAGGAATCAAACCCTGGTCTTTAGGTTCCTAAGCCAGTGTTCTTAAACATTAGGCTACTCCTCCACTCCACTTTAGAGGCTCAGATGACAAGTCTTCCACTTTCATACTTTGGATACATCATGGGAAGAGAGAGATCATTAGAGAAAGGCATCATGCTCAGCAAGGTTGAAGGTTAGCCCAAAAGAGGAAGGCCAGCAATGAGATGGATCAATACAATAACAGCAGCTATGGATGCCATTCTATTAACAATTAGCCCCCTGATTGAAGACTGAAAACAGTTTAGGACAATTCAGTTTAGGACAATTCAGTTTAGGACTCATGGAAACTATTCAGAGGGTTTCCATGAGTCAGCACTAATTTGATAGCACTTGACAACAGCAAGTTCTTCCTGGAAAAGGGCTGTTTTCCAATACAAGGGTCATTAGTTTAAGGCCAGCCCATGATAACTACTGACAACATTTAGTGTAAGATTTTTGAACAAACAAACTGTAGATCTAGATTACATGAAGTTACAAGGACATAAACTTAAAAGCAATATCAGGAAATACTTTTTCACGAAAAGGGCGATGGGTGCCTGGAATGCTCTCTCGAAGGAATTGGTGAGAGCAAAAACAGTGACAGACTTCAAAAACGGCATGGGACAGACACACAGGATCACTATATAGTAAGAGGATGAAATAAAAAACAAATGTAAACAACTTTTAAATAGAGAGGGGTAACCTGCCTGAAGCGGTATGTACAACTCTGGCACCTTACTGAGCAGACTAGATAGACAATGCTGGTCCTTATCTGCTGTTATTTACTATGTAACATGTGGTAACTACAAGGCGGATGCTGACCATACCTCCAAAATATACAGCACAGACTTTGCACTTACCACACATTAAGTTTTGCACTTAACACATAGTAAATGCAAACATTTACCATACTTTAATAAAAAGACCCTTAAGTTTAGGATAATAATGTTAGCACTGGTTCCATTTTACTTGAGATCTGTTATTTCTTACTGCAAGCCACCTCAGCCTTTGCAGTCCAATGGACAAATGTTGTTGGCAGGACCCACAGGGCATCTTTGCCACCATGATGAAACTAGCTGTTGATATTTCTCACTAGTTTAGCCATGTTATGGAACTCCTTTTGGGAGTTTGATTTGTTTGTAGGATTCCAGAACGTTTCCTGATTTTCATGTTTTTTTCCCCATCTTTTTCATATGTGTACCTTGTATGTATGCTAAGATTATTTTGCTCATGCAAGTCAATTGTATGTACATTAACACATAGGTGTATGTATGTGTACAAGTGACTTGCAGGCACTTAAGGCCTGATGTTTAAAGCAATAAATGCTGTTAGCAGACCTGCTAACTGTGTGAATTGGGGTGAGTGGGATGTTCAATGCACTAGTATGGCTAGTGCCATGGAATAGCTGCAGATGCTGCCACTAGGTACCTTGATAGTAACTGGCTAGCACTGGGGCATTCCGGGGGCGGAGCAGGGGCGGCATCCAGGGATAACCAGTGATATTCAGCTGCTGCCTGATCCCTCAGTGGTGAATGTCAAGCACAGTAAAGGCTTGCCTAACCACTGCTGAAGCTAACTGGACAGCGGCTGAATATCGTTGATGTCTGGTTAGCTTCCTGGCTATCCAGCTGACCTGGATATTCAATGCTGCGGCCATATATGGCCCCAGCATTGAACATCTGTGTCTAGGGTTCAGTAGCGATGGCTAACATCTGTAATCGTGCTAGCCCCTGCCACTGAATATTGGGCTCTTAAACGTTTTAGGCTCTCAAATGAACCCAATGAGGGCTCACGAATGCTCACCCCTATCAGATTAGAATGAGACCTGTTGAGGCTTTGGAGGAAGGTTAAAGTGCACTTTTTTAAAGGTTGCCTTGAATTAAGATTAATACCTTACATACATTTCACTGATGTTGTTATACAGATTGCTAGGGTGAGAACAGTATTAGGTTAATTGTTTAATTTGTTTTTAAATTTATTTTATCTTACATTGTTTGGTTTTAATACCTTGTGTTTTTATCAATTATTTGTGTTACTATTATTTCATATGCTTGTATGTATCCTACACAGAATTGTGGATGGACAAGCCAAGAGGCATTCCAAATAAATAGATAAGCAAGCAAGAAAGAAACAGGAGTCTCACTCATATTTTTCTAGCTTGGGAATTTCTGGAGAGTCTTCTGATGTGCAATACAAAAAAACCTTGCAGGCTCTTGGAATGTAGCTTGAGGTATAGAAGGATGAGCTGAAATCTTTTCTTAGGAAGACTGACAAGCAGAGATGTATTGATTTATTTTTTGTTCACACATTTTACTGTGGTATAGCTGCGGTCAATACAGATAGCAAGGTCACAATGGAGAAGTAATATCACTCTAGGCATAGTAGTCATGTATTAGTAGAGACCACACATCGGGTGCACTGTGAAGGCATGTGCTACTTGCCCTCTGCAGTTACATGCTAACACTGATGCACCTCCCCTCCCCGGACAGGTATATGTTATTGGGGCCACAGCACTGTGCTATGTGGAGGGCTGAGAGCACCTTGCAGATGCCTGCAGGATATGAGAGGACACATCCAGGTAGCTGCAACCAATGTTCCCTCTAATGTTCTGTAGGCTGTGTGTGCATAAAATATCAGCTCTGTGCAGCTTTTGAAGGAAGGTTAAATTTTTGTGCGCCACATAACGACACTCGGAGTTATATACTTTAAAATTTGACTACACCTCAGAATACAGTGTGTACACCACATTGATTTTAATCAAATTAAATGAAAATAGACGATTACTAAATGAAACGGGAAATTTCTAGTAATTACAATCATAACTTTTAAATTTTAAGACATCTGTGTTGTTTTCTATCAGAATCAGAGCCGTAATTTTTGTGCGCTCTGTTGTAAAGTATGTGCGCTTGCTCAGCGAGATGTGTGCGTGCGCACACGCGCACAGCTTAGAGGGAACAGTGGCTGCAACATGTCATGGAGTGACATGACAGCAGATAGGCTGCATATTTATTTATTTATTTATTTATTTATTTAAAGTCTCTTTTATACCGCGCTATTCAGCATCAGTGCGGTTTACAATAAACAACGAACATACACATTTCCAATAGTACTTTGTGTTTACATATGAACAGGAAATTCAACTTGGCTAACAAGGTAACTATATACAATAACAATATATACAATTTACAGGCTGGTCATGTGTTCGTATGGTTTCAGACAGAGGAGATTTGTGAGGTTTCGGTAATTGGTGCTGAGCTTTCATTGGTTTCCGGGTAATGTAGGAGGAAGAGGTAGTGTTTCACAGCCTTCCTGAATTGGAATATGTCTGGGATTGTTCGGATGTTGTGAGGGAGGCTGTTCCAGATCATTGGTGCATAAAGTTTGAATGCCCTGCTGGATGTTGACTTGGTGCATTGAGTCATTGATCTTGGGACTATCAAGGTGTTTTGTGCTACTGACCTTCTGTCCCTATTGTGGGGCGTCCTCTGGACTATCTCTGTTAGTGATGTTGACGAGAGACCATTGGTGGCTTTGAAGGTGAGTAGCAAGGTCTTGAATGTAATCCTACCTTGAATCGGGAGCCAGTGGAGTTGTTTCATAATGGGTGTGACATGGTCTTTCCTGGATGCTCCGTGTAGTACTCTTGCTGCGGTGTTCATTGCCATTTGCAGTGGGTTCAGAGTGGTTTGGGGGAGTCCTTGCAGTACTGCATTCGCATAATCGAAATGCAGAATTATTAGTGCCTGAAAGATGGTCCTGAAATCATCAGGCTCCAGCAGAGATCGTAGGTATCTAAGGGATCTAATTTTATGGTATACTGCCCTTACAGTGTTACTTATATGCGCCTGCATATTTAGGTTCTGGTCTAGTGTGACGCCAAGGTATCTGATCGCGGATTTGATCTGGAGGTCAGCTTCCTTCACCTTTAGTACTGTAGGCGCAGTGAAGTTACGATTTCTTGTAATGAACATGACCTCCGTCTTCTTGTGTTGAATCCGGAGGTTTTGGGATTGTAGCCAGTTGGATATTTCATTTATGCAGCATGTTATTGGTGAGAGGTCTGGGTTTTCTGTTGCAAAAGGCATGTATAATAGCACGTCATCTGCGTATATCATGCAGTTCACGTTGAAGGACCGGATCAGGTTGCAGAGAGGTTGCATGTATATATTGAACAGCAAGGCAGAGAGGGAGGATCCTTGTGGGACACCTTGGTTTTGGTGGAATGGTTCTGATGATGTGTCTTTGGATCGAACCTGCTGCCATCTGTCAGAGAGGTAGGACCTGCACCACTCGAGCGCTTTACTGGAGATTCCTTTTTCTTTGAGGCGTTCTAGGAGGCGTTCATGGTTCACGGAATCAAATGCCGCCGCGATGTCAAGGAAGACAAGGACAAAGCCTTGGCGGGTATTGTCGATGCCTGATATTATGCTGCTGAAGAGTGTGGTAAGAAGGGTCTCCACCCCGTGTGCTTCTCTGAATCCGTGTTGGCATGGATCCAGTGGTGCATTGGAGTCAATGTGGTCTTGTATTTGTCTCTGAACTTCCTTTTCCATTATTTTTGCTAGCATCGGTATGCTTGCTATAGGTCTGTAGGATTCCGGTTTCTGTTGGTCGAGTTTGTTGTTTTTTAGTAGAGGTCTTATTGATGTGTGTTTGAGGGTGCGTGGGAAATCACCTGTTGTGAACGATTGTTGCATGAGTCTGGATATGATGGGACTGAGGTCAGTTCGTAGTTCTTTGATCCAGAATGCTGGGCATGGATCAGATTGAGCTGTAGTCGTGTTGATAGCTGCTATGGTGTTTTCGATGCATTGTTTGGATGGGGTCATGAAGGTAGTGAGTGATGTTTGATTGTAAGGCTGAAGGATAGTACTGGACGCAGAGTTGTTGTTTATCTGACATAGTTTGGTTTGTAGATAATCTGCATATATTTGAGGATGGATTCCATTTGCTTGTTCTGATGCAGGTTCTGTTGTAAGTCGCTTAACGAGGGCAAACAGGTCACGAGGTTTGTTGAGGGATCTCTTTAAGGTGTCAGCGTGGTAACGTTTCATGGTTTCAGTTACTGCGGTACGGTGCGCTGTGAGCTGTAGGTTGTATGCACTTTGGTCTACTTCTGAGCGTGAGCGGCGCCATCGTCTCTCAAGTTTTCTTAGTGTCGCGAGTGAGGCTTTCAACTCAGTAGAGTACCATGTTGCTGTGTGTCGTTTCCCTTGAGGTCTGTTTCTTGCTGGGTGAACGGCTATTGAGCTGAGTATCTCATTCCAGTTGGAGACTAGTTCGTCTGGGTTGTGTGCTGTTGAGGTTATTAGTGGGATTGTTGATTCCAGGATTAGCTCTTTGTTGAATGGTTGGAATCTTCTTGGCGGATTGTTGGACTGACCAATTGTTGAGTTATCTTCCTTTTGGCCTTGGCTTGGTTGAGGAATTTGGAATAGGATTAATGAGTGATCAGACCATGGGACAGCGGTGATAGATAGTTCAGGGATGGTTGTTCCTCTGATGGTTGGGTCTGTGGTGAATATTAGATCGAGCATGCCTCCTTTTGTATGGGTAGGTTCCTTGATTAATTGGCTATATCCTAGATCCTTCAGGGCTTCGAGAAACGCCTTTGAGTGAGAGTCTTGCAGGGAGGGGAGGTTGAAATCTCCTAGTACCCAGCTTGTTGCATGCGGGCTCTGGGAGTTTGCGGCCGTGTCGATTATCGTTGTTAGTGCATCTGGATCGGATGATGGAGCTCTGTAAAGTAGATTGATGGAGGAATACTTATTCGATATCGAGATTGAGTCTAGGAGCGGCGAGCTGGTTGCATCTTTTATGTTGAAATGAAGGTCAGATCTGGTGATGGCGAGGACGCCGCCTCCCCTTTTGCCTGATCTGTGACATGTATGGACAGAGAAGTTAGCGGGCAGGAGCTGGTTGAGTATCACGTTGTCATCACAGGAAAGCCATGTCTCGGTGATCAGTAGCAGGTCAAGGTTGTGTAGTGTTATTGTATCTGAGATGATTGGCCATTTTTTACGTACAGATCGGGCATTTACAAGGGCACATTTCAAGAGACGAGGGAGTCCCTGTTTTTTCTTTTTACTATGCTGTATTGATACATGCAGGAGGTGGTGGTGGTGTTTGAGTGGTTTCTAGTGATTCATAGAATGGGGCATCTGGCCACCTCTTTCTATAACTGTGGATAGTTGGTATGTGATTGTTGTTAGTATATAGGCCAGTGACATTGCCTAATCCTGTAGCAAGGAGGTAGAGGGCAATTGAGATGATGCAGGATAGGGCCATATAGGACTCCTGGGGATAGCTGCAGTACAAAGGTGTGCCAATGGAAACAGAGTCTGTACCATACAATATATGAGAGGGGAACAAGGGCAATGCAATTGGTAGCCACCACCCACTACACCCCAGCAGAAGGAAGAGACACAAATACATGTCCCTCAACCTTACCAACAGAGTATAGTGCAGATGGCCATTGAAAGATTGAGATGTCTGAGTGGGGAATATGTGCATCCTGCTGCTCAGAGCTGAGATATGGTCTAAAGTACAAGGAGGCAGGGCATGCATATCAGTGAAACTACCTCCTATAATGAGACAGTGTTGTGGCCACTTCTGTGGGAGAAAGGACACAAATGCTGCTACTGCCTGTGCATGTCCTAGTGACCTCAGGATCACAGCAATGCCCAGCATGCAGGCTCTTGAGCATGTGACCCTCTTACCCTAAGTCACTCAGGGTGCTTGACAACCTAGGTTTCCATGAACAGGTGCCTAGGCTTCTGGTGTCAGTGGTGGTGGTTTGGGACTCTTCCCTTTTGATCCCTCATATACTTGGCACTGATCCTTTGCTAGAGAGAAATGTAGATCCCCTTATTTGGCTGATGGGGGAGTCATGGCATGATGCACATATCAACCATTCTAACACAGAGCCCACAAAGATATGGGATGCATCTGACAGGGGTTCTCTGCCATCCACCCCTCTCACCAATAGTGAAAGAAGCTATCTAGACACAGCCCCTAGGACAGGCATATAGGACACCCACTCCAGAATCAACTGATGTTTCTGGGGTGGAAAGCACTCTACAGTAGCCACTCATGTTCCTAACATGCTGAAGGCGCATTGCAGTACAACCCACACATCACCATGGAGCTGGACACCCCCTAATCAGTCCACAGCCCAAGCGTGCCAGCTTTCAGGAAGTTGAGTACCAGCATACCGTATGGAGCTCACACATGATCTTCGGGTAGGAGGAATATCTCATCCTCTCTGCTAAAGTGGGGGACACTGACCAGGGAGCTCTAATGGAGCTAGCCTTCTTTCAGTAGTTTAAATACAAGCCTGAGCCAGAATATCTGCCTGCTCTGATTTGTCTCTATCCCCCTGCTGGTTGTCTTCACTCACCTCATGCAAACCAACTTCATATTCTACTTCTACTACTACTATTAATTATTTATACAGCACTACAAGATGTATGCAGTGCTGCACAGACACATATAAATGACAGTCCCTGCTCTTCAGAGCTTACAATCAAATCAAGGTAGACAGTACAAAAGATGAGAGTAAGGGTACAATAGGGAACAGTAAGGAGACAGAAGGAGAACAAAGGATTAAAATCCAAAAGCGGCCTGAAAGAGGTGAGCCTTTAGCATGGATTTGAAAAGGGCAAGAGATGAAACCTGATGCAAAGCTACAGGTAGTTTGTTTCAGGCATAAGGAGAAGCAAGGTGAAAGGAACGAAGTCTGGAGTTGGCAGCAGAAGAGAAGGGCATAGAGGGAAGCAAGTCAGATGAAGGGTGGAGTTCATGAGGAAGGATCTAGGGCGAGAGGAGAGAGGAAAGGTAGTGAGGAATAGCAGAATGAATGCATTTATAGGTCAAAAAGAAAAATTTGTATTGGATATGGAAACAGAAGGGAAGCCAATGAAGTGATTTAAGAAGAGGGTTTATATGAGTATATTGGGACTGGCAGAAGATTAGCCATGCAGCAGAGTTTTGAACAGACTGAATGGAAAAAGATGACTCAGAGAGAGACCAGCAAGGAGGAGGTTGCAATAGTCGAGGCGAGAGATGATTGGAGTAGGTAAGTGTTTTAGTAGTGTGTTCAGAAAGGAAGCGGCAAATTTTGTTAATTTTATAGAGAAAGAAACAACAGATTTTTGCTATCTGACAGATTGAAGTGGATCAAGGAGGGCTTGAGAGGAGAGAAATTCAAGGCAACACGGAGAACAGCACGTTCACGAATTTTGGAAATGAGGGAGATGAGTCAATAATTAGAAGGACAAGGAGGGTCAAGTGAAGGTTTCTTGAGGAGAGGTGTGACCAGAGCATCCTTGAAGGCTGCAGGGAAGGATGCAGTGGAGAAAGATAGGCTGAGAATGTGTATAATGGAAGGGATGACAGAGGAGGAGATGGAGTTAAGGAGGTGGATGGGGATAGGAACAGAGAAAGAGGTTATAAGTTTAGGAGGAAAGAAGATGAGAGGTTTCATCTTCAGAGATCTTAGAGAAGGAAGAAAGGGTAGCAGAGATTGATGGTAAAAGTATGTATTGAAGAGGGGGAAGAGGGGATGAAGCTGGTCTTCAGGGGAATTGGAGTGTAATCTTGTGGATTTTGTCATGGAAATAGCTAGGGTTTTGGCAGGAAGAGTAGGAGGGGTCAGAGACAGAGGTGCCTTGAGGAGAGAGTTGAGAGTAGAGAACAGATGAAATGACGAGGTAAGAGGCAAGAGAGTTAGTTAGATGGACATAGTAGTTTTGCTTGGTAAGTGCTATGGCAGATTGGAAGGAGGCAAGCATAAATTTGAAGTGAAGAAAGTGAGAAAAGGAGCAGGATTTAAGCCAAATGCTTTCAGCTGAGTGGGTACAGGAGCAAAGATAATCGGTAGTTGAAGATATCCAGAGTTATGGTATAGTGTGTATCACAGGATGTAGGATAGATGGAGCAAGAGTATTCAGAGCAGAGGAGAGAGCAGTATTATAGGAAACTATAGCTTCATCAATCGAGTTAGGTGACATGGTGGAGAAGAGAGGTGATGAGATTATAATAGCAAGAACCAATGGATCGATGGCATAAAGATTCCTAAAAAGGCAGGAGAAGACTGGGTGAGATTGAGGTGGGGAATGATGAAGAGTGAAACTAAGCAGGTGATGATCAGATAAGGGAAGAACTGAGGAACGGAAATTAGAGGATGAACAATTAGAGAAAAAAACAAGGTCAAGGCAATGGCCGTGCTGATGAGTAAAGGCAGAAGAGAAAAGCTGGAGGTTACATGAGGAAGTAAGGGAAAGGAGTTTGGAAGCATGGGGTTCAGAAGGGTTATCAACATGAATATTAAAGGCACCAAGAATAAAGGAGGGGGAAGAAGAATTGAGAAATAAGGAAAGCCAAGAGTCAAAGTCAGTGAGAAAGGTAGAGGTGGACTTGTCAAGTGGTCTATAGATAACAGCTATCCAGAGAGGTAGGGGATTAAAAAGGCAGATGAAGTGGACTTTGAAAGAGGAAAAAGAGTGAGACCGAGGTAGAGGGAGGGACTGAAATTGGCTGGAAGGAGAAAGCAGAAACCCTATACCACCACCGCGGCAGGTGACATGAGGAGTGTGTGTGAATTGGTAGCCATCATGAGATAGGGCAGTGACCAAAGCAGTGTCATCAGGGAGAAGATAAGTTTCAGTAAGAGCAAGAAGTTGAAAAGAGTTAGAGATGAATAGATCATGAGTAAAGGGGAGTTTATTAGTTATGGAATAAGTATTCTATAAGGCACAAGAGAAAGGGAGAGAGGAGGGGGAAAGTAGAGGAATATGGATGAGATTAGAGTGGTTGAATGAGGAGCAGGAGTGAGAGAAAAGTCTAGGGGGAGCCAGGGTTAGGATTAATATCACCAGATGAAAGAAGGAGAAGGAGGATAAGATCGCAAGGCAGAGAGGAGATGGAACCGCGGAAACAAGGATGAGTTTGTTTAGAGAGAAGGGAGATGAATGAATGAGAAGCAGAAGAAAGTGAAGTTCAAGAGCAAAGTAAAGAGAGGAAGACAAGATGGAAGGAGAAATAGGAAAGGTAGTGAGAGGGTGATAAGAGGGGCGGTGGGTTGTATTGAAAATGAGAGGGGAGAAGGTTAGGGAGTGTCAGAAAAAGGAGGGAAAAGTGGTATGGAGCCATAAGAAATAGAGGTGTAGATCAAACCTAAGATGGGGATGATGAAGGAGGATGGAGAGTGAGGAGAAGGATGAAGGTAAAAAATTCAACTAATATGTAAAAGCAAATAGTATCTAATCAAAAAGTTGAAAATATTTAGTTTATGAAATAGTAAGTTTAAGTAAATAGTTTCAGTACTATTTATGGGAAGTTTGTTCTGTTCATGAGTCAGAAAGTTGCCTGGTACAAATAAAAAGGTGGCCATGGTCTTTTAAGATACAAACAGGCCTCAGGCAGGTGGGAGAGAGGGCCAGAGCGACCTTGAAAGAGAAGGCTAAACTGCTTTCATAGATTTATTGCAGGTACATAGCTCAGATTTAGAATTTAGTTATTAGGAATAGTTCAGGATCTTCTGCAGGTTAAAAGACTGGTGTGGGTCCACAACAGGGCAACAGATAGAGAGGTAGTCAGGTAGTTGAGGCCTACCACATAGTGAAGGCCCAGCACAGTGAGATGATGACAGTCTACATTATGGTATTCTGGGACTGGTCCCTGGGACTCCGTGTTCATAGCTGCTGAATCCAATTGATATTGGGTGATGGTAAACAAGGATGGCAGTCCCAGTTGAAGCAAGGTTTCTCAGGCTCACAACTCCAGAATGGGGAAGAGCTTCATGCACCGCCATCACAGGCCCTCCTTCAGCTGAACTCAATTCAGCAGGTTCTTACCTGGCATTTTCTGAAACACTGTAAGAGGAGGGAGAGGGCAAAGATGAAGCAAGTCACCGGTTCGCCGCTGAGCCCTGCTCAGTGGTTGGAGCTGATCCCTGCAAGAAGGAGCGCACATGTGGTAAGGCATGGCAGGCCAGGACTCCCATCAGAACGAAGAAAGAGAAGGCGATCCAGGCAACAAATGATTGGGACTGGAGCTGCCAGAATCACATCGATGGTGCCAGCAGTAACTGGAAGGCAGATGAAAATTCGTACCCACAGCAGGCAGAGGGGAGATGGCTGGTAAGCTTGGGAGAGAGGCACTCATTGCATGGCTGTGACTTCTGCAGGCTGTGGTTCAGGCTCAATATTAAGCAAACGTCTAGTACTTATATCCTCTGCAGATATTTGTAATGATAAAAATTAAGCAGAATATTTCCTGTCGTCTCCTCTGACTCTTAGGAAGCAAGTGCATTGTTTCCCTGCTTCATGTTCTCCGACTGTTACCACTGGATGCCTATGCAAGTCCATTTATATTTATTTGTGAATGTTCCATTTCTTTCTCAATAATTCCTAGCTGTTTCTTTTTTGGCTGCCATCCCACACATCTGAAGCTGGTAGGCTGCAGCTAGGGCACACGGGCAGCGGTTTCATTACCAAGAAAGATTGTAAAAACATATAAGATTGTAAAGAAATTAAGTATGAAGAGATATTATAATGCATTATCCAAAAGACCAAACATAGTGCTTTACATTTAATTTGGGCCTCCCCTTGTAAGCAGTGCAAAACTTGTAAGATTGAGAAACTATGATACTGTATACTGTATCAATTGGAGGCATCTAAGTTGTTTCCTTGATAAGCCCACATACAAACAATTACAATAGACAATCAGATTAGAAATTAAAGTACAATTGGAACCCAATCATTCTTTTGAACATACAATTTAATATCCCGCCTTCTAAAGCAAAGTATGATTCTAGGGGGTATGTTTACAAAGTAGCGGTAGCGGCCTCCATGCGATATCGGAGCCATGGTCCAATTGAATTGTAACATACCCCTAGGTGTCATTCCGCATTTTTCTTTAGAACTCCTTCTCTCTGGGGGGCAGAGCCTGGCTTTTGGTCAAGATGGGCGTGTAAGAGCTGTGCTCCAGAGAATCCTGACTTCTGCAGTCTTTAATCAAATAGTTCCTGCCTACTTTGATAGCCTACTTTGATACCATTCAATCCCGGATATGTCAGGCCCCAAGCCGACGCGGCTGGATTACTAAATTTCTCAAAACGCCAGTGCAAAGAGAACCAAAATGGAACTTCTCTCTCCTCACAAGATGGCGGTTATCCAAGATTGTCCTGAGACCTTGCAGGAACTTCTGGCTGAGATTCGGGCAGTCAAAGACTTGGTCAGATCTAATGGAGACACGCTGTGCAAAATGCAGAAAGATATCAACGCCTTGAAAACGTCTTTGGAGTCAATTACGGCTCATTTGGAGAAGGTAGAAAACGTGGTGGCATCGCGTGGGGAGAGGCTCAAGGCCATTGAGAAGCAGGCCGAGTTGATTCATTCACTGCAAAGAGAGGTGGAAGATGGTAGCAATCATTCTTGGAGGAAGAACATTAGAATACTGGGAGTTCCTGAGGGAGCAGAGGGCCCTGATATGGTGTTCTTTTTGAAGGCCATGATTCCGGGTGTGTTAAAGGTGAAGTTTGCCATGTCATTTGAAATCGAGCGTACCCATCGAGTGCCTACTCAGTCCATGATTGCGGGAAAGCGTCCATGCCCAGTCATGTTGAAAGTCTTACATTTTCAACAAGTATCGCAAATAATGGGAGCAGCCAGAACACTTTCAACTTTGGAATATCAGGGACACAAACTCCTGTTCTTCCTGGACTTTGCAAAGGTGACAGTGGATCGGAGGAAGAGTTTTCTGGCGCTTCGTCCATGCTTATTGCAGCTGCAGGCCCATTTTGAGCTGCTTTATCCTGCCCACATGAGAGTCATGCTGCATAACCAGACCAAGACTTTTGATGTTCCAGGGGAGTTACATGCATTTTTGGAAGACAAGGAGTCGGAGGTGATGCGATGAAATTTACGTTGCAGTTTGTTTGCAAAAGTTCTACAGCGCTTGCTATCATGGGCGTTTGACTGATCTGAGGTCGTGTAGTGGTGACTTATCCACGCAGAAGCAACTTTGAATCATGCAGTATTGCTATACATTGTGACATTTATTCTGTCTCTTTTTAAGGAGTTCCAGGGTATTATTCCTGGACAAGATGTTTCTCCTACTGTTTCTCTCTTTTTTCTTTTATGTTCTATGTTGTTTGTGATGTCTAAGGCAGTTCAGAGAGTAATGGGGCTTGGAAGAGCGGGATGGCCCTTAACTAGACTGGGGTCTTCTAGGTCATAAACTGATTCTAAGAAGGCTGCCCTGCCATACAGTTCTGGCGTTTTGGGTTTTGGGGACTTTGTCTCTACTCTTGTTGTGGGTGGTGGGCATGATGCAATACTTTAAGTGGCAAAGAAGTGGGAATGTACTAGGTCATTTTGCCCTCCATGTCTGTCTTGTCCTGGTGGGCTCACCCGCTAAGTTTGTGTGTTTTATAGCCCCCCTGGGTTTGGTGGTTTGGGTGGTTTGCTTTTCAGAATTATATGTTTGTTACTGTAAATGATCATGTGCAGGGGCTAGGGCTAAATTGTGGCCTTCTTTTTTGGGTTTTCTTTTCTGAGCTATAAGTGCATCTACCACTCTGAGGGCTAGGGTTGCCAACTTTTTCACCGAGAAAAACCCGACACCTTTGGCTCGCCATGCTCCACCCATTCTCCTCCCCTAGTCCCACCCCTGCCCCACCCCCAGCCCCACCCACAAAAATTACCGAGGATACATGTAGGCTAACTTCCTTGGTCAGATAATAATTAAACTGGGAACCCCAAAATCCAAACATGAAATGTACAACACTGGAGAAATAAAACTATAAAGTAATTTCCTCTTGCACTAAACAAAAACGCAAAGATGTTAGCAATACACACTTCCCAGACCAGACATATTCCAGTTAATAAATTCAAAATAAAAAGTATTTTTCTACCTTCTGTTTGGACATTTTATTTTTCAGTTGCAATTGCTCCAGTCACTTTCTTCTGGTTTCTTCGTGTCTTCTGCGAGCTATCCATTTGGCCTTTCTTCTCTTTTAGATGTTTTCCATTCTCTCTCTATATCTGCTTTAACATACTGATTGTTTCCCTTTTGCTCTTTCCCCCAATTCTTTCCTTATTCCTTTATCATCCATTTAAATTTCACCCTTCCATTCTCAAGCCCCTCTTACTCTCCCAATACCGGACCCATCATAGACTTTTCTTCCACACAAAATATTTTTTCCCCTCTCCATTCTCATTCCCCATCCATTCTAGTCCTCCCCCAAAATCAGTTCCCTTATAGTTCTAGACCCACCCAGCATCCACTCCCTTCTAGTCCCATTCTCCCATGCCCCACATCAGCCCATTTCCAGTCCTATTCCAGCTCTTCATAAGCCCATTTCCAGTGCTAGCCTTCACATTACAGGCCATTTCCAGTCCTAGTCCCCGCCTCCCAATCACAGCCCATTTACAGTCCAAGTCCCCCATCACAGTCTATTTCCAGTCCTAGGCCCCCCACCATCACAGCCCATTTGCAGTCCTAGCCCCCCCCCCACCATCACAGCCCATTTTCAGTCCTAGTCCCCCTAATCACAGCCTATTTCCAGTCCAAGTTCCCCCTCCCTCCACCATAGCCCATTTCCAGTCCAAGTCCCCCCCGCCATAGCCCTTTTCCAGTCCAGGTCCCCCCATCACAGCCCATTTCCAGTCCAATTCCCCCCCCATAGTCCTTTTCCAGTCCAGGTCCCCCCCATCACAACCCATTTCCAGTCCAAGTCCTCCCACCCCATAGCCCTTTTCCAGTACAGGTCCCCCCCATCACAGCCCATTTGTAGCCCCCCCCCCCCCCGTGCAGCTGCTGCTCCTGCTTCTTACTGAGCAGCAGCTGCAATAAAGTTAATTTAAAAGTAAGGAAACCTGTGAGAAACCCTCCGCTCCTATGAAACTCCTTCTGCAGGGTCCCTGGCTGAAAAGGAAGTGACATCAGAGGGGCGGGCACTACAGAAGGAGTTTCATAGGGCCGGAAGGCCCCTCACAGGATTCCTTACTTTTAAATTAACTTTATTGCAGCCGCTTCTCTGTAAGAAGCAGCAGCAGCGGCTGCAAGGGGGGGCCAGGACTGTGATCGCAATCGCGATCGCAAGCGCAAAGTCGGTTTTCTGCTCTGGCCACTCCGATCTCGCAGCCAGAGCAAAAAAACGGCTTTTCAATGACCGGTTTCGGTTCTCTGCCGGCAGCCGGTCCGACCACAGGAAAACCGGCCAGGCAGGCTGAAAACCGGCTGGTTGGCAACCCTACTGAGGGCGTGTAAGCTGGTGTTCTACAATGTAAAACCACATGCTACAATTTGGTATGTTTTTGCAACATTTGACTGTCAATCTGTGCTATATTGTCAGTATGGCTTCCTTTAAGATAGTTTCACTGAATGTTAAGGGCATTAACGATCCCATTAAGAGGAAAAAGATTCTTTTTACAGTCGTAAAGAAAGTGCTGACATCTTACTGTTACAGGAGACACACTTGAATTTAAAGGAATCGTTAAAACTGGATATAAAACCCTTTTCTCTAGTGGCTTTTTCAGCTGCCAATCATAAGAAAAATGGGGTAGCCATTTTAGTGAGGAAGACTTTATCCCCAATGGTTATACAAACTAGGTCTGATACTGATGGGTGGTAGACAATGGCTGTCATCAAAATTGGATCCACTGAACTGGCCTTAATTAATATCTATGCTCCTAATATTATTGCCCTGCTTTCTTTTGCTCCATTGCGACATTGGCGCAGGAGGTGTCCAGATATCTGACTATTGTGGAGGGAGACTTCAGCCTCGTGCTAGACCCCTTGGTAGATAGGAGTCCTGTGAGAACCATTAGGGTTCCCAAGGCTCACACGGTTCTTGTATCTTTAATGCAAAATTGGGCCTGATAGACATATGGCGGTTGCAGCACCCTACGAACAAAGAATTTACTTTCTTTTCTCCTCCTCATAACTCGTTATCATGTAAAGACTTTTTCCTAGTCTTTAAGGGACTCTGTTCTAGAATTAGTGAGTCCAATATTCACGTGGCTCACATCTCTGATCATTCCGCAATCTCACTCACCCAATTTGACTCAACGAG
This sequence comes from Ichthyophis bannanicus, assembly GCA_033557465.1. Taxonomy (NCBI): domain Eukaryota; kingdom Metazoa; phylum Chordata; class Amphibia; order Gymnophiona; family Ichthyophiidae; genus Ichthyophis; species Ichthyophis bannanicus. Next base: position 584,128,211 of record CM066033.1, on the reverse strand, counting down.
CTATCAATCTCATGCACGTTGGCAATTTGATAGGACTCTTCTTGGCACTCACGAATTCTGCGAGACCATCCTGGTGGCTATAGAGGAGTATTTTCAATTTAATCTACCTCAAGACTCCTTGGGGTGGGCGTGTTGGGAAGGTTTCAAAGCTAGCATGTGGGCCACCATTACCAGTTTTGCTATACTGCAGGCCAAACAGCGTAAGGCAGAAGTTGGTGTACTAGACAAGCAGATTAAAGTGTAAGAATGCATTTTAGGCCAGAAAACGGATCCTAATATTTTGATAAGATTACAGCACCTTAGATTTAGATACAATTTGATTTTGACCACTGAGGCTTCACAGAATATCCAAGGGCAGAAAGGGTGATACCACTTGGAAGGTAATAGAGCTGGACGGTTGCTAGCTAACTCGTTAAAGGGTCATAAGGAAGCTTCTCGCATCACAGCTTTGAGGGATCCTCAGGTGCAACAATTGTTGTCAAGGATCCTGACATTGCAGGGACCTTTTGCCAATTTTATGCTTGGTTATACTCCCCAGAGATAGATTTCTCTGAAAAGGAGTTTGATAGACTACTGACTAATATTCAGAGGCCGGTGTTAGAACAAGAAACTGCTGCGGGACTAGATAAGCAGATCACAGTCATGGAAATTATCCAGGCTATTGATTCTATGCAAGTGGGCAAGGCTACCGGAACGGACGGCCTTCCGGTTGAATTCTATAAAACGTTTTCCAAAACCTTAGGGCCATACCTTCAACAATTCTATAGACTTCTTTTGGACAAGGAGGTTCAGACTGGAGCGTTCACCTCTGCAAACATTGTTGTTCTTGAAAAACCTGGGAGGGACCCTTAGTTAGTCAGTAACTATCGGCCAATTTTGTTGTTAAACACAGACTATAAAATCTTTGCGACCATTTTAACTGGTCGTCTCTCCAAATTGATCCCTTGTCTGATTCATCCGGACCAATGTGGTTTTACTGAGGGACGCTCCACAGCCAATAACACCAGAGTGCTTTATAATGTTTTGGAAGGCGCGGAGGGAACAGAGGGCCCTCTTGTGGGACTCTCACTAGATGCAGAGAAAGCATTTGATCGTCTGGAGTGGCCTTTTCTGTTTGCTATTCTGAAGTGGTTTGGATTTCGTGAGAGTTTCTGCAACCTAATCAAACTTATGTATGCGAGACCGAGTGCAAAAATTTCTGTATAAGTGACTCAGTCTAGAGAATTTCCTCTAGGGCGCAGTACCCGGCAGGCAATGTTCCCTCTAATTTTCTGTAGGCTGTGTGCGCATAAAATATCAGCTGTGTGCAGCTTTTGAAGGAAGGTTAAATTTTTGTGCGCCACATAATGACACTCAGAGTTATATACTTTAAAATGTGACTACACGTCAGAATACAGTATGTACACCACATTGATTTTAATCAAATTAAATGAAAATAGACGATTACTAAATGAAGCGGGAAATTTCTAGTACTTACAATCATAACTTTTAAATTTTAAGATGTCTGTGTTGTTTTCCATCAGAATCAGAGCCGTAATTTTTGTGCGTTCTGTTGTAAAGTATGTGCGCTCGCTCGACGAGGTGTGTGCGCGTGCACACGCGCACAGCTTAGAGGGAATAGTGCCGGCAGGGTTATCCTCTATCTCCCATTTTTTTCAATCTGGCCTTGGAACCTTTGGCCCTATTGATAAGGCAAAGCCTCGCAGTTAAGGGTGTCTCTATTGCTGGCATGGAAATTAAACTATCTGCATATGCTGATGATTTGCTGCTATTCACCACGTCTAGCTCTATACCGGTTATTTTAGAATTGATAGATAAATACTCAGGATTGTCTGGCTATAAAATTAATTGGTCTAAATCTGTCACATTTCCCTTAAACTCGAGAGTTTGAAGGACGGATCTGGAGGATTTTCATTTTATGTGGGAGCCTAAGATGGTGAAGTATTTGGGAGTTCACTATTGCTATCCACTTAGTGAAACCCTACAGTACAATGAAGGGGAGATCCTATCTACGGTTCGTAATATAACAGCAAAGTGGTTGCCGGTCTATCTCTCTTGGTGGGGTCATCTTGAGGCTATTAAAATGCCTATCACTCCTAAAGTGAATTATGTGTTAGAAATGCTACCAGTCTTTCTTACAAGTAAAACTTATCATCAAATTGAAGGGATTCTAGTTCAATTCCTATGGAAAAATAAATCACCTAGAATTGCTCTTAGGAAACTTAAAGCTAAAAAAAAAAGGGGGGGGGGGGGAATTTCCCTGACTTTCAGGCCTATCACTGCTTTTTTGCTAAAGCAAGCAAGGTTCACGATGGGTGGAGGGGGCCGCAGGTATCCACCCAGAATAGCTTGACCTAGAAGAGAGGTTAAGTGCTCCTTTCCCCTTAAATCTCCTTCCTGGCATGGTGTCTTTTAAGAGATTGAAGTCTCATAGGGTTATATCGGACACTCAGAGGGCTTTTCAACAGTTAGCAAATGCAATTCCTAAGGATTGTCTATCGAAACTAATACCCATCTGGCACAGTCATTTTTTAAAAATAAATCAAAGTTCATTTGCATGGAAACAATGGTTTAGTAGAGGCATTTGGAGTGTTGGCCAACTGATAATGGATGGCAAGTGGAAACCATTTGCTTCTTTATAAAGTGAATTTGATTTGCCTAAATCCCTATACTTCCAGTGGATTCAGCTGAGACATTGTATAGAAAAATCCCATTTGGATATTACATCATTATCTGATGAGTGGGGGTTGTTGAGTAAGATAGGTTCAGCGCATTTGGCCTCAGAGGTGGCTTCTCACTACTATAAACTGGTGGTTCAGAACAACAGTTCTGAGGCCATTGGTGTCCAACGAATCTGGGAACATGACACTGGGGAAGTTCTTTCTCCGGAAACTTGGACAAAATTCTGGAGTAAGATAAACAGGGTCTCTCATTCTGCCTCTGTCTCACAAGCTTTGTATTTCTTTGTGCACAGAGCACACTTTACTCCGATAAAGGTTGCTAAATGGGATAAGGCAGCTGGGAATGAGTGTTGGTCTTGTCGGGGAGATGTCGGCACTTTGAGGCATGTGGTGTATGATTGCCCTAGCATTCAGTCTTATTGGGCTTCAATATGGAATCACATTCAAGAGGTGTTGGAATTCAGGGCCACTCTTTCCTAGTCTGTGGTCGTTTTTCAGTCAGCAATTGACATCTCGTCATTACAGAGGGATTGCCAGTTTCTATTTGACTTCATGTTGGGAGTGGCCTTGCATCTCGTTATTTCTAAACATACAACAGAGCTTACTTGGCACGAATGGTGGAACCGCTTGTGCTTATGCTGCAAATATGAGCAAATGCCATGGTGTGGTAGATCCCTTATACCTTCCACTTTTCTCAAGTTGAAACCCTTTGAGAATTACAGCTCCAAAGCACGATATGGGATACAATAAGGGGTTATTAGTCAAATATTTTCATTTTATGTAGTGGAGTGCTTGGATGTTTCATAGCCCATGTAGTCCTCTCAGGCCTTCAGCTGTTTTCTTTCTATATAGTCCTTGATGATCGCATGATGATGGGAGGGACAGGTTGGGGTAGGCTGTGTATAACCTTTTTTCTTTGTTTCTTGTTAAAGAGAAATATTTTGTATTTTGTTTTCTACTGTAACTTGTTTTTTCCTTTTTTTTTTGTATTTTGTTGGAAAATATAAATAAAGAAGTTAAAAAAGAGCTCCTTCTTTCTGGAATAGCCTGCCTACACACGTGCATTTGGAGCCTGTCCTCTGGAATTTCAAAATCGCTCTGAAGACCCACCTCGTTGAGCAGGCTGTTGGAATTGGAGGTTAGGAGCATTTCAGCGAAATGCTGATAAAGGTTGTGTTTTACCCTCTCTTTGCCCTCCCTACGCATCCTGCCCAGTCTGCAGGTTTAAAATGTTGATTCTTCTATATACAGTAGATTATTTCCTCTCTTTCCTACGTATAATGGCGTTCCTAACTAATGTTTATTTTAGTGTTATTTTATTGTATTTTATTATATTTTAATGGAATGTAAACAGCTACGATTGCTCGCAGAATGGCTCCATATAAAATGTAATAAACCATAAACCATAGGGCTCCAGGCATGCCATCCTATGGCCAGGACCGTACCAAGCTAGAAATGTGCCCCAGCCATGTGCAGTAACTCACTCTTTTTGAGTTTCTGGAAGCCCAGCAATGATAATGCCCTTTCTGTGCTTACGCCCTGTGCAGTTGCACCGTTTGCACAGCCCTTGGAACGCCCCTTCCTATGGTCAGGAGAAGTGGCCATGTTCCCCCAAAAACAGAGCCCGTGGCACCAGCATGACACTCCATGTGCATCTGTGCACTGATTCATGTCCCCCTATGTAGGGGGAGGCAGTGGTCGAACTGTACTTTTCTGTGCCAAACCAACATTTGCATGACCTGCCCTCAACTGCATGACCCGCTGTGTTCAACCATCTCTAACTTTGAGTGAGTGGCCCACTTTGGTAGATTCAGAATGCACAAACCCTATCTCCCAACCCCTCCCCCTGCCCTATCACATCTTGCCAGTGCACATGCAGACCTGCGCATCACACATTGTTTTGTAGGTGTGTGTGTGCACACTCTCCCAGCGAGTATAATCCTCTGCTGACGGTTGTGGGTTTTGTGGCTGCCAAGATCATTTGTTTTGCTGCCCTGGCTGTTGCACATTGATACCCCACAACTGCCACTACCTTAGGTGACTGCCTGGTTTGCCTGGGCACAGTACCAGTTACGGGTATCTTGCCTGTTCTTTGTGTGGGATGCCTCTGGGCTATTATCTCTATGGGGATCATGTCTGAACTGTAAGTTTGGACTGCACGGGAATGGCAGATGCAACTACTGCCTTAGTCGAGGTTGGTATTACTGGCACCCACACTAGTGGCACCTTTCTGGGTTTGCAGTCTCATTAGCACACTAGCTGTCCATGGCTGTTCCCACCCATTCTCCATCCCAATTCCGCCCTAACCCCACTTATTCATGCACTGCTTGGGTAGTGTGGCATTTTTAGCATGGCAACCTTGCTGCCACATGCTTCTGACTTCTGTGGGGCTGGGACACATGGTATTTGTGCACTAAATCCCAAACTTGGCTACCACACTTTAGTAAGCATGCCCCAAAGAATGTAAAGAGAAAGGAAAAGAAAAAAAAAAAACAAAAAAGAATAAGGGAGTGCATTTGACAAGGGTAGGAGAGTTCATAAGACGTTTTAAACAGAATTTTGAAATTTCTATGTCTAAGTCATGTGGTGGCTTCACATTTCAGGGTCTTGTTGGTATGTATGGATTGCACCCTGGCTGTGCTAAAGACCTTATGATTACTTTGAAGACTGTGTGCCGGTATATGGTTTCATTTATATGATTAGTGCAGGGAACTACCAGAAAATGGAGTAAATATGCATATAGGTTACTGAAGCAGATAGCAGATGCTGTTGTAAGCAAAGTGATAGAAAAAAAATCCTACACTTTTACTTCTTTAATATCATGCATATTTTTGCCTTATCAGCAGGTTCGTTGAAATATGAACAACTGATCACTAAATACATAATAGTATTCCAGTCTTTTAATCACCAGTATTATATGACCGTCTTTTCATATTCAGAAATGTTTGCCTTTTTGTTTAAATTCCCTTAAGAAACAATGCTGTTTGAAAACTAAAAGATCAATCTATCAAGAGAGAGAAAGATATTAGAGCAAACATTTTAGGACTTAATAGGCTAATGGTTGCTACTTGGGTTGTAACGCCTGTCAACCTTTGAAAATGGATTGATGTTGACTCTCTTCATTTGTCAGGCCACTTGTTTCAAGAACCCCTCTTTCTCTCAAATTATCCTCCTGGGTTTAATTCTATTTTTATCACATTGATCAGTGATTCATTTGTTTGTGGCATTGCTTCAGTCATCACAAGCGTGTTTCAAATCCCCTTTAAAATAAGCAATAGAGCAGTTATTGTCTTTGGTTCATTATAGTGTTGCAAACCATGAGAGAAGAAGAGTGGAGGAGAAATGTTTTTCAGACTGTGGTGCCATTTACGTTAAGTGTTTTACAAATAGAAAGGGGCCATTGGACTGTTAAGTTAAAATTCTTTTTAAAGTTTGAGAAAAGCAGAAAAACTGAGAGGAAATGAGACACTAATCATATGAACACACCGGAACATTCAGGGGCGTGTTATTTGGTTGAAGTTGACTGGATAAGTTCAATATTGAATCCCAGATGAAGATAACTCGACAACTTAACTGGATATCTTTATACCTGGTGCTTTAACTAAATAGTGTTAAATACCTGGTTATCTTTAACTAAATAGTGTTGAATAATGGTGTTATCCTGTTAAGAGTTAACCACATCCTCTGTATGTCTCTCTTCCTTCCTCGTTTTGATTCTTTCCTAACCAAAAATCTAGAGAAACAGTATACAATTCAGAAAAATGTACCACAGCTGAACTCCTAAATTTAGGCTCCTAAGTCCGCCAGGAGTCAGGACTGACTCGAAGGCACACATTGCATTTGCATTTGCAAGTCAGGGTAGTGCCACAAGCCATCTGTGGGCAGAACTGGAGTGGAGTTCACAATTAACAACAATATTCAGCCAGGGCTCTGCCAAAAAAAACCTCTGCTGCCCTGAAGGCCTCATCCTGTAGATATTGAACATATCAGTCGTTCTTATTTATTTATTTATTTTATTTATTTATTTAACAGTTTCTTCTATACCGCCCCTTCCAGAGATCAGGGGCGGTTTACATTAAAACAGTGAACAGAACATTTGTATACATCTGTATACATTTATTTATTTATTTACTTATTTCTTCTATACCGCCCCTTCCAGTGATCAAGGGCGGTTTACATGGAACAAATTATGTATACTAATTGTATACTTTACATGGAACAGGAAACTTTCTAACTTTTTACATGGAATAACTTAACAAATTAAGTGTATTACAGTATACATTGCATTGAAACAGAGAAACTTTTTAAAGTGGGGACAGGTGTAATAAGCTGTCCAAACTATTTACATTTACATTTACAAGGAACATTATGTTTTTTAACTATATACAAGTGTAATTACAAAGAACATATTTTTTTCTTGAACGTTAACTAGAACAGTGCTTATCAAACTATGTACAGGTTATAATAACATGGAGCACAACATAGTTGATTACCAGTGGTTATTTACAATAGTGATATAGCCGACAGTTTGAGTAGATCTTTTGCATGTTGTGTGAAATGTTTTGCATGTTGTGTGGGATATGTAAGGTTTATTGAGTTAGTCGTTTGTTCTGTCTTGGGTACTGTGGATGTGTTTCTGTGATTGTTTTGGAGAGGTTTTTGTTGATGTGGGATCTCAAAGTGTTTTGTAAAGAGGTATGTTTTTAGTTCCTTTTTGAATTGATGAAGGTCTTTTATCATGCGTAGTGTTAATGGTATTTCATTCCAGAGGGTGGGGGCAGCAAAGGAGAAAGCTCTATCGCTTGTTGTCGCTTTAGTTTTTCTGAAATTTGTTTTTATGTTGAGGGAATGGATTGCATTCCGTCTGCGCGTTCTAGTTTCTGCTGGGAGGTGTATTAGAGTAGATAGTTGTGAGGGAGAGATTTTATTAATGATTTTGAAAGTAGTTAGGAGGATTTTATATTTTATTCGGCTGTTTATAGGGAGCCAGTGTAGGTCTAACAGAATTGGGGTCACATGATCTGTTAGTTTAGCTTTTGTGATCATCTTGGCACATATGTTTTGGGCTCTTTGGAGAAGGTATATGCTCTTTAATGGAAGTCCGTTTAGGAGACTATTACAATAGTCGAAATGAGGGGTGATGAGGGTGTTGACTACTGATCTAAAGTCATCTGTGTTAAGTAGGGGTCTCAGATGTTGTATTGTCTTGAGTTTATAAAATATGGTTTTTACTGTATGTTTTATGTGTGGGATCATGGTGAGTGAGTGGTCTATAATTATTCCAAGGTATTTTACCTCCTTTTTGACAGGTATAGTTGTGTTACTTATTGTGATTGTAGTAGGGTAGTTGCAGTCAGTGTCTGTTTTCCTCGTTATGAACATTGCTTCTGTTTTTTTGAGGTTAATGCTTAAGTGATTGTCTTCAAGCCATGTGGTAGTCTCGTTCATGCATTGGAGAAGGCTATCATATTTGGGGTTGTTAGGGTTAATGGGGATGGCAAGCATGATATCATCTGCGTATATGAAATGGTTGATTTTATGCTTCTTGAATATATTTGTGATGGGCTGGAGGTACAAATTGAAGAGGAGGGCAGAGAGGGCTGATCCTTGGGGGATGCCCTGACCTTGGGGGAAAGTTTCTGATGTTTCTGTACCTAATTGTATCCGTATTAATCTGTGTGTGATGTATGATTTGAACCATTCAAGGACTGTACCTCCTATTTTTAGATTTTCTAGTCTGTTAAAGAGTGTATTATGGTTGATGCTGTCAAATGCGGCAGAAAGATCTATGAAGAGGAGAAGGAAACCTTTGTTATTGTCATTAGTACCTCTGATGAGTAGGTCTGTCAGTGCAATTAGGAGAGTTTCAACTCCATGGAAGGGGCGGAAGCCAAATTGATGTGCATCGAGGAGTTTATGTTCATCAATGTAATCTTGTAATTGGAGTTGTATGGTTTTTTCTATTATTTTGGCGATTAGCGGTATGCTTGCTATTGGCCTGTAAGAGTTGGGGTTTTTTGGATCGAGTTTATTGTTTTTTATTATGGGACGGATCGAGGAGAGCTTTAGGGTATTGGGCATAGTTCCTTGAGAAAGTGATTGATTTACTATGTATTGGATCAGTGTTTCCCAACCCAGTCCTACGGGGCACACCGGCCAGTCAGGTTTTCGGGATATCCCTAATGACTATGCATGAGATATATATGCATTAGAGATATCCTGCCAACCTGACTGGTTTGTGGCCCTCCAGGGCTGGATTTGGAGACCCCTGCCTTACACCTCTGTCATTTAAGATTGTGAGTGGGCAAGGTGCAGATGTCCTAGACATCGAAAGGGTATATAGAATGTGACACATTCCTCCTCGATTCTCACCACCACCAAAAAGTTGTCTAATAGACAATATTTTGGTGGTGGTGAGAATCGAGGAGGAATGTGTCACATTCTATATACCCTTTCGATGTCTAGGACATTTGCACCTTGCCCACTCACAATCTTAAATGACAGAGGTGTAAGGCAGGGGTCTCCAAATCCAGCCCTGGAGGGCCACAAACCAGTCAGGTTGGCAGGATATCTCTAATGCATATATATCTCATTCATAGTCATTAGGGATATCCCGAAAACCTGACTGGCCGGTGTGCCCCGTAGGACTGGGTTGGGAAACACTGTATTGGATGTTTTCTGCAAGAAAGTCCTTAGTATGCTTGATCCATGACACAGGGCATGGGTCAATCGGAGAGGTTGTGGTGTTGATCATTGTTATGATGTTAAGGATGTGTTTTCGTTCAACCTTGTGAAAGGTTGTCCATTCATAACACAGGTACACTAAAAAAACTTTTTTTAAACTGCCTCTAATGTTTCGATTGATTTTTACGTTTTTTGGTGCGCTGAATCCAAATCTGGTAACCAATTTGCTCCATCACGTACAGATTTTTTGCTACATTGGGTTAGCAGTTTGAGGTGAACGTTTCAGATTGAGTGCGATCGAGATAAAAGTTTCTTGGATGAATTCTTTATACTAATTGTTTAGTAGTTATTCAAATAAGAATAAAGAAAATTGTAACAAGGCAGCACATAAGAATAGAGTAATGTCAACAAAACACACTGTGATGGTAGCAAAATTGTCTGCACTTAAAACAGCCACATACATGTGCACAAACATTGAGCATATAAGAGCGAGGTTCAACACAAAGCAAAGCAAAGAAATGTGCAAAAAATGTTGTACAGGTATGTATGTAAGAATAGAAAACGCAAACCGCACCATTGCAATACATGAAGACAAACACCCGATGGTGTGAAAATAAAATTCTAATAAATGAGATCCGACACTGTGGTAATAACTAGCAAATTTTTATTTCAAAGTTTAGTAAAAACACAATATTTGTCAACACAGTTTAGATTTTAAAGTCATTCTTGGGACAATCAATCTCCTGGTGGGCCCGTTTCTTCTTCCCCCGAATGCTTCTCTTGGTGCGCTGCTTGGCGTATTTTTCATCTGGGGTTTCCCGCAGCAGCAACCAGCAGAAATCAGCCATCATAGTGGTGTTCCATCTTCCTTGGTACCTTCTCTCTGCGTCCTTGATGTCCTGGTGAAACCTTTCACCTTGTTCTTCACTGTACGCCCCCAAGTTTTCGGGAAAGTAGTTCACATGGGAGTGCAAGAAATGGACTTTCAGGCTCATGTTACAGCCTTGTTCTTTGAAGGCATTGAGCATCCTGGCAACAATATCCTTATAGTTCTCATCCCGCCTGTTCCCCAAGAATTTGAGAACAACATCCTTGAAGGAATCCCAGGATTCTTTTTCCTTCTCAGACATCGTTTCAGCGAATGCTCCATCTGAAATGAGTTTCCTTATATCAGGGCCAACAAACACTCCTTCCTTTAGCTTTGCTTCAGAAAGTCGGGGGAACTTTGAGCAAAGGTACCGAAAGCACTCACCATCTTTTGGAAGGGACTTGATGAATTGCTTAATGAGACCCAACTTAATGTGGAGAGGTGGTAATAGAATTTTATCACGAGGTACCAAGCTCTCACGAAGAACATTTTTCTCACCGGGTCTCAAATACTCCCGAATTGGCCAGTCTTTTTTCCCCCAGTGTAGGTCGCGGGCCCGGCTATTCCACAAGCAAAGGAAGCAGGGATATTTGTTGAAACCGGATTGCTGCCCTAATAGCATGGATAGAATTTTAAAGTCTCCACAAATCATCCACTTATGCTCATCATAACGAATCTTCTGAAGAATCAGGGCCAAATTCTCGTATTTTTCTTGGAGAATAACAGTGAGCAATAGGAACTGAAGCGAATGTGTTGCCATTATGAAGAAGAACACCTTTTATGCTGTCTTTTGACGAATCAATGAACAGCCGCCATTCAGCAGGATCATACTTGAGTTTAAACTTTTCCATCACTCCGTATATATCGTTGCAAATACCAAATCTTCCTCTTTGCTGAAATACTTCAAAAATTGTGTCTCGCGGTTGCGGTACCAATAAAAAGTTGTTCCTGGTGACAATAGATTTTTCTGTTTAAGCCGAGAACCTAGCAGTTGGGCAGCATTTTTTGGGAGTCCTAAATCCCGGACTAAATCATTCAATTCAGCTTGAGAGAAAAGTTCAGGTTTCGGATCTGGTTCAGTTTCAAACTCGGAAGTACTGGACTCATCAGGAAAAGCCATCTGATGAGTCTCATCATGATCAGAACCGTCCACACAAATATGATCCAAAGATTTTGGTGGTTCAGGCACAGGTACTTCGTTGCTATGAGGCATAGGCCTAATTGCTGAGGGAAGGTTGGGGTAACTTATTACGTTCTTATTTTTTAAGTTGTATCCCTTCACAATGCAAGAGCAAAAATAGCAGTCACTGCTGTGGTCTCTTTGTTCACGCCACATCATAGGTATTCCGAAACGAAATGCTTGTTTTTTACCTTTCATTCATAAGCGTAGATCTTCCTCACATGTCTTGCACAATTTGTGAGGAGCCCACGGTTTGTCTTGATCGCCTAACTTCAAACCGAAATAGGCGAAATATACTTTTTTAATAAATGCAGAAATATTCCTCTGCCGCTTTTTCACGGTATATTCCCCACAAATAAAACAAAAACTGTCCGGAGAGTTGACGCAACCTCTGGCTCTGTGAGCCATCACAAATACACAGCACAGCAAACTACAACTGTAGTGAACCACTTCGGAATAAAGCTGGATTTACGACTGAGCAAACAAAAGATAATAATGAACTTGCAAGAAACTGAAATTTGACAGGAACGTTCATGTCGCAACCACCGTGTTTGAGCGAGCGAACGAGGCGAGGCGAACAGGAAAGAACATGTGCCAGCGCGAGTACTGGATTTAGCCCCCCGCCTCCCAATTGTCCTGTTAATGTATAAAATGAATACAAAACACTCTAAAATATCATGAGGGAGTGTTTCTAGTTAGTTAACCATTACAACCTCTATTTTGGGCCAAGAAAATAAACTGCAGTCGGCTAAAAAGAAATTATGTGAACATTCCTTATATGGGTAAGAAATCTAATTTTGCAAGAAAACGTGACGTGATGGAACATTTTGGCTATTTTTCCTGGATTCAGCACCCCAAAATCTATAGGAATCAGTTGCAAAACTGGAGGCAGTTTTTTGGTAGTGTACCTGTGTAATTAATGTCATGTTTAGATATTGTGGTGGTTGGGGAGTATGGTTTTGCCTTTAGTTTCTCAGCAAAATGTGATGCTAAGGTTTGTACGCTTATTGTGTCTTGATTTGTTTCTGGGTTTTGTGTTTTTGTTAGTGTTTTTACAATTGAGAAGAGTTCTCTAGGCCGGTTGATAGCAAGATTTATTAATTTGGAGTAGTATTCTCTTTTGAGTTGTTGATTGCATCCTTGTATCTATTAAGTATGTTTATATTTAGTTTTGTTATCGTGTGATTTTGTTTTTCTCCAGATTTTTTCTTGTTTACGTAGTTGCTTTTTTAGCAGGGCGATGTCTTTAGTAAACCATTTTTGTGATTCCTTCTTTTTCTTTTGCATCGTTTGAGTAGGGGTTGCTGCATCGTGGATTGTTTGGTTCCAGTTCTCTATAGTTTGGTCTATATCAGTAAGGCTTGTAGTGAGTTTGGGTAGTACCTTATCAAGGAATGTGTCATTGTCAAAGCGGGGGAAACGTGAGTGGTGTGTGGTGTTGTGTTTGCAGGCTGTAGTGGTGTTTGTGCTAGTAGGTGAAATGTTATCAGGTGGTGGTCAGACCATGGCACTTCCGTAGTTTTTGGGGAAGAGTAGAGTTGATGTAGGTTGAAGGGGGTAGGGAGGAAAATGAGGTCTAGCGAGTTTCCTTTATTATGTGTGGGTGCGAGGACTATCTGGTTAAATCCCATGTGTGACATTGAGTCAATGAAGTTGTCTCTTTGGGATTGGTTCAGGGATGGGAGGTTAAGGTCACCTAAGATTATGAGGGGTTTTCTCTGGGATGCTGTGCATGCGAGTTCAAAGATAGGGGAGAGGTTTTTCTGATCAGCTGATGGGGGTCTATATATTAGGGAGAATGCTAGTGTTCTGTTTTCAATGTTTATTATGTCCATGCCTTCGACATTGTTTGAGTTCGTTAGGGTGTATTGTAAGTCTTTTTTAGTGAGAATGAGTATGCCACCTCCTCTTTTTGTATCACGGTGGCAGTTGAATATATCATATTGTGATATGTGGAGCTGGTTTAATAGTATTGCGTCTGTAGGTGTTAACCATGTTTCAGTAATGAAAAAGATGTCAGGTTGTTCGTCCCTTATTATGTCATTTACTATTGGTATTATGTTCCGTATAGAACGAATGTTTATTAATATCAGTTTTAGTTTGGTGTCTGTGTTGGGGGAAGATTTTTTGTTGTTGAGGTCTTTACAGTTTATGTGGATTACTCTAGGAGGATGTCTATGGTTGCTGTTGTTTGGTGGCAGGTTGAATGAGTGATAGTGTAATGGGGAGCGTGATAGGTTGCGGTTGGGGTTATGGATGATAGGGATGCTATTACAAGGGGGGTTGTTGGGTTTATATGTGTAGATTAGTTGCAGTAGGAGGGCTATTAGTAGGAGAGTGGTTGGCAGTGTTTTTATTTTTAGGTAGGCCATTATGTTTTATTGTGAAGAGATGGTTTCTTGGTGGTCTGTGTTAGGGGGCTAGTATGTGGTAGGGATAGGTTGTACGTGTTTCAGGTGTACTAATCTGGTTTGTAGTATGGTTCACAGCGCAGTGTAATTTACAGTACCAATGTAGTTCACAGTATGCAATTGTTGCTGGCTGCAGTATGTGTGGATCCTTATCTACTGACAACAGTATACACTTTGTAGTTTCAGGTTTCGAGTTACTGACAACAGTATACGCTTTGTAATTACAGGTTTCTAGTTAGGTGGATACTGACAACAGTAATTGAAAGTCTTTGGTTACTGACAACAGTAATTGAAGGTCATTGATTACTGTCAACAGAGTTGGCTATGGTAATCAGCTAAGTTTTAAACAATTAGTTGCTAGGGTCAGTACAGTCTGTATGAGATTAGATCAACTGAGTGGATAGTGACAACAGTTTACATTGAACGTTGGTTGCTTGTAGCAGTATTGATAAGATAGGTAGGGAAAAAAATTTGGTGAATACTGGCAACAGTATATTTAGATCGGTAGCTACAGGCAGCAAAACTTAGTGTGAGAGAGATAGATATAGGCTAGCCAGATAAGTGGACAGAACTAGATTCTACCAGAAGTGGCTGAATATGGTAGGCTGCTGGCCGCAGTACGTGAAGGATTGATAGGGGTAATTAAAGCTACTAACAATATTATATACACATTTTTAGCTGTTGGAGATGGTACATAAGGATGGGTGGAGGCAATAACTAATAACAGGCAGTCACAAAAGTACAGTATAGGTTAGAAAGAGTAATGGCTACGCACAACAGTATGACTAGGTGTGATTGGCAGGTTCAAGTAAAGACTGTTCATTTAGCTGTGGTATACTTGCTGTATCAGCGGGGTGTCTGGAGGAAGATGGGAGTGAGCTCGACCTCGAGGGAGCTCAAGCTTTATGCTTATGTAGATCTTCCTTGAAAATTGGAGAGCGTTTCTAGTTCTTGTTCAAGGAATCAGAATCAGTAGTTTCCTGCTCAACCCAGACCGAATAAGCGGATCAGTGCGTATGGAGCAGTTGGTAGGTGCAGACAGATGTAGGCAGGGTACCTTTAGAGGTCCTCGCCTCAGGCGCGGGCCCGCCAGGCACGGGCACGCCTGCCGGCGCGAATTTTTAAAGGCTGGTCACGTGCCCCGATTGGGCAGAGATGGCTCCTGTGCGGCTCCTGCCTCTGGAGGCTCAATCCCCCAACTGGGGAGAGCTGAGGAAGGTGGTGGGAGTTGAAAGACCGTGCGCCTGCCGGCGCGGACTTTTAAAGGCTGGTCACATGCCCCGATTGGGCAGAGATGGCTCCTGTGCGGCTCCCGCCTCTGGAGGCTCAATCCCCCGACTGGGGAGAGCTGAGGAAGGTGGCAGGAGTTGAAAGACCGTGCGCCTGCCGGCGCGAACTTTTAAAGGCTGGTCACATGCCCCGATTGGGCAGAGATGGCTCCTGTGCGGCTCCCGCCTCTGGAGGCTCAATCCCCCGACTGGGGAGAGCTGAGGAAGGTGGCGGGAGTTGAAAGACTGTGCGCCTGCCGGCGCGAACTTTTAAAGGCTGGTCACATGCCCCAATTGGGCAGAGATGGCTCCTGTGCGGCTCCCGCCTCTGGAGGCTCAATCCCCCGACTGGGGAGAGCTGAGGAAGGTGGCGGGAGTTGAAAGACCGTGCGCCTGCCGGCGTGAACTTTTAAAGGCTGGTCACGTGCCCCGATTGGGCAGAGATGGCTCCTGTGCGGCTCCCGCCTCTGGAGGCTCAATCCCCCGACTGGGGAGAGCTGAGGAAGGTGGTGGGAGTTTTTCCTAACCAAAAATCTAGAGAAACAGTATACAATTCATAAAAATATACCACAGCTGAACTCCTAAATTTAGGCTCCTAAATCAGGGTAGTGCCACAAGCCATCTGTGGGCAGAACTGGAGTGGAGTTCACAATTAACAACAATATTCAGCCAGGGCTCTGCCTGAAAAAACCTCTGCTGCCCTGAAGGCCTCATCCTGTAGATATTGAACATGTCAGTCGTTCTTATGCTCTACAGATATTACAGATTGTCATTTGAGAGAGAGACACACAAAAAGTTTAAACAATTATGTATTTTAAGGACATAGATTTATTTTGTTTTACATTACCCACACATAGGAGCTGAACTGGTGTAAAGATACTGTGCTAAAGGAGAAATTCAAAACCATGTCAATGCCAAATTCAGCCATTTTGGAAGTGCTGATTTTGCATCTTGTAAAAATTTGCAAGGCAAATCTGGGACACTTATCTGAAGCATGTGGAGGTGGGGGGGGGGGGGGGAGGGAGAGAAGGGACACCTTAGTTCCAGGTTTCAGGGAGGGAGGAGGGTCAATATCCTATCAGGGAGGGAAGAGGGTCAATATCCTATCCCTTCATCCATCTCATGACGGCAACAATATTACTTCCAAGCAGACAAAGAACAGAGAAATAGAAATAGTGATACATTTCCCCTGTACTGTGTAAAATATAAAGATAATGGATGGATGCAAATTCTAAAAAGTAATATATCAACCCCCCCCCCCCCCCCTTTGTCTCAATTGCTGAAATCTGGGACAGGAGGATGACAAAGAGGTGGGGACTGGGGACAAAGCTCTAAAATCAAGGACAGTCCCCGAAAATCAGGGATTTCCAGTAATCTTAATCTTGCATATGTAAGTGCCCACATTTACATGTACAAAATAGTAGAATTCTTAAAACTGGACATCCAGGAAAAGTCATTTAAGGAGTCAAGTGAAAAAACCTCTTTTATAATCAAATTTTGAGGTGCTCTTTAACACCAGAGAGGTTGCTTGAACTACTTATGCAAAGCCTACGTAGATCCAAATAGGCTGTTAGCTAATATTTATGCCTGCCTCAGATCAGGTGTAATGCTTACATCTAGATTTATAAAAGTGTGAAAATATTGCCATTGTGAAGTTGAAACATATGCCTACTTTGCTGGCCTGCTCAAACTATACCTACAACACTCGAAATTGGACATGCTGTGGGTCTAAACATGTACTGTGAATGCAGCTTTCTAACATTGTTATTCACATATGTAAGGCATTGATGCTTGTAAATTCTGCTCTTTACACATATGAATGCCATGCAAGCTTTCTGAAATGACCTCCTCTATTTGAAAATCATTAGCAGTTGCTGGTGCCTGTGGTACACAGCTGGAAAAAATTCAGACTGTAGCAAGAGGATTAAGGAGATCATTTTCCTAAATTAGTTCCAGTACAGTGGGTGTTGAGTCTATTGTTTCAATCTGAAAATCTTTGCTTTCTACGCAACTTTTATAAATAATTCCTAAAAACTTTCTGGCCTTGAGGTAGTCACATTTTCATCAAAAAAGACTGGAGAACACCCAGAAGGCTAAAAAAAAAATAAAAGTTATAACAAATGCTAAGATAACATGATGTACCTTGCAGGTTTCAAATTCCCATTTTGGCAGTCCTGACAGTGTCTCTCTTAATTCATTTTTGACTGCTGTTTTTATATCCTATTTAACTCTTGAATTTCTTTAAAGTCCTCAAACATTTCTTAAGTTTGTGACCTGCATTAAACGTTTTCATGATTAACTAGGAGGTCCTAGCCTACAGTTTGTTGACTGTATTTTTATTGCATGATTTATGATAGTATTTCTTTTTAATTCTGTTGGATTTTCAAAAGAAATAATTTTTACAGGAGGGAATCATGTTCTTAACTGAATAAAACCAAATGCCGTGATCAAAGCATTTTATGTAACTAGAGCAACATCACAGTATTCCTCTCTCTCTGCAGGCTTTGGTGTTTTCATTTTGTGAATTGTCTTGAACTAAGTACAAAGTTTGTGGCATAAAAATAACAGGACATATCTTACTTTTATCTTAAATAGCCCTTTTAATTTTTTCATTAGCTTCTGAGGTCTGTCTCTTGCTGCTGTGGATCAATGAACAGGGTCGCCAGAGTATGTAGCTCCATCAGGGGGTGTAATCTTTGAAAAGGCTGTACTATCACTACCAACATTATTAGCCTTAAGGAGTCTTTTAGCAAAGGGTGCTAGCTGTTAGCACGGGTATGGGGCACGCTAAAGGCAGACATTATACCTGCAGTGACAGGTAGCATGGGGCTATGACAGTCGGTGCCATTGGAATATAACACTAACCATCCATGGTGCTTTCTTGTACAAGTGGGAGGGTTAGGAACAGAGAGTGGATGGGATGAGCACTGAACTAC
Source organism: Ichthyophis bannanicus (assembly GCA_033557465.1). Taxonomy (NCBI): domain Eukaryota; kingdom Metazoa; phylum Chordata; class Amphibia; order Gymnophiona; family Ichthyophiidae; genus Ichthyophis; species Ichthyophis bannanicus. Next base: position 584,110,183 of record CM066033.1, on the reverse strand, counting down.
CTGCAAAGCGAGCTAGTAGCGCGGGTGCACTCATCACCACATCCATAGATGGTGTTGAGTGCACTTGCGCTCTTCTAGTACCACAGCAGGACTACATACACCTCGCTTTCTACATGGACAAGCAGGATGAGTCAGCCTCACCTGGGTGACTCCCTAGCTGAGGCTATGAAGGTATGCTTCTCATAGGAGTATGTGTTCAACCTTTGTGGCCCATGAAGTGTGCTGTGATAGGATGAAGATATCAGGTTTTGTCATCTAACCGAAGGAGTTGCTCTGTACTTGGCATGAGAGTCAGCATGCCATATTGAGTATAACTAGCATACTGGATGAAAGTGGCAGTGTGCTTAGAGCATCAATAGACTGAAGCATTCAGAGGAGTTTCAGCAAGGGCGTATTCCCCTCTTTTTTTATTTTTTCATAACCTTCACAAAACTTCCAGATAACACCTGCTGAACATAATGGAAAAAGGGTGCGTATTCTTGTAGTGTTTGATTTCCATGGGATGGTGGCACCCACGCATGCTTCTTTACGCTCTAACACATAGAGCCTTTCTGGATGGGGAAAATCTCTAAGGGAGCAGGCTTTGGCTATGCAAGTCCTTCCTGTACAGAGCAGGCAGCATATGCCTGCTTGAAGAAGGCTGAGAGGACTGCTTCTCACGAGCTAGAAATAAGGAAGCCTCTGCATTGGGAATAAACCATAGATTTGGAAGGTTCCATGGGAAGTGGGTGGTGGTTCATTTTCACTTTAGGGCAAGGTTCCCTCATCTCAGGTGAGGATGCCCAGGAATACTAGAAAAAAAAACACCAGCAAAATGAGGAATCACCTTGCACTTGGGAAACTACACAGTCCTCCTGGGACTAAGTGTATATAGCTTAAGTGTCAGGTGGATTTGTAGTGGTCTCAGTTGCAGCTGCAGAGTCATGTGCCAGTGGAGGCCACATTTATGTTATGAATCTACTAGGTTATTGATATTTGCTTATATTCTTGAAAGAGGTCTTCACCATCTTTCAAGTACCAATTGGTTAAGAGGCAGGTCCTCTTGCGAGCTGGATAGTCATCCCTTCTAGAGAGTAGAAACTTGGTCGATTGGGTATATAAGTCTTCAAACAACAAAAGAGCAGGAGAGTTGAAATATGACACCGGGTAGATCCCTGTGTTCTTGCAGAATGGAGGGTCCCTCAGAGAATATGCTGGCCGATGGTTGGTTAGCCCATCTGACCATCACAGTAAGGTGGTGATGGTGGTTGTTGTCAGGAACATACTAGCCATCCTGTACCTGCGATCTCACCCTATGACTTTCCATAGGGTTATAGTATCATATCACTTGGGGCCTCTTCACAAAGCTTATTAGGCGCTGCTCCAGCCTCTCTAAGTTGGCTATCCCCACCTAACCCCCTGTTAAAGGGTATGACTGCTGCTCCACCCACATATGGTTGTGAAGAATGAGCTAGGAGTCCCCTGCTGAAAGGGGGTGTCTCAGGGCACCGTGCCCATGCACACAATGGTCAAAGTTCTCAGGCAGCAAAACAGCCTGGATAGCCAGTATGTGTTCCCCCATCTGAACCTTCTATCTGTGTTGTCCAAAGACAAAGAGGTTGATAGAGCTTAGGAGTAGATTGAAAATATATGCAACCAGAGCATGTATATGGATAAGCTCTACATTTGGGGGTGGGGGGGGGGACATCGTTCGATCTTTAAGGGTTGAGGAACAGATGAAGTGTCAGCCGATAGCTGTACTAGAAATACAGCTTACAGAATGAATGCAGATGTTGTTTATCACTTATTATAACTGATATACTGCCCTTTGTTGGGGAAACAACAGAGCAACTTACAAAAATTACTATAACAAAAATAGAGAGGTAGAAAGGAGCTCCATTGAAAACAGTTAAGGAACATCCTAAAATAAATTGACAAGACTGGTACCCACTATCATCTGTTATACCACGGCAGAGGTTGGTCACAAACCTGTGATGCCTGGACTTTGGGTCAGATATATCCAGTTAAACCACCACTGCCCTCCAATTCCTTAGAGGGGCCATTCAAGGCAGAGATAAGGGGTTGGTTGTTCACCAGAAGGATCCAGTCAGGGAGATGTGTTTAAATGCCACCCATCCTTTGGTTTGATATGACTCTTGACCCAGCTTTGGGGGATTGAGGGGACCATGTTATTTATTTATGTATTTATACCACCTTATCCTTGTATTTATACCACCTTATCCTTCAATCAAAGTGGTTTATATTATATAATCACTACAAACAGGTACTGGATACATTTGCTTGTCCCCAAAGGACTCACAATCTATGTGTTACATGTTAGTTGCTAGTAGCATGGCCTGTCATGGATAGGCTTCCTCCCTCTTTTTTTGGGGTACCCCAAGGGGGCTGAGGAAAGCAATGAGAACTCATGAGGGTTGTGAGCACATGATGGATGTGAATATATAGTCCTTACAAGAGTGGAAAGCTGTCTGGGAGGTGCAGTGCAGTAAGAAGGATACTGAACACCTGTGACCCCTTAGAGATCAGGAATGGTACCAAACCAGAATGGAAAGAGAGAAAATGTGTGGGTAGGATATTTTTTTAAGCCCATGTGTTAGGAGTGACTGCCGCCACCCATCCGAGGGTGCCCTACAGACCCACCAATCAGGTGTAATGAGGTGTGCAGTACATTGGTTCCATATCTTAGATGGTGGTCCTAGAAATTCTAAGTGGTCTTCAGGAGAGAATGTGGGGGTGCACCAGGAGAGGCCAGAGTGTGAGTCTTTACTGTGCAGGGCTGGGAGTTTCCACCAGTGCTGATGGAATCATGCAGGTCAAGATGAGTGCCAGCTATGGCTGCATCTCTGTGTTTGGGGTGAGGGCAGGGGCGGCCCAAGGGGGGTGCGGGGCCATGTGCGGAGACTCGGTGCGGGGCCTCATTTGCATAAGTGGTCTTATTTGCATAAATATTTGCATAATGTTACCATTCACTAACTTTTAGTAAACATGTCTCTTAATGAGTGTATGGATAAAGAAAGACTAAAAGATTTCTACATTACTATAATCCAGTGCCAACCGCCAGGCACATTAGGAACTACTACAAACACTGCCCATTTAGAACCCATAGCAAACCCGCCGTATCCTGACAGCATTACCAGGACTCACAAAGCACCATACTCTACCTATCAAAATGCAACACTGCAAATATTAAACCAATACATTTCAGAGAATACTGGGGAAAGAGAACAAGTGGCAACGTCAAATAGGAATTACATAAACAGAATACCTCAGCTCAGTTACACATGCAGAACATAGACCATCACCAAACAAGGAATCACAATTTAGAAACAGGAAGGCAATAATTAAACTGGGAACCCCAAAAGCCAAACTTGGAATGTACAACAACACTGTAGAAATAAAACTATAAATTAATTTCCTCTTGTACCAAACAAAGCGCAGATGTTAATGATGCACATTTCCCAGAGCTGACATATTCCAGTTAATAAATTCAAAATAAAGAGATATCTTTCTACCTTTTGTGCATTTTTTTTCAGTTGCAATTGGTCCAGCCACTTTCTTCTGGTTTCTTCATGTTTTCTGCTAACTCTCCATCGTCTGCTGTCCATTTGTCCTTTCTTCTCTCTTCTAGTTTTTTTTTCCATTCTCTCTCTCTCTACATCTGCTTTAACATACTGTGACAAGGCAGAGCTGTCAGAGCGCAAGAAAAAGGGTTTTAAACACACTTTTTACTCTGAACCTGCCATAGATACAGGGCAAGAGAGGGTTAAAACCTCAGCACACAAAGTTGCAGGGCAGGAGAGACGTGAAAGGGAGCCACACCCTAGCTCTAGGCTGACAGGGAGAGCTAGCCTATCAGGGAAAGGGGTGGACTCTCGCCTGATTGGACAAGCCAGTCCTCATAACCAGGAAGTGGTAGTTTCAAAGAAAGAACTGGCAGGAGAACAGGAGGAGGAGGAGAACGAGGAGAACGAGGAGCTACACAGGCAACAGAAGCTGCAGGAACGGAGAAAGCAAAGCAGACATTCACCTTTGGCACAGCCAGGAGAAAGGGACTCCAAAGGAGCAGATACAGCCTTGGAGTCAGGCATTCTTCTCAGAGGGACAGAGAGAGCCGTGATTTCCCAAAGAGGCAGAGCTCGTAGCAAGAGGGACCAGGTGGGAACCAATTACTTGGACGGTTGCCAGCCACCTTGCACAGAGGAAGCCACGTCTCGGGGAAAACAGCTGAAAGTCCTCCCAGGAAGGAATAGCCCTCAAGCAAAGCCAAAGCAGGTCAGAAAAGCCTATAAGTCTTTTAAACAAAGTATAGAGTCTTTGTCTGAAAGGGATAGAAGCATTTCTGCTGATAGTTTCCCTGGGAATAGACAGACAAGAGAGAAACTGGGTGGAAGGGAAATCCCAGTGTATGAAAGACAAACGTTGCCTCACAGCAGAGAACGTGTCAGAACCTGCAAGCTAGAGGCTAGCACAGGTGCACCTCAGCATGCTCTTAATTGGCAGCAGCGTGACACAAGCTTAGATACAGATTCTGATGAACAGGAGATATTAAGAGTGCCTGTAAAGCCTAGTCAGAAGAGATACGTACCTCCTCACCAGAGAATAAGACCCGGGCAAGACAAGGAAGAAAGAAATCCTTATGCTCAGCTCTTTAAGAAGGTTAATAAACAGATATCCCTGCAAGAGCGCAGGACAGTTAGAGAGAAGGGAGATAAGCAGTTACAAAGTCTCCTCAAACACCTAAGAGCACTAGACTCGAGTAAGCCTTATATTCAAGAAGCTCCAGTTAGTGAAGAGGAACCAATGCAAACTGATATCCCATTATCTTATAGTAGTGGCTCTGAGATGGAAGGTGGTATCTGCCAAAGAGACTTTTAATGTACAGCTTAAACATATGCAATATTTTAAGGCTGTTATAAAAGTATTTTAGAGATTGGAGTTTAATTGCAGACAGGAAGCTTGTCTCACTGCCAATCCTATTTAATTGCCTAATTCCAAGAGATAGCTTCAGGAAACCTAGATTTCTTCTGGCAGAAGTTTTATACAGAAGAAAGATTAAGCTCATGGAAGAAGCTTCAGTTTTACTTGGAGGCTAGAAGAGAATTACTCATGTAGATGTGGACCAGAGAAAAAAACCACAACTTTGGAAGTTCTTTATTGAATGTCTTATGTGAAGAAGTATCGCTGTTAAGAAGAATACAGATGTTTTGGAAAGTGGAATGCACTAAGAGAAGTTGATCTTTGATTTACCTGTTATACCCTGAGAAGTATCAGGAAGGCTGTTATACCGGACTTTATTTGTTATGCTTTGATATCCTTTGACCTCTGTTTTGGGGGGAAGAAAACCTGCTGGGAACAATAAACTTATTGTTTACCCTCAACCTACTTTGACTGTGATCACTGGGCTACAACTACTCAAGCACATCCAGGGAACAGCGATAACAGAGTAACTTATGCTGTGCCCCCTCTCTTTACTGCCACCATACTGGGGTAGACGAGGGAGGGGTGTTGCAATACTAATCTTTCTCCTTTTGCTCTTTCCTCATTCCTATTTCATCCACCCAAATTTTACCCCTCCATCCTCAATCCCCAATCACTCTCCCAATACCTGGCCAATTGTAGATTTTTCATCCCTCCTACACAAAATATTTTCCCCTCTCCATTTTAATCTCCCAGCCCCATCCCATTCTAATCCTCCCCCAACATCAGCTCCCTTCTAGTTCCAGTCTCACCCAGCATCCATTCCCTTCTAGTCCCTGCATCAGCCCATTTCCAGTCCTAGCCCCCCATCAGCCCATTTCCAGTCCTAGCTCCCCCATCCATTTCCAGTCCAAGTCCCTTCATCAGCTCATTTCCAATCCTAGCCCCCCCCATCAGCCCATTTCTAGTCATTTCCTAGCCCCACCATCAGCCCATGTCAAATCATAGCTCCCCTCCACTCAGCCCAATTCCAGTCCAAGTCCCCCCCCATGAGCCTACTTCCAGTTCTAGCCCCTCCATGAGTCCATTTCAATTCAAGCCCCCACCACAGCCCATTTCCAATCTTAGCTCCCCCCAACAGCCCATTTCCAGTCCTATCCTAGCTGTTCCATCAGCCCATTTTCAGTCCTAGCTTCCTTCCCTCACAGCCCATTTCCATTCCAAGCCCCCTCCCCATCAGCTATTTGCAGTTCAAGTCTCCCCTTCCACTCAGCCCATTTCCAGTCCTAGCAACCCCCCAACCCATTACCAGTCCTAGCCCCCCGTCAATCAACTTCCAGTCCTAACCCCCATCACCCCATTTTCAGTTTAAGCCCCCCCTATAACCCATTACCAGTCCTAACCCCCCATCAGCCCATTTCCAGTCAGTCCCCCATAGCCCATTGCCAGTCCTAACCCCCCCCATCAGCCCACAGCCCATTACCAGTCCTAACCACATCAGCCCACCTCAAGTCCTAACCCCTCCCCATCAGCCCATTTCCTGTCCTAGCCCCCCCATAACCCATTATCAGTCCTACCCCCCACCATCAGCCCACTACCAGTCTTAACCCCCCCATAGCCCATTACCAGTCCTAGCCCCCCCCATCGCCCATTACCAGTTCTAACCCCGCCATCAGCCCACTACCAGTCTTAACCCCCCCCATAGCCCATTACCAGTCTTAACCCCCCCAAAGCCCATTGCCAGCCCTCATCAGCCCACAGCCCATTGCTAGTCTTAACCCCCCCATAGCCCACTGCCAGTCTTAACCCCCCATAGCCCATTGCCAGTCTTAACCCCCCATAGCCCACTGCCAGTCTTAACCCTCCTCCCCAGCCCATTGCCAGTCTTAACCCCCCCAGCCCATTGCCAGTCTTAACCCCCTCCCTAGCCCACTGCCAGTCTTAACCCCCCCCATAGCCCACTGCCAGTCTTAACCCCCTCCCCAGCCCACTGCCAGTCTTAACCCTCCCTCCCTAGCCCATTGCCAGTCTTAACCCCCCTCTCTCCCTAGCCCATTGCCAGTTTTAACCCCCCTCCCTCCCTCCCTAGCCCACTGCCAGTCTTAACCCCCCCATAGCCCATTGCCAGTCTTAACCCCCCATAGCCCACTGCCAGCCTTAACCCCCCTCCCCAGCCCATTGCCAGTCTTAACCCCCCTCCCTAGCCCACTGCCAGTGTTAACCCCCCCATAGCCCACTGCCAGTCTTAACCCCCCTCCCCAGCCCATTGCCAGTCTTAACCCCCCTCCCTAGCCCATTGCCAGTCTCAACCCCCTCCCTCCCTCTCCAGCCCACTGCAAGTCTTAACGCCCTCCCTAGCCCATTGCCAGTCTCAACCCCCCTCCCTCCCTAGCCCATTGCATCTCAACCCCCCTCCCTCCCTAGCCCATTGCCAGTCTTAACCCCCCTCCCTCCCTCCCTAGCCCATTGCCAGTCTTAACCCCCCTCCCTCCCTCCCTAGCCCATTGCCAGTTTTAACCCCCCTCCCTCCCTCCCTAGCCCACTGCCAGTTTTAACCCCCCCCCATAGCCCATTGCCAGTCTTAACCCCCCATAGCCCACTGCCAGTCTTAACCCCCTTCCCCAGCCCATTGCCAGTCTTAACCCCCCTCCCCAGCCCATTGCCAGTCTCAACCCCCCTCCCTCCCTAGCCCATCGCCAGTCTTAACCCCCCTCCCTCCCTCCCTCCCTCGCCCATTGCCAGTCTTAAAACCCCCCCTCCCTAGCCCATTGCCAGTCTTAACCCCCCTCCCCAGCCCATTCCCAGTCTTAACCCCCCCCTAGCCCACTGCCAGTCTTAACCCCCCACCCCACCCCATTGCCAGTCTCAACCCCCCTCCCTCCCTAGCCCATTGCCCGTCTTAACCCGCCCCCCCTCGGCTCATGGCAATTAAAAAAAAAAAAAAAAGCTGGTCGCTGCGGCATGGAGTGTCCCGCGGGGCTCCCTCTGCCCGGCGGAACTCTCCCGGCGCGGCTGAGCCCCTCTCTGCCGGCTTGCAGATACGCGAAGGGAGAGAGTCTCCCTCGCGTCTCTGTTAAGCCCGCAGGGGCTGATGGGAAGCAGGGGTTGATGGGAAATTTCCCATCTGCCCCTGCGGGCTTAACAAAGACGCGAGGGAGACTCTCTCCCTTCGCATATCTGCAAGCCAGCAGAGAGGGGCTCAGCCGCGCCGGGAGAGTTCCGCCGGGCAGAGGGAGCCCCGCGGGACACTCCATGCCGCAGCGGCCAGCTTTTTTTTTTTTTTTAAATTCAATTAAGAAAAAGCAGAATGTTCTTTGCGCGGGGCCCCCCGAAGCGCGGGGCCCTGTGCAAAAAACATTCTTGCTCAATGGACGGGCCGGCCCTGGGTGAGGGCAGAGACAGATAAGATGGAATGAGCACTGTGAATGCTCTGGAGGCCAGCACTGTTACTGGGCTGGTGGGCACAAGCAGGGCTATCACTGTGGCACAGTATTTTAGTAGTGCTGCAGACATGGCCTCCCCTGTGGGTTGGTGAGGAGGCTTCATGCTTAAACTCTGCAGAAGCATCCAAGGATCTTCCGTGTGAATCAGAGGAGTTCTCTAGCCCATCTTGAGGACTACACATAGATGATATATCATACCTCCAAGACATTACAGAATCTCAATCCTAGCACGCCTCTCAAACAGCCCCATTTTGTATATATGTATATAGCTCATTATGTAAATAGCTCACCGATATAATCTAACGCACTGCCCCACACACTACACTTCTCAGTTCTCACACTGCATGCTACAAACCACACTTTATTATTGATTTTGATTGATGTGCCACACCGCCTTGATTTAACGATAAGGCGGTATATTAAATCCTTCTAAATAAATAAATAAATAAGAGATCCCAGAGGCTCTCTGAGCAGTACATTTGTAGGGGGGGGGGAGGGGCGAGGGCAGCCGAGATGTACATTAGATAGCAAGGCACATTATCATCCTGGTACACAAACTGCAGACCCTATTGAGGCCAACAAAGACCCCAGCAGAGCACAGATTTCAAGGAGGACTGAAGCTTTAATACCCCCACTGGCCATGTGGGCATTGCAGCAATGGGTAGAGCTCAGAGGCAGATGACACAGAACCATAGAGCTCCAGGAAGGGTGAGGTTTTTGTGTTCCCACTGGTTGAGTGGGCACTACAGCAAGGGAATAGGGGCTCAGAGCCAGTTGGAGTCCAGAGTCCACTACGGAGGCTGTGAAACTAGCCAGCTCCCATAGGGGGTGCAGTGAGTTTGGGCAACAGCTATGGGAGACTGAAATCAAATATTCATGCCCTCTCATTGTATGGGCAAAACACTGTTCCAATTTTGGGGACATTGCCTGTGAGAGCAGCTTTATCACCCTGGAAAGATAAGTATGTTCTTGCGCCAGAAATGATTGTGCTCTATATTATCTGGTCCAGGTGATTTACTGCTCTTTAGTTTGTTAATTTGTTCTACTACATCTTCCAGGTTCTCTGCAATTTGATTCAGCTCTTCTGATTCATCACTGCTAAATTCCTTTTCAGGCATGGATAGCTTTGTCGCATCTTCCTCAGTAAAGACCAAAGCAAAGAATTCATTTAAGGACATGTTTGCTAAAGCACATACTGGTAACATGTATTTGAGCTGCAAAACTAGTGTACAGGCCTGCACTATCTTTAGGGGGTATGTGCATCCATCTCCCTTACTTTAGCACATTGATAATGTGTCACATCATGACAACCGGCATGCGGGAGCACTTACTGCCACTCCTTGAGGTGGCATTAAATGAAGCTGGGGATCCATTCAGGAGCCTTTACTGAGCTGGGTAAAGGCCTGCATGTGCAGGCCAACCGGAATCAAGTCCCAGCCTGCACGTACAAGCCTAGTTGTGATTCTGATCCCGCAGGGCTAGACGTGCCCCACAGGATCAGAATCGAGTCTGCCCCTGTGCATCCAATTCCAATTAGGCGCACAGGGGCCTGGTCGTCCCGATCAGAATGGGGCCCTTTAATGTCTCTATGGCCTTGAACTCCCTGAGTCCTTTTACCCCATCATCATCTAATGGTCCAATTGACTCTATCCCTGGCTTCTTGTTTCAAATTTCTCTAAAAAGGTTTTAATTGTGAGTTTTGTCACTATTGCAAGCTTCTTTTCAAATTCTTCTCTTGCCTTTCTTATCAGTGCCTTTGTATTTAACTTGCCAGTGCTTATTGTGATGGTGCAGAGGGGTTAAGCACTAGAAACAGGAGGTTGAAACAGTTTCTTTCCCCTGAAGCAGACAGCAGTACAGGCAAGGAAAGGGTTAAACCTCCAACTCAGAGAAACTCTATGCTTAGAAAGACAGAGAGAGAGCCACACCTCAGCTCCATGACAACCAAGGGAGCTGACGTGAGAGACAAGGGAGCGGAGTCAAAGCCCATAGGACAGCCCCAAACACTTAAGCAGGAAGTAACAGTTCCAAAGGAGGAGGTGCTGGGGAACAGCAGAGAGACTGAGAGAGAGTCCGAGAACAGGAACAGGAAGGAGAAGTTCCAGGAGAGGTGCTTGGAGAAACCTCTGGGAAAGCATCTTGAAAGAGAGAGGAATTATCACTGGACAAGCAGCAGAGAGAAGGAGGAGAGAAGAACCTTTAAACCTCAAAGGGAAAGGTGTTAAACCTTATCTAGGAGAGAGAGAAGTTCTTCTGAGGATTCTTCCTTTGAAGCTGTGCACACAGGTGGGAGCTTAGGCAGAAACAGAGTTCCGTTTAAAAAGCTGTCCAAACATTTCCAAGGCAGGCAACGTATCTGTAGCTCAAGTTCTGAAAGGAGCACAGGTGCTTTGAAGCAGTCAGCTGATTGTGTGCTGCAGAGACAGGAGTTGGAAACAAACCCTGCTGAGCAGTTTGCCACGAGGGAATCCGTGAAGCAGTTTGGGGACAAATGTTTGCCTTATGCCCAGCCAGTGAAAGCTAGAAGTACCAGGAAAAAGGTGAGCCCTTTAGATTCCCTTAAAGCTGTGTTAAAGGAGTCTGGTATTTTAAATTCCTCCACCCTACCTCCAAGTAAGAAGAACTTTAGCTAGAAACAGCTTAGCAATTTATTAGAGCAATGGAAGCCTGTTGATCTGGAAGCCCCTGTAAATAAGCAGGATATATCAGAGTCAGACGAGGAACCTATGCAAACTGAGGAAGCTTTGATAGGATCTGAATACTCTGACATGGAAACAGATTGCGCTTATTGCCATAAAGAGTGAGAGCTGTGTAACGTTGTGCTGTTGAGAAGTACTGAACTAAGCCCGACTAATTGCAAGGGAGCTTTTACACTGAGAGAGGCTGAGAGCTGCCCAAGTGTAAAACTCAGTCTATTAAGCAGCTGTGAAAGAGGAGTACACTACGGTTGTGTTATCTGTTATATGAAGCTGTTTATGAAGACACTGTTGGTAATAGGAAAAGCATTTAATGTTTGAAGCTGAAAGAAGTTTGGTTATTCTGTTGGAACGGACTTGCCTGAGAGTTATGAGGAGGACTGTGTTATACCACGTAACTTCATTTTGGTTGGGAGAAGCATCCATTTATTTCTGTTTAAAGGGGTAGTAGATATCAATTCCTGTGCAACAATAAACTTATTGTTACCCCAAAACCTTGGCTGTATTTGTCTTGGCTCACAACTACAAGGAACATAGACAACAGCACACACAAGGGATATAAATTTGTGGTCACGTCCACTTCTACCAGGCGACCGCCTACACATACAAGAAGAGGGAGTGACATTATGCAGTTTCCAATTTATTCGTCTAGTTCATTTTTCCATTTTTTGAAAGATGTTTGGCTCTATTTAGCCTCTTTCACCTCACCTTTTAACTATGCTGGCTATCATTTGTCCTTCTGTCTTTCTTAATGCATAGGATACATTTGTTCTGGGCTTCTAAGATTATATTTCTAAACAATGTTCATGCTTGATATAAACTCCTGACCTTAGAAGCTGCTCTTTTTATTTTTTTTCTAACCATTTTCCTCATTTTATCATTGTTTCCCTTTTGAAAATTAAATGTTAACACAGTTGTTGTTGTTGTTAAGTGCCGTCGAGTCGGAGTCGACTCATGGCGACCCTCTGGATAGCTATCCTAAATTGTGTTCGGTCTTCAGTCAGGCGGCTCATTGACGACAGACTGGTACCCGTAGCTGCTGTTATTGTAGCAATCCATCTCATTGCTGGCCTTCCCCTTTTGCGTTGACCTTCTATCTTGCCAAGCATGATGTCTTTCTCTAATGATCTCTCTCTTCGCATGATGTGTCCGAAGTATGAAAGTCGAAGTCTTGTCATCTGAGCTTCTAAAGAAAGCTTAGGTTTGATCTCCTCTAGTACCGACTGGTTTGTTCTTCAGACAGTCCATGGTATACACAGTATTCGCCGCCAGCACCATAATTCAAAGGCATCAATTTTCTTCCTGTCTGTCTTTTTCACTGTCCAGCTTTCACATCCATATGATGTTATTGAAAATACCATGGCTTGAACAAGTCGAATCTTTGTATGGAGAGACACATCTCTGCTCTTGAGAATCTTATCTAGGTCTTTCATAGCCATTCTGCCAAGAGCAATGCGTCGTCTGATTTCTTGACACAGTAGATTTCCCTTTGTGTACTCTCTTCACTTATTAAGTCAAATTTTATCATTTAGGGCCTGATTTTCATTTAGGCAGGCTATATGTCACTTCAGCTCATAGCCTGACAGCCGACCCCCCTTAACCCGGATTTTCATTTCCGCGGTGCTGGAAATGAAAATCCAAGTTACGCCGCATAGGCCAGCAGCCACTGAGGAAGCAGGTAGCAGCGAGTTTTGATGCTGTCCATTTAGCCCCAGGGCCTTAAAGATAGGCAGGAGTTTTCCTTGCCTATCTTTAAGGTGCAAAGCATTAAGCAGGCAGCATCGAAAATCACTGCTACCCTCTTAATGCCATTCCCCGCCTCCACTCTGCCCTGAAATGCCCCAAACATGCCCCAGTGCTAAGCGGATAGCATCTGGGCACGTTAGAGACTTAACCAGAATTTTCCAAAGGCACTACCCATGTAGGAGCCTTTGGAAAATCCCAGCTAAGGCATATACAGAGCTAACATGAGCTGTTACCCATGTAACTACCTTCAAAAATCAGGCCCATAATGAAAGTGCCAAGTGCCAAGTTGCCACGATAATATCAACAAACATAATGTTGAACAATAACAACCCACACTGGATCCAGTAATCCAACAGCCATATTACTAACAAGGTGATACCATCTCCACCATCTGCCACGGTCTGGCCAAAAGCAAGCCCCCCACACCCCCTCAATGCCAAGCTCACCATATGACTAGCAAAGGTAGGCAAGCTTACAGGTATACCCTTGGTTGGGTGGGAGGCGACAAAGAGTACAAGTAAATGGAGCTCACTCTGAGGAGAAGGATGTTACCAGTGGTGTGCCCCAGGGATCTGTCCTTGGTCCGATTCTTTTTAACATCTTTGTTAGTGATATAGCGGAAGGGCTGTCGGGTAAGGTTTGCCTCTTTGCAGATGATACCAAAATCTGCAATAGAGTAGACACCCAGGAAGGTGTAGATAACATGAGGAGGGATCTAGCTAAGCTTGGAGAATGGTCTAGAATTTGTCAGCTGGGATTTAATGTTAAAAAATGTAAGGTCATGCATTTGGGCTGCAGCAATCCAAGGGAGCAATACAGTATAGGAGGTGAAGTACTTTTGTCCACTAAAGAAGAGCGGGACCTAGGCGTGGTTGTGTCTGATGATCTTAAAGTAGCTAAACAGGTAGAAAAGGTGACGGCAAAAGCTAGAAGGATGCTTGGGTGCATACGGAGAGGAATGGCTAGCAGAAAAAAGGAGGTGATAATGCCTCTGTATAAGTCTTTGGTGCGACCTCATTTGGAGTATAGTGTGCAATTCTGGAGACCGCACCTTCAAAAGGATGTGAACAGGATGGAGTCGGTGCAGAGGGTGGCTATTAAAATGATTAGTGGGCTTCATTATAAAGCATATGAGGACAGACTTAAGGATCTTAATATGTACACCTTAGAGGAAAGGCGGGATAGAGGTGATATGATTGAGATGTTTAAATACCTCCGTGGCATAAATGTTCAGGGAGAGAGCCTCTTTCAATTGAAAGCAAGTTCTGCTACGAGGGGACATGGGATGAGGGTGAAGGGAGATAGATTCAGGAGTGATATGCGGAAATATTTCTTTACGGAAAGAGTAGTGGATCCATGGAATACGTCGTAGTCTCCCAGTGGAGGTGGTAGAGATGAGGACAGTAACTGAATTCAAAAAAGCATGGGACCAACACAGAGGATCTCTAAAGGTAAAAAGTGGACTGTTGTAGTTGTTGATATGGAAGGACAGACTAGATAGGCCATGTGGTCTTTTTCTGTCATCATGTTTCTATGTTTCTACCCTTCCAGTGCCACCCACATCCAAGACTGTCTGGGCCGAGATTGCCCGACCATGGCACAACTGTAATGATCAAGACTCCAGATCCCGCAAACCTCTGGGAACCCACCTAACCCCCTCCCACACCAAAGCCACAAAGAACCACAGCACGATCCTCGGGAGCACAAAATTAGGGCGGGATGAGTGGGAAAATGGCTCCTCTATCCTCTGCAGCAGCCAGGAACTGGAGAGGAGGGAGACAGCTGACTTAAAGGTAAGAAGGCTCGCTCAACTCCTCCCTCCTCTTCTGGCAGCCTGCCTTGACTATTCATTGATTCCACTCTCAATACTGAGATGGGAGCCAATGAATTCAAAAAGAGAAAGACGATTGGCCCGCTCCTCTTCCCCTCACCACCCCACCAAAGACTAGGAGCTTAAGCGACCCCCCATCCCACTGATCCCTCCCCTCCCGAGTCCGGTGCAGGCCTAGACCGCAGGGCAAGGGTCCCCATGCCGGGCCATGCACCTGGTTAAGGGTGACCCTCCTGGAATCCTGCCCTGTGGCCTGAAACTAACTGTAGTAGCACAGACCCACTGCATCCCCTCTTAGTTCCCACCATTTCTGTAAATACCCAATCACAAGTCCCCCCCCCCCTTCCTTACACCCTTTCTTCCTTATCAGTTCCCATTCCAAATTACACCCCCATAAACACATGACATGCATTTGGAATTAAAATGGTTGCAGCTTCATTGAATTCAACAAAAACTTATATAATACCAACAAGCATAATGTAGAACGTTAGCAATCCACACTTGATCTGGTAACTCACCAGCCATATTACTAGCAAGGTGATACCATCTCCACCCTCTGACACAGTATTGCCAGCACAAGCCCTCTCACCCCTCCAATGCTGACCTCGCCATATGATAAGCAAAGGTAGGCAAGCTTCTGGGTGTATCCTTCTGGTGCTACCCACATCCAAGATTTCCAGCCGAGATTGCCCAATCATGGCCCAACCATAATGCTCAAGGCTCTGAATCCTGGAAACCTTTGGGAACCTGCCACCAGTGCAGAATGAAAATTAGGACCACTGTGCTATCCTCCCTAAAGCTACGACCAGCGAGCATCCCGCCAACAATCAATTCCAAGGCCTCTTGCCAAACATTAAGAAGCAAATCCTGACCATCTGGTGACAGATGGAAACCATCCTGCCAGAAAAGTCTTGAACACCCAGCCTGCGCCCATGGGTGCACAATCTGATAACCACCTTGCTCACACACCCAACACTCAATCTGGTGATTAATCTTAGCTAATCCCCTGACTGGTGCCGCTGGTCCATACAGGAAGGCCTTGGAATGATGTCTGTCCATAAAAAAATAACCCTATTGAACATCCTCAAAACCTCTGCTAAATCCCTTTTTTCCACCCTGATGAGCTGCTTGCATGTCCATAAACAAAGATCATTGCCTCCTTAATGAAGGAGGATCATCACGAGGTGATTTGCACCTGATCATGATGTCACAACAAGGGCAGGAGCTGGCTCCAACGTAGGCCATGCTCACCAAGCCACAAGATGGACAGGTCAGTCAAAGCGAGGCCCAAATTAAGCCCCACAGGTTGCAACGAAGTTCGCTGACCAGCTCAGTGTACAAATGAATGACTGATCAGCCAACAATGCAGAGAACAGAGGAACTAGACAAAGGTGGCCAGCCCTGCTCCTGAACTCATAAACAAACATAGCCTACAAAAGCCTGGGAATGCCGTCTGTCAATCCTCTGTACAATGTGTTCTGACAGTCCAGCAGTGGCTGCACTGGTAGCAGCATCAATGCAAAATGAATGACAGGCAAAAAGGCTAGGTACCTCACCCAAGCACCACAAAACCAGTCATAAGACAGCTGGTGAACTGAAATCGGGTCAAGGGGCGAAAGTCCCAATGCACAAACTACAATCCCCTGCCCTCTGGCCGCAAAGCCAAGTAGTAGCACATGCTAGCTACAGGGCAACTAATAATACCTTTGATCACATTCAGAACTACCCAAGACCCTTTCCCAGCTGATTAGTTTTTGATTTGGCCAACAAGATGCGCAGCTGATTGACTTCCACTTGCACGTGCCCCTGCAATATGCCATTATCAGCAGACATTCCAGAGGAACTCATACCAGCTCACTGACACGGAAAGCCCCAAAGAAGGACAAGCAAAAAACTGCATGGAAAAGGGCAGCCTCATATGCCAAATCTGCTACCTCGGACATCACAATTGTAAAAGCAGGTCATGAGTAATCGGACACCTGGAGTCATGTGGAGTCGGTGAGGATTGTTCCTAACCTTGTAATAACCTGCGGACCAAGAATCCCCCTGAAGGGCTACCCCAACCAGCTGCTCTGGAGAAAAAGGCAAAACCAGCCAAATGAGAATGAACTGCCAAATTGGAGACCCTGTGATCTTAGCAAAAATGACATAATGGCCCAGTAGCCCCTCCGATATCTTGCCATGTTGCCAACCTTGAGTCAACAGGAATGAGGCTACCTCGTCATAACCTCTGCAATAAGCCAATACCACCGACCTTTTCAGAATACTCAGCATCCCAGCAGGGCAATCAGCAGGGACCAAACACCCATCCAAATCTGCTTCTGGCACCAAAATCTGTAACTGGCCCACTTGAAATGGGAAAGAGAGTCAGCAATTTTGTTAACAAAGCCAGGAATGTGAGGAGCACTGGCAGACACATTCAAACACAAACAAGACATGACGAATGCATGCATTAAAGTCACTACTTGCGCACAGCATAGTGAATGGTGATTAATCATCTCGACCACTGCAGCATTATTGCACCAGAAAATCACTTTACAGTTGCGCAACTTGTCCAGCCATAGCTCCAATGCAACTACTATCGGAAAAAGCTCCAAAAAGGTGATGTTGCGAGTAAGACCTGAATCATGCCAAACCTGGACCAGTGCTCAGCACACCAAGAACCCTGAAAATATATAACAAAGCCCAAGCCACCCGCAGCATCAGTGAACAACTGCAAGTCAGCATTGTAAACCTCTGTGTCCCATTGAACTCCGCCAAGAAGGTATCCCAGACCCATAAGTCTTCATACATACTCTTAGTCACCTAATGCAGTAGTGTGGCTTAGTAGCTCCTGCAATAGCAGCTGACAACCATCAAGAAAATATCTGGCCCATTGGAATGACCCTATAAGAAAAATTCAAGGATCACACCAATGACTGCATCTCCTGCAAGGTAACCTTACCACACAGCTGACACTAATGCCCGGAGTTTAACCACCTTCTCCGAGGGAAGATGCGCATCCATCTCCATTGAGTCCAACTCGATACCAAGAAATGTGATCTTCACTGAGGGGACCTCTGTCTTATCTGCTGCCAAAGGAATGCCAAACTCTCAGGACAAATTGAGGAACCCTTTGGAGAAAAGCGCCACACGCATCCAAATGAGCAGGTTTCACAAACAAGAAATCATCCAAATAGTGAACCATGTTTGGGATACCTGTCCTTTGAACCAAACCCAATGCAAAAAAGTACTAAATTTCTCAAAATATGTGCAGGAAACTGAGCAACCCGTTGGCATGCACTTGTCGAAAGAGAAACCAAGATGGAAGGTGGACGGGTGGACTGGAATTAAATGGAAGGCCAATTCCACATCTACCTTAGCCAGTAGAGCCCCTACACCATATTGTTGGACCAACGAGACTGCACAATTGAAGGACGCATAATGAACTGTACATGGCACCTTGGGTATATGATCATTGATGGATGCCCCCAGGGGAAAGGTAAGTTGTGAATTAAACAGAATTTCCCTGGTTCCTTCTTGGGTACCACTCCCAATGGAGAGACTACAAAATCTGGGAAAGGCCGGTCAGGAAAAGGACCCACAATCCTGCCCAAGCCTAACTCAATTCCTAACTTATCCTGTACCACTGTCGAAAAACACTGCACCAAAGGCACATTGTGCACCAAAGGCGAAGACATCCTTCCTTGAATGGGTATGATAAAGCCCCAATGAAAACCACTCTCCAAGGCAATACCATCACAGTGGTGAGGATAGTATCGGAGCCATGGCTGCATGGCATTGACTCACACTGGGGTAGGAGCAAGACCAAACATATCAGAATCACTTCAACGTGGCCTTCAAAGGAGCCACTAAGGCCCCTTTTTGGCTACACTTGACTGCTGTGTGCCCCCCATCAAAGGAACAGACATGGTGGAATTTACAATCAGGAAAGGAGCAGGTAGACTTATTAAAACACCATCATAAATCTCCTGCCCTGCCTCCACTTGCCTTACGTTGTGCCATAATAGCCCTGGGATGAAAGGAGTGGCTTGCCCCCGAGGTGGACGCCAGCCCCCCTTTTGCAACTCCACTGCCTGCTGCGCCTACACTGGCTGACATGTGCATCAACCACAAATTAATGTCTTGAGTTCCCCAAGACAAATGTGCATTCTCTTCCATCTTGTCTCTAAATTTTTCATCATAGTTCAACCAAGCCCACCCCTCGCGGGTTTGGGAAGCCTCTAAGATAGAATCTGCATACACCAAGAGAAGCCCATACTGATCAGGTGCAAAATGTCCCCACACACTGGCTAGATGCAAGAACTGCCTGGTCCAGTTCACCACATCACACAAAACCTTCCTAAGCTTGCCGGCCTTCTCATTCTCCTTCCTCTTTTTTTGTTCTCACTGGACCGTCTTCGCCCCTCCACTAGATGGAAAATATCAATATAGCGCCACTTCTGAATCTTCTGGTATAGGGCATGTGAAACACCCTCCCACAGCTCTAAGAAAGTGGCCAAGGTGGGCCCCCCCCCATGAGAGCCATGCTAGCTGCGGTTACCCCCCATCCCCTGCAGAAACAGGAAGATGAAGACGAATCAGAAGAGGAGGTGGGGGAGGAGGAATCCGAACCTAATCTGCGCCAATGTGTGTGTTTCCGCTTCTGAGAAGACTTACTTGACACACACTCCCCTGTGTCGCACCCTCGACTCACTGCAGAGTCCTCTTTTGATCCAGAAGACATTTCACCTGTTGCAGCAGGTACAACTGCCGGCACAGAAACAGGAGAAAGCACTTCTAGTATGTGAAATGGAATGATGCCACTGCTCGTGCTGCACTCCACATTTGCCTGCTGTGGCCCAGTTTTCCCAGGAGCTCTACCACCAACCAACCTCAGTTGACCTCCATCCTCTTGGGTCTGGGTGATGTTGTGACACCAGTGGAACATGCAAAGAGACCAAAGAAGAAAAAGGGGCAGGGGGAATGTCAGCTGACCATGCAGCAGTCAAAGCCCCTGACTACAAAGGTCTAGATGGGCCTGGACCCCCCAAACAGTGATCCCCACAGCACTCCCCCCCACACACACAGGGAGTAGCCATGGTACATACCCAACTAGCCAGATAGATAAGCTGGAGGTCCCACCTGACCCCATCCCCCAAAGCAGACCACCCCTCCTTGTAGGGTACCCATTACACAGCCTCTTCAAAAGCCTTCTATAGATCTGGAGGCTACTGGGAAGTCCACACAATGCGATAAGTCCACTGGGCTGCCCACTACAGCAGGCTCTGCCATAACCTCACCAGAGGCCCCCAACCTCCCCCCCCCCCCGAATCTTCCATAGTACTACTAAAACCCTTGAGGGAGGGAACTCCAGAAGGCTCTAAACTTCTCCCTGCCCCCTGCCCATTCCACCTTCAGTCTCAAGCCCCACTAAACCAAGCCCCAGGCCATGTCTGCCCATGCAGCATTGGCCATAGACTTTCCCCACCTCTACCAAACCCATCTGTCCCTGCCAAAATGTGCCTAGACCCCCTGCAAAGACCTCATTAGCCCGAGGCTGCTTCCCACTTACCCCAGTGGATACTGCAGCCCCAGACACTGGAGGAGTCCCCTCATCAGCTTGCCCCATAGCCACCAGCTGTTCATCTGCCAGGCAGCTGGAGAATGCTGAGGAAAAAGCAGCTGCAGCACCCCTTACTGATGTGGATCTGCTGCAACACGCCAGCATGCGCCAAAATAAATTATTTTTTTAATTGCAGTACCGCAGCACTAGCAGGAGCAAGAGGGAGGGGGAAATCCCTGTAGATGGAAGCACAGGCCGCATTTCGCTGGAGCGACAAGAAGATGCACGGCACTCAGCTTGACCAAGACAGCTCCTCTATCTTCCGCTGCAGGCAGGAACCAGAGAGGAGGGAGGCAGCTGACGCAAAGTTAAGAAGGCTCACTTGACCCCTTCCAGCAGCCCCCCCCCCCCCCTTGACTATTCATTGGCTCCCCTCTCAGTACTGAGAAGAGAGACAGTGAATTAAAAAAAAGGAAGACAATTGGCCCGCTCCTCTTCCCCTCACCCCCCACCAACGACTAGGAGCCTAAGCAGCCCCTGCCCCACTGCTCGCCCCCCCCCCCCGAGATGGTGCAAGCCGAGACCACAGGGCAAGGGTCCCCACGCTTGGCCGTGCACCCAATTAAGGGCAGCTGGCCTGGGACCCTGTCTCGCTTCTCAAGGAGAAACAATAACCACATAATATTAACAAAAAAGGAAACAACTAGGAGCAAAACTCCATTATCGCAGCCAAAAATCATTCATACACCCTTTAATACAACCACTCTCACTAAAACCTATCCTCCTGTGTTTTTCTTGCTAGACAGAAAAGCTTCTAACTGAGGAGGATCATAAAAAGTATACCTAACAACCTCTAATGCATTCAAGCATTTACAGGGATACCGGACAAAGAATGAAGCGCCCAAAGCTAAAACTCTCAGTTTCAAAGTCAAAAAAGCTTTCTTCCGGAGCTGGGTAGCTCTGGACACATCAAGAAATAACTGTAGCAAAGCACCGCAAAAGGGAACAGTTTTATTATTGAAATAACTCTTAAACTCTGAGATTTTATCTTGCTCAGAAACAAAAGTTACAATCAGTGTTGCTCTGATGGGGATATCATCCTGGGAGTCTTCAAGGAACTGAGTTAAATCTACATCTGCAGAAGACTGCTAAACATTAAATCCTTAAGCAGACTTCTCAGAAACACCCCAACCAGAGAAGTAAACAATTTTGAAAAAAACAATCACTTCAACATTAGGTAAACATAATACCTCACAAAAATAATTCCAGAATAAAATCTCCAGTGATAATAACTGACACAAAGGAAAGTTCAAAAATCTAATATTCTTAGACTTGACAATATTTGCAAAAACCTCTAATTTACGGTGAATTATCAAGCTACCCTTCAATGCAAGTGCATGAACTGCCTGCGAGGAATTACACTGAGATTCACACTCAAGAACCAAGTAAATCCACTCGCCGCTCCACTTGATCCAGCCTTGATACTGCTTCCTGAGAAAAGGAACAAAGTTGGGCCACTGTGGACACTAAAGTACACTGTCCATGTCACTACCCTCCAAACATCGGCCAGAGAGACCTGAGAATCAGAATTCTCCCTAGTCTCATCAGGAGGGGATCTCCATAGTACAGGTTTAAGATTCCCAAAGTAACATCAGGCGTGCTCTGTTCCAACGGTGCTCCCACAGTGTAACCCGGTGGAGTAGAACCCATCGGAGGGGGAGGTGGCGTGCGGTTCGGGGAGCTCAAAGATGCCCCCTAAACTCAATGAGGGGAAATCAATAGCTGCTGGAGAGGGAAAACCCCCATTCATGACCACAACAGGCTTATCCATAGATCCAGTCACCACTTCCAGTGGTTATTCCCTTTTTCTTTCATTTCCCAATGGACAGTTGCAATAGCCAAAGAACTTATGGTGCTCTCACGCCCCTAGGGAGCCCCTTAGATCGTGCCACTCCCACACGCGCTCAACCGCGTGGGGAGCACCAGCTGGAATATAAGGAAAAAGCCCCCGATGATGTCAGGGCCGTTCTGCCTGCAGCCTGCTCCTCCAAACTGCCCAAAATCACTCTTCCCAGGGAAGGAAGCACTCCTGCTGGCTTTTAAAGGCCCCCCATATTGTCGGGGCCATCCTACCCACAGCCTGCTTCTCCAAACACCAGCAGCTGCCCGAAATCACTCCTCCCCATTATTATGAATGTTTATTATGTATTATCACTTTGAAAAGTTTTGATAGGCAGTTAAAAATGTGCTAAATAAATAGATAATATAACAATGTACAGAGATGTCAATGACAAAAACAATTCCTAGGTTCTGGTCCTGGTCCTTATTGTCCCTGGCCTGGTCACATTTCTTGTTTGATGTCAGGATATGACATATTTTGCCACTATACTGTAGTTATTATGTCTCCCCCTTTTTCCACGTGATTATGCAGAATTTTTCCTGCTCATTTTTCTGTGGGAAGTCTTTGATATTCTCCGTCAGCTTTGAAAAATGGACATCTCCAGTATCTTTGTCCTTTGTATTCCAGAAGAGGAAATCCATTTTTTTTCTACAGTATTTCTCCAGTGTTACACTGCATACAGAACCTGGCTTCTTCATTTTCCAGTTTTGGCCTGCATCGTTCTATTTATAATCTGTGGTCACTTATTCTGTATTTGGTGAATGTGCTTTGCATGTATATGACTGAAGTCTGGTTTCTCTGCAGGGTTCTGTAGCAGTAAGAAAAGGGAGATCACAAGCACACTCGTATATTCTCTCTTCCACTTTTTTAAATGCTCTAGGTACACTCTGCTTTGCATTTTTTTATTGTACATTCTTCAGGACTGAATTGCACATAGAATTTGATTTCTTGGGATTTCCAGTTCAGTTTTTGTTTTGAATCTTTCTATTCCTTGTCTATGATCATTTAGATTAAAGTCATATAATCTGCTAGGGTGTAGTTTCTCTGCAAGATTTGTAGTAGTCCTGAAAGAAACATGTTAATATTTATAAAACTTGCACACAAAAATTCTAACCTAAGCTGTTCCTTGTAGAAATGTTTCAAATGGTAATTTGGGGAGTAATTATGTTTTAAAATGTCTGGAGAAAGGGGTACTGTTTGTTCTGGTATACAAAAATAAAACCATTCTTTGCTAGGGCTGATTGGAGAGACAGGGGTTGAAAAGCTACACCCGCCTCTGGAAAAACTTTCCAGCAGAGAGCTGGGAGAGAGGGTTAGCAACAGAGAGGTGGGACACAGAAACTTTTCTTTAAAGGAGTTTTAGACTTTGCTCATGTTCTCTGCCAGAAAAAAGAGACTTGAGGCTTTTTTTAACACACCACATTCTCCCTGCCTTGGTTTTCTACAGAGGGGAGCACTGTTTTTCTGTGATATAATTCCTGTCACAGCATGTATGCTCTCTGTCAGGGCCCATACATGGAGGCTGCCATATTCCTGTAATATACTTCCTGTCACAAGGATAGGGTTGCCAACTGGCTCCAGATGCGCCCGACAGGGTCAATCCAGTCCTGGGTTTACCCCACTGTATGCAGGGATATGTAGTTCTGATTTCTCCATTGCACTCCATAAGAAATGGAAAACTACAAGTCACTGCATGCAATGGGGTAAACCCAGGACTGGATCAAGTCTGTCGGGCGCATCTGGAGCCAGTTGGCAACCCTACACAAGGATCATAACTTCCTCTGGTATACAGATGGTAGAAAAATAACGTGTGGGCACCCATGGAGGCTGCCATCTTAGATGTATCATCAAAGTGAATGTGTTTATAACATAACATAGTAACATAGTCACATAGTATATGACGGCAGATAAAGACCAGTATAGTCTATCTAGTCTGCCCAGCAAAGCGGCAAGAGTAGGTGCATCTGCCGCTCAGTGCAGGTCCTCCCTCCCCATGCCTTTGTTTAGGGGTGTACCCACCGCTTTGTGTAGGCCACCCCTATTTTTTGAGATATTATTATAAAGGGATCCACTGTGTCTGTCCCAAGCCATTTTGGATTCTGTCACTGTTATATGCCCCCACCTATTCCTTTGGGAGGGCATTCCAAGCATCCACCACCCTTTCAGTGAAAAAGTATTTCCTTACATTGCCTTTCAGTTTACCCCTTTGCAGCTTCATGTTATGCCCTCTAGTTTTACAGCTTCCCCATCTTTGTAAGAGGTATGTTTGTTCATTAATACTCATTAAGTATATAAAGGTCTAAATCATATCTCCCATATCCCTCCTCGCCTCCAGAGTGTACATATTTAGGTCTTCAAGACTCTTCTCAAGTCTACTGATGCAGGGTCCAAATCATTTTGGTCGCCTTCTTCTGAACCATTTCCAGTATTTTAATATCCTTTTTGAGATATGGTCTCCAAAAATGAACACAATATTCCAAGTGAGGCCTCATCAGCGACTTGTACAGTGGCATTAGTACCTCTTCCTTTCTGCTGGAAATTCCTCTTGTATGCAACCTAGCATCCAGCTGGCTTTTGCCACCGCCTTGTCACACTGTTTCACCACCTTGAGATACTCAGAAACAATAACTCCGAAGTCCTTGTCCTGGTCCGTGTACACCAACCTCTCGACTCTATTGCATATGATTTCCTTGGATTTCTGCTTTCCAAGTGCATAACACTACACTTCTTCACATTAAATCTTAATTGCAAAGCATTAGACCATTCTTCCAGCTTTTGTTAATCTTTCCTCATACTATCCATTCCCTCAGGGGAGTCCACTCTGTTGTAAATTTTCATGTCATATTCAAAAAGACAGACTTTTACATTTAGTCCTTCAGCAATATCACTCATAAATACATGGAATAGTACTGATCCCAGGACCAAACCCTGGGGCATACCGCTAATCACCTTCCTTTCATCCGAGTGAATTCTGTTTACCATCACCTTCTGTCGTCTGTCAGTCAACCGATTCCTGATCCAGTTCACCACCTTGAGACCCACCCCAAGCTGTTGAGTTTATTGCTAAGCCTCCTATGAGGAACAGTGTCAAAGGCTTTGCTGAAGCCCTCATGAAACAAGTTGAGGAGCTCAGAGAAGAGGTGGCCAGGCTGAGAAGTATTTGAGAAAAGGATATAGCATTATTAGAAAAGGTTCAAAAAAGAGCCACCAAAATGGTAAAGGGGATGGAAGGATACCCCTATGAAGAAAGGTTAAAAAGGTTAGAGCTCTTTAACCTGGAAAAGAGACGGCTGAGGGGAGATATGATAGAAGTCTTTAAATTGATGAACAGAGTGGAACAGGTAAATGGAGATCGATTGTTTACATTATCAGAATATAGAAAGACTAGGGGACATGCAATAAAGCTACAGGGTAAACTATTTAAGACTAATAAGAGAAAATATTTTTTCACTCAATGTGTAATCAAACTCTGGAATTTGTTACCGGAGGATGTACTAAAGGCTGTTAGTGTAGCTGGGTTTAAAAAAAGGTTTGGACAAGTTCCTGGAGGAAAGGTCCATAAAGCATTATTATAAAGGGACCCAGGATATCAATGCTTGACCCAATACAAGCATTGTGGAACCTGTGTCTTTTGGGGAAACTGCTAGGTATGTATGACCAAGATTGGCCACTGTTGGAAACAGGATACTGGACTTGATTGACCTTGGTGTGACCCAGTATGGCATATCTTATGTTCTTATGAGACAATAAGAAGTACATTGAAGAGATGCTTCTTGAAGCATCTGAGCTCTCCGACAGAGGTGAAGATGGTATGCTACAGAATGAAGAGAGTTGGACATGAGTTACCAGAGCCTGCAGAATTGACAATCCAACTTTTCCAGCCCTCGGCATGGAGAACCAGTATGCAGCCCTAGAAGTGGAAGAGGTGAAAGCATCCCAGGAAAGGGAAGACTGATGTCCAGGAAGGTGTTCTGTCTACCAGAGGCCAAAATCTGAGATGTTATGGATAGTTTGCTGAGACTCATTAAGCTTACAAATTATTATCTGATGTTGCTCATCCATGTTGGCACAAATGATACTGCTAAGTGTCCCTCTGAGCATATCAAGAGTGACTTCATGGCTCTGGGACAGAGGGTGAAGAAGATAGTATGCAGGTGGTGTTCTCTTCAATTCTCCCTGTTGAGGGTAAAGGTCGAGGCAGAGAAGCTCACATCCTGGAGATGAATTCATCACTGTGTGGATTAGCAAGACCATTTTAGTTTCCTGGACCATGGAATGATTTTCCAAGGGCTGCAGAGCAGAGATGGCATCCACCTATCCAAGAAGGGTCAGAGTGTCTTCTGCAGCAGACTGGCTAACCTACTGAAGAGGGCTTTAAATTAGATTATTATTATTATTATTATTAAACACTTACATAGCGCCGCAACATACGAAGTGCTGTACAAACATAAAAGAGAGACAGTCCCTGCTCATCAGAGCTCACAATCTAATAAGACAGAATACAAAATAAGTTACAAAATACAAAAAACAAAATTTACAGGACAAAGTAAACAAAAGTTGATGGAGAGATCAAGATAGGGCAAGACAGGGCGGAGTCTGCCGCGATAGAAGATGGCCGCATAGATCGTTTGCTCCCTCCCAGCATTACAGAATCCTAAGCAGAAAAAGGCAACAGGCGCCCTTGAAACCAGCCTAGTGTGGTAAAGGAATCGGTGAACATGACTGCCTTGAAACCGGCCAGATTAGATTTCCAGCAGACGGCGGGGCAGTCTAACAAGAGGGCAAAACAGGAGCTCACGTCTCCACAGAAAATGGCGCCTGACAAAATCGCAGCAGACGGGGTGCGAGAAATCCTACAGGAGCTCCGGGAAGTGAAAGCGCTTGTCACCACTAACTCCGGGGCCCTAACATTGGTACAAGAAGACCTGAGGGAAGTTAAAGACCGTCTAAGTGATATGGCTAAGCGCTTGACAGAGGTAGAAGCGAAGGTGGAGAAGCATTCTGCAGTGATTGCGCAGGTCGGCCCGCTGACAAAGAGGGTAACAGCCCTAGAAACGCTTTTGGAAGATCAATCCAATAGGGCTAGGAGAAGTAACATACGAATCCTGGGAGTCCCTGAAGGCCGGGAAGGCTCTGACCCTATAAGTTACCTTGAGAAGCTTATACCAGAGGTATTGGGACTAACCTTTGAGAGGCCCCTGGAACTGGAGCGGGCCCATCGCGTGCCATCGCACCCCTCAGCACAGACCCCACGACCTCGGCCTTTTGTAGCTAAAGCACTTCGCTACCAGCATGTATTACAGATAATGCAAGCGGCAAAGCAGCGGCAGAATGTGCAATTAGAAGGTCACAAAATTACCTTTTTCCCCGATCTTAGTAAACAGACGGCCCAGCGACGTAAAGATCTCCTGGCCTGCCGGCCTCTCCTGCTACAATCGCAAGCGCGATTTAGTCTCTTTTACCCCGCAAATATGCGGGTGACTCTGGACAACCACACCCAAACCTTCACGGAGGGTCATACTCTCCGCGCTTTTCTCCGAGAACGGGCCCGGATGGAGGTCGGATCCTAGAGCGGATAAGACTATGTGTTCTCACAGTAAAGTCATCACGCAACTTTTGGGGCATTGCGACTCAGAAGGAGAACCGTGCGGACACCTCCAGCTTCTTAAGCCTGGCAAGGATATTTGTGGGACAATAGGTTTGCCTGTGGTTGTCTGCACATACCTACTTATCTATTAATGCATAGGGGCTGTAGTTTCCAATTGCGTAGATTTCCCTGTCTGCCTCACTATTTGATTACAGAAAAATACATGTTATTAGCTTCTAAATGTTGGGAGGGGGTAAGTTGGGCCTGGTTGGGCGGTTGGGATTCCACCATTCAAGCTACAGTAGTTTATGGCGGGTTACAGCCTGGTTATGTGTATGTTAATGTTTTAAGAGTGCATTCCCTGTTCATGGGGTTGTTGACCGTGAATGTCCCACTCCTGTCCCACGATAAGGTCAAATATGGCTAATAGCCGGGTGTGGGTACTGTCCCTGAATGTTAAAGGTATTTCCAATCCTGCCAAAAGGAAGAAAATCCTGACTTACTGTAATCATCAAAATGCAGATGTTATATATTTGCAAGAGACCCACCTATCACTCACAGAGTCCTATAAAGTAGCAGACAGGACCTATACGAATATACTTTCCGCACCAGCCCTGAGGAGGAAGGGCGGGGTCATTATTCTAGCTCGGAAGACCCTCCAGGTAGAAGTCAAGGAGACAAAAACTGACCCCGCTGGCCATTGGGCTAAGATGACAGCCACGCTAAGTGGAGATCCTTACACTTTTATGACAATATATGGTCCCACTATAGATGATCCGCAATTCTTTGTTCAGGTAGCTCAGGAGCTCTTAAATAGCGGGTCCTCGAGAATTATCCTGGGGGGAGACTTTAATCTCATACAGGATCCACTCCTGGACAGGACTCCCTATAAGCCGCAACATAAGCCACACTCGTCAACGGAGTTGCAGAACATGGAAGAACTGCTTGGACTACTTGATCCCTGGAGGTTGCTCTTCCCCAATGGTAGGGAATATTCTTTCTACTCACTACCGCACAACTCTCAAACTCGCATCGATTATTTCCTAACCTCGAAAACGTTACTGCCTAAGATCCTGGGTATAAGTATACTCCCCATAACGGTCTCAGACCATTCCGCGGTTCTCTTAGATCTTAGCGTGGGCCCAGAAAGGAGTGCCTCGAAACGGTTCTTCTTTGAGAAGCACTGGTTAGCGGATGATGAATTTCGTACCACTATGAAGGCGGCTACTGCTGAATACTTTGAAGTTAACCATTTTGGGGAAACTTCCACATGGGCCTGGTGGGAAGCTTACAAAGCCACTATGCGAGGACATATGACTGCTTACAAAATTCGTAAGCGGCTTGCAGAGGCGCAGAGGAGGAAGGAGCTAGAAGTTGAAATTCGAGCGGGTGAACGACTCCTGGCCCGATGGGCAGACTCGACAGTCCTTATGCGATTACAGAAGCTTAGGTTCCAGTACAATATGCTTTTGCAAGCAGAAGTCAGTGATTCAATTAAAGTCCAGCAAGGGAGATGTTACCATGACAGCAATCGGGCGAGTTCGCTGCTAGCGAATATGTTAAAGACGAAACGAGCTGTGACCAGGATTGCGGGATTGCAAGACTCGAGTGGAAGATTGAAAGTCTCTGATGAGGAGATTCTAGCACTTTGTGAAACCTTCTACACCAAATTATATCAATCCGAAGTCTCCTGCGATGAATCGGCTTTTTCGAATTTTGTCTCTTCAATAGATGGTCCCCGACTAACGGAAACGCAGCAGCAGTTTCTTGCAGCAGACATCACTTGTAAGGAGCTTCATAAGGCACTTCATCAGCTGGCTAAAGGGAAAGCAAGTGGTCCGGATGGTCTGCCAGTGGAATTTTATGAAGCCTTCATTGATCAGCTGACACCGGAACTACTACTTTATTACACGGGGGTGAGAGAGGAGTGTCCTGCTGTAAGTACTCTGGCAGCCGCTACGATAGTAATACACCCTAAACCAGGGAGAGACCCGGAGAAGGTGAAGAACTACAGACCTATCTCGCTATTAAATTCAGACTACAAAATCTACGCCAAGATACTAGCCAACCGATTGTCCAAGGTTTTGGAGTCCCTTATTCACCCGGACCAATGTGGCTTTATGCCCGGAAGATCCACGACAGATAACGGCCGTATGTTGGCCCACGTTCTCCGTAAGGCACAGCAAGTAGATCAGCCCCTGGTAGGCCTTGCACTAGACGCGGAAAAGGCATTCGACAGGGTCAAATTCTCCTATTTATTTCGAACCATGTGCAGGATGGGGGTCCCTGACAACTTCTTGAAAAATATACAGCTGCTATACACTAAACCGGTGGCTCGGGTAGCAGCGAACAATACTACTTCCCGGGAATTCCTTCTCACCAGAGGCACTAGACAGGGCTGTCCTCTATCGCCTCTGCTATTTAATATAGCCCTGGAGCCTTTGATCCTTAAAATTCGCCAGGCATCTAATGTTTTGGGAATGCCGCTGGAAGGCTATCACTGCAAATTGTCAGCCTACGCCGATGACCTTCTACTATTTCTGGATGTAAATTCGGTGGATGCCGCCTTGAAGATAATAGAGGAATACGCTCGTATTTCAGGATACAAGCTAAATTTGGACAAGACCACAATTATACCTCTCACATCTGCAGTCTCCAAAGAGGAGCTACGGAGGTACTCCTTTCAGGTGGAAAAATCAACCTTTAAGTATTTGGGAGTCGCGTATGGCACTACCCTGACAGACACCATCTCGCTTAATGTGGATCGATGTACCCAGATCTTGCAAGACTGTGTGGCTACATGGACACCACTGAACCTGACGTGGTGGGGCCGCTTAGAAACCATCAAAATGGTTATAGTGCCCAAGATCACGTACATCCTCAGCATGATCCCGGTACTCTTTGACAAGAAATTCTACCAGGAACTAGAGAGAAAGTTGCTGGTTTTCTTATGGGCGAAGAAAACACCACGTATTGCAGCCTGGAAACTAAAGCTTCCCAAGAAACAAGGGAGGGTTAGTTTCCCGGACTTCTACTGGTACCATATTGCAGCCATAGCTAAACAAGGTTCCTGGTGGGCGGAGGAGCCAGATACTCCAGGTGTCCCTAGTTGACTCTCAGTGGAATCGGCGGTGAGTGATCCTCTCCCATTACGTCACCGGATTGGAGCCGCGCCAGCATATCCGTATACGCAGACGAAGGACATGATCCATCAAGCAACTCAACGAGCCTTCCATTTGGTGTTACCACTATTGGGAGAGGAGCAAGCCTTCACGGAGGCCACTCCGCTTTGGCTTAACCAGCGATTTAAAATAGGTGGGACTTGTTTCGCCTGGACCACTTGGATACGTCACGGTATTCTAAGTCTGGGTCATCTACTCAGGGGACAGAGATACAAAACCTTTGCGGAATTACAACATGAATTCCAACTCCCCTACAAATGCTTCTTCCAATGGGGCCAACTGAGGCATTGTTTGAGCAAGGCAGGAGTTACACCCCTTCATGTTGTTAGTGGATGCTCGTCTTATCTTCGGATCCAAGAACTCCGGACAGGGTCCGGGCAAGTATCGCAGTTGGTGGAGCTCCTTAGATCCGCGGACGGGCGTAGCCCAAGCGGGACACGATTGGTATGGGAGACTGAAGCTGGACCCCTCGCGACCTCAGAAATGTGGGCTTCCTTTTGGGGATCTCAGACCCGGATATCTCGATCGGCCTCCCTCACGCAGATGCTATTTTTTCTAGCACATCGCGCATATCTGACCCCAGTCAAGATCTCCAAGTGGCAAGAACAGAAGGATGATCGCTGTTGGTCCTGTGGACACGAAGTAGGGACCCTATCACACATGCTGTATTATTGTCCACACTTACTCCTGTACTGGCGAGGAGTATGGCGACGAATACAAAGACTGCTTGGGATAACGACGCCCTTATCCTATCGGATAATCATCTACAAATCTATGGCGGAGGTACCTTGTCTCCAGAAGCACCATCATGCCTTGTTTGATCTCCTACTGAGTTTAGCACTGAAGGCCATTATGAGTCACTGGAAGTCTTTCAGTGCCTTGAGTGTGGAATACTGGTGGAATCTGGTGTGCTACCATCGATCCTGTGAGATAGCCTATGTTCAGCAGAATCCCGCCTTCAAAAGATTGCTAAATAAATGGGACAGTCCTGATACGCAATAATTACTGTAGACACTATATATTGGTGTAAGGTGGTGGGACATGAACGGTCAACCCCCCCCCCCCCCCATCCCTCCCTTTCCACTATCACTCCGATGCTCCGGTACGGGAGAATAGACATGAACCTGTCTGGATCTGCCTGTTATTTCTGTCTAATCCACTTCTTCAAATGTACTGTTTGGTGTGAATGTAATGTTTAGAAAATGCTAAATAAAGTTTTCAAAAAAGATAGGGCAAGACAGGAACGAAAAGCAGTAGTGAAGAGGTGGGATTTGAGTCTGGACTTGAAAATGGGCAGGGAGGACGCCTGGCGCACAGAGATAGGAAGACTATTCCAAGCAAAGGGTGCTGCCAGTTGGAAGGAGCGAAGTCTGGAATTGGCAGTACGAGTAAAGGGCACAGATAAACGAAGACTATTAGAAGAGTGAAGTAACCGAGAGGGGGTGTAAGGAGAGATAAGAGACAAAAGGTACTAGGGGGCAGAAGAGTGAATACATTTATAGGTTAGGAGGAGAAGTTTAAATTGGATGTGGAGACAGATGGGAAGCCAATGAAGTGAGATGAGGAGAGGAGTGATGTGGGAAAAGCGAGACTGGCAGAAAATAAGTCGAGCAGCGGAGTGTTGAATTGACTGAAGAGGAAAGAGGTGGCTCGCAGGGAGGCTGGCAAAGAGAAGGTTACAATAATCAAGACGGGAGGTGATTAAGGAGTGGACAATCATCTTAGTGGTATCAACAGAGAGGAAAGGGCGAATTTTGCAGATATTGTATAGAAAGAAATGGCACGTTTTAGCAATAAGCTGGATATGTGGAGAGAAAGAAAGAGAGGAATCAAATATAACACCAAGGTTACATGCTGAAGAGACAGAGAGGAGTACAGAGTTATCCACAGAGAGAGAGAGAAAGGGGAAAGAGGAGGAGAGGCATACGGGGGAAAGATAAGGAGTTCAGTTTTGGCCATGTTCAGTTTTAAGCGGCAGTGAGACATCCAGGTAGCAATGTCAGAGAGGCAGAGGGAGATCTTAGACTGGATTTCAGGAGATATAACAGGTGCAGAATGATAGATTTGAGAGTCATCGGCATAGAGATGATAGCGAAAGCCATGGGAAGAGATAAGGGCACCAAGGGATTGGGTATAGAGAGAAAAGAGGAGCGGACCTAAGAGGGAACCCTGAGGAACACCTACAGGTAGTGGGGTTGAAGAAGAGGAGGAGCCACCAAAGCACACACTGAAAGAGCAATGGGATAGATAGGAGGAGAACCAAGATAGTACAGAGTCTTTGAAACCAAGTGAGGACAGGGTGATAAGAAGAAGGTTATGGTCAACAGTGTCAAAGGCAGCAGGTAGATCGATAAGAATGAGGACAGAGTAGAAGCCTTTGGACCTAGCCAGGAATAAATCATTAGAGACCTTAGTAAGAGTTGTTTCAGTGGAGTGTAGGGGACGGAAGCCGGATTGTAAAGGATCCAAGAGGGCATGAGAGGAGAGGAAATCAGGACAACGGTGGTAGACTGCACACTCAAGTAGTTTAGAGATAAAAGGAAGGAGAGAGATGGGTCGATAGTTAGAAGGACAGGTGGGATCAAGTGAGGGTTTTTTGAGGAGGGGTGTAACCACAGCGTGCTTGAAATCAGAAGGGAAGGTTGCAGTGGAGAGAGAGAAGTTAAGAATATGAGAAATAGAAGGGACAATAGTTGAAAAGATGGAGCTAAGGAGATGAGTGGGGAAGGGATCAGAAGAACAGGTAGTAAGTTTGGAGGAAGAGAGAAGGATTGATGTTTCCTCATCAGAGACCATAGGGAAGGAAGAAAAGGAAGCAGAAGTGTGTGTGTTGTGGGGAGAATTGGGAAATAGGGGGGAAGAGGGGGAGGAGGGGAACTGGAGGGTGATCGTGTGGATTTTGTCGAGGAAGTAGTCAGCCATGGTTTGGGCAGGAAGGGAGGGAGGAATCAGGGGTGGAGGCACACTAAGGAGAGAATTGAGTGTGCTAAGGAGACGATGAGGATTAGTCAGATGGAAGTGCAATGGCTGATTGGAAGGAGAAGAGCATGAATTTAAAGTGGAGAAAGTCAGGATAAGAACGGGATTTGAGCCAGGCATGCTCAGCAGAGCGGGCACAAAAGCACAGATAATGGGCAGTGGGGGAGAGCCAGGGCTGGGGAGAAGAACGCTTAAAAGGATGTGGGATGAGGGGGGCAAAAGCATCAAGGGTAGAGGAGAGTGCAGTGTTATAAGAGGTCACAGCCTCATCTATAGATTTAGAAAGCAGAGTGGATGAAAGCGATGAGGAAATAGTGGAGGAAAAAGCTAAAGGATCACTAGCAAGGAGGTTTCTAAATAGGTTAGTGCAGACAGGACAAGGCTGGGGTGGGGGATGATGAATAGTAAAGCTTAAAAGGTGGTGGTCAGACAAGGGAAGGATAGAGTTACAGAAATTGGAGGGTGAGCAGTAAGAGAAGAAAATTAAGTCAAGGCAGTGATCATGTTGGTGAGTGGGGGCAGTGGAACAGAGTTGAAGGTTATGTTAGGAGGTAAGGGAGAGAAGTTTTAAAGCAAGGGGGTCAGAGGAGATGGGTGAAGAAAGCCCCCAGGTAAGTAAAAGTCCTCAGGTAAGTGAAACATTAACTACTTCTGTAGAAATGGGCAAAAGGGGCAAAATATGGAAAGCAGTGTGCATAAATGCTTGTAGTATGGGAAATAAGATCTCAGATGTTGAGGCTTTAATGGAAGAGGATGACTTGGATTTAGTGATGATTATGGAGACATGGTTCACAGACAGCCATGACTGGGATGTAATATACTGCGCTATAATTTGTTCAGGAAGGACAGGGTAGGAAAAAGGGGAGGAAGAGTGGCACTATATGTAAAAAAAAATATTATTAAAGTTATAGAATTACAGGGCTGAAAAGAGAGTGAGGAGGTACTGTGGGTTAAACTAGAAAGAGGGAATGGGAAATCCATTTGCATTGATGTGCTATACAGATCTCCTTCACAGGTAGAAGAACTGGACAGAGATTTAATAGAAAACATACACAGTAGTGCTACTGAAAGGTGATTTCAATATGCCAGATGTTGATTGGCACATTCCTGCTGTGGTGTCATCTAGAAGTAATGAGATCCTGGATTCTTTACAGGGAGAATAATTTAGGCAACTGGTAACAGAACGCACATTTGATGGGACCATACTAGACCTAGTGCTTACCAATGGGTTAAGTGCTTCTGATGTTAAAGCGGGAGATCATTTTACATCCAGTGATCACAAGATGGCATGGTTCAGTATTACGACTAGGGTTGATAAAATCCATTCAAAAGTAAGGGTCTTAGGGGTATGTTTACTAAATCATCTTAACGTTGCAGCGGTGGTATTATCACGCGATAAGTGACGTTATCACGTGATAACATCACTTATCGTGCGATAACAAAGCGGTGGCGTTAAGGCACACTAGCGCTATGAAATCCGGGTCTGAAGGGTGGAGTAAGGCTTCCCAGAGGGCGGATAGAAGGGGTCAATGGGCGGAGATTGGGAGGGGAGAGGCTCCAGGCACACTAATACTCTGAAATACAGGTCTGAACACTAATGCCAGTGAAACCCTCGTGTTAAGGCACATTTGCAGGAAAGAGAAACCATTTCAGTCAGCAATGTGCAGCAAAGGCAGGGAATCCCAGAAAAGTGATAGTTGTGATACATGTGCAGGGACCAAAAAGGCAAATAAACATATAAAAGGACCAGAACCACATCTAAAATCCCAATAACCAAGCTGGACAATAGTGATATCAATAATATACATAAAGCAACACTACTGACAAAGCGTATAAATTAAGATATCATGTTTGGAAGGGTCTATGCTCTGTCCCGCTACAAAATGAATGATCCCACATTGAAAAAGCGCTGATCAGGGTTTCTGTCATTCAGATCGGACAGGTTTGTTATGGTGTGCACATGTGCAGCAACAGCAGAGTGGGCACGTAGGAAACGGCAACTGTACTGATGCTATAAATGGGATACAGGGGGCTGCAGGCGGCACATTCTGTAGTCCAGCTGGGGCACAGTGTGGGCTAGGCAGATGCCTAGGTGGCACATAGGAATGCCGAATCTGTAAAGCAGCAAGACAGCAACTGACGCGGGTCCAACATGGGCACGAGTGTGTGTCCCACAGTGTAACAGGGGAAATTACACAGCAGGTACCCCCAAGGGTACATAACATTGGCAGGCGGTGCAGGGGGGGGGGGGAGCACGCATGTCCATGTAGGCACCCCTACCCGAGAACCCACACCATAGGCAGCTGCCTACTGGCATACTGGATGGCCTGGGACTGCGCACCACCAGCACCACCGGCATAATGGCATGGCAGCATGGTGGCAGAGGGGTGTTGGTGGAGGAGGGGGCAGTGGCACCTGCCCACAGCAGACCATGGCCTAGCCCCGTTTAGGTGGGTATTGTGCAATGCGACAGACAGGGTCTTTCTGATTAACTTTCATGGTATCCCCAGGGAATGAACTGTCCCTGTTGCAACAGTGTGGTGCAGTACACACAGCCAGGAGCAGAAGGTCACAAGTTCAAGTCCCAGCTGTGGCTCTTGCCAACCCTTTCCCCATATTTTACCCAGTACTAAACCGTGGTAATAAAGACAAAACCTTTATTGCAGATAAAATAAACATGCCTGAAACACCTATATTTTACCCTACAGAGCACAGACACCATAAACATGTGCAATCCCTAGAGCAGAGTTTCCCAACTGCAGTCCTGGAGGGCCAAACACCATTCAGGTTTCATGCTGTCCCTAATAAATATGCCTGTGCTGCATTAGTATGCGCCGTCCACATTGTAGACAAATGTATCTCATGCATATTCATTAGGGACAGCATGAAACCTGAACAGTGTGTGGACCACCAGGACCATAGTTGGGAACCTCTGCCCTAGAACAGCGGCCAACAGGGGCATAAACACCCACACCCACAGGCTCCACTATCCAAAGCCTCATGGAGAGTCAGGCTGTTGGACCCTGTGTGCAACAGCATCTCCCAATACTAGCACTTGCATACCTTAGCAATGCCACCCTAAACTTGGGAATACGTTACACGTATATCAAAAGGTTGCTATGATTAATGGCAGATAACAATTCCTAAGTTAAGCACAATTTGCTGATAGAGCTGCATCATAGCAACCTTTCTGATATCTGTGGAGTGTGTTTCAGTTTTGGTTTCTGACAGTGTTTACCACCCCGGGGAGTGACCCCAACAGTATTGCGTACCATAGCCATGCCTGCATTGTGCCCAGGACTGGTGTGGTGACCAGGGCTGCCAAAAGCATCTATATTTGCATAATGCTGGCATAGGTATGGGAGTGTGTGTCTGTCTATCCAGTGTGTTGTGGCTGCCTACACCTTACTCAGCCCACACTGCTTGCACTGTTTCCAGTGTTAGCCTGCCAATGTGCATAATGAGGAGCAAGGTACTGTGGGTATGGCCCGGACAGGGTTGCCTGGGCAGGATGCATCTGCAGAGGGCATAGGGCAATGGCTGGGACATTGTAGTGCCTGGCCACCACCTGCATGGACAGGGTGGCCACAGCATGTCCTGCTGGGAGGTCACTCTCACCCTGACTGAGTAGTGAACATGGCATGGCTAGGTTCCCCCATAGTGCTAGATAGTATTTCTCTCAAGTGATATTTATGGGTTCTTGTTTCTGGTGCCCAATCACTGACTTATCTGCTTGTTATGTGTGCTCACATCCCAGTTTTGGGTGCATGCATCTCTTTCAGGAACATGCACTATGGACTAGCTAGCAGACTGTCTGCAGTTAGTATGTGTATGGCTGGAACACCTTGCAGGGTGCAGTGGCTGGAGAATGTCAGATAGTGGTGGAGGCAGTTGAGCATTTCCAGGCCTACTGTCTGTCTGCCATTGCCTTAGGTATGCGTACAGATCTGCATTGACTGCCCTGTAGGGTACATGTTCCCCAGCAGGACTGGAGTTGATGGTTCTCTCTACTGCCACCATTGCAGGGATGTAGAATGTGGATCTGTTAATGGGAGATCCTGTCCCCCACCCTGAGTCCCAGAGGGCAGGTTGGGTGGTGCTACATAAACCACCTATGGATCCAAACATCCCCCTTCACTTAAATCATGTGACCAAGGCACCCATACAGGATATGTACTATTCTGGGTGCATCATAGTCCACAAGGGCTAGACATGACTGGGAAATATATATGGACACAGGTGTATCCTAGGTGTGTCTGCACGGACTACCTATCACACACTGGCACTGATGGTGACCTGCAGCATAGTCTATCTCAGCTAAGCCAGATGCTGCGGACCTGGTGCTGGGCGCCCCACCTCACCTCAGGGTGAGCACTGTACCCCCACAATGTGTCAGTCTGCAGCTACTCTGTACCATGATCAGTTCCCCCTACCAGGCCAAGGTGCTGTGGGGGTGCATACCCCATCTTGTGATCATCTGTAGACTGCTGCTTTGCATGTGCAGTGCATCATGGGTATGGGTGGGTTAACCCTATCCTGGTAACCACAGCAGACAGTTTGTGTGGTGACTTGCAGTCCTTCTGTAGCCAGTCAGGGTTTTGTTAGTAGCTATAGAGATATAGCCCACTGGTTACTTCACTGATTGTGGAGGCTGAGGTCATGGGTTTGATCCCACAGTGGTGTTATTTGAAAGGGCTGTCTGAAGCATTTCCTTTTTTAATTTAAATTAGTGCTGCCAGCAAAAACACCCTCACAGTGCTGTAAACGTAAGGTGCCCTATAAGGCGCCTTATAAGGCACCCTATAGGGAACATTATAAGGTACCTTGGCGGACAGTGCACTTTATAATGTGCCTTCTGGAGTGCCTTATAGAGTGCCTTATGCGGCACCTTAGGTTACGGCACTGTGAGGGTGTGTTTGCTGGCAGCAGTAATTAAAAATTAAAAAAGAAAATGCCTCAGACAGCACTGATTTAAAGTAAAGGGTAATGCCTCAGACAGCCTTACTCATTAAGCCCACTGGGGGATCAAACGCATGATCCCTGTTTCATCAGACAATGTATTAACCATTGTGCTACACCTCTGCTACTGTACTTGCAGGTCAGCACGCCTAATTAAGGCTAATGCGCATTAAGGTGCCACGGCTCCCTCTATCATATGATAACGGACTTTATCACACGATAACCTGAAATGCTACCTTCAGACCGGAACGCCCACTACCTTATATGGCATTCGTCACAGTAAGACTGCAACTAATGCCGGTAACATTAAGACTGTTTAGTAAACATACCCCTTAGACTTGAGGAAAACTAACTTTGCTAAGATGGGACAATACCTCAAGGAATCATTAGTGGGATGGGAACAGCTAGGGGATGTAGAAAAGCAATAGGCAAAACTGAAAGGGGATATTTTAAGAACAACAAACCTTTTTGTTGGAAAGGTAAATAATTGTAAAAGAAAAAGGAGACCACTATGATTCTCAAAAGAAATAGCTGAAAAGGTGAAGAAAAAGAGGGTAGCCTTCATGAAATATAAGAAATCACAGAAAGAGAAAGACAAGCATTAATATTTGGAAAAATTTAAAGAAGCTAGAAAAGTAGTCAGGAAAGCAAAGTTACTGTACAAAAAGAAGAAGAGATACTGTAGCCAATGCAATAAAATGGGTGAACAAGACATTTTTCAGATATGATTGTGAGAGGAGGAAGTGCAAAAGTGGTTTTCTCAGACTCAAGAGTGAAGGGGAGGAAAATGTAGAAGCTGATGAGAATAAACCAGAATTGCTTAAAACATAGGGGTATGTTTACTAAACCGTCTTAACGTCGCAGCGGTAGTATTATCACGCAATAAGTGATGTTATTGCGTGATAATGTAACTTTATCGCACGCTAACATCACTTATCGCGCGACAACGCAGCGGCGGCGTTAAGGCACAATAACGTTGTGAAATCCGGACCTGAAGGGTGGAGTAAGGCTTCCCAGAGGGCGGAGAGAAGGTATCAATGGGCAGAGAGTGGGCGGGGAGAGGCTCCATGCACACTAATGCCGTGAAATCAGGGTCTGAAAATTAATGCCAGTGAAAACCTCGCGCTAGAGGCACATTTGCAGGAGAGAGAAACCATTTCAGTCAGCAATGTGCAGCAAAGGTAGGGAAACATAAAAGCGATAGTTGTGATACATGAGCAGGGACCAAAAAGGCAAATAAACATATAAAAGGAACAGAACCACATCTAAAATCCCAATAACCAAGCTGGCCAATAGTGATATTAATGATAAACATAAAGCAACACTACTGACAAAGCAAATAAATTAAGATATCATGTTTGGAAGGGTCTAAGCTCTGTCCCGCTACAAAGTGAATGATCCCACATTGAAATCGTGCAGATCAGGTTTTTTTCTCGTTTATATTGGGCAGGTTTGTTATGGCGTGCACATGTGCAGTAACAGCAGAGTGGGCAAGTAGGAAAGGACAACTGTACTGATGCTGTAAATGGGATATAGAGGGCTGCAGGCGGCACAAGCTGTGGTCCAGCTGGGGCACAGTGCGGGCTAGGCAGATGCCTAGGTGGCACATAGGAATGCCCAAACTGTAAAGCAGCAAGACAGCAACTGACGAGGGTCCAACATGGGCATGAGTGTGTGTCCCACAGTGTCACAGGGGATATTACCCAGCAGGTACCCCCAAAGGCACATAACATTGACAGGCGGTGCCGGGGGGATGCGCGCATGTCCATGTAGGCACCCCTACCCGAGAACCCACACCATAGGCAGCTGCCTACCAGTACACTGGATGGCCTGGGTCTGCGCTCCACCAGCACCACCAGCATAAGGGCATGTCAGCATGGTGGCGGAGGGGTGCTGGTGGTGGAGGGGGTAGTGGCATCTGCCCACAGCAGACCAAGGCCTAGCCCTGTTTAGGTGGGTGCCGTGCGGTGCAACAGACAAGGTCTATCTAACGAACACTAATGGTAGCCCTAGGGAATGATTTGTCTCTGTGACAACAGTTTGGTTCAGTACACACAGCCAGTGTGTTGAGGGTCACAGGTTCAAGCCACAGCCGTGGCTCCTGTAAAAAATGTCCCCATGTTTTATCCAGTACTAAACCATGGTAATAAAGACGGAACTGTTATTGCTGATTAACTAAACAATCCATAAACATCTATATTTTACCCTACAGGGCACAAACACCATTAGCATGTGCAATCCCTAGAGCAGAGTTCCTAAACGCAGTCCTGGAGGGCCAAACACCATTCAGGTGTCATGCTGTCTGTAATAGATAGGCCTGTGCTGCAAATGTATGCCACGCCCCAATTGTCTGTAAATGTATCTCATGCATATTCATTAGGGATAGCATGAAAAATGTAACCTTGTTTGGCCCACCAGGACCGGAGTTGGGAAACTCAGCCCTAGAGCAGTGGTCAACAGGGGCATTAACACCCACACCCACAGGCTCCCCACTATCCAAAGCCTCATGGAGAGTCAGACTGTTAGGCCCTGCGAGGAGCAGCATCTCCCAATACATTCCCACTTGCATACTGTAGCAATGCCGCCCTAAACCTGGGAACACATTGCACATATATCTAAATTTTTCCTATGATTAATGGCAGATAACAAATCATAAGTTAAACACATTTTGTTGACAAAGCTGCATCATAGCAACCTTTCTGATATCTGTGGAGTGTGTTTCAGTTTTGGTTTCTGACACGGACAGGGTGGCCATAGCATGTCATGCTGGAAGGTCACTCTCATCCTGACTAAGCAGTGACCACGGCTTGGCTAGGTTCTCCCATAGTACCATGTAGCATTTCTCTCGAGTGATTTTTATGTTGTTTTTTTTTGGATGCAATCACTGCTATAGCTTCTTGGTGTGTGTGCCAGATCCCACACCAGGGTGCACAGTGTTCCTTTTGGAACATGCACTATGTATGTGTCAGCAGACTGTCTGTAGCTAGCATGTGTATGGGTACAACATCCTGCAGGATGGAGCAGGTACACACTGACTGCCCTCTGCTGTTGAATGTCAGAATGTAGTGGGGGCAGTTTAGCTGACCAGTTGCACTTCCAGTAGTTCAGTTCCATGTTCAGATCTGCATCAGCTCTCTGTTCCTTAGTTGGCTGGGGGTTGCTGATCCCACAGTCTGTCATCATTTAGCTCAACTGGCCCTATTGAAAACAATGAGAGTGTGTGTCTGTTGTTTCCAGATCATGTACCCTACCCTGACCCACAGAGGGTGGGCTTGATCCATATATTGTCCTCATGTAAGTCCAGACACACTCCTGCTCTAAAAACAGGTGTCTGTGGCAACCTCACTCAATATGCATTATGTTGTGAGCATCATGGTCCACACAGGCTATGCATCAATGGCATATAGAAATGTACATAGAAAACTTCCAAGGCTGTCTGCAAACAATGATGAGGGTAAAGGCCAAGGCAGAGAGGCTCGCATCCTGGAGATGAATGCATGGCTGCATGGATGGTGTCATCGAGATGGTGTCAGCGAGATGGTGTCATCGAGATGGTGTCAGCGAGATGGTGTCATCGTGGATGGTGTCATCGAGATGGTGTCATTTTGGTTTCCTAGACCATGGGATGCTGTTCCAAGGGTTGCAGAGCAGAGATGGCATCCATCTGTCCAAGAAAGGTCAATGCATCTTCAGTAGTAGACTGGCTAATCTACTGAAGAAGGCTTTAAACTAGATTCGTTGGAGATGGGTGAAGAAAGCCCCCAGGTAGGTGATACATTAAATGCAGTGCAGTGTGTGCCTTTGAGTCAGTTCTGACTCCTGGTGACCCAGAAGCTCCTGGGTTTTCTTGGCAGTGTCACTGGAAGTAGATTGCCAGGCCTTTCTTCCGAGGCAGTGGAGGGTTAAGAGATTTGCCCAAGGCCACAAGGAGTGCAAGTGGAAATTGAACCCTGGTTGCTTGGCTACCAAGCCAGTGTTCTAACCACCAGGCTACTCCTCCACTCCGATACATTAAATACCTTTATGGAAATGGGTAACAGGGGTAACATATGGAAAGCAGTGTGTATAAATGCCCGTAGCATGGGAAATAAGATCCCTGATGTTGAAGCTTTGGTGGGAGTGGCTGACTTGGATTTAGTGGCAGTTACAGAAACATGGTTCACAGAAAACCATGACTGGGATGTAACTATACCTGGCTATACTTTATTCAGAAAGGACAGGGTAGGAAGAAGGGGAGGAGGAGTGGCACTATATGTAAAAACTACTATTAAAGCTTTGGAATTACAGATCTTAAAAGGGAGAGAGGAGGCATTGTGGGTTAAACTAGAAAGAGGGAAAGAGAAATCTATTTGCATTGGTGTGATATACAGACCTCCCTCACAAGAGGAAGAGGTGGACAGAGAGTTCATTGAAGACATACACAGCATTGCTAGGAAAGGGGAAGTGCTACTGATAGGAGATTTCAATATGCCAGATGTTGATTGGCACATTCCTGCTGCAGTATCATCTAGAAGTAAGGAGATCCTGGATTCTCTACAGGGAGAACTATTCAGGCAATTGCTAACATACCCCACACGTGAAGGGACCATACTGGACTTGGTGCTTACCAATGGTGAAAGTGTTTCTGATGTTGTAGTGGGAGATCATTTTGCATCCAGTGATCACCAGATGGTGTGGTTCAGTATTAGGACTAGGGCTGTTAGAATCCATTCCAAGGTGAGGATCTTAGACTTTAGGAAGACTAACTTTGCGAAGATGGGCCAATAGCTCAGGGAGTCGTTAGTGGGATGGGAACAGCTGGGGGATGTAGAAAAACAGTGGGCAAAACTGAAAGGGGATATTTTAAGGGCAACCAACCTTTTTGTTAAAATGGTAAATAAAGGCAAAATGAAAAGGAGACCACTATGGTATTCTAAGGAAGTAGCTGAAAAAGTGAAGAAAAAGAGGGAGGCCTTCATGAAATACAAGAGATCACAGAGAGAGGAAGACAGGCATCTGTATTTGGAAAAACTTAGAGAAGCTAGCAAAGTAGTCAAGAAGGCAAAGATTCAAAAGGAGGAGGAAATAGCCAATGCAATAAAATGGAGGGATAAGACATTTTTCAGATATAT
Source organism: Ichthyophis bannanicus (assembly GCA_033557465.1). Taxonomy (NCBI): domain Eukaryota; kingdom Metazoa; phylum Chordata; class Amphibia; order Gymnophiona; family Ichthyophiidae; genus Ichthyophis; species Ichthyophis bannanicus. The sequence continues at coordinate 584,066,287 of CM066033.1, read as the reverse complement.
TAGTGAGAAGAGGAAGGGCAAAAGTGGTATTGTCAGACTCAAGGGTGCAGGGGGGGAATATGTAGAAGCTGATAAGGATAAAGCGGAATTGCTTAACAAATATTTTTGTTCTGTGTTCACAGATGAAGAACCAGGAGCAGGACCTCAGAAAACACCCACAAATAGGAACATAAGCGAGGGACATCTTGAACAATTTTCAGAAGGCTGTGTTCGTGAGAAACTAGCTCAACTTAAAGTAGACAAAGCGATGGGACTGGATGGGATACACCCTAGAATACTGAGGGAACTTGGGGACGTTCTAGCAACTCCACTGACTGACCTTTTCAATGCCTCGTTGGAGTCGGGAATGGTGCCAAAGGACTGGAGAGAGGCTCATGTGGTGCCTTTACACAAAGCGGAAGTAAGGATGTGGTTGAAAACTACAGGCCGGTTAGTTTAACTTCGGTGGTGAGTAAATTATTGGAAACGCTGCTGAAAGAGAAAATATTGAGGTTTCTGGAGTCCAGCGGATTACAGGATCCGAGGCAGCATGGATTCACCAGAGGCAGGTCTTGTCAGACAAATCTGATTGATTTCTTTGACTGGGTGACCAGGGAGTTGGACCGAGGGAGAGCCCTAGATGTGGTGTATTTAGATTTCAGTAAAGCCTTTGACACTGTTCCTCACAGGCGACTTATAAACAAACTGAGCACCCTAGGGATGGACCCTAAAGTTACTGCTTGGGTTAGAAATTGGTTGGGTGGGAGGCGACAAAGAGTACAAGTAAATGGAGCTCACTCTAAGGAGAAGGATGTTACCAGTGGTGTGCCCCAGGGATCTGTCCTTGGTCCGATTCTTTTTAACATCTTTGTTAGTGATATAGCGGAAGGGCTGTCGGGTAAGGTTTGCCTCTTTGCAGATGATACCAAAATCTGCAATAGAGTAGACACCCAGGAAGGTGTAGATAACATGAGGAGGGATCTAGCTAAGCTTAGAGAATGGTCTAGAATTTGGCAGCTGGGATTTAATGTTAAAAAATGTAAGGTCATGCATTTGGGCTGCAGCAATCCAAGGGAGCAATACAGTATAGGAGGTGAAGTACCTTTATCCACTAAAGAATAGCGGGACCTAGGCGTGGTTGTGTCTGATGATCTTAAAGTAGCTAAACAGGTAGAAAAGGCGACGGCAAATGCTAGAAGGATGCTTGGGTGCATATGGAGAGGAATGGCTAGCAGAAAAAAGGAGGTGATAATGCCTCTGTATAAGTCTTTGGTACGACCTCATTTGGAGTATAGTGTGCAATTCTGGAGACCGCACCTTCAAAATGATGTGAACAGGATGGAGTCGGTGCAGAGGGTGGCTACTAAAATGATTAGTGGGCTTCATTATAAAGCATATGAGGACAGACTTAAGGATCTTAATATGTACACCTTAGAGAAAAGGCGGGATAGAGGTGATATGATTGAGATGTTTAAATACCTCCGTGGCGGGGGGCGGAGCCTGATGTCCAGCGGGTAAGACGCTTCGCGCTGAAGCTCCCGAGAGGCCTACTAAGAATCCTGACTTAATACCTATACAAACTTACTATTTCGCTCCGGGCTGACCGGGGTACCTCGGGGGGGATGGCGGCCCATAAACCAGCGCGCTTGGACTTCGGGTCTCCTTCTTCTTCTCACGGAAAACGCTCCAAAACAGAGGTGTCCTCCCCACAGAAGATGGTTCCATTTCGTGAAAACCCCGAAATGCACCTGGAGATTTTAGAGGAAATACGCGGCGTGAAGGAATTGGTGCAGTCCAATGGAGAAGCGCTTCGAGCCATGCGAGAAGACTTTGGAGTGCTCCAGGACCGACTTGAAAGTCTCTCATTACGGCAGGACAATATGGCGGGGGTCCTCGACTCGCACGCGGTGCGCTTGGGCAAACTGGACAAGGCTGAGCGCCAGATACAGAATCTTCAAAAGGAGTTAGAAGATAGCAATAATCGAGCCCGCCGCAACAATGTGAGGCTCATTGGAATACCGGAGGGGGTGGAAGCAGGAGATGTAAGAGAATTCCTGCTCAAAACTCTTCCCTCCTTGCTGAAGATCACTTTCCATAGAGAACTGGAAATCGATCGTGCACACCGTGTTCCTACCCATATGGCGCTCAACCGAACGACCCCCCGGCCTATTATCTTTCGCTTGCTACGATATCAACAAGTGGAACAAATTTTTAATGCTGCCCGGGCAAATCATCATTTGGAATTTGAAGGTCACAAAGTCTCCTTCTTCCCTGATTTGGCAAAACCTACCGTTGACCGTCGGAAGAAACTCCTTGCTTTTCGCCCTCGACTTCAACAGCTACAGGCTCGCTTTGGCCTGTTATATCCAGCGAAGCTCCGAGTGACTCTCCACAACCAAACCAGGACATTCGAAGATCCTGATCTACTATCAACATTTTTGGACTCCAAGGAAGCAGAGCAGATGCGCTAATCCAAAGACTTGGACTTTTTATTTGCCGGCTCTGTCCGCCATTTTGAAGGGCCCGATGCGGCGGTTATAGTCAAGCACAGAGACTACCTGGACTTTCTTTCTTTCTCTATATGACTTTTTTGTTTTTTGGTCTCCTATCCCTCCATGATGTGTGCCTCGGTCGGATTCGGAGCACGCACAGTCTTACAGGTTATGTGTTTTTTCAATTTCGGCCTTCTCCGGGGTTTCTCCCCGCAGACACATGGTCGCCAGTAATTTCTGGGGTTCTGCTTCTTCTCTACCGCACTGCGGTTTTTCTTTTTTAATGTGGGGCGCTTCATTGTATTATATTAGTTTATTTTCTTTTATGCCATGTGTACAGCCAGATACAGTCAATATGAGGGACATTGTGAAATTATGTGCGCTATCATGCTCAGAATGTTTAACTTTTCTGAATGGCCTTATGTAAAATCTTATCACTCAACGTAAAAGGCATTAATAGTCCAATCAAAAGAAAGAAAATCCTTAGCTATCTTAGCCATGAGCATGCTGATTTAGTGTTTCTTCAGGAAACGCATCTAAACTCTGCTGAAACACTGAAACTCAATGCTAAGCCTTACATGGTTGCTGCCTATTCTCCCGCCGTTTCCAAACGGTGCTTGGTAGCCATTCTGGTTAAGAAATCTTTGCAAGCTACTGTAATTGATACTAGCGCTGACAAGGAGGGTAGATGGGCCCGTGTACACCTTAAGGTTGGAGATAGTGAATTCACGTGTATTTGCATTTATGCCCCGAATGTGGACAACCCTGCTTACTATGCAAGTATTGCGCAGTTGGCACAGGCCTCTGCCAATGCTCCATTAATACTCGGTGGTGATTTTAATCAAGTGTTAGACCCTTTGATAGATAGACAGCCGCCCAGAACGAGTAGTCCACCCAAGAGTCTTGCTACCCTTACAGCTCTGATGCAAGATCTTGCGCTGGTAGATATATGGAGGCTGCTTCACCCCTCCGACTTAGAGTTTACTTTTTTTTCTGCCCCCCATCACTCCCAATCTAGAATAGATTTCTTTCTCATTTCCAAAGCACTGATTTCTCAAGTGGACACGGCTAGGACTCATCCTCTCCATATTTCAGATCATGCTGCCATATCTTTATCATTACATGTTACTGCGCGGGACGATTCTCCCCGAGCTTGGTTTTTTGATAGATCCCTACTAGGTCAAAAAGATTTTCAGGTTGATATAAAGACCGCTATCCACGATTATTTTCAGTTTAACTCACCCCATGACACAGCGAGCTGGGCTTGGTGGGAGGGTTTTAAAGCATCTATCCGCGCAACTATAACTAGCTATCAAATTCGGCAGGGGAAACAAAGAAAGCAGCACTTACTGATTCTAGAGCAGCAGATACAAGCTGGGGAGCGTCTCCTCACGTCCCGTACTGACCCAGGTATTTTACTCCGTTTACAACGCTTGCGATTTCAATACAATCAGCTTTTGTACACTGCTGCTGTTAAAAATATTGAATCACAACAAGGGCTATATTATCGGGAAAATAACCGTGCTGGCAAACTATTAGCAAATGCCCTAAAAGGTCAAAAAGAAGCCAAGCGTGTTGCCGCCCTCCGTAATCCGTCGGGGGGGGGGGCTTGGTCACTAAAGATACAGAAATCTTAGAACTCTTTCGTGATTTTTATACTCGGCTTTATCAGTCTGAATGTGATTTTGAGCCAGAAGTATTTGAACGCTTACTTTCAGGGGTTCAAAGACCGACCCTATCTGACGAAGATAGAGTGGCCATGGACACACCATTTACTTTGCCAGAAATTCATTCTGCTATCAAGAAATGTGCCTCAGGTCGAGCCGCAGGCCCAGACGGTCTCCCTGCTGAATTCTACAAAACCTTTCACGCTGACTTAGCTCCAGTTTTGAAACTTTATTTTTCTGCTCTGGCCGAGGAGGGTTCTCCTTCTGGGTCCTTTTCAATGGCAAATGTAGTAGTTTTTGAGAAAGAGGGGAGAGACCCGCAACTAACAGCTAATTATCGTCCAATTTCCCTCCTAAACGCGGACTATAAAATATTTGCCACCATTCTCTCCACCCGGCTCTCTGATAGGATGTCTACCTTAATACACCCAGATCAATGCGGTTTCATTCCTGGTAGATCCACTGCTGACAATGCTCGGACTCTATGTCATGTACTGACTGCCGCAGTTAATCTTGATCGCCCATTTGTTGGCCTCTCACTTGATGCTGAGAAGGCCTTTGATCGTTTAGAGTGGCCCTTCCTGTTTGCAGTCCTCCGCTGGTATGGATTCGGGGAAGGTTTTCTCCGTTGTCTCCGCACCATGTATGCCCAGCCTACAGCCAGTATATGTGCCAATGCTTTAAAGTCTCAGCCTTTTCCCCTTCAACGCGGTACTCGCCAGGGATGCCCACTGTCTCCACTTCTTTTCGATCTTGCACTCGAACCCTTGGCTTTACTAATCCGGCAATCGGAGGAGATTCATGGAGTCCCCTTCTCCCATAGGGAAATCAAAATTTCAGCGTATGCTGATGACCTTATGCTTTTTGTCTCTATAGACTCAGTACCGGCTGTCCTAGAGCAAATTGGTAAATACTCACAACTGTCCGGTTATAAGATAAATTGGACCAAGTCGGTAGCCTTTCCATTAAATCCTTTGCTTCATCAGGCAGACATGCAACCCTTCCCCTTTTTATGGCAACCTCGCATGGTCAAATACCTTGGGGTTCACTATTGTTCTCCTTTGGAAGACACTATCTCCTTCAATGCCAAAGACTTAACCTCTAAAGTCCGGGCGCTTACTCACCGTTGGACTCCTTTAACACTTACCTGGTGGGGTCGCTTAGAAACCATTAAAATGATGATTGTTCCGAAAGTGAATTATATTTTAGAAATGTTGCCCTGTCTCTTACCTCGACGTACATATAAAGATATAGAGGGCCTTCTGACTAGATACTTATGGCAAAACAAGACACCTAGGATAGCGAAACATAAGCTTCAAGCAGATAAGGAAAATGGGGGTGTCAGATTCCCTGATTTCCTGAAGTACCATCAATCTTTTCTTCTCAAACAAGGCGCTCGTTGGCTGGAAGATCCAGTACCGAGTAGACCTGTGTGGCTAGACATTGAAGAGGACCTTTGCAAACCGATTCCTCTTACTTTTCTCCCTGGTATGACTCTCCCATCAGACTCCCACTATCCACCAATGCTTTTAGACACTTTAGGTGCCTTTAATACTCTTTTTTTTTTTAAGACGTTTATTTTCATTTTACAACAAACAAAAGTAACAACACACCAAAAGATACAAATACACACAAACAATAAGGAAAACAACCCCAATTACCCCCCACCCCTATGCTTCTGCTCTAAGCTAATAAGAGTCATCACATAAGCGCTTACACACATCAGTTATTGTACAGCAAACAAGCAAAAATGGTATTGAGGATACAGGCTGATCCTGTGGCAGAAATGTATACAAAAGTAAACAGCCAAATGAGAGCAGTTAGCAGTTAGAACATAATCATGGAACACCTTCCTTTTAAACAAGCAGTGAAGGGCTTGAGTGGAAGAGATTGACATACGAGGTAGTTGCTCATAATTACAGTAAAATGGACATAATTCCACCAATCATTGAGGTTCAGATGGGAGCCAATTTCCAGTATGTCGTAATGAAGGAGATAGGAAATAGCTATGCCCAGTAAATGGGCCTCCTGAAAAAACACTAACTCAGAATAATCATGATTAAGAGAGCTAGGGATTGTCCTTCTTTGGAATGGACTATTGATGCCTTTTACAGTCAGTAATGATAACGTACATAAAGCCATGCCAAATAGTGAAACAATCTGAAAAGAAACATAATAGCGCACAGAGGTACACAATGTCGCTCATAGTACCAGTAAATGACTGCAGAAACAACATGATAGGAATTAAACTAAGGAAAACCATGAAGCGCCCCTTATAACAAAAGAAGCACCGGAGTGCCTTAGAGAAGAAGCAAAACCCCAGAAATTACTGGCGGCCTGATGTCTGCGGGGAGAAACCCCAGAGAAGGCCTGAATTGAAACATAAATCCTACAATGCTATACAGGCTCCGAAACTAACCAAGGATCTCATCGTGGAAAGAAAGGAGACCAATAAGGTATATATAAAGAGAAAGAAAAGTCCAGGCAGTCTCCGTTTCAGGCAGCGATCACCGCATCGGGCCATTCAAAATGGCGGACAGTTCCAGCGGATTCCATCCAAGCTGTTGGATTAGCGCATCTGGTCTGCTTCTTTAGAAGCGAGAAATGTTGCTAGCAGATCAGGATCTTCGAAGGTACGAGTTTGGTTATGGAGAGTCACTCTGAGCTTCGCTGGATATAAGATGCCGAAGCGAGCCTGTAACTGTTGAAGTCTAGGTCGAAAAGCAAGGAGTCTCTTCCGACGGTCAGCTGTGGGCTTAGCCAAGTCAGGGAAGAAGGAGACTTTATGATTTTCAAACTCCAAATGACGATTCGCCCGGGCAGCATTTAGAATTTGCTCAACTTGCTGATATCTCAGTAGACGAAAAATGATGGGCCGGGGGGTCGTCCGATTGAGCGCCATGCTGGTAGGAACACGATGTGCTCGGTCAATTTCCAGATCTCTGTGAAAAGTAATCTTCAGCAAGGAGGGAAGAGTTTTGACCAGGAATTCTCTCATATCTCCTGCTTCCGCGCCCTCCGGTACACCAATGAGCCTTACATTGTTGCGACGGGCTCGATTATTGCTATCCTCTAACTCTTTTTGTAGATTCTGTATCTGATGCTCAGCCTCATCCAGTTTCACCAAGCGCACCACGTGCGAGTCGAGGACCCCCGCCATATTGTCCTGCCGTAATGAAAGACCTTCAAAACGATCCTGAAGCACACCAAAATCTTCTCTCATGGCTCGGAGCGCTTCTCCGTTGGACTGCACCAGTGCCTTCACACCACGTATTTCCTCCAAGATCTCCTGTTGCATTTCGGGGTTATCCCGAAATGGCACCATCTTTAGTGGGGAAGGCAGCTCTGTCTTGGAACGTTTTCCGTGTGAAGAAGAGGGAGATCCGAAGTCTAAGCGCGCTGGTTTATGGGCCGCCATCTCCCCGAGGCACCCCGGTAAGTTCGGAGCAAAATATTAAGTTAATGTAGGTATTAAGTCAGGATTCTGAGTAGGCCCCTCGGGAGCTTCAGCGCAAAGCGTCTAACCCGCTGGACATCAGGCTCCGCCCCCCCTGCCTTTAATACTCTTATGCAATCTTTAGATTCCCGACTCTGTCCGTTAGACAGGCTCCCGCTTTGGTACAATACTCGATTTCGAATACAAAATAAGCCGATGGCGTGGAGCCCCTGGTACACTAGGGGCATTTGGCTTCCTAGCCAGTTGTTCCTTGATGGTCGCTGGAAAACTTTTAGTGAATTGCAAATTGAATTTAGTCTCCCAGCGAAACACTACTTTCAGTTGGTGCAACTTCAGCATTGCCTTCGGAGTGCTAAGGTGCTTCCGCCATCGGCATCCCCTACACAAGGTTGGTCGGAGACTATCCGATCTATCGGTAGTTCACCGGGTGTAGCATCCAATTTTTACAAAACCTTATGTAATGCTATCACTAGAGATACCCCTATAGCGCAGAAAGCATGGGAGAGAGAATTGCATGTGACTTTGACCCCGGAGCAATGGAGCCTTGTCTGGAGTAGAGTGACACGGGTATCCCGATCCGCCTCACTTACTCAGACACTCTTCTTTCTAGCCCACCGGTGTTTTTACACTCCTGACAGATTAGCCAAATGGAATACTGCTCAGGGCAATAGTTGTTGGACGTACCATGCGGCCATTGGTTCACTACCTCATGTTATGTATGAATGTCCCGCTCTACAGTATTACTGGCGTCGGGTCTGGGGTCGTATCCAGTCTATTTTGCACTTTCAAGAGCCCCTTTCTTGGAGGATAGTGGGACTTCGCTCAGCTGCGGGGATCCCCTCTCTTCCAAAAACGGCTTACTTCCTTTTGGACTTTATGCTTGGCATTGCTATTTCTCTAATTACGAAATACTGGAAAAATAGCTCCCATCTGAGCCCCAATGAATGGTGGAATCATGTCTGTCTCTACAGTAAATATGAACAAATACCTCGTATGTTTGCTTCCCCCATTCAGACTCCTCATCATCGGTCTAAATGGAAGATGCTTAATGACTATGTACATTCTGCTAAATGCTCTCATCTGACTGTCTAAATTTGTATATATCCCTGTCCCATGATCATTCTGTATTGTAGATACTCTTTTGATCGTTTTGATGTATAATCACTGTTGTTTGGAAGCGCTCACATGCTGACATAATCGGCTAGAGAAGAAGCATGGGGGTGGGGGGTAATTGGGTTTACTTTTCCTTATTGTATACTTGTTTTGTCTCCTTTGGTGTGTTGTTTCTTTTGTTTGTTGCAAAATGAAAATAAAAGTTTAAAAAAAAAAATTAAATAAATAAATAAATAAATACCTCCGTGGCATAAATGTTCAGGGAGAGAGCCTCTTTCAATTGAAAGCAAGTTCTGCTACGAGGGGACATGGGATGAGGGTGAAGGGAGATAGATTCAGGAGTGATATGCGGAAATATTTCTTTACGGAAAGAGTAGTGGATCCATGGAATTGTCTCCCAGTGGAGGTGGTAGAGATGAGGACAGTAACTGAATTCAAAAAAGCATGGGACCAACACAGAGGATCTCTAAAGGTAAAAAGTGGACTGTTGTAGTTGTTGATATGGAAGGACAGACTAGATAGGCCATGTGATCTTTTTCTGTCATCATGTTTCTATGTTTCTAATACCCAATACACTGGCAGTGATGGTGAACTTCAGCAAAACCTACTGCAAACATCCTGGGTACTGTGGACCTGGTGCTGTCCCCATGACTTTACTCTCAGGGTGATCACAGAACACGCACAATGGCATGGTCAGTAGGCACACTGTAACAGTAACACACATGCTTGGTCCCCCTACCCAGTTGATGTGCTGCAGAGTTGCAAACCCCAATCTGGTGAGCAGATGTAGACTACTGATCTGCATATGAATTGCATCATGGGTACCCTTGGTGCTAACCTATCCTGGTAGCCACACCAGACAGTGTGTCTGGTGACCTGCACTGGTTGATTAGCTAGCCATAGTTTAATTACAACCAATATTGTTGCAGGACAATGGTGAATATACTGACCTCAGTGGGAGAGGTCATGGGTTCAATACCCCAGTGGGCCTGTATAATGATATATCTGGATGGATAGGATATAGTGTATTACACAGGTACACTAAAAAAAAATTTTTTTAAACTGCCTCTAATGTTTCGATTGATTTTTACGTTTTTTGGTGCGCTGAATCCAAATCTGGTAACCAATTTGCTCCACCACGTACAGATTTTTTGCTACATTGGGTTAGCAGTTTGAGGTGAACGTTTCAGATTGAGTGCGATCGAGATAAAAGTTTCTTGGATGAATTCTTTATACTAATTGTTTAGTAGTTATTCAAATAAGAATAAAGAAAATTGTAACAAGGCAGCACATAAGAATAGAGTAATGTCAACAAAACACACTGTGATGGTAGCAAAATTGTCTGCACTTAAAACAGCCACATACATGTGCACAAACATTGAGCATATAAGAGCGAGGTTAGACACAAAGCAAAGCAAAGAAATGTGCAAAAAATGTTGTACAGGTATGTATGTAAGAATAGAAAACACAAACCGCACCATTGCAATACATGAAGACAAACACCCGATGGTGTGAAAATAAAATTCTAATAAATGAGATCCGACACTGTGGTAATAACTAGCAAATTTTTATTTCAAAGTTTAGTAAAAACATGATATTTGTCAACACAGTTTAGATTTTAAAGTCATTCTTGGGTCAATCAATCTCCTGGTGGGCCCGTTTCTTCTTCCCCCGAATGCTTCTCTTGGTGCGCTGCTTGGCGTATTTTTCATCTGGGGTTTCCCGCAGCAGCAACCAGCAGAAATCAGCCATCATAGTGGTGTTCCATCTTCCTTGGTACCTTCTCTCTGCGTCCTTGATGTCCTGGTGAAACCTTTCACCTTGTTCTTCACTGTACGCCCCCAAGTTTTCGGGAAAGTAGTTCACATGGGAGTGCAAGAAATGGACTTTCAGGCTCATGTTACAGCCTTGTTCTTTGAAGGCATTGAGCATCCTGGCAACAATATCCTTATAGTTCTCATCCCGCCTGTTCCCCAAGAATTTGAGAACAACATCCTTGAAGGAATCCCAGGCTTCTTTTTCCTTCTCAGACATCGTTTCAGCGAATGCTCCATCTGAAATGAGTTTCCTTATATCAGGGCCAACAAACACTCCTTCCTTTAGCTTTGCTTCAGAAAGTCGGGGGAACTTTGAGCAAAGGTACCGAAAGCACTCACCATCTTTTGGAAGGGACTTGATGAATTGCTTAATGAGACCCAACTTAATGTGGAGAGGTGGTAATAGAATTTTATCACGAGGTACGAAGCTCTCATGAAGAACATTTTTCTCACCGGGTCTCAAATACTCCCGAATTGGCCAGTCTTTTTTCCCCCAGTGTAGGTGGCGGGCCCGGCTATCCCACAAGCAAAGGAAGCAGGGATATTTGGTGAAACCGGATTGCTGCCCTAATAGCATGGATAGAATTTTAAAGTCTCCACAAATCATCCACTTATGCTCATCATAACGAATCTTCTGAAGAATCAGGGCCAAATTCTCATATTTTTCTTGGAGAATAACAGAGTGAGCAATAGGAACTGAAGCGAATGTGTTGCCATTATGAAGAAGAACACCTTTTATGCTGTCTTTTGATGAATCAATGAACAGCCGCCATTCAGCAGGATCATACTTGAGTTTAAACTTTTCCATCACTCCATATATATCGTTGCAAAATACCAAATCTTCCTCTTTGCTGAAATACTTCAAAAATTGTGTCTCGCGGTTGCGGTACCAATAAAAAGCTGTTCCTGGTGACAATAGATTTTTCTGTTTAAGCCGAGAACCTAGCAGTTGGGCAGCATCTTTTGGGAGTCCTAAATCCCGGACTAAATCATTCAATTCAGCTTGAGAGAAAAGTTCAGGTTTCGGATCTGGTTCAGTTTCAAACTCGGAAGTACTGGACTCATCGGGAAAAGCCATCTGATGAGTCTCATCATGATCAGAACCGTCCACACAAATATGATCCAAAGATTTTGGTGGTTCAGGCACAGGTACTTCGTTGCTATGAGGCATAGGCCTAATTGCTGAGGGAAGGTTGGGGTAACTTATTACGTTCTTATTTTTTAAGTTGTATCCCTTCACAATGCAAGAGCAAAAATAGCAGTCACTGCTGTGGTCTCTTTGTTCACGCCACATCATAGGTATTCCGAAACGAAATGCTTGTTTTTTACCTTTCATCCATAAGCGTAGATCTTCCTCACATGTCTTGCACACTTTGTGAGGAGCCCACGGTTTGTCTTGATCGCCTAACTTCAAACCGAAATAGGCGAAATATACTTTTTTAATAAATGGAGAAATGTTCCTCTGCCGCTTTTTCACGGTATATTCCCCACAAATAAAACAAAAACTGTCCGGAGAGTTGACGCAACCTCTGGCTCTGTGAGCCATCACAAATACACAGCACTGCAAACTACAACTGTAGTGAACCACTTCGGAATAAAGCTGGATTACGACTGAGCAAACAAAAGGTAATAATGAACTTGCAAGAAACTGAAATTTGACAGGAACGTTCATGTCGCAACCACCGTGTTTGAGCGAGCGAGCGAACGAGGCGAGGCGAACAGGAAAGAACATGCGCCAGCGCGAGTACTGGATTTAGCCCCCCGCCTCCCAATTGTCCTGTTAATGTATAAAATGAATACAAAACACTCTAAAATATCATGAGGGAGTGTTTCTAGTTAGTTAACCATTACAACCTCTATTTTGGGCCAAGAAAATAAACTGCAGTCGGCTAAAAAGAAATTATGTGAACATTCCTTATATGGGTAAGAAATCTAATTTTGCAAGAAAACGTGACGTGATGGAACATTTTGGCTATTTTTCCTGGATTCAGCACCCCAAAATCTATAGGAATCAGTTGCAAAACTGGAGGCAGTTTTTTGGTAGTGTACCTGTGTTATCATCACATCAGAGCATGTTGCCACATGACAATATGTTCAAAGTGTGGCCAGTTGCATGCAGTGGGTATGTTGGAAGAGTGGCATGGGCTGCAGGTTGCTAGATTAGCTGGTGAGCTGTATACAAAGTTGTCCGTCAATATAACTGTCAGAGGATACGGCCATCTATTCATGTAGCAGTCTGACATAGATCTGAAATCCGTGTGCACATCCCAAAACACCCTCAGCTCAGTTGGCCAAACCAAGGTGCCCTGTAAAGTGCCCTAGCTGTGTCCGTACACTAGCCTGGTAAGCAGTGTAGAAAGTGTATGTAGATGACCTGGTGTAACTGTGTAGCCAGCCATTGCTATGTGAAAAGGCATAGAACACTGGTTAATACAATGCCCTCACAGGCAGTGGTGATGTGTTTGAGACTCCAGTGTGCCAACACTGAGATAAATGCATAATAAAGAAATTGTGGTAAGAAACATCAGACACATCACTGTAATGTGTGTCTGCAGCATAAGTCTTTATATTATATTTATTTACATTCTCTTATATACTGCGCTATTCTGCATCAGTGTGGTTTACATTGAACAAACTGAAATTACATTGAACAGGGCATTATAACTTGGAGATAACTATTTTACAGGGAACATGGGCTATGGAGGGTTAAGTGGCTTGCCAAAGACCACAAGAAGCACATGTGGGACTAGAAACCCCAGTCCTTCTGGCCCAAGGTTACTGTCCTCTAGTGGGATTTGAAATCCTGACCTTAAGTAACTTGCCCCAACCACTAGGCCACTCTTCAACTCCTATTGATGGCACCACCGTTCGCTGTGTACTGGCCGTGGCACGGGCACATAGCTAGCGTGCCTTAATGATGTGCGGCAGTGCGGTAGCACGTGTTGAGGCGCGCCAGCCTGCCAGCACACGCTGAGGCATGCATATGCGATGTGCGTGTGAGAGCAAGGCATCGGTGAAAATGGCGACTCGATCAAGAAAGCCTGCTTTCACCCGCAGGGAGCTGTGCCACCTTGCAGGGCTGATCTGCACTAGGCAGCAGAAGCTATTCCCTGGCTCCTCCAAGCAGCAGAACCTCGGGCGCATAAGGAGGGCCTGCGACCGCGTCACGAGGCGGTATAATCATCTTGCTGACTACCCACGTGAGGTAAGTGTATAGGGACAGGTCAGTATATCCATATACATATCCAGTGTTGATTGTTGCTGTGTATGCAGAGTGGACTCCCCTGAGGGAGTGGTTAACATGAAGAAAGATCTACAAAAGCTGAAAGACTGGTCTAATGCTTGGCAACTACGATTTAATGCGAAAAAGTGCAGTGTCAAGCACTTGGGTAGAAGAAATCCAAGAGAAATGTATGCGATAGGGGGCGAGAGGTTGGTATGCACGGTTCAGGAGAAAGACCTTGGTGTGATTATTTCTGATGATCTCAAGGTGGCAAAACAGTGCGACAAGGCGGTAGCAAAAGCCAGGAGGATGTTGGGCTGCATACAAAGAGGGATTACCAGCAGAAAAGAAGAGGTACTTATGCCACTGTATAAGTCACTGGTGAGGCCTCACTTGGAATACTGTGTTCAGTTTTGGAGACCATATCTTGCAAAAGATGTTAAAAGACTGGAAACTGTTCAGAGGAAGGTGACCAAAATGATTGGAGCCTGCGTCAGAAGCCTTATGAGAAGAGACTTGAAGACCTAAACATGTACACTTTGGAGGAGAGGAGGGACAGGGGAGATATGATTCAGACCTTAAATACTTAAAGAGAAATGATGAACAAACAAACCTCTTCCAAAGACGGGGAACCTGTAAAACTAGAGGACATAACATGAAGTTGCAAGGGGGTAAATTGAAGGGCAATGTCAGCAAATATTTTTTCACTGAAAGGGTGGTGGATGCTTGGAATGCTTGGAGCATGTACCAAAAGCTATGGTCACATGCATGCTGTGTGTGATGTGTGGGCACCATATTTGATGCACCATGCTTGTGGGGCAATAGAGGAAAAGGCTAGCAGCAGGTATGTGGCATGAAGGGTAAGATGGAATGCTGTACCCAGGAGCTGCACAGGGGGATAGCTGTTGAGGGCGACACAGGTCAATGCATGTCACGAGGATGAGCAGTGGGGGACTACAAGCGCTAGTGAACAGTGATCAGCTGACTGAAGCAAGCCACCTTTGTCTGCCTGTGCTGCATGCAAGCCTATGTGGGAAGACAGCCACATAGGCCCTAGTGTGGGCAGGGAGAATGGTCACACATGTGTGTCCAATGATGGAGAGTATATGGGGTGGGAGAGGGTGACAGATCCTTACAACAGACATGTACCACCATGAACATCTTGCTGGGCAACGGGAGAGGTTGGGTATACCCCACGCATAGGTAGAGGGGGGACCACCTGCCACAGTCCATGGCACACAGGGCATGATATGACCTATGCACGATGATAGGTGGCAGTACAGGCACCCCACCCCTGAAGGGCATGGGTAGGCACATGTGGGCAGGGAGACAACATGAGGTGCAGGGTTCGTAGGGGACCACAGTGCCACACATTGGAAACAAACACAAAGGTTGTAATAGTTTGTGATGGTTTTATTTGTAATGTTCACATCCTCTGTGGCCGGCCACGGCGACCACGGCCCAACCCACCCCTCTGTTGCAGAACTTCTGGTGCAGCCTCTGGTGCTGGTGCTGGCTGCTGTATACAGGCTGCTATGGCCTCCTGGGCATCCGCAATACGGAGGAGCACCCCTGCTATTGTGTCTGCTGTGGCCCACAGCTGGTGGATCTCTTGGTGAATGGCCAACAGAGCCTGACGAGTGCCTGTGGGTGGGACACAAGGTTATATGTGAGATACCTGTTTCAACCCCCACCGTGACACATGCACATGTCAGGCATATCCCACCAGATCAGTCTGCAGAACAATCATGCATGCAACAACTAGCAACGCATGACCATGTTTAGATCTGTGTGTCCCATGAGGCATTCTCATGTCTGGAAGGGGTCTTGATGAAGGGTCATGTGAATCACAGATCTCATACATGGCACAGTGTTACAGTTTAATCTGTCAATGCTTCATCTGCACACTGGTCATCTGAGATAGGTTAGATGATGTGAGGGGTCATGGCACACACATACATATATCTGGGGGGCCCTCTTTTCTATAACGCTGGTGCACAGTACAGATTATGCTGACAAACTATGCTGCATAACAATACCCCTGGGGAGGTGTCAGTCAAGTAAGGTGTCTGGGTGATCTGGGATAGGTGTTTTCCACTGTGCGCTTCCTTGGGGTATATGGCCGTGAACAGTGTGTGTGTGTCTGAGCCCTTCATACATGCTGACACCTGACAAGCCATGCTACAGGAGGTTGGAACACACATGGCACAGAACACCCCCGCCCCACATAAGAAACGATCTGCTATGTTGCCAACATATTGTGGTGCACATGCAATCTCCTTGTGGATGTTACATCAACCCCATGGGGATTGTTATGTATGCTGTTACCCACTTTCGGCATCGTGCCATGCTGAGGCACTCTGGGCCCGCAGCTCCTCCAAGATTGTTGCCATGCTTGTGGGAGGGGTGGCTGATGTCCCTGGCGCCTGCATGGGGTGGTGATTTCTCTCCATCTCAGCACCTTCTAGAGCCTCTGAGTGGCTGCCAGTGGCCCCCACTGTAGTGGTGACATCCGGGGGCATGTCCTGTGCCTCGGCCAGCACATTGGTTCCTGTTCTGCCTTCACCATTGCTGTCGGTGTCCCCGGACATTGTGGCCTCTGGCCGCCTCTCCCCATCCTGAGGCCCTGCCACATCCTCCTCCTTATGTGCCTCCATGGTCCTGTAGTCACCTCGGTTGTAGAAAATGGTACACAGCACAGATAGGTTTGCACAGTGCACCTATGTACACCTGTGTAGTACATCCACCCCACAATCAATGTGTTGTCCGCCTGTGCCTGCTGTTGTTGCACCTACAATAGGGACAGCACAGGTGCCTACAGTGTGCTGTGCCTGGCAGGGGGTGGGGGGGGGTAGCAGGCTCATTCCCTGGTGTAGCTGTGACACATGGGATGCGGTGTGTGGGGGATGGTATGTTGAGTGCCGTGCCCCCTATATGCAGTATCTGATAGGGACTGTACACCTGACCTTGTATGTGGCCTCATCAGTACATGTGGCCGTGGCACATGTGGAAGTCCTGAGTGGGACTATGTGCCTTCATTGTGTGTGTGAGCGATGTGCTTGCATTGCCCTGAGTGGCATGCACGTTAGGAGTTGCAGGATGTGTCCAGGTCAGCCAGATGTGTGTGAGGGCCCTCTGCTTTGCAAGACACTGTGTGGTGTGGGTGGACAGCTATCACATACTCCATGGGTGTGGTGGGGTGTCTGGGGGGATGGGTGGGGCACTGTTGGGTATGGGGTTGCACAGTGTGCGGGGGTATGGGAATGTGTGTGTTGTGATACAGTGG
Organism: Ichthyophis bannanicus; assembly: GCA_033557465.1. NCBI lineage: Eukaryota > Metazoa > Chordata > Amphibia > Gymnophiona > Ichthyophiidae > Ichthyophis > Ichthyophis bannanicus. Next base: position 584,049,253 of record CM066033.1, on the reverse strand, counting down.
CCAGCACAGAGCCCATGGATATAGGAATAAAGGAGGAGCTTACCTTGCAGTCACCTAGGCAGAAAGAACATTCAGGTTGTAAGGTTCCAGAAAATAGCAGAACAAACTTTCCCTACACTGACTGTGACGCAGCAGAAAGCCAGGAAACTAATTACGTCCACCTGGGCCAGGAAGCACGTACAACGTGCAGGAGCCAGGAGGATAAAACTGGCTGGGAAATTCCAGTAGGGGAAGGTGCATTGGAAGGCAAGGGAGGTGCATTGGAAGGCAAGAGAGGAGCAGTGAATGAAGGTGCTCGTGCACAGGTCTCCCAAGCCAGAGGGGGCATCGTCCCAAGGAGAGTGAGTAAGCAGCTGGAGGGTGTAGGTCACAAGCAGGAGAGCTTGTTGGGACCAGGAAGCATCGGGTGTGTCCCTGCAGTAAGGAACAGCAGAAAGGAAGCCTTTCCTGGAGGTTACCAGAGCCCAGTCCAGACAATTGCTGAGGGGAACTCTCATGGCAAAGCAGGCTACAGCCCAAGTAAAGGTGCCCGGTTAAGAGAGGAAGGTGTGGAAGCTGGTTATCCAAGAAACAAAGCTAAGTACACTAATTTCTCCAGAGGGCAAAAGGTGGGCTCGGCTAGAAAAGCAAAGGCTAATTGGTGGAAGGAAAACCCTTGGTGGAAGGAAAAAGGAAGCCTCCGAGAAATAGGCTCCAGTACAGGTCCCCAGGTCTTCCCTTATACAGAACGGTTCCTTGCCCCAAGAGCTGCTGCATCTCAAGAGAGTGCTGTGAATGATAGATGTGGAAAGTGTTACCCACTTACAAGTTTAGACACTGAGCAGATGCAATGGGAGAGCACTAATCAGGACATTGATTATAGCCCAATGGATTGCACGCTCTGTATATCGGATGAGATTACCTCTTTATGTTAATCAAGGAAACATGAGCATTGTTGTACCTGTTTTGAAAGATGGTGCCTTTTGGTTATTTTGCTGTGAAGAAACAGTTTGTTTAATCCTTTGTTTGCTGTATGAGAAAACCAGAAACCCACACGAGAAAGGGAATAGATCCTCATCATTATAATTTTGCCTTAAACACAGCTACAGAGTTTTCTTTATAAAGGCAGCTTGCACCACACGCCCTAGGCGACCGCCTAATAAGGACAAGGATAGCAAGCATCTGACAAATGGCGTAGTTTTTCGGATTTTTGGACAAAGAATACAGTGGAGGACCAGCAGAATTACCAGCGCCGGAGAGCAATACAGAGGTTTGCTGCTGACCACGCCCGGAGGATTCCAGAATCCAGGGAGGCAAGAGTACCTTCTCAAGGCCGGAATCACCACTTGACTCAGGTAATAAGTATCTGGGCACAGTAGTGGGGATTCTGGTGAGAAGGGGATACTAGGCACCAGAGCCAGAGCATAGTTGCATTTTGAAAAAAAAGTACCACACTTGGTGTTTGTTTTGTCTGTTTGTGTTTCAGTGTTCGGAGATGGAGAGTCCCACACTTACTGTTTGACATAGTGCTGGGCCGAGATTGGCCACCATTTGATAAAGGACTAGGAGAAGGTCTACACTTAGATGAGGATAGGATGCCCATGGGACCCCAAGACCCGCGGGAGGAGGGCCGGTGTGAACCCCCAGAGGGAGGTTTGGATATCCCAGGACGAGAGGAGGAATCCTCAGAGGATGGGGATGAACCTACAAAGGGGGGCCCACGAGAGCAGCAAAGGGGGGCAGAAAGGGAGGAAGCGCATGAGCAGGGCGGTCGGGGAAAAGGAGAGGCTATGGTGACCCTGGTTCCGAAGCCCCTATTTGAAAAGCCCTGAGGGACAAATCCCGGTAAGAAAATGGAAGCATCCAGGAAAGAGGGTTTTGTTTTAAAATTTTGCAAAACGACTCCTAGCGCCCAGAGCCCGCAACAAGCCAGTGCCGCTGCCACGGGATATGACCTCTTTAGTGCCGTAGATGATGTAGTGCCAAAGAGAGGGAAAGCCTTAATAAGCACGAGGTTACAAATACAATTACCAGCAGGATGCTATGGACGAATAGCCCCTCGGTCTGAATTAGCCGCCAAGCATTTTATTGATGGTGGGGCAGGGGTTATTGACCCAGATTACAGAGGGGTTGTCCAAATTTTACTCTTTAATTTCGGGAAAGAGATTTTAGGGTTAAAATAGGGGACAGGGTGGCCCAGCTCATTTGTGAGCGGATTGGATTCCCCGAGCTGAAGGAGGTGCCATTGTTGACCCTCACCAGCCGTGGGGGAGACGGTTTCGGCTCCACTGGGCAGAGGGAGGTGAAGGGTATGACCGCCATGGTGGAGGAGAGGTTAGAGGAGGATTTTGGACCACAGGTCATGGATTGCAAAGGGAACCCAGCTCCAAGAGTAGGCGAGGAATTATCACAACAGCAACAGCAGCAGTTAGCACAATTGTTGGCAAAGTTTAAAGATGTCCTCACTCCAATACCTGGGGAAACGGGTTTAGTGGCCCACGAAATTCTCACCCCTCCTGGGGAAATAGTGCGGCAGAGGCCTTATCGCCTACCGGAGGCCCGTAAGAGAGAGGTAATATTGCAGGTGCAGGAAATGCTAAGGATGGGCGTAATTGAAGAGTCTAAAAGTCCGTGGTGCAGCCCGGTAGTCCTGGTGCCCAAGCCAGACGGAAGCCTGCGCTTCTGCATTGATTTTAGACGAGTTAACGCCATCTCACTTTTTGACGCATATCCCATGCCGAGAATAGAAGAGTTGCTAGACCGGCTAGGGCAGGCGCGATATCTGACCACTTTAGATCTTACAAAAGGATATTGGCAGATCCCCTTGACCGGGCTTCTAGGCCCAAAACTGCGTTTAGTACCCCTCTCGGACTCTTTCAATTCCGACGTATGCCGTTCGGGTTGCATGGGGCGGCGGTGACCTGCCAACGCTTGGTCGACTAGGTTTTGCGTCCCCATCAAACTTATGCAGTAGCCTATATGGACGATATCGTCATACATAGCACAAGTTGGGCACAACATCTGCCTAGGGTAGAGGCCGTATTGAAGGCCCTACGGCAGGCAGGTTTAACCTTAAATCCTCAGAAGTGTTTATTCGCCGGGGCGGAGGTTAAGTATTTAGGACACATGGTCGGGAAGGGCATGGTTCGCCCATTACTTAGCAAAGTGGAGAGCGTGCAAAATTTCCAGAAGCTGATAACTAAGAAACACCTTTGAAGTTTCCTTGGCCTTATCGGGTATTACCGCAGGTTCATACCTAGGTTCGCGGAGGAAAGCGCAGTCCTGACCAACATGTTAAGAAAAAATGCCCCGAATAATGTAAGATGGACACCGGAGGCGGAGAGGGCTTTTGTTCAATTAAAGGGGAAATTATGCCAAGCCCAGGTTTTGTATGGGGTGGATTTCCAAAGGCCTTTTGTTCTCCAAACAGACACCTCTGAATCCAGGTTGGGGGCGGTCCTCTTCCAGGAGTTCGAGGGAGTAGAACACCCCATTATGTATTTGAGTAGGAAGCTGTCCCGAGCAGAAGTTAATTACTCGACGGTGGAAAAGGAATGCCTCGCTATTAAGTGGGCTGTAGAGGCACTGCGTTTTTATCTCACTGGCCGTCACTTCATGTTAGTAACGGATCATGCGCCTTTAAAATGGCTAGGTACCATGAGGAACCACAACCCATGGCTTACATGCTGGCACTTAGCTCTGCAAGCATTCAATTTCACCATCCAACACAGGGCAGGCAAACTGCATCTCAATGCAGACACATTATCCCATATTCTGTGCTGTGAGGACATGAGTCCCCCAGCCTGAAATATCTTAAGGGGGGGGGGATATGTGATACAGTGGCCAGCACAGAACCCATGGATATAGGAAAAAAGGAGGAGCTTACCTCGCAGTCACCTAGGCAGAAAGCACATTCAGGTTGTAAGGTTCCAGAAAATAGCAGAACAAACTTTCCCTACACTGACTGTGACGCAGCAGAAAGCCAGGAAACTAATTACGTCCACCTGGGCCAGGAAGCACATACGACGTGCAGGAGCCAGGAGGATAAAACTGGCTGGGAAATTCCAGTAGGGGAAGGTGCATTGGAAGGCAAGGGAGGTGCATTGGAAGGCAAGAGAGGAGCAGTGAATGAAGGTGCTTGTGCACAGGTCTCCCAAGCCAGAGGGGGCATCGTCCCAAGGAGAGTGAGTAAGCAGCTGGAGGGCGTAGGTCACAAGCAGGAGAGCTTGCTGGAACCAGGAAGCATTGGGTGTGTCCCTGCAGTAAGGAACAGCAGAAAGGAAGCCTTTCCTGGAGGTTACCAGAGCCCAGTCCAGACAATTGCTGAGGGGAACTCTCATGGCAAAGCAGGCTACAGCCCAAGTAAAGGTGCCCGGTTAAGAGAGGAAGGTGTGGAAGCTAGTTATCCAAGAAACAAAGCTAAGTACACTAATTTCTCCAGAGGGCAAAAGGTGGGCTCGGCTAGAAAAGCAAAGGCTAATTGGTGGAAGGAAAACCCTTGGTGGAATTAAAAAGGAAGCCTCCGAGAAATAGGCTCCAGTACAGGTCCCCAGGACTTCCCTTATACAGAACGGTTCCTTGCCCCAAGAGCTGCTGCATCTCGAGAGAGTGCTGTGAATGATAGATGTGGAAAGTGTTACCCACGTACAAGTTTAGACACTGAGCAGATGCAATGGGAGAGCACTAATCAGGACATTGATTATAGCCCAATGGATTGCACGCTCTGTATATCGGATGAGATTACCTCTTTATATTAATCAAGGAAACAAGAGCATTGTTGTACCTGTTTTGAAAGACGGTGCCTTTTGGTTATTTTGCTGTGAAGAAACAGTTTGTTTAATCCTTTGTTTGCTGTATGAGGAAACCAGAAACCCACACGGGAAAGGGAATAAATCCTCATCATTATAATTTTGCCTTAAACACGGCTACAGAATTTTCTTTACAAAGGCAGCTTGCACCACACGCCCTAGGCGACCGCCTAATAAGGACAAGGATAGCAAGCGTCTGACAGTGTGGCACTGTGGGACGTGTATAAACACTGATCCCAGGTGTTGTGGGGGTTGTGCTATGTGCATTTTGTATGGGTGTGGTGATGTACCGTCCAAGGTCTGGTGAGGGTGGGTGGGGTATCCCCACTTTATGTGTGCCTCGACAGAGTGTTAAGTGTGTGACATGTGTTATGTTTCTTCTGCCATTTCTTTGCATCTACGTCATCATCCCCATGTGTTAGGCCCCTCCCTGTCAGTGGTCTGGGATATGTCCCTGGATAGGTAGGTGCATACAGATGTCATATGTGTTTTGGTGGGGTGTGTGGGTAACCACAGGCCACTGTGTTCTGGGCTAGTTGTATGTCCATCTTGTATGTCTTCCCCTGTATCAATGTGTTTGGTGACTTGCTGCAGATGTATGATGACTGGCTGTGACCTATATGCCAGATACTATATTAGCAAGTAGACCTCAGGGGGACAGACAACGCAGGCAGGTAATGACATACACACCCCAAATGAAGTGGGCACATAAATTAATTAAATGTAAGCCCTCATAAGCCATATGTGAGGATGGAATGCTAGACCATTCTGGGTAGGGTTACTCCAGTGGTAGACGCATCTGACCTCAGTTAGTCCCCCAACCACCCATCCTTAGTAGGAGGAGTACTTAGAAGGACAGACCAGCCCTGTAATCACATGAACTCTGCATAAATCAGTGGCCAAACCTACCTATATTAAAGGTCCCAAGGGTCCAGCACCACAGCCAGACTTCACAGCACTAGAGAGCAACAATGTAGAGGTGATACCAGGAGGTTATCTGCATACTGTCAAATGATATCCCAATGTGGCTCATTACTGTTACAGTGCTGCTCAAGTATGCTGTGCTTCTCATTGATTACAGTGGGATATCATTAGCCACTCCTCAGATAGGTCCTTTACATCGCTGTTACATTGATGATCTGTGGTGCTGTAAATTGTTGTTATGCAGCTTAGCCCTCTGGGCTTTGCTTCTCTGTTGTCTGGACCATGGATGTATGCAGTGTTGATTCAGATATGGGTCTGGTCTGCCACGCCCCCTGCTTCACCATTGCTTTGCGGACCTCGAATACACTTAGGACTGTGTCTATCATGCACACAGGTCCAGGTACCAGTTACACACACCCTGTACCTACCCTGCCATGTGCTGCAGTGTCATCACACCACAGTTGCCTGTGTTAGGGCACGCATGCTCTCAGGACATGGCCCCCCACCATTCCCCTCCATGTGCCACATGTGCTTGGGTGTGCCCTGTACATGTGCTGCATATCTACTACTACTACTCCTACTACAACTACTGAGCATTTTAATGGGCACTACCAAGCTTACGGATCACTGTGAATGTGAACACACAAAAAGACAATCCATGCTCAGTGGAGCTTATAATCTAAATAGACATAGCACTTACAGGTATGGAAAGAGGTTTGGAGCAGGAGCAGAGACAGGAACAGGGGAGACAGGACAAAGGATGGTGGTAGGAACACTTGTGAGAGGCAGACAGAAACGTGCAATTTCAAAGGGGTGGAATGGCGAACAGCACACTCATGAGCCAAAGGCAGAGGCAAAGATATGAGCTATGAACCCAAGTGTGAGGAGGGGCAAAGAAGATGCCTGACACCTAGACAAAGGGCATTTATTCCAAGCGTAAGGAGCATCAAGGTGTAAGGGGCATCCCTACCTGCCTGTAGATGGGCGGTGTCCAGCGCTTCTGGCAGTCCACACAGGTAGATGGGCCGAAGACGGTCTGCTAGCTCCTGCTCCAGGGGTGTGAGAGTTGGGGCAAAGGGGGCACCCCCACCGGTGCCCATGGCATGTTGCCTCTTAGCCGCCATGTGTGCATGCACACCACGCTTAATATCATTAAATCTCTTTCTCAGGCTGTCCAGGTCCCTGGTTGGTCCCCCTGCCTGGGCTATGGCCTCCTTCACCTCCTCCCACACGTGTGCATGTGTTGCCACAGTGGTGCTGTTGCTCAGCCGGTCATAGAGCACCTCATACCGCTCCAACACACTGGCCAGCAGGATGTTTATTTATTTTATTTATTTATTTATTTATAGTTTTTCTATACCACACTATTTACCATCAGCGCGGTTCACAGGTAGCAAAACTTGTGCAACGGGAAATCCCTATTGCACTTACATTAAACAGTGAGGTGAACATGGAACACAGGTGAACTATATACATAATGGAACTATATACAGGTTGATGACTGTAGAAAACATCAAATAAGCTCTATTCATCACGAACACGGCATGAGGGACAGCTGGCATAAACATTTGCTGGTTTTCTTGCTGACTGAATCTCACAGCCCTCCTCCGTTCCTCAGCTGGCACTGGTATACGCCTTCGTTTGGCACTGGGTGGCCCCTGTGTGGGCTGGGACACACCCGATGGGCCTACAGCCACTGCCAAATGCCCAACACTCCCTGCCGTCTCTGAGTCCTGCTGAACAGGTGCCCCCCTCCTCCCCTCCTGCCATGTCCTGCTGCTCCTTCTCCCTGCCCTCTGTGCCCTCTCCCTCCCTGTCACACATCCCTGCTCCTCGGCTCCTCTGCTACACCTCACACCTGCTCCTCGCCCCACCTCCTGTCCCTGTTGCCTGCTCCTCATCTCTGCTGCTGTCTCTCTAGACTGCACTTTTCCTCCCCTCCTCTCTCTCTCGCCTGCTTTGCCACACACCTCTCCACATCAAACCTGCCTCTGACACTCTCCACCACCACTCACAACCCAACCACTATCCACGACACACCTGCCTCCTCTCTTCACTCTCCTCGACACTCTCCTCACTTCACCAACAACGCACATCTTCTCTCCCTCGCCTACACAAACCCCTCAATGTGAACCAGGTGTGAAGGTGTATTTAAAGGATATTTTACGTTGCGTGCATTGCGTATGCGCCGTGGCATGAGTGCATATTCTGCGTGCATTGCGCATGCACCACAGCATGAGTGCATCTGCATGCATTGCGCATGCGCCGGGGAGACATGGAAGTTGCGTGCGCGGAACCCCATGTTACACATGCGCTGTGCATAAGCGTGAGGCTTGGCGCATACGCCTAACATCACGCAGCACATGCGCATGTGTAAAATGGTGTCCCACATGTGCACCTTCTGTGTATCCACAGTGCATGCACAACGCGTGCATCAGACATGCTCATGCTGCGGTGCATGCGCAACATGCGCAATGTAAAATATCCTATAAATACATCTGCACGCCTGGTTCACGTTGAGGGGTTTGTGGAGGCGAGGGAGACAAGGCACGCATTGTTGGTGAAGCGAGGAGAGTTTTGGAGGCAGGTATGTCGTGGAGAGTGGCTGGGTTTGTGAGTGGTTGTGGGGTAGTGTGGCTGGGTTGATGTGTGGTGATGAAGGTGTGTGGCTTGGTTGGTGAGCTGAGTGTGTTAGAGTGAGTTAGAGGAGTTGGAGGGGCGAAGTTTATGGCGGGCTTTGTGGTTGCTGTATGTGAAGTGGGAGATGAGCAGGGGCTGTGGTTGCCTGATAGGGGAGATGGTGTCCATGGGGCTGAGGCACAGGGCATGGGTTTAGTCCCGCTGCAACACAGACCTGCAGCTGTGGGAGCAGGCCAGGCAGGGGCTGTGCTGGCATGGCGCAGGAGGCGTGCAGAGTTGCAGGCTCGCCAGCCTCGCCTCTACAGGCCCAGGGCCCAGCTCCAGGGCATGCGTGAGGACCAGGTCATCTCCCTCTACTGCCTGAGCACAAGGGCTATTAGGGAGCTCTATGAGGATCTAAGACCTGACCTCGAGCCCCTGACTGGTCGGTCACATGCCATACCGGGTTTGGTGAAGCTCCTTGGTGCCCTACATTTCTTTGCCTCTGGCTGTTTCCAGTCATCTGTGGCTGCAGTGGGTGGCATGAGCCAGCCCACTTTCTCACGCTGTCTCCACCAGGTACTGCATGCCATGATCAGCCGGGTGGGGAATTACATTGCCATTCCCAACACTAGGCAAGAATGGGGGACCCTGAACCAGGCCTTTGAGGCATTAGCCAGGATACCACACGTGATGGGAGCTATTGATTGTACACATATTGCCCTGGTCCCGCCTAGAGACTGGGAGGTAGTGTTCCACAACCGCAAACACTACGATTCCCTGAATGTTCAGGTTGTATGTGATGCAAATATGCATATTCTGAATGTGGTCCCTAGGTTTGCAGGGTCCATCCATGACTCCTATATCCTGTATCACTCGGCACTATTCAGACAATTTGAGGCAGGCCAGTATGAGGACTGTATACTGCTGGGTGGGTATTTCTCAACTCTGACATGCACATGATGATCCTGTGACTAACCGTATGTGCACATGTCTGTCTTTGAGGTGTATTCTTAGTTGTGTGTGCGTCTCATCTGTCTGTGTGTGATATCAAGTTGTGGGGGGGGGGGGTTGTGCCCTCCAGCTCTACCTTGCTACAGTGCTGTGTGATGATGGTAGAATGGATGCTAGCATTTGTGTCATGATTACATATTTTGTTGATAGCACTCCCTATACCTACCCCTTGTTTTGTGTGTCATAGCTTCACACGCTGATGTAAAGTTGTAGTGTTCCATCATGTGATGTCATATGTTTATGTCAGGATGTTCCGTGCATTTGTTTTGCACGTACATACTTGTGTCCATTTGTTTGGACATCAGCTCCTGCTTTAACGTTCCACATTTCTTTATGCAGGTGATTCAGGATATGGGTGTCGCCCCTGGTTGCTGACCCCTGTGCGTCAACCACGGACACGTGCAGAGAGGAGTTACAATGAGGCCCATTCCTCCAGCCGCTCCGTCATAGAGCGAACCTTTGGCATTTTATAGAGTCGCTTCAGGTGTCTGGATAGGACTGGCGGAGCCTTACAATACAAATCACAGACTGTGGCAGAGATCATTATAGCCTGTTGCATCCTGCACAACATTGCTGTCAGGCACCATATCCCTGTCCAAATTAATGAGGATCTGGAGGATGATCCTATGTGCCCTCCTGTACGTGGCCGTGGTGACACACGTGAAGGGACAGCAGTCAGGCAGCAGGTGATTGAGGATGTCTTCTCATGTAAGTACTGCATATGTTGCCACATACATTTGTTTAGATATGTGTGTACTACTACTACTAGTTAACATTTGAATCCCAGTAGCAGTAAGATGCAACACTGCACTGACATATAATAGATACTGCCTGGCCATCCCAGCTTACAATCTAGTCATGACTGAAACGCAGAGGATGTGAGCAGGGCACAACAGCGGGTGGAGGTGGATTATGTGTGTCAGGGGTATTAGGCTTGGGGTAGGTGTTAAGCTGTCATACATGATTTGTGGCTGATTGGGATAGGGGCTGCTGTACAGCCACAGGTAGTTAGTTTGAGACTTTGGGTGCAGCAAGGTGAAAGGCCTGTAGTATGGGGTCAACAGTCGGAGAGCGGCCCATAGATGGGACCAGTTGCCTAGACATGTGTGTTTCACATTTTGTAATATGAGATGATAGATTGGTTGGTATGCTCTGATGAGCATGGACTGAGTGTTAGTTGTTTCTGTGTCGCGCTACATGTGACATGTAGCACCATATACATGCTCTGTAGTAGTTGGATTACTGGTAGTTGAGATCAAAAAGGGATATTACTGCAACACCACAGTGTACCTGCATTTATAGGTCAGCAGGTGAGCCTTGACATGGATGTACACTACACTAAGGACCTGAGATTAATTAGGCTTCAGGTGAACAAGGTATATTAAACATATTAGGTACAATTTTATTGGTATAAATATCCATAGCAACCGTTAGTAAGTAAAGAACTTAAAGATCTAAACAAAAACTTAAAACTAAGATGCAGACAGCAGTCCAGCAGCAAGATGGGGGCTTTCCAGTCTTTTACATTGAGTGTCACATGTATGATTTTCTCCCAGTTGGTGAGAGGTCTTACGTGTGCACTAGGTGCAAGGAGCTCTTTGCTCTCAGGGAACGAGTCCGTTCTCTAGAGGCTAGAGTAGCAGACTTGGAAAACATAAGAAAGACAGAGAGGTACATAGACGAGACCTACAGGGATATAGTCCTGAAGTCCCACCTCCAGTCTGGCAGCATCCCTGTTGCTATGGAGGAGAGAGGTCATGTGACAGGAGAACATCACCCTGGTGTGGCAGGAAGTGATCCTGTAACTAGGACCTGTACTCCAGGTGATGTAAAAGCCTCTTGCACTGAGGAAGTTTCTCCAGGGCCATGTGCCCATGAGGGAAGGGTTAGGACAGCCGTTATAGTTGGTGATTCGATCATTAGGCATGTAGATAGCTGGGTGGCTGGTGGACGTGAGGATCGCCTGCTAACATGCCTGCCTGGTGCAAAGGTAGCGGACCTCACGTACCATCTAGATAAGGTTTTAGATAGTGCTGGGGAGGAGTCTGCTGTCTTGGTACATGTCGGTACCAATGACATAGGAAAATGTGGTAGGGAGGTTCTGGAGGCTAAATTTAGGCTTTTAGGTAGGAAGTTGAAATCCAGAACTTTCAGGGTAGCGTTCTCCGAAATGCTTCCCATTCCACATGCAGGACCCAAAAGGCAGGCAGAGCTCCGGAGTCTCAATGCGTGGATGAGACAATGGTGCAGAGATGAGGGTTTTGGATTTCTTAGGAACTGGGGAACATTATGGGGAAAGGAGGGGCTCTTCCGAAGGGATGGGCTTCTCATTAACCGGGATGGAACCAGGCTACTGGCATTAACCTTTAAAAAGGAGATAGAGCAGCTTTTAAACTAGATAATAGAGGAAAGCCGACAGTTGCCCAAGAGCGGATGGTTCGGAAGAATGTATCCTTGAAGGACACTACCAAAAGCAGAGAAGTTCCAAAAAAGAGTAAAGTAGCCCAAATGCCCTCGAGTATGGAGCAGACAGAGCTTAAAGATCCCAAATTACCCATGTCTACCAAAAGCCAAATTAATATGAATAAAATACAGTCTCTAAAATGCTTGTATGCAAATGCTAGAAGTCTAAAAAATAAGATGGGAGAGTTAGAATATATAGCACTAAATGAGAGGTTAGATATGATTGGAATATCAGAGACATAGTGGAAGGAGGACAACCATTGGGACACTGTGATACCTAGGTACAAACTATATCGTAATGATAGAGCTGATCAAATTGGTGGAGGGGTTGCGCTCTATGTTAGAGAGGGCATTGAGTCAGAAAGGATTAAAGTTTTGCAGGAAACAAAATTTGCTGTAGAATCTCTATGGATTGAAATTCCATGTAAAAAGGGGAAGGCGATGGCAGTGGGGGTGTACTATCGGCCGTCTGGCCAGAATGAACAAATGGATGATGAAATGCTCAAAGAAATCAAGGAAGCTAACAAAAGTTACAGCACAGTAATAATAATGGGTGATTTCAATTACCCCGGTATCGATTGGGTCAGTGTCACGGCAGGACATGCTAGGGAGATAAAGTTCCTAGATGACATAAATGACTGCTTCTTGGAGCAGCTGGTTCATGAACCGACCAGAGGGGAAGCCATATTAGACCTAGTCCTTAGTGGAACACCAGATCTAGTGCAAGAGATAAGGGTGTTGGGGCCTCGCCTTTGATTTAATTAGTGGAGGAGGGATAGTAAGGAAATCCACAGTACTACCTTTTAACTTTCGAAAGGGAGGCTATGATAAAATGAGGAAAATAGTTAAGAAAAACTAAAAGGAGCAGTTACAAAGGTTAAAGACTTACATCAAGCTTGGGTGTTGTTGAAAAATACTATCTTGGAAGCCCAGGCCAGCTGTATTCCATGCTTTAAGAAAAGTGGAAGGAAGTTCAAAAAACTGCCAGCATAGTTTAAAGGTGAGGTCAGAGAGGCTATTCTTGCCATAAAAGCATCTTTCAGAAAATGGAAAAAAGAGTCAAACGACGAAACCTGGAAACAGCACAAGCACTGGCAAGTCAAATGCAAGGCATTGATAAAGCAGGCAAAGGGAGAATTTGAGAAGAAGCTTGCTGCAGAAGCAAAAATGCCAAATAAAGATTTTTTCAAGTACATTCTGTCATCAACCCCCCCTGGTGGCCAGTGGCTGTAAGGGTAGGTTGAGCATATTATTATTTTCTGGGAGTAAAGGGCTCTTTTAAGGCCAAGGTTATCTTGGTCTTTGTAGTCCTGCTCCTTATGTGAATAAATTGTGTATGCCAAGTAGAGGGTAAATAAGGCTTTTATTTCCCTTTTAATGCAAAAGGTTCAATGGGATACAAAAATAAAGAATTTCCTTCTTTTCAGGCTTCCACCACAACATAAATAAAGAGGTAAACTGTTACAAACTTCACAGTTGCTTGTAGGATTTAACCAAGGATTCTTTCAAACTTTAGAGCAAAACAGGAGTGAACATTCCTCTTTCATTCAGCACAAACATGAGTATTCTCAAAGCAATGTCTGTATAACTCACAGTTCAGGGAGTGATTCAAAACTGCCCGCAATACAAATGGAGCAATCCATTAATTCGTCTTGAGATAAGGGAATAGGATCCTCAAGCGCTATCTGCATGGGCTCTGGGTCATTGTTATCTCCCTCTGAATTGGAGCTTTTCCTGGCCGCTATAGTTTGCCAGTCACTGTTTCTGTTCCCTTGTTTCCAGTAAGGCTATTCTAGGGCTCTCCAATAAGCATGGCCTGTTCCTATGCCCTTCTGTCCTGGCTTATAAAACTCTGGCCTGTTTTTTTTCCTTTCAAACTGGATATCTGCTTTACAAGAGCTTCTAGGAGCTGAGCTTCTCTTTATGAATAAAGTGTCACCATACCTTGGCTTCCTGTAGCCGGAATAACTGGAGTGTTCCTTCTCAGGCACTTCTCTCAGGACACAATCTCTTTGCCAGACTTTCTCTTGGAAGCTTCTGGGCACTGCTTGAGCTTTCTGTAGCCCAGGAAAACCTGGTGAGGAATCCAGACTTCCTTGCTTCCTGGTATAGTTAACTCTGCTATTAGTACCTTTCCTTCTTGTGCCTTTCAATCCTGTTTCAGAGCCTTCTGGTGAGAGTAGGCCTTTCTCCAGGTATGGCTCTCTCCTTCTGAGCTCTTTACCTCTGAGGACTCTTGCTACCAAGTCTTTCTCTCTGGCTCTTTCTGCTCCTCTTCCAGCTCCTGTTGTCCTAGTCGTGCTGCTTGCCTTGGCTGCACTGCTTGACCTGGCTGGGCTGCTGTTCCTGGCTGTCTCAGCTCCCCTTCTCCTCCTTTCCTCTTCCTCAGCTTCTGCACTAGCTCTCTGCTTATAAAGGTATTCTATCTTTGAATTCCCCGGGCTACTTTCCAGGTGCAGCTGATTAACTCCTGCAGAATCATTAGCCGGGTGTGTTAACTCAGGCTCTGTAAGTTCTCGCCTGCTCCCTCTGGCTGTACTGCAAGGCAATTGCATCTTCTGCACATCATTTGTTTTGTAAAAGACAGCGTTTTTTTCTGTCTTCACTTTCATTAGCTTCCACTCTATGATAACACAGGTACACTAAAAAATTTTTTTTTTAAGCTGCCTCTAATGTTTCGATTAATTTTTACGTTTTTTGGTGCGCTGAATCCAAATCTGGTAACCAATTTGCTCCATCACGTACAGATTTTTTGCTACATTGGGTTAGCAGTTTGAGGTGAACGTTCCAGATTGAGTGCGATCGAGATAAAAGTTTCTTGGATGAATTCTTTATACTAATTGTTTAGTAGTTATTCAAATAAGAATAAAGAAAATTGTAACAAGGCAGCACATAAGAATAGAGTAATGTCAACAAAACACACTGTGATGGTAGCAAAATTGTCTGCACTTAAAACAGCCACATACATGTGCACAAACATTGAGCATATAAGAGCGAGGTTAGACACAAAGCAAAGCAAAGAAATGTGCAAAAAATGTTGTACAGGTATGTATGTAAGAATAGAAAACGCAAACCGCACCATTGCAATACATGAAGACAAACACCCGATGGTGTGAAAATAAAATTCTAATAAATGAGATCCGACACTGTGGTAATAACTAGCAAATTTTTATTTCAAAGTTTAGTAAAAACACGATATTTGTCAACACAGTTTAGATTTTAAAGTCATTCTTGAGTCAATCAATCTCCTGGTGGGCCCGTTTCTTCTTCCCCCAAATGCTTCTCTTGGTGCGCTGCTTGGCGTATTTTTCATCTGGGGTTTCCCGCAGCAGCAACCAGCAGAAATCAGCCATCATAATGGTGTTCCATCTTCCTTGGTACCTTCTCTCTGCGTCCTTGATGTCCTGGTGAAACCTTTCACCTTGTTCTTCACTGTACGCCCCCAAGTTTTCGGGAAAGTAGTTCACATGGGAGTGCAAGAAATGGACTTTCAGGCTCATGTTCTTTGAAGGCATTGAGCATCCTGGCAACAATATCCTTATAGTTCTCATCCCGCCTGTTCCCCAAGAATTTGAGAACAACATCCTTGAAGGAATCCCAGGCTTCTTTTTCCTTCTCAGACATCGTTTCAGCGAATGCTCCATCTGAAATGAGTTTCCTTATATCAGGGCCAACAAACACTCCTTCCTTTAGCTTTGCTTCAGAAAGTCGGGGGAACTTTGAGCAAAGGTACCGAAAGCACTCACCATCTTTTGGAAGGGACTTGATGAATTGTTTAATGAGATCCAACTTAATGTGGAGAGGTGGTAATAGAATTTTATCACGAGGTACCAAGCTCTCATGAAGAACATTTTTCTCACCGGGTCTCAAATACTCCCGAATTGGCCAGTCTTTTTTCCCCCAGTGTAGGTCGCGGGCCCGGCTATCCCACAAGCAAAGGAAGCAGGGATATTTGGTGAAACCGGATTGCTGCCCTAATAGCATGGATAGAATTTTAAAGTCTCCACAAATCATCCACTTATGCTCATCATAACGAATCTTCTGAAGAATCAGGGCCAAATTCTCGTATTTTTCTTGGAGAATAACAGAGTGAGCAATAGGAACTGAAGCGAATGTGTTGCCATTATGAAGAAGAACACCTTTTATGCTGTCTTTTGACGAATCAATGAACAGCCGCCATTCAGCAGGATCATACTTGAGTTTAAACTTTTCCATCACTCCGTATATATCGTTGCAAAATACCAAATCTTCCTCTTTGCTGAAATACTTCAAAAATTGTGTCTCGCAGTTGCGGTACCAATAAAAAGTTGTTCCTGGTGACAATAGATTTTTCTGTTTAAGCCGAGAACCTAGCAGTTGGGCAGCATCTTTTGGGAGTCCTAAATCCCGGACTAAATCATTCAATTCAGCTTGAGAGAAAAGTTCAGGTTTCGGATCTGGTTCAGTTTCAAACTCGGAAGTACTGGACTCATCGGGAAAAGCCATCTGATGAGTCTCATCATGATCAGAACCGTCCACACAAATATGATCCAAAGATTTTGGTGGTTCAGGCACAGGTACTTCGTTGCTATGAGGCATAGGCCTAATTGCTGAGGGAAGGTTGGGGTAACTTATTACGTTCTTATTTTTTAAGTTGTATCCCTTCACAATGCAAGAGCAAAAATAGCAGTCACTGCTGTGGTCTCTTTGTTCACGCCACATCATAGGTATTCCGAAACGAAATGCTTGTTTTTTACCTTTCAAACAAAAGCGTAGATCTTCCTCACATGTCTTGCACACTTTGTGAGGAGCCCACGGTTTGTCTTGATCGCCTAACTTCAAACCGAAATAGGCGAAATATACTTTTTTAATAAATGCAGAAATGTTCCTCTGCCGCTTTTTCACGATATATTCCCCACAAATAAAACAAAAACTGTCCGGAGAGTTGACGCAACCTCTGTCTCTGTGAGCCATCACAAATACACAGCACTGCAAACTACAACTGTAGTGAACCACTTCGGAATAAAGCTGGATTACGACTGAGCAAACAAAAGGTAATAATGAACTTGCAAGAAACTGAAATTTGACAGGAACGTTCATGTCGCAACCACCGTGTTTGAGCGAGCGAACGAGGCGAGGCGAACAGGAAAGAACATGCGCCAGCGCGAGTACTGGATTTAGCCCCCCGCCTCCCAATTGTCCTGTTAATGTATAAAATGAATACAAAACACTCTAAAATATCATGAGGTTGTGTTTCTAGTTAGTTAACCATTACAACCTCTATTTTGGGCCAAGAAAATAAACTGCAGTCGGCTAAAAAGAAATTATGTGAACATTCCTTATATGGGTAAGAAATCTAATTTTGCAAGAAAACGTGACGTGATGGAACATTTTGGCTATTTTTCCTGGATTCAGCACCCCAAAATCTATAGGAATCAGTTGCAAAACTGGAGGCAGTTTTTTGGTAGTGTACCTGTGTAATTCATAGCAAAAAACCTGTGAGAGAGTCAGTTGGTCCATTAGATGATAGAGGAGTTAAAGGGGCACTAGGAGGCAACAAGGCAATAGCCGAGAGACTGAATGAATTCTTTGCTTTGGTCTTTACTGAGGAAGATGTAGGAATGTTACCCATGACTGAAGTGGTATTTAAAGGTGCGGAAGAATTGAAGGATATATCGATACATCGGGAAGATGTATTACAACTATTAGATAAACTGAAGAGTAGAAAATCACCTGGGCCGGATGGTATACATCCAAGGGTGTTGAAAGAACTGAAATATGAGATTGCAGAACTGCTATTAGTAATCTGTGAACTATCATTAAAATCATCTCTAATACTTGAACATTGGCGGATCGCCAATGTAACTCCAATTTTTAAAAAGGGTTTGAGGGGTGATCCGGGAAACTACAGACCGGTGAGCCTGACGTCAGTACCGGGAAAAATGGTAGAAACCATCATAAAGAATAAAATTACTCAGCATGTAGTAGGAGGGAGGAGTAGCTTAGTGGTTGGGGCAAGGTACTTCAGGCCGGAAGGTCGGAGGTTCAAATCCCACTAGAGGACAGCAACCTTGGGCCGGAAGGACTGGGGTTTCTAGTCCCACAGATGCTCCTTGTGGTCTTGGGCAAGCCACTTAACCCTCCATAGCCCATGTTCCCTGTAAGTATTAGTGTATGTGTCTCATATCCCCGCGTGTTAAATGTATCCCCCAATTGTGTTGTGACCGCTTTGATTGAAGGATAAGGCGGTATACAAAACTGTCTAAATAAATAAATGTAGATAGTCATGGCCAAATGGGAGACAGCCAACATGGCTTTAGACAAGGAAGATCTTGTCTTACTAAACTGTTATGTTTTTTTGAAAGTGTGAATAAACAGGTGGACAAAGGTGAGTTGGTTGATATAGTGTATCTGGACTTTCAGAAAGCCTTTGACAAGGTCCCTCATCAGAGACTTTTTTTATTTTTATTTATTTATTTAGCTTTTACAAACAACACAGCAAACAACAACAGTAAACATTAAAACATATATAAAACAAAGCAACCCTCCCATCCCTCCCCCCCTCCCCAGCTCCTTGCAAGTGGGCATACCGCGTAACTCCAAAATATAGTAATGGGCAGCAACATCTTAAATCCTGGACCTGGCCAGATAGTCGTTCAACGGCGCCCATTTCTCTACAGCAGGCAGCCAACTCCCACTATGATGAACCTTATTGTATGTTTTCTCATAGCTAGCATATAAACATAGAGAATTCCACCACACATTCCAATCCAGAGCATTTAGACTCTTCCAATTTCTAAAAATAGCTTGTAAAGCAATTGCTAGCATAAAATTTAATAAGAAACAATTCTTCTTGGGAAGTGACAGGGAGTTTGCTGCCGCACGCAGGCATATAATATTCCATGTCAACGGGGCAGAGAATTGCAAAATTGCCTGAATTCGGTTCCAAATGGGAACCCAGAACCTGCGGATTCCGGGACACTCCAGTACCATATGAGACAAAGTACCGGACTTCTCATTACATGTCCAACACCGCCCCAGAGACTGTTTATCCCATTTAGATAGTTTTATTGGGGTGATATAAGCTCGGTGCAGAAAGAAAAAGGCAGATTGCGTGAGCGCTGCTGATCTAGAGACTCTAGTGATAGACCTCCACAGTTTCACCCATGCAACTGGGGTGATCTCAGTCCCCAAATCTTTCTCCCAAACTTTAAAAAGACCTACCAGTGACCTTGCAGAACAATCTCTAATAAAGGCATACAGAGAGGAAATTGCCTTAGGTTGGTCCGCAACTTCACTGACTTTATCAAGCAAGTGACAGGAATCTGGCAGAGTAACAATGTCAGCGACTGAGGACTGGATGCAATGTTTCAATTGGAGCCATTGGTAAAAGCAAACTTTTGGCAGTGAAAATTCCCTCCTCAACATAGCAAACTCTTTCCACCGACCCTCAAGTAATAACTGACCCAACGTCCATATGCCACACTTCTGCCAGACCCTCCAAGCAAAAGTGGTTCTTTTAATCTTAAACATTGGATTCCACCATAGCGGTGAAGCTCTAGAGGGAGGATTATCCTTCCTTACCCAAGCAGCCACAGCCAAGTATGCCTCCTGAGTATTTACTATTACCCCCAATTCACCAGTAGGGTCTAAAATGTTTGCGCCAAGGAGCGCCTGTAGTGGGTAGGGGGAAACCAAACGGGTTTCAACCTCTAACCATATGGGTTTTTGTACCATACCCTCAGGCTTGCACCATAACGCTCCTTGTCGCAAAATAGCTGCCATATGGTAGTGATAAAAGTCTGGAAAGGATACTCCACCCTTATCCTTATAAAGTTTTAATTTATAAAGCGCAATTCTGGGGGGCTTCCCTCTCCACAAAAAACTGAGCAAGACACGCTCAAGGGATTTATACATTGTCTGAGGCAGCAACAGTGGAAGCATACCTAAGATATAATTAATTTTGGGCGTAATTGTCATTTTTATTGTTTCAAGTCTTCCCCACCATGAGAGGTGAAGGGGAGACCAGTTCAAAACCAGCTTTTTGACCATATCATATAGCAACTTGTAGTTAACCTGAATGGACTGCTCGATTGAAGCACAGTATTGAACTCCTAAATACTTAATGGGGCCGGATTACCACTGAAAGGGGAAAGCTGCCATGGAGGCTGCTGTAGCCAAACTGTTTAAGGGGAAGGCAACCGACTTACTCCAATTGATCTTATAACCAGAGACCGCTGAATAGAGCTCAATCAATTTCAAAATTTCGACAACTGATGTAGGCTGAGTGAAAAGCAAAAGATCGTCTGCATACGCCGAGAGTTTAACAGACATGTCTCCTATTTCCACGCCTTTAATAAGATGAGATTGTCTAATAGCCAAGTTTAATGGTTCCAGTGCCAGGTTAAAGAGGAGAGGAGATAGGGGACAGCCCTGTCGGGTGCCCCTATGCAATGCAAATGATTGAGAGAGCAAGCCATTCGCAAAGATACGAGCAATCGGTTTAAGATATAAGACTCTCAACATGCGGAAGAAAGACGGGCCGAATCCAAACCATTCTAGAACTTCAAACAAAAGGGGCCACTCCAGTTGATCGAATGCCTTTTTGGCATCAAGCGCTAAGCCAACCAGCGGAAGCTCCAAAGAATTGGCTTTAAGGATCAAGTTACAGAGTAATCTAGCATTGTCTACAGTGGAACGTCCCGGAATAAAACCACACTGATCAGGATGGATTAAACCTTGGAGTACACGCGACAAACGTCGCGCCAAGACTGTTGCATAGATCTTGTAGTCTGCATTCAAGAGGGATATAGGACGGTAATTACCAACCACTGTAGGGTCTCTACCCGGCTTCTCAAGAACCACTATGGTTGCTTCTGACAAGCGCCCGGTATCCACCTGAACCTCTTGCAGGGATTGAAAGTACTGTGTCATCCAAGGAGCTAACTCCTGGGTAAAGGTTCTATAAAACTCATTAGGGATGCCATCCGGACCAGCTGCCTTTCCCATAGCTAAAGACTGGATAGCCAGCTGGATCTCCTCCTCTCCCAAGGGAGCGTCCAGCTCCTCAATCTGGCTGGCATTTAACACTGGGTGAATTATTTGGCTCAGAAACCCGGCCATCTGTTCTTGAGAAGCAGTCGTCTCTGAATCATACAATGCGGCATAAAACTTAGAAAAAGCTTCCAAGATTTGCTCACTATTATTTAAACTGTTCTGTTTGTCATCCACAAGACTCGTTATATGAGTTTTATTCCGTTTACCTTTCAGCATTGAAGCTAATGTTCTACCAGCTTTATTTTGTTCAATATAATATCACGACTGCTGTTGATGCATGACTTGCTCCACTTCGGAGCTCAGTATTGCGTTATATTGATAACGCAACTTCTGCAACCTCGCTAAGATATATCCCTCCGGTTTTTTATACCAGAGCCGCTCACCAGCCTTAATTTGCTCATCTAAAAACCTGAGTTGCAATTTCCTCCGTTTAGCTTCCTTAATGGAGTAACTAGTGATCATAGCCCTCATGGTCGCTTTGAAGGCCTCCCAACATGCCCATCCCGCTGTGTCCGAAAAAACATTGGCCGTAAAATACTCCGCTATTGCTGTTCTAATGGTACGACAGAAGTCATCCTCTGCTAAGAGGGATCTCCTAAAAGACCACACCTCCGGACCCATTGTGCCACCCAAGGATTGGAGAACTAAGGTAATAGCAGAATGATCTGAAATATGTCGGGCCTCTATATTTACTGAATCTATTTTCTCTACTAGAGTCTTGGAAACGAGGAAGTAGTCAATGCGAGACAGGGAATTATGTGGAGATGAGAAAAAAGTAAAATCTCTTTCAGTAGGGTGAAACACTCTCCAAGCATCCACTAAACCAACAGACTCCATACAAGCTTTAAGTACCATACTAGCCCTAGAATGGCTCTCTTTTTTACTGGGACTATGATCCAAAAGAGGATCTAGTGTCATATTAAAGTCTCCACCCACCACCAAAGATGCCTGTGCTTCATCTTGCACTTTAGCGGTGAGCATTTGAAAGAAACTTGGGTCATCTATATTGGGGGCATAGACATTAAATACTGCTAGCTTCAGGCCATTGACTAACAGCCTTACCATTGCCCATCTACCCTCCAATCCATTCTTTGTCACCACAATTTCCGCTCCAAGCGAACTGCGCACTAAAATGGCTACACCGTTTTTTTTTTCCGCACTGCCGGGGCATGCCCAACCAACTCATAATATCCTCCGCCCAATTTCCTGGACTCAAAAGTATTTAAATGTGTTTCTTGCAGCAAGAGGATATCTATTCGGTGCTTTTTGCCATAGCTTAGAATCTTTTTCCTTTTAATAGGGTTCTGAATGCCCTTGACATTCAGGGACATCACTTTCAACCCACTCGGCCCAGACGCCATCATTGCGCACTCATTGTTACCATATGTCTGCCAGATTCCCTTTCAACACAATAATAAGCCCACATTACATCTGCCCAACTTGCAAAGAGCTGACCCCATCCCCAAAGAGGACCAAAACCCACCCCCAGGTGAGACAGTGCGGTACACATGGCCCCCAGCCAACCTGTACTCAACACAAGATGCTAAAGCCACCAATCGCTCGCATCAAGCCACCCACACCAAAGGGGAGGGGCGCACTGTAGGCCATGATCTGGTACCCAATCTTCCCCCAGTTTTTAATCTGCTCGCCAACAGAACCCTCCCACCCCACAGGTATCAGCAAGGGAGACAACCACATTCCCATCAACACTCACACAAAAATACAAATACAATATATTGCAAAATTGTAAATGAAACCAAAGAAAAGGAAAAAGAATATGCTGATGCAAATGACACCTCAGGGAATACCCGAGGAAAGGCTCCCATGCCACAGGTATAGTGCCACAGTCACCAGACGTCGACTGTCGACTCGCTTGCAGAATTAGTAGACATGCCCATTACAGTCAACACATCTGGAGTGCCTCCTGATCTTCTATAAATGCTGCCAGGGACTTAGGATCCTCGAAGGTCTTCGTTGAGTTGTTTAATGTCACCTTGAAGCGCGCGGGGTAAAACAGCCCATATCGAGCTTGCAACTTTTGCAGTCTGGGCCGCAAGGCAAGAAATTGCATCCGCCTCTCAACCGTGCTTTTACTGTAATCCGGGTAAAAAGCAAGCCGATGCCCTTCAAAGTGCAGCGAAGTGGTAGCTCTCGCAGCTGCCATGATTTGGGATACTTGTTGGAAACGCAACACACAGAGAATCATGGGCCTTGGCTTACCCTCACGCACTTCTCTTTGAGAAGGAACTCTATGAGCTCTTTCAATCTCAAACGATCTTTGAAAGTCAATCTTAAGCAACTTGGGTAGCCAGGATTCCAAAAAAGTCACAGGATCGTTCCCCTCCGCTCCTTCGGGGATACCAGTTATCCGAATATTGTTCCGACGGGCCCTATTATTCATGTCCTCCACCACACGCTCCAATTTCTCAACATGCCTTGCGGCCTGCTTCGCCTCCACCACACTTTTCTCCTGCGCAGCGACTCTTACTTCTATTTTTTCAATTCGGGAAGTTAGAACCTCCAAAGAGCATCGCACCTCTTTAAGATCCGCCTGGATAAGGTTTCCCCACTGTTTTCCACGAGTGCCCGCACAGACCTGATCTCCTTCAAGAGTTCTTGAAAGCCCTCCGGAGCCTCCTTCTGCGGCGCCATTTTAAGAGGGGATAGAGGATCAGATTTTGCTCTCTTTGACCCGGTATTTGGCGTTCCCGCGAAGTCCAGACGCGTCTGTTTGGAGTTGGCCATACCAGGCACCTCTTAGCGACCACCTCATGAGCCGAGCTCTAATTTTGTATTGGTAGCAATGCTGGTTTAAGACAGGTTTGCGGGAGAAGCGCTTTCACGCGGCCATCTAGTCCGCAGCTGGCTCCGCCTCCCTCATCAGAGACTTTTGGCAAAACTAAAGAGCCTTGGGATAGGAGGCAGTGTACTACTGTGGATCAGGAACTGGTTAAAAGATAGAAAGCAGAGGGATGGGCTAAATGGCCAATTTTCCCAATGGAGAAAGGTGAATAGTGGTGTACCCCAGGGATCTGTGCTGGGTCCGCTGCTTTTTGACATATTCATAAATGACCTGGAAAGTGGAATAACGAGTGAGGTTATCAAATTTGCAGATGACACAAAACTATTTAAAGTTGTTAAAACCCAAGAGGATTGTGGAAAATTGCAAGAGGATCTTGATAAATTGGAAGACTGGGCATCAAAATGGCAGATTAAATTTAATGTGGACAAGTGCAAAGTTATGCACCTAGGGAAGAACAACCCAAACTATGGTTACACGATGCAAGGTTCCACATTAGGAACCACCACCCAGGAAAAAGATTTAGGCGTCGTTGTGGATAACATGTTAAAACCCTCGGCCCAGTGTGCAGCGGCAGCCAAGAGAGCAAATAGAATGCTAGGTATCATAAGGAAAGGAATGGAAAATAAAACAAAAGATATTATAATGCCTCTATATCGTTCCATGGGGAGACTGCACTTTGAATATTGTGTGCAATTCTGGTCGCCGTATCTTAAAAAGGATATAGCGTTATTAGAAAAGGTTCAGAGAAGAGCCACCAAAATGGTAAAGGGGATGGAAGGATACTCCTATGAAGAAAGGCTAAAAAGGTTAGGGCTCTTTAACCTGTAAAAGAGACGGCTGAGGGGAGATATGATAGAAGTCTATAAATTAATGAACGGAGTGGAACGGGTAAACGTAGATCGATTGTTTACATTATCAGAATATAGAAGACTAGGGGACATGCAATGAAGCTACAGGGTAAACTATTTACGACTAATAAAAGAAAATATTTTTTCACTCAACGTGTAATCAAACTCTGGAATTTGTTACCGGAGGATGTAGTAAAGGCTGTTAGTGTAGCTGGGTTTAAAAAAGGTTTGGAAAAGTTCCTGGAGGAAAGGTCCATAAACCATTATTAAGAAGGGACCTAGGATATCAATGCTTGACCCAGTAAAGCGTTGCGGAACCTGTGTCTTTTGGGGAAACTGCTAGGTACGTATGACCTAGATTGGCCACTGTTGGAAAGAGGATACTGGGCTTGATGGACCTTGGTCTGACCCAGTATGGCATATCTTATGTTCTTATGGAGACGGATAGGGAACCTGTGAGATGTCCTGACAGGGGGCGTATTATTGCCATTATGTGTGTGGCTATGGAAAGGCCATGCAGTGCAGTGTTGCATGTTTTCAGGCAGACAGAGATGATTCAAAGCCAAATCAGCAAAGTGTGGGTTACAGTAGGCAAACCAGGAGCTGATTTGGGAGTAGATTTGGATTTTAGTTGTGTGTTCAGGGAGGACTGGGGAAATACAGCTGATGACATCTAGACAAGAACCACAAGCCTCGACTACAAGCTGGGTATGTGTGTAGGGGGGGAGAGTGCAGGTCAAGACAACACCTACATTGAGGACCCAGGAGAAAGTAGGGTATGGCCACATATACAAAGCCGCTCAGATGGGAGGGGATGGTTTAGGTGCACATATAGGATATCCATGCTTTGCCTGTGTTGATTTCACACAGTGGGATAACATGCAGCCATCAATGTCAGTTGGTAAGCAGACATCGGACTGTGGTTTGGCAGACATGACTCAGGCGTGGAGACATATCTTTGCAACTCATTAGCACACAGCTGGTAATGTACGTCAAGGGATGAGATAGCCAAAGTAAGGAAATGTATATCGACGGAGGATAAGGAAGTAGCCCCTGGATATTCCCCTGTGGTACAGGAACTGACAGCAGGGTATCAGTGGCCATTGAGACACCAGAACACACACAGAAGGTGCAGAGGGAGCGATATGGGGGATGCAGGATAGTACTGTGGCCTTAGAGCCGAGCAGGTACACGGTAGCGAGGAGACGGATCTGTTCAACAGTTTTACGGCAGTAGAGAGGTGGGGAAGGGGACAGACAGAGTACGAGCCTGTGTAGTTTGCCACACACACTTCAATGTGCAGCAAGACAAGACAAGGAGAAGTACTACAATGATTTATGCAAGGACATAGAGGCAGAAACGATTAGAGGAAGAACAAGATCAGCTTTCCTAAAGCTAGGAGAGTTAAAAAAAGATTCCAGCATCGAATTGGAATGTTACAAGATGCTCAAGGATACATGTTGAACGATGCTGAGAAGATCAAGGAAAGGTGGAAAGAATATACAGTTATTATATGATAAAGGTCAAGTGGACCAACAGCCATTTCAACCTGTACCTTATGATCCGGAACCATTGGTGATGAAAGAAGAAGTTGAAGCATCATTGAAAGCCTTATCAAAGAACAAAGCACCAGGCATTAATGACATTCCCTTTGAAGTATTACAGCAATTTGATGCAGCTGTTACCATTCTTACAAGGCTCTGCCAGGAAATTTGGAAGACAACATCATGGCCAACTGACTGGAAAAGATCTGTGTTTATACCAATACTAAAGAAAGGTGATCCAACTGACTGCAAATTATCACACGATCGCTCTGATCCCACATGCTAGCAAGATTTTACTGAAGATTAGAATGAGAGACATCATCGCGGAAGTGAGATGGATCCTTGAAAAGACTAAAGAGTACCAAAAGGATTTCTATATGTATTTTTTTTAATCCTTTATTTAAATTTTAGACATACAAGAACCACATAACAAAAACAATAGATAATATAACGTCCTTCCCAACCCACCCCACCCCCCCCCCAACTGTCCCGTTTCCAAGTGGAACATTACTACACCAACAGAGGCCCAGCATGAAGCCCCTTATACAATGCAATACAACTACAAATGGAATAAGCAAATCCAGTGAGCCCCACATTACAGACCCCATCAAATTACATACTTAGTCTAGCTTTTGAAGCATATTTATCTAAACATAACAACTTGTCTGAGAATATATTACGCTCAGAACTACACATGCTTCCCTTAAAATTGGAGGCGTGATCCTGCGCCTTCTCATAACTGGCATAAAGGCACACCATGTTCCATCACTGGTGAACATCCAGCTTGCTGGAGTCTTTCCAACAGACCATGATATGTTTTAAAGCTACGGCAACTAAGAAGTCCAATAAAAAATGCTTTCTTTTCATATCAGGAAGGCCACTCATTGAGGAGCGCAGAATCACTACCTGCCAAGTAAGGGGAATCTGATAACACAAAATCTTTTGTATCTTCTCCCAGACAGAGAACCAAAAGGATTGAACGTAAAGGCAATCAAATAACATGTGCTTGTACGTTCCAGGGCCGAGGGAGCAGGACCAACATAAGTTACCTGTTCCCGGATTCCACCTGGAGAGCCGATTGGGAATGATAAAAGCACGATGCAACAAGAAGAATAAGGTTTGCGTTATAGCCGCTGCTTTAGAGACCCTACTAACCTTGGACCACAATAGCGACCAGTCATGGGGGGAGATTTGTGTACCTAAGTCAACCTCCCAACCTCTTCAACTCACAGTTGGAGAAGCACCTCCCTCCCGCATATAGGCATAAAACCTAGATGCTGCACCTGGCTTACTAGAATATGAGAGGGCCAGCTCATGCTAGCCCCAGGCCTGTGTTAAGTTCCCACTTGTCACTCCAGCTTTTAATAGACAACTTTTTAATTGGAGCCACTGGAATTGACAGGCCAACGGTAAATCAAACTCCTGCTGCAACCTCGCCCAGGGTTTCCAACCCCCTGCCTGGAGCAATTGACCAACTGTCCATATACCCTTAGCTTGCCACTGCCGCCACCGTATAGTTTTATGCCCAATTTTGAACATAGGATTCTGCCAAATTGGCATCAAGGGGGAGACCGAATTTTCCGAGCCCATGACCCTCGCCAAACAGTGATAGTCCGCTTGGGTTGCCACAACTATTGCCAGGGCTGGGGAGGAAGCCTGGCACATCATACCAACCAAAAGATATAAGGGGATCGGCTCTACGAGCCGCTTTTCCACCTCAACCCAAACTGGACAAGAACCCCTCCTCTCCAGGGGACACCACAATGTGCCTTGCTTGAGCACAAAAGCCTGATGATAACGCCAGAAGTCCGGAAAATTTACCCCACCCATATCCTTACTCACTTTTAACTTGCTAAGAGCGATCCTGGGGGGCTTCCCTTGCCACAAAAAAGTAGCTATTGTCCTCTCCCACCCTTTATAAACTTTCTGCGGAAAGAAAATCGGCAACATTTTGAGTATATAATTTATTTTTGGAGCTAGAACCATTTTTATAGACTCCACGCGGCCCCACCACGATAAATGCAACGGGGACCATTCAGTCGTAAAAGTCTGGATCAAGTCCTCTATATGCTTACAATTAAACTGAGAAGTCTCTTTAATGGAACAACAGAATATTACTCCAAGGTACTTGATCGCCTTCGTTTCCCATAATAAGGGAAAATCCTTTACGTCCTTTGAAAAAGTAACTCTATTCATAGGGAAGGCTACGGACTTAGTCCAATTTATTTTATACCCAGACACCTTCGAATAACTATCTATGACCTTCAGTATCTCCTCTTAAGAGCTGGGTTGCGAAAAAAGCAACAGGTCATCAGCATAGGCCGCTAGCTTTATCTGAAGGTCCCCAATCCAAATGCCACAGACCCGTTCTGAGTGTCTAATTAAGAGCCCCAAGGGTTCCAACGCTAAATTGAACAAGATCGGTGACAAGGGACAACCTTGCCTTGTCCCACGATGTAACGAAAAGGGAGCGGACAGCAGTCCATCTACCAGGATACGAGCCTGCGGTGAGGAAAACAGAACCTGAATCGATTTAATAAAACCTTCCCTGAATCCAAACCATCGCAAGACCCTGAACAAAAAGACCCATTCAAGCCTATCGAAGGCCTTTTCGGCATCTAAAGAGATCCCAACCATGGGAGAGCC
Source organism: Ichthyophis bannanicus (assembly GCA_033557465.1). Taxonomy (NCBI): domain Eukaryota; kingdom Metazoa; phylum Chordata; class Amphibia; order Gymnophiona; family Ichthyophiidae; genus Ichthyophis; species Ichthyophis bannanicus. The sequence continues at coordinate 584,020,569 of CM066033.1, read as the reverse complement.
AGACTGTTCCAAGGCGGCCAAAAGATTTAACAGCAACCGGGCATTATCCGACGTTGCCCTCCCGGGCATAAAGCCACATTGATCGGGATGAATCAGATTGGTCGAAACCTGTGCCAGCCTATTTGCCAAGACAGCTGCAAATAATTTATAATCAGCATTTAACAGCGATATCGACCTGTAATTTTCCACCTTAAGGACATCCCTACCCGGCTTCTCTAATACCACTACCGTGGCTTCATTGAAACCCCCCACTAAGGGCACCTGCTCCTGTAAAAGCTGGAAATATTTAGCCAGAAAAGGGAGAAGTTCCCCTTGAAACGATTGATATAACTCAATGGGTAGTCCATCAGAGCCAGCTGCTTTGCCTTTTTTAGCTGAATTGAGAGCAGTCCGAAGTTCACCCAGAGAAAAGGGGGCTTCCAGATCCAACGCTTGTTGGGCAGAGAGAATAGGGTGCGGAATGTGCTCTAAAAAATCATCACACTCCTTCCTATTGCCCCCCCCCCTCGGAGGTGTACAACCCGGCATAGAAAGCCCTAAAAGCCTCTGCTATCTCTGGAGTCTTGGTGAGCAGTTTCTGATTGCTCGACAAGATTGCAGCAACTTTAACCCTCTCTGCTCTAGGGTTCAGAGTTGTCGCCAATAGCCTACCCGCCTTATTTTGTTCCCTATAATATTTTGCCTTAGCTGCATGCGAGAGCTTTTCAGCTTCCGTACTTAGGATGTTGTTATACTGATACCTAAGCTTTTGCAAGCGCAACAAGATACAAGGTTCCGCTCTTGATCTTAACAGCCTCTCACCCGCCCTAATTTGAGCCTCCAGCTCCAGCAATGCTACCTTCTTTTGCCTCGCCGCCCTAATGGAAAAGCTGGTGATTTTATCTTTATCTTTTATCTTTATTTTTATTAAACATTTTATATACCGCCCTTGTTGAAACATGAGGGCGGTTTACAATAAAATACAAAGGCTAGCATCAAAAGAAAGGAACTCCATCGAAATAAAGAGAAAGAAGGGCCAAAGGGGCCACCAAAGACAAAACAGTAAATCCAAAAACAATATTTAGACAAGTCCGAAGTCAGAGACAAACAAAGACTAACAAAAAATCAAACAATACTCAAAGGAGGTGGTAAAACAACAGACAAACAGACAAGCAAAGGACTATACAGGACATCCAGGGGGGAGGTCAAATGCCTGTTGGAAGAGATGAGTTTTTAATAGTGTTTTGAAGTTCTGGTAGGAAGGTTCTAACCGGAGGGAGGATGGTAGTGAGTTCCATAGGGAGGGGCCTAGAAAAAAGAAAGCAGCGTGACGTGTTTGTTCCAGATGAGCTTGCGTAGGGGAAGGAAGGGATAAACGATTTGCATGCAAAGTGCGAAGCTGCCGGTAGGGAGTATGAAGAGAGATCAAGTCAGCTAAATATAGGGGATTGGAGGAATAAATGACTCTATGTGTTAATATGAGGAACTTATATCGGAACCGGAAACGCAGAGGAAGCCAGTGAAGGTGATACAGAAGAGGGGTGATATGATCGGATCTACGGGCAGAGGTAACAAGTCGGGCAGCTGTATTTTGCAAAAGCTGCAAGCGTTGGAGTTGGTAGGCTGGAAGGTTCGCGTAAACCACGTTACAATAATCTAGTCGTGACATGACCAAAGCAAGTACCAGAGTGATAAATGAGTCAGAGGGCAAAACAGAACGGACCGATCGGAGCTGACGTAATACAAAGAATGAGCGACGGGAGAGATTGGAAATGTGTTCATGGAAAGACATGGAGGAGTCCAAGATGACTCCCAGATATCGGAAAGAAGATGTAAGTGGAACGGGAACAGAGTTTATTTGAGGTGCGATGTCTGGACAAGATGTACTTAGTGAGACCCACATAGCTGTGGATTTGGAGGGGTTCAGGTGAAGAAAGTTGGAGGAAAGCCAGCTTGCAATATGGGTGAGACAGGTGTTAAGTGGGGAGATGTCAATATTGACTGGAGAGGTATGGAAGAGGAGGACTATATCATCTGCGTAGATATAGATGGAGACTGGGAATTGTTGGACTAAGAGAGGGAGGGGCGCGAGAAAAATGTTAAAAAGCAGGGGAGATAAGACGGAACCCTGGGGTACCCCCAGGGCAGGGGGGTGGATGGAGAGGATTGTTGATTGGTATGGACAACAAAGGAACGGGCAGTAAGGAAGGAACGGAACCAGCTCAATACGGAGTCCCTTAAACCAATGTCAAACAGGCGTGAGAGAAGGGTACGATGGTCAATTAAATCAAAGGCTGCTGACAGATCTAGTGAAACCAGGAGTGAAATATTTCCACGGTCGTGTGCGACATGAAGCTCGTTTAGCAGGGCTAAGAGGACAGTCTCAGTACTGTGTCCTGCCCGAAAACCTGCCTGACGAGGATGAAGGGAATTAGTAGCTTCAGCATGAGATGATAACTGTAAAAAGACAAGACGTTCCAGCACCTTTGCTAAGAATGGAAGGTTAGAAACCGGACGCCAATGGGAAAGCACTGATGGATCGAGAGAGGGCTGCTTCAGGAGGGGATGAACTATGGCTGACTTCCATGGGGAGGGAAAATGACCAGAGGATAAACTAGAATTAAATATAGCGGTGATGAGAGGTATCAGCTGTAAAGACGGTTCTATCAGCCAAGCTGAAGGGATAGGATCCAAGGAACAGGTGGTCTTTCGAGCCTTGGAGAGAGCCAAGAGTACTTCTGCAGTAGTAAGGGAGTGGAAGGTGGACCAAGTATGCGATAAGGCTTTATTTGGGATATCTGTGTCAGTGGCGGACTCTTCAGGAAGAGAAAGTCTGCCGGGAGTCTGAGGGAGGGAGTAAGGTGGGGATAAGGGCAGGGGGGGAGGAGTACTGAAAGAGGAACGGAGATTCTGTACCTTCTCTGTGAAAAAAGTGGCCAAGGAAGAAGGGGCAGGAACAGCAACCTGGGGAGCAGAGGGTGACGTAGTAGAGGAGAGCCGCCGCAGGATTAAATGCAGTTGTCTGGACGAGTGAGCAGCACTAGAAATCTGGGAAGCATAGAAGGAGCGTTTGGCAGTCTGGACTGCAGCGCGATAGTCCGAATATAAGGATTTAAATCGTGCCAAGGTTTCTGGCAAAGGATGCTTTTGCCAGCGACGTTCAGCTTGGCGAAGCTGTGAACGTTGTAGCCGTAAGCCTGGGTGGAACCAGGGAGAGTGAGGTGCAGAGGACGACCTGCTAGAGGGGCGCAGGGGCGCTAGGGTATCCAGGGAACGGGACAGAACAGAATTCCAGAGCTGAACTTGAGAATCAGAAGGCAATAGCGAGAAATCGTCTGGAAATAAGGAACAGGCTGGAGGAAAAGCAGCTAAAGTGGATGGGGTAATACAACGTCGCAACTGTGCCGGAGGCGGGGAAGCTAAAGATCTATCAGCATCAGAAACCACCAGAGAAAGTGAGAGAGAGACACAAAAATGGTCTGACCAGGGCAACAGGCGAAGATAACATAGAGCGAGAATCAGAAGAGGTGAGAATTAAGTCCAGGGTATGTCCCAAACAGTGGGTGGGCCCAGAGACATGTTGATACAACGACAAGTCCAGCAAAAGATTCAAAAAGATGCGATCCTTGGGCCTAGAAGGTGCATCTTCGTGAATATTGAAGTCACCCAAGACCATCGTATTAGGGTAGTGAAGGAAGGTTTCTGAAAGAGTTAATAAGAATGCGTCCCAATAATCGGTAGGAGGAGAGGGGGGGAGGTAAAGTAAAAGTAAATAGAATGGAGGAGAGGAGTGAAAGCGCAGAAAAAGAGACTCAGTGAGATGAACGGTAGAGGTAATTGCTTCATCAATGGGGAGCATGGACCGGTAAAGGAGGGCCACACCCTCTCCACGCCTACCCAACCGAGGTGTTGAGAAAGCTGAGTAGCCAGAGGGAAGAGCACTTGCCAAAAGAGGGCTATCACCCTCCTTAAGCCAGGTCTCGGTAAGGAAACAAAGGTCAAAAGAGTGCTTTTGTACAAGATCCTGAACCAAGAGGGATTTAGAATGAAGGGATCGGCAATTGAGTAAAGCCAGGTTCAAGGTTAATCCAGTAGTAACTGCGAGAGCAGCAGCGTGGGCTGCACGGCGCGGAAGAAGCCGGGGAGTACGCTTACAGAGTACCAGATTGGACAGGCAGCGGCCAGACATGTGTGTAGTAGACCTGGGGCCAGGGCCAGGGCGCCGGCCCCAAAACACAGGAATACAGGACATGAGGCCTAGAGGAAGAGCAAGGATAGAAAGGAAGTGAGAGAATTTAAGCCCGAGCTTACCTGGTAATAGGGAAGAAACAATCCAAGAAAGCCAGGAGCGCGATAGAGGAGCCAGACGCGCAGATGAACCTGTAACAAAGAAAGAAACTACTCGGAAAAGGGAGAATAGCCAGAATGCCCAGGACTCGCCCCAAGGAGCTCGCCCAAGGAGCAGGACCTGCTCCTTGGTCGCGCTCCTTCGGGCGCGCGCCACCGCAGCGCGGGCCGCCGTCAGGTAGTTCTTTAAATAAGCACCGAATACCTGGAGGAGTCGCGATCGCTCATCCGCGGTCGCGTCACTTCCGGGAGGCGGGACAATTCCACAGGCTTTTGGAGGCAGTACACTGGGAGAAATACAGCAGGACCCTAAAAAACAGAACACAACAACGTGGTACAATGCAGAAAAAGGCAATAGGGGGTACAGGAGTGCAATGCAGCAAACGGGCCGCCGTCAGGTAGTTCTTTAAATAAGCACCGGATACCTAGAGGGGTCACGATCGCGCATCCGCGGTCGCGTCACTTCCGGGAGGCGGGACAATTCCACAGGCTTTTGGAGGCAGTACACTGGGAGAAATACAGCAGGACCCTGGAGGGGTCGCGATCGCGCATCCGCGGTCGCGTCACTTCCGGGAGGCGGGACAATTCCACAGGCTTTTGGAGGCAGTACACTGGGAGAAATACAGCAGGACCCTGGAGGGGTCGCGATCGCGCATCCGCGGTCGTGTCACTTCCGGGAGGCGGGACAATTCCACAGGCTTTTGGAGGCAGTACACTGGGAGAAATACAGCAGGACCCTGGAGGGGTCGCGATCGCGCATCCGCGGTCGCGTCACTTCCGGGAGGCGGGACAATTCCACAGGCTTTTGGAGGCAGTACACTGGGAGAAATACAGCAGGACCCTGGAGGGGTCGCGATCGCGCATCCGCGGTCGCGTCACTTCCGGGAGGCGGGACAATTCCACAGGCTTTTGGAGGCAGTACACTGGGAAAAATACAGCAGGACCCTAAAAAACAGAACACAACAACGTGGTACAATGCAGAAAAAGGCAATAGGGGGTACAGGAGTGCAATGCAGCACGCAAAAAGGCCTTAAAGGCCTCCCACCATGCCCAGCCAGATGTAGCCTCAGGGAGATTTGCCGTGAAATATTCTTTAATTGCCCCCCCCCCCCCCAGATACTCACAAAAATCAGAGTTTGCTAACAAAGACCTCTGAAAGAACCACCCCGAACTCCTATCAGGGACAGAATCGAATGACATGGACATAAAAACAGCCACATGATCTGAGACTGTACAGGCCCCAATTTGTGTGTCATCTACCTGGGTAACAAGGGCCCTAGAGATCAGGAAGAAATCAATCCTCGAGTGTGAGCCATGCGGGAGAGAATAAAAAGTGAACTCCTTCTGTGAGGGGTGGAACAAACGCCATATATCTACTAGATTCATCTCCTGCACCATACCATTGAGCACAGTGGCAGCACGGCTGGATCTAGTAGGGTTGACGATCTATCAACGGATCCATCACTAGATTGAAATCCCCCCTAAGACAAGGTCACAATGGGTTAGTTCTTGTAGTTCCTCTGCAACCCTATGGAAAAAGGGCACATCATCAGAATTCGGACCATATACATTCATTATACCGAATGTCCGATCCACAATCCGCAGTCTGGTTTTCACCCATCTTCCACCCAGATCTGCCCGTGTCATTTCGATGACCGGCTGGAGAGCCTTCCGGGCCAGAATTAGCACCCCATTCTTTTTGTGACATGCCTCAGCTGCACCAATCAGCATATAATGCCCCCCACCCATCTTTTGTGCCTCCCCCAGCGGCAAGCGGGTCTCTTGGAGCAGAACAACATCAGCTCCCATCTTCTTGCAATATAATAAAATCTTTTTTCGCTTAATGGGGTTATTGATTCCCTTTACGTTCAAAGACATGAATTTAAGTGATCCCATTGCAACTCCCGAGCATCATACCAGACATGATAGGGCATATTACAAGACTCCTGACAGACCCATTCTCCATTAAGTACCCTTCCCCACCACATGGAGACAACTTAGACCCAGACCCAAACTTGAAACTAAAATTCGGGTAAACCATCCTGGGCAAGGCTACCCCTCGATCCCCCAAAACCCTTTTTAACACCATCTATACACTCCCCCCCCCCCTTGATATGAACAACTACCTGTCCCCCCCCCCCCACTCTCCAGGCACACCTCCCCACCCCCCTCCCCCCCTCATTCCAGGATCCTTAATGAATAAAACATACAGGAAGAATGAAAGAGTGAGCGAGGGAAGGAAGGGCAAAGGAGAAGAAGGCTTGACCAAGAGAAGAGACCAGGGAGGGGAGAAGAGAGGGACAAAGAAGAAGAAGAACCCCCCTGAAGGATAACCTAGTTCCCGACTAAATAACACACCAGCCGCAAGCCTAGCCAAGAAGCAACCCAGCAATACACAACCATATTACTGGGGAGAAAAAATCAAGCATTATGGCAAATGCCTTACATGCATGCATACTTCAGAGTGCAATCAGCCCCATGCCAGGGCCTGTGCCCCGTAAGGCCAATAGACAATGAAAGAACATGCTATCTCATCAACATGGCTTCTTGCTCCTCTACAAATTTTAGCAGCGCTTGCGGGTCCTTAAAAGAACGAGTCTGATTATGCAGGGTCACTCTCAGCCGAGCAGGAGCAAAGAGACCATAGCGGGCCTGGAGCTGTTGCAACCGTGGCCTAAGAGCCAGCATCTGCCTCCGCTTCTCAACCGTCGCTTTATTAAAGTCCGGGAAAAACGCGATGTTGTGACCATCCAGGCTTACCGGCGCCAAAGCCTTCGCTGCCGCCATGATTTTCAGAGCCTGTTGATGCCTCAGGAGTCTCATAATAATAGGCCTCGGCGACCGACCCTGCGGCCCCACGTGTAGCGGGACACAATGAGCTCTTTCAAATTCTAACGGTGGGGCAAATTCCAGGCGCAGGAGCTTTGGTATGGTAGTTTCTAGGAAGGCAATCATGTTACCGCCTTCTGCACCTTCCGGGACACCTATGATGCATACATTGTTCCGCCAAGTATGATTGTTGAGATCCTCCAAGCTGCGTTCCAAATGAGCGATACGCTTGCTATTGGTCAAAGAGAGTTTCAGACGCTCTTCATGGCAGTCGACCTTGCATTCGATACCAGCCACCTTTTCCGCCAGCCCCATAATTTATTCCTTCATCTCTTTAAGCTCCAATATATCAGCCTGCACACCAGACAACGTTTCTTTATTGGCCTCCACCAACTCCTTAACTGCCCGAATTTCAACCAGCATTTCCTGCATAGCGTCCATTTTGCTTTTTTTTAGTTTATTCCTCGTGTTCTTCATTGATGCTGTAGAGTTGAGTTAGAGAAATGATTTTCATCATATTGAGGGTCATTTTCAAAAGCATTTATCACAGTAAAATGGCCTGACTGAAAACTGTACTCCTCAAATGAGCATAAAAGTACTGTATTGGTTCTATAGTGCATTAGGTATGTACATATGACAAAATGTTTTAGTTAATTTTTGGTTCATTTGAACTTTTCCCGGATTGTTGAACATTATTCTCTTCATTTCATACATTCACAAAAATAAAAATGTTTAACACATGCTAATTGCCTTCATGCAGATGAATTCACAGATTAACATGAGTTAAATCAATACTAACAGTTAGTGTGGGTTTTAGCATGTGATAAACAATTAATTCAAGACCATGGTAACATTTACCATATGCTAGAAATGCCAGCATAATAAAAATACTACACTCACTGCAATTGGGCGGGGACTGGGTGAGTTAGAGATGGAGAGGAGGTGTTGCCTGCGTATTTCAATTAGTGTAGGTCTCATTAGTGCATGCTAATCATCAATGTTGCAGTTATAGTGGGTGCTCTTTCCATCACATCCATGGGTGTCGGTGAGTGCACCCACATTGCGGATGCAGGTTTAGCGTGATGAAGTGCTTCCTACTACATTAACTGCATGAGGACTTGTTGGGAATTGCCCAACACCATGGGTTGGCCACACCTCCAACACTAACGTTTGGTACAAAACATGTATATGTACATTTATCTACATGAAAATGAAACATTTTTGTGAGGGTGTTTAGGTCAGGAAGGAAAACAGCATTTAATTTTCAGATGCGAGTGCGTGTCCAACCATCCATACAAAATACACCTGCAAAGTGCACAGATGATTTTAAGTCACATGCTTTGCATTTGCTAATTTCCCAAAATGGACAACATTGAACAATATTAGTAATTTTCCTAAAGTGTATTAATTTAAAGCTATTTGAAAATTGAGCCGCCCTCCCCCCATTAAGGTTAGATAGCATGCTGATTAAGGTGAGAGTAGGGACTTTTCTTAGGGATATACATGAGCAAAAATGTTTCAGTTAAGTAGAATTTTTTCCCAGTTTTTAGGTTCATTTACAACATTTGTTTTAATACCTTTTAACATACATATACACATAGTGGAGGAGTAGCCTAATGGTTAGAGCAACTGCCTAGTATCCAGAAGTTCAAGTCCCACTGGCACTCCTTGTGACCTTGGGCAAGTCACTTTACCCTCCATTGCCTCAGAAAAAAAGGCTGGCAATCTACTTCCAGTGATACATTGCCAAGAAAACCCAGAGGTAGCTGGGTCACTATGAGTCAACACTGACTTGATGGCACTAAAAAAAAACATACATACAACTTTAGTGGAGACAAATTACAGTATATGTGCTTTAGTTAGTAGGTTAATGCACATCAAATCAATTTCACTTGCAATAGCATTTTTAAGACACCCAAATGAATCAAATGCATGCTAACAAATTCACATCCTTAGTTGCTTTCATGCCATATTTTGTGATTACATGACTAAGGAAGCATGTGTGTTGCAACTCAAGATGCGAACGATATCAGAAGCATAACCATATATAAGAGAAACATGATAATAGACTTTGACTTATAGTATCAGGGGTTACAGACAAGATTAAATCAAGAGAAATTGGGAAGTTTTAGGTAACATTTGGATTTAAACTATAAGGCTAGTCAAACAAGTAATCTATAAACCTCATAAAACATCTGATTTTCACAAATAATTCATTAAAATATAGGTATAAAGAAGTCGCAACGAGACTCAAGAGCTGTAATTATTAGCAAGAAGCAGAGATAAACCTTCATACTGAGAAAATGCCACTTCCCTGTTGCCATGGCTACTGTTAGGATTGCATTTTCTGATATTTAAACTCGTACTTCCTGTTTGAATTAAAGAAAAAGAAAAAAAAAAGCCTTAGAAATGAATGTAAACTAGGACACGCTGTTGAAGCTATATTCAATTATAAAATGTTTAATGCTTTTCCTCTCTTCAAAATAAGGCATGCTGAATGCTGCTTAATCATATCTTTATGAGTAAGAATGGTAGAATCATCGCTGAGTATAATAAACATCTGTGGAACACCATCATTATAACGGCATGTGTATTTCTATTTTCAAAGTGTTCACAGAGAAGTATGAGCAGAAGGCTTTTTATTACACTAATGGGATTATTACTTTAACTCTTTCCTAATGGTTGAACCCTACAGTCTTCAGTTTTCTATAATTACACCAAGATTGGAAAACAATATAGAATGAAGAGGGGGCTTGAGAGGGGGCCTGAGAGCTAATCAGAACAGAAGTAACATGACACAGCTTCTGTGAATGATTTCCCTGGGCTCGAGTTGGATTGGTATACCTGGTCCCAGGGCCGGCCCGTCCATTGAGCAAGAATGCTTTTTGCACAGGGCCCCGCGTTTCAGGGGGCCCCGCGCAAAAAACATTCTACCTTAGGCCAAACAGATTAAAAAAAAAAAACTGGCTGCTGCTGCCGCTGCCGCCGTGGCAGCGGCAGAATCAAATGTCCCGCCGCGGGGCCCCGCCTGCCCGGCAGAGCCTCCCTTCAGCATCAGCTCCCGAGTCCTTCCCAATGCATGGGCTTTCAGAGCCGTGAAGAGGAGAGCTTCTCTGACCTCTCGCAGCTCTGTTAATCCCGCCGGGGCTGATGGGAAATCCCAACAGCCCCGGCGAGATTAACAGAGCCGCTAGAAGAAAGGGAAACTCTCGCGGCTCTGAAAGCCCGCGCATTGGGAGGGACTCGGGAGCTGATGCTGAAGGGAGGCTCTGCCGGGCAGGCGGGGCCCCGCGGCGGGACATTTGATTCTGCTGCTGCCACGGCGGCAGCGGCAGCAGCAGCCGGTTTGTTTTTTTAAATCTATCAGGGCTGATGGAGGGAGGGGGATTAGGACTGGTAATGGGCTATGGGGGGGACTAAGACTGGAAGTGGGTTGATGGGGGAGGGGGTTAGGACTGGTAATGGGCTATGTGGGGGTTAGGACTACTAATGTGCTATGGGGGGGCTAAGACTGGAAGTGGGCTGATGGGGGGGGCTAAGACTGGAAGTGGGCTGATGGGGGGGTTAGGATGTAATGGGCTATGGGGGGGCTAAAACTGGAAATGGGCTGATGGAGGGGGGGTTAGGATGTAATGGGCCATGGGGGGCTAGGACTGGAAATGGGCTATGGGAGGGCTGGACTGGAAATGGACTAATGGCGGGTTAAGACTGGAATGGGCTGTGGGGAGGCTAAGACTGGAAATGGAATGATGGGGGTTAGGACTGGTAATGGGCTATGGGGGGGCTAAGACTGAAAATGGGGTAATGGGGGGCTTAGGACTGGAAGTGGGCTGATGGGGGGCTTAGGACTGGTAATGGGCTATGGGGGGCTAAGACTGGAAGTGGGTTGATGGGGGTTAGGACTGGTAATGGGCTATGGGGGGTTTGGACTGCTAATGGGCTATGGGGGGGCTAAGACAGGAAGTGGGCTGATGGGAGTGGTTAAGACTGGAAATGGGCTGATGGGTGGTTAGGACTGGAAATGGGCTGATGGGGGGGGTAGGATGTAATGGGCTATGGGGGGCTAAGACTGGAAATGGGCTGATGGAGGGGGGTTAGGATGTAATGGGCTATGGGGTGGGGCTAAGACTGGAAATGGGCTGATGGGGGGGTAGGACTGGTAATGAGCTATGGGGGGCTAGGACTTGAAATGTGCTGATGGGGGAGTTAGGATTGGTAATGGGCTATGGGGTGCTAAGACTGGAAATGGGCTGATGGGGGGTTAGGACTAGTAATGGGCTATGGGGGGGCTAGGACTGGAAATGGGCTAATGGGGGTTAGGACTGGAATGGGCTGTGGGGAGGCTAAGACTGGAAATGGGTTGATGGGGGTTAGGATTGGTAATGGGCTATGGGGGGCTAAGACTGAAAATGGGGTGATGGGGGGCTTAGGACTGGAAGTGGGCAGATGGGGGGCTTAGGACTGGTAATTGACTATGGGGGCTTAGGACTGGTAATGGGCTATGGGGGGGCTAGGACTGGTAATGGGCTGGGGGGTGGCTAGGACTGGAAATGGGCTGAGTGGAAGGAAGGCTTGAACTGCAAATAGCTGATGGGGACGGGGGCTTAGAATGGAAATGGGTTGTGAGGGGAGGGAGCTAGGACTAGAAATGGGCTGAGTGAGGGGGGGGGCTAGGACAGGAAATGGGCTGATGGAGGGCTAGGATAGGACTGGAAATGGGCTGTTGGGGGGCTTGGATAGAAATGGACTCATGGAGGGGCTTGAACTGGAATTAGGCTCATGGGGGGCTTGGATTGGAAATGGGCTGAGTGGAGGGGAGCTAGGATTTGACATGGGCTGATGGGGATTAGGACTGGTAATGGGCTATGGGGGGCTAAGACTGGAAGTGGGCTGATGGGGGGGCTTAGGACTGGTAATGGGCTATGGGGGGGCTAGGACTGGTAATGGGCTGGGGGGGTGGCTAGGACTGGAAATGGGCTGAGTGGACGGGGGCTTGGAATGGAAATGGGCTGAGTGGAAGGAAGGCTTGAACTACAAATAGCTGATGGGGAGGGGGGCTTGGAATGGAAATGGGCTGTGAGGGGAGGGAGCTAGGACTGGAAATGGGCTGAGTGAGGGGGGGCTAGGACAGGAAATGGGCTGATAGAGGGCTAGGATATGACTAGAAATGGGCTTATGGGGGCTGGGATTGGAAATGAGCTGATGGAGTGACTCGGATGGGGGAGCTAGGACTGGAAATGGGCTGATGCGGGGACTAGAAGGGAGCGGATGCTGGGTGGGGCTGGAACTAGAAGGGAGCTGATGTTGGGGGAGGATTAGAATGGGATGGAGCTGGGAGAGTGAAATGGAGAGGGAAAAAATATTTTGTGTGGGATGGAAGACAAATCTACAATTGGCCGGATATTGGGAGAGTAAGTGGGGATTGAGGATGGAGGGGTAAAATTTGAGTGGATGAAATAGGAATGAGGAAAGAGCAAAAGGAGAAAGATTAGTATGTTAAAGCAGATGTAGAAAGAGAATGGAAAAAAACCTAGAAGAGTGAAGAAAGGACAAATGGACAGCAGACGATGGAGAGTTAGCAGAAGACACGAAGAAACCAGAAGAAAGTGGCTGGAGCAATTGCAACTGAAAAAATGCACAAAAGGTAGAAAAATATCTCTTTATTGAATTTATTAACTGAAATATGCCAGCTCTGGGAAATGTGCATCATTAACGTCTGCGCTTTGTTTAGTATAAGAGGAAATTAATTTATAGTTTTATTTCTACAGTGTTGTTGGGCTTTTGGGGTTCCCAGTTTAATTATTGTCTTCCTGTTTCTACATTGTGATTTCTTGTTTGGTGACGGTCTATGTTCTGTACGTGTAACTGAGCTGAGGTATTCTGTTTATGTAATTCCTATTTGACATTGCCACTTGTTCTTTCCCCAGTAGGTCATGTATTGTTGTTCTCTGAAATGTATTGGTTTAATATTTGTAGTGTTGCCTTTTGATAGGTAGGGTCTTGTGCTTTGTGAGTCCTGGTAGTGCTGTTATGATACGGCGGGTTTGCTATGGGTTCTAAATGGGCAGTGTTTGTAATAGTTCCTAATGTGCCTGGAGGTTGGCACTGGATTATAGTAATATAGAAATCTTTTAGTCTTTCTTTATACATACTCATTAAGAGGCATGTTTACTAAAAGTTAGTGTATGGTAACATTATGGAAATATTTATGCAAATGAGGTCCCTTATGCAAATGAGGCCCCGCACCAAGTCTCCGCACATGGCCCCGCACCCCCCTTGGGCCGCCCCTGCCTGGTCCTTGTACATGTTGGGGCTAGGCAGGGTATAAACAACAAATTATGTGAATTGGACATCTGAAAATGTGCAAATCATGGAGATGTCTCTGGAGCCATTTTAGAAGCTGGGTATGAGGATGCCTCTGGCGCGAGAACATCCATGTCGCATGGGGGCATGGTAGAGGTGTGTCCAGGGGTGTTTAGTAAAGATACATGCCTGCACCCAATGTCAGCAATGATGAGCATGCCTTTACCTAGCAGTTTTAACATCCATATCTATATCTACTCCAGGGCATGAATAGACATCAGAAAAGCTCTTGTGTTGACACCAAAATACACGGAGAGAGTAGAGAAGAAGATACTCTGATATCCCATTACTTTTCTCGACTGTAAAGAAAACTGAAGGGAAACAAGGACAGTTATTTAATGGTTGATATGCGAATGCATGTCTCCTCTTGCAAAATAGCAGGCAGGGATGTGCATTCAACATGGGATAGATATTCCCATCCTGAAATGTTGTTGCAGGGATGTCTTGGGGACGTTTCAGCAGATGTAATTTCGGGTATATACATGTTTCTGAAATTGCCCCTGAGCTTGCTGCTCTTTTTTCGGGCATTTTGGCCTGAAAGTCACAGATTGTACATAGATGTTCTTTCTACTGCTACTACTATTGAAAATTTGTGTAGCGCTACAAGACATATGAAGCGTTGAACAGACACTTGCAAAAGACAGTCCTTGCTCATCAGAGCTTACAATCTAGTCAAGACAGACAGCACAATAGTTGTAGACATGGGATACATCTAGGAAGAATGGTAAGGAAACACAAGGGAGATCAGGTGAATCAAGATCCCAAAGCAGCAGCGAAGAGGTGAGTTTTCAGCCTGGAATTGAAAAGGGTTAGAGAAGACGCCTGACTTACAGACATAGGTCTCTGCTTATTGTTTTTCTTTAATATATTTACTGTTCAATGTAAATAGTTGATTTCTATTGTTCTATGTACAATGTTCAATGTAAATAGTTGATTTCTATTGTTCTATGTAAAATGTATACAAACTGTGTACAAGACTGTTAACCTGTTATATGTAAACCGCCCTTGATCTCTGGAAGGGGCGGTATAAAAGAAATAGTTAAATAAATAAATAAATAAATAGGTAGTTTGTTCCAGGCGTAAGGAGCGAAATCTGGAGTTAGCAATAGAAGAGAAGGGCACAGATACTACTACTACTACTCAGCATTTATATAGCACTACCAGTCCTACGCAGCGCTGTACAGGATAGACATTTAAGAGACAATCCCTGCTCATCAGAGCTTACAATCTAGTTAAGACAAACACACAAAACACGGAAGTTGTAGGAAAGGATAGAACAAGGGAGAGAAAGGGAGATCAGGTTAGTCAAGATCCGAAAGCAGCAGCAAAGAGGTGAGCTTTCAACCTGGACTTGAAGAGGGCCAGAGAAGGTGCCTGGCATACAGACACAGGTAATTTGTTCCAGGCGTAAGGTGCAGCAAAGTGAAAGGAGAGAAGTCTGGATTTAGCTGTAAGAGAGCGGGGCAAAGATAGAAGTAGTTTGCCAGAGGAACGGAGTTGCCGAGGGGGGTTATAGGGGGAGATAAGAGATGCAAGTTACTGAGGAGCCGCGGAGTGAATGAATTTATAGGTCAACAGGAGAAGTTTGAACTAGATGTGAAAGCGGATAGGGAGTCAATGAAGTGACTTGAGAAGAGCAGTAATATGGGCATGACGAAGATGGCGGAAGATTAGCCGCAAAGCAGAGTGTTGAACAGATTGAAGGGGAGTGAGATGATTCAAAGGGAGACCAGCAAGGGGTAGGTTACAGTAGTCAAGGTGGGAGGTGATTAAGAATGGACAAGCATTTTAGTAGTGTGTTCAGAAAGGAAGGGGCGGATCTTGCCGATATTGTAGAGAAAGAAACGGTAGGTCTTAGCTATGAGATGGATGTGTGTGGAGAACAAGAGGGAGAAGTCAAAGACGACCTCCAGATTGTGGGATGAGGAAACAGGAAGAAGTACAGAGTAATCCACAGAGACTGAGAAAGGAGGAAGAGGAGAGGAGGTATTAGGGGGAAAGATAAGAAGTTCAGTCTTGGCCATGTTCAATTTCAAGTGGCGGTGAGACATCCAGGCAGCAATGTCAGAAAGGCAGGCAGAGATCCGGGTTTGGATTGCTGGCGAGAGTTCAGGTGTGGAGAGGTAGATCTGGGAGTCATCAGCGTACAGATGTTACTGAATGCCATAGGAAGAGATAAGCGCACCAAGGGACTGGGTATAGAGAGAGAAAAGGAGTGGGCCCAAGACAGATCCCTGGGGTACACCAACTGGGAGCGGGGTAGGGGAGGAGGAGGATCCACCGGAACACACACTGAAGGAGTGATGGGAGAGATAGGAGGAGAATCAGGATAGTGCAGAGCCCTTGAAGCCAAGCGAGGACAGGGTGTTGAGGAGAAGGTTGTGGTCAATGGTGTCGAAAGCTGCAGAGAGATCAAGAAGGATGAGGACAGAATACCGGCCCTTGGATTTAGCTAGGAACCAGTCACTGGAGACCTTGAGAAGAGCAGTTTCAGTAGAGTGCAAAGGACAAAAGCCAGACTGTAAGGGATTGAAATCATGAATAACTTTAACCTACTTGGATCAACTATCAATAAAGAAGCAACAAGCAGTCAAGAAATCAGATGACGCATTGCTCTTGGCAGAATGGCTATGAAAGACCTAGATAAGATTCTCAAGAGCAGAGATGTCTCTCTCCATACAAAGATTCGACTTGTTCAGGCCGTGGTATTTTCAATAACATCATATGGATGTGAAAGCTGGACAGTGAAAAAGATAGACAGGAAGAAAATTGATGCCTTTGAATTATGGTGCTGGCGGCAAATACTGTGTATACCATGGACTGCCCGAAGAACAAACCAGTCTGTACTAGAGGAGATCAAACCTAAGCTTTCTTTAGAAGCTCAGATGACAAGACTTCGACTTTCATACTTTGGACACATCATGCGGAGAGAGAGATCATTAGAGAAAGACATCATGCTTGGCAAGATAGAAGGTCAACGCAAAAGAGGAAGGCCAGCAATGAGATGGATCGATACAATAACAGCAGCTACGGGTACCAGTCTGTCAACAATGAGCCGCCTGACTGAAGACCGAACACAATTTAGGATAGCTATCCAGAGGGTCGCCATGAATCGACTCCGACTCGACGGCACTTAACAACAACAACAAGGGATCCAGGAGGGCATGAAAGGAGAGGACGTCGAGGCAGCGGCGGTGAACCGCACGTTCAAGTAGTTTAGAAATGAAGGGAAGGAGAGAGATGGGTCGATAATTAGAAGGACAGGTAGGATCAAGTGAGGGTTTCTTGAGGAGAGGTGTGACCACAGCATGCCTGAAGTCTGCAGGGACAGTTGCAGTGGAGAGCGAAAGGTTGAGAATATGAGAGATGGGGGGGACAACGGTGGAGGAGATGGGGCTCAGGAGGCGGGTTGGGATAGAATCAGAGGAGCAGGTGGTGAGTTTAGAAGAAGAAAGAAGGTGTGCAGTTTCCTCATCAGAGATGGCAGGGAAGGAAGAGAGGGTGGCCAGGGAGAGGGGAGAGTTGGGAGTGGAAAGGGGGAGGAGGGGAGATAGCTGAGTATGTGGGGAATTGGAGGGTGATCTTGTGGATTTTGTCACGGAAATAGTCAGCTAGGTTTTGGGCAGAAAGGGAGGGAGGGATCGGAGGTGGAGGTACTTTAAGGAGAGAGCTGAGAGTAGTAAAGAGACGGCGAGGATCAGAGGCAACAGAGTTATTCAGATGGATATAGTAGTCTTGTTTGGCAAGAGCTATAGCTGATTGGAAGAGGCAGCGAGGATCAGAGGCAAAAGAGTTAGTCAGATGGACATAGTAGTCTTGCTTGGCAAGAGCTATAGCTGATTGGAAGGAGACAAGCATGAATTTGAAGTGTAGACGATCTTCAGGGGAGCGGGATTTGAGCCAAGTATGCTCAGCAGAATGGGCACAGGAACATAGGTAGTGAATGAAAGCCAGGGCTGGGGTGAAGAACGTCTCACAGGACGTGGGGTGGGTGGAGCGAGAGCATCCAGAGCTGAAGAGAGTGCAGCATTATAGGAGGTTACTGCCTCGTCGACAGACTTGGATGACATAGTAGAAGAAAGAGATGGAAAAATGGTGGAAGAGAGGGTCAAGGGATCAATAGCATGAAGATTTCTAAATAGGTTGGTGGAGATAGGACGGGGCTGAGGCAGCGGGAGATGAAGATTAAAACTTAAAAGGTGATGGTCAGATAAGGGAAGACCTGAGTTACGGAAGTTTGAGGGTAAGGAATTAGAGAAAAATATCAGGTCCAGGCAGTGGCCATGATGGTGAGTGGGGGCAGTGGAACAAAGTTGGAGGTCAAATGAGGAGGTGAAGGAGAGGAGCTTTAAAGCATGAGGATCAGAGAGGTTATCAACATGAATGTTAAAATCCCCAAGAATGAGAGTGGGGGAAGTGGAGTCTAAAAAGAAAGAGAGCCACGAGTCAAAGTCAGAGAGAAAGGTAGAGGTAGACTTGTCAGGAGGTCGATAAATAACAGCTACCTGGAGAGGAAGTGGAGTGAAGAAGCGGATGGAGTGGACTTCAAAGGAGAGAAAGTGAGACTGAGGCAGTGGGAGGGGTTGGAATTGGCAGGAGGGAGAAAGTAGAAACCCAACACCACCACCACGGCCAGTGGGACGAGGTGTGTGGGAGAACTGATAGCCTCCATGGCAGAGGGCAGCAGGAGATACAGTATCATCAAGGAGGAGCCAGGTCTCAGTTAGAGCAAGAAGATGTAGAGCATTGGAGATGAAGAGATCATGAGTAAAAGCGAGTTTATTAGAGACAGAATATTTGTTCCATAAGGCAAATAAGAAGGGGAGAGTGGAGGGGGAAAGGAGAGGGATATGGATAATATTAGACAAGTTGCATGAGGATCTCTTCTCAGAGTGGGACTGAGAACTAGGGGGGCCAGGATTGGGGTTGATATCACCGGATGAGAGGAGGAGGAGTATCAGAGTACGGGGTAGGGAGGAGACAGTATGGTAGAAACGAGGGTGAGGTTGCCTTAGGGAGAGAGGAGATGGTTGGATGAGAGGGAGACGTTGATGAAGCTCAAGGGCTGACGATTGGTTAGAGGACAGAATGGAGGGGGTAGTGAGGGTGGTAAGGGGGGTTGGGAGAGGGGGAGTGAGAGTGCAGGTAGGAAGGGAAACAATTGGGGCGTATGAAAAAAAGGAAGATATTGTGAAGTGGAGCCATGGAAGAGGAATGGAGTGGGGCTATGCAGCAATGTTATTTACAGCAGTGGGGTAGTGATGAGTTAGCGATGCAGTCTACAGGCTAGACAGAAGTGATTTGCTAGAAAAATGGAATTCCCGAGGGTGGGGTGTAAGGAGAGAGAAGAGAGGAAAGATAGTGAGGAGCTGCAGTGTGAATGCACTTATAGGTCAGCAGGAAAATTTTGAACTGGATGCAGAAATGGATAGGGAGCCAATGAAGTGCTTGAGAAGAGGGGTAATATGAGCATGACGAGGCTGGCGAAAGATTACCTGCACAGCAGAGTGTTGAATAGATTGAAGGGGGGGGGGGGGAGATGATTCAGAGGGAGACCAGCAAGAAGTAGGTTACAATAGTCTAGATGGGAGATGACTAAGGAGTGGATAAGTGTCTTAGTAGTGTGTTCAGAAAGGAATGGGCAAATTTTGTTGATGTACAGAAAGAAATGGCAGGTTTTAGTTATCAGTTTGGTGTGCATGGAGAAGGAGAGAGAGGAGTCAAAGACGACCCCAAGGTTGTGAGCTGATGAAACAGGGAGTAGTAGAGAGTTATCCACAGAGACTGAGAAAGGAGGGAGAAGACGGTTTGGGGGAAAAATAAGAAGCTCAATTCGGGCCATGTTCAATTTCAAGTGGCGGTGAGTCATCCAAGCAGCAATGTTGGAAAGGTAGGCAGAGATCCTGGCCTGGATTGCTGGAGAGATTTCAGGTGTAGAGAGGTAGATCTGGGAGTCATCAGCATAAAGATGATACTGAAAGCCATGGGAAGAGATGAGGGCACCAAGGGGCTACATAGAGAGAGAGAAAAGGAGTGGACCTAAGACAGATCCTTGGGGTGCACCATCCGAGAACGGGACAGCAGTAGAGGAGGATCCAGCAGAACAAACACTGAAAGAGTAATGTGAAAGATAAGAAGAGAACTAGGATAGCACAGAGCCCTTAAAACCAAGTGAGGACACAGTATGAAGGAAGAGTGGCCTAGTGCTTGGGGCAAGTTACCTCAGACTAGAGGGCCAGAGGTTCAAATCCTGTTAGAGGACAGCAATCTTGGACTGGAAGAACTGGGGTTTCTAGTCTCACAGGTGCTCCTTGTGGCTTTGGGCAAGCCACTTAACCCTCCTTTGCCTCAGGTACAAAAACAAATTATGAGCCCTTTAGGGACAAGGGAAAAATATATATACAGTACCTGAATGTACACCACTTTGATTGGTAGAAAATCAGTATATAAGCCTAGTTAAATAAATAAAATAAATAAGATTGTGGTCAACAATGTCAAAAGCAGCAGAAAGGTCAAGAAAGATGAGGATTGAGTAAAGGACCTTGGATTTTGCCATGAACAGGTCACTGGAGATTTTGGCAAGAGCTGTTTTGGCAAAATATAAAATGTGCCTTCATATCTCTAGATAGAGATAGAGAGATGTCTTTTTTTCCAGGAGATGCTTAGTGGTACTGAATACCAGCATGTTTTTCATTGCCAGCTAAAATTGAGCCATGGGCCTCAAATATTAATGAAAGAGCTTTACACACCCCAAATGCACACATAGAGAGTGCCCCTCAATGGAACATACCCTGGCTTAGAAGTGAGGTTCATGACTGTCATGGTATGAACAGAACTAGCCCATTTGAAGAAACTGCCCCGCGAGAAGTAGGGTCTTCAGCTAATGCTTGCAGGCCGTCAGGAGAACATGGAGGTGCAAGCTGCAGGCAGCACGTAATATCCCAGCTCCTGCAAAATATAAAAATATCGAGCAATCCCGGATCTAACTAAATTCAGGAGAGAATTGAAACACTATCTCTTCCTCAAATGCTACCCAGAGGAATGTACACCAACCCCACCACTCGCAACATAGCCCAAACTCACGCATCCCCTCCTCACGTATTTGTATATAAGTGTGAATATCATTCTGTTATTATGAATGTAAATAGTAATACTGTAATTACAAATGTAAATAGTTAATACTATTACCCAAGTTGAGCTACCTGTTATATGTAATACGGTGTTAACCCCCACCGTAAAATGCCTCATGTTCTTTGTAAACCGCACTGATGTTGAAGAGCGCGGTATATAAGTGATTTAAATAAATAAATAAATAAAAAATGTGGGAGTCATGGGTTACAGAGACTGAACTGTACAGACAATAAAGGTAGTTTTAATTTAGTGGTTTGAATATACTTGGGAATCTGGATGTGCAACATCTCTGATTTCTTTCTATTTTTTACAGTGCCAGAAGAAATGCATTTCTCTTTTTATTTATCCATTGTTATACTGCAGGCAGAATCATCTTTATGGGTTTTTATCTATACATTTCAGTTTCTAATATATGGTCATTTATTCTGTATGTGGTAAGGCTCGATCCATATAAATGGATATGTTACTAAGGTGAGGTGATTTGTGAACATATTATTTCTTTGAAGGAATTTGTAGACATCCAACTTATTTTCTTTTATTTATTTATTTATTTAACAGTTCTTCTATACCGCGCTTTTCAGATCAGTGCGGTTTACATTCAACGTCAACTATACAACACAGGCATTCTGAGTTGTAAACTTTACAATAAACAGGGAAATCAACATGGAAACAACTGGGGAAACTATCTACATTGTATTTACACTACACTACCACTTTTCCCAACAAATGGTGTGTTGTGAGCACTGTGGCATGAATATAGTTTGGAGGGGACAATGGGGGGGGGGACATTGCCCCCCCCAAATACTGGACTGATCTCCATCTTCTCCTGCCCCCAGCCGGCTATAGCAACTTGGTTTCAAACCTGCCTACAGCCCCAAAGAAACTGAGAAGTGTAGGGCCTTCTATCACATACTGTCGCGCCCCCTGGCAGCCAGGCTGTCGCCTAGGGGCTGGAGACGCGAACTTTAATATGTTTTCCCTGGATGATTGCCTATAACTGTGTAGTTGTGTGGTTGAAATGATTCAGCCGAGAAGGATTATAGGCTCGCAGGATTTTTATTTTTCTTCAGCCAAATGAACTTCTTATTTATAGTTCAAAATATCAAAACATAAGTTGCGGGTGTTTTTTTCCAGAGTAACCAATAAAGTAAAGTGCTTCTATATTCAGCTTGACAATCAAATCAACAGAAAGTATTTCTTCATACAAAAACAGCAGTGAAACTCTTGTGCAGAAAAAAACAGCTTCCAGCGTGGCTTTTAAAACAGGTACAGTTTGCAACTCTCCAGTAATGCACAAACTCTATTGCAGACTGTTTCCTTCTTCTCACAATCATTTGGTTTCTCTATCTGCTGTATTGCAAACTCTATACTTATTAGCCAACAGTCCTTTAAACACACAGTCAGAGCTTAGAATCTCGGCAACCTCATTTGCATATTCTGCTCAGCCGTGCTCTTCTTGAAAGCAGCTGCCAGGTTTTCAGAGTCTCTAGAAAACTTCTAGCTTTCACTTATTTTGTATACCCCAGAGAGCAATCCATTTCTATGTCTGAGCTCACATCCTTTATCACAAGGGCTTCTAATTCCATGCTTTCCACATCTGACTCTATTAGAGAAGCATTGGATTCAATCTCAGAACTATTCTGCTTTAACCTCTCTAGGATTTGTAACACTCTACTTAATGCAGACTCTTCTCTCTTCTGAGGAGTGCTATTACATTTAGGAAGTTACTTTCAGGAGATTCGTAGAGGATTTTAAACCGCTCACCTTACTTTGTGGAAGTAAGCTTCTGGCAAGCTTTACTGCTGAAGGCTCAGTTTCCATATAAGTTTCAGGAGAATGGTTTCTGCTACTCACATGGCTTGCAATTTCCCCTGGGTAGGCTTTCCCTCTAAACGGAGTTCTCCTGTCTCTCTTACAGGTCACTGGGCTAACTTCAATACCTCTGGCTGGCCTTGCCTTCCTCCAAGAGGTTTTTGGTGAAGTTCCCCTGACTCTCCGTGGTCCTTCCTTGGTTAGTTCTCTGAAGCTCCTAGGGCCTCCTCCCCTTCTGGAACCTTCAGACCCATTCCAACCGGCACAAGAATCAGAACTAGGACTCCTCCTTGTCCTTCCTCTCTCAATAGAAGTTTCTCCTTCTCTGGAAGTCAGTCTTCCAAGGCACCTCCTCTCCGTGTACTTCCTTTCAATGCACTTCCTCCCCAGGCTCTTCCTGCCCAGGCTCTCCTTTCCTAGGCCCTCCCTTTCCAGGCTCTCCCTTTCTCCAAGTTCCTGCCGTTTATATCTGTGATTTCTCTTTCTGCCTCCTAGCCCCTCCCCCAGCTGTCCCTCGTGAGCAGGGATGGTAACTATGGAGCTAGGGTGTGTCTCTTTACTACAAACTTTCTGCAGGGAGTTTTTTTCTGAACCAGGAGTTTTAACCCCTAAACTCCTGGATTTGGTTCCTTTCTCTGGGGAAAATGACTGATTTTTCCCTCTTTTTGTATGCTCTCTCTTGGCTGCGCCACCACAATACTCACATTGAAAGCATTGCAATGCTAGTCCCACTCCTGAGTTACCACTGCATCTCCCACAACCTGCATTCTCATGTCCAGCATGCTCCCTCCCACCTATCTAAACCCCATCCTCCCAGCATCTTCTCAATTGGATCTTTATTCCCCTCCCACCGACTGTCCCTTCATCACACATACCCTCCCCAAACTCTCTACTCCTCTTCTATCTGGGTCTCTTTTCCCCATCCCATCTTCATGACTAGAATGCCCCCTCCAACCTCTCCACCCCTCCTTCTAAGTCTAACATCTCTCCTATATGTATCCCTATTCCACCTCCTATGGGCCTATCATTATGTCCAGCATGATTCCTTTCCCTTCTCCTTCTCCTAAGTCTAGCATCTTTCTTTTGACAAATCAAAAAATCCATTTAGCATTTTCCATGGAGCTGCAGACTAGAAAAACTTTGGGCCAATCAAGAAACAGGAACAAAGATCACCAGGAATGCAAGAGGTTTGTTTTGTTTTTATACATTTTCATTTCTGGGCAATTTTGTTAATTGAAGAGATAGCTGTGGCTGCTGGTAAAATGAAAAACATAGCTGAAAAGGAACTAGAAGTTTCAGGAAAATAAAAAAATATGGCTTTTTGTTTTATAGGCAGAGGCTGGTCTTGAACCAGTCACTTTTGTGTTAGAAGACATGCATCTTGCAGAATAGCCATCACATCTCTATAGGGCCTGTTTTTAGCCAGCCTACTCTTCTTCTTCTGGTGATCTTCTTTCCTGTCTCCGGATTGACCCAAATTTTGTCTGGCCTGCAGCTCTATGGAAAATGCTAACAGATTTTTTTTTGCCTTGTGAATCTATTGACACCTGCTGTAGAAATTTACTCCAAATATTTCTCTTTAGGCTTTTAGTCATGGTACAGATAAGAGGAGGCTCAGAGACTCTGGAGCTCCAGTAAAGTAATTGGGTGAGTGTAGTTGTCTCAGTGTTGATGAATGGTATTTTCCTGGGTCTCACACTGCTGTTTTCAAGCTGAGTCTTCTCATCTCTTTCACCACTGATCTTCAATATCTTTTCCACTACATCTCCTCTCTCCTGTTCCGCTTCACTGAACAACATAGCTTGCAGAATAGACTCGCTGTAATCATACCAAGCTGACCTTCTCACTGTAGGCATGACTATCTTCCTTACCTCTTCCTATTGTTCTTTCAGCAACTGCAGCTGGAAAAGGAGATGCTTGGGGTCTTGTGTCCAATTGCTATTTATTTTTATATTGAACCAGTTCACCATGTAATCCCCAACACAGAAATAAGTAAGGTTAATTGAGGCACAAAAGGCATTAATATGCAGTGCAAAGACATAAAAACAATTATCAGAGCACTTAAACATATTGCAGGAATTTGTGTATTTTTGTATAATTTCCTAGAAATTACAGGTAGGTAAATAACATCTTGCACACAATTTAAAGCTAATTGTTGATTTACCACATGAAATTGTACCATTTTTTCACTAGTGCTTTTTAAAATTATGACATCTCCAAAATTGACACACCCAAAAAATATGACTCAGGACTTATCTGCACAATGCCCCAATGCTACTGTAGACACCCTCACAGCATTTTGCAACTGATTCGACAGGGGGAATAAGGCTGCAAATACCAGTATACCATACGCTGGCTCAGGCATTCATTAGTATGCAGAACAAGCTGTGGATTGTGATATGAATGCCTGACCCATCATATGGTATGCTGGTATTTGCAGCCTTATTCCCCCTGATGAAATGCTGTGAGTGGCAATGGGGCATTGTGTAGATAAGTGCTGGGTCATATTGCGCTGTTTGAGTCATGCTGTATAAGTTATGTGCTGCAGTTTTTGTGTACATACCATATTGTATGGATGGTGAAGCTTAGAACTATATGTATTTGATCTTTGAGAGTTTTTTGGTCATTGATGTTCCAGAGCTTAGTCCATGGTGAAGATTGATATGCCTGGACAGAATATGCTCGAGGGTCTGAGATCTTTTTCTCCCAAGAACTATATTGTTCATTCAAAAAAAATATAGTGGAAACATAAAGATATCTGGCCCCTTTTTGGTTATATACAGTGGAATGCAGTTTTGTTTTCCTGTGAATAATCATGTCCTGGCAATGTCCCAATTTTTATACCATTTTCTACTATTTCCTTTTATCTTTATTCTACATTTGCTATACCGCAGCCTTTATTACCTCAGGGCGGTTTACAAGGACATTAAAAATACAGGAATATGGTCAATGCCAAAGAAAAGGAAAGGAACATTATCATCCAATAAGACAGAGGTAACCAGTCATACAGTTGAGAAAGTAGGAGGAAAGAGGAGAAGAGGAGAGGAGTCAGGGAGGCGAGGCGGGGTGGGGGGGGGGGAAGAGGTCGAAGGCAGCAAGAAAGAGGTGAATCTGGAAGAGGGACTTAAACCTACTGAAGAAAGGTTCTAAGCGGAGGTCAGTTGGGTGGGAGTTCCATAGGAAGGGGCCTAGAGTACGGTAAGATACCCATAAGTAGCAGACAAGAGTAAGAGGAGCATCAGGATCCAAAAGCAGCTTCAAAGAGGTGGGTTTTAGCTAGAATAGGGCTAGAAAAGGGTAGTTTGATCCAGGCATATAGAGCAGCAAGATGGAATGAATGAGGTCTGGAGTTGGCAGTGGCAGAGAAGGGCACAGATAAAAGGGCCAGAGGAGCGGAGTACCCGAGGAGGGGTGTAGTGTGAGATAAGAGAGGAAAGGTAGTGAGGAGACTTAGAATGAATGCATCTGTCCGAGAAGGGTCAGGGTGTCTTCTGCAGAAGATTGGCTAACCTATGGAAGAGGACTTTCTTTACCCATCCACAACAAATTCCTCTTACGGAAGAGGGATTCATCGGGGATGGGTAAAAAAGCCCCAGGTAAGTGAAAGTCCCCAGGTAAATGAATCATTAAAGATCTCTGTAGAAATGGAAAAAAGGGGCAACATCTGGAAAGTGGTGTGCAAAAATGCCCATAGCATGGGAAATAAGATTCCAGATGTTAAGCCTTTAATGGAAGAGGCTGTCTTGGATTTAGTGGCAGTTACGGAGACATGGTTCATAGACAACCATGGTTCAGATGTAATTATACCGGGCTATACTTTATTCAGGAAGGACAGGATAGGAAGAAGGGGAGGAGGAGTAGAACTATATGTAAAAAACATAATATTAAAGCTATAGAATTACAGGGCTTAAAAGGGAATAAGGAGGCACTGTGGGTTAAACAAGAAAGAGAGAAAGGGAAGTCCATTTGCTTTGGTGTGATATACAGGTCTCCCTCACAGGGAGAAGAAGTAGACAAAGATTTAATAGAAGACATATACAGTATTACCATGAAAAGAGAAATGCTACTGATAGGTGATTTGAATATGATGGATGTTGATTGGCACATCCCTGCTGTAGTGTCATCTAGAAGTAAGAAGATCCTAGATTCTCTACAGGGAGAACTGGACAGTACCTCACTGACCTTCTGCAATTCCTCTCACTCGTTCCCTCCATTCAATCCATGTCAATTGCCTGCACCTTCCCTCACCTTCACGCGCACACCTTCAATCAACCCGGCATTCAGCTTTTTTTCTTCCATGGTCCAACTCTGTGGAATTCCTTGCCCACTTCACTCCATCTTGAAACAAACTATCCTGCCTTTAAGTCACAGTTGAAAACTCATCTCTTCACCACAGCTTATAACCTCCCGGCCTCTCAATCCTGACCTGGTTTATTAATGTTTGTCTAAGTTCCTCTCTTATGTATTTTCTCTACACGCCTTATAATTTCCTCTTTCCTGTCTAAGATTGTAGTTCTTTTCCTTTTTCCTGGCCTTGTGCCAATCTTTGAATGTTAACTTATTGTGAACCGCCCTGATGTCACATAGGGCGGTATATCAAATCTGAATAAACTGAAACTGAAACTACTCCAGCAATTGGAAACAGAACCCACATGTGAAGGAGCCATACCGGTCTTGGTGGTAACCAATGGGGAAAGTGTTTCTGATGTCATAGTGGGAGATCATCTCACATCCAGATGGTGTGGTTCAGTATTAGGACTAGGGCTGATAAAACCCATTCAAAAGCAAGGGTCTTAGACTTTAGGAAAACTAACTTTGCCAAAATGGGACAATATTTCAAGGAGTCTTTAGCAGGATGGGAACAGTTGGAAGATGTAGAAAAACAATGGGTAAAACTGAAAGGGGATATTTTAAGGGCAACAAACCTTTTTGCTAGATAGGTAAATAAATGTAAAAGGAAAAAAGAGGCCACTATGGTTCTCAAAAGAAATAGCTGAAAAGGTGAAGAAAAAGAAGGTGGCCTTCATAAAATACGAAAGATCACAGAAAGAGAAAGACAAGCATCATTACTGACCTATCACAATTCAGAAAGGCTCTCAAATCCCATTTATTTACTCAATACTACCAGATTAACCCTACCCCTACATAAGTGCCTCTCCCTCACCCCCTCAAGTTAATATATCAACTCCATTGTACACATGTTCACACTGAATTCACAATACTCGATCTCATTGTACATATGTAAGTAGTTTAGTTTGCATTCTCCGTTTATCCAAGTTATTACTCCTGTTCTATGTAAAGCATAAGCATGTTATCCAAGTTATTACTCCTGTTCTATGTAAAGCATAAGCATGTTATCCAAGTTGTTTTCTCCTGTTCTATGTGAAGCCAAACAGTTTGTTATGGTCATTTTGTTGTATGTAAACCGCGCTGACAATAGTGCGGTATATAAGAAATTGTAATAAATAATAAATAAATAATAAATAATCAGTATTTGGAAAAACTGAGAGAAGCTAGCAAAGTAGACAGGAAAGCAAAGATACAAAAAAAGAAGAAATAGCCAATGTAATAAAAGGGGGGGGGGGATAAGATATTTTTCAGATATGTTAGTGAGAGGAGGACGGGCAAAAGTGGTATTGTCAGACTCAAGGTTGAAGGGGAGGAATATCTAGAAGCTGACAAGGATAAAGTGATTTGCTTAACAAATATTTCTGTTCTGTGTTCACAGATGAAGGGCCAGGAGCAGGACCTCAGAAAATGCTCATAAATAGGAACAGAAGTGATGGGGATCTTGAATGATTTCAGAAGACTGTTCGTGAGGAACTAACTAAACTAAAAGTAGACAAACCAATGGACCAGATGGGATACATCCGAGAATACTGAAGGAACTTGGGGACATTCTAGCTGCTCCGCTAACTGACCTTTCCAATGCTTATTTAGAGTTGAAAGTGGTCCCAGAAGAGTGGAGAAAGGCACATGTGGTCCCTTTAGACAAAAGTGGAAGTAAGGATGTGGCTGAAAACTACAGTCCCGTTAGTTTAACCACTATGGTGTGTAAATTATTGAAAATGTTGCTAAAACAGAGAATAGTGAATCCAATGGATGGCAGGATCCAAGGCAGCATGGCTTTACCAGAGGCAGGTCTTGTCAGACAAATCTGATTGATTTCTTTGACCAGGTGACCAGGGTCTGAGTGGACCTAGAGAGAACCCTAGATGTGGTGTACTTAGATTTCAGTAAAGCCTTTGATACTGTTCTGCACAAGTGACTTATAAACAAACTGAGCACCCAAGGGGTGGATCCTAAAGTGACTGACTAGGTTAGAAATTGGTTGAGTGAGAGGTGACAAAGGGTACAGGTAAATGGAGCTCACTCTGAGGAGAAGGAAGTTACTAGTGGTGTGCCGCAGGGATCTGTCTTTGGTCTGATTCTTTTTAAGATCTTTGCTAGTGATATTGTAGAATGGCTGTCAGGTAAGATTTGCCTCTTTTCAGATGATACCAAAATCTGCAGTACTGTAGAGTAGACACCTAGGAAGGCATAGATAACATGAGGAGGGCTCTAGTTAGCTTGAAGAATGGTGAAAAATTTGGCAGCTGAGATTTAATGTTAAAAAATTCAGGGCATTTGGGCTGCAAAAATCTAAGGGCGCGGTACAGTGTAGGGGGGAAAAGTACTTTTGTTCACAAAAGAAGAGCGGACCTGGGCGTGATTGTTTCTTATGATTTTAAGCTGACTAAACAGGTAGAAAAGGCAATGGTGAAAGCCAGAAGGATACATGGGTGCATGGGGAGAAGAATGGCCAGCAGAAAAAAGGAAGTGATAGTGCTTCTGTTTAAGTCTCTGGTGCGACCTCATTTGGAGTGTTGTGTGCAGTTCTGGAGACCCCATCTTCAAAAGAATATAAACAGGATGTAGTTGGTGCAGAGGGTGACTACTAAAACAGTTAGTGGTCTTTGTTATAAAGCATATGAGGACAGACATAAAGATCTTAATATGAATATGTTAGAGGAAAGGTAGGATAGAGGAGAAATAATAGAGACGTTTAAATACCTCCGTGGCATAAATGCACAAGAGGAGAACCTCTTTCGATTGAAAGCAAACTCTGCTATGAGTGGATATAGGATGAGGGTGAAAGGGGATAGACTCAGGAGTAATATGTGGAAATATTTCTTTATGGAAAAAGTGTTAGATGCATGGAATAGTCCCCCCAGTGGTGGTAGTACAGATGAGGACAGCATCAGAATTCAGAAAAGCATGGGACAAACGCAGAAGATCTCTAAATGTAAAAAGGGGACTATTGTAGTTAATATGGAAGGGCAGAATCAATAGGGCATGTAGTCTTTTTCTGCCATCATGTTTCTATATTTCACTTGTAGGTCAGTAGGAGACATTTGAACTGGATGCAGAAACTGATAGGGATCCCAGTGAAGTGACTTGGGAAGAGGGGTTGCTATGCTCATGTAACCACTCTTTTCAAGTCACCTTACTGGCTTCCTATTGGATCTGCATCCAGTTCAAACTTCTCCTACTGACCTACAAGTGGATTCATTCTGCAAATCCTCACTATCTTTTCTCTCGCTCTACACCCTTCTTCAGGAATTCCACTTCTCTGGCAGATCCCGTTTATCCATGCCCTGGAACAAACTACCTGAGGAAGTGCATCAGGACCCTTCTCTAGTCCTATTCAAATCCAGGCTAAAAACCCACCTCTTTGAAGCTGCTTTTGGATCCTGATGTTCCTCTTACTCTTGTCCACTACTTATGTGTATCTAACCATAATCTAGGCCCCTCCCTATGGAAATCCCTCCCACCTGACCTTCGCTTAGAACCTTCCTGCAGTAGGTTTGTCCCTCCTCCAGATACTTCTTTGTTGCTGCCTTCGACTTCCTACCCCACCCCCCCTCGCCTCCCTAACTCCTCTCTCCTCTTCTCCTCTTTCCTCCTACTTTCTCAACTGTATGACTGGTTATCTCTGTCCTTTTCTTTGGCATTGGCCATTTTCCTGTATTTTTATGTCCTTGTAAACTGCCCTGCTGTAATAAAGGCTGCGGTATAATAAATGTGGATTAAAGATAAAGATAAAGTGAATTTTTGGATGTCCAATTGAGTAAATTCCAAGGCATAATTAGGACTACATTATATAGAAAACCAGTGAAAAGGAATAATTGCTTCATTTCCATAGCCATTATCCACCGGGGCTCGAGTTGGGTTTATCATATAGTCAATGTGTTCTTCTTTGGAGAATTATAAAATGCGGGCTATAGATCTCATACAAAGAGGCTACCCGATGTTTATGATTAATTGAACATCTAAATGTGCTCTTCATATACACAGGATGTGGTAATTACAGCTGCAACATAATGAACCTGAAGACTGGGTTACACACACACACAAACCTAAGTAAAATGGGTTAATGAAATTGTTCACTTCAATAGGTGTAGTTTGTGAAATGCCTTGAAGTAGAACTTAGTTAAAAAATTGAAGTTTGAAATGCAGCACTGTGTCAGCAGTTTGTGTTGAAAAGCGGCCTTCAAGTTTTTGAGGGAACATTTAGATTATATAAAACATAATTACATGGCACATTGGAACTGCACTATATTTTATTTGTCAGAAAAAGTACGATATGAATACAGATGTATCATTATATTTGGTCACATTGGTCTGACATACAATTAATTTGGTTTCACGTAATAATTGATATTATGTAGGCCGGTAATAGCAAATAACTATTATGACATTTTAGGTGTTTGATTTATTAAGATTATATCTCAATTGGCTCCATAAAGAGGACTGTTTTAGATGAAATATCTTCATGTAACATACTTCGACACAGAAAACTAAAGGTTGCAGACCTTTTATCTATGATGTATCACAGGCTACTTTGATGCATTTACTCATTGGCGATGGGTTTCTAACTCCCACTGAAAATGCGAACAGCAGTGGTGATGGCCGTAAAACAATTCTGAGACTGAGGAGGTTGCTAGCATTGCTCAAGATAGTATTGATGTCGAGAAAATGTTTTCTTCTGAATTCTGTTCAACATGTCCTTTCTTCTGTTCTATTTCCTGCGTGCTAATGTTTTCACTATTTTGTATTTTTTTTGGTAAGGCACATTTTCCAGAGAAAATAAATTGTCAGTGACTCCTAGCCTCAGAAGAACAGAAATACTATCATCTTTTGATTTTATGCAAAACACTATTAGATTTTTTTTTTTTTGTGTGTGTGAGTCTGCGTGTTTGGAGTGGAGGTGGGGGCAGGCACCACATTCTCAAAACTAGCTGTGCATGCAGTCTTATAACCTTTGTGCTAACGAGATTTTAAGCACATCTTTTCCCTTTCAAAACAGGCTTAAAGGAGAATACTAATGAAGCACAATGAATTCGATTTGTTATAACTAGGGCTCAATGAAGCATAACTTTTGAAATACCAATGCTCCTGGTATGAGGAGCTCGGCCTCCCTCTTCATGTTTGATCAGTATTTTAAATGCCTGTAATAAAGAAAAACAATCTGACTATTTTCAAAGAAAATATGGGTCAATTGTGGTTACAAGTTTTTTAGCATCTGCTGAAATGGTGGTTCTAATGACCATTAAGCCAGTGAAATTATATTATAATTGCTTATAAACA
The DNA here is from genome assembly GCA_033557465.1 of Ichthyophis bannanicus. Classification (NCBI taxonomy): domain Eukaryota; kingdom Metazoa; phylum Chordata; class Amphibia; order Gymnophiona; family Ichthyophiidae; genus Ichthyophis; species Ichthyophis bannanicus. The sequence continues at coordinate 583,988,478 of CM066033.1, read as the reverse complement.
AAAGGATGATAGATCATGTTCTGGGAAAACTAACCAGCATCTGATTCTTTATTATCACTACTTTTCCACAAGGGAAAGCGAATTAGGCAGCCCACACACTGAACTTTCAAGTCTGTTGCTTAGCAACACAATACCAGTATTCCGTATATGCCGGAGGATTTTTTCTCCAGAAATACTTTTTTTTTTTATAATTGGTTAGTTGACATGAAATAAAGACAAAAGCTATGAACTATGGTATGCAATAAATACACTCCAGCATGCCCTTCCACCCTTGTATAAAAATATTAGTCCCTCTTTATTTCGCTTTGCAAGCTGCTGCTCGTTATCGGTAATTTACTTTTCTCAGTCACTTCTTTGATTTCTGTACAATTTTTGATGAGTCCAGGGGCACCCCTGTGGTGAAAATTCCCATAATGTTTGCTCTATAAGGGCTATCTCACAGGAGCAGTGATATTCAGCAGTTTGTCACTCAGACCCTGTAACAGCAAGATGATCACCATTGAAATGTATATTTCATTCTGTTTTGGTCATTACTAACTTATCAGAAATGTTAACCTAGGAACATCCTCCAAGGATATCATCAAGATAAAATGTCTTCCTGGATCCTCAGCTAACAGAAATGCAAATAGCATTATTTGCGAGGAAAGTTAGGACATTAAAATAAATGTTGTAATCCATATGGGAACAAATGTTCTGGCAAGAAACAGTACCCTTGTATCACAGAGAAATTTCCAGAAGTTGAGAGAGGGGCTAAGAACTATGGTAGGGATTGTAACGTTTTTCAGAAGTACTATCTGTCTATAAAAAGGGAGAGGAAAGGCTACGTTGTACAGAAAACTTCAACAAGTGACTCAAAACCTGTTATTATCAAGGTTTTGGATACATTGGAGGGTGGGGCAATGTACTGAAAAACAAGAAACTATATTCTAATGATGGTTTACATCTTTCCATGGCAGGAACAAGGATCCTGTGAGAAAATCAAACAATATATTACAAGGTGTTAAAACTCAAGGGTGGGAATGACACGTGGAAGCCAAATTCAACCAGTAGAACGTTCTACTCCATAACCAGTCTGTAGTTAAATCATCCATCCATAACACATTTATAAATAAACTGTTTTGACGAGGAAATAATGAACATATGGCGGTAACATTCAAAGGCATTTACATGGTTTGCAGAACTGCAAATTGTGTAAATGCCACTCAGCGGAATATTCAGCGGCACTAAAACGGTTAATGCCGCTGAATATCTGCAGGTGCTGCTGCTGCATGCCCCGAGGCTAACCGGTTCGCATAGGTCCTACCGGGGCTGTTCCGAGGCAGCACTCGTCAATAATCAGGCAGTGGCAATATAGAGCCACTTCCCGGTAACCGACACGCAGCAAAAGTCGAACGCAGTAAAGGCTGGGCTAACGTCTGCCACAGAAGCTAACTGAGCAGTGGCTGAATATCGCTGTTGCCCAGTTAGCTTCAAGGCAATCCGGCCAACCCAGATATTCAATGCAGGGGCCCGAATATGGCCCTGGCACCGAATATCCTGGTTTAGAATTTGTTCTTTCATAGATAACAGAGTCAATGATCATTACCAAAATTTTGGTAGAAGTTACCATTGGGACCTGCACACTAGCATGGTGATATTGTTAGAATAGAACTTAAATCATGCCCCGCACATAATAATTTTGTTTTCTCTTGGTTAAGCTTTATTAAATGAGAACTCATTTCTAGGTTAATATCATCAAAAACACCAGACAGATTACAACAAGTCTGAGATAAATCCCTATGGCATGGTATAAGTACAATGATATCATCAGCATATATATGAAAATGAAGATCTAACTTTTATAAAAGCTCAGCAAGTGAGCTCAGATACATATTGAAAAGTATTGGTGATAAAAGGAATCTTTGAAGAATTCCATCATCTAGTTGACAAGCTAATGATTAACACAGGTACACTACCAAAAAACTGCCTCCAGTTTTGCAACTGATTCCTATAGATTTTGGGGTGCTGAATCCAGGAAAAATAGCCAAAATGTTCCATCACGTCACGTTTTCTTGCAAAATTAGATTTCTTACCCATATAAGGAATGTTCACATAATTTCTTTTTAGCCGACTGCAGTTTATTTTCTTGGCCCAAAATAGAGGTTGTAATGGTTAACTAACTAGAAACACTCCCTCATGATATTTTAGAGTGTTTTGTATTCGTTTTATACATTAACAGGACAATTGGAAGGCGGGGGGCTAAATCCAGTACTCGCGCTGGCGCATGTTCTTTCCTGTTCGCCTCGCCTCGTTCGCTCGCTCAAACACGGTGGTTGTGACATGAACGTTTCTGTCAAATTTCAGTTTCTTGCAAGTTCATTATTACCTTTTGTTTGCTCAGTCGTAATCCAGCTTTATTCCGAAGTGGTTCACTACAGTTGTAGTTTGCAGTGCTGTGTATTTGTGATGGCTCACAGAGACAGAGGTTGCGTCAACTCTCCGGACAGTTTTTGTTTTATTTGTGGGGAATATACCGTGAAAAAGCGGCAGAGGAACATTTCTGCATTTATTAAAAAAGTATATTTCGCCTATTTCGGTTTGAAGTTAGGCGATCAAGACAAACCGTGGGCTCCCCACAAAGTGTGCAAGACATGTGAGGAAGATCTACGCTTATGGATGAAAGGTAAAAAACAAGCATTTCGTTTCGGAATACCTATGATGTGGCGTGAACAAAGAGACCACAGCAGTGACTGCTATTTTTGCTCTTGCATTGTGAAGGGATACAACTTAAAAAATAAGAACGTAATAAGTTACCCCAACCTTCCCTCAGCAATTAGGCCTATGCCTCATAGCAACGAAGTACCTGTGCCTGAACCACCAAAATCTTTGGATCATATTTGTGTGGACGGTTCTGATCATGATGAGACTCATCAGATGGCTTTTCCCGATGAGTCCAGTACTTCCGAGTTTGAAACTGAACCAGATCCGAAACCTGAACTTTTCTCTCAAGCTGAATTGAATGATTTAGTCCGGGATTTAGGACTCCCAAAAGATGCTGCCCAACTGCTAGGTTCTCGGCTTAAACAGAAAAATCTATTGTCACCAGGAACAACTTTTTATTGGTACCGCAACCGCGAGACACAATTTTTGAAGTATTTCAGCAAAGAGGAAGATTTGGTATTTTGCAACGATATATACGGAGTGATGGAAAAGTTTAAACTCAAGTATGATCCTGCTGAATGGCGGCTGTTCATTGATTCGTCAAAAGACAGCATAAAAGGTGTTCTTCTTCATAATGGCAACACATTCGCTTCAGTTCCTATTGCTCACTCTGTTATTCTCCAAGAAAAATACGAGAATTTGGCCCTGATTCTTCAGAAGATTCGTTATGATGAGCATAAGTGGATGATTTGTGGAGACTTTAAAATTCTATCCATGCTATTAGGGCAGCAATCCGGTTTCACCAAATATCCCTGCTTCCTTTGCTTGTGGGATAGCCGGGCCCGCGACCTACACTGGGGGAAAAAAGACTGGCCAATTCGGGAGTATTTGAGACCCGGTGAGAAAAATGTTCTTCATGAGAGCTTGGTACCTCGTGATAAAATTCTATTACCACCTCTCCACATTAAGTTGGGTCTCATTAAGCAATTCATCAAGTCCCTTCCAAAAGATGGTGAGTGCTTTCGGTACCTTTGCTCAAAGTTCCCCCGACTTTCTGAAGCAAAGCTAAAGGAAGGAGTGTTTGTTGGCCCTGATATAAGGAAACTCATTTCAGATGGAGCATTCGCTGAAACGATGTCTGAGAAGGAAAAAGAAGCCTGGGATTCCTTCAAGGATGTTGTTCTCAAATTCTTGGGGAACAGGCGGGATGAGAACTATAAGGATATTGTTGCCAGGATGCTCAATGCCTTCAAAGAACAAGGCTGTAGCATGAGCCTGAAAGTCCATTTCTTGCACTCCCATGTGAACTACTTTCCCGAAAACTTGGGGGCGTACAGTGAAGAACAAGGTGAAAGGTTTCACCAGCACATCAAGGACGCAGAGAGAAGGTACCAAGGAAGATGGAACACCACTATGATGGCTGATTTCTGCTGGTTGCTGCTGTGGGAAACCCCAGATGAAAAATACGCCAAGCAGCGCACCAAGAGAAGCATTCGGGGGAAGAAGAAACGGGCCCACCAGGAGATTGATTGACTCAAGAATGACTTTAAAATCTAAACTGTGTTGACAAATATCGTGTTTTTACTAAACTTTGAAATAAAAATTTGCTAGTTATTACCACAGTGTCGGATCTCATTTATTAGAATTTTATTTTCACACCATCGGGTGTTTGTCTTCATGTATTGCAATGGTGCGGTTTGCGTTTTCTATTCTTACATACATACCTGTACAACATTTTTTGCACATTTCTTTGCTTTGCTTTGTGTCTAACCTCGCTCTTATATGCTCAATGTTTGTGCACATGTATGTGGCTGTTTTAAGTGCAGACAATTTTGCTACCATCACAGTGTGTTTTGTTGACATTACTCTATTCTTATGTGCTGCCTTGTTACAATTTTCTTTATTCTTATTTGAATAACTACTAAACAATTAGTATAAAGAATTCATCCAAGAAACTTTTATCTCGATTGCACTCAATCTGAAACGTTCACCTCAAACTGCTAACCCAATGTAGCAAAAAATCTGTACGTGATGGAGCAAATTGGTTACCAGATTTGGATTCAGCGCACCAAAAAACGTAAAAATCAATCGAAACATTAGAGGCAGTTTAAAAAAAAATTTTTTTAGTGTACCTGTGTTATTCTCCCATCCACTTCACCTTTACAGTTCAATGAATAAGAAACCCCTGTAGCCAATTCCACATGGCCCCTGAAATACCTAACTTGTTTAACCCCCGAGATTTTTTGCACACACTGAATACCATTGGGGTCATAAATGACCCCACGGAGAATTTTAATTGTTAACCATGAAAAATTTTAACTAAACAGACAAAATATTATTCCAAATTAATTATTTATTATATAAAGGTTAAATGTTTTGAAATGTAATGCTTTATCATAAAATTACATGAAGAAGAGTTGCCATGAAAGCAGTTTTTGCATGCACTTGATTAACACAGTCAAGTACTACAGTCATTTGCATGAGACACAGACAATTTCTGAATGTTCTTTGCAAACATTGCGCTTGCAGGAGGTGCAAACTATATTGCTTTTCTTGTCTTTTTCTCTGGAACAGCAGTGACACCTTGCCCTTTTCTTTGGGATCCCGACATTGCAAACAGCATCAGTGCCTTCTTCAGTGCTGGAAGATGTCTCGCTGCAATTACTCTGAAGCAGCTGCTTTCCTAATTCCAAGAGGAATAGACGACTTGGACTGCCACTCTGGATTTAGTGACATCCAAACAATGAAGGCGTTCAAAGCAGTGATGTCCAACATGTTGTAGAAGATTGTCACTGGCCAGCGTCTTGTCATTCGTTTTGTGGTATATGTGCGCAACATTTGATCTGCCGTATCTGCTCCACCTTTACTAGAATTATAGTCCAAGATCATGCGTGGTTTTTTGTCTGGACATGTGTTATCTACTTCTTCTTGATCATGCAAACTACTCAGAAGAACAACCACTTTTCCTTTCTTTGGGCAATAGGAAACCAGAGTGGCGTCATCACGAAAGGCAAACAGTGAAGTGAATACCTCTCGGCCCTTTGCTGTTACAAATTCTGGAGGTAATTCTTTTCTGTTCTTTCGAATTGTCTCCAAAAGTGTCATTTGTTTTTCTAGTAATTTCTGTGACAGGGATAAACTGCAGAAGAAATTGTCAACAGTAACATTTCTGCCAGATTGCGTCAATCCTTCAGTGAGTTGCAGCACAACCCTTTCACCCTGATTCTGTTCGCTGTTTTGTCCGAGTTCCCTTCCTGTATATACTTGAAGACGCAGAACATATGACGTTGCACTGTCACACAACATCCATAGCTTTATGCCATATTTCCCAGGTTTATTTATTTATTTATTTAACTGTATTTATATCCCGCTTTTCACCGGGTCAAAGCGGTGTAACACAAAAAGGGGGGGGGGGTGGACAGGATCAGCTTTTGGGGTAGGGGCCATCACCAGGTGGCCAACAGTAATGATTTTGACAAACATTTGGGACATAGACATGGACATTGTGACGCAGTCTCTTAGAGCATAAGTTTATGGGGGGGGGGGGTTGGAGGTAGTCAGTGGCGTGTGCTCGCATCTGTTCCGAGGTATTCCTGGAATAGGATGGTTTTCAGTTGTTTTTTGAATGCTAAGGGATCTCCATTGCTTCTAATGTGGCTTGGTAGAGTGTTCCAGAGGGATGGTGCATATAGTTTGAAGGCTCTGTTGCAGGTCCGTTGATTGTATTTGGTTCTTTTATGGGGGATGGTGAGGGAGTTGCTGGTGGTTTGTCTGGTTGTTCTGTTGTGGGCTGGTTGAGGCAGTAGTGTGCGGAGCTGGGAAGTTTGAGTTTGGTAGAGGGCTTTGTGAGTGAGTAGGGCAGCTTTGTATTTGATTCTTGCTTCGAGGGGGAGTATGTGAAGCTCCCTCAGGATTGGGGTGATGCGGTCGTGTCTTTTTGCTTTCTGGATAATCCTCGCTGTTGTATTTACGGCTCTTCGAAGTGGGTTGGTATGAGTGGCTGGCAGTCCGTGGTAGATTATATTGCAGTAGTCCAGGTGGGGGAGTGTCATGGTTTGCATCACTGTTCTGAAGTCTTGTGGTTCTAGGAGAGGTCTGAGGCGTTGTACTGTTTTAGCCTTGTGAAATATTGTTCCAGTGTTTTTTTTTTATTTGTTGATTGAGTGTGAGTGCTTGGTCTATGATGATTCTCAGATACCTTATGTGTGGTTGTATTTGTATTTGTGTGGTTCCAATGTTGAGGTGTGTGGGTGGGGTGAAGTCTGGGTCCTTTGTTACAATGAGGGCTTCTGTTTTCTTTATGTTGATGGACAGGTTGCTCTGTTGTAGCCAGCTGGATACTTCTGTAAAGCAGGCTGATAAGTGTTTATTTGTTGGATTAGAGGTTATGATTGGGGCATAGAGCATTATGTCATCTGCATATATGTGATAATTGATGTTGTGGGCACGTATGATTGAGCAGAGTGGTTTTAGGTAGATGTTGAAGAGCATGGCAGACAGCGTGGATCCTTGGGGTACTCCCTGGTGTTGCTGGAAGGGAGGTGAGGTTGATATGTTTGTGAGATTACTTGTTGTCTATTGGTTAGGTAGGAGTGGAACCATTGAAGTATTTATTATTTATTTATTTATTTATTTATTTATTTCTCTTATATACCGCGCTCTTAATTCAGTGCGGTTTACATATGAACAAATATAAACACAATGGTACAAGCAGCATTGGTTTTTTACATAGAACAAGGTACATAAACTTGGTGAAAATCAGGGTAACTATAGACAAAAAACTATATACATGGCTACTATATACATGGTTATTTGGTTAATTAGATGTGAACAAGAATATCTATAATGCCGTGGGTAAGAAATTAATTAAAGAGCAGAATAAAAATGCCAGAATAAAAATGCCAAATATCGTGATAATAAATACGGCATAGTATAATGAGCATGTAATAAACATCATAATTACCCATTCTCTACCGGGGTCAAGTATGAGAGATCTGCATGAGTACTATTGTCAGATGGAGTGTCTTCGGGGTAGTATGTTAGGAACAAATAGTGCTTCAATGCCTTTCTGAACAGTATGGTTCCTTTGATGCCAATTGCCTGTAGTCTGTGTAGGAGGATGTTGTGGGAGATGGTGTCGAAGGCAGCTGATATGTCTAGGAAGATCATGGCGTATCCAGAGTGTTTGGCTTGCGTTCCCATGATGAGGGTGTTCATCAGTGATGTCATGAGGGTTTCGACTCCGTGGAGTGGACGGAAGCCATGTTATTGCAGGTCTAGTATGTTGTTGGCATCTAAGTGTTCTTGGAGCTGTCGCTGGACTACCTTCTCAATAATTTTGGCAGTGAACGGGAGGCTTGCTATAGGTCTGTAGGAGGCGGGGTCTATGGGATCCAGGTTGTGGTTTTTTAGGGTTGGTCGGATGATTGAAGTTTTGAGGAGGTCTGGCATGCGTCCTTGGCTGAGGGATTCATTAATAATGCGGGTTAATGGCGTGCTCAGGTCTTCTTTGGTTTTCTTTATCCATTCTGTAGGGCAGGGGTCTATTGGAGAGGTGGTGGTGTTCAGGCGGGAGATGGTGGATAATGTTTCTTCTTTTGTGATTGCTTGGAATGTGCTCCAGTCTCTGTCTATGATGGTGAGGTGGTTTGTTGTTGTTGTCTCTGTGTTCAATTGTGGATTTTGTGGTCGTTGGAGCTGTTTGTATTGTTGTGCTAGTAGTTCTGGTGGGATGTTTGGGAGTTGGTCAGAGTGGTTGGGTGCTTTTGTTATTTTTTGACAATTTCAAAGAGTTCTCGTGGTTTGTTTATTGAAGTGTTTATGATCTTCGAAAGGTAGGCTTTTTTGCTTTGTCTGTTTCTTTGTGGTACGCGTCTAGTTCATATATGTAGTTTGTTTTGTCATCTTCTTTTTTGGTTTTTCTCCATTTTCTTTCCGCTGTCCTGAGTTTGGTCTTTAGCTTTCGGAGGTTAGGGGTGAACCATCGGGCTTTTGCAGAGGTGTGTCTGGTGTTAGTCTTGTTTGTTGTTGCAATGGATGCAGAGGAGATTGTGGTATTCCAATTGTGGATTAGGTCATCGATATTGTTGGAGCTTGTTTGTAGTTCAGGCAGAGTTTGTGCCAAGAAATTTTCTTTGATGAATGTTTTCAATCTTCTCGTATGTTGTTTGTTCTCCTTGCTATTTGTATGTTGGTAGGTGTGGGATATGTTGATGAGGTAATGGTCAGACCATGGTACTTGTGTGATTTTTGGATTCTTGTATGTGGTGGTGGTGTGGGAGTTTAGGAATATGAAGTCTAATGTGTTTCCTTTTTCGTGTGTTGGTTCCTGTATGATCTGTGTTAGGTTCATTGCTTCCATGGTATTAATGAAGGTTTCTGCTTGCTTGTCTTGGAGTGATGGGAGATTGAAGTCTCCTAGGATTATTTGCTCTTTTGCGGAGATGGCGCTCTCAGATATGTGTTGTAGTATCTATGGTAGGTCAGTGCTTGGGGTGGGTGCTCGGTAGATTAGGCATATTAAGAGGGGCTTATTGGTGAGGGTGAGTATGTCCGTTTCATTGGTTGTGTCTGATGCATGGTTCCTGAGGTGGAGGTTGGTTTTCACTATGATGGCTATACCTCCACCTTTGGGGTTTGTTCAGGAACAGTGTTTATTTATTTATTTATTTATTTACAGTTTCTTATATACCACACTATTCGACATCAGCGCAGTTTACATGGAACAGAAAAATCAGAACATGTACATAGTTCTGTGTTACAAATAACAGGTCAGAAAAACTTGGGTAACGGGAAACTATTTACATACTGGAGTCAAAGAGTAGATATGACATGAGAAACTATGTACAGGACATCTAGCTAGGAGTGTTCCTTGGTCTAATAGGTGTGTTGGTATAGTTACAAGTATTCAGCGTATGTGATTCCGTGTTCTCTGGGAAGTATTTGAGGAAGTGGTAGTGTTTGAGGGCTTTTCTGAACTGAAGTAGGTTAGTGGTGGTTCTGATGCTTGAGGGTAAAGCGTTCCAGAGTCCAGGGGCACAGAATTTGAAAGCCCTATTTGATGTTGTCGCTGTGCAACTTGTTGATTCTCTCGGAATTGCCAGTGTATTTATTGATACAGATCTTCTTGATCTATTAGGGGTTATGGTATGGATGAGGTGGGATAGAGAGGAGGAGGAGAGATTATTAACCGCCTTGAATGTCAGTAATATTGTCTTGAAAATGATCCTGGCCTGTATCGGAAGCCAGTGTAGCTGTTTCAACAGGGGTGTCACATGGTCTCTCCTAGTTGCTTCATATAGAACCCTCGCTGCGCTATTCATTGTGAGCTATAAGGGGTTCAGGATGAATTGGGGAAGTCCTTGTAAAATGGCATTGGTTTGAAGGCTGTAGCCTTTCGGTGTTAGTTGGTTCATGAGCACCGTGTCGGTGTCAGTTAGCCAGGTTTCTGTTATACATAGGATATCAATCTTTTGGGTTGTGACCAGGTCTTGGAGCATGTGGTATTTGTTTCTGACTGAGCATGCATTTATTAATGAGATGGTGAGGTGGCTGCAGTTTGGGGGGTTGGGGATGTGGATTGGTGTGTGCAATGCGTGGGTGTTGTCCCCTGTGAGGGGGGGTTGTAGATGTTTGTGGTTTGGATGGCTGTGGCGTTTGGCCAGGGTAGGTTGGTGAGTGTGTTTGTGGGTGTGGGGTGGAGGGTCAGGAGGTAGATAGAGGCTAGGAAGGGTGTCATGTTGGCCTATCTTGGTGTTCAGGGGAAGTGCTGTACTTCTGCGATGGTTTCCTGGTGAGATGAGGGTCCTTTTTCTGCGTTGTCACATGTTTGGTCGGTTGTTGTTGTAGTTCCACGGTAGCTTTTGTTGTGATTTCTTCTGTTGTTTGTTGTGGTGATGTTTGTGGTTATTTCTGCGGGTTTTGCTGCTTCTTTCTTGTTTTTGGTGTTGTTTTGTATTTCCAGTGGGTTCCGTTGGTGGGTCTGTTATTTCTCCTTATTTCTGTTTGTGTGCGCCTCTGTGTCGTGCCTAAGGGCCACGCCAAAGGGCCCTCTGGCGAGGCCCTCAGGCGCGGGTGCGCCCTGCTGGGGCACCGCTTTAGTAGGGTCCGGTGCTGTGTCTACGTTGCTCCCACTGCCCCGATTGGGCAGGAGCTTCTGAGTGGGAGGACTTCCCGCTCAGGCGCTCTACCCCGATCAGGGAAGCTGCTGAGCAATGCGGGCTGGCGGCAGGCTAAAGCGGCTCCCTTTGTGCTGGGGCGCCACTTTAGTAGGGTCCAGTGCTGTGTCTACATTGCTCCCGCTGCCCCGATTGGGCAGGAGCTTTTGAGCGGGAGGACTTCCCGCTCAGGCGCTCTACCCCGATCGGGGAGCTGCTGAGCAATGCGGGCTGGCGGCAGGCTAAAGCGGCTCCCTTTGTGCTGGGGTGCCGCTTTAGTAGGGTCCGGTGCTGTGTCTATGTTGCTCCCACTGCCCCGATTGGGCAGGAGGTTTGCTGGGAATATATTGTCTGATCGGAACATGGCCACGAAATGTAAGCAGTTGCTCATCCACGGTAACATTTTCACCAGGAACAAAGGCATCACTAAGAGTTGCTTTCCAGGTATCAAAAACATATCTGATTGGAGTAAGCTTATCCACGCCTCATTGTTCAAGTCTGTTGGTTGCATCATCAAATCTGAGAGCACAAGAAATTTGCTGAAAACGGTTGCGGGCCATATTATTGCCGAAAACAGAACGACCATCTTCAAGGTTCCACAACTGAACTATGGATTCATTTCGTTACTTGTACATGCCTGAGAGGATCAGAAGTCCAAGAAAACGTTGAAATTCTCCGTCTCTCAAATCTTTCTAGGTGTCATCATAAATGTGGCTTCCTTGTTTGCTCATCCACATCATGATTTCATTCAATAAGTTCTTCCTCATGAACAAGTGGAATGCTGCAAGAGGGCCATCAACATTTCGTACAGCATACCTTGTAGGACCTTGTTGTACAGGCATGACATTAGCTCTGACATATCTTCCAGCAGCTTGCTTTATAGGTTTCCTGTTCTATGATGTGGCATCCTTAGATACATAGGCTTCAATGGCAACATTTGTGCTTATAGTTGATGACCTCTTAGCTCCTCTACGACCACAACTAAGATTCCTCACAGATGATACTGACACCGAGGACTCCTGCCTTCTTCCCCGTCCAGCACAGCCTCGACCTCTACCTCGACCTGTAACTTGACTCTTTGCTGCAGGCGATGTTACCGGCTCAACATCAGTCTCACATTCACTTGGTGACCAACTGCTGTTGCCATCTGAATCATGACTGTCATCATCAGATTTATCGCCCGAACTTGGCTGATATGCTTCTTCGCTTGCTGAATATGCTGCATCATCAGACGACTCAGAGCCGTCACTGTCAGTATCTCATTGCAATATTTCTCTTACTTGGGCAGCTGAATACTTTTGTTTTGACATCATAAACAATAACCTAAAATAAATAAACAAAGATAAAGTTGAATAAAACGCAAAACAATTTTACTATAGGTGTACAATAATCGTGATGAACAAGCTGAAAGCCTTTAGATTTCATCAGAAATAATGAGTAGCCTAGTGGTTAGAACACTGGCTTGGTAACCAAGCAACCAGGGCTCAATTCCCACTAGCACTCCTTGTGGCCTTGGGCAAGTCACTTAACCCTCCATTGCCTTGGAAGAAAGGCCTGGCAATCTACTTCCGGTGACACTGTCAAGAAAACCCAGGAGCTTCTGGGTCACCAGGAGTCAGGACTGACTCGAAGGTACACATTGCATTTTGCATTGACATGTGAAAAGTCATAAAAAGATTGCATTCTTGAACAACTAGTTTCCGAGATACGCGTTGTGAAACTTGCAGTGGGGTCACTTTTGATCCCATCAGTACTCCCAGGGTTAAATGAGTAATAAAAATCATATGGTTGATTAAATCAAATGTGGCCAAAAGACCGCATTGCATTATGATGCCTTGATTCCCCAACCTACTACTTTATTTATTTATTTAACAATTTTTCTATACTGCTTTATCCGCTGGTCAAAGTGGTTTACATTGGAACAGAACATCTTACATAGAACATGGAAAACAAACTTGGAAATAACAACATAAACTATTAAAAACAACAACAAGGGATTGCATTAGCTAATTAGTAACACAGGTACACTAAAAAAAAATTTTTTTAAACTGCCTCTAATGTTTCGATTGATTTTTACGTTTTTTGGTGCGCTGAATCCAAATCTGGTAACCAATTTGCTCCATCACATACAGATTTTTTGCTACATTGGGTTAGCAGTTTGAGGTGAACGTTTCAGATTGAGTGCGATCGAGATAAAAGTTTCTTGGATGAATTCTTTATACTAATTGTTTAGTAGTTATTCAAATAAGAATAAACAAAATTGTAACAAGGCAGCACATAAGAATAGAGTAATGTCAACAAAACACACTGTGATGGTAGCAAAATTGTCTGCACTTAAAACAGCCACATACATGTGCACAAACATTGAGCATATAAGAGCGAGGTTAGACGCAAAGCAAAGAAATGTGCAAAAAATGTTGTACAGGTATGTATGTAAGAATAGAAAACGCAAACCGCACCATTGCAATACATGAAGACAAACACCCGATGGTGTGAAAATAAAATTCTAATAAATGAGATCCGACACTGTGGTAATAACTAGCAAATTTTTATTTCAAAGTTTAGTAAAAACACGATATTTGTCAACACAGTTTAGATTTTAAAGTCATTCTTGGGTCAATCAATCTCCTGGTGGGCCCGTTTCTTCTTCCCCCGAATGCTTCTCTTGGTGCGCTGCTTGGCGTATTTTTCATCTGGGGTTTCCCGCAGCAGAAATCAGCCATCATAGTGGTGTTCCATCTTCCTTGGTACGTTCTCTCTGCGTCCTTGATGTCCTGGTGAAACCTTTCACCTTGTTCTTCACTGTACGCCCCGAAGTTTTCGGGAAAGTAGTTCACATGGGAGTGCAAGAAATGGACTTTCAGGCTCATGTTACAGCCTTGTTCTTTGAAGGCATTGAGCATCCTGGCAACAATATCCTTATAGTTCTCATCCCGCCTGTTCCCCAAGAATTTGAGAACAACAGCCTTGAAGGAATCCCAGGCTTCTTTTTCCTTCTCAGACATCGTTTCAGCGAATGCTCCATCTGAAATGAGTTTCCTTATATCAGGGCCAACAAACACTCCTTTCTTTAGCTTTGCTTCAGAAAGTCGGGGGAACTTTGAGCAAAGGTACTGAAAGCACTCACCATCTTTTGGAAGGGACTTGATGAATTGCTTAATGAGACCCAACTTAATGTGGAGAGGTGGTAATAGAATTTTATCACGAGGTACCAAGCTCTCATGAAGAACATTTTTCTCACCGGGTCTCAAATACTCCCGAATTGGCCAGTCTTTTTTACCCCAGTGTAGGTCGCGGGCCCGGCTATCCCACAAGCAAAGGAAGCAGGGATATTTGGTGAAACCGGATTGCTGCCCTAATAGCATGGATAGAATTTTAAAGTCTCCACAAATCATCCACTTATGCTCATCATAACGAATCTTCTGAAGAATCAGGGCCAAATTCTCGTATTTTTCTTGGAGAATAACAGAGTGAGCAATAGGAACTGAAGCGAATGTGTTGCCATTATGAAGAAGAACACCTTTTATGCTGTCTTTTGACGAATCAATGAATAGCCGCCATTCAGCAGGATCATACTTGAGTTTAAACTTTTCCATCACTCCGTATATATCGTTGCAAAATACCAAATCTTCCTCTTTGCTGAAATACTTCAAAAATTGTGTCTCGCGGTTGCGGTACCAATAAAAAGTTGTTCCTGGTGACAATAGATTTTTCTGTTTAAGCCGAGAACCTAGCAGTTGGGCAGCATCTTTTGGGAGTCCTAAATCCCGGACTAAATCATTCAATTCAGCTTGAGAGAAAAGTTCAGATTTCGGATCTGGTTCAGTTTCAAACTCGGAAGTACTGGACTCATCGGGAAAAGCCATCTGATGAGTCTCATCATGATCAGAACCGTCCACACAAATATGATCCAAAGATTTTGGTGGTTCAGGCACAGGTACTTCGTTGCTATGAGGCATAGGCCTAATTGCTGAGGGAAGGTTGGGGTAACTTATTACGTTCTTATTTTTTAAGTTGTATCCCTTCACAATGCAAGAGCAAAAATAGCAGTCACTGCTCTGGTCTCTTTGTTCACGCCACATCATAGGTATTCCGAAACAAAATGCTTGTTTTTTACCTTTCATCCATAAGCGTAGATCTTCCTCACATGTCTTGCACACTTTGTGAGGAGCCCACGGTTTGTCTTGATCGCCTGACTTCAAACCGAAATAGGCGAAATACTTTTTTAATAAATGCAGAAATGTTCCTCTGCCGCTTTTTCACGGTATATTCCCCACAAATAAAACAAAAACTGTCCGGAGAGTTGACGCAACCTCTGGCTCTGTGAGCCATCACAAATACACAGCACTGCAAACTACAACTGTAGTGAACCACTTCGGAATAAAGCTGGATTACGACTGAGCAAACAAAAGGTAATAATGAACTTGCAAGAAACTGAAATTTGACAGGAACGTTCATGTCGCAACCACCGTGTTTGAGCGAGCGAACGAGGCGAGGCGAACAGGAAAGAACATGCGCCAGCGCGAGTACTGGATTTAGCCCCCCGCCTCCCAATTGTCCTGTTAATGTATAAAATGAATACAAAACACTCTAAAATATCATGAGGGAGTGTTTCTAGTTAGTTAACCATTACAACCTCTATTTTGGGCCAAGAAAATAAACTGCAGTTGGCTAAAAAGAAATTATGTGAACATTCCTTATATGGGTAAGAAATCTAATTTTGCAAGAAAACGTAACGTGATGGAACATTTTGGCTATTTTTCCTGGATTCAGCACCCCAAAATCTATAGGAATCAGTTGCAAAACTGGAGGCAGTTTTTTGGTAGTGTACCTGTGTAATTAATCAGGGGATATTGTCCAAGACATAGTAGTCTTTATATGCTATCCAATGTAACTGACAGTAATGTTAGCAGTTATATCATCTGAATGATTCTGTAATGTTTATTCTCATTCTCCTTTCCTCTCAGTTTGTAATCCACCTTGAACTATTTTATAAAAGTGGAACAGAAATGCTGAAATTACATTTTTTTTCATTTTTATTTATATCCTTAGCAGTTAACTGGGATAATTTGCAATCTTTCAACTCTGTCTCCTGTTTACCTAAGGCACTTAGAGGTATGTTTAATAAACCGGGCTAACGGTTAACCCGTGCTATCTGCCACTAGGTCCCATATTATTCAATGGGATCTAGTTGCAGATAGCCCGGGTTAACCGTTAGCCCGGTTTAGTAAACATACCCCTTAGGCTACTTTGTTTTTAATGCAATCTGTCTACTGGGATGCCCTGTTTTCCCTATCTGATAGTATTCTGCAAAGGTACTTCAGTCCGAACCATGTGTTCTCGAGTGGCTTCTGGCTTTCCTTCAGGTTCTACTTTAAAAGTTTCTCTACCTGTTTTTAAAATGTTATCTTCAACAGCCTGGTTTCACCCTGGTTAAGGTGGAACCCATCTTTTTGGAATAGGATCCCTCTTCCCAGAATGTTTCCCAGTTCCTAACAAACCTAAATCTCTCTTCCCTGTGCCATCATGTCATCTACAAATTGAGACTCTAGAGTTCTGTCTGTTTCTTTGGCCCTGAACATGGAATGGGGAGCTACCTTGGGAGTTCTGAATTTAAACCTTCTACCTAAAAGCCTAAATTTGGCTTCCAGAACCTTTCTCCCGCACTTTCCTGTGACATTGGAATCCAGACGTACCAAGCCAGCTGGCTCCTCCCTAACACTATCTAAAATCCTATCTAGATGATGCATGAGGCTAGCTTGACCTCATGTTGACCAGCCATCCAGTTATCTGCATGCCTAATAACTGAATCACCAATTGTAACAGCCATCCTAACTCTTCCCTCCTGAGCACCGGCCCCTTGAGACACACCCTTGATATGAGAGGAAATTGCATCACCTGGAGGGCAGGTCATGGCTACAAGATCATTTTCTGCCACACCAAAGTGATGTTTTCTTTTCAGGTGACTTTTCTTCTCTATGGCACCATAGACGTTGCTAGTCTGGTACTTCTCGACTATATCACTGAAACACTCATATATATTGCTCTTTGTATGCCTCAGCTCTTCCTCTAGTCTAGCTTTCAAAGATCGGACCCATTCCCTGAGAGATAGGAGCTCTGCACCAAGGGCACCTATATCACCTCTCACCAACTGGGAGAAAATCATACATATGGCACTCGGTGCATGACTGGATAGCCCCCATCTCGCTGCTGGACTGCTCTCTGCATCTTAGTATTGGTGAGTTGTTTCATTATTTAAAGTTGCATAGGGAGTAGGGGAACATTAACTAAACTTGTTAGATATATTGTATGCTATTTAGTTTATGTTTGCTTCAAGATAAAGCAAAGGACCTATAACAATTCTATTTGGTTTATTTCACATAGTTTAATAAACACACATTAGAATTTGTAATGCAGGTGAATTGACTTAATGCACATTATATTGATTTAGTACATACTACATTTTTTAATGTGCACAAACAAATCAAATGTGCACTAACAAGTGCACATCATAATAGGCAACATACACATTCAAGGGTGACTTTTAAGAAGGCATCTAGGTTTAGAGGGCAAGAAGGAATCTATTTTAAGCCTATTTTAGAAAGACAGGCAGGTGCCTATGGAGGTCATTCTAAAAGGCTTAGCTGTGATGTAGGAAGTCTGAAGACATGAACGTGGGTATCGAAATCATGGAGAGGTCTCGGGAGTCATTCCACAAGCGACAGGTCCGTGGAGGTGCTATGGACTTATACATCTCCTTTCAATTTCAGGAACGTCCAGGAATGAATAGGCATCAAGAAAGTGCTTGGTTTAGCCTTGAAACATCCAGAGAGAATAGACTTAAGTGACTAGTCTAAGATCAAAAAGACCCACACTGGGATTTGAACCCTGACCATCCTGCTCCTAACCCACTACTTTTACCATTATATAGTCAGACATTTACATGCTGAGAGGCTATTACGGGGCTGTCTATTTAGATGTCTCCAGGGCCGGCCCGTCCATTGAGCAAGAATGTTTTTTGCACAGGGCCCCGCGTTTCAGGGGGCCCCGCGCAAAAAACATTCTTAAGCATCCCAAGTTAAAAAAAACCCAAACCGGCTGCTTCTGCCGCGGCAGCTTCAAGAGCTCTGCCGCGGCAGCATCAAGAGCTCTGCCGCGGCAGCATCAAGAGCTCTGCCGCGGGGCCCCCCCCCTGCCCGGCAGAGCCTCCGTGCATCTTCAGCTCTTCACGTCCAAAACGCGGGCTTCTTTCAGAGCCGCGAGAGTTTCTTTTCTCGCGGCTCTCTTAATCCCGCGGGGCTGATGGGATTTCCCATCACCCTCGGCGGGATTAACAGAGCCGCGAGAAAAGAAACTCTCGCGGCTCTGAAAGAAGCCCGCGTTTTGGACGTGAAGAGCTGAAGATGCACGGAGGCTCTGCCGGGCAGGGGGGGGCCCCGCGGCAGAGCTCTTGATGCTGCCGCGGCAGAGCTCTTGAAGCTGCCGCGGCAGAAGCAGCCGGTTTGGGTTTTTTATTTTATTTTAATTTGGAATGATAGGGGGGGGTGGTTAGGACTGGTAATGGCTATGGGAGGGGGGGGAGGCTAAACTGGAAGTAGGCTGATGGGAGGGGGAGGCTAAACTGGAAGTGGGCTGATGGGGGGGGGGGTGGTGAGGACTGGTAATGGGCCAGGGGGGTGGGGTGGTTAGGACTGGTAATGGGCCATGGGGGGGGGAGGCTAAGACTGGAAGTGGGCTGATGGGGGGGGGGTTAGGACTGGTAATGGTCTATGGGGGGGTCTAAGTGGGCTGATGGGGGGGTTGGGACACGTAAAGGGCTATGGGGGGGCTAAGTGGGCTGATGGGGGGGTTTGGACTGGTAATGGGCTATGGGGAGGGGGCTAAGGCTGGAAGTGGGGGGGTAGGACTGGAAATGGGCTGATGGGGGGGGGTTAGGACTGGTAATTGACTATGGGGAGGGGGCTAAGGCTGGAAGTGGGGGGGTAGGACTGGAAATGGGCTGATGGGGGGGTTAGGACTGGTAATGGGCTATGGGGGGGCTAAGACTGGAAGTGGGCTGATGGGGGGGGTAGGACTGGTAATTGGCTATGGGGGGGGGCAAAGACTGGAAATAGGCTGATGGGGGGCTAGGACTGGTAATGGGGTGATGGGGGGGTTAGGACTGGTAATGGGCTATGGGGGGCTAAGACTGGAAATGGGCTGATGGGGGGGTAGGACTGGTAATTGGCTATGGGAGGGGGGCTAAGACTGGAAATAGGCTGATGGGGGGCTAGGACTGGAAATAGGGTGATGGGGGGTTAGGACGTAATGGGCTGATGGGGGGTTAGGACTAGTAATGGGCTATGAGGAGGCTAGGACTGGAAATGGGCTGAGTGGAAGGAGGGCTTGAACTGCAAATAGCTGATGGGGACGGGGGCTTGGAATGGAAATGGGTTGTGAGGGGGAGGGAGCTAGGACTGGAAATGGGTGAGGGGGGGGCTAGGACAGGAAATGGGCTGATGGGCTAGAATAGGACTGGAAATTGGCTGTTGGGGGGTGCTAAGATTGGAAATGGGCTGTGGTGGGGGTTTGGATTGAAATGGACTCATGAAGGGGCTAGAACTGGAAGTAGGCTCATGGGGGGCTTGGATTGGAAATGGGCTGAGTGGAGGGGAGCTAGGATTTGACATGGGCTGATGGTGGGGCTAGGAAAGGACTAGAAATGGGCTCATGGGGGGCTGGGATTGGAAATGAGCTGATGGAGGGACTTGGATGGGACTGCAAATAGATGGGGGAGCTAGGACGGGAACTGGGCTTATGGGGGGCTAGGACTGGAAATGGGCTGATGCGGGGACTAGAAGGGAGCGGATGCTGGGTGGGACTGGAACTAGAATGGAGCTGATGTTGGGGGAGGATTAGAATGGGATGGAGCTGGGAGAGTGAAATGGAGAGGGAAAAAATATTTTGTGTGGGAGGGAAGACAAATCTACAATTGTCCGGATATTGGGAGAGTAAGTGGGGATTGAGGATGGAGGGGTAAAATTTGAGTGGATGAAATAGGAATGAGGAAAGAGCAAAAAGGAGAAAGATTAGTATGTTAAAGCAGATGTAGAGAGAGAATGGAAAAAAACTAGAAGAGAGAAGAAAAGACAAATGGACAGCAGACGATGAAGAATTAGCGGAAGACACGAAGAAACCAGAAGAAAGTGGCTGGAGCAATTGCAGCTGAAAAAAAATGCACAAAAGGTAGAAAAATATCTCTTTATTTTGAATTTATTAATTGGAATATGTCAGCTCTGGGAAATGTGCATCATTAACGTCTGCGCTTTGTTTAGTACAAGAGCAAATTAATGTATAGTTTTATTTCTACAGTGTTGTACATTCCAAGTTTGGCTTTTGGGATTCCCAGTTTAATTATTGTCTTCCTGTTTCTAAATTGTGATTCCTTGTTTGGTGATGGTCTATGTTCTGCATGTGTAACTGAGCTGAGGTATTCTGTTTATGTAATTCCTATTTGACATTGCCACTTGTTCTCTTTCCCCAGTAGGTCATGTATTGTTGTTCTCTGAAATGTATTGGTTTAATATTTGCAGCGTTTCCTTTTGATAGTTAGGGTATGGTGTTTTATGAGTCCTGGTAGTGCTGTTAGGATACGGCGGGTTTGCTATGGGTTCTAAATGGGCAGTGTTTGTAGTAGTTCCTAATGTGCCTGGCGGTTGGTATTGGATTATAGTAATGTAGAAGTCTTTTAGTCTTTCTTTATTCATACACTCATTAAGAGGCATGTTTACTAAAAGTTAGTGTATGGTAACATTATGCAAATATTTATGCAAATGAGGCCCCTTATGCAAATGAGGCCCCGCACCGAGTCTCCGCACATGGCCCCGCACCCCCCTTGGGCCGCCCCTGGATGTCTCTATCCAATGTCGATACTGGGAAGGTACACTTTTGTGAAATCGTGTCCAAACTTGCACGCGCCTGCGTTTTTTTCAGACATTCCGGCTTTGATGTCTCAGATTGCACTTGTATAACAATACAATGAAAAAATTGGCCTAACCGGAGCGTATAATAATCCTAATCGCAATCAAAAACACTCCACTCAAAACTTTAACTTCAGTGGTGAGCAATCTCTTCTATTTGATGATAAGCTCTTCATTTAAACGTTACTTTTCATCTGTGTGTAGAATCTTCAAAATATCTACTATCAACTTGTTTTTAGTAGTTTAGTGCCAAAGGGGTAAAGAGACTTGGATTTCAAAATGATTATCAAGATAATTCATCTGAATGAACCACATTACCAGGAGGTCTCAGACCAACATAGCGTGCTTGAATGAAATGCTTATTTGATAAAGCAACAACGCACTGGTTACATCACCAACTTTCCTGGGCTCTTTCTCATTTTTTTTCAAAATTTTGTGTGGTTAACATCTGCTCCAAATTTTCCCCTCTACCCAAACTTCAAGTGATAGATAAAAGACTTAGCTTAAGTCGCGTGTCATCTGGCATTAAACTACTAAAAACAAGTTGATAGTAGATATTTTGGAGATTCTACACACAGATGAAAAGTAACGTTTAAATGAAGAGCTTATCATCAAATAGAAGAGATTGCTCACCACTGAAGTTAAAGTTTTGAGTGGAGTGTTTTTGATTGCAATTCAGATTGTACTTGGACATCCCATTATAAAATGTGCCTCTGTGCGTCTTTATAAAATACCAGTACAAATTCTGCAGCAGTTGTTTCTATACTGAAGGTGTGGGCATGCTTTCTGTGCATATATGCATATTTTATAAAATAGCTCTATAAAATCATGGCTGTCCATGCTCCACCTAAACTCCACCCCTGTGGAGCCTATTTTAGAAAATTGATGCCTTTGAATTATGGTGCTGGCGGCAAATACTGTGTATACCATGGACTGCCCGAAGAACAAACCAGTCGATACTAGAGGAGATCAAACCTAAGCTTTCTTTAGAAGCTCAGATGACAAGACTTCGACTTTCATACTTTGGACACATCATGCGAAGAGAGAGATCATTAGAGAAAGACATCATGCTTGGCAAGATAGAAGGTCAACGCAAAAGAGGAAGGCCAGCAATGAGATGGATCGATACAATAACAGCAGGTACGGATACCAGTCTGTCAACAATGAGCCGCCTGACTGAAGAGCAAACACAATTTAGGATAGCTATCCAGAGGGTCGCCATGAGTCGACTTCGACTCAACGGCACTTAACAGCAACAACATGTCTGGTATATAAGTGATTACACCTTAAATTAACTTGTTTTTGCCCATTTAGACCATATTTTATAAAGTTAAGTTCATGCATACTTGACTTTATAAAACAGATCTGAAATGCATGCAGAAAAATGCACATTAACTTTGTGGGGCTTTATAAAATTACTTTCACCTGTGCAAGTATGTGCTGACCTACACCATTTACTGCTTTATACGTCAAAATGATTTCTAAAATAACTCTCTCGACTGAATTTGTTCATTCCATATATACGCTTTTGTACCTCTCGTGGCCCATCCCAAAACATTTCGCTTTTTCAGCTTTAAAACTTTGGCCAGTTTGTAACTAAAGGGCCCACGTTTTAAATCAAATCAGTGGAGATTTTTTGTCTAAAAAAGGCTTATGTGGCAGTTCCACCTCCACTTGTAGAAATGCTTTTGAGTATCAGTCTCCCAATCTTAACTGCTTCACTTAGAGCTAATATTAATGATTGAACTATGAATACATATGGAAAAAAAATTATTCATTTTTGGGACATTTTTTATATTTTCCTCCAATTTTGGGGCACTTTTTCATTTCATTTCATACCTTTATCTTAATAAAAATATGTTAGAATGCTTTAGAAATTTTTACCAGGTTATTCAAATTCACATGCATTAATTCTTAGGTTAGCATGTGTTGTATCAATTAAGTATATGCAGGATCTCTTGTCTGTGCTTATTTTAAGCATGAATGCAATTATATTTAGAGACTATGGGGTATGTTTACTAAACTGCGGTAACGTAGCAGTGGCTACGTTAACGCGCGCTATGTAACGTTAACGCGTGATAACATTACCTAACGAGTGTTAGCTTTCCCGGCCGCGGTAAACACTGCAGAGGGTGGAGAGAGGGCGGACAGAAGGGGTCAATGGGTGGGGAGTGGGCGGGGAGAGGCTCATTGTACACTAACGCAGGTAACTGAAGGGTTGAAAAGTACCGCGAATGAAAACCTGTCGTTAGATGCACATTTGCAAGAGAGAGAAACCATCTCATTGTCAGCAATGTACAGCATAGGCAGGGAGTCCAAGAAACATGATAGTAGTGCTCCATTTGCAGGAACAGCATAGTGCCCAAGTATGAAAGGCCACTACGGCGATGGTGCAAATGTTATCTGACATTCATCATACCAACCTTTTGATTTATATGGAGCGTGTTTCCATGTTTATGACGGCATTGCTAAGGTATGCAGGTGGTAGTAGTGGTGGCTGCTGCTCCACGTAGGGCCCCAAAGCTTGGCTCTCCATGAGGATACAGATAGTGGGGCCTGTGGGTGTGGGTGTTTGTGCCCCTGTTGGCCGCTGCTCTAGGGCATGCACATGTTTATGGTGTATGTGTTCTGTAGGGTAAAATATAGGGACAAGGTCTGCAGAAGCCACAGCTGAGACTTGAACCTGTGACCTTCTGTGCCTGAACACACTGGCTGTGTGTACTGCACCAAACTGCTGCCACAGATACTGGAGATACCATGAGTGTTCTTCAGACAGACCTTTGTTGCACTGCACGGCACCCACCTAAACAGGGCTTGGCCTTGGTCTGCTGTGGGCAGCTGCCACTGCCACCTCCACCGCCAGCACCCCTCCCCCACAATGCTGGCATGCCCTTATGCCGGTGGTGCTGGAGGTGCGCAGTCCCAGGCCATCCAGTGTGCCTGTAGGCGGCTGCCTATGGTGTGGGATCTGGGGTAGGGGTGCCTACATAGACATCCGCGCTCCCCCCCAGCACCACCTGTCAATGTTATGTGCCCTTTGGGGTACCTTCTGGGTACTGTCCCCTGGGACACTGTGGGACACACACTTGTGGGCATGTTTGACCTTGATCAGTTGCTGGCTTGCTGATTTTCAGTTTCTGCGTTCCTATGTGCCACCTAGGCATCTGCCTAGTCCACCCTGTGCCCCAGCTGCCCCGCTGCACATCCCATCTTCAGCCCCCTGTACCCCATTTTCAGCCTCACCGTAGTGCCCTTTCATACTTGGGCACTATGCTGTTGCTGAACATGTATCACTACTATCACTTTTCTTGGTCTCCCTGCCTTTCCTGTACATTGCTGACTTAAATGTTTTCTCTTTCCTGCAATTGTGCCTCTAACGCCAGGTTTTCAAGCACGGTAATGTTCTGGTCTTAAAATCCCGGCGTTAGTGTACCTGGAGCCTCTCCCCGCCCACTCCCTGCCCATTGACCCCTTCTCTCCACCCTCTGTGTGCCGTAAAGCTGCCGGAGACATTATCACGCGAAGTGTAACGTTATTGCGGGATAATGTTACTTTATCACGCGATAACGCTACGTATCACGTGATAACGTCATCACTGCGATGTTAGCGCTGTTTAGTAAACATACCCCTTAGTCTCATTTTAGCTGCCAGGAATATATTGATTACGTTCACAACAGCTAAAATGAAGGTATTGCCCTTAATATGCATTACAAACTCACTTTAGGTGCTTAGCCTTACTAGGATTTAGTAAAAGGGCTCCTAATTTTTTAAGACCCACTAATGAACCAAATGTGCAATAGTGAATGCACATCTGTTATCAAAACTGACATTAGTTGAATTTTAATAGCTCTAATAATCGTGTCCACTCTTGTAACTGTCCAGCCTCCAAGAGCAGTAAATCAATTGATAAACTATATCTGATATTGTATTTGTTGCTATTAGCTGTCTTGCTTAACATGGTACTTATGTTTTTTAATTTATTTTCTTGATGATTTGTTAACTGCACTGCTAAGCAGCTGATTTACATGCTTTGTGAGCTTTCCATGTCATACCAGTTAGAAGTAGAAATAAAAAAAATACCAAGATGAAATTAAACATGATCTTATGGTTCATAAGTTACTTAGAATTCATAGATTTCTGAGTTTTTAGGAGGGTTTTTTTAAGTAGTCATATGTTAATTAATGCCATGAGCATGTGGTGTCACCAGATGGTACCGAGGCAATTTATTTCCTACTAAAGGGAATGAGCTAAAGGATGAAGCAATGTGCAATGAAACTTCTCAAAGGATGCCTCATTGCTATGCCCCAACTTTTTATAATTATTATATTTCCGAATCAAAATAAAATCAAATTTAATACTATTGAATGAAACCTATAAAATCAGTAACATATTGAATCCTATTTAGCTCTGACTGATATAAGAATTATTTGATACATGAATACTAATGCCAAATATTATTTCACAGCAAATTCATGGGGAATGCTGCCAAATAATTAATATACTTAGGTACAGCTCAAACAACAGAAAGGTTTATGGTTAAAAGCTAGTCAGGGAATATAGTCTCTAAATATAATTGCATTCATGCTTAAAATAAGCACAGACTAGAGATCTTGAATATTCAGGTTTTCATACCAGTCCCTGCTCTGATTCATGTTGTGTGTTATTAGTCACATTATCTCTTTCTGATTTTGAGAGATCATTCTCTTGATATAACTATCATCTAGAAATGAGCAGAAAAAGCTCACTATCCAAGCTGCTGCCATGATATAAGTTTGAAATATGGGTAAGAAATCAAATATCCTTGCCTACACTTTACCCATCCTATTGTCTCATTTTAATTCACTTTCTACTCTTATCTTGCTTAAACTATAGGAATATTGATGTCAAAAAACAAGTAAGAGAAACATAGAAAATGTTGAAACACAATGTTATATACCATAACGATTCAACTATTAGATTGTGTTTTTTTGACTTTGCAAAGTTCACTTCCAAATGACTATCTTATTCTATCATTGCAGCCAAGTGAAAAAGCTGTGGAGTCCTGCCCAAGCCAAGCTGCGGAAGATAAATTAGCATCCTGCTAAGATTGGCAGAATAGAGACAACAGAGTCCCTCCAGACCCAGGCAGACCACCGGGCCTTGGTGGGGGAAGAGGAAGCAGCGGAGGAGGAGAGAGAGGCGTGACACTGATCCACTAAAGGAGAAGACAATGATCTCCCATTGAGCCCGGAGAAGAAACAGCAAAATCTGACTAAAATGAACCCAGTGATAACAGAAAGCAGAAAATAAAGCTGTA
This sequence comes from Ichthyophis bannanicus, assembly GCA_033557465.1. Lineage (NCBI taxonomy): Eukaryota > Metazoa > Chordata > Amphibia > Gymnophiona > Ichthyophiidae > Ichthyophis > Ichthyophis bannanicus. The sequence continues at coordinate 583,962,427 of CM066033.1, read as the reverse complement.
CTTTGATCACATTGATCAAATATGTACACTCTGGAGGAGAGGAGGGACAGGGGAGATATGATACAGATCTTTACATACTTAAAGAGTATTAATGGACAAACAAACCTCTTCCAAAGACAGCGAAGGTGTAAAACTAGAGGGCATAACATGAAGCTGCAAGGGGGTAAACTGAAAGGCAAGATCAGGAAATACTTTTTCACTGAAAGGGTGGTGGATGCTTGGAATGCCCTCCCGACGGAAGTGGTGGGGGCAAACACAGTGACAGAATTCAGAATAGCATGGGACAGACATAGTGGATCCCTTTATAGAAACAGGATAACATTAAAAAAAAAAAAAAGGGGACTGTTGTAGTGGTTGATATGGAAGCACAGACTAGATAGGCCATGTGGTCTTTTTCTGTCGTCATGTTTCTATGTTTCTATTTTAAAAAAGCATAACTATCTCTTATTTCTGAACAAATAGGGGTGACCTACATGGAGCAGTGGGTACACCCCTAAACAAAGGCATGGAGAGAGATGACCTGCACGCAGCAGCAAGTGCACCTATTCTTGCCACCTTGCTGGGCAAACTAGATGGACCATACTGGTCTTTATTTGCTGACATATACTATGTTACTGTGTTACTTATTACTACTACTACTACTATTGATCATTTGTATAGCACTACGAAGCATACACAGCGCTGTACAGAGAGAAGTAAGAGATGGTCCCTGTTAATAAGAGCTTACAACTAGTGAAGACAGACAACACAACAGCTGGGGACTAGGATCTTTATCTTTATCTTTATTTGAACATTTGATATACCGCCCAAACATGGGTACCGGAGTGGTTTACAATAAAATGACAATTATAGCAATTACTGTGAAAATAAAATAAAGAAAGAAAGGAATGCCAAATAATGGACAGGAAAGAAGGGAACAATCACACTGGAAAAAGAGAGGGGAGAGGAGGAGAAGAAAAAAGGAGGCTGAATTAGTTCTGGGAGAGAGGAAGGTCAAAAGCATGTCTAAGGAAACAAATAGTTGGAGAGCAGAAGACTAGGTGGATCAGGATCCAAAAGCACCCTTAAAGAGGTGAGATTTTAGCCTGGATTTGAAAAGGGCCAGAGATGGAGCCTGGTAGTTGGTTCCAGGCATAAGGAGCAGCAAGGTAGAAAGACTGAAGCCACGAGTTGGCAGTGGAAGAGAAGGGCACAGATAGAAGGGATCTGCCAGAAAAGCATAGTTCCTGAGGAGGGGTGTAGGGAGAGATAAGAGAGGAAAGGTAGTGAGGAGTAGCAGAATGATTGCTTACAAAAGGATTGTCTTTTAATCAGGTTGTCTCATAATATGGCAGCTGAATATCTGGCTTAACGATTTTATCCAGTTAGCAGGTGCTCTAATTAGATCAGGCCTATTCTTTCCAGAAACAGTCTATTGACTGCACTGAACATAAAAACATAAGATATGCCATATTGGGTCAGACCAAGGTCCATCAAGCCAAGTATCCTGTTTCCAACAGTGGCCAATCTAGGTCATACGTACCTAGCACTGAGAGCTTTTAAAGAAAGTACCATCCTAACAGACATGCATGACCTTAGCCCTTGATGAATTGCCTTGCATAGAAGTGCTATTTCTAGATGGACATTAGAGGTTCTGTAATAACAGATGCAGTGGCAACGGACAGACTCGACTCAGATGGACTCATTTTAGCACCTCTCCATAATTTTCAGACCTGTTCCACTTATTCATGCAAACACAGGGGAGTCACATAATCCCTTATCCTCTTCCCCACCACCAACCTGGTCATCATGTTCTGCACTAGCTGCAGCTGACAGATGTCCATCAATGTAGTCTCATATACCTCAAATTACAGTAATCCACATGTGAGATATCCAATTCCTGGGTTACCATAGCCAAGTCATTTAGAGGCAAATAGGAACGAAGCTGCTGTATGAACTTCAACTTCCAATAAGAAAAACTTGTCAAGGCTGGTATTTGTGGCTCCATTGTCATTGTTGTATCTATCCAGATGCTAGAACCTTAACATTTTGAGCCCAAGGCATGCAAAACCTATTCAACATCACCTGTAAAGACGGCCTTCTTTCTTTCATTGTAACCCAAAGTGCCTCAAACTGGGCTACATTCAACTTGCAGCCCCTATATCGCTCTATTCAAACATACGTCCAAGTCTTCCAATTTCCCCTGCTCATCCTGTGCAATAAGAACATAAGAACATAAGAACATAAGAAATGCCATACTGGGTCAGACCGAGGTCCATCAAGCCCAGTATCCTGTTTCCAACAGTGGCCAATCTAGGTCATACGTACCTAGCAGTTTCCCCAAAAGACACAGGTTCTGCAGTGCTTGTACTAGGCCAAGCATTGATATCCTGGGTCCCTTTTTAATAGTGGTTTATGGACCTTTCCTCCAGGAACTTGTCCAAACCTTTTTTAAACCCAGCTATACTAACAGCCCTTACTACATCCTCCGGTAACAGATTCCAGAGTTTGATTACACGTTGAGAGAAGAAATATTTTCTCCTATTTGTCTTAAATAGTTTACCCTGTAGCTTCATTACATGCCCCCTAGTCCTTCTATATTCTGATAGCGTAAACAATTTATCCACGTTTATCCGTTCCACTCCATTCATTAATTTATACACCTCTATCATATCTCCCCTCAGCCGCCTCTTTTCTAGGTTAAAGAGCCCTAACCTTTTTAGCCTCTCTTCATAGGAGTAGCCTTCCATCCCCTTCACCAATTTGGTGGCTCTTCTCTGTACTTTTTCTAATAACTCTATGTCCTTTTTAAGATACGGTGACCAGAATTGCACACAATATTCAAGGTGCGGTCGTACCATGGAGCGATACAGAGGCATTATAATATCCTTTGTTTTATTCTCCATCCCTTTCCTTAGGATACCTAGCATTCTATTTGCTTTCTTGGCCGCCGCTGCACACTGGGCGGAGGGTTTTAACATGTTATCCACGATGACTCCTAAATCTTTTTCCTGGGTGGTGGTTTCTAATGTGGAGCCTTGCATCTTGTAACTATAGTGTGGGTTGTTCTTTCCTAGGTGCATAACTTTGCACTTGTCCACATTAAATTTCATCTGCCATTTGGATGCCCAGTCTTCCAATTTATCCAGATCCTCCTGCAGTTTTCCACAATCCTCTTGGGTTTTAACAACTTTAAACAGTTTTGTGTCATCTGCAAATTTGATTACCTCACTAGTTATTCCCTTTTCCAGGTCATTTATGAATATGTCAAAAAGTAGCGGACCCAGTACAGATCCCTGGGGTACTCCACTATTCACCTTTTTCCATTGGGAATATTGGCCATTTAGCCCTACCCTCTGCTTTCTATCTTTTAACCAGTTCCCGATCCACAATAGTACACTGCCTCCTATCCCATGACTTTTTAGCTTCGCCAAAAGTCTCTGATGGGGGACCTTGTCAAAAGCTTTCTGAAAGTCCAGATACACTATATCAACCGACTCACCTTTGTCTACCTGTTTATGCACACCTTCAAAAAAACAGATCAGATTAGTAAGACAAGATCTGCCTTGTCTAAAGCCATGTTGGCTGTCTCCCATTAGGCCATGACTATCTACATGCTGTGTAATTTTGTTCTTTATGATGGCTTCTACCATTTTCCCTGGTACTGACGTCAGGCTCACCGGTCTGTAATTTCCCGGGTCACCCCTGGAACCCTTTTTAAAAATTGGTGTTACGTTGGCGACCCTCCAATCTTCAGGTATTACAGATGATTTTAATGAAAGTTCACAGATTACCAATAACAGGTCTGCAATCTCATATTTCAGTTCTTTCAACACTCTGGGATGTATACCATCCGGTCCAGGTGATTTGCTACTATTCAGTTTATCAAATAGTTGTAATATATCTTCCCGGTGTAGCGATATTTCTCTCAATTCCTCTGCAGTATCACCTTTAAATACCACTTCAGTCTTGGGTAACACCCCTACATCTTCCTCAGTAAAGACCGAAGCAAAGAATTCATTCAGTCTCTCTGCTATAGCCTTGTCTCCTCTTACTGCCCCTTTTACCCCTCTATCATCTAATGGTCCAATTGACTCTCTCACAGGCCTTTTGCTACGAATGTACTTGAAAAAGTCTTTATTTCGTGTTTTTGCTTCCGTAGCAAGTTTCTTCTCAAATTCCCGCTTTGCCTGCCTTATCAATGCTTTGCATTTAACTTGCCAGTGCTTGTGCTGTTTCCAGTTTTCATCATTTGGCTCTTTTTTCCATTTTCTGAAGGTTGCTCTTTTGGCAGCAACAGCCTCTCTGACCTCACCTTTAAACCATGCTGGCAGTTTTTTGGACTTTCTTCCACTTTTCTTAATGCGTGGAATACAGCTGGTCTGGGCTTCGAGGATAGTATTTTTAAATAACACCCAAGCTTGCTATAAGTCTTTAACCTTTGGAACCGCTCCTTTTAGTTTTTTCCGAACTATATTCCTCATTCTATCATAGTCACCCCTTTTGAAAGTTAAAAGGTAGTACTGTGGATTCCTTTACTATCTGTCCTCCACTGATTAAATCAAACATGATCATACTATGATCACTATTGCCAAGTGGTCCCAACACCCTTATTTCTTGCACCAGATCTGGCGTTCCACTAAGGACTAGGTCCAGTATGGCTTCCCCTCTGGTCGGTTCATGAACCAGCTGCTCCAAGAAGCAGTCATTTATTTCATCTAGAAACTTTATCTCTTTAGCTTGTCCTGCTGTGACACTGTCCCAGTCGATACCGGGGTAATTGAAATCACCCATTATTACTACTCTGTTGTGGCTTTTGTTAGCTTCCTTGATTTCTTTGAGCATTTCATCATCCATTTGTTCATTCTGGCCAGGTGGTCGATAGTATACTCCCACTGCCATCACCTTCCCCTTCATAAATGGAATTTCAATCCATAGAGATTCTACAGCATATTTTGTTCCCTGCAAAACTTTAATCCTTTCTGACTCAATGCCCTCTCTTACATAGAGCGCAACCCCTCCACCAATTTGTTCAGCTCTATCATTACGATATAGTTTGTATCCAGGTATCACAGTGTCCCACTGGTTATCCTCCTTCCACCATGTCTCTGAGAGTGCAATCATATCTAACCTCTCATTTAATGCTATATATTCTAATTCTCCCATCTTATTGTTTAGACTTCTAGCATTGGCATACAAGCATTTTAGAGACTGCATTTTATTAATATTAATCTGGCTATTGGTAGGCATGGGTAATTGGGAATCTTTATGCTCTGTCTGCTCCTTACTCAAGGGCATTTGGGCTACTATACTCCCTTTTGGAACCTCACTGCTTTTGGTAGTATCCTTCAAGGATACCTTTGTCCGAACCGTGCGCTCCTGGGTGACTGTCGGCTTTCCCCTATTTTCTAGTTTAAAAGCTTCTCTATCTCTTTTTTAAAGGTTAATGCCAGCAGTCTGGTCCCATCCTGATTAAGGTGAAGCCCATCCCTTCGGAAGAGCCCCCCCTTTCCCCAGAATGTTCCCCAGTTCCTAACAAATCCAAAACCCTCATCCTTGCACCATTGTCTCATCCACGCATTGAGACTCCGGAGCTCTGCCTGTCTTTTGGGTCCTGCACGTGGAACAGGAAGCATTTCGGAGAACGCTATCCTGGAAGTTCTGGATTTCAACTTCCTACCTAAAAGCTTAAATTTAGCCTCCAGAACTTCCCTACCACATTTTCCTATGTCATTGGTACCAACATGTACCAAGACAGCAGACTCCCCCCCAGCACTATCTATGATCCTATCTAGGCAGTGCGTGAGATCTGCTACCTTCGCACCAGGCAGGCATGTTACCAGGCGATCCTCACGTCCACCAGCCACCCAGCTATCTACATTCCTAATGATTGAATCACCAACTATAACAGCTGTCCTGACCCTCCCCTCATGGGGACATGGCCCTGGAGAAACGTCCTCGGTGCGAGAGGGTTTTACATCACCTGGAGGACAGGTCCTAGTTACAGGATCACTTCCTGCCACACCAGGGTGATGCTCTCCTGTCACGTGACCTCTCTCCTCCATGGCAACAGGGATGCTGCCAGACTGGAGGTGGGACTTCAGGACTATATCCCTGTAGGTCTCGTCCATGTACTTCTCTGTCTTTCTTATGTCTTCCAGGTCTGCTACTCTAGCCTCTAGAGAACGGACTCGTTCCCTGAGAGCAAAGAGCTCCCTGCACTTAGTGCATATGTAGGACCTCTCACCAACTGGGAGATAATCATACATGTGACACTCGATGCAAAAGACTGGAGAACCCCCATCTCGTTGCTGGACCTCTGACTGCATCTTAGTTTAAAGCTTGTGTTTAGGTCTTTTAAAGCGGTATATAATAAGGATTGGTGTAGATGCTTATACTAATAAAAGTGTATCTAATACCCCTAATACACCCTGTGTACCTGAAACTAATTAATCACAGGTCCTCTGTGTATGACTGATTTGGATTAAGAGCTGCACCTGAGAGCAGCCCCTTTCCTCTAAGATGTCCAAGTACCTATAAAACTACAATTTCCCCAGGGGTGGGTGGGTGCTGGGGAGGGAGGGGGGGAGATAAGTCCTATTAAAGAGGGCAGTTACAAGGTACCCTGTCCTGAACCCTCAGCAGGGGGATGGGGGTACCACACAAGGCCCAGTTAATTGAGAGAGGCAAGGTAAGTACAGCTGAGAAGGCTGAATTAGCACACCACTAAGACAAACACTAAATAATTAAACAAACAACAGTTAGACAAACAGTAAATAATTAAATAAACAGCTAGAACTCACAGTAAGATGTCCCAGGAGGCAAAAATCCACTCACTAGCAGAGCTCTGTAAAAGTTCAGCCTTTCTCTGATCAGAGAAAAGCAAACTAAAACAGCCTATGCACACGTGGAGAAAACAGGAACAAGGTTACAGGATACCTCAGGGGGAGGGGGTCAGGGGGAGGAGTCACTCAGGCAGGCAAGGACAGGAAAAAGCTTAACAGCAGGCTCTGGGGAGAGAGATTAATTCAAAATGGCTACCACACACACAGGGGGAGGAGTCACTCAGGCAGGCAAGGACAGGAAAAGCTTAACAGCAGGCTCTGGGGAGAGAGATTAATTCAAAATGGCTACCACACAAGGCCCAGTTAATTGAGAGAGGCAAGGTAAGTACAGCTGAGAAGGCTGAATTAGCACACCACTAAGACAAACACTAAATAATTAAACAAACAACAGTTAGACAACAGTAAATAATTAAATAAACAGCTAGAACTCACAGTAAGATGTCCCAGGAGGCAAAAATCCACTCACTAGCAGAGCTCTGTAAAAGTTCAGGGCATATGATCTGAATGACATCTGCGAAGAGATAGAAGGTTAACTCTGTTCTCATCACTCTCTCCCCAGTGGCCCTGACATAGATATTAAAAATGAAAGGAGACATAGTAACATAGTAAATGACGGCAGATAAAGACCAGTATGGTCCATCTAGTCTGCCCAGTATGAGGGCAAGAGTAGGTGCACCTGCCACTCAGTGCAGGCCACCCCTCCCCATGCCTTTGTTTTAAGGATGAACCTACCGTTCCGTGTAGGACAACCCTGTATGTTGAGAAATTAGTTAGTGAAGTTTATTTTGATGTTATACTGTTGCTGTAAAGGGATCCTCTGTGTCTGTCCCATGCCATTTTGAATTCTGTCACTGTATTTGCCCCCAACACTTTCATTGGGAGGGCATTCCAAGCATCCACCACCCTTTCAGTGAAAAAGTATTTCCTGACATTGCCTTTCAATTTACCCCCTTGCAGCTTCATGTTATGCCCTCTAGTTTTACGGCTTCCCCGTCTGTGGAAGAGGTTTGTTTGTTCATTATCTCTCTTTAAGTATTTAATGGTCTGAATCATATCTCCCCTGTCCCTCCTCTCCTCCAGAGTGTACATATTTAGGTCTTCAAGTCTCTTCTCATAAAGCTTCTGACGCAGGCTCCAAATGATTTTGGTCACCTTCCTCTGAACAGTTTCCAGTCTTTTTATATCCTTTGCAAGATATGGTCTCCAAAACTGAACACAGTATTCCAAGTGAGGACTCACCAGTGACTCATACAGTGGCATTAGTACCTCTTCCTTTCTGCCGGTAATTCCTCTTTGTATGCAACCCAACATCCTCCTGGCTTTTGCCACCGCCTTGTTGCACTGTTTCTCACCTTGAGATCCGCAGAAATAATCACACCAAGGTCCTTCTCCTAGTCCGTGCACACCAATCTCTCGCCCCCTATTACGTACATTTCCCCTGGATTTCTGCTTCCCAAGTGCATGACACTGCACTTCTTCACATTAAATCTTAACTGCCAAGCATTAGACCATTCTTCCAGCTTTTGTAAATCTTTGCTCATGTTATCCACTCCCTCAGGGGAGTCCACAAGATTGATCCTTGGACTCCCACATCAGATCCCAAGATTCTGACTGACCAGCTACCACAACTATTCCCTCTGGCCATCAAGTTAAAAAAACAAACAATCCATGTCCTAAACATTTCTCAGATCTCCAAGAAATAAAGCTATTGAACAAATACTGATCATTTACCTTATCTAAAGCTGCCAAAAGGTCTAATAAAATCAAAACTGTACTGCCACCAAAATCAATATAGTGCCATAGGTCATCCATTACTGCCACAAGTATAGTTTCTGTGTCATGGCCTCTTATAAATCCATAGTGGTGGTAGTCTAGAATATTAGGAAGACCATAAATATGACAAGCTATTATCCCATTACCTTTTTCAATCACATTCCCCAAAAGTGCAGATTGGATGCAGACTGATAGATATTTAGGGATTCTGGGTCTCCCTCATGATGTTTCAATAAAGATATGATAATTGCTTTCAAACAGCTGGAAACTACTCTGTTCCAAAGATGCATTCACAGTAGTCTCCAATCTTGACAACAATGAACATAAGAACATAAGAACATAAGACATGCCATACTGGGTCAGACCGAGGTCCATCAAGCCCAGTATCCTGTTTCCAACAGTGGCCAATCTAGGTCATACGTACCTAGCAATATCCCCAAAAGACACAGGTTCCACAATGCTTGTACTGGGTCAAGCATTGATATCCTGGGTCCCTTTTTAATAGTGGTTTATGGACCTTTCCTCCAGGAACTTGTCCAAACCTTTTTAAACCCAGCTATACTAACAGCCCTTACTACATCCTCCGGTAACAGATTCCAGAGTTTGATTACACGTTGAGTGAAAAAATATTTTCTCTTATTTGTCTTAAATAGTTTACCCTGTAGCTTCATTACATGTCCCCTAGTCTTTCTATATTCTGATAGCGTAAACAATTGATCCACATTTATCCGTTCCACTCCATTCATTAATTTATAGACCTCTATCATATCTCCCCTCAGCCGTCTCTTTTCCAGGTTAAAGAGCCCTAACCTTTTTAGCCTCTCTTCATAGGAGTAGCCTTCCATCCCCTTCACCAATTTGGTGGCTCTTCTCTGTACTTTTTCTAGTAATGCTATATCCTTTTTAAGATACGGTGACCAGAATTGCACACAATATTCAAGGTGCGGTCGTACCATGGAGCGATACAGAGGCATTATAATATCCTTTATTTTATTCTCCATCCCTTTCCTTATGATACCTAGCATTCTATTTGCTTTCTTGGCCGCCGCTGCACACTGGGCAGAGGGTTTTAACATGTTATCCACGATGACTCCTAAATCTTTTTCCTGGGTGGTGGTTTCTAATGTGGAGCCTTGCATCGTGTAACTATAGTGTGGGTTGTTCTTTCCTAGGTGCATAACTTTGCACTTGTCCACATTAAATTTCATCTGCCATTTGGATGCCCAGTCTTCCAATTTATCCAGATCCTCCTGGCACTCATAAGAACATAAGAAGATAAGATATGCTATACTGAGACAGACCAAGGTCCATCAAGCCCAGTATCCTGTTTCCAACAGTGGCCAATCTAGGTCATAAGTACCTAGCAGTTTCCCCAAAAGATAGAGGTTCTATAATGCTTGTATTGGGTCAAGCCATGATATCCTGGCTCCCCTTTAATAATGGTTTATGGACCTTTCCTCCAGGAACTTGTCCAAACCTTTTTTAAACCCAGCTACACCAACAGAGATTTCCAACGTGCAGCAAGACAGGACAAGGAAAAGTACTACAATGACGCATGCAAGGAAATAGAAGCAGAAACTATTAGAGGAAGAACAAGATCAGCTTTTCTAAAGCTACGAGAGTTAAAGAAAAAGTTCCAGCCTCGAATTGGAATGTTACAAGATGCTCAAGGTTCTATGTTGAATGATGCTGAGAAGATCAAGAAAAGATGGAAGGAATATACAGCGTTTTTATATGATAAAGATCAAGTGGACCAACAGCCGTTTCAACCTGTACCTTATGATCTGGAACCATTGGTGATGAAAGAAGAAGTTGAAGCAGCATTGAAAGCCTTATCAAAGAACAAAGCACCAGGAATTGATTGCATTCCCATAGAAGTATTACAGCAATCTGATGCAGCTGTTACCGTACTTACAAGGCTCTGCCAAGAAATATGGAAGACAGCATCATGGCCAACTGACTGGAAAAGATCTGTGTTTATACCAATACTAAAGAAAGTGATCCAACTGACTGTGGAAATTATCGCACAATCGCTCTGATCCCACATGCCAGCAAGATTCTACTGAAGATTATTCAAAAGAGACTACAATCATACCTGGAACAAGAACTACCTGAAGTGCAAGCAGGGTTCAGAAAAGGTCGAGGAACGAGAGACATCATTGCGAATGTGAGATGGATCCTTGAAAAGACTAAAGAATACCAAAAGGATATCTATTTGTGCTTTATCGACTATAGCAAAGCTTTTGACTGTGTAAACCATGAGAAACTCTGGGCCACATTAAGAAGCATGGGTATACCAGAACACCTGATCATTCTTTTGCACAATCTGTACATTGATCAAGAAGCAACAGTTCGAACGGAACAAGGAGAAACAGAATAGTTTAAAATAAGCAAATGTGTAAGACAAGGCTGCATACTTTCCCCCTACCTGTTTAATTTATATGCAGAATAAATCATCAGAGAAGCAGGATTGTATGAAGACAACAGAGGTGTGAAGATTGGTGGAAGACTCATCAACAACCTTCGCTATGCTGATGATACCACATTACTGGCTGAAAGTGAAGATGATCTGAAACATTTGCTTCTCACAATCAAAGAACATAGTCTCAAAATGGGCCTGCACCTTAATGTAAAGAAGACAAAGATCATGACAACTGGCATAATCAACAGGTTCATCGTTGAAGGAGAAGAAATTGAAATTGTGAACAACTTTAACCTACTTGGATCAACTATCAATAAAGAAGCAACAAGCAGTCAAGAAATCAGACGACGCATTGCTCTTGGCAGAATGGTTATGAAAGACCTAGATAAGATTCTCAAGAGCAGAGATGTCTCTCTCCATACAAAGATTCGACTTGTTCAAGCCATGGTATTTTCAATAACATCATATGGATGTGAAAGCTGGACAGTGAAAAAGATAGACAGGAAGAAAATTGATGCCTTTGAATTATGGTGCTGGCGGCGAATACTGTGTATACCATGGACTGCCCGAAGAACAAACCAGTCTGTACTAGAGGAGATCAAACCTAAGCTTTCTTTAGAAGCTCAGATGACAAGACTTCGACTTTCATACTTTGGACACATCATGCGGAGAGAGAGATCATTAGAGAAAGACATCATGCTTGGCAAGATAGAAGGTCATCGCAAAAGAGGAAGGCCAGCTATGAGATGGATCGATACAATAACAGCAGCTACGGGTACCAGTCTGTCAACAATGAGCCGCTTGACTGAAGACTGAACACAATTTAGGATAGCTATCCAGAGGGTCGCCATGAGTCGACTCCGACTCGACGGCACTTAACAACAACAACAACAACACCAACAGCTTTTACTACATCCTTCAGTAACAAATTCCAGAGTGTGATTACACATTGAGTGAAAAATTATTTTCTCTTATTAGTCTTAAATAGGTTACCCTGTAGCTTCATTGCATATCCCCTAGTCTTTCTATATTTTGATGACTTAAACAATCGATCTACGTTTACCCGTTCCACTCCATTCATTAATTTATAGACCTCTATCATATCTCCCCTCAACCGTCTCTTTTCCAGGTTGAAAAACCGTAACCTTTTTAGCCTCTCTTCATAGGGGTATTCTTCCAACCCCTTTACCATTTTGGTGGCTCTTCTCTGAACCTTTTCTAATAATGCTATATCCTTTTTTAGACACGGCGATCAGAATTGCACACAATATTCAAAATGTGGCCGCACCATGGAACGATACAGAGACATTATAATATCCTTTGTTTTATTTTTCATTACTTTCCTTATGCTACCTAGCATTCTATTTGCTCTTTTGTGCAAGGAGCTCTTTGCTCTCAGGGAATGAGTCCAATCTCTGGAGGCTAGAGTAGCAGACTTGGAAGAGATAAGAAAGACAGAGATGTACATAGACGAGACCTACGATGATGCCTCAATCGTTTTCCTGGGTGGTGGTTCCTAATGTGGAACCTTGCATTGTGGAACCATAGTTTAGGTTGTTCTTTCCTAGGTGCATAACTTTGCATTTCTCCACATTAAATTTCATCTGCCATTTGGATGCCCAGTGTTCCCGTTTATCAAGATCCTCTTGCAATTTTCCACAATCCTCTAGGGTTTTCACAACTTTGAATAGCTTTGTGACATCTGCAAATTTGATAATCTCACTCGTTATTCCCTTTTCCAGGTCATTTATGAATATGTCAAAAAGCAGCGGACCCAACATAGATCCCCGGGGTACTCCACTATTCACCTTTCTCCATTGAGAAAATTGGCCATTTAGCCCTACCCTCTGCTTTCTATCTTTTAACCAGTTCCTGATCCACATTAGTACACTGCCCCCTATAGTTTTGCCAAACGTTTCTGATGAGGGACCTTGTCAAAGACTTTCTCAAAGTCCAGATACACTATATCAACCGACTCACCTTTGTCTACTTGTTTATTCACACCTTCAAAAAAACATAACCGATTAGTAAGACAAGATCTTCCTTGTCTAAAGCCATGTTGGCTGTCGCCCATTAAGCCATGACTATCTACATGTTCAGTAATTTTGCTCCTTATGATGGTTTCTACAATTTTTCACGGCACTGACGTCAGGCTCACTGGTCTGTAGTTTCCTGGATCAGCCCTGGAACCCTTTTTAAAGATTGGCATTATATTGACCATCCTCCAGTCTTCAGCTATTACAGATGATTTTAATGATAGTTCACAGATTACTAATAGCAGGTCTGCAATCTCATATTTCAATTCTTTCAACACCTTTGGATGTATACCATCCATTCCAGGTGATTTGCTACTCTTCAGTTTATCAAATAGTTGTAATACATCTTCCCGGTGCATCAATATTTCTTTCAGTTCTTTCACAGTATCACCTTTAAATACCACTTCAGTCATGGGTAACATCCCTACATCTTCCTCAGTAAAGACCGTAGCGAGGAATTCATTCAGTCTCTCCACTATGGCCTTGTCCCTTCTTAGAGCCCCTTTTATCCCGCTATCATCTAATGGTCCAACTGAGTCTCTCATAGTTTTTTTTTTACTATAAATGTACTTGAAAAAGTCTATATTACACATTTTTGCTTCCACAGCAAGCTTCTTCTCAAATTCTCTCTTTGCCTGCCTTATCAATGCCTTGCATTTAACTTGCCCGTGCTTGTGCTGTTTCCAGTTTTCTTCATACTGCTCTTTTTTCCATTTCCTGAAAGATGTTTTTTTGGCAACAACAGCCTCTCTGTTTTCACCTTTTAACCATGCTGGCAGTTTTTTGGACTCCCTTCTACTTTTCTTAAAGCATGGAATACAGCTGGTCTGTGCTTCCAAGATAGTATTTTTAAATAACACCCAAGCTTGATGTAAGTTTTTAACTTTAGCAACTGCTCTTTTTAGCTTTTTCTTAACTATTTTCTTCATTTTATCATAGTATCCCTTTCGAAAGTTAAAAGGTAGTACTGTGGATTTCCTTGCCATCCCTCCTCCATTAATTAAATCAAATTAATGGCCCACAACACCCTTATATCTTGCACGAGATCTGGTGTTACACTAAGGACTAAGTCCAAAATGGCTTCCCCTCTGGTTCATGAACTAGCTGATCCAAGAAGCAGTCATTTATTTCATCTAGAAACTTTATCTTCCTAGTTTGTCCTGCAGTGACACTGATCCAGTCAATACCAGGGTAATTGAAATCACCCATTATTATTACTATGCTGTAGCTTTTGCTAACTTCCCTGATTTCTTTGAGTATTTCATCATCCATTTGTTCATTGTGGCTAGGCGGTTGATAGTACATCCCAACTGCCATCGCCTTCCCCTTTTTACATGAAATTTCAGTCCATAGAGATTCTACAGCATATTTTGTTTCCTGCAAATCTTTAATCCTTTGTGACTCAATGCCCTCTCTAACATAGAATGCAACTCCTCCACCAATTTGATCAGCTCTATCATTAAGATATAGCTTGTAGCCAGGTATCCCAGTGTCCCACTGGTTGTCCTCCTTCCACCATGTCTCTGAGATACCAATCATATCTAACTTCTCATTTAGTGCTATATAATCTAACACTCATATCTTATTTTTTTAGACTTCTAGCATTTGCATACAAGTATTTTAGAGACTGTATTTTATTCATATTAATCTGGCCATCGGTAGGCAGGGGTAATTTGGAATCTTTAAACTCTGTCTGCTCCGTACTCAAGGGCATTTGGGCTACTTTTGTCTTTATTGGAACCTCTCTGCTGATATTTATTATTTATTTATTTATTTATTTAACATTTCTTATATACCGCCTTTCATGATATCAAGGCGGTTTACATTGATATGCCCTAACTTCATTCTTTTGGTAGTATCCTTCAAGGATACATTGTTCCAAACCATGCGCTCTTGGGCAACTGTCGGCTCTCCCCTATAATCTATCTTAAAAGCAGCTCTATCTACTTTTTAAAAACTTAATGCCAGCAGCCTGGTTCCATCTCGAATAAGGTGAAGCCCATCCCTTCAGTAAAGCTCCTCCTTTCCCAGAATTTTCCCCAATTCCTAACAAATCCAAAACCCTCATCCTTGCACCATTGTCTCATCTATGCATTGAGACTCCAGAGCTCTGCCTGCCTTTTGGGTCCTGTGCATGGAACAGGAAGCATTTCGGAGAATGCTACTCTGGAAGTTCTGGATTTGAACTTCCTACCTAAAAGCCTAAATTTAGCCTCCAGAACCTCCCTACCACATTTTCCTATGTCATTGGTACTGACATGTACTAATATAGCAGACTCCTCCCCAGCACTATCTAAGACCTTGTCTAGGTGGTGCGTGAGGTCCGCTACCTTCGCACCAGGCAGGCATGTTACCATGCGATCCTCATGTCCACCAGCCACTCAGCTAACTACATGCCTAATGATCAAATCACCAACTAAAACAGCTGTTCTAACCCTTTCCTCATGGGCACATGGCCCTGGAGAAACTTCCTCAGTGTGAGAGGGTTTTACATCAACTGGAGGACAGGTCCTAGCTACAGGATCACTTTCTGCCACACCAGGGTGATGCTCTCCTGTCACGTGACCTCTCTCCTCCATGTCAACAGGGATGTTGCCAGACTAGAGGTGAGACTAGAGGTGGGACAATATCCCTGTAGGTCTCGTCTATGTACATCTCTGTCTTCCTTATGTCTTCTAAATCTGCTACTCTAGCCTCCAGAGATCGGACTCGTTCCCTAAAAGCAAAGAGCTCCTTGCACCTTGTGCACATGTAAGACCCCTCACCAAATGGAAGAAAATCATACATGTGACAATGCAAAAGACTGGAAAACCCTATCTTGCTGCTGGACTGCTGTCTGCATCTTAGTTGTAAGGTTGTGTTTAGATATTTAAGTTCTTTACTTACTAAGGGTTGTTGGGGATACTTATATTAATAAAACTATACCTAATACATTTAATGTACTTTGTTCACCTGAAGCTTAATTAATCTCAGGTCCTTAATGTATGCTGATGAGAATAAACAGCTGCACCTGAGAGTGAATATGGCACCTTTCCTTTAAGAGGTTTAAGCACCTATAAAGCTACGATTATCCCAGGGGTGGGTGGGTGTCGGGGAGGTAGGAGAGAAAGAAGACATTAAAAGCTGGCTGCTACACACTACCCTGTCCTGTACTTCTAAGGTAATCTGTGACCAATCTCCAAGGGGAGTCCCACAGCCCTTGCTAAAACAGAGGGAATCTTGGGGGCTAAATTTAACAGAAAACTCTCTGCTGTGTTTTAAATTTAACCTGAAAGCTCTTTGCTGCTACTAGGCACTGACTGATTTAACAAATACACTGGGTTCACAGATTAATCAGCTTTAATCTAAGGAATTCCTTTTTCCCCAAGATTTAGAAAAATTCCCAGAAGTAAATACTTACAATTGCAGATCTCTCCCCAGAATTAGCAGTCCCCTTTTGTAGTCCTTCTTCAACAATCCTGAGGGTCATGGATCTTCCAAGCACAAAGTACTCCTCATGCCTTTCAAGATTTGTTGCATACCCTTGCTAAACACCAGTTGAAATATTGTTTTGATATCTACTTCTTGATCCTAGTATTTCTACTACTGCTAATAATTTCTATAGTAATACTAGGCATACATAAGAGATAGTAAGTGTCCCATAGAGCTTACAATCTATTCAAGACAGGCAAGCAGACAAAAATAGAGAAGGGAGTAAGAGGGTAGGTAGAGGGAGAAATTTAAGAAGCTCTGTCTTGATCATGTTTAGTTTCTCTATGGTGGTATGACATCCAAGCAGCAACATCAGACAAACAGGGAACTAGGGTAGTTCTTAAAGGGAAGTGATTTCAACTCACATGGGTGTAGACATGGGAATAAGAGGGTCAGGATCCAAAAGCAGCTTTAAAAAGAGGTGCTTTATACTGGATTTGAATTGAACTAGAGATGGAGCCTGGCAAACTGACCTGAGTAATCTATTCCAGGCATACAGTGCCACAAGATGGAACAAATGGAATCTAGAGTTGGCAGTAGAAGAGAAGTGCATGGATGGGATGTAAGGAAAGATAAGAGAGGAAAGGTAACAAGTTGCTGCAGAATTAATACATTTGTAGGTGAGTAGGAGAAGTTTGAACTGTATGCAGAAACAGAAAGGGAACCAACGAAGTGACTTGAGAAGAGGGGTAATATGAGCATAGTGACACTGGTAGAAGATTAGTTGTGCAGCTGAGTTTTGAACTAATTGAAGTAGAGATAATTCAATAGAAGGCCAGCAAAAAACAAGTTGCAATAGTCTAGATGGAATGTGATGAGAAAGGAGAAAGGAATCTTGGTAATTTGTTCAGAAAGGAAGGGACACATTTTACTGATGTTGTAGAGGAAGAAATGACAGGTTTTAGCTATCTGTTGGATAGGTATAGAGAAAAAGAGAGAATACTCAAAGACAGGGCCGTACCAAGCTATAACTGTGCCCTGTTCGGCTTGCAAACTTGGCACCCCCAATGACATCAGATGTTTGTCATTTGCCCCTATCCCCCTATGCTCAGCATCTCTCCATCTTACCTTACCTCCTCATTTTCAGCCACCTACCCCCACCCCCGCGCTGCCTGCTTGGCCTGCCCTTGCCTCACTGCCGCTTTTCCTGTTCCCTTGATGGTGGTGGTGGTCCTCCAATTAAAACAAAACAAAACACAAGTCTTACTGACTCCATGCTTGCATAGCTAGCCTGATTCCCCTCCCCTCTGATGTATACTCGCTTCAGAACAGGAATAGACCATACCAGTCATGAAAGCGTGGAGTCAGAAAGACCAACTTTTTTTTTTTAACTTAGAGGTCCACTGCCACCACCGCCAAGGAAAGGTCAGGCCAGGCAAGCAGTGGGGGTGGGGGGTTGGGGAGGGGGGAGAGGAATGCTGATGGTTGGCAGAAAATGGCCCTAAATACACCCTTATTTTTTTGAGTCCCATGTGACTGCATTACTAGCACAGGACTAGGTACGGCGGTCAAAGATGACCCCAAAATTGTGAGCCAAGGGGACAGAGAAGATGACAGTGTTATTACAAAAATAGAGAAGGGAGTAAGAGGGTAGGTAGAGGGAGAAATTTAAGAAGCTCTGTCTTGACCATGTTTAGTTTCTTTATGGTGGTATGACATCCAAGCAGCAACATCAGACAAGCAGGCTGAGATTTGGGCCTGATTTCAGAAGAGATGTTTGGTGTAGAAAGGTAAATCTAGAGTCATTAGTGTAAAGATGGTACTAAAAATCATGGGAGGAGATCAGGGCACCAAGGTAATGAGTGTAGAGAGAAAAGAGATCCTACGGCAGATACATGAAGTACACTGACTGAAAGCAGGAGAGAAGCAGAGGGAGGATCCACCAGAACATACACTGAAAATGTGATGTGAAAGATAAGAATTAAATCAAGACAGAGCAGAGCCCTGAAATCCTAATGAGAACAGGGTGATCAACAGTGTCAAAAGTAGAAGATAGGACAAGAAAGATGAGGATGGAGTAAAGGCCCTTGAATTTGGCAAGGAACATCCCCCCTTCCACTTGTTCCATGCAGGTTAGCCTACTTATTCTTCTCCCTCAAAACCACACAACAACCACAACATAATCTCCACTTTTTCCTGAAAAACCTTAGCAAATGCCGTCAGGTGGACTCAGAGTCATGCCATGGGGGGTTTTTTGTCTCAGAATCATTGCTGATGTCAGGATCAATGAGGACTCTAGACCAGTGCACAATGGAGTCAAACATCTTGCATTGATAATGACCAAGATCTCTGCAAGGACAGTAGTGTATAAGTGAGTCAAGTAGTCCCATTCTCTGAAAGCATGGAATCCAGGATGGGCTGAGCAGTCCCAATCATATATTCTCAAGCTCTTCCCATGTATGAAGAATGAGGAGGACTGAGTATCTATGTGCATTTTTGATCACATACTATAAACATCTTTTGATATTGTGATTGTCAATTTTATCCAAGCTAATGCTCAGCTCTATGCAAGCGCACACAAAGTTGCACCCACAGTCCTGGATCTGCTGGGCTGGTCCTCTGATAGAGAAATGTCTTCAAAGAGCATTTATGAAACCTGATATATCAATGGGTTTGATAACTTTAATGCGAACAGCAAAGATGATGTATATAGACATCATGGCCCATCATTTTATGTTTGCCCATTCTCCTCTAGTTTGTTGTGACATGACTGACCATGATCCAAAGTTGTCCAGCCCTACATAGGTGAATAGTGGTTTGGTGCTAAGCTAGTCTGCCATCTCTTGTTCTTGATATTTGCCCCATAGTTAATGGCATTTGATGTATTTATGAATTGCTGTAGTGATGCATTGTTTTACTCCCATGATCTTCAACCCTGCAGCTCTGATTGTTCTTTTCAGGGCAGTTTCTCCAAATGGGTTAGTTTTGCACATATCTACACAAACCAAATACCCTTTATACCACCAAAAATACAAATACTAAAACAATTACAAACCTAACTTCAAAAATTATTCAAATTACATTAGGGTATAAAGAGACCTCAGGAAAGCTCTTTCCCTACATCTGGTGAACTGAATCACCATAGGTTTGAACAGTAAATCTACACATCACAGGTCTCACCCTTTTAATTTCAAATTGTCACAAGGGAGGAGTGGTCTAGTGGTTAGGACAAGGTACTTCAGGCCAGAGGACTGGTGGTTCAAGTCCCACCTGGGGACAGCAATCTCAGGCCAGAGGGACTGGGATTTCTAGTCCCATAGGCACTCCTTGTGGTCTTGGGCAAGCCATTTAACCCTCCATTGCCCATGTTCCCTGTAAGTATTAGCATATGTGTCTCATATCCCCTCATGTTAAATGTATCCCCAATTGACCACTTTGACCCAGTGAAAAGCAGGATATAAATACAGCTAAATAAAATAAACAAAACCAATTGCCCTAGTAAATAGCTATATCCAAAAAAGTACTTTTAAGGGATTCTACCAATTTTTTAAAAAAAAATTACTTAATTTATTTTTCACATTCACAAACTGAAGTTGAAAATCTTTAACAGTTAATATACTACTTAATAATTCATTCTTTACATTTACAAACTAATGTTGAAAGTCTCCAACAACTGATTTACTTCCTGAAAAGAAGAGAAACAAAATACGTTCAGAAAGGGTTAGCACACACCATTCAAATAGTATCCAATTACTTATCTGAACGTTTAACAGCAGTCACACAGCCTCCATAGAAGTCCCGAACTGCTCACAGCAATCTGCTTCTGTTTCTTTTTACAAATGCAAATGCCTATACCCTACAAAAGCTTTTGTTTTACCCCATCAGGCTTCGTCAGGGATTCAGGTATTGAATTACTTATATAGCAACTCTCTACAATTTACTTCAGGCATCACTAGTACCTCAAACGATTGGAATCGTCGATATTAGTAGAATCCTTTAAACTGAATCACCTCTACTTAGCCATTCATTTGTCCATTCTTAATCGACAAAGGGTTCCTGGAGTAATACTTTGCATTTCCCACTGTATTTGCGCATTTGCCACTTGTTTTTCCTCATTTGCTGATATAATTCTTTGAAAAGTTCTTTTATCTTGTTTTGCAAATTCTGTTACTTATTTTCCTGTTTGTGCTTGTGGATTCGCACTCATTCCTTCTAGTTGTTAGAATGCTTGTCCAAGTTTGATGATTGAGCCAGATTGCTTTCATATTACAGCATTTTTTGCATATTTGGATCAGATGATGCTGTTAGGTAGGCCTGGAGGCCTATGTTAGTAGCTCTGTATATGTAATCAATCTCTATGAGGCCTAACCCTCCTTCAGCTCTAGGGATGCTCCTTCTGTGAAATGTCAGCCTGGTGTTTGACTTGCTCATGGTAGTGATGCACAAGCAAAGCAGATATGTGATATCATCCTGGGATGATTCCTCTCATTTTTTTCGGCATAGTTGAGTCAACTACCAATTCTGAATAGGCCATCATCATTGATAGAAATGCTTCATTTTCCAAAGATATTTTGGAAGATTTTCTGCTTTGTTGATGCACTTAAATTCTTCAACATACATTTCTTGTTTTATGTAGTATAGAATGGCATTGTCAACTTGGGAGAGCACATTGACTGTGGGTCGGTGTGCAGAGGTACCAGTGGTAACAAGTGCTTGATTCTCTATCCATTATCTGATGGAGTGAAAGTACATTGGTAAATAATGATTGCAAGTTTATGTACATGAATCATTATTTACCCATGTAAATGTCTGTAAAAATTGTGCTCCTATTTGTAATTGTGCTTTTATATTGTGTCACTGGATGGTATTATGGGTCCTGGTCCCAGCTGTTAACATTTTCAAGGCTGATGCATCTTGCTGAACAACTACATCTGACTTTTGATTAGCCATTTGGTATTTAAGTAGTTAGATGGGAGCAGAGATAAAGACCTCCAAGAAGCAGAAAGTTCTAGTTCTTCTGCTTCTCCACAATTCAGCAGAAAGGACCTTTCCTCATATTTTAGAACAAAGCTTTCATTACATTCTTTCTAACAAAGGACTAGAGTTTATTGTCTTTATCTCTCCTTGAGAAGGATTTGCAATCTATTTGATCTATGATTAGCTTATTCATGAAGTAGTCTCTTGGTATTAAAGACAGCTGCTTTCTGCCGGTAAGGGTTTATTTCCTTTATCCATTAGCAGAAAAAGAAGAAAGTATTTGATTTTCTCTTGTGTCTTTGCAGAAAGGGCATGATGATGGAAGACTCAGATTCTCCTCATAGTTTTTGATGGAAGAGGGAAAGGTACCTCTACAGAAAATCATTAAAGAAGAAAACCTGATCTAACTCCTGTATCTCTAGTGCAGTGATTCTGAACCAGTCCTCCTTGAACCCCTAGGCCAGTCGGGTGTTCAGGATAGCCCTAATGAATATGCATGAGATATATATGCATTAGAGATATCCTGCCAACCTGACTGGTTTGTGGTCCTCTAGGGCTGGATTTGGAGACCCCTGCCTTACACCTCTGTCATTTAAGATTGTGAGTGGGCAAGGTGCAGATGTCCTAGACATCAAAAGGGTATATAGAATGTGTCACATTCCTCCTCGATTCTCACCACCACCAAAAAGTTGTCTAATAGACAATATTTTGGTGGTGGTGAGAAGCAAAGAGGCATGTGACACATTCTATCTAACCTTTTTGATGTCTCGGAGATCTGCACCTTGCCCACTCACAATCTTAAATGACAGAGGTGTAAGGCAGGGGTCTCCAAATCCAGCCCTAGAGGACCACAAACCAGTCAGGTTGGCAGGATATCTCTAATGCATATATATCTCATGCATATTCATTAGGGCTATCCTGAACACCCGACTGGCCTAGGGGTTCAAGGAGGACTGGTTCAGAACCACTGCTCTAGTGGGAATGCTTAAAGGGTTATTTAAGACTGCCTGGATGATAACCGCAGAAGAACTCAGATGAACTGGTAAGGTTCCATTGTCAAAGCAGTCAAATTGGATCAAAACCTTTTGCTTATAGGTAACTGGGAAAGACCTGTGAGATCTTTTGTCCACTATCTTGCATAGTTTTTTCCATTTGGTGAAAAGAGAATGAAGTCCTTCATTTATCGAACAGGCAGAAAAGCAGATAAACTGCATTATCTTGGAAGCATTATCTTTTCCTTCAATAGGGATGTGCATTTGTTTTTAACCCAGAATGATATAAAAAAAATCCCACAATTTGAGTCCTTTCCCATGTCATCAATAGTGTGCAGTATTGAGCAATGGTGCACATTATGGGGGTCAGTTTGGAAGCCTTATTCTTGCTTTGGATGTCTGAAAACAGGCATTCCCAAGAGCTTGGATGTTCTTACATGGCACCTTCTCTAAGGTTAGACTTGCTCCAGGCACCTGAAAAGTGTTTATTTTGTCTGAAAAGCATCCAGAGGGTGTAAAGAACATCACACTTTACTATCTCCAGTACTCAGCACAATGTCAACAGCAGTGGGATTTGAAACCTGGCTGTTCTGGTTCTAAACCACTACACAAACTGTTATGCTATCCTAGATGGCCATATCTGAAAGCATGATTCTGGGGATATCTATATAGATGCCCCTCTGCCCTTCCCCCTCCTCCCCCTCCTCCCCCAACACACACACATGCACACACACGCGCGCGCGCACACACACACACAGACGTTCCTGTCGAGCATACTCACATTTGTGAAATCACCTCTGCACCTGGATGTACCTGATTTTTTTTTTTCAGACGTTTTGGCTTAGACATCCCAGATTACATTAGGATGTCCCTTCTAAAATTCCCCTCCACTTGAGCATTAGTGAGCACTATTGAGGATATTGCTCCCCGCCAAAAACAAATAGAATACTAAAAAATGCCCAAACAAAATAAATCCCATAAATGCCATAGGAAACTATAGAAAATGAAACTTCTTGTCTTGTTTTTATCTATTCTAGCTATCCTATTTTATTGGCGTTCCTCTTCTCCTTCTCCGATTACACTGGTCAACATTGAAATCGTTACTGACTTTAAAAGACCCTAATCTGTAATATCTTGGTGAGCTGAACACAAATAGAACATTAAAAAAAATGTATTGGCTCTCGTTTTGAAGATATTGCATGTAGTTCATTTTTGACATTTCACCGTTTAAATTTATCCAGTAGGACATCAACAACATCCCAAATAAGTCTTGAATGATGTAATATTGCATCACACTGCATAATACCAGCATGCACACATCATCCAGAGTTGATTGTATCATTTTCTGATGCAATGCAATACTGCTGAAGCCATCTGACATCAGCAGTGTACTATACGCAGTCGGAAAGGTTGAGCATTTAAAATATTTCAGACTGTGTGCAAGATAGTTTAAGCTACTGTTACATGTAACTTTTATTAATCATATAATTTTAGCCATTTAGGTACAATACAGAACAGTAATGCCGCGAAAGCGCGTTAATACCGTTGACAATTTCTGCTACATTTGTGGGGAAGTGACATTTGCCACCCAGAAGAAAAGTATCACTTCTCAACTGAAGAAGGCATATCATCTTTACTTCAGATGCAAGATTGGTGACCAAGACAAGCCTTGGGCCCCACATATATGCTGCACTATATGTACAACACAGCTTTCACAGTGGTTGAATTGCAAAAGACCATCAATGCCGTTTGCAGTCCCCATGGTGTGGAGAGAGCCAAGCAACCACATAAATGACTGTTACTTCTGCTTGGTTCCTCCTCTTTCCAGCAGAATAACGAAGCAAAAGAAGTCGAACATATTCTACCCAAACATTCCGTCTGCATTGAGACCAGTTCCACATGGTGAGGGACTTCCTATTCCAGAACCTCCATCAGAATATTCTCTTGATTCATCTGATGAGGACAAGGATGAGCCGATCTGTTCTTCTCCTGGTCCGTCAGCACGCAGTGACACAGATTTTCACTGGGATGCATTATCAACTCCACACAGAATAACACAGGAAGAACTAAATGACCTGGTTCGTGATTTGGACTTATGAACAAGGCAGAATTGCTAGGATCAAGACTCCAACAATGGAATCTTCTAGAAGAAGATGTCAACATTACTTCATATCGAAAGCACCACCAGCAGTTGGATCCTTTCTTCAGAAAGGAAAGTAATCTGGTATTCTGTTCCGATATTGAAAGCCTCATGAATGCCTTAAAAATCACTCATGACCCACAAGACTGGAGACTATTTATAGACTCTTTGAAACTGAGTCTGAAGGCTGTGCTTTTGAACAATGGAAACCGTCTTCCATCTATTCCAGCAGCGCATGCCGTCCACATGAAAGAGACATACGAAAACTTAAAGCATCTACTGACTTCCATGAACTATAACAAGTACAGCTGGCACCTCTGTGGTGACTTGAAAGTAGTTGCCCTTTTAATGGGACTGCAGCAGGGATATATAAAGTACATGTGTTTCTTATGTGAGTGGGATAGCCAAGCAAGGGATTGGCACTACTTGCAGAAGGAATGGAATCACAGACAAAATGTAACAGTTGGAGAGAAGAATATCCAGCACCCAGCTCTGGTTGAGGCTCACAAAATCCTGCTACCACCCCTTCACATCAGACTAGGTTTGATGAAAAACTTTGTGAAAGCCATGGACCACACTTCACCAGGTTTCTGATACCTGCATGAAAAATTCCCTCGACTCAGCGAAGCAAAGATTAAAGAGGGCGTTTTTGTGGGTCCTCAGATTCGAGAGCTCTTCAAAGATGACCGGTTCAACAACTTGCTGCAGGGTGATGCGAAACAAGCATGGAATGCTTTTCGCCTAGTGTCAACAAACTTTCTCGGGAATGTTAGGGCAGAAAACTACACGGAACTAGTAGAAGACATGCTGATGCAGTATCAGAAACTTGGCTGCAATATGTCTCTAAAGATCCATTTCCTTGATTCCCATCTCGATTTCTTTCCTGACAACTGTGGTATGGTTAGTGATGAACAGGGCAAACATTTTCACCAGGATATCGCAACGATGGAGCAAATATACCAGGGAAAATGGTCCACTACAATCCTGGCTGACTACTGCTGGACACTCCCCAGAGAACCTCCCGAACAGCTGTACAAAAGATAGGTGAAAAAATCTAAGAAGTAGTCTATGACTTGGTTTTTTACAGGTATTATCCGAAGGCCTATTATATTTACTATTGACATGCATTTCGTGATGTAAACATTAATTCTTGTAGATTGCAAAAAAACTAGAGCCAACTTTGCAATTTCACTGTCATATTCATGTTCAGCATATAAAAATTGATAAGAAATGACTGTTTTTATTTCAGTAACATGACTTTGGTAAAAATTTGTTGACCAGTGTTATTTTAATTTATTTTATTGTAAACTGTTTGTTGTATTAATCAAAAGATGGTATAACAAATTCAATAATAAACATAAACATAGTTCTATCCTTCACTGCCTACTCCTTAAATTGTATTACATTTGGTTTTGAATTTTAGCATTCTGATTATTCTCTAAACTTTACTGCCTTGTCTTCAGACGAAATCCCTTTTAACAGCTTTACCACAAACTTCTTGAACAAATTGTCTGTTCTCTAATATGAGAGGAGAACCCTAGGGAGAATGGGGCTATACCTGCAAGATAATATTTTTCTCTCTCATTTTCTACTAAGGATGATCTTGGGATCCACTTCAGTTACCCACAATGTCCCATACTATAGATTTATCTATCATCTTTTTAATTGCTTTCCAACACCTCTTCCTGGGTTAGAATGAAAAGCTCAGTAGAATTCTAACACCTTTGCTTCTGTAATATATTAGATCATCCATAATGGCTGTTTGCAATAAGACCATCATACTTCCTAAGAAACTTATTAAATGGAAACAGTGTGTTCCTTCTTCAGGATAGAGACACCTGTCAACATGATAGCTTTTAAGACAACATTTTAAAAAGATAATCAAACTTATACCACAAATTTTCCAACACAACATCTGGATTTGATTGATAAGAGAACCCAGGAGCATCTCCAGTCTGCTATCAAACTATACTCATGACATCAATCTCCCAATAAAAAGAGGAACTATAGGGGAGCTGTCAAGCTGCACAGTGAACAAAAAAAATGAAAGGTACAGCTAAAAGATTACTTTTGGGAGGGCAGAATTCTGCACAATTATGTTTTTTAAATCAATGTTCATGAGTACATATCTGCAATTGTTCAAATAGCTTAATATTTATTATGACAAACAGTTTGCTTCCCAGCTTTTCATAGAAAAGCGAGCTATACTAAAAAAAGGTGATAATTACTCTTGAGAATAACTGCATGAATAATATCAAAAGTGTCACTGTAGTGTGAAACGCCACAAAATTAATATGATACACAACAATGCTTCTAGTAAGTAAAGGGCAAAAGCATATATCTTAATTATTATATATTTATATTTATTGGCTTTTACAAAAACCAAGGAAAACCTTGTAACAGGAAACATTCCATTATATTGCTTGATAATAAAAGGAAACAAAAAATAAACCAATACCTAAACATTAACTGAATGAATCATAGTCCACAACAGGAAGAAATGATCCAAGAATTACTACAAACCTTGGGAAGATGGTATAAAAGGAAAAAAAAATTAACACAGGAATTAAGTAGGATACATAGGCAAAGCACAAATTACCACAGATTAGTCCTGCATTCATTTAGCATCCAAAAAGAAACAAAGTTGAAAGGGTTCAAAGAAATTATATACCTTATTCTGATAGGAGAGCACACATTTACATGGAAATCTCATTTGGAAGCCCGTGTCCAGGGTCAAGGCCTCAGCATGGAGTTCCAAAAACGTCTTCCTCCTAACCTGCGCCCATTTAGACACATCTGGGAAAATCTGTACCCTACTTCCCAAAAAGGAAACAAATAAATATGCAATAACACTTCTTTATCCTGAAGAAATACAAAAGAAACCAAAAGTGTGAATCTAGCCTCAACCACCTCCGTAGATTGCTCCAACAACTCAGACAGGTTCCCCAAGTCTAAGGAGTGAGACAACACATCCACCGAGGCGTTTGCTTTCTGCGAAGTATCCTTAGAAGACATTGGGGGAAGGTAATAGATTTTCTGAAGAGGAGGAAATCCAGACTCTGGATAGCTGAAAGTCTCCTTCAGGAACCTCTTAAACAGGTCTCTAGGTGGAGTCATAGATAGCCATTGAAAATTTAAAACCCAAAGATTCAAATTCCTCTGCCGACTCTCCAAATTTTCAATTTTGTGTTGGTAAACAAGCCTATCCTGAGTCAATACTCCATGCTGCTCCTGAAGCTGTTGCTATTTAACCCCAAGCCCGGAGATAGTACTTTGCTGGTCTCCCTGCTCTTCTCCATACTCTTCAATCGCAGTGAGTAGGAAGCCGAGACTTGGAAGGCCCCAGCACATACCTGGTACACTGACTGCAAAGCGTTCCAGATGGAATCCAGAGTCGCCTCTTTGAGACGACACAGTGGAAGAAAAAGTGTAGAAGGCATCAGGGACTCTGGAGAACCCACTCTAACTCCCACTCTAACTCCTGAAGAGGAAGCACTCACCTGGGGGATGGAAATTGTACTGCCTTCAGGCTGTGATGAAGCAAATGCCTTAACCAAGGCTGCCTGAGAAGCTGTGCTGCCAGCCGCGTCAGATGCCCCAATCCCAGAAGCCCCAGGCATGGAAAGATTGGAAGGGCCGGCTGGGCTCAACGAGACATTGCTGCCCAAGACGGACTCTCCCAGCCTCGGCAACAGGTTCACCTGAAGACTTTGATTGCACACAGCTCTCCATGATGCACTGCCTAACCGGAACAACAGTAGAAATACCCCCCCCCCCTTACCCTTTGCCTTGCATTTAGGCATCAGGTTAAAGAGAAAGGGAACCAAAGTAAAGAGCAGACACCAACACGTCCTTCTTAGATGCCATCTTGAAATCAAATGTATACCCTGATCTGTGTGCTATAATCAAATGTGTATCGTATCCAAATGCTTATCCCGTGTTACGTAATCATTGACTAATCAAAATGTAAAACTGAAAATCTCAATGTACCGTACAATACATTATGATTCTGTAAAGTAAACTGCTGCTGATCGTAGGAAGCAGCGGTATACAAGTGTTTACTAAATAAATAAATAAATAAATAAATAATAAATCTTCAATTATTATGTAAGATGCCACTTCTCAAACGGCTGTAAATTGCAAAATGTATTTTCATTAATAAAGATATTGCACTATGACGTGGCATAATGCTGTTTCTTTTTCTCATCTTTGGTTCAGAACAGAGTTCAGCAACTTGCTACTGAGTAAATAAAAATAAGAGAAAATAGAGACCACCAGTATGGTTTTTAAAAGAGGTGTGCACTGTGGTAATTGCTGGGAACATGCTTTCCATGTCCTCTTCAGTTAACGCTGTGGTGTTGTCCTAACACACCTTGGATTTGTACGTTTATTGGCACATTAGATGCAACACCCCAACACCCTCTAGTAAAAGGACCTTTAACATCCTTGTCCTTTCTGCTGACTCCTAATATAGAACCCAGTTCCATGTACCTATAGATAACATTATTTTCCCTATATATATATAATTTGCACTTGTCCACATTCAATTTCTTCTGCCATTTAGATGCCCGGTTCTACAGTCGCACCAGGTCCTCTTGCCACTCTTCACAATGTACTCATGATTTAACAATTTTAAATAATTTAATGTCATAAAATAACCCACAAATATCTTTCCTGTTTGATGACTGCTGGCTCTTCCCGTCCAAAAAGTTAATTTTCACCCTTGAATATCTTCATTCTCGGTGTATGATCTAGCATTTTTTAAATGAAGCCATAATTTCCAGAGCCCTTAAACATTTTTCTTGATTTCTTAAAGTTGACCCTCTCCCTTTTTTATCCTCTTAGGGCGATATTCTTCTGGGAAGTCTATGTGCTTCTATGGTACATAGCCCTGCCCACTGACCCTTAACCCTGTATATTCAATGCCGGGGTCAGATGCAGCCCCTGCAATGAATATCTGGGGATCGCTGAACACGCTGGAAACTGCATTAGGTAACCAGGCAGCAATGATATTGTATGCTGCCTGGTTAGCTCCTGCGCCAAAAGATAGGCACAGATCGCTAACCGAGCAGCATTCAAGATCACCGATGCCCGGTTATGGCTTGTTGTTGCCTCAGCTCCTCCCCAGAATACCCCTGACACGCCCCATTGCTAACTGGATAGCTTCAGGGTATATAGGGGAGTTAGAAGCGGATATTTAATGGCACTAAACATGTAAGTGCCATTGAATATCCTGATTTAAGGCATTTACACGGTTTACTGGGCTGTAAACTGTGTAAATGCCTTTTGAATACCTATATCAAATTAATTTTCATAAACAAACAGACCCACTGTCTCTTCTAGCCCATCTAGAGTTCCGTTTATATAGACACTGAATGCACTAATCTCTGTGGCACCCACTGTTTGCCTCTTTTGAGAATCTACCCAATTTATCATCGCCAGTTTTTTTGCTTAGTCAGCTTCACCATATGGTTTATTATGTTTGTACCAGCTGCCAGACTGGTTAACCTGTTTACCTTTCTTATGTGTGGAACAGTATTACAAACTTCATTGAAATTCATAAAGATCATATCTGCTGCAACCCACTCGGATCTTTCCATTCTGTTGTCTACCTTTTTAGGTCCCATTACCTTGTTTTCTTTCAGTTGTTCCAGTATCTTCTCAACAATAGCAATATGTAGGCATGTGCCCAGGAAATGTTTTCACTTAGATTCTCTTCAGATCAATCAGCTGTTTGATTTATTTTCAAATATCAAGGGGTTTATTTTAAAAGGCTAATTCATGATTTCATATGGAAAAACAGCACAGATACATGGAAGTGGCATCCACATGGAAACTGCAGTTTTAGGAAGGCCGGAATTTACTTTGCTTTAGTAGAGTTTCCATAAATTTAATCACAACAGAGGTCAGACTAATTGGTCAATCATTACCACCTTCTTCTTTGCATCCATTTTTGTGGACAGGAACTACCTGTGCCCATCGCCAGTCCTCTGGGATCACTCCTGACTAAAGAATTATTGAAAAGGTCAGTCGACAGAGCCACCAGTACTTCCCTAAGTTCCTTCAATGACCCCAGATGAATCCTATCTGGCCCCATCACTTTGGGGCATGTTTACTAAACACCGTTGCTGTGCGGGTTCCCGTTAGTGTGCTGGTGCCATATAAGGAGTGGGCGGGCCAGGCAGAAAAAAGCAAAAAACCGGACCGTACGTGTGTGCGTCGCGCTAATGTGCGGGGCCCACATTAGCGCGTGGGAAGGCTAAGTGGTGCGCTGCTGCAAAACCAAACAATAGAGCCGTAGTACAACAGTGAAGACACCAACCAATGGTGCAGGGGCCAGGGGTTCAAACCCCCATTGCACTCAACAAAAAAGACCAGCTGAGGCATCAACATTTATGGGCAACAGTGGTTTAGGAGGCATATTAATTTTGGGCGGCAGAAGGCGGCGCACTGTTATTTTTATTACAGCATGAGGCGGCGCACTGTTTAGTGTGGGCGGCAGATGGCGGCGCATTGTTAAGTTTTGGCGGCAGAAGGCAGTGCGCTGATAAATGTGGGCAACAGAAGGCGGCGAGCCGGTGGGCAGAAGGCGGTGCGCTGATGTGTGAGGGGGCAGTCCAATAGTGGGAGGGATAAGTGGCGCGCTGATGTGCAAATAACAGGAACAGAGCCATAGCACAATGGTTAAGACACTCGTGCAGGGATCATGGGCTCAATTCCCCACAGTGCCCATTGAAGACAGCTGGCTGAGGCATTATTTTAGGGGCATTTCCATGTTGTGCGGCATAAGGCGGCGTGCTGTTAATTTAGTGCGCCACAAGATGGCGCGCTGATGGCTACAAGGCTGCGCGCGGATGCACAAACACAGGAACAGAGCCACAGCACAATGGTTAAGACACTGACCAATGGTGCAGGGGCCAGGGGTTCAACCCCTCACAGTGCCCAGTGAACAAGGCTGGCTGGGGCAGTATGTATCATGGTGAGGAGTGCTGTAGGAGGCCTTCCATTTATATTTTATTTCCCACCACTAGTAAACCCGCTCTCACAGTGTGTTAACATACGGATGCCCGTAAGGCACATGTTACAGTGCACTGTCTGCCAAGGCACCCTAGAATGTCCCCTATAGGGCACCATGTATGTTGCGACACAGGATAATGTATAGTGCACCCTATGTGGATGGCAACCATAAGGTGGCCTATAGGGCGCCCTATAAAGCACCCTCAGAGGCACCTAATGGGTATAGTAAGCTGTGTGTGGTTTTGCCGGCATAGACATATGTACAGTAAATAAAAATAAAGCTGTGGACAGCCCTATCAAAGGGCCCCACTGTGGGTTTGAACCCATGACCTCTGGCTGTATAGGGAGTGACGTAACCCATTGGGCTACAGCTCTATAGCTGACAGCAAGCCCCTGGCTGGCTGCAGAGAGCCTGCACGTCACCCCACAGACAGTCTGCTGTTGTAGACAGGATAGGGTTAGGCACCCCGTACCCATGATGCACTGCACATGCAAATCAGCTGTCCACAGATGCACACAAGATGGAGAATGCACCCCCACAGCTACCCGGCCTGGTAGGGGGAATTGTCCATGTGCACCCACACAGCACCTCGGCCTGGTAGGGGGTCCTGAGCGGGTGGACTACCAGCAAAGAGTAGCTACACACCGTCACATTGTGCGGGTACTGTGCTCACCCTGAGGGTGTGATGTGGCGCCCAGGACCAGGTCCACAACACCAGCCATGGCTGGATGAGGCCATGACAGAGCTCCACAACAGTACTAACCTGTAAGATAGGAAGGTGCTGCAGAAACATGTTGGATATCTCTGTCTGTCTCAGTTAGTGGAAACCCCTAGGTGGTCAAAGTACCCATATATATACACACACACACACACACCCCCCCCCCCCCGAGGGTGGCAAACAGGGCCCCCCACCAACAGATCCCCATCCCATACTCCTCCCCTCTCCCCCCTTCCCCCCCCCCCCCCAATGGCAGCAGAGTGGACCATCAAACCCCAGTCCTGCTGGGGAACAGACACCCTACAGGGCAGTCCAAGCAGCTCCACACATCCATAACACAATATCAGACAGACTTTAGGCCTGGATATCCAAAGATGCACCCCAGCACTATCTGATAGTCACCTGCAGCAAGCCATCAGCCACTGCACCCTGCACCCATCAAGACACATACCAGCTGTGAACAGTCTGCTGGTTAGCCCTGATAGAAATGCATGCACCCAAAACTGGAGTGGCAGCACACACAAGAGAGTTCTGTGAGGAGGCCCCAACAGGAAACCCATATATATCACAAGAGAGAAACACAATACAGCACTATGGGGGTGCCTAGCCATGCTGTCATCACGGCACACTCAGGGTGAGAGTGCTCCCCCAGCAGCACATACAGAGGTCACCCTGTCTGTGTAGGTGGTGGCCTGGCACTACAATGTCACAGCCAGTGCCCTATGCCCTGTGCAGATGCATCCTGGCCAGCCCACCATGTCTGACCTATACCCATGGTACCTTGCTGCTCATTATGCACATTGGCAGGCCAATACTGGCAGTAGTGCTGGCAGTGTGGGTTGGGGAAGGTGTTTGCAGCCAACACACACTGTATAGACCAGTGTTTCCCAACCCAGTCCTACGGGGCACACCGGCCAGTCAGGTTTTCGGGATATCCCTAATGACTATGCATGAGATATATATGCATTAGAGATATCCTGCCAACCTGACTGGTTTGTGGCCCTCCAGGGTTGGATTTGGAGACCCCTGCCTAACACCTCTGTCATCTAAGATTGTGAGTGGGCAAGGTGCAGATGTCCAAGACATCAAAAAGGTATATAGAATGTGTCACATTCCTCCTCACTTCTCACCACCACCAAAATATTGTCTATTAGACAACTTTTTGGTGGTGGTGAGAATCGAGGAGGAATGTGTCACATTCTATATACCCTTTCGATGTCTAGGACATCTGCACCTTGCCCACTCACAATCTTAGATGACAGAGATGTTAGGCAGGGGTCTCCAAATCCAGCCCTGGAGGGCCACAAACCAGTCAGGTTGGCAGGCTCTCTCTAATGCATATATATCTCATGCATAGTCATTAGGGATATCCCGAAAACCTGACTGGCCGGTGTGCCCCGTAGGACTGGGTTGGGAAACACTGGTATAGACAGACACACACTCCCACACCTATGCCAGCATTGTGCTACTATTGAGGGGGTGATTAGCCTTGGCCACCACACCGGTCCTGGGCACGGCACAGGCATGGATATGGTACGCAGTACTGCTGGGGGTAACTCCCCAGGGTGGTGAACACCGTCAGGGGCCAGGCCTGGAGCACGCACCGCAGACACCAAACAGATTGTTCGGATGGGGTCAACTAGCAGTATGTGTGTAACGTAGGGATATCTATCAGCCTGTACTCTTAGCAAACGTTTCAGAGCTGTGTACCTCAGGTGTAGGGTGACATTGCTAAGGTATGCAGGTGCTGGTATTGGGAGATGCACGCAGGGTCCAATGTTCTGCCTCTACAGGAGACATTGGCCAATGGGGCCTGTGGGTGTGGGTGTGGGTGTGTCTGCCCCTGTTGGCTGCTGCTTTACGGCAGCGCTTCCCCACTCCAGTCCAGTTTTGCATCACACTGTTCGGGTCTTCCTGCTGTCCCTCATGAATATGCATGAGCTACATCTACATGCCGTGGGGGTGGTGCATAGATATACAGCACAGGCATTTGTATGAGTGGCAGCATGGAACCTGACTGGTGTGTGGCCCACCAGGACTGCATTTGGGGGATTCTGCTGTATGTTCTGCCCCTGTTCATGGTGTCTGTGCTCAGTGGGGTGAAAGATAGACGTATTACCATTGCATATGTCCTCGTCACGAAAGGTGTGTCCTTACTGTCACTGTTTATTTGTGGGGAAAATATGTGGGCAGGATAGCCGGTAGCCCCAGCTGGTCTTTGACCCTGTGACCTTCTGTTCTTGCATGCACTGTCTGTGTGCACTGCACCACCGTGTAGCCACAGATTGGCTGAATTCCCTGGATAGTCCATGACTGTGGATCCGGCAGGGCCTGTCTGTTGCTGTGGACTGTGCCAGACTGCAAATGGCTAGGCCTCTGTCTTCTGTCGCTAGCAGCCACTGCCCCCTGCACCACATGTACTCGTCCGCCAACATGCTGGCATGAGCTTCTCCCATAAAAAGCAGGTGACCTGATTGGAATGTGGCAGTACGGGACTGCATTTGGGGTACTTGGCTGTGGGTAATGCCCATTGTTGTGGTGTGTGTGCGTTGTTGGGTAAAATATGGGTGTTTTCCCCATGCTTATGTCCCCTGCAATACAGGGGTGTCTGCGCTATCTGTGTTTAGTGGTGGGTAAAATATAGGGACTGGGCTGGCAAGTGCCCCAGCTGGGCTTTGAACCTCTGGTCCTAGAGGTACTGACTCTGTCCGCTGCACCACACTATGGCCACATAGATAGTGCAGCCCCTGGAGGTAGTAAGCCTGGCAGGATGGAGTCACAAACCCTGCTCTACGCAAATTTACTGTGGGCATATGCACCCTGTCTGGTGACAAACGTGCACATAAACCACGGAAATGACCACGGGAAATGGGGGACAAAATATCACCACGCTGGGCAACAGTGATATTAATGGGCAACCATAGCAAACACTCCCAGGAAAGCTCCACAAAAGGAAATGTTTTTTGGAAGAGTCTCCGCTCCGTAAACCCTTCCAAAATCCATTTCTTTTTTCTGGAGCTTTGCTGGGTGTGTTTTCTGTATTTGCCCATCACTATAACTGTTCCCCAGCTGAATTACTATTTTTAATAGTTCTGTTGTGGTCATTTTCTATTTTTATTTGCACTTTTGTGCTGTGCACATGTATCACACTGCTCACGTTTTGCTGGTTTCCCCGGTTTTCCTGTACATTGCTGACGGAAATGGTTTCTCTTCCCTTTAAATGCTTTCTACCGCGAGTTTTTCATTGGCGGTATTTTTTCCTTGTAAATTCGGGCACGCTCCTGTGCGGGGAGTCTCTCCCCTCCCACATTCCACCCATTGACCCCGTCTCTCCGCCCCTCGGGGGCCTTCCTCCGCCCTCATTTCGCCTTTCCACGCCTCTAACGCACATGAGCGCCCCGCAAACGTGCGAGTTTTCGGCGCACGCGTGCGGGACCCGTTAATGTGCCACGCACGCGTACAGGGCGCTTAAGAGCACTTAAATGCATCATTTTAGGGCGCTCAGGTGCGCCCCGCACAAGTGCCCCGTTTAGTAAACATACCCCTTTGTCTACTTTTCATTTAGCTACTTTGCAAATATTATCTTCTGAAAATTGTTCAAGGTTTATATGCATTTGTTTTCTGAGGTCTCATTTCCATCCTTTCAGAAATTTTTGTTAAGCAATTCCACTTTATCCTCATCAGTCTCTACATATTCCCTTCTTCACTCCTGAGCCTCCCAATGTCACCTATATACTTCCTTCTGTCACCAACATACCTAAGAAAATTCTTGCCCTTATGTTTTACTGTATTGGCTATTTTTTCTGTTTGCATCTTTGCTTTCCTGATTACCAGCTTCCCCTTGCTTCTCCAGATACCTTTGTTTGTCTTTGTCTTTCTGCAATCTCTTATAGTTTATGAACGTCAACCTCATTTTCTTTACTTTTCAGTTACTTCTTTTGAAAGCCATAGCAGTCTCCTTAAGAACATAAGGACATAAGATATGCCATACTGGGTCAGACCAAGGTCCATCAAGCTCAGTATCCTGTTTCCAAAAGTGGCCAATCTAGGTCACAAGTACCTAGCAGTTTCCCCAAAAGACACAGGTTCCACAATGCTTGTATTGGATCAAGCAGTGATATCCCAGGTCCCTTTTAATAATGGTTTATGAACTTTCCTCCAGGAACTTGTCCAAACCTTTTTTTAAACCCAGCTACACTAACAGCTTTTACTATATCGTCCGGTAACAAATTCCAGAGTTTGATTACACGCTGAGTGAAGAAAATATTTTCTCTTATTAGTCTTAAGTAGGTTACCCCGTAGC
Organism: Ichthyophis bannanicus; assembly: GCA_033557465.1. Classification (NCBI taxonomy): domain Eukaryota; kingdom Metazoa; phylum Chordata; class Amphibia; order Gymnophiona; family Ichthyophiidae; genus Ichthyophis; species Ichthyophis bannanicus. Next base: position 583,925,813 of record CM066033.1, on the reverse strand, counting down.
TTCATTGCATGTCCACTAGTCTTTCTACATTTTGATTGTGTAAAAAATCAATCTAAAATCAATCTGTTCCACTTCATTCATTAATTTATAAACCTCTATCATATCTCCCCTCAGCCGTCTTTTTTCCAGGATGAAGAGCCCTAACCTTTTAGCCTCTCTTCATAGGGATATCCTTCCATCCCCGTTACCATTTTGGTGGCTCTTCCCTATACCTTTTCTAATAATGCTATATCATTTTCCTCTGACTTGTATTTACTTTCCTAACAAAAGCTTTTTTGCCTTTAAAATTTATGCTTTAAGTTTGCCCACTATTTTTGTACTTCTCCAGATATTCCCATCCAGCTAATGACTTTGAGGTACTCTCTCAGTATGACAGATAGCTGTCCTGAAATCTAGGGGGTATGTTTACTAAGCAGTCTTAACGTGCCCCCAGCGATAGTGTGCAGGCTGCCATAAAAGGAGTGGGCGTGTCGGTCTTAATGTAGCAAAACGAGATTATCGTACGATAACGCGCGTTGCGCACATTATCAGGCGAGATGCCGCTAAGCACGTTAACGCGCGGTAATCTTAAGTAGACGAGTAGACATGCAAACACAGAAACAGAGGGGTAGCACAATGCTTAATACACTAACTGATGGTACGGGGTCATGAGTTCAATCCCCCAGTGTGCCTAATGCATATGGCTGGCAGAGGCATTAGCTGTTACGTGTAAGTATTGCTTTTTGAGGCATGGTATGTACATCTTAATTAGTGCTGCCAGCAAACACACCCTCACGTGCCATAACCGAAGGTGCCGTATAAGGCACTCCTTAGGGCACATTATAAAGTGCACTGTCTGCCAAGGAACCCTATAATGTCCCCTATGGGGCACCCTATAAGGCACTGTATAGGACACCTTATAAGGCACCATAGAAGGCACCTTATAGGGTGCCCTATATGGTGCCCTATAAAAGGTGCCTTATGGGGCGCCTTATGGCTACAGTACTCTGAGGGTGGTTTTGCTGGCAGCACTAATGTAAATTAAAAATAGACAATGCCTCGGACAGCACTCTCAAATAACCCCACCATGGGTGGGAACCCATGACCTCTGGTTCCACAAGCAGTGAAGTATCCAGTAGGCTACAGCTCTATAGCTGCTAACAAACCCCTGGCTGGCTACAGAAGGACTGCAGGTCACCACACAAACTGTCTGCTGTGGTTACCAGGATAGGGTTAACCCACCCGTACCCATGATGCACTGCACATGCACATCAGCAGTCTACAGATGATCACAAGATGGAGTATGCACTCCCACAGAACCTCGGCCTGGTAGGGGGAACTGACCGTGTGCACCCCCACAGCACCTCAGCCTGGTAGGGGGTACAGACCATGTGTGTTACTGGCACAGAGTAGCTACAAACCGTCACATTGTGCGGGTACTGTGCTCACCATGAGGGTGAGGTGGGGCGCCCAGCACCAGGTCCACAGCACCTTTCATGGCTGATATATGCTATGCTGCAGGTCCCCATCAGTGCTAGTGTATGTGTGATAGGTAGTTTCTGCAGACACACCTAAGATACATCTGTATGTCTCAGTCATGTCTAGCCCTTATGGGCTATGATGCACCCAGACTAGTGCATACCCTGTGTTGACGCCATGGTCTCATGATGTGGGTGAAGGGGGGGTGTATTTGGACCCATTGGCGGATTATTTACCACCACCCAATCCACCCTCTGTGGCTCAGGGTGGGAAACAGGATCTCCCACCAACAGATCCACATTCTACCTCCCTGCAATGGTGGCAGTAGAGGGGACCATCAGGATCTCCCACCAACAGATCCACATTCTACCTCCCTGCATGGTGGCAGTAGAGGGAACCATCAACCCCAGTCCTGCTGGAGATCAGACAACATACAGGGCAGTCAATGCCAATCTGTACACATCCATAAGGCAAGGCAGACAGACAGTAGGCCTGGAAACGCTCAGCTGCCCCCCACCACTATCTGACATTCTCCAGCAGCAAACCTCCAGCCGCTGCGCCCTGCAAGGTGCTCCAGCCAGACACATACTAACTGCAGACAGTCTGCTAGCTAGACCATAGTACATGTTCCTGGAAGAAATGCATGTACCCAGAACTGGGATGTCAGCATACACACCAAGCAGATAAGTTAGTGATTGGGCCCCAAAAGAGAACCCATAAATATCACATGAAAAAAATACTACATAGCACTATGGGGGAACCTAGCCATGCCGTGGTCACTGCTCAGTCAGGGTAAGAGTGACCTCCCAGCAGGACATGCTGTGGCCACCCTGTCCGTGCAGGTGGTGGCCGGGCACTACAATGTCTGAGCCATTGCCCTATGCCTTGTGCAGATGCAGCCAGGCCAGGCCACCCCATCTAGGCTATTCCCACAGTACCTTGCTCCTCATTATACACATTGGCAGGCCAATACTGGCAACAGTGCTAGCAGTGCTAGCAGTGTGGGCTGTGGAGGGTGTTGGCAGCCACCACACACTGGATAGACAGAAACACACTCCACACACCTATGCCAGCACTGTGCAACTATAGAGGTGTTTGGCAGCCCTGGCCACCACACCAGTCCTGGGCACAGTGCAGGCATGGTTATGGTACGCAATACTGTTGGGGTCACTCTGTCAGACACCAGACCTGAGGCACACTCCACAGACATCAGAAAGGTTGCTATGATGCAGCTCAATCAGCCAATTGTACTTAACGTAGGAATTGCTATCTGCCAGTTATCATAGCAATCTTTTGGTAGCTGTGTACAGTTTTCCCATGTTTAGGGTGGCATTGCTAAGGTATGCAAGTGCTAGTATTGGGAGATGCACGCAGGGCCCAACATCCTGCCTCTCCAGGAGGCTTCGGATAATGGAGCCTGTGGGTTTGGGTGTGTCTGCCCCTGTTGGCTGCTGCTCTAGGGCAGAGGTTCCCAACTCCAGTCCTGGAAGGCCAAACACTGTTCGGGTTTTCATGCTGTCCCTAATGAATATGCATGAGATACATCTGCATACCATGGGGGTGGTGCATAGAAATGCAGCACAGGCATCTTTATTAGAGACAGCATGGAACCTGAATGGTGTTTGACCCTCCAGAACTGCATTTGGGAGACTCTGCTCTAGGTAATGCGCATGTTTATGGTGTCTGTGCTCTGTAGGGTAAAATGTAGGTGTTTTGGGCATGTCTACGGCATCTGCACTACAGGTTCTGTCTGTATTAGCACGTTTTAGCAGTGGGTAAAAAATGGGGGCTGGGTTGGCAGGACCCACAGCTGGGACTTGAACCTGTGACTTTCTGCTCTTAAACACACTGGCTGTGTGCACTGCACCACCATGTTGCCATGGAGGCAGTGCATTCCCTGGGGATACCATGACTGTTCGTCAGACAGGGTCTGTCTGTTGCAGTGCATGGCACCCACCTACACAGGGCTAGGCCACGGTCTGCTCTGGGCAGCTGACACTGCCCCCTCCACCACCAGTACTCCTCTGCCATCCTGCTGACATGCCCTTCTGCTGGTGGTGCTGGTGGAGCACAGTCTCAGGCCATCCAGTGTGTGGGTAGGCGGCTGCCTATGGTGCGGGTTCTGGGGTAGGGGTGCCTGCATAGGAGTCCACGCTACCCCCCAGCACCGCCTTGCAATGTTCTGTGCCCTTGGGTTTACCTGCTGGGTATTATCGCCTGTGACACTGTGGGGAGCAAACTCATGCCCATGTTGGGCTCTCATCAGTTGCTGTCTGGCTTCATTCACTACTGTTTCAGCATTCCTATGGGCCACCTAGGCATCACCCTAGTCTGCACTGTGGCCCAGCTGCACCACAGCATGTGCCTCCTGCAGCCCTCTGTGTCCCCTTTTCAAGCATCTGTCCAGTTGCCCATTCCGACATGCCCGCCCTGCTGTTGCGGAACATGTGCATGCCATAGGACACCTGCCCAATGGAGAGGGAAAACCCTGCTCAGCGCACTTTCACTGTGGGCTCATTCACCTTGTATGGGGATGGAGCATAGACCCTTCCAAAATTCATATCTTTTTTTTGAAGCTTTCTTGGGGGGGGGGGGGTATGATGTTTCCCATTAATATCACTATTGTCCAGCTTGGTTATGGTTTTTTTCCATTTTGTTCAGGTCATTTTCAATGTTTATTTGCCCTTTTGTTCCGTGCACATGTATCACACTTATCACTTTTTGTAGGTTTCCCTGGTTTTGCTGTACATTGCTGACGGAAATGGTTTCTTTCCCTTTAAATCAGCTCTAACGCAAGGGTTTCACTGGCATTAGTTTTCAGCCTCGAATTTCACAGCGTTAGTGTTCAGGGAGCCTCTCCCCTCTCACTCTCCGCCCATTGACCCTCTCTCTCCGCCCCTGGGGAATCTTCCTCCGCCCTCTGGGAGCCTTTCTCCGCCCTCAGCACTCATTTGCGCCGCTGCACGTGTTATCGCACGCTAAGGTACCTCTGCGCCCGATAAAGTGCCATTATTGCACAATAAGGTACCTTATCGCGCGATAACGTGGAAGAGCGCACGTTAAGACTGCTTAGTAAACATACCCCTAGGACTTTTGAAGGCACCGTGTTCAGCTGTGTCCTGTTCCTGGAAGGGTGACCTGGTGGTTAGGACAAGGTATCTTTGACTAGAGTGCCAGGGGTTCAATTCCCATCTATGGACAGCAAGCAGGGACTGGGGTTTCTAGTCTCCTAGGCACTCCTTGTGGCCTTGGTGGATCCACTTCACCCTCCATTGCCTCAGGTACACATAGATCATGAGCCCTTTGGAGATGAGGGAATGTATCCAGCACCCACTAATAGTGATTGTAAACTACTCTGATGCCCTTTAGCTTGTTTAAACATAAGCACACCATCAGATGATCACCAACTACTATATTACAGAATCTCTCCCAATTTGTGAGAACCAGACTTTGCATGGGTTCTTTTACTAGTTTCCAAAACACGTCTCCCTTTGGAGAATTCAGGATCTTCCTACTTCTGGATGACATTACCGCAGGGATATCCCAATCAACATCTGCAAATTGAAATCCCTTACCAATAAGCACTTCCCCTTTCTTAGCAATGCAGTTGTGAATATCTTCAATTAAATCTTTATCTTTTCTTCTGCCTGTGAGGAAAGTCTGTACGTATATCACACCAGTGTAAGCAGATGTTCTATTCCCTCTTTGCAAGACTAGCCCACAGTGCTTCCTCCTTCCTTACTTCATAAGCCCTGAAGTCCTATGGCTTTAATCTTATTTTTTACATGTAGCACCATTCCTCCTCCTTTTTGTCCTACCCTGCCTTTCCTTAATAAATTATAGCCTGGTATAACTATATCCTAGACACAGTTTTCCATGTATCATGTCTCTGTGACTGCCACTATATCCAAGTCAGTCTTTTCCATTGCAGCTTCTGAGTATGGAACTTTATTTCTCATTCTATGGGCATTAGAATATTCAACTCTCTTGATGTTGCCCTTTTTATCCCCCATTTTAATTATCTGGGGGCTTTATTCATCAATCCCCCATGACCCTAGTTTTAAAGTCCTCCTCAGTAGGTTAGCCAATCTGTTGCAGAAGAGATCTTACCCCGTTTTCATCAGGTAGATTCCTTCTCTGCTCAGCAGCCTTTGGAAAATCATGTCTTTTTAAGATACGGCGACCAGAATTGCACACAATATGGAAGATACAGAGACATTATAATATCTTTGGTTTTAATCTCTGACACATATCACAATATGGAAGATACAGAGACATTATAATATCTTTGGTTTTAATCTCTGTTCCTTTCTTTATGATTCCTAGAATTCTATTTGGTTAAGATTCAAAAGTGGAATCTTTTGAATCTTAACCATCTTTTGGAAAGATGCGCTTATAGACTAGATTTGAATAGAATCAGAGAGAAAACATGACACAATGGGGTCTGTTTACTAAATCGCGGTAAACGTGAATAACGCGCGTTGTATGACGTTAACGACCGCAAGTGCAGTATAACGTGCGTAAACACGCGCCAACGACCGGTAACGTCATACTACGCGCGTTGACCGCGTTTAACGATCGTAAAGCCCCGCGGCGCGTTAAAACAGCGCAGAAGGTGGAGAGTGGGCGGAGAGAAGGGGTCAATGGGCGGAGAGGGGGCGGGGAGAGGCTCCCCCTCACTAACGCGCTGTAATTCTGAGCTCAATTCCAACGCGAATGAAAACCTGCCGTTGAAGGCATCTTTAAAGGTAAGAGAAACCATTTCCGTCAGCAATGTACAGAGAAACCTGGGTAACACACAAAACGTGAGCAGTGTGATATATGTGCACAGAATGAAATGTCACAGAAGACAATAAAAATGACCAGAGGAAACCCCTTTAAAAGCATAAATCAGCAGTTAAACAGTGATAGCAATGGATAACAAGGAACAGAACTCCCTGGAAAGCACAAAATAAAACCTAATGATATGTGGAAGGGTTCACGCTTCGCAGACCCTCGAAAAGGGAAAGTCACTGTAATGGAGCTGACCTGGGAGTGTAGTGTAATGTCTCCCAATGATATCATTGTTGCCCAGCTCGGATATGGGTGTGTGTCCCTTCTGTGAGGTCCCCCTGAGGTGTATGTGCACCGTTGTCTGCATACAAGGGAAATGAGGCCACAGTAAACCTTTTGCAGAGCAGAGTCCCTGACCAGCCAGGCAGGTCATACTAACACCAGGGACAGCACCATCTCTGTGGCCCCAGTGTGGTGCAATGGACACAGCCAGTACCTGTAAGACCAGAGGGTCACAGGTTCAAATACCAGCTGGGACTGCCGCCAACCCAGTCACAATAGTCCTACCCACCACTAAAAAGTGAAAGTAAAGACACACCTTTAATGCAGAGAACAAAGGAATGGTCTATTTTTACACCATACCAAACACAGACACCAGAAACAGGCACAGCAACGAAAGCTGAGCCCCACAAATGCAGCCCTAGAGGGCCCCACAGCATTCCTGTCCCATGCTGTCACATCAAAGATGCCTGTGCTGTATAGCTATGCCCCACCCCCATGGTAGGCAGATGTAGGTCAGGCATATGTATGAGGGACAGCATGAAAACACAGATAAAACGTGGAAAATAGCAGAAAGAAAACTGTAAACATCACAAGTCAGCTGGGCAACAGTGATAGCAATGGGCCACAATAAAAAACACACTCCCTGGAAAGCGAAACCAAAAAAGAAAAGATACTTGGAAGGGATCATGCTACGGAGACCCTTTCAAAACACATCCCCTGTTATTGGAGCATTCGCGGGAGTGTCGTGTATTGTTGCCCAATGATATAATTGTTGGCCAGCTTGGTAATGGGGGATTGCCCCCTCATGCGAGGTTGTATGTGAGGTTACGTGCAAATTGCCTCCATACAAGCTATATGAGTCCACAGTAAAATGGTGCAGAGCAGGGTCTCTGACCTGTCAGGCCAGGTATCCCATCTCCAGGGATCGCATTGTCCCTGTGGCCTCAGTGTGGTGCAACAGACACAGCCAGTGCCGCTAAGACCACAATGTCACAGGTTCAAATCCCAGCTGGGGCCATGCCAATCCTGCCCACATATTCTCCCCACAACTAAACTGTGATGGAATGGTCACACCCTTATTGCTGAGAACATACGCATGGACAAAACACCAATATTTTACCACACCAGATATAGGCGCATTACCCAGAGCATAGTCCCCCAAATGCAGTCCTGGAGGGCCCCACACCATTCAGTTACCATGCTGCCCCCAATAAAGATACCTGTGCTGCATAACTATGCCCCCCCTCCCTTGTCTGCAGATGTAGCCCATGCATATTTATGAGGGACAGCATGAAAACCTGATCAGTGCCTGGAATGACAGGACTGGAGTTGTGGAACCCTGCCGTAAAGCAGCAGCTAACAGTGACACCCACCCACCCACCCACAGGCCCCATTGGCCAATGAAACCCGAAGAGGTAAGACAATTGGCCCTGCTGTCAACTCCCAATACTAGCAGGTGCATACCTTAGCAATGGCACCCTACACATGGGTATATGGTACACATGCACTAAAAGTTGCCAATGATAAAATGTAGAACTCATGTCCTATGTAAAGCACATTGTGCACATTGAGCTGCGCCACAACAAGCAGTCAGATGTCTGTGGTGTGTGCCGCAGGTCTGGCCCCTGACAGTGTCCAACACCCTTGGGAGTGATCCACCAGAGTATGTCGTACCACATCCATGCATGTACTGTGCCCATGACAGGTGTTGTGTGTATGGCTGCAGAACCCCCCTACAGTAGCACAATGCTGGCATAGGTGTGGGGGTGGCTGTCTGTCCAGCCAGTGTGTGGTGGCTGCAAACACTGTCGACAGGCCACACTGCCAGCAATGTTGCCAGTAGTGGGCTGCCAATGTGCATAATGAGTAGCAAAGTACCATGGGTAGAGGTCGGATAAGGCGGCCTGGCCAGGGTGTATATGCACAGGGCAAAGGGCAGTGACAGGTACATTGTAGTGCCAGGCAACCACCTGCCCAGACAGGGTGACCACGGTAGATGCCGCTGCAAGCTCAGTGTCACCCTGAATGTGCAGTGACCACAGCATGTCTAGGCTCCACCATGGTGCTACATAGTAGTTCACTCATGTGATAAATATGGGTGTTCCCCTGGGGCCCAGTCACAGATGTATCTGCTGGCACCCCAGGTCTGGGTGCAGGCATCTCTGCTGGTCACTAGCAGCCTGTTTGCAGCTGGTAGGTGATGTGATGGAGTGGCCTGCAGGGTGTGTTGGCCTGCACCAGGGGAATCACAGATAGTGGTTGGGATTGTCATTTTCTACCAAGTCCCAATGTCAGATTGCTCCTGTGGCATGCATGTGTCTGGATCTGCAGTGACTGACCTGTGGGGTATCTGCACCTCAGTAGGACTAGGGTTAATGTCCCCCCTCCACTGGCACCTTCCAAGGGAGGTAGAATGTGCAGATTATGATGGGTGACCCTGTTTGCCACCCAGGGGTGAGGGGGGGGCAGTGGGGCATGGGTCTACACCTGCCCCAAACAGACAGAGATGTCCAAGGTGGTCATGCAGAAAATATCTATCTCACACAGTAACACTGCTGTGGACTTGCACCATGGACGGTGCTGAGGACCTAGGGCTGGATGCCCCACTGCACACTCAGGGTGAGCAGAGCACCCGCACAATGTGGTGTTGGGCAGGTCCTCAATGCCAGTACAACAAATGGTCAGTACCCCCTATAAGGGCAAGGGGCTGTGGGGGGTGCACATGACAATTTACCCCTACCATGTCCAGAGTCTGTGGGGATGCATTCCATATGTTGTGCCTGTGTGGAGAGCTGATTAGCATGTGCAGTGCATCATGGGGGTGACTGTATTATTCAATCCCTCTGAAACCGCAGCACGAGCTCGCAGCCATTGATAAACCATGGGACAGCACACGTACATCTGGTAGCAGAAAGCATAGGTGCACGACACCCTACAGAGTCTGTAATATATGAGATGCCCATACTGCTGAAACCCCTACATACCCACACACATAAAAGAAAAGATCCCTGGGCTCAATGGTCCGCGCGTCGCTACGCGCGGCGCTGCACACGCAACAACGCACGTAGCTCGGCTCGCATACGCAATGTCCCGTCCAAAAGCCTCAGCAATCCCCCTCCAATATACAGGCCAATACCCCTTCCAATATACAGGCCAGTGCCCGGGACTCGAACCCATGCTGCCCGTATCAGCTGTCAGTGCAGTAACCATTGTGCTACAGCTCTGTATGGGTCAGGGATGTTTGCTGGCAACCCTCCGACACATAACAGACATATACATGCCCCCACACTCAGTGAATAATGTGTGGGTGTGTTTACTTACACCCCATACGGACAGCAAACATAGACATGCCCCCTCACTCACTATCTGATATATGGGTGTGTTTGCCTGCATCCCTCCGACACGTCCAGGAAATAAAATATAATTGGCGCTGCCCCCTCCCTCATTGTGTCATGTACAGGGTGCTACATCAGCCAGCCTTCTGCTAATGCCACCCTGGGGACTCAAACCCATGCTGCCCGTATCAGCAGTCACTGCAGTAACCATTGTGCTATAGCTCTGTATTAGTCTTGTATGTCTGGGTGGCTACTTATGCTTTACGCGCGGTGGCCCGCTCGTTAGTTTCGTAACGCGCCAGTTAACGCTCGTTGGTTTCGTAACGCGCGCTAGGTCTTCCGCGGTCCCGCCCATCTCCTTATTTGGGGGTTTGTCTTCTTAACGCGGCTCCTACCGCGAACTACACTAACGCGATTTAGTAAACAGACCCCAATGACTCAGGAAGTCTATTCCAGGTATAGGTGTAACATATGGAGTTTGAATTGGGTGATGGAGAAAAAGGGCAGAGATAAGAATGATTTGCCTGATGGAACGAGCTGATAACACAGGTACACTACCAAAAAACTGCCTCCAGTTTTGCAACTGATTCCTATAGATTTTGGGGTGCTGAATCCAGGAAAAATAGCCAAAATGTTCCATCACGTCACGTTTTCTTGCAAAATTAGATTTCTTACCCATATAAGGAATGTTCACATAATTTCTTTTTAGCCGACTGCAGTTTATTTTCTTGGCCCAAAATAGAGGTTGCAATGGTTAACTAACTAGAAACACTCCCTCATGATATTTTAGAGTGTTTTGTATTCATTTTATACATTAACAGGACAATTGGGAGGCGCGGGGCTAAATCCAGTACTTCGCGCTGGCGCATGTTCTTTCCTGTTCGCCTCGCCTCGTTCGCTCGCTCGCTCAAACATGGTGGTTGCGACATGAACGTTCCTGTCAAATTTCAGTTTCTTGCAAGTTCATTATTACCTTTTGTTTGCTCAGTCATAATCCAGCTTTATTCCGAAGTGGTTCACTACAGTTGTAGTTTGCAGTGCTGTGTATTTGTGATGGCTCACAGAGCCAGAGGTTGCGTCAACTCTCCGGACAGTTTTTGTTTTATTTGTGGGGAATATACCGTGAAAAAGCGGCAGAGGAACATTTCTGCATTTATTAAAAAAGTATATTTTGCCTATTTCGGTTTGAAGTTAGGTGATCAAGACAAACCGTGGGGCTCCTCACAAAGTGTGCAAGACATGTGAGGAAGATCTACGCTTATGGATGAAAGGTAAAAAACAAGCATTTCGTTTCGGAATACCTATGATGTGGCGTGAACAAAGAGACCACAGCAGTGACTGCTATTTTTGCTCTTGCATTGTGAAGGGATACAACTTAAAAAATAAGAACGTAATAAGTTACCCCAACCTTCCCTCAGCAATTAGGCCTATGCCTCATAGCAACGAAGTACCTGTGCCTGAACCACCAAAATCTTTGGATCATATTTGTGTGGACGGTTCTGATCATGATGAGACTCATCAGATGGCTTTTCCCGATGAGTCCAGTACTTCCGAGTTTGAAACTGAACCAGATCCGAAACCTGAACTTTTCTCTCAAGCTGAATTGAATGATTTAGGGGCATGTTTACTAAACATTCGTATCGTGCGGGTCCGCGGTAGTGTGCCTGTGCCATAAAAGGAGTGGGCGGGTCAGGCAGAAAAAGGAAAAAAGCCGACCGTACGTGTGCGCGGCGCGCACATTTGCGGGCCCGACATTAGCGCGTGGGAAGGCTAAGTGGGGCGTTGCTGGGCACATATAGGAACAGAGCCGTAGCACAATGCTGAAGACACTGACCAGTGGTGCAAGGATCAGGGGTTCAATCCCCCATTGTGCGCCAGGAAAAAGGCTGGCTGAGGCATGAATTTTCATGGTTAAAACTGCTTTAGGAGGCATAATAATTTTGGGCATCATTAGGCGTTGCGCTGTTAATTGTGGGCGGCAGTAATTAAGTTCGTGCGGCATTAGGCGTTGCGCTGTTAATTTTGCGCGCTGTCCATCTTGTGCGTTTTGGCCGGCATCAGGCGGTGCGCTGTCAGTTGTGAAGGGCATAAGGCGGTGCGCAAACATCCAGACACAGGAACAGAGCCGTAGCACAATGCTGAAGACACTGACCAGTGGTGCAAGGATCAGGGGTTCTATCCCCCATCGTGCACCAGGAAAAAGGCTGGCTGAAGCATGAATTTTCATGGTTAAAACTGCTTTAGGAGGCATAATAATTTTGGGCGTCATTAGGCGTTGCGCTGTTAATTGTGGGCGGCAGTAATTAAGTTCGTGCGGCATTAGGCGTTGTGCTGTTAATTTTGCGCGCTGTCCATCTTGTGCGTTTTGGCCGGCATCAGGCGGTGCGCTGTCAGTTGTGAAGGGCATAAGGCGGTGCGCAAACGTCCAGACACAGGAACAGAGCCGTAGCACAATGCTGAAGACACTGACCAGTGGAGCAAGGATCAGGGGTTCAATCCCCCATCGTGCGCCAGGAAAAAGGCTGGCTGAGGCATGAATTTTCATGGTTAAAACTTCTTTAGGAGGCATAATAATTTTGGGCGTCATTAGGCGTTGCGCTGTTAATTGTGGGCGGCAGTAATTAAGTTTGTGCGGCATTAGGCGTTGCACTGTTAATTTTGCGCGCTGTCCATCTTGTGCGTTTTGGCCGGCATCAGGCGGTGCACTGTCAGTTGTGAAGGGCATAAGGCGGTGCGCAAATGTCCAGACACAGGAACAGAGCCATAGCACAATGCTGAAAAGACTGACCAATAGTGCTGGCATCATGGGTTCAATCCCGTGCTGTGCACAATGAATAAGGCTGATTGAGCCATTACCTGTTATGAGGAATAGCAATCTAGGAGGCATGTCACATTTTATTGTAATTTCTACTGTTAGCAAATGCACTATCAAAAAGCACTGTAATATAAGGTGATGCATAAGGCGTCCTACAATGTACCTTAAAGATCACATTTGAAGGTGCACTGTCCACCAAGGCACCCCACAATGTTGCATATAGGGCGCTTTACAGGGTGACGTATGTGGCAGGGCAAGGTCGAAGCACTGTCTGTGCTGGCATCACTGTGCATTGTAACGCATCGAAATCGTAAGTAGGTGAGCAGACGTGCAAGAAGGAACAGCAGTGTAGCACAATGGTTAGGACAGTGACTGGTGGTGCAGGCGTCATGGTGTTAGATGAGCAGTGATTACCGTTGGCTCAGGTAAGTCTGTCTACGTCATGCACCTGTACATCAATCTGTGCTGCCACCTAAACAGAAGCCCACCAGAGAGTATTGCACCTATCAGGGTGCACCAGAATGCACATCATAAACAACCACGTCAGCAAAGGTGATTTATAATGCTATCCATCGTCCATGTTCACATGTTGGCAACTCCCAGGGCAGCATAGTAGATCCCCCATAAACTGACTGAATGGAAGGTGTGCCATAAGATGCCCCAATCATGTATAGGTCAACCAAAAACGTTTCCCAGAAGCACTAAGCTCCCCAAATGTGAGGGGCAGCAGAGGTATGTGGCAAACACATATGTAACCTAAACACGTCACAGAGCTGAAAGGAAAGGCAATGCAGAAGTAAAACAAGAACAGAGATCACAGGTGCTCAACTACAAAAAGCAGCCCCAGTCCATGTGGCAGCTACACAAATGGACAAACATATTGGAGATAGGTGTAGCTATGTACAGAGTGATGGCAATGTACCATGCTGTAATGATAGTGTGTGACATAGGATGGGAAGATGTGTCCAGCACAGGAGACTGAAATGGCAGGATAGGTGAAATATCTGGATGACAGTGGAGTAGCAGTGCTATGCACAGCACACACACGAGAGGCAACCATGGGGACATGAAATGCAGGAAGGTGTAGGAATGCAGGACGTGTCGTAGCAGCATGCACATCAGGGTAGGATGGCACAACAGCTGGCAGACAGAAGATGGACAGAAGCATGGCTCACAACTCAGATGAGGGTACAATGTGCTCACAACACCAATCTGCTGACATATGACCGTAAAACAAATCGAAACCACATCTGCAGGACAAGCACACACATCCAAGGGAACAGAGAGGGATCACACCTACGACCACTACCACAAATGCAAATGGAAAAAACGCTAGGACACACCACCAACGTGAGCGCAGTAGCAAAGGCTGCATACAGAAATAGTCCAAGCCATCACACAAGATGCATGCTGGTTATAAGGACAGGAATCCCCCCAAGAAGAAACATGAACAAATGCACATGCAGATCTGGTGTTTACAGATCAGATCCCAGTCTGTATTTGGCTCCATGGACACATGCACACACACACAATGAGATGTTATGCAGTCGATAAAGCATGCAAAAGAGGAAAGAAAAACAAACCCCAAGGGTAGCAGAGGATGCCTGGTGGAGCTGGGTAGCAATCTCGGGCATGACAGGAGACAAACTCAACATGACGACAACTCTAACACACACCACCAGAACCGCAACACAACAAAACCCCCAGGTGCACTGCACTGTAAAGACCATCACGAAAGAGACCTATGTAACAGATAATATATGATGGCTAGGGAGCAATGAGTGCACACCTTGCTGTACAATGACGACAGACAAGGGTGTGTGTATAGGTGATGAACCTGCTGCTTAATGATGGCTCAGTTATCATAATCGAAAAACTATAAATACAAATGTGGGGATAAAACCTGCAAACCAATGAGTTCAAACACATGCCTCCAAACACACCCACAAAGAACACAATGAGCACAAGGCAGAAGTAATAGTCCAAAGGGAGGGTCTGTATGGGAACGTATCATACCCAGTGATGTGCCAAACAGCAGACACATACACAGCTGCCATTGTACAAGGATGTGAGCACAGGTGGGCTGTGGACATGACCAGCAAATCAGTAGACACAAGTGTAAATGTGCACAAAGAGTGGAGGAGTAGCCTAGTGCGCACAAAGCTGTCTTGGACACAAACCAAACAGGCCTCATCTCACACTGGCACTACATGTGCCTTGTTCAAGTCACTGCAGGGACACCGTCAAGGAAACCATGGAGTCCCTGGGGCACAAGGAGTCATGATTGAATCAAAGGCACCCATTGTGTTGCATGATTGTCACCATGATCAAGTAGTAAAAGAGACAAATGTCTGTCAAATACACATATTTATTATGGTCGCTCCTCACACATACGTTAGACACTGCAATCATAATATCAAGGTGAGTCCCTCCATGGTGAAAGATGGAAACATATGTAGCAGGTTAAAAACCCACATGCTACATAAAGGTCACTGCCCTGAGCACA
Organism: Ichthyophis bannanicus; assembly: GCA_033557465.1. Lineage (NCBI taxonomy): Eukaryota > Metazoa > Chordata > Amphibia > Gymnophiona > Ichthyophiidae > Ichthyophis > Ichthyophis bannanicus. The sequence goes on along the minus strand of CM066033.1, from coordinate 583,910,644 downwards.
CATGAAAGACATGAGACATAATGTGCATCAGGTGCATGCTATGCCCTGGGTAACAGGCCCACACACCCCACTTGTTGCAGCATGGCTCAATTGTGTGTCGCAGATATCAGTGCATGGAGACTGTAGGCGTTGCATGATGACGAAACGACAAAAATCACCGGACCCCCGAAACATAGCCATCACCCAACACAGGAGGCACACAAATGAAGAAAATAGATGCTGGGGCAATGTTGTAATGTGACAAAAAAAGCTCTGAACGTAATGTTCCAGAACCACATAATGGCTGATCCTCAAGACAGATATGCTACAATGCACACCCCAAATATCATCACAAGCAGAATGACCATATGCTAACAGGTAGCAGAGGCACATGAACACAGAGAGACTAGACATCAAAAACCCTTCAGAAAGCTACAGACATAATACCATGCAGGAGGTACACCCTGCATGTTTATGTGGGTAGACAGTGTCTGGACATATATAGCATGGTACATGGACTGCAGAAGTGCAGGAGGACAATGGACACCCACACTGACACACACCAAATGTAATGGTGCAATGAGATTGACGTTACTGCAGGGGACAAACAGGACTGTGCAGACGTGCAATGCAAGGTGTGTACACACATGCAGAGTGTCACGTCTGCACAGTAAACAAACACAATAACCAGCATGTTCATAAGCAAATGATGGCCAAACATCTTACAATGAACCACACAGAGGCCATAGATCCACATTCTGTGTCTCACAAACATAGTTAGTCACAAGCACAATCACCATTCGCACACAAACATGATACAGTGATGCCACACATGCATGTAATCACCCTTGCCCACCCCAAACATCAATCAAGGATGGTGGTGGCCATGAACATGTGGTTGTGTCAAAGCCTGTATCATGTCCAGGTGGAGGGCAATTGGACATAGACAAAAGGACTGCTCCATCTGTGCCTCTATGCCACAAACATGCCTGTATGCTTTAGTTAAAACAAACAGATGAGCGTATCCTGTGTGCCCTGTCACACACATGGCCAAAACCAATACACCAACCAACTGTGGAGAAATGTCCAAAATACATAGTGAATGTCAGTCCCTGATGCGCACAGTGTCCCAAAAGCAAGGTGTCTCTGCAATCCAACTGAGCAGTTCAAAACATCCCTTGCAAACATGGGAATGCATAATAAGGTGGCACATTCCAATATGACACACTCCGTGAAAGGTCATCTGTGTCCCTGCAATCAGCATGACTCTCAGCCACAGCATGGCACAAACTGTGTGTTGTACAGGTCAGTCATGGCCAAACCAGCAGTCCAAGAGGAAAAATGTCCATCACAGGCCTGTGTTCCACTCTCAAACGTCAAACATCCAATGGCAGATATCTCCAGAAACACGTACATGGTGGTCTGTCCCACAACAGGTGTTGGATGGCGAGCCCAGGTGCACCGGAGGAAATGGGTCCATTATGTCTCCTGTCCTGTGTCAGAAGAGGATAAGTATGGTCTTATTAGACACTGTGCAAAAACACCACAAATTGCCAAAATCCAAAACGCACAAAATAGGGAATAAAGGGATGCAAAGGCAAACATTACAGGATATGGACATCAAATCTAAATCAGATTATAGCCATCAGTAAATGTCAATGCATACACGGGTCTCACATGGCTATGGTTAGTTACAATTCCATGTCACACAGCCATTTCACAGCAACACACTATATGCATCTGTATGTGTCCACAGAGATGCAACATGACATGTCCATTAGATGAAACGAAACCCAACAACAGGTACAGCCAGATTTAATCCCCAAATAAGAAAGGTACAACATACCCCGTTTGTGCATCATGTGTATGTCATCAATTCCTTCAGCTACTCCATAGCCACATCTGGTCACAGTGAAGGGAGACAATGTCAGCCAAACATGTAGAATCAGCATGTAAAGTCACTCGTGATGCATCTCCACATTATGCCTATATATGAGAGAAAGAAAAGTTGTTCAACACTCGTCCCACCAAACACACAACAGAGTTCTGCTCACAGCCCACAACACATGTTGACCATGATGACAAGGTAAACAGCAGTACGGTAGAGGTAGCATACCCAACAATGCCCCCCGGGTACCCACACCCCTCAACCCACATGATAATGTACCATGCCAGGACACTGCATCACCACTTAGTTAACCCAGAAACACACACCCACACAGTATGCGTAGGTCAGCGGGACAGCTGTAATACATGGCCTGTATGTGCACAAGTGCAACATTGTGCACATAACCGCCCAGTCACATGCATAGATACCCTATTGATGTCTGATCGAACTATGTTGCTGGAGGCAGCAAGTGTTGGATTCAGCAAACAAGATTAAACACACACACATGTAGCTCTGCTGTAAATATGGCTGAACAAGTTGTCCAGTGGATATACTGTACACAAACACATGGGGAGATGTGTGACAACAGCAAGATATGGGTCAGGGAGGCTCAAGGAAAATAAATGAACAACAACATCTGCACAATATGACACATCCCAGATGACATGTTCTCCCCTGACCTCACACACATACAATGTAGCTGAAGATCCACATACCCTGGACCACAGCATCTTGGCTGATGTACCGTCACGTGCAAATGCCACACAGGAACAGCATCCTCAGGAATGATGTCCTGTGGAGTGGACAAAACACCAGACAGAAACAATATGACATGTTCTAGCTGTGAATCCCACACTGCAAATCACTGTCCCCAGCTGTCAGACACCACAACATGGCCTGCCGAATGACTGTTCACTCTCACACTGTACTGATATCTCACATGGGAGGGCAGCATGTAGATGTCTGATGCTAAGTGACGGTCCCCAGAATCCCACTTTCGCCTCCTCTCCCCTCTGTTGTTCCGCGCACTGGTCCAAAGACGTGTCTGCACCCACCATGTTTGGGGCGCATCCCAAGGTGACACTATTTGACTGTGTCACCCATGTTGACACCAATACCCCATCTCCATGTGTAGTGTTCTCCAAATGTTGTGTGTCATCCCCGTCTAAATAGCTGTGACACCCGGAAATATGCATCAACACCTCCTGTATCCACTGTGCAAATGCATCTTCTGCAGTGTACATCTCCTACACCAAATAATACTGACAGTTGTGTGCTTGCGCATGTGTTGACAAACATGACAATGTAAGCACCATGCCTGTCAAACAATACCCCCATGTCTGTTTGTCACCTGACCATGATGGCTACATCTCATCCCACTGTGTGACAGTGAGAATGTTAAACCATGGATAGGCTATATGTGCATCTGCTCTAAATAACTCCCATCTAGGTCGGTGTGTGTATGCGGACATAACATACCTTGCTAGTGTCCACAAGGTATCTGTGGATGTGGACTGTGCTATCCTGCCCTACACACAACATGTCCCAGAGCCAGGAGGCAAATGTTGAGATAGTATCACCTACATATGCCATGCGGCAAATGAAAAAACTGCAAACCGCAAACATCACCCACACATGCAGTGTCACCATTGGCTACAGTCATTCACCCCTTGGTGATCTGACCCGCTGAACCTCTGTATGTGTCGACATGTTGTAAAATACTGCAATGAATGACTCATCTCCAAAAAAACAGTAGCAATGATATGGACCCCTGGCTCCACACTGCACATGTCCACATGACTCACCATATCCATGTCTGTCTGTGCTACGTGAGGAGGTATTCCGTACGGGACAATGTGTGTTTGCACCAACACCCGTCCCAAGTAAGCAATCACATCATGGGAATGTAGTCATGCGCATGTGTACTGGGCTATGTCTGACACGTTGCACCATACCTAACAAACATACACACATAGCCAGCGCACCGGAGCATAACACACACACAAGCACCTACAGATTGTAGGAGATGAACAAAGAGCCCACAGGAAAGCTCTCCACAAACATGTGCCTCCCTCCCACAGTGAACCCCGTACCATATGCCTGACACCGTGCTCCACACACACACGAAAAAGACATAACTGGGTTAGCACAGCAGTTGTTAACACAAACAGCCACTGGACTGGTACTGTCAGCCCAAAAAGATCCGAAAGGTGTATCCACACCGACCCACACAATACACCAACAGCTGCTGTTGTGACCTGTGCACAGTGTCCATCACACACTCATGGCTATATGCTACCATTGGATGTTCAGTGTAATGGACAATGCAGTGTTGCAGCAGATAGCTACATGGTCAGAAACATCACCCGTGATAACCATCACACGCACACAACAACACATATATGTGGGAATATATGCAATACATACCAGTGAATATCTCTGCAATCAACCTCTGCCTGACCGCTGTGCCCGCCTGTGTGTCACCACTGCCATGTACAGGGGGGCACGGTGGATCCTCCTCCAGATCCTCATTAATCTCTGCAGGAATATCATGGCCTGAGAGCAATGTTGTGCAGTATGCAACAGGCTAGGATTATCTCTGCAACAGTCATTGGCTCATACTGTAAGGCCCCACCTGTCCTATCCAGACACCTGAAGCGACTTTCAACATGCCAAAGGTGCGCTCTATGACCAGAGCGGCTGGAGGCATGGGCCTCATTGTACCTCCTCCGCTCTGCACGTGTCCGTGGCTGACGCACAGGGGTCAGCAGCCAGGGGCGACACCCATACCCTGCATCACCTGCAAAACGAAATGTTACAGGTGAATACATGGACGCATGCCAGCACAAAATTGACACAGGTATAGACGTGAGAAACAAATGCATAACACCTCATGACAGAAATAGCTCTGACAGCAGAAATGTACATTTGCCAAATAAGACCTCTGGTGATAGAAATGGAACAAAGGGCCTCTTGATTCTGTGCAGGACATGCCAACAACACCACAATCCCATTGTGTGCCTCCACTGATACGCTATGTGTAGCACATGCGTCTTGTTATGCAGTTATTGTTATAAGCACTACCACCACCAAGGTTAGACTAAACCACCAATACACAGATAACATGTGAAATGTATATGTTAGCAAACTAAACACCACAATAATGTGTTGTGAGGCAATGTAGGTGCCAACACACAACATGTCTGACCTGGAGGTCTGACAAGATCAACACAAGCTGCATAACCTCCACACACCCCGTGTCCTGAAAGGTCTACATATCTACATATAGCAGCCTGACGCCATATGCTGTTGCTTGTTGACCACCACCATGTTAGTAGGACACCCTGGGCATTGTCCCCATCATGTTCCCATCCGTGTTGATCAGCGCTCCACAGAATTGCACACTGTAGCCCACATGAGCCTACCAATATCACAGTTACTGAGTTTGACTACATTCCTGTGTATGTGCTACCAATACCTCTCTGTATGGCCCCTTGCCCTTGCTGTCACCCTTACCAAATGCTGAGTAACAGCAGGATAATCACATACAATGATGCCTACGTACCACACATCTGCAGTGGCCCAAGGTAATGCAAACCCTAGACTATTTGCCCCCCCTGCCATGGCACAGGCCTAAACCATCAACATTCCGATGCAAACGTGTACTCCCAGTTGCGGAGGTCAGGAACAACACATCATACGTCTCAAACCCCCCCCCCCCATTAGCTAACATGAAATGGCTAACAACCACAGTACTTGAGTGAGTGTGTTGCCGTCACACACACATGACAAGTGTTAGGTGCATTGATTGTCAAGGACATAAATGTTACAGGACATACCGCAGTTCTAATCCAAAGCCACGTATGCACAGCTGGGTGAGAAGGACACTAAACCCCCTCCCCCTCCCTGTGGCCACATGAAATACACACACAGGTAGCAAACTACAACCAGGATACACATCTGCAGAGGTGCATAGTTCCAACACCACCATCAGCACGTTTTTCACAGATATTGTTTTCAAAACTGATGTTACATGTCCAATCATGTCCCCTGTTACTCAACGTGTACAACCCCCTAAGGATGTAAACTCATAACATTCCTCTGTCTGCTGAATGTGAGTTCAATATCCAACTGCACATAGAGGAAGGAAACGGCGCACTATATGAGAGATGTTACTCAAACACACACATATATGCATGATGTCATGATATATTTGGAAATACTCACCCAGCAATATACAGTCCCCATACTGTCCCTCCTCAAATTGCTGAAATAGTGCTGAGCGATGCAGGATATAGGAGTCGTGGGTGGACCCTGCAAACCTTGGGACCACATTCAGAATATGCAGATTAGCATCACATACAACCTGAACATTCAGGGAATGGTAGTGTTTGCGGTTGCGGAACACCACCTCCCTGTCTCTGGGCGGGACCAGGGCAACCATGTGTGCAATCAATAGCTCCCATCACGTGTGGTATCCCGGCTAACGCCGCAAAGGCTTGGTTCAGGGTCCCCCACTGTTGCCTATTGTGGGGAAGGCCTTATGTAATTCCCCACCCGGCTGACCATGGCACGCAGTACCTGGTGGAGACAGCGTGAGAAGGTGGGGCGGCTCATGCCACCCACTGCGGCCACAGATGACTGGAAACAGCCAGAGGCAAAAAAAATGTAAGGCAGCAAGGAGCTTGACTAAACCCGGTATGGCATGGGACCGGTCAGTCAGGGGCTCCAGGTCAGGTCTTAGATCCTCATAGAGCCCCCTAATAGCCCTTGTGCTTAGTCCGGTAAAGGGAGATGACCTGGTCCTCACGCATGCCCTGGAGCTGGGCCCTGGGCCTGTAGAGGCGAGTCTGCCGAGCCTGCACCTCGGCACGCCGTCTGCGCCGTCTACGCACAGCACATCTCTGTGCCGCCTCCACAGGAGCAGGTCGGATTTGCTGCGGGTCCACACCCATGCCCTGTGCCACAGACACCATGGGACACCATATCCCCTGTCCATCAACCGCAGCAGCATCCGCCCACGTCTTCGGGCTCATGCAACAACATATATCTCCGCCATCAATCCCTCCACTGTGGTCACACACACACACACACACACACACACCTCCCGAAACACTGGACACCTTACAAAACAATACAGACACTAGCCACACAAGACCAGACACTACAGACAACACAACAAAGAACACTACAATGAGCACTACAATCACTACATACCACAATACAACACTACAAACGCTACACAAACCACTACAATCAGCAGTACATGCACTACAAGCACAACAGACAACAGTAAAACACTACATACACTACAAACAACACCATAGTAACAAACACCTGCTCTCAGCTCTCTCTATCTCCCAAACAACACTCGCCGCGCCTACAAAACAACCCTCAATGTGGCCAAATGTTCGGCATCATTTTATATAGGTAAATGGATGTCCGTAGAGTGTGCATGCGCCGTTGTGCGACGGCGCCGCTTGTGCGCGGCGCCCCTGTACAACAGTTTGCGCATGTGCAATCCGTTACGCATGGGCATTTGCCTGTGCTCGCCGCACACGTTCACATGATAGCGCAAGTGCGGGTGGATGTGAGCGAGCCGCCTGAGCAATTTTGATGCTTATGTTTGTTGGTTTGTGCACGGCGCCCATGTGCAATCTCGTTATGCCTGTCCCGGATGCGTTGCCTGTGCGTGACGATGCACACACAAACGCACAATGCGCAAAGAGTTGCACATGCGTGCCTCGCACACAACCAAACCCACCAACGAACGCCTATGCGTAAGTGCAGGGTACGCACCGCGCACAAGCAGCACCGTCGCACAATGTCGCATGCGCAATGTAACCAACGTGCAAAAAACAAATATAAAAACACTACACGCCTGGACAAAACGTTGAGGGTTGTTGGAGGACGTATAGTTTTGTGAGAGATATGGTTGTGGAGGAATAGGTTGGTGAGGGTTCATAGTAGGAGGTGTGTTGTATCTGTAGCCAAATAGTTTGTTGTTGTCATTTGTCTCTGTTAGTGTTGGGTGTATTGTTCCATTTACTGTGTTGGTTTATTGCTATTGAGTATATAGCTGTTGTGTCTGTGTTGTACGTGGTGTAGGAGAGGCAGAAGGGATGATGTGCGGTGAGGAGGGGAGTGGGGAGCGGACATGTGAGAGGAGGGTGATGGATGAGCAGATTGAATGGGATAGATTGAGGGATAGAGAGGGGGACAGAGAGAGGGAGAGGGGGAGGGATAGAGAGAGGGATAGAGAGAGGGAGAGAGAGAGGGAGGGAGGGTAGGGATAGAGAGAGGGAGAGAGAGAGGGGGAGAGGGAGGGATAGAGAGAGGTATAGGGGAGGGCGAGTTTGGGAGAGGGTGAGGCGTGAGAGGTGGGCCCACCAGTGCCACTGGGGCCAGGACCTGCAGGCCCTATGGAGGGTGAGCCATCAGCATGGGGCCAGCCTGCTCCGATCAGACACACTGGGACAAGGTATAGGGTCCCTGTGCCTGAAAGCCTGAGAAGGAGGGCCACACGGCTCACAGATGGGGAGAACCACAACCTCCTATCCATGGTGCTAGAGCAATACGAGGTTCTCTTTGGCAGGCTGAGCACACGGACATCAACAGCAGGGCGGAATGCCGGCGTGGGAGGAGGTAAGCAGAAGCGTGGCTGAGGCATGGGGGACACCCGCGGGACATAGATAGCCTCAAAAAGAGGTTCTCCGACATCAAAAGAGGTTTGCGCCTGCCATTGTGTGAGGAAGAACAGCATGCACGTGGCACTGGTGGCTGCGGCCCCCTACCAACCATGCTCAGAACCCTGGAGCAGCAGCTTGCACAGTGACTCGGTCCTGTCTACACATATGGGCTGCCTACGGCCCCTGGACACCGCACACACAGGCAGGTATGTATGCTACGCAATATCCATTACGACTCATGACCCCCATGGGATCACCATTGTGTAGATAGTTATGTGAGTGCAGTTGGGATCGTCTGCTATCTGCCGAGACGCATCTACAGGTACAAGGAGGAATGAGCCATCACATATGTGACTGTCAGTACTGACAGAGCCTGCACGGGAATGCTGCCCCGCTAACGATCATAACGTATTTGGCAACATCCCTTGCGCCTGCGCGCTGACCTGCCTCCTTCTCCAGAGCCTCCCTTCAGTGTTGGAGGCCTCCCTGGAGCCCGAAGGACGTCCTCCTGTCACCGCAGAAACCTTTGTGTGAAATGATGTCAACACCTATCTCCCTTGTTAGCGTGTGTGTGCGGCTGTATGTGCCACCGACACAGGTACCCCTGTGGGTGAATGTCCAGAATCATGATAAACATTGTCCGCATCCTCATGTCCCAACCTCTTGGGGCACAAGGCCTCTGCATCATGGAGCCAACGTCACTGAGGGGATGCTATGACTGTGGAAACAACGTTTCCTGCTTAAACTCCATTTACTGTTGTCCAACCAGTATAGGTCATGACCATTTCCCGCCTGCATTGCCTTGTCCAAACACGGTGCTGGAAGCATTGACGTCCTCAAGGTCTCCCTCGATAACATTTGTCCCATGCCACATGGGGTACAAGCTGTCCCCACTCTACAGGATCAGGTAACCCAAACAACATCTCTGAGGACTAGTTAATGCTTGCGTGGTACGCCTCATGCCAGCATGGGGGATGGCTCCGTCCATACCCTCAAACAAACATTGCCCTCACATAGGCTGCGGGAGCCACCTGCCCCAAAGCCAAAAAGGGGGTGCAGTTTGTTCCAGGGCCTCACCCCTCACAGAAACATACCACAGCCATGCTTTGCCGTAGATATCCGCTCCGAGCAGTACCGATATCGTGTCCACTAGCAACGGTATGTAGTGCCTCTCCCTCCCCCGACGCATGTCATTGCATGTCCTTGTTACCGTCCAAAACAATGTATAACACTCAGACCGGGTTCTGTGTGTTGGCATTGCTGATACCGATGTCCGTACCATCAACGCATACTTCGATCGAGTCACCCTCTTAGATGCCTACTCCATGACCGATATGTACTCCTGAGGATTGGGTCACGATGTGTTTTGAAACTGCACATTGTTGTTTCAGGATACGCCACGTCTACGGAGACTTGCTATGCCACGCCAGTTGTCCTGGTGCCGCTTCAGCAGCCACCGATGACAACATCAAGGGCTGTACTATTGATACCCAGTGTGGAGTTTATACCCGGAGTGCATCAATGCAGTACATCCTGCATTGTCTCCTGATCGCAAGTGCCTCCACACCACCACTAGGTGTTGTGTTCATAATCAGTCTGCACCCTCTGGTGCTGAGGCTGCTACTGCAAACCTACCTTTGCCATGGATGTTTTCCCTTGGATGACCTTCGTCTCAGACATTCCACCTTGACATGGCAACCTATCTGGCTATTCCCATTCCTGACCTTCCGCTTACCACTGGCGCCACTGCAGGAACGGACAACCTAACGTCTCTTATAAATCCTTCTTCGCAGGTCTGCCTCCTGGAAATGTGGATATCACCTTGGAGGGCTCCTCCTCCTCCCCCTGCCTCAGCAACTGATGCTCTGTATGAGGTGGCACCCTCTCCAGGATCTCATAATACCCGACCCCCCACCATTCCTTGGTAGTGGAATCAGCAATGCGGAAGGTCAAACGTTAAACGGAGCAGTCATCCTGTCTGCCAGGTCGTGCTTCTAAAGCACATGATGCGTTTGGACGTCACAACGTCCAAACGTCTATGCTGCCATCCCGGATGATATCCCATATGTGTTATATGAGTCACGCCCTCCAGGAGGTCACAAAACCTGTCCTGTTTGAGGGCCCTTTGTGGCAGAGTCAAAGGTAGCTGACTACTCATAACTTCTAAGTCCTAGGCATGGTATATCATAATTCTCTCACGTGCTTATGTTGACCCTTGTGGGTCTGTAGGCATATCCACTGGTACTCCCATTGTAGCCGTTGCAAGGGTTGGCTCGAGGTTGCAGGTCTGAATAGATGGCCCTCAACCTACTGTGGCACATCACCATGTACTGGAGAAAGCCTCATCAACAAGGGAGGTTGTACATCAATTTGCCCACTGTTCATCTGACGTCCCTAGGGCTACAGGCCATTCCAATCCACCATCAAGTGTCAGGGGGTAGGAAATGTCCCACCTGACCTTCTTTCTTTTGGATAATGAGGAGTTGTCAGGTCTCCTGCCCATCATGCAGATGTAGCCACAGCGAGGAACACCTCAGCATGGTCTGATGTTTACAAAGTCTAGGCAGCCGCAGCATTCACACAAATCTTAGGTGTCGGGGAAACTGTAACATACAGTTAGTGTATTCTCATAGGTGCCGCACTGGTGTTCCCCAGGAGACTACACTGCATACCCTTTCTCATGAGGTTAAGATGTCCGGGATATCCTTGTTTCTGGGTTATAGATCTGTCTTCCTCTCATCACTGAGAGGAGGGGGTACAACTATCCCATAATAGTGTCTGTCACAAACATGAGCACTGTGCCATCAGCTGACGTCCCCTATGGGTACGTCACCCCTCCGTTACCTACATTCCACACCCTCTCATCCAGGACTTTCGTAGGCTGAGGGTTACCTTACTAAGATGCTCCTTAGCCTCCTTTTCAGGGTATTGCTTGTCCTGCCATGAACATATGTGCTGGATAACTCAGTAGAACAGGGACAGGACCATCCCCTGTCCCTTTGTCTCATTGCCCATAGTCCCCACCTCATCTCATTTCTACAAGCTGCTGTGCCTGCAGGAGGCACCAGTGATTGCCTTGCAGACACATCCCACATGTTTCCAGTTTCTCTATCTCTCACAGTTCCCTGTTCAAACCGTAGTAGTAGTGGTTCCAAGCTAGTCCAATGGTTATTTTCACTCATTGTAGGCTGACACACCCTCTTATCTCTGACCCTCTTATCTCTGGACAACTCCTTCCAGGGGATATGGCACTGTATCCTGCTTACAGACAGTTCATTTCAAATTCAAGCCTTCCATATGCGTCTCTGCACTCTCAGAGAGCTCATCCACTAATTGAGGGCCCTGATATAGAGCGAACAAAACCATTAGCCTCATCAGGGCGACGCTATATGGCTAGGACAAGGTTTATGACCCCATTCAGAGGTGCTGTGTGGGGTTTTACTGCAACCTCTGGTTTTGTATTGTATAGAGGGCGTGGAACGTTCATGCATGACTATCCACTGCTACTGGGAACGCATAGTTACCGCCATATTACCCTCCAGTCGTGGTCCCCTTGGTATCCGTCGGCTGGATTTCTGTACCTATTTTTTTGCCATGGTTAGATATCTAACAGATGTTAGCCATGTCTCCGCACAGACTGGTGCTTATCCCCCTGTTCAGTCGAGCACCCCGAACCATCCTGGTGACTTTCCTCTGTTTGCAAATACTGCATCCCTGTATGTCCCATGGACATTGATGATCATTGTATCTGGTCAGGTGGGCTTGGCCTCCTGTTACGAATAGAATTTGTCTCACACATCCACATACCCCATCCCAAACTAACTGTTGGGGCTCAGTGGCAGGAACATTTGTCCCCATCAGAATATAGTTCATGTATGTGAATAGGTCCTCATAACTCTACATACATATGTCAATTTTGCTGCCTGTGCATATTCATGGGCCACATATATATAGAGATAGAATGTGTGTCGATATAGATATAGATATAGAGTCTAGCTTATACATAGTATATATGGATATAGAGATAGAGATAGAGAGAGATATAGATAGATTAATAGAGAGATAGGTATAGATAGATGGATCCATAGATAGATGTAACATGATGTGTGTATTATGAAACATTATTATACAAACATAGTAAATATAGGCTGCCTATGTAATATATGGTCCCACACATGTCTCCAAACATTATCCTGAAATACATAGATATTGGCGTATAATCTGTACCTAGATATGTGTCTGTGGGGATACCTCGTAGGGATTGATATATGTTATATACGTTCACACTCACTGTCCCATGTAAGAGAGTGAACTGACTGACGTATACAGACAGTGTATATCCCCATCCGCACACTATTCTTCAGTATGAAGAGCCTGCTTTATGCACTAATGATGCAGTATGAAATGCGTGATTACAGCAGATCCATGTCCTACTTAGGTTTTCCTCTACCCTTGAAGCTATTGTGCCGTTACTATGTCTTTCATATCTTCTTGCAGCTTGGACCAACAGTGTACATTGTATTCCCTTTTGATGACCACATCCTATGTTGACTAGGAGGATGCTCGGAACTCGTACCCCCATAAACCGCTCTCCCCGCAAGGACTGGGATAGGTTCTGCAGTCGGTCCGGTCCTGCCGTTCTGTCATACCTAATTATTTTCGGAAAGATGTGGTGCTCCAGAAGGGTCCCAGATGTGTCCCATAATGCTTGCCATTGGGGTCACGATGGCCATACACAATCCAAACCAGTTGACACCTGGAATCACCTGCTTCGCCTCCAGGTAGGCCCGTCATCCCACACTGCTGTGATGTTCGCCATGAACAAGCGCCCGTTACACTACGTATCCAGCAAGACCCCATTTCCTGCCCCTCCACCCCTCAAATCCAGTCCCGTAAACATTATATATGTGAGTTCATATGATATGTTTGTAATGCACTTACTCATGCATACTGCCGGACTCCCCCCCCCCCCCCCCCAGTAGTCCTTCGGTGGAGTTGTTGTGTCCTTTCATTGAAGGGTCCATTCATCCCAAATCCCACCCTCCATCCCACATGGGATGGTGGATGATACGTGAAGGACTGATGCCCACCTGTGCCCCCTTCGGCACTGGCAAAATCTCAGGGAGCTTCCCATGGCCTCCATAGCTAGGGAGTTACCACATATGTGAACACAAACCATTCCCTGCTTGTTTCCGGGAGCTACAGGTTGTAACAGGTGATGTTCTGTGAAACAGCAAAGTAGTAGTCTGGACAGACCCTCACCAGCTGCTCCCATGAGTGTTTTATTTCCTTTCAGCTATCCTCCTATTCGTCAACTCACCCTTGTCCTCAGCTTGGGAACCCTAATGGAGAGAGGCTCTGGAGAGGGCGGGACGTCAGTGTACAGGCCCCAGGTATGCTGCCCAAGGCTTACTGTTTGGAAACGAGTAGGTATTGCCTGTGCAGGCTCCAATTGGTTGCCGATGTACCCATATGTGGAGACTGATTCCCTGCTTTCCCAGAGATCACCTTTTACAGGTATGTAACTGTGGCTAGCATTTTAAAACTATGCTGCTGTCAGGCAGGTGTGTGCTCTACACCTTCAATAACCCTGTTACTGTGAAACAGAAACAGACAACCACTCACACCCCAAAGGTTACATCAAGAGCCAATACCAGGAAGGTGCATATACCAACAGTGGGGACAGCTGAATAGTGTTCTCAAAGACATAATGTCACGTAGCCAACATAGGCTTGGTTGTGGTGTCAGCCACGGGGGCAAATAGGTGTCCCTATAAGGTGCTTCCTCCCCCTCCAAAATACCAGTGGGACTACACCTTGCTCCACTAACGTTACACAGTGGTGGGTGACAGGGTAGCGTCACATCCACAATATGGACGCAGTTGGACACTTGCAGATACTGGCAGGCCGTAGAGGTCATGCACAAGCACACAATGCGTTAGATTCTGTGACTGTGCTATCGCCAGTCTGTCCACCTCACAGTCACATGTGCACACGGCAAGCAAATGGTGGAACATATGTAGACTGTTGGAAAGGACTGAGAGACCACAGTGTATGACACATAAAGGAGCGTATCTCAAGAGGCAGTGCATGTACCCTGGCATCACAGCAGGTACCCGAGTGCAGCATGGGGTACTGGTTAGACCTTCCTCTATCACATGTTTGTCTGAGCAATGACTTGTCTAAGGTGCATTGATACACGTATTGCCCATGGGGTAAGGGCAGATGGGTGTCCATACAACAACCTGAACACCTGTGGGAGACATGAAAACATGGCCTGTGTTGGGACGACGACATCTGGTCCCTGAGTTAAACATGTGGTAACAATCCTCAGAGCTGCAGACATCTGATGTATTGGCCTGTGTCACCAATGTTCTGTTGCCATGTTCCAGGGACACATTCAGCATGTGTCCCTCATCCTATCACAGTACCCCCAAACCTGTCCCAGACATTGTCTACGTCTAACAACCCCTTACCTCCACCACACAACACTGCCGCTCTCCTCACCTGTCATATTGCAGTCGCCTGGTGAGATGTGAATGGTTATGTGCCATACATATAAGCACAGTGCTGCATGTGCCTTGTCACATGGCCCAGTGTTGAGTTTACATTGGTAGCTACCTCCATTGTATGTTTGGATCTCCACAAACACATGGAGCATCTGTGATGACAGTTATTGTCCAATGTGATATGCCCTTCAAGATGGCAGGCACAACCCACACCGGATGTATGCAATTACAGGTGTACCTGTCAGTTATGTGCATACCGTGTCGTAGCAGCATATGTTGGTCCAGGTGGTTTGAGAAAATGGGGTGGGGGCTAAATGCACAATTAGAGCAGACTTCAGAGGCATGGCAAAGACAGCACAAGGTGTGGCAGAGGGTACACACACACCTGTTTTCCCTGGTACAGGTACATGTTTGCAGAGAGACAGGTATTTGGACTGCTGTGGCAGGGGGCCCTGTCCTGCAGCACACGTGTTGGGGGTCCCCACACTCACAGCAGGTATGTGTATTTTGCAATACACCACACGTATTACGTAGCTGTATTGCACAGTCATATGTGTGTTGTCATCTTGTGGCCCACAATACAGGTGACTAGCAGTTACAATGATGACACAAGAGGAGGGGGGAGAGGAGGAGGAGGAGGAGCAGGAGGAGGTGGCGGAGGGGGCCTGCGATGCGTGCGGACAACACATCATGGAGGAATCCAAGAGGTTGTTGGGTCTGGTGACAGCCATAACCTCTAGTGCCGAGGGGCCCAGATGGAGGCAGACATGATGGCGCCTACACGATTGGGTTCTCATTCCCACCAGCCGCAAAGGACACCAACAAAGCCAGGAGGTGTGTGGGGAGGATGTGCTGCTGGCCACAGCTGCAGAGCACACATGGCAGATCTGCACGTCAAGATGGCAGAAGGTGGGTGCAAAACTTTGTTACCCCCAATGTGTTGTAATGCTGAGTGGTTCATACAATATCCAGCTGTGCATCCGTATGGGAGTATCTTATATGTGATCCCCACTCCACACAATGGCCGGCCTACCTACATGACATAACACTATCCCACATGTCAGGATTCCGCATGTGCAAAACAGGAAAACTTTCACTGGGGACATAACCTAGCATCCTCTGCAATGCTGACATTACAGCATAAACATGTACAGTTTAACAAATACTGTGTTGAGTTGATCTCTTTAATCAGAGACACACATTCTGTGGCACTCAGTGTCATGACGTGGTTATTAAGGCATGCCAAAGATGCTGTCCCCACTACACATGCGCACAGATGCGAGGCAAACCAGTGAGTTGACCAAGGTCTGGGACACAACCACCACACAGCAAACCATTAGGACCCTGTTTGGGGTGTGTGTGTGGATGTTCAGAGAAGTACCATACACACGTGTGACATGTCCTGCCTACCGTTAGACTGGTACAAATCCATATTTGTAGGGGGTGGTTTATATATATATTTATAATATATATTATATAATATATTTGTAGGGTGGTTTATCCTTATATATACTGAGAAGTTTATTGGGTCACTCTTTTTGGCAGCCTATGTAAGTGCATAAGAATAATATATTATCCAGCATTTTTGCAATTTTTGGCAGCAATGTTTTTATAATTACCGTAGACGTGTAGACATAATTGAACAACAGAAACGGCAAACAGTGTATGTTAGCTCATCGCACTGTGCCGCACAACATAACCGCCTATGGTACATTCAAACCTACAGATGGCACACATAAGTGAGAATGTTTTGTTTATGTTGCAGCATGTTTTATCACGGGTCAGAACCTCCATAACGCCAATTGGAACAGCAACCAGCCAGCCTCCATCACAGCAGCACAGGCGTGTGACAGGTGAAACAATGCCCAATGTCCCCTGCGTCCCTTGCGAATCCGACCCTACCATATGCAAACCTGAACAGTGTGGTTGTACTGCTCATTGTTCACCAACGGACCCCACACCCTACAGTCTGTGTGTTCTGGTGCAAAACAATCATTAACGATGTGGCCATTAGCAGTGTCAAGAAATGTGTGTTGACACACATATTGCATGCCAGTAGTAGCAGAACTGACAGGGGCGACTGGTCATGTAGGTATGGTTTGGGTCGCCTATACAGGTCCTTTGCAGGACTCACTGTATGTACAATACAAAGGTATGTCTGCTAGACCATCCATGCAGGGCTATCCGCCATGTGGCCCATTTCCTCCTCTAGATCTAACAATGTGCTTTTCACAATACCCTGGGTTGGGACCCACACACCTGACCACACAGTCTTCAGCTCCTGGCCCCTTTTTGTTCTTGGAATGAATATACACCACACAGGTGATACCCCTGCTGCCACCTGGGTCACACCACTTCCCCCACCCCCAGCTCTGTCCCCTAAGCACACATCCCTAGTGGATATACATGTGCAGGTGTTTTGTTTGCCACATCATACCATGTGTGTTCAATCGGGCCAGTCCTGTCCCCTGTTGCTGCATCATCTGGTGATACCCATGCTCTGTCCCACAACCTTCCACATGTGTATGGAGGTGTCTGTGCATTGTTATGAGACCGTTTTCTCTGTTGGCCCTAGGTGCAAGTAAACCTCTGTGTTCAGAGGACACATGTGTCATCCAGTGGGACCTGGCCATGTAAGGCTGCTAATGCTGGTGCTGCCAGCGCAATCTTGCAGAGGTCACATTCGCTTGATTTGGTGACCTGTCCATGCTGCCACCATAATGTTAATACAACAGTGTCGGCGCCCACCTGGCCTAGTTGTCCTCAAACAAACAGCAGCACACCAATGCAACTCCCCAGGTGTGGATGTTGTCCAGCGCACTTGCTGCACCCCCGTACAAAGTGGACATGTGATCTGCTATCATGTTCCTGGGCCTATTGTAAAGTACGCAACTTATGTGGGCGTTTTTTTGCGCATTCCATGATTCATACCTGATGTTCACCCCCACATCACACAACTGAGCAAGGTGCTGTGTGTGGCTGGGACAGTCAGAATTGCTGACAAGTCAGCTTTTCTGCTAATAGGTCCACACGAGCATTCCAATATGGAATGTCCAATCACAATGAGAATGTGTGTGCTACAGACGTAACATTGTTGGATGTGATGGTTGTTTACTCGGGATGGTGTCTCCATGGCCACCCTTTGTTCCACCCCACAGGCAATCGTTCAGGCACTAGCAAGCTATTTGCATGTATGGTCCTTGTGGACCTGTTTACGGCAGGAACTTAGGGGATTTGCGTGATGATGTGAGACGCAATCATGCCGTCAGCAACGAATTGCTGTGGCCCCTGGAGGAGCAATCGTTGGGTTTGCTGCAACGCTCAGTAACCACCTCCACCACCACCACATGCACATGGCAGGGGCGTTGCCCACCCAGGGGAGGGGGGGAAAACTGGGACGGCCCAGACGTGGTGAGGCCACCGGCGGAAAATGTAAATCGTGTGTGAATAAATGTATATGATTACATAGCTGCAAACGTGTGCATACAATCATTGTCACACTGTTGCTCCCCTATTGTAGTGTGTGCATGCATGTTTTTTGCTGTCTGAACATCTGACCAGCAAACACCCAAGCAGTTTTTACCTGTTGTCCTGTTTTGCAGGTGGCAGGTTACATCTACACAGATGGCACCACTTGTTCGTGTGTCACCTGCACAGAGTGTGTTTTTCATTGCGCCCTTGGCTGTAGCCTGCCCCTTACTAGCCCACACCCCCCCCCCCCCCCCGATGATGGATGGCTGGGGAACTAGCTCAGGGTTTGCATGATGAGCTACTCACACCCATCAGTCTTTGCATACCCTTAATTACACCATAAGCAGTGATCGCAGTATGTGTGACCATTGCCCCTGGCTGGAACACTGATAACATGGCTGCGCAAACAACACCATGGCATGCATGTGGCAATTGACAGACATGGGTGGCATGCATATGTGTTTGCCATATGACCACTGACAGATCTGTTGATGCCACGCCCACCCATGTTGACATGGATGTTCCCGGGAATCCCTTCCGACGCAACAACGCATACGCCTACCAAGGTGGCACACACCCGCACACATGGATAGGACCCATGAATGCATTTTAGAGCAAGGTCCACATATGACATCCATGTCAACTGTCATGCATATCCTGTTCCACATACATATCCTCATGCTTACATCCATGGTGAGTGTGTATGGGAAACACATGACCATGGTGTCCAGAAAACAACGTCCCACTTTAATTGGAGTAACGTAAAAACAAAATGGGCAACATTGCCATACAACAAACACCCACAAGCCTGCATGTTTTGTGTAAACACAGCACAGCACAGGCCCACATGTGGCTCATCACAGGTGCAATCAATGCATGCCTGTGACGGTCCTCTCCCGCATATGAACCTTGATGTTGCAGCTTGTGCACACATCAGCCGTTCACCTGCTGGACATGCCCCCGTCAGAGACACTGCAGTGCAATGAAACACCAAACGGATGTTCCGCGTCTGCAACGTCATCCACTGCCACCAACACATCGTTGCATACACCTGCCAAGCACACAGACAAACAGTCTCTGTGGTCTGTGGTGCTGGCATGTGCATGTGATATGTTTGTGGCAGTGGATGGCGCGGGTGGACACTACGATGTCTGACCCATGTTCCTTGCCTGTGGTGTCCTGACGGGGGTCCACAGAGACCTGTGCTGTGCTGACTGTTCCCCCCCAAACCCAAACCCCCCGCCCTGCCCTTCCCCCCCCCCAAACTCCCCCCCCAATCACCCCCCCTCCACCCATGCTGAACACCCCCGCAGGGACATCCCCACCATGCCCCCCCACCCCCCTCCACCCCCCCCGCATGCCCCCTCTCCCCCACACCTTGCACAACATGGCCCATCCGCTGAGGTGAATGGTGGCCCACATTCCCCTCCTCCCGACATCTTCCTCCCTCCAACTTCAGAGTCCCTGGCACCAGCACCACATCGTCCCTCATTGGGCCCCTCCTCCTCATCTGCATCCTCATGACCCCTCCACATCCTCTCGGCTGCAGATCCACACCTGCGCCTCCTCAACCTCTTCCTCCTCCTCCTGCACCTCCGCCACCTCTCTCTTTCCTCCCTGTCCACGGCCGTTGTGGTGGGCCGTCTGAGGGTGGGTGGGGAGTCTCCGTGTCCAGCACCTGCTGTGGTCTAATATATGGGGAAAGATTACATACATTACAGGCCGTCCATGTGTGTCCACATAACACCTGTACATCTGCAGGTAACAACCAACGTCTGGTAGGTCAATGTTACAGTTGTTGATGACAAGGTTATTCCTGGGATACACGAGCACCATCTTGGTGTCTGTCCCGGCCCCCTGCTGAAACTCTCAAGATACTCCGGGTGGTACAGCCTTCAGTTCAACGGGCCTTCTTCCTCAGGTCCCTCCCACCTTGGATATTCACACATAGGTTGGGGAAACAACATGCCGGCCTAAACACGTGGATTGCACGACATGGACATATGAATATTGTGACCACCCCAACATCATGTTCTGCTGCCTATCCCCTGCTGTGTGTGTGTGAAGCTCACAGACCCATAGAACTGTATGAGATGTGTAGACTATCCAACATAGCTGATATATATGTGTGAACAGACATACCCTCCGTTACAGTCACCGCTGTCAAGCCCCATGGGTGTTGTGTGTCCTGACAGCACCTTAGCAAGTGAATGCATCATCTACGAGGTCGTTTAAATGACCACCATACACAGGTGTCAGGACTCCTGTAGATTGGGAGAATGGATTAAACAGCATACGGCACACTCCACCATATCAACCAGGGGTGGGTGAGGGCCCCCTTGTGAAGTGCTTCTCTGTACTCCGTGGGGATAGGGAGGATGGGTTAAACAACATTAGCAACACATGTCCCATATCTCCAGGGTGACAGAAGGGCCCCCTATGAGGGCTTCCTCTGTACTTCCTTGGGATAATGGGGGATGTTTTAGACAACAGTATTTGACATTCCCATATTTCTACAAGGAGACACAGGGCTCAGTTTGAGGGCCGTTCTGTAACTCCTTGGATGGGATGTGGGGTTAAACAGCATTAGTTAAAACATTCCCATGATCTATCAGGATGACAGGGGGCCCCCCTTTGAGGGGCTTTCTCTGTACTCACTGGGGAGTTAAGGGGGATGGGTTAAACAACCGTATT
Organism: Ichthyophis bannanicus; assembly: GCA_033557465.1. Taxonomy (NCBI): domain Eukaryota; kingdom Metazoa; phylum Chordata; class Amphibia; order Gymnophiona; family Ichthyophiidae; genus Ichthyophis; species Ichthyophis bannanicus. The sequence continues at coordinate 583,889,415 of CM066033.1, read as the reverse complement.
TAGACATTCCCATTCCTACCGGAATGAACACGGGCCCAGTTTGAAGGCTTCTCTAGTCCTCCTGGGGATTGGAGGATGGGTTAAACAACAGTATTTGACATTCCCATATTCTACAGGATGACACAGGGCCCAGTTTGAAGGCTTCTCTGTACGCCTTGGTATTGGGAGATGGGTTAAACAACAGTCATTTGACATTCCCATATCTAACAGGATGACACAGGGCCCAGTTTGAAGGCTTCTCCTCGATTTACTCCTGGGGATTGGGGGATGGGTTTAAACAACAGTACTTTTGACATTCCCATATCTACAGGATGACACAGGGCCCAGTTGTTGAAGGCTTCTCTGTACTCCTGGGGATTGGGATGATGGGTTTAAACAACAGTATTTTGACATTCCCATATCTCACAGGATGACACAGGGCCCAGTTTGAGGGTTCTTCACAACCCTGTACAAGCCTGGGGATAAGGGGATTGGGTTTAAACAAACAAGTAGTTTGACATTCCCATATCTACAGGATGACCACAGGTGCCCCAGTTTTGAAAGCTTCTCTGTACTCCTGGGGATCGGGGGATGGGTTAAACAACAGTATTTAGTAACCTTCCCAATATCTACAGGATGAACACAGGGGCCCCAGTTTAAAGGCTTCTTCTGTAACTCCTTGGGGATGTGGATGTTGGGGTTAAACAACAGATTATTGACATTCCCCATATCGTACAGGATGAACACAGGGCCCAGTTTGAAGGCTTCTCTGATACTCCTGGGGATTTGGAGGATGGGTTAAACAACATTATTTGCCATTCCCATATCTACAGGATGACACAGGGCCCAGGTTTGAACCAGGCTTCTCTGTACTCCTGGGGATTGGGAGGATGGTTGAACAACAGTGTTTGACATTCCCATATCTACAGGATGACACCGGGCCCAGTTTTGAATGCTTCTCTGTACCCCTGGGGATTGGGGGATGGTGTTTAAACAACATTAAGCAACATCCCCATATCTGCAGGGTGACACAGTGTTGAGTGTACTTGAATTTCTCTGTGACTCCAGGGGATCGGGCGATGGCTTGGCAAACATTAGTGGGGATCCCCCATAGCTACAGGTGATTCAGGGCAACTCTGAATGGCCTCTCATTTCTCCTGTGGACTAGCTATGGGTTAAAACAGTATTTGACAACATGGCGCAGATGCCCCATGGGCTGCAATGGTGTAATGGGGACAGACCATGTTATGCAGATTTCGCTAGCACGAAGGATTGGCCATAATGTGTTAGCCTTGCAGATTGCAGACCCCAGCATACAGCACCTGATGTTGCCAGAGACTATTAGCAAGATCTCTGGCCTAGCTGTGTTACAAACAATATGTTTTTATCTGTTCAACAGAGGCAGATTGCATGACTGCATGAATTGCATCATGCCCTATGTGACCATATCCCGCAACACCTGCATACATGGAATACTACTCAGATGTGCATCAATAGAGATATCTACAGTGCGGTTTGAGCTGCTGTACATTTCTGTTGTAAACCCCCTACACACGCTGCATGGTCCGCCTACAATCACCCCATTGTTTGTATATATGGCTATTGTTCTATCCTGCCATACCCTTACACTCACTTTTGTTTTCAGCCACACGGTTGAAACCGCCGTGTGATGCTTTCCCTGCCCCTCAGCACCTTTGCGTGTCGCTCCGCTCCCCTGGAGGCTCCTGGGGAAGAGCTTATCCTTTTTGTTTGGCCCTATTATGTATTGCCAGCTCACGGACCTCTCTTCTAGAGAATGCAGGCTTCCTTGTGCGGGGGCGCCATTTTCTTTTTTGCAACCCGTTGTGATGCAGCCGTGCCGCAACACAGACTTCAAATCTTCCTTCATTTTGCGCACAATCGTTTGCCGAACATGCGTGGCGCATGGCTTACGCTCCTGAGAGGGCGCAATCAGCAACGTTTCCGCATGTCTGCGTGCTGGGAATAATGCACATTTGAACATGCACGCTGCTTTTCATACACAGTGGGTAGTGTGTGAACAACTATCTTATGTCTATTGACCGTCTGCAGCCACAGATAGCACCCGTATTTATTTCTCATGTTAAAATGAACACTTATTTAGGGGTTTGTTGATAAACACCTAATATGTGCGGGTTCCCCATTCTACTGGGCATGTGGCCATATGCGGTTGTGGTCAGTTCAGGTAGTTAAACACACAAAACACCGACAGAGATAAGGCGGCCGGGACTACTGTATGCGCGGCGATTGTTGCGCTGCCTACATTATATCCGGCTTGGAAAGGCTATGTGGCACGCATGCTGTCCATGCAAACAACAGAGCCGTTGTAAAATGGTGATGAACAACTGAGCAATGGTCCAGGGGCCCCGGGTTCGCTCCCCCATGGTGTTCAACGGAAAAAATGCCCAGCTGTAACAACACCTTTGAATGGGTATATGTTTGAACGAGACATATTAGCATTTGGACTGCCTAGGGCAACGCACTGTACCTTTTGTGGCGTTTTGGACGGGCGCACTGTTTTATTAGGGGTGTCATTGGTCGGCGTACTGTTAATTATGGGCGTTTTGTTGCGGCATAAGGGGTTCCTCGCTGATATCCACGCACAGGAACAGAGCCAACATCACAATGTTTTGTGAAACAGTGACCGACCACTGGTGCAGGGAGCAGCGGTTTCATACCTCACAGTGCCCAGTGAACCGGGCTGGCTAAAACAGTATGGTATTATGTTGTGTTGTGGTGTCTGTTGATTTTTTTTTCTTTTGTATCACTACTAGCAAACGCACTCTCACAGCATTGTTAACATAAGGCGGACCATAGGGCCAATGGTTACAGTGTCAACCGGTCCGCCAACGCACCCTAGAATGTTCCCCTATAGGCACCATATATGTTTCCACACAGGATAATGATATAGTGCACACTATATGGATGGCAACCATAAGGTTGCCTATAGGGCGCCCCATAAAGCACCTCCTCAGACCACCACCTTATGGGTACAGTAATGTCCGCGGGTGTTTTTATCATGCATAAAAATAGGTGGAATTTGCGATGTATAATGCCTGTGGACAAGCCTAATCCCATTAACCACACTGTGGTTTTGAACCCATATCCTCTGGCTACACAGGCAGTGACATAACCTTTGGACTACAGTACTATAAGCTTTTAGCAAAAGCCATGGCTGGCTGCCAGAACCCTGCCCGTCAACCTCACAAGACAGTCTGCTGTTGTGAGGTGGCTCGGGTTTGGCCACCCCCCCCGTTGCCCATTGATTGTGCCACTGCAACTGCAAATCACCAGTCCACAGATGCACACAGGATGGGGACTGCAACCTGACAGCTCCCGGCCTGGTATGGGGATGTGCCTGTGTGCACCCCCACATCCCAACTCGGCCTGGTAGGTTTACTGAGTTGTGTTGTACTGGCACCGAGTACCTTACACCCCGTCACATTGTTGCAGGTACTTGTGCTCACCCTAAGGGGCGATGAGGGTTCACCCAGGACCAGGTCCAGCAACACACTCCACGGCAAATTTAGGCCCATGGCAGAGCTCCAATGCACTATTACTCCTTGTGAGATATTTTCTTTCTCTGCAGAAACAACTTGGATATCTTTGTCGGTCTGAGTCTGGGGAACCCCTTATGTGCTACCTAGGTAGGTTTAGGTACCACCAGTTGTCCCCCTCCTCCTCCCCCCCCCACTCCCCCCCCCCCGTTTATGCAACACAGGGTCTCGCTCTCTACATGCTACCATCCCTGCAATGGGGGCAGCATGAGTAAGACCATCAACCCCAGTCCTCCTGAGAAAGAGACACCCTCCAGGCCAGTCATTGCAGCTGTATACCCATCCTTAACCCAATATCTGACAGCCATAAGGCCTGTATGTGCTCGGGTGCACCCCACCACTATCTGATATTGTCCTGGCAGCAAGCCATCAGCCACTGCACCCTGCAAGGTCGCTCCATCATGACACAGCACCAGCTGCGGACAATCTGCTAGTTATTCCCTGTGTAGACATGCACATCCCTGACATAATATCTGACAGACAGTATGCCTTGATATGCTACTTTGGGCCCCCACCACTATCTGATATATTCTCCCGGCAGCAAGCCCATCAACCCGCTGCACAGCACCTCCATCAGGACACAAACCAACTGAGGAACAGTCTGCTAGTTGGTCCCTGTTGGAAATGCATGCACCCAGAACTAGGATGGCCGGGCAACACCAGCAGATAGTTCAGTGACTGGGCCCCCAAACACAACCCCATATATATCACCTGACAGAGATCCTATCTATCACTATGGGTGTGCCTAGCCATGCTGGTCGTCACTGCACAGTCAGGGTGTTGTACAACCCCAGCAGCACATACAGAGGCCACCCTGTCTGTGTGGGTGGCAGGCCAGCCACTACAGTGTCCCAGCCAGTGCCCTCTGCCCTGTGCAGATGCATCCTGGCCATCCTCACCCTGTCTGATCTATACCCATGGTACCTTGCTGCTCCTTATGCCCATTGGCAGGCCAATACTTGCAACATTGCTGGCAGTGGTGGGCGTTGGAAGGTGTTTGCAGCCAACACGACACTGTATAGACAGACACACACTCACACACGTATGCCCAGCATTGTGCTACTATAGAGGCGTTTGTCAACATTGGCCACCACACCAGGTCCCTGGGCACAGTACAGGCATGGATATGGTACGCAATACCGTTGGGTGTCACTCCCCCGGTGTGGTACAACCACTGTCTGAGACCAAACCTGATGCCCCCACTGCAGACAACAGAATGATTGTCCTGATGGAGCTCACAGAGCATAATTTGCGTAACGTAGGTGTATCTATCTGCCCGTACTCATATCAAGCATTTGACAGCTGCTGTACCGTATACCCTGGTGTAGGGTGACATTGCTAAGGAATGCACATGCTAGTATTGTGAGATTACCGCAGGGCCCAATGTCCTGCCTCTCCAGGAGGCATTGGCCAAGTGGCCTGTG